>CM057456.1:1512736250-1514095000 GCA_016271365.2 Neoceratodus forsteri
TGTAGTGCTCAGTTCTTTCCCTCCCATCTAGTACTCTGTCCTGGGGTTCTTGTCCCTAAGTGAATCACCTAGTCTTTTTGGCATTGGTTTTTAACTCGTGTCCCAGGCCACCTCTCTAATCTTACATGTCAGTCTGCAGTTTCCTACTTCCCATCACTATCTACCCTCCCATGAGCTTGGTATCATCTTCAAAGTGCGACATAGCCCAGATTCGTTCTCAAACATTGTTGATGTGCATGTTGAAGAGAATAAGAGTCAGGATGGACCCTGTGGTATTCCACTTTTGACTTCCTCTTTCATTTGACACCATAATGGCAACCCTTGATGCTCTCATTCAACTAAAGCCCTCACCCCCCAAAAACACTGCTATATTTTCAAATCCCTGACCTCACTTCGCTGTGTGACCTAAGTCACTCTGTTTGGTCCCATCTCATTGGTCTGTTCCACTGATTTCATGCAACATATTTTAAACAAAATTACTCTAAATATATATATATTTTTAGTTGTTTAACCAGAGTAGCACACTGTTGAAAGTTTTTACAGGAGTGACCTGGGAGCGCAGGAAGTTAAATGACTTGCTCAGAGTCACACAGTATGTGGTGGAAGTTGTGATTCAAACCCAGGTCTGGTCTGCTGGATGTCATTTCAGATTTGCAGCTCAGAGCCTTAAACCGTGCTGTACTGCCTCCCTTATGGACTGCCATGCCCCCAGAGCAGGACATGAGAAATGTACCCACCTCTAGATCATGGCTGACCTTATAGCTACTTGTAAGTGCATGATTTGCCTGGTACAAAATAAACGTAACCCATCCCTCATGGCCCAGAGGTGTCATCATTCCAGCATCTGTACGGTGGCAATAAGTTTGCTAAAGGTGAGAATTTTACATCTAACTTCAGTACCAACATTGGTTACCTGTTTAAATTTTAAAGCTGCCAATCTCTTCTCCCTCCCACTCCTTTGCTTGTCCCGAGTCAGTGACACCCCTGTTCTAACCTCTTCATCACCATGAGATGTAATTTTCATCACCTGTACCTCTCCTCTCCTCTCCTCCTCTCCCTTCCTCACCTCCCTCTCACCCCTGCCAGCCTGCTGATTGTCATCTCCTTCCTTCCCACTATTGTTTTTTTCTCCAGTAACTCCATCCTTTATCCCCACCACACTTCCCGCCTAACTTCCATGATAAGCCTGTGATGGGATAGCAAGCTCCTCCATCTGACTGCTTCTGCAATTCCTCTCATTGATGACCTCCCCAACCTCTTTCTGGTGTTACTCCATCCCTGCTGATGAAGGCTGCCACTGTTACTCCTCCTCCTCCAAAAGATGGTGACCCATCAGGTACGAACAGCTACCCACTCATTTCTCTTCTCCTCCAAAATACAGGAACAAATTATCTGTTACAATTTCCTTTCTGGACTCCTCTTCCTTTCACCCATACAGTCTGACTTCCAAAATCACTCTACCATCTGCTCAGGCTCACCAACCATCCATACGGTATGAATCACAGCCTATTCACTTCTGCTATCTTCATCAATCAGCTAAAGCATTCAACCCCTGTCTCCACCCATTATTAGCCAAACTTCAGGCTGCAGGCCTCTGACTTGTTATCAGTTGTTCCACTCCTACCACAGGGTAGGTCCTGCAATCAAAAGTGGTGACCCCTCTCCCTGCTCGTATCCACTTGGGTCCCACAAGGATCTGTGTTTGCCCACTACTTTTCTCCATTTTCCTTCATGATCTCTATGTGCTTGTTGCACCATTGGCATGTGCATTGATGACACGGTCCTCTTCACAGTGGCCTATAGACTCAGCTGACTTTGATCAAGTTTATCTTTGACCTACAAATCGCTTTTTCCTCAATGCCAAGAAGGCTGTCTCCATGTCCTTGGCACAAGGCACCAGTCTCTAGGCCCTCCTCCTATTTCCAATATTTTAAACAAAATTACTCAATATATATATATTTTTAGTTGTTTAACCAGGAGTAGCACACTAAGCTGAAAGCTTTTTACAGGAGTGACCTGGGAGCACAGGAAGTTAAATGACTTGCTCAGAGTCACACAGTATGCAAGTGAAGCTGTGATTCAAACCCAGGTCTGGTCTGCTGGATGTCACCAGATTGCAGCTCAGAGCCTTAAACCACTGTGCTGTACTGCCTCCCTTTATGGGACTGCCATGCCCCCAGAGCAGGACATGGGAAATGTACCCCCCACCTCCCTAGATCATGGCTGACCTCATTAGCTTACTTGCAAGTGCATGATTTGGCCTGGTCACAAATAAACGTAACCCATCCCTCATGGCTTCCAGAGGTGTCATCATTCCAGCACCTGTACCAGCGGCAATAAAGCTTGCCAACGGTGAGAATTTTACATCTAACTTCAGTACCAACATTGGTTACCTGTTTAAATTTTGAAAGCTGCCACAATCTCTTCTCCCTCCCACCCTTTGCCTGTGTCCTCGGAGTCAGTGACACTTCGTGTCTAACCTCCTCTTCATCACCCATAGAGATGTAATTCCTTTCATACCTGTACCTCCTCTCCTCCTCTCCTCCCTCTCTCCCTTCCTCACCTCCCTCTCACCTTCTGCCCAGCCTGCTGATTGTCATCTCCTTCCTTCCCACTATTGTTTTTTTCTCCAGTAACTCCATCCTTTATCCCCAGCACACTTCCGCTCCTTAATCCTTCCAGTATGATAGGAGCCCATTGTTGGGATAGCAAGCTCTCCATCTGACTGCTCTCATCTCCTCCCCATTGGCCGACCTTCCTAACCTCTTTCTGGTGTTACTCCATCCCTGCTTGACTGAAGGCTGCCACTGTTTACTCTCTCCTCCAAAGATGGTGACCCATCAGGTCTGAACAGCTACCCTCATTTCTCTTCTCCTCCAAAATACAGGAACAAATTATCTTGTACAATTCCTCTCCTTTTCTGGACTCCTCTTCCTTTTTCACCCAATACAAGTCTGACTTCACAAAATCACTCTACCATCTGCTCAGGCTCACCAATCCATCCATAATGGTATGAATCACAGCCTATTCACTTCTGCTATCTTCATCAATTCTAGCCAAAGCATTCAATCCCTGTTCCACCCAATTATTAGCCAAACTTCAGGCTGCAGGCCTCTGACTTGCCATCAGTTGTTCCACTCCTACCACAGGGGTAGGTCCTGCAATCAAAAGTGGTGACTTCCTCTCCTCCCTGCCTGTATCCACTTGGGTCCCAAGGATCTGTGTTAAGCCCACTACTTTTCTCCATTTTCCTTATGATCTCCCCTCTATGTGCTTGTCTGCATCCATTCATGTGCATTGATGAGCACGGTCCTCTTCACAGCAGGGCCTATAGACTCCAGTTGACTTTGATCAAGTTTAGCCCTGACCCACTAAATCAGCTTTCCTCAATGCCAAGAAGGCTGTCTCCATGTCTCTTTGCAAGGCACCAGTCTCTCGGCTCCCCTCCCTTCCTACTTTCCTTGCATCCTGGATGTCTCCCCGTGGAGGATGTCACCACCTTTAGTTATCTTGGTATCTGGCTAGAGCCCAGCACCTAAGCGTTTCTGAACAAGTGGATGCTATAGTCAAAAAGCTGCGCCACAATTTGGTGCACTTTACTGGAACTGTGACTGTATCCCACCTCCAGCATACCATGCTATTATCCAGAGAATGGTCCTCCAAATCTCTGACTATGGTGATGTGGTCTACAGTCTAGCCCCCTTCACTACCCTTGCCAGACTGCACACACTCTTCAACTATTTCTGCCATTACACTCTCGATTATCCTTCTTGGACTCACCATTGTTCTATATAAATCTCTCTTTTCTTTCTTGTGGACCAGACACCATGCCCACTGTGCCAAAGCTTTGTGGGAATCCAGTTTGTTTCACCCTCCTATCTCTACGATGGCCCTGCTGAGTAGCCATATTATCAGAAGTTGAAATATTCGAACCCTAGTGTCCCTTCAGTTTCTACTAACCATCGGCAAAGTCCATGTCAGCCACCGCTGCCCTAAAATCTGGAACCCCTCACCCCAGCCATTCACCAATCTCCCTCCCATGGATTCTTTCAGCACTTCAGTGGTCTCATCTCTCTCCCTGCACTTGCTCCTAGTTTTTCCTCTTGCTGTCCTAGTAATTGTTTTGGTTAAGTGACAGCTAAAAATTGCACCTCATGCTTCCACCTAGGCATTATTCACAAATGTTTACAGCTATGTTGAAGTAAAAGCCTCTCAGCCCCTTTGCATATCTAGGTTGTGCAGATGGAGCTCCCTCCCAACTGTGAACTCCATTAAATACCTTGGGGTGACACTTGACCCCCAGGTGGACCTAGGGAGTCATATCCTAAATGTTTGTAAAACTGTGAACTGTAAATTGGGTCTGGCCTATAGGGTCAAAAATAACCTGACACCTGCTGCTCGTCTGGCACTTGCTAGAGGTGTACTACTTCCCTCCCTTAGCTATGGTCTCCACCAATTTGTCTGTACCTCCAAAGCTCTTCTTACTCGGTGGCACACAACATACAATAACATCTGTCACTTTGCACTGGCTGTCCCCCGTCTCACCCACCATTGTGAGCTTTATGATAAACTAGGTTGGCTTTCCCTGACCAATCACCTGAACTTTGGGCTGGGATGTCTCGTGGGCAAAGTGATCAGAACCGGCACCCCCCCTTGGGCTGGCACAGCTTCTCTCACATTCCGGACCCCTCCTCTCTCCCACTCAGGTCCCAGAGTCCTGGGATGCTAAAAGTACCCCTCACCCGAACCTTATGGGGGACAGGGACTTTGTTGCATGTGCTCCTAGGCTCTGGAACTCCTTTCCTGACCATGTTTGTTCTGCCTTCTCCCATCAGTGCTTCCGGAAGTCCCTGTGGGGGCATCTGAAGCTGGCCTCAGTGTGCGAATGTCCCAAGCCTCCCTAGCCTAATTGTACTTGGAGCCCAACTGTTCTGAGGACCTGCCAATGATCTTTTGGTCATTTATTGTGATCCAGTTGCTCTCCTAGGCATCTGACTGCACTATGTATGCTCTAGATTATATATTGTTGATTATATGTACTTTATCAATTTCTATCATAGCAGTTCACTCCATGCCTTACCGTTTTGTGACTCAATGCATTTTGTTACTCTATGTACTTGCTTTACTTGCTGTTATGTTCTGATGTATCTGTATTACCTGTTGTACTCTCTCGGGAAGTTCCTGAAAATAGACATATAACTTGTCTAGTGTATCTATCCAGTTAACAAAAGCTAAATAAATAAATAAATAAAACTGCTCTGTATTTGATCGCCACATAGGTTTGTGGCTGCTGACTGTGCTGTATATGCATTGTCGATTGGTTGCTTATCACTCAAGTTCTCACATCTTGCATGTATTATTCCCAATGTAATTTGTGGCTGTGTACCACTCTGCTCCATGTATGTTATGTATTTTGAACTATTGTGCTACCTAAGACCCACTTGTACAAGTTCCACTTCCCCAGGATGCATCTAGAAATGAGCTCCCAGCTTAGTATTCCTGGATGGGGAGCACTAGACACCAATGATCATTTTACTATAATAATTGGAGCCATTTAAACTGCGATCAGGGTTGTAGAACCTTTACATGCCAAGGATCATTTTGGTATACTACTTGGGAGCATCATAATGGTGACCACAGATAGGGTCTGTTATGACCACTGTGTGCTCAAATTAATTTATTTATTGAAAAGAATTTTCACCAGGGAAGGTACACTGAACAACAAGTTGCTCAAGCCTTGGTTGGTATGACCTGGGGGAGAGGGTGGTGGGAGTTACATAGTAACAATGAGTACACACAAAATATACAATATCATACAAAAACATAGGTTACAACTGAATTACACATTAGCATGTAAAGCAAATAATTACAAGGGTAGAGAAGTGAAAACCAGTCGCAGTGAGCTTGTGGTGAGACAGAGAGAGAGAGTGTAATGTAATAGCAAGTGTGAACCAATGGCCTGCACTATGCAGACTAAGAATAGCACAGGGTGGCAAGTAAAGTGAGTCAGCACGACATCAAACAGGATGTAAGACAAGAAAGGGGGAGCTAGGGGCAGGTTGCAATTTACAGAGAGAAGTATGAAGAGGTTGATTTAATGAGCGCATGCTGAGGAAGAGGATCGGATATGTGTAGGAAGAGCATTCCACATTTTGGGGAGATGATAGAGTGGGAGGCCTGTCCACTAGCGGTGGATCTCAGGAACAGACAGAGTTCTATGGTCATGGGCTCTTAGTAGTTGCGAGGGAGTGGGTGGAGGGGAGATTAGGGAATTTAGGTAGAGGGAGGGAGTGTGCCAAGCCAGTACTTAGAGATGAGATTTGCGCTAATGGTGCAGTCACCTATTTGTTAGGGATGGGAAGGCTAAAGCTTGGTACAAGTGGCAGCAGTCGGTAAAGGTGAGGTGCATCCAGAGCAAACCTGACAGAATGAGTTGAAAAGAGTATCCAGGGTGGCTAAGGAAATTGTGAAAGAGGACAATAAACAACATCGCAATAGTCGAAACCCGGAGGATCTTTTTTGGATCAGTTCGCGTCTTGCCTGTGGTGGGAAGCAGGAGCGATTTCTATATAAGGCACCGAGTTTGGGATGAAGCTTTTTTATTATGGCACATCTACATGGGCTGAGGAAGGTGAGATGTTTATCCAGCCAAACATAGATACCTGAAACTCATTGTGAGCATTACAGTTTAGCTCTGTCCAAGGAGTAGTAGAGGTAGGGGCAGAAGGAGTCTTGATAGCTTTTTGACATAATGCCAAGAAGTCCCATGGACACAGTTTTTTGCATTTAGAAAGAGTTGGTGAGATTGAAACCAGCTCTGAGCATTATTAAATCACGCAGGCCTGGAGGCGCATTCGAAGGTGAGGCCCTGGGGAGGGAATGGGGCCGCATCATCAGCATACACATGTATAGAAGATGAGGTGCAAAGATGGGATGGAAGATCATTCAGAAAGATGAGAAGAGAATCGGGCCTAGTATGGACCCATGGGGGACTCCAGAGTACATGGGTAGAGGAGAGGAGATGTAGTCGGATATTTTTACAGACTGTGCACAGTCATATAGGTATGTGCTGAACCATTTAATGGCATGTTCAGACAGCCCAGTTGATGAGAGGGAGTGGAGCAGGAGGGAGTGGGAAACTGTGTCAAAGCTTTAGCATGATCAATAAAATGGCAGTGGTTATGTGACCGCAATCCATGCCCGTCAAGATCGTTATCAGTGATTCAAAGCAGCGAGGTAGTAGTAGAGTGATGTTTATGGAAACCCAGATTGATACTGGGTGAAGAAATTTCTGTCTGAGAGGTACGAGGATAGTTATTCAAGGACTAGATGTTTTGTAGTTTATTCTTATCAGGAGAGGATATAGATGCTTGTAGTTCTCAGGGAAGGAGGAGTCCTTTCACTTATGGAGGAGGACAATAGCATGTTTCACTCTGAGGAATTCGTGCACAAGTGAAATGAGAGATTGAAAAAAGCAGTGAGTGGGGAGCAATGGCAGAGGCAGACAAGTTTAATAACTTTGGGTCCAGTCTATCAGGTAGCTACCTTTGCTCAGGTTTGTGGCTCTCCAAGGCCACCAACATCAGTTCTCAGAATTTTAGAGAAGGAAAAGCTATGAGGGGTGGAGCTGAAGGACTTCCTAATGGGTCTTGCGAGAATAACTGGTTAATAGTTGGGAAGGGAGTCTAGCAGAGTAGAAGCACGAGGAAGTGCGAGTTGAAAGCAGCAAGCAATGCTAGGGGTATTGCAATGACAGTATTACTTATTTGGAGGATGGGGAAGAGGAGCCTGTGGGGAGAAAAGTGAGTGGATTACTTTCCAGAATTTGGATGGGTTATTTTATTAGAGTTAGAAGTAGAGCTGAAGTAATCAGCATTGGCCAAGCAGATTGAGCTTTTGTGAATTTGTTTCTGAGGACCGTGTAGTCCTCATAGTCTTCAAGGGACTTGTGCTTTTATGGAGCTTCCAGGCTGTATCACGTGCTCTTAAACAAGCAATAAGTTCTGGGAAATCCGGGGAGGTGGTTTCCACGGACATGCTTTCGGCGGGAGTGTATATTGATTCCAGACTTCGAAGTCGTTCTCTGAAGTAGTTAGCTGTGACATCTAGGTTACTGGCAACAGATATAGGTGCCCAATTAGTGTTGGTCAAATCATAAAGAACTGGGTCAATGTTAATGAGTTTGTGGTTCGGTTTTGCAGAGTTTTATAGAGACTTTTGACTTTGTGTACTTTTGCTTTCAGGAAAGTCATGCAATGGTCACTGAAGGCATCTGCTAGAGTACCAGAATTAATGATCCTGTGGGTGTGAGTTGTAAGGCCCAGTCTGATGAGGGAATGGTTTTCGTTTTGTGATTTAGCTTAGTCAGATCTTGGATAATTTGAGTTAAGTTGAGCGCATGTATAGCATTTAGCACTTTGCTGGGAATGGTGAGTCCAATTTGTATTTGAACTCTCCCATAATATATAATTCACCAGCAAGAGTAGCTAACTAAGGTGGTTATGAGTTCAGTAGCAATACTGGGTTGTGACCAGGACAGCAGTAGACACCTGCTACAACAAAAGATAGGTTTAGAGAAGGGAGAAGATTTGCAACAGCAGAGCCTTGTAAGCTTTTGTAGAGCACTAGAAAGACGGAAGTGAAATGGATGGAAGAGGAGACATAGATGGCTACCCTACCTCCTCTCCCAAGTCGGTCCTGTCTTGATATTGTGAGCCAGGGAGAGTAAGAGATGAGTTGCTTGATTTTTTTTTTTAGAGGATTCAGAAATTTATTATTACATCAGGGTTGACATCAGTGGCCTGATGGCTATAGTAAGTCCCACTTTAGGGGAGGACCACATGTGTTGATATGTAGTGTCTTTAGAGGCCATTTGGAAGAGAAACTGAGAGAGACGTGGCTCAGTGCTGGCTGCAGGAGGAGGTTGAGCTGGGCCAGGGTTGGGGTTTATGTCACCAGCTGATAAGAGTAGAAGGGCAATAATAATATAATGCAGCTTTGCACTGTTGATCCAGGAGTAGTTTGCATAGCAGTCGGGAGCTAGGGCTTTGGGTATTAGCAAGGTGGCCAGGAGCTAAGCAGCCATATAAGAGTAATGTATAGGCAGCTGGGTGAGAGGGAGCACAGAGGCGAGTGGGTGAGTGAGACCAGGATATGGTAATGGAGGGGCAGTTACCCTGATTGTAGATAGGGAGGATATCATCTAATTTCAGAGGAGGGGATGCGGATTAGGGTGACGGGGAGAATAAGTGCTGTGAAGTGTAGGGCAGCATCTTGGTTAAACTAGGCAGTGGACACAGGAGGGCCGAGACTGAGTCAGAAGAAAAGCTTGTACTGGCTCAGTAGTCAGTGGGCAGCAGGGTTCCCTGGGAGATTGAATGAGCATGCAGTCAGGAGAGAAGGCAGAGCATACATGTATTTAAAGGAGGCCTGGGATGGGGTGGAGGAGGGAGAAAAATCACAGCAGAAAAATATGAGCATGCTGAACTGGAAACCCAAATGCAAAAAGGCGCACCAATCGGTGAGCCATGCTAGCTGGCATATGGAGCAAAAGAAGCTGCAGCCGATCGTAGCACCACTGGTGCGCACTTGAAGCAGCGGTGAATACCTGGGGAGTTGATCCGGGTGAGTTCCAGCAGGGCGGGTTGGAGCCGTGGGGTCTGTCCGGCAGTGGCGCAAGGAGGCACCTCCTTTTTGGATTTGGAATCACCACTCGGGGCACTCGGCAGATCTGAGGAGAGGTGGCCTAAGATTTGGCAGTTAAAATTCAATGCCAAAAAGTGCAAGGTGATTCACTTAGGGGACAAGAACCCCAGGACAGAGTACTGGATAGGAGGGGTAGAACTGAGCACTACAGCTGAGAAAAGGAATCTAGTATTCATCATTAGTGACTCCCTTAAACAATCAAGCTAGTACAGTGAGGCATCTAGTAAAGCAAATAGGATAATAGGATTTGCCAGAAGGGGTTCTGATAGTAGAAGAAAAGAGGTTTACTGCCTCTTTATTTATCGTTGGTGAGGCTGCACTGGGTATACTGTTCAGAGTTCTGAACTTGAAGACCCCTCACCTCCAGGAAGATAAGGACAAGTGGGATGATCAGGATGATTCAGAGCTGACAGGACAGATCAGTAGGAGGATCTGTTCAGGGCACTGAACATGTCTTCACTGGAGACCAGACAAGAGAGGAATGATATGATAGAGACCTTCAAGTTCCTGTAAGGAATAAACAAGGTGAATGGAGAACTACTTAGCATGAGTAACAGTTCAAGGTTATGGGGCACAAGTAGAGACTGATGGGAGGGAGGTTCAAGAGGATATTGGAAAGTTTTATTTTCCAGAAATGGTGGTGGAAATGTGGAATATTTTTCCAACTGAGATGGCAGGCACCAAAACCATAAATGGTTTCAAGCATGGCTGTGACAAAGTGAAGGGTATAATGGTTACTCATGCTGATAGTAGTAGGGAGGGGAACAAGGGAGTGGAAAGTGAAGGCTATTACCCTGCATGGAAGTAGGTTCTGAGGTTTAATATGGGAAATGGGGCAGACAGGATGTACAATTCTTATATTGATTGCGCACAGTGCAAATAACATATTGCAGGCTGCTGGTGACAGTAGTTCAGAATATTTGCACCAACTACTGACAATTTCACCGCTGCAATCAGGGGCTGCCTCGTCATTGCAGCATCAGCCATCTGCTGCAATGAGGGAGCGACCCATCATTGCAGGGTGGGATGTAAAAACCCTGATATTGTTTGTGAACAGGGTGGCAAGTTGCCACCCTGTTCACAAACAGTATAACTCCTCCCCACCATGTTTATGTGCCAACGGGGTCCCCAAACCCCGTCGGCCTCGGTGCCCCATTGTTTCTGTTGCAGATGGGGTAGCCCACTCCCCATCGGCATTCTGTAACACCCCCCCGCTTTTATTCCTGTCGACAGGATGCCCAATCCCCGTCGGCTACTGCTGTCCCCCCAAAAGAAAGCCATTGCTGGCACGCTGGGTGCCCATCCCAGTGTGCCACGTGCCCCTGTAAAGGGAAAAATGGTCCCGTGAAGTATTTTTTTTTTACCTGCAAAAAAGAAAACGGTTTCTCGTAGTGTCCCTGGCCCCCACCTGCAACCCACACCAACCCACTGTGCACCCTGCCTCCTCACACCCCCCCGTCACCCCATACTTACCTCCGGAGCCTGGTGCGACGATCTTCGGTTGACCAGGAACATGTCTGCACTCTTCAAATCTGACCGTGAACTGAGGAAATGCTGGTAAGCTGTATAACATAATAAATAGTGTTTTTCAACTTTAGTACATATCTCAGGCATTTTGGGACTTTTTCACCACATTTTCAACATAGGGTTTTGGACCCTCCTCATAATTCTTGAATCATTATGCTTAATCAGCCCCGGAAGGTGATTTCACTGTCATTGCTAGGAATCACCTTTTTGGGGCCGACAATGAAATGACAGTGCCAGTGTTCATGAGGTGGATCTCAAAAAGCATATATTGCAAATTTGGTGGGAAAAATCCAAAAATGACTGTTTTATGAGCGTGCACTGCACAGTTGCTACCCACACTCGTAACTTCGTGAATTTACAATATTTTCATGCCAGATTTTCAACATTGAAATTTTTTCACACCTCCTTGTGAACAGTACAGCTGTCATTGTTTATATCCTGGCAGAAATGTGTTTTTGCACTTCTGGCGCAGAATAGCGTGGTCGCTGTGGGAAATCAGTGTTCGGGACAGATTAAGAAAATGACAGTGACACTGTTCATGAGTAGAGGTCCTGAAATGGCTGTGTTGAAAATCTGCTAACGATACTTCATAAAATGACTGTGTTATGAGCGGCTGTTGCGCAGTTTTCACGCACGCTCGTAACTTCGTGAATTTATATTTTCACTCCAGATTTTCAACATTGCCATTTTCCCACACCTACTTATGAACAGTGCATCCGTCATTTTTCCCATCCTGGCCAAAATGAGTTTTCGCACTTCCGGCGCAGAATAGAGCAGTCGCTGTGGGAAATCACTGTCATATCAGAGGTCCTAAAATGCCTATGTTGAAAATTTGTTGATGATAGCCCAGCAAATGACTGTACTACAAGTGTGCGTTGCACACTTTCCACACATCCTTGTAACTTCGTAGATTTGTAATATTGTCATGCCAGATTTTCAACAGTGGCATTTTTTCACACCTCCTTATGAGCAGTACAGCTGTCATTTTTCACGTCCTGACTGAAATGTGGTTTCACAGTTGACGCACACAATAAAGCGGTTGCTGTGGTAAATCAGTGTTAGGGACAGATTAAGAAAATAACAGTGGCACTGTTCATGAGCAGAGGTCCTAAAGTCTCTATGTTGAAAATTTGGTGACGAAACTCCATAAGATGACTGTGTTACAAGCGTGCATTGAACTGTTTCATGCACCCTTGTAACTTTGCACATTTGTAATATTTTCACACCATATTTTCAACAGTGGCATTTTTACACACCTCCTTATGAAGAGTACAGCTGTCATTTTTCACATCCGGTCTAACTATGTTTTTGCACTCCCGCCGGAGAATAGCACGGTCGCTGTGGGAAATCAATGTTTGGGACAGATTAAGATCGAACAAGTGAGGGGGGGAGTGACCCAGTTAAACTGAGCTCTGTCGGGACTGCTGCAGTTTTGTTTGTGGGCAGAAAAAGGCCCCAGTGCAAGAGCCCAGTACAAAAGGGCAGCCTGCAGCACTGGGAGAAACAGAACGAGAGAGCGAGTGAGGGAGGGTGAGTGAGTGAACTCACCGGAGCGCTGTCAGGACTGCTGCGGATTTCTTTCTGGGCAGAAAAAGGCATCAAAGCAGGCAGGGGCCCAGTAGAAAAGGCCAGCCTGCAGTGGTGGGAGAAACAGTATGAGTGAGTGAGACGGGGGACTGAGTAAACTCAACAGATCTCTAGCAGGACTGCTGCAGATTTCTTTGTGGGCAGAAAAAGACACCAATGCAGGCAGGAGCACCATACAAAAGGGTCGCTTGCAGTGCCAGGACAAACAGAATGAGTGTGTGACAGAGGAAGACTGAGTGACCTCAACATAGCTCTGTTGGGACAGCTGAGGATTTCTTTGTGGACAGACAAAGGTGCCAACGTAGCCAGGAGCCCCGTACACAAGCGGAGCCTGCAGCACAAAGAGAAACAGAATAAGTGAGTGACAGAGCGGTAGTGAGCAAGCTCAACAGAGCTGTATTGTGACTGCTATGGATTTCTTTGTGGGCAGAAAATGCAGCAATGGAGGCAGGAGCCCAGTACAAAAGGCCAGCCTGCAGCGCAGGCAGAAATGGAATGGGTGACTGAGAGAGAGGGAGTGAGCAAGCTCAACAGACCTGCGTCAGGACTGCTGCAGATTTATTTGTGGGCAGAATAAGCCAATGCAGGCAGGAACCCTGTACAAAAGGACAGCCTGCACCGCAGGAGACACAGAACCAGTGAGAGAGTGAGGGAAGTGGAGTGAGTGAGCTCAACAGAGCTCTGTTGCGACTGCTGCAGACTTTGTGGGTAGAAAAGAGCAATGCACCTAGGGCCCAGTACAAAAGGAGAGCCTGCATGTGGCAGAAACAGAATGAGGTCAGTGAGAGAGGGGAGGTGAGCTCCAACAGAGCCTCTATCGTGATTGCTGTGGATTCTTTGTAGGGCAGAGAAAGGGTGGCAACGAGGCAGGAGCCCAATACAAGAGGCCAGCCTGCAGCGCCGGCAGACACGGAATGAGTGAGTGACAGAGGGGGCGTGAGCAACCTCAACGGACCTGTGTTGGGACTACAGCAGATTTCTTTGTTGGCAGAAAAAGCCACTAACAGAGGCAGGAGTCCAGTACAAAAGGCCAGCCTGCAGTGCAAGGAGAAACAGAATGAGGGAGTTAGAGGGGGGAGTGACCCACCTCAACGGAGCTCTGTCAGGCTATCTGCGATTTTTTGTAGACAGAAAAGGGTGCCAACGGTAAGGAGCTCGCACAAAACAGCAGCCTGCAGCACTGGGAGAAACAGAATGAGCGAGGGACAGAGGCCAGTGAGCGAGCTCAACGGACCAATGCAATCAACATTCAGCATTGACAAATGCTTGTTTTTTATTGTGTCCAAAACTGGCTGTGTGTGTATGTGTGTGGTTGCTGGCAGGCTGCGTAGTGCGTTAAAACACAATTCCCCAGAATCATTAGCTAGCACTAACCACGCAGTGTGTTAACACTTCAAGAAAGCATTTAGTATACCTGTACACCTTTATATGCATTAGAGTAACTCCCAGTTGTATGGAGCACCTGTTTGCAATTAGTAATCCTGTGCAAAAAAAAAAATAGTGCCACATTAACAGGTTAGCACTGCACAGAAGAATGCTTTTTAAAATAGCATCAGCCATGCTTATCACAATGCACTGCTAGTCCTGTTACAGTGGTATGTGGGCCCACATTTTCAGATTAGTGTTGTGCACTCCTAAGTGATGCACCTGAGATAACGCACAGCCACAGAAGGTGGTGGGAAATGGCACTGCCTCCAGTGAGGAGAGAGTGACCAGTAAGGTACCGGAGGGCTCAGTAATGGGACACATCCTCTTCAGTGTCTTTATAAGTGGCATAACAGAAAAACTGGAAGGGGAGATATGCCTTTTTATGTTGCTTGCACGCACATGCAAGAAACATGGTGTCATCATCCGAGTTTTCGGAGGTGTGTCAGCCCGTCTTCCAATGCAGTCAGTGTGTTTGCAGGCGCGGCCCCAGTTCCCCAATCACTGCTGCAGCTGTCTATGACAAGCTGAAAATGCAGTGGCATAAAGTTGAAAGGGAGAGTCGCTTGAGTGAGCAGAGCCCTCTTCACACAGATGCACACGCATGCACGCTGCATGCTCATGCACCTTCCCCCCCCACACTGTACTGCTGACAGGGGTGCCCAATCCCTGTCGGCTCCACGCCTCAAAGCAGTCCAGGTGCTACACTGGGAGCCCACCCCAGTGTGGCAAAATGTGTTATAGCCAATAGAGGTGCCCAATCTTCGTCGGCTCCATGCCCCCACCAGCCATCCTTGTGCCACGCTGGGAGCCCACCCCAGTGTGGCAATGACCAACGTCGTCATTAAAAACAAAAACCTGGAAATAAAAACGTCCCTTAGGCTTCTCCCTGCCCTCCCACAACCGCACACTCACTCACTGTGCACCCTGCCTCCCCACACCCCTCACCCCATACTTACCTCCGAGTTCGGCACGATCTATTCGTGGACCAGGAACACGCCTGTACTCTTCAAAGCCACCACGTAACTGAGGAAATGCCGTAAGCTGTATAATGGAATAGATAGTTTTTTTCAACTTTGTTGCATATCTCAGGCATTTTTTGATTTTTTGCTAAATTGTCAACATGAGTTTTGAGACCCTTCTCATGAATGATGTCACTGTCATGGCGTTACTTCATGCCCGAAGGTGATTTCGCAGCCACTGCGCGAAATCACCTTTCTGGAATGATTAATGAAACAACACTGCCAGTGTTCATAAGGTGGGCTCTCAAAAGCCTATTTGAAAATTTGGTAGAAAAATTCCAAAAATGACTGTTTATCTGGCGTGCATTAGCAGGCATGCATCTTTCATACCTCCTAAGTTCACAAATTTTAAATATTTTTCCTCAGATTTTCAACATTGCCATTTTACCACACCTCCTTATGAGCAGTACAGCTGTCATTTTTCACATCCTGCCCAAAACGTGTTTCCACCCATGTAGCGCACAATGGCGCAGTCGGTGTGCGAACTCACTGTATGGGACACATTAGGAAAATCACAGTGACACTGTTCATGAGCAGAGGTCTTAAAATGGCTATGTTGAAAATTTGGTGAAAAAATTCCTAAAAATGATTGTTTTACGAGCGTGCATTGCGCAGTTCATACGCACGCTTGTAAGTTCACAAATGTTCAATATTTGCACTCCAATGGCTTCCAAATTCCTAAACAGCACATAGAAGCAAGCAACATTCGGCATTGACAAATGCTTGTTGTAGATGACACCACAATCTGTAATAGCGTTCATAGGTGCAGATGGAGAGAATGAATGGGGACATTAGAAAACTTAAAGAGTGCTATGGGACATGGCAGTTCGGGTTCAAAGCCAAAAAGTTCAACAACAAGCATCTAGGTACTAGAAGCCTAGAGGCTGAGTATAAAATGTAGAGGGAGGTACTTATGGCCACTAAGGAAACCTTTTGTACAGCACTGTGCTCTGTATGCAGGAGGGGATTACTCATTTACACGGCCGTAGTAGTATATGTGCACATGCACATGATCAGGGTAGCATCAAGTGATGCTGAATATGATACTGATCCAATCATGCGGTTCCCACAGTGTAATGTTTAGCTCTGCATGCTAACCTTCTGAAAATGGGGCCCTAATTGACTAAAAATCCTAGCCGATGCCTCCTAAGATGCAGAAGGTAAACATAAAAGGTTTATCTTATCTACCTCTTTATGTATTGTTTTATCATATTTTGCTTGCTAAACCTTTATCTGATTTCAAAACATTGTGATGTGACTTAAAATGTTTATAACAGACTAGTTAAAATACAGTTTGTTTTCTTCTTTTACCTATGTGCTGTCTTTATTTACTTATAAAAACACAGTCTGGTGGGCTGGCCTAGCAGCTTGGTGGTGATTGCACTGCCTCCCATGTCAGTGGCCCAGTTTTGGGGGTGGACCTGAGTTGCACAGGGGTTAGCGGGGGGGGTGGAGATATGATTGAGCATCTCGGGGAATGCTCTCCTCTCAGTGAGGGGAAGTCTGACCACCCCGCTCTTCAACATCCACCTAGCTGAGGAGGGCTGACAGGGCAGTGGAGTTGCATAAGGGGGAGGACTCAGGCAGGCATAAAGCAAGCATGTGTCTTTATATGCAATTGTATCATTCCATGCTTGGCTGCCATGGGGATGAAACCAAAGGTAGAAACCCCCTAATGGCAAAATGATCCAACAACCTGCCACAGATTTTGCACTGCTAAACAGGCTCTGCTCATATATGTGTCTCCTTGTCAATGGCCCTCCCCCTCCTGGCCCCAACACGGGGGATGTGAGTAGTGGGGGATCTCAGAGCAAATATGTCCTGTGGATGGTAAGTGATTGGGCTGAGATGTCAGTGGGCAAAGGGGTAGCAGGGTGACTAAGGAGATAAAAATCTCTATGGGAAAAAAAAGAAATAAAACACCGTTTGAGAAGCTCAAACCCCAAAACAGACTGTGCATGCCTCCAGTGAGGATTCACAGTAGTTATTTAGTAAAACAATGCAAATTATATGCACATGCCAGCTAAACTCCTGATGAAAACGGAATACTGAGGGATTGCAGCAAAAATATATATTTTAAAATAAAAACTTAAAACATAGTCCAAAGAGTACAAACTTGCAATGATTTTGGCTTACGCTTCCTCTGCTCCTGAAGTGCTTCCCAAGCATTCAACTCAGATAAGTTGCTGGACTTACACAGTAATTAATTACATTTAAAACAAATCAACACTTTAACTTGGAAAATGCATGCAGCTCCCTATGTATACAGGTATGTTAGGAATATCCTATATTACCTTCCTATACAAATGTGTTATCTGACAGTAAATGAAGGCAGCACTTATTTAAAAGAATAAACTACAGCATTTAAATTAGTTTTAAAAGTTTCTTGTCACATCATAATGGTCTGAAATTTGACTAAAGGTGTGCAAGCAAAACAAAAGGAAAACCCCCATAACGAAGTAGAATAAGAGATAGCCCTGTTTTGTATACCTCAGCTCTGCAGTTTCAGACATCCTCTCATCAAGCTAGCAGCTAACTGAATGCAACAGGCAAGGAGTTCAGCTCTAGGACATTCATGGGGAGGGGCAGGGGATGGTAGTTTCAGAACATAGTCCATTTCAGTATATAGTTTATTTGTTTCAATATATAGAGTATGTGAATTTTTCAGTCTACAGTGTATGTGTTTCAATACATAGTGTATGTGTTTCACCATGTAATGTATTTGTTTCAGTATATAGTGTATGCAGATTTTTCAGTGCATAGTGTATTTATTTCAACAGATAGTGTATGTATTTCAATATAAAGTGAAGATGTTTCAATATATGGTGTATTTGTTTCAGTATATACTGTATGTGCTTTTTTCAGTGTGTAGCATATGCATTTCAATAGATAGTGTATGTATTTCAATATACAGTGTATTTGTTTCAATATATAGTGTATGCAGATTTTTCAGTGCATAGTGTATTTATTTCAATAGATAGTATATGTATTTCAATATAAAGTGTAGATGTTTCAATATATAGTGTATTTGTTTCAGTATATAGTGTATATGCTTTTTTCAGTGTGTAGTGTATGCATTTCAATATATAGTGTATTTGTTTCAGTTTATAGTGTATGCAGTTTTTTCTCAATATATAGTGTATGTGTTACAATCTATAGAGTATTTGTTTCAGTAGATAGTTTATGTGGATGTTTCAGTCTGTAGTGTATGTATCTCAATAGGTAGTGTATATGTTTCAGTACATAGTACATTTGTTTCGGTATATAGTATATGTGGATTTTCAGTACTCAGTATGTGGATTTCAGTAGATAGTGTATGTATTTCACTATGCAATGTAAGCATTTCACTATATAGTGTATGTGTTTCACTATATAATATATGTATTTCAGTATACAGTATATGTATTTCACTATACGATGTATATATTTCACTAGATACTGTATGTGGTTCACTGCATTGTGTATGTATTTCACTATATAATGTTTATATTTCACTATATGATGTATGTATTTCACCATATAGTGTGTGTTTTACTATACAGCCAGAGATTCTGAATTATGTCCCTAACGGCTTGCCATAGTGATTCACACCATGTAGTCTACCTCTTAACCCATCCATGTTCACGATACTATGTTGGAAAAACTATTAGACCACTAAAATTCCTCATCAGTGAATATAAGAGTGTTAGAAGAAACAAACAGGAAGTGTTACCAGTGGCAACACTCATTAAAATAGCAGTGCACATAGCAGCTGCACTGAAATTCTGGGCTATAGAACTTCCTGAACCTCCAAGAGGAGATGACTGGAACAAATGTTTAGCGTAAAATGAAATGTTTTGGATTTACATCTTAAACACACTAGATGAAAACATGGGATGAATGACTCTGGGGAGCCTGTTGGTAGCATAACTCATTAAATACTTCAAAGTTTCCCTACTGAACGTCTGCTTAATCTGCTTCCTCCTTTGTTCTATCAGCCAAATTGTATCCCTTATGATGTACTGGAATTGCAAATGACTGGCACATTGTGGTGGTATGCTTTGTCATTTAAAAAGTACAGAAAACTGAGTGATGATAATAATAAGTTATAAGGAGTTATATTAATCCACAGCCAAAATATATGTGTAACATAATAATCAAATGGTATTATCTGCAGATCTCCAAATGTGTATACTTATGGTGTCAGAATATCACTAGACATGACATATACGTGTTAAATGGAGGCACTTATCTGGATGTCACGTTACTAACAATTCTGTATAATGCTTCTTTAATCATTTGTGGCCTATGCATTTATACCTGGAATAATAACTTAACAGTCCAAGTGCTATAAGTAAAAGATTTAACACTAGATTGTATATACAGTTGCAGCCAGAGACGTGGCCAGATATTTCCTGACATTTCTGTAATATCCCCAGAAATATTCCCTGCCCACCTGCAGAACCACTGTGAGCCACCAGAGAGAATCTCTAGCTATGTCATGAAATATTTGGAAATAGCTGAAAGTATCTGTGGCTGCAACTGTAGTACCCAGGTGACGTCTTGGACTACAGTGATATGGGTGAGCATAGTGACTTCACTATGATGAAGTTACGCTTCACATAATAATGCTGAAGTACTGACCAAGGCACTCCACATAAAGCTCCACTAAGTGTGCCAAACATAGAAATAAGAGAAATTGCTGGGAAATCAAAAGAAAATCATGAACTGTAACTACAGAACATAATGTAATAAAACATACCATGGACTTCAAGAGGAAAAAGGTGACTGCGGGTGAGTAGCAGTCCTCTAATGTTACCATTTCAGATTCACCCATTGGAAGGCATCAGGAGGCAATGCTATGCTATTGCCTAGTAATGGCCAGTGGACAGAATCAGGGCAAGTTGATAGGCATCATGACATCACTATCAGTGATGTTGGACAGACGCGTCTTCTGATTGGTGTCCACCAGACTATGCCCTCAGCCCTTTACTACATAACAGAAACTAACTCAGCAGACAGCACACATGGGAATACCATATATATATATATATATTTCTTTTTTATATATACATATATATAATATATATCTATAAATGTATATATTTGTCATTGGACATTTGGTACTTGCTCCTACATCAAATAAGACACCTATGGAACATGGCCCCAGGCCTATACCTTGGCCTTGGTTCATGAGGGTAAGAGATGGGGAGAGGGACATTAGTGTTGAAAATAAATAATAATAATAAAAAATATATATAGTTATTGCAAAAAATTATGTTCATGCAGACATTAGGGTTGAAGAATGCAAAATGGACAAAGTAAGGAAATGAAAAATATTATGGTTTGGAGTCTCCGATGTCTTGGCAAATCAGTGGGGCGGTGTTCCTTGGGGTTGTGAGCCTTAATATCCACCCCTTCCCCCAAGCCCATAGCCTTTTGTCCGAAGCCCAAGATATAGCTCCAAGCCATGCCTCTCAGGCATATACTCTCTGCAGGAAAAACTGAGCAGCCCTGGAGCTGGGCACCCTGATGTTGCCAGTACAAAGAGAGGTTCATCATCAATGTCACCAGTACAGGGGGTTGGGCACTTGTACCTGCGTGAATGAGGGTATGAATCCACTATCACAAAAAGAAGGAAACTTCATTGCAAAAACTATGTTTTTTTTTTTTTTTTGCTCACCTGTAACTCAAAACTAGCTTTTGATTTTTTGTTTTAAACTTTTCTTTTTGTCACTAGTGCTCATGCGGGGATATGCCCCCTTTTTTAGTGCCTGGGCCTTCCACCCGGCATCATCCCCAAGTTGCCCAGACTTGGAGGCCTGCAGCTCACCTCCTGTGGCTGAACTCCCTGAAGGGAGAGACTGAGATCCACCTGAAGCCCCCTCTGAGGCTTACACCTGGGGCATCATTTGGGTGGAGGTCCAGGGGCATCGCAGTGCTGCCGGCCCCAGGGATTTTCACTTAAGTGTCCAGCAGGAGTGCAGATGTGCAATGATATCAGCAGAGGATGTGCATGCTTCCACACACATCCTGCAGATGTCTGCAGATGCCTCCGTCCAGCTTATGTGTGGTCCTGGTTGGTGTACAACCAGCCTCTGCTGGGTGTCACTCAATGCCAGGAAGCCACAGTCCACCACCCCCAGAGGAGGGGAGCAGTCCGTACAATGCTCATCCTACCTCCCCCAGATGACCTTCTACCACACCATGCCCTTTCCTGAACACAGGTCGGCAGTGCTGCAAGCAGAGACACTACTGTTACATGGCAGGCCAGCAACTGCTTTGATTTGAAAGCTGAAACTTTCAGTTTTGATATAGTTTCGCCCAAGCTGCCATAACTTTGCTATTTTTGTGCTCCTAAGTTAAGATGTTTTTAAAAATTTAAAAAGTAGTGTTCAATTTTTTGGATCATGAATGAGGTGTGAACAAGCTTGATACATCTAGCAGACCAGACCTCAGTTTGATTCTCACAATCTCCACTTAGAAACTGTGTGACTCCGAGCAAGTCACTTAACTGCCCAGTGCTCCCAGGTCACCCCTGAAAACAGGCACTTGTGCCTAGTGGGCCTTACCCGGTTACCAAAAGAAGACAAAATCATGTTGTGATGGTTTCATTTGGTGAGACTACCACAACCTGCTTTTCATACAGTCCGACAGCGTGGTGTGCTTATGCTTTCATTTAGCACACCATGCTGCCTTTCTTAGGGGGTGGGGCCATGTCAGCAAATCCGTGCATGTTGACATGGCCCTGCTTGGTAACTGGATAAAGGAAAGACAGCAGAGGGTTGTGGTCAGTGGGGTTAAATCAGAAAAGAGGGAACGGGATACTACAGGTATCTGTCCTGGGCCCGATCCTCTTCTTTATGTTCATTGTATGTAGATGCCCATCGGTTGCAAAGATATTTGAAGTTTTACTCCCAGCAAATCTGTGCTGCTTTCCCTTTTCTCTCCCCCCCCACCCCGGTGCCAGTTTTGCCTACTGTACAGTACTTCCTGCTCTCGCAGACATTGTTATTTCTATCCTAACTACCTATGTGTACTGTAAAGTAAAAATATGTTTCTGTCTAATCTTGTATTTTAACTATGCTGTATCCACTTTGTATGATCGGTACCTGCTGCACCTGTATGTAAATTTTATTGTGCCACTTGTTGGCTTGGGTCGAGCCTGAAAACGGTTCCCAGGATCCGTGCACTTACCTGGTTACCAAGACTAAATAAATAAAGAAATCAGCGACACTAGTGAGGGAATCTGGGGTAGGCTGTGTCTTTTCGCAGATGACACTAAACTCTCTGAGAGTGTGGATAGCAATGAGGGAATCAAGGAAATGCAAAGAGACAAAAGCTAAAGGGGTGCTCTAAGGTTTGGCAGTTGAAGTTCAATACCAAAAAGTGCAGGGTAATGTACCTAGGAAACAAGACCCCAAGAGAGAACTCTGGATGGGTGGGGTGAGACTTAGCACTACGGCTGAAGAATGAGACCTTGGGGTTATCATCAGTGACTGCCTTAATCGAGTCAGTGCTACAAGGCATATAGCAAGGTGAGTAGGATGCTGGGATGTATTGGGAGGCATATTGAGAGCAGAAGGTAAAAGGTAAGACTTCCCTTATATAGATCCTTAGTGAGGCCACACCTGGAGTACTGTGTGCAGGTCTGGAGTCCTCTGCTCAGGAAGGGAAAGAAATGGAGACAGTGTAGTACAGGGTGACAAAAATGATTCAGGGCCAACAGGCAGATTCTATGAGGAGCACCACAAGGCACTGAACATGTACTTGCTAGAGACCAGAAGAGTGGGTAATAAACCAAGGGTATAAACAAGGTGCAGGGTGGAGACATCTTCTATTGCAGAAAGAGCACAGAAACGAGGTGACATAACATGAAATTGGAGAGTAGGAGGTTAGGAGAGAATGTGAGGAAGTTCTTCTTCACAGAGAGGATGGTGGATGCATTGACTGGTCTGCATCAGGATGTGGTGGGAACGAGCACTGTGGATGGATTCAAGCATGCTTGGGACAGGCACAGGAGAACCATTGAAGTACACTGTGGGTGGGTTGGAAGCAGCAATCCAGTACAAGGGCGCATGGGCAGACTAGATGAGCCAGATAGTCCTTATCTGCCTACAATTTCTATGTTTCTATGGGAGAGGGTGACATGATAGAGACCTTTAAGTTTCTAAAAGGAATTAACAAGATAAACTGTGGGGAATTATTTAGCTTGAACTTAGCTTGTGGTCATGTGGACATGAGTGGAAACTAACAGGAAGTAGGTTCAAGTGTGACATGAGCAAGTACTATTTTACAGAAAGAGTGGTGGAGCCATGGAACAGTCTGTCAGCTGAAGTGGTGTGTGCAAAAACTGTTGTGGTTTAAGGCATGGTTGGGACAGGAAGAAGGGTATAGTGGTAGCTCAGGAAGGCAGAATCAGAGAGGAGAATGGGGGGTAGGAATGGGAGGACTAGGACCCTAGAGGGACAGTAGGTCGCAGGGCTAAATAGGGAACTCAGGCAGACTGGGTGGACTATTGGACTTTTATCTACCACCATTGTCTATGTTTCCATGTTTGAAGCTTCTGAATTAGCCATTACAGTCAGATTGCAGACAACTCTGCTTTGTAAATAAAACAGTGGTGGGTTTTCACACTATCCTGCCACCAGTATCATTGTTCCCCCATGACAGTTACCTCTTAACCATGTGGCCTAGGCTATTTGGGAACATTCAAAATGATAGGTCAGACAGGTTTCTAGGTTCAAACACCTGGGGTGGGATATTCAAAAGGGGTTGTGCCTGGTGCAACTGAGTTGCGCTGGTGCAACCCTGCATTGTGCCCTGGTGGAATATTGAAATGGCTGCTTGGTGCAGCGCAAATCCTGATGTGCTGGGTGCCATGTAATCCATGCAGCAAGTAGGGGTAGTGTGCCATGCATATGCTGCACATCCCGACATCTGAGCCTGGGATGTGTGGCGATCATGCTACCGACCCTACATGCACCACATACTGGTGCTCAAAGTTGAGCTGTAAAATATAGGCTCAAAAGCTGGCCACCCAGAGGTGGGCAGCTGTATTGCAAGGTGCAATACAACAGCCACCAGCCGTGGGTGGCCACCCGCCCAGCAGGAACACCATCCAAAAGCACCCGGCCCCTGGTAATCAAGTGGACCTCTTCCACCCTGATGCTCGATCAGAGTCTCGGTCTAGTGAGCCCTTCGCGTCAATCACAGGTTAGTTGAAATGCAAGGTGGTCCAGCAGGCCTCTCCCACCCTCCAGCAGAGGCCCCGACCATCAGGCACCCATCATTGGTGGTGGCAGCACCCACCCAGATACCGCCCAGTCAGTCACTGAATGACAGTTATAGAATGATCTGTACACCATTAGTCAGTGGGGACCAATGGGCTTACAGACTCATATTAGTATTATTAAGATCAGATATGTGAATAAATGCGCTCATTCACATATCTGGTCTCAGGTAGTACAGTATGGTCTGTAAGCCATTGGTCCACACTGTGACCAAGTGCGCGCATGACACACCGGCGCTGTCATTCGCGGTGCCTGGCGAAAGGAGGGGTGCTGCCACCCGCCAAATGACGGGGGTGCTGGTGAGTGGGAGTCCCTGTGGAGGGTGAGGGGGGGTACCACTGGACCACCAGGCTACATTCTGCATATTGCAACAGCCCGCGATCGGGCAGTGGGGGAACCACTAGACTACCATGTAATGTTTTTTATTACTGATGCCCGCGATCGGGCAGCAGGGGGGCCGCTAGACCACCACGTAATTTTTTTTATTACTGATGTCTGCGATCGGGCAGCAGGGGGACCACTAGACCACAAGGAAAAGATTAATTAATACTGATGCCCACAATTGAGCAGCGTGGGGACCGTTATATCACCAGGGGTTCGTCATTTATTACAGAAGCTCGCGATCGGGCATACGGGGTGGAAGGGTGGACCACTAGACCACCAGGGTTCTATTTCCGCACACTACAGCCCACAATAGGGCAGTGGAGGGAACTGTTAGACCACCTGGGGTTCGTCATTTATTACAGAAGCCCATGGTCAGGCATATGTGGTGGAAGGGGGGTCCACTAGACCACCAGGGTTCTATTTCCACATACTACAGCCCGTGATTGGGCAGTGGAGGGAACCACTAGACCACCAGGGGTTCATCATTTATTACAGAAGCCCGCAATCTGGCATACGGGCTAGGAGGGGGATCCACTAGACCACCAGGGTTCTATTTCCACACACTACAGCCCACGATCGGGCAGCAGGGGGAACCGTTAGACCACCAGGTTACAATATATGTCTACTACTGCCCGCGATTAGGCAGATGGGAGGTGGGAGCTACACTAGCCCACCAGGGAGCCAATGCCTGATGACAACTGCCTAGCGGGGTGCCAGGCGCATTTCGCCGGGATGCCCAGTGCAATGCATGCAAATGGGACCATAATGACATGCAAATGGCCCCATTTGCACCTTGCATAGATTAAGGCCTCATTTGCGTGCCACTGGCTGAATATCACGGGTGATGCCCCTATCGCAACTGCACTTGCACTGGCACATCCCCGTGCTCCCTCTCTGTGGCTTGCACTGGTGCAGTGCCACTGTGCCATGCACAGTACGTGCACCGAGTATGCCATATTAATCGGTGCTGAGCGATGGCACATCACCGCTAATATCGCCTTTTCCTGGTTCTGGTATTGGCCCAGTTGCGCTGGCGCTTAGGCTTGCGCCACTGCCCGGCGCAGTCTGAATATCCGTCCCCTAATCTCTTTATTTTGCATTTTGAACAGTTCAGAATTATACAGTTTCTTTTAAAGATTTCCAACAAAACCACTCATCTGTGATTTCTCTTTGTATACAGCAGGAATAAACTGCCTCTTCCTACTCTTGTCTGGCCGCTAACTGTAAGGCCCCATACTTTCAGTCACAATGCCTTTTAGACCTTCCTCTGAGCTCTGTGTTCTGCAGGGTTTTTACCTCTACCTCCCTGTAGATTCCACTCTCCCCAAAAAAATCTTTCACACATGAAGTATGCTCATTTTATTTAGCTCCTCAGCTGCTCTCAGTTATCAGTAGCTCCCAATTATCCAATTAAGGGGTGACTGCAAGTTTACAGAGCTCCCTGAACAATAACCTTAAGTGCTAATCTGCCAAAGCCTGGTTTGGCTCCCACCAGAGCTCCTGACAAAACCCTCTGGTCCTGAAAGTGATGGGGGAGGGCAAACTGCAGACCCTACCCTGTCACAGAATCACCTCCTTAGATCCATGCCTGAGGAAGCCTCTAGAATGACCATCGAAACATAGAAACTTAGAATTTGATGGCAGATAAGGACTGCTTGGCCAACCTAGTCTGCCCATTTCCCTTCCTAATGGATAAGCTGCAGATCGTAGTTAACCAACAGCCTACTTCCTCCTACCCCCCCACTAGAATTGCCTTATGTCTGTCCCATGCATTCTTGAATTCTCCCACTGTTTTTGACTCTATGACCTCCTCAGGAAGCTGTTCCATGTATCCACAACCCTCTCTGTGAAGAAATACTTCCTCACATTACCTCTGAGCCGTCCCCCCTCTATCTTCAAATTGTGCCACCTTGTTTTTGCACATCTCTTTTTCTGAAAGATGCTACCCTCTTGGACTTTATTGATTCCCTTGCGGTATTTGAAAGTTTCTATCATGTCCCCCCTCTCCCTCCTTTCCTCAAGGCTATACATCTTTAGTTCCTTTAGTCTTTCTTCATATGCCTTCTGGTGCAGACCCTGCACCATTTTGGTTGCCCTCCTCTAGACAGCCTCCACCCTGTCTATGTCTTTGCGGAGATAGGGTCTCCAACACTGTACACAGTACTCCAGATGTGGTCTTACCAACTGTCTGTACAGAGGGCCAACAACTTCCTGTTTTCTACTGGTGATGCCTCTTCCTATGCATCCCATTATCCCTCCAGCCCTCCTTACTGCCTTCTCACATTGCTGACCCACCTTTAGGTCATCTGATATGACTACCCCCAGGTCCCTTTCCATTTTTGTTGCACCGCCTCTTCCTGGAAAGAAAAAGGGTCCTTGCTCAGTACTCTGTTGGCAACATGGGGTATTATTCTGCATTTCCCTGCCTGAAGCTTCTGAATCCAAACAACCTTGGGTATACAAAACCACCTCAGTGTGCTCTGCATTTCACCAATTTATTTTGGCAACTCTGCCAACTGTGTCCAGCCCATCTCTTCTCCTTAACATAGACTGCAGCCTCATATGTGATCGACGTGCCTGTACTCTCTCTCCATAATGAGGTTTACCATATCCTGTGGGACAGTGGACCTCACAATATCTTATGTGTTGAGAACCACTTGGATGTTGGAGGCACCTCCCACATTATCCTTATCCAGTACAGTATTATATTGTCCCTATTTAAATGTGTCATAAATTTGCACAGCCTGTTCTTTACAGGTTTTGGACCTTGTTTCATTCTGCCATCATCTTACAATTTATCAAGACACACATTTCCTTCATAACATCCATGTCCCTATTAATCATAGCTTCTCTGGGCACCCCTGCCATGCTCAGTCTTAGGCTTTGTAAGGGAGAAGGTTATTCAGTATACCTTTTTTAACAGGGTCATTCTTATACTCTTTGAGGCAACCCTTTGGTCCTTTGCACACAAAGGGGCACTTTTTGCAATCTTTAGGCTACTCACGTGGAACTCAGGACAAGAAGCACAATAGTCAGCTACCTCATAAATTAGTCCTGGTCCATAACCTTGTATGAATATTTGCTCCAGGGTTTCCTTCCTTTCTAAACATTCTGCACAAGGGAGCACAGAAGCCAACCTTAGCACAACAGATTGCACTAATCCAGGGACCATAGTTTAGTAGTGTAAAATCTTTGTCTGGTTTTGAGGTAGGTACCGCTCTAACCAGTAAATCCACTTTTCATTCAGTTCTGGTGAGACCTCTTGTCTGTGGCTTGTTCATGACCAGATTCCCTGCTATTGGTCATTGATTTGATGCCCCTTCTAGTAATTTAACAGCTTTTCACAGAAACAGCTGTGCATAATCATCACTGATGACCTGAAATCATCCAAGCAGTCCACTAAAGCAGTTTGTAAGGTTAGGGGGATGTTAGGGTGTATTAGTAAGGGTATCACAAGTCAGAAGAGGAAGGTAATAATCCCTCTTTACAAGACACTGGTTAGGCCCCATCTGGAGTACTGCATGCAGTACTGGAGGCCACACCTTCACAAGGACATTAACCAAATTGAGGCAGTCCAGAGAAAGGCAACCAAAATGGTACAGGGACTGCATCAGAAAACATATGAGGACAGATTAACAGAGCTCAATATGTATACCCTAGAGCAAAGGTGGGAGAGAGGTGATATGATCGAAACATTCAAACATCTTAAGGGCATTAACAAGGTGAAAGAGTCTAACATGTTCAATATAAGAAAAATAGCAGGACAAGAGGACACAGCATGAGATTAGAGGGAGGCCGACTAAGGGGTAATGTGAAGAAGTTCTTTTTCACAGAAAGGGTGGTGGATGCATGGAATGGCCTACCTCAGGAAGTGGTGGATATGAATACAGTGCAGGGCTTCGAACAGGTATGGGATAGGCATAAGGGAGCAATACAGATGAGTATGAATAGATAGGCCATTGACAGAGCAAAGGCCGATGGCAGGTAGAAAAAGAAATGGGCAGACTGAATGGGCCTTGTGGTCCTTATCTGCCATCAGCTTCTATGTTTCTATGTTTAAACCCATCTTCTTTGACCACAGGGAAGGTTTCTTGACCTTCTGGAGAGGTGAACTCTTTTTCAGCATTGTGGCAAGGCCCTCTGTAGAGGTGAACTTTGTCTTCTCATTTTTTACACTGTTCTGAGCATGGTTCACAACAAGGTCTGGTTTCATCTTTTCATAAGGTCCCGTGACCTTCCATCTTTCCAGAACCCTCTATATGCTCAGTGGTTTGTCTGTCTGCCTCCACCTTGGCATTCTGCATGGGCTATATCACTTCTGCTAGGTTTTCTAACCTTTCCCCTGTGTCCTGGTGAAACTCCACTTTTGTCTCAACTGCTTTTACTTCTGACAAGAAAACGTTCCCAGACTAACAACATCTATTCCTGTATTGCCCTGGAATTTTTATTTTTTTATTCAGCTATCTCTTCCCGCTTTTGTTGCAAACGTTTCTATTTCCAGTTGCAAAGTCTCCTATTTTGGGATTACCATTTCAGCCTTCCCCTATTCTGTTTGTTCAGTTACCTGAAATGTGACAGCTAAATGTCTCTAAACTCTTGTTCTTTTTGCAGCAGTTCCGCTCTTAGTTCCTCTTTGACTAACCCGAGTGTATCAGTTTCTGTTGCTAATCTGATCATATGAATTCTATCATGTCCATTTTGGAACCATGCTTCTGGTACTTGAACCCAAACCCTGAAGATCCCCTACTTCTGTTTTCTCAAACAGTGGGGCTCCCACCCTTTTCTCTTGCCTTTTCTGCCTACAAGATTTTCGTGGCTTAACCTTTGTATCAAATAATTCAGGGTCAAACTTTGGGAGCATTTCTTCTACGCCTTCTTCTTTAGTACAAACCTCTTGAAAAGATTGTGTAAACATTTTAAAGTCACTACCTCTCTCTCTCTAGATATACTTTGGGTTCTGGGAATATCTTTACTTTGGTGAAACCCTTTATTCTGTGGCTGACTTTTCTGGGGTCTTGCTTCCTTCTTGACATCTGGGTCACTCCATGCATGTCTAAGGACACCATCACTAGTCATTTTTAGGCCCTGTCCACACCACCCCTCTGTAACGTTACAGAGTGCCCAAACCGTTACCGCAATGATTTGCGTTTACACCTGTAATGTTACAGAAGGCATTTTCGTAACCGTTGTTGAAACCACATATGAGGTGGTTTCAACAACAGTTATGAAACCAGTTACAGCTCTGTAATGTTACCTGGCATAGTGTGGACACGTGGCACTGATCCCCTAGCATAGTGTGAGCTGTATTGTGGGATCGGGTGCCCGCAGTGTGATGGTCGCCCGTCTCCCGAAGTGTGGACCGGCGGTGCCGGTCCCGTAACGGACACCGTGGCAGTGTGGACACACTGCACCACTCCCCGGTTGTAACGGTTTCTATCCATTATGGGGTCTCTGTGGTGCAGTGTGAATGGGGCCTTAGATTTTGAAATCCATTCCCATCAAAAAGGCACTTTCCACCATGGTGCATTTACCTGATTGCTAATTAACACTAGACTAGACCCATCTGCTTGCAGGGTCCAACATTTTACAATTCTCAAGACAATCACCCTTTGAAACGTTTCTAATCACTTTTACACATTCGTCATTATATGTCTTCACTGTAGGGGCAGTAAGGTCTTCTTTAGGGTTAACCCGAATACATGAACTCCTGGTTTCAACAGACCTGTGAACCCACAAGGAATTCTTTCACCAAAGTTTGCCCCCCCCGAAAATCTGGTAGGGTCCCAACTGTTTGGTTCTCAGTCTGCATTCGGGCAATATTGCTGCACTCCACATTAATGACAATGTTTCTGTTCAGGGTATGCCCTTCAGTATTAGCCTTCTTTGCATATACACTTTCTGTCTAATCCTGTACATCAAAGCTGCTTTTATCTCAAACATGATAAGCTACAGTATATCCTCCACATTTCTGTTTCCTCTTCCACACTTGGGAGTACCAGGGAACATATTTTCATCTGCTTTCTCTTTTTTAAAAATTAATTAACTTCACTTTTGATAGTCTTCTCCCACTTGAGAACCTCAGGGACATTTTTTTGGTTACTAACTTGGGGTTTGATTTTGTAGGTGACTGTGCTGCATTCCACATAGTCACTTTCCCGAACAGGACAAAGTCTGCAGATGCCCTCTGATTCTCCTCACCAGAAACAAAAGGTTTTAATAGTTTTCCCACATGTAGACAACATACTCACAACAGTTTGATTAACCTCTCCAAGTGTCCCTTCATCACTTCCTTCAGTGGCATCTCGGCTTGGACCAATTTCTGTACAAGTTCTTGGATTACAGAGAGTGCTGCCACTGCAGTTTGCAGTACTGGTGGTTGTTGTGGTTAGTTCGGCTCTTTCTTGGGAGTGGACTCAAAGCATCTCAGCCATTCTTCCTTTTCTGCTCTGGAATTTGCCAGCTGCTCCCTCTTCACACCCTCCCATATGGCTATAAGGTGTATTATCTGCAGGATATGGCTTTACCCACTCAGATCAGGAGAGAAACTCTAAAAAGAAAACAAAGCACACTATATAATGTCGATGTTTTTTCATAACCCCAAGGAAAATTTATCCAGTGGAGGTACACCTGCCAAATGCAGGGAGACTGCATGCATAAAAATTAAAGAAGTCTTCAGGTTTCAGCTCCTTCTAGATACCCTTATCAGCTCCTGAAGTTGTTGTGCCAAACAGATGTCTTGGTTTTTCGCTTGAACCTGGGTCCTGCTGGTCACATGGTCTCCTCCAGCTGCCTCAGTGCCTTAATGCTGAACTTTTCTGTTCAGTACTTGCCAGCTAGAACCTACATTCTGTAACCTCAGGGACAATCCCAAAAATGTTCCTTAACTATTTCCCCAAACTGCTAGGGGTGTCCAAATCCTATTGCACTGGCCAACCATGAGTGACAGGTAGTGTGCAACTGTGGGGCCTAGGCTATTCCATAACATTTAAAATGATGGCCGGCTCTGTGGTGCCAAGCAATAGGGGATAGCTTGGCATACTGACAACCTGGGTTCGCACCCACAACAGGGATGACAAGAGCGGAGACCAGCAGGGAGGGTTAGGAGAGTCTATCAGATGCTCTTCTCCCTGGAGGGAGGTGGCGAGCCTGCACTACTTTACAAGTAGCTCCTAGTGGCCTGTAGTGGCAATGCACTTTGTGGCTTGGGTGACCACATACTGCAGGTGCATCTCCCCAGGCTGCCACCTGCATGTGGCCACAATATGGAAGATGGGCAGGTTGCAGAAGAAAATGGAAAACACCCACTTGGCGGACAGATGACGGTCATCAGGTCCCCTCATGCCACATAGCCTAGGTGAGCACCTGTAAGCTGATCCCCCTCCGTGTGCCCAGTGTAGTGGACTCACAAATCTCCTCTCCTGTTGGCCCCAGGAAGGGGGCCCCATGGGCGAAGGGATACATCGGGCAGCCAGGGCATGGCACATTGGGGGATGGTACGGATAGCTGAGGGGGATGGCTTGTTGCGCGAAGGGGTTCCCTAGGCAAGTCATGAAGGAGTGGCTGGTTAGGGGCATGGGGAGCATAAAGAAATAAAGCAAATGATTGGTCAGACAGGTTTCAAAGTTCAAACATACTGTATAACCTCTTTATTTTACATTTGGTTGAATAGTTCAAAATTACAGAGTTTCTTTTTCAGCAGGAATGGACTACCTCTCCTTACTCTTCTCTGGCCACTAACTGTAGGGCCCCAATTCAGCTTAATACTGAATTGATTCTCTCAAAGCTTTTATCAATTTTCTCAAATTTCAAGCAGGCCTCCCGGCTGACTTCTCCAACTCTGCCTGTCTTTGGTTTACAGGGTTCACCTAGCTCCTATACCTTCAGCCACACTGTCTTTTACAGCGTCCCCTCAGCTCTGTGTTTGGCAGGGTTTTTACCTCTACCTTCCTGTAGATTACAGCCCAAAATAAAAAATAAACTTTCACATTGAGGTATGCTCATTTTATTCAGCTCCTCATGTGCTATCAATTATCAGCTGCTCCAATTAAGGGCTGACTCAAAGTTTGCCAGTCTTCCCGCATAGTATTCTTAAAGGCCAGCTTGCCAAATTCTGGTTTGGCTCCCACCAGAGCTCCTGACAAATTCCCCTTTGGCCCTGAAAGTGACAAGGTAGGGAATAGAACAGACCTACCCTGTCACACCCCTTCAGTCCTTTTTTGTAATTTTTGAAACTGGCATTTGGGTGCACAGCCCAGCCACTAGTATTACCCATAAATTACAATACCAGGGTGCCCTCCTATAGTGTTCCTGTTATTCCTCTTGGTGTTTCACACTCCTTACTTTAATGCCTCCCCTCCATATTTTGCAGCACTTGGGTGTGCAACCCCAGAGTTGCAAATACATTGCTGATACTGAGGTGCCTAGTCCTCAGTATCGGTACCTGTAGAAGTAGAAAACTGTTCCTTGTAGCGTCAGTTTCACTTTTTTTACCTGAAATTAAGAAAACTATCCATCGATGCCTTCTACAGAGTTGCTCCCTCACTCACCTAACCTGTCCCCCACTCAACACCCACAACCCCATACCCCCCACACCTCCCACCACCCCTCACTTATCAAGCATGGTCCATTCTTCATTCATTGATTGCCAAACATCCTGATACTCTGTAGCCTGACCACAAAATGACAATACAAGGTAAGAGTGGCTAATATATTTTTTCCTTTGCCATGAAAGTTTTTATTATAGGTTTCTCAGGTTTTATAACATACATATCATGAGTTCAGAGTACAGATTTAGAGATGTCTGCATTCAAATGCCATTATGCGTTGTTCTATAACAAAACATTGGTGACCAATGCAAATGGACAACTATCAGAAATGAATGTTGGCACTAACAATTTGCACTAGGTTTGCAATAAAGAGCAAAATTACTATACAATGTCGACTCAATTTTCAGAGCCACGTTAGATCGGTGCATCTTGCGCCGATACTCCAACTGCAGCAAACTTGGATATGCCAGGGACCTTGTGCCCAGTTTTGCAAAAATCGGGGTCCCAGCACCAAACTCCCCAAGATTGCCACAAGTCATCATGTGTGCTGAACAACTGGTGCACAGATGGGGAGTGCTCCAGACTGTGGGCATATTGGGCAGCATTGACGACAGTGTGGGGGACATGCCGCATGCTGGCTGGGTCTGTGAAATGCAGGCTGGGGTAGGTTGGGGATGGGGGGTGACAAAAGGCCCTGGCATGGCACTGACATGGTTCTATTCATGGCGAACAGTGTGTGTGGGAGTGGCACTGTGGCTTGTGGTGAGGGGAGGCTCTGGAATTAACCAGCTATGGCCCGACCACTACAGGAACACTTGGCTGGGTGCAGGAGGGCAGCAGGTGTCCCCTGGCAGCAGCAGCAATGGGGGTCCAATCCTTTGAAAATCAAGCCCAGTGTCTCTGGGTTACTTTTCTCTAAGGATTGAAATAATCCACTGTAACATTTAACAGAATGGAGGTAATGTCTAAATCATAGAAAGGGTGGTCCTGTCACGAGGTGACCAAGGTTTCACAGTTGTCTCCAGTATAATGACCGGGGGTGGGGGGGTGGATGGGATAGGTCACAGTAAGTCTCTTTAGTCCCATTTACACTGCTGACTTTACTGCACATTAACCCATGTGCATGGGTTGATGCACTGCAAAGTAGGCAGTGCAAATACTGTCGGGAGTGGCTAAAGAGCTTGTTGGATCATTTATTTATCTGACTCAGTTGTGGGATCAGTAGCAGAGTGAGCGCATTAAATGGTAGTGTGAATGCTTTGCTGCACTCACTCCACTACAAAGGCTGTTTTTTGATCACCCTGTGGTGAATTCATAGCCCTTCCTTGGAGTGACCTGCAGCACTGCGAGGGCGGGCTGTGCAAATATGAATGCAGCCAGCAGATCAGAAAGGGAGTGGCGCACAAGCCACTGCACTGCCCCCATCTAAACATGGCTTTTGGTCAGAAGAGGAACTCTACAAGAAATGTACCCCTAAGAGAAACAATTAGAGGAGGATCTGTTCAGGAATGTACTGCATAATCAGTCACAGCTTTATCACTTGCCTGATGGAGATGAGGGGGCAAGGAGAAGGGAAAAACAAACTACAGCTAGGAGCGCAGGTTAAAGGGGAGCTGAACATAGTCCATCTGAAAGTTTTCCCAGCTAGTGGTGGAGTCAATGAAATGGAAGGCAAGATCTTCAGCCACTCCACTGACATTAAGAGAAGGTAAATTCTACCTTGGGAGAAGATTTACCTATATAGAAACCTGAGGTGGGATTTTTGTATGCCTAGGTAAGGACCACAGACTGCTGTGTACATCCCTAGTTTCTTTAGAGCAGAATAGGCTAGTTGTTTATACCTGGCTGTAAGGGTTAGGAGGGTCTCTCACTCCCTAAATACCAGGGGCTGTGGGTCTCAGTCTGTGGAGCAAATGTCTTTTAGCAGCAGAGAAGGCATCATTCTCCCATAACTGTTGTTCAGGTGGTCAAAGGGGTGTCCAACGATAGGATGCCCAGGAAAGCCAAATTGGTGCCCCTAATCAGTGGAATGGGTACCACATTCTGGCACCTTCTCCAAATGTCATTCTAATACTGATCCAACTTGGGACAGGACCACAATACATATGTGATAGTGGCCCAGGGAAGGGGAGGAGAGCATCTCTAGCAATCACTATGGTTAAGAAGTCTCATATAGCACAAAGCATGTTAGATTCTGTTGGCCCTGTGGAGCACCTCAAACTGGAGGGTCCAGGCTTGTAGCTCCTGGTTAGCATTGTGGGTGTGGGGCCATACTGTGTTCTATTCCCTCTGTGGTATCTGGAGGCCAAATTCTCTTTCCCACTGCTCTCTAGGGCACAAGGAAGTAGCAGGCTTTAGGCACTGGTCCCTAAGATGGGACAAATGTGCTGTCTTGTGTAAAAAGGAAGAAAGAGAGAGTCAGAATCCAGGCATTCAAGGGGTTTGTTGGGGGCAGTGTGAGAGATGGTGTAATTTGAAGTCTAAGGAGATCACACATCTGGAGACCTTGCCAAAGGGCAAGTGTTCACTTGGGGCTTGAGCCTGGATTGTGGAAAAAATATGAAATACGCCTGCCTTTTTATCATACAGGTCCCCCAATGTAGACACCACTGCACACTTCCAGTGACCCTAATTTACTGCCACACCTCCAATTGTCAGGTGCAGATTTTGCCAAAGTGGGTAGAGTCGGGAGGTTTTGGTGGACCATCTCAACTGTCTGAGGAACTTAGACATGACCAATCTGGTATGTGTTGAACAAAGGGAGGCCATTTTAGCCAGGCACCAGTCTGGGAGTACTAAGGCAGATGGGATTGGCACTGCTCCCTGCATGAGTTCCAGTGCAAGCCAAAAAGGCTGAGGGGACAGGAGATCTGGCTTGCAACATAGGACTGCCTGGTGAAGCACTACACTTTGACAAAAGAAGTGGAAGTCTGGTAGCCCAAATCCCCCAACTGTCCTATGGCCTTGTAGGGTCTGCCACTTAATTCTTTTGAAGCTTACATCCCCAAATAAAGGCTTTAAGTTTAGTCCTCAAGCTTTGAAGAAAGGATCTTGGGATGGTAATGGGTATGTTTGCTAGTATATATTGTAATTGTGGGATAGTGATAAACTTCACAGCATTGATTTTGCCCCAGGTTGAAAGCATCATATTACTCCATCTACAGAGACCTCTGTCCAGTTTGTCCAACATAATCTGTACATTGGCTGCTAATATCCCCTTTATGGTGGTATTCAGCTGGTCTCCCAGACAGGTGACCCCCACTGGGGTCCATTGGTAGGATAACCTTGGAACATCTGAGGAGTGCATGTTTTGGGGAATTATTTGAGGTTTTTCTCCATTCGGCTTATACCCAGAAATCTTCAAATGCATCATAATCACAGAGTGCAGTACTGGGAAAGAGGCAGGGAGGTCTGTGAGAAACAAGATGATATCATCCACAAATAATGCAATTTTGTGATATACCCCTAACTGTAATCCCCAGAAAAGTGGGAGACATCTGCAGTTTCTGGGCTAAGGGATCTATGGAAATGAGGAACAGATAGGTGGCAGTGAATATCCATGCCTTGTTCCCTCAGTAAAGTAAAACTTCCAGAGATCACAGAGTTAGTCATAATCTTAGCCATAGGGGCTGTATACAATAATTTTACAGAGTCAATAAATTCCTGGGCAAATCCGAACCCACTACATTAAATGGATAAGTCCACTCCACCCTGCTTCTAATGGCAGGGTGGCAGTTGGCTCCTTAGAGGTGTTAACCTCCCATAAGATGTCCAGTATCCAACCAATGTTGTTGGACTTTGGATGTCTATGGACAAATTGGCTCGATTTGCATGAATCAGTGTTCCCATCCACTCTCCCATCCACTCTCTCAGTACCTTAGCACAAATATTTGCATTAACATTTATCAGGGACATGGGATGGTGGTGAGAACACAACTCACTATCCTTACCTTTTTTTGGTATGAGTGTGATCAGGGTCTCATTAAATGATGGGAGAAGTTTACCCAGAACCTGGGCTTCATTAAGCACTTTTGACTGGCATGGTGCTTACACCAAGGCAAACTGATGGTAAAAGTCTGATGGGAAACTGTCTAAGCCAGGGGATTTACTTGTGGACATAGATTGGATAGTGTCAGAAATGTCCTCGGTGGTAAATGGGGCAATTAAAGAGGTACTGATCTATGGAGGACCTACATGAGTAAGGAAGTAAGCTGTGTTTATAGTGCCCATTCCCTAAGGCCCAGGGTGCTGTACATAGTTCTGGACAGTTACAGCAACAATTAATTAAAGTTATGTAAACTCATAATAAATATCACCTATCTAAAAATACAACTTAAAATAAATAATTAGATAAATCAGATAAATAACAATAAATAACAATAGATTAATAAAATACATGTTTAAAAATGCCAGTGAAGCAGGTGCCATATCCTATAGTACAAATGTTTCTTTGAACGGGTGTGATTTCAGGCCCCTCTTAAAGGCCTCCACTGAGGGGGGGTTCCCTCATGGTTCTTGGAAGTGAGTTCCTCAGGGCTGGGCCAGCCCTCTTAAAGGTCCTGTCACCAGATGATTTCAGCCTTGCCCTGGAAACTGCTATGAGGCCCACCTCAGAAGATCAAAGAGGGTGGTGGGTATGAGGAGTCAGGAGTTTACACTGATAGCTAGGGCCCAGTCCATGTAAGACATTATAGGTCAGTAAACCAACTTGGCAGGCAATTCACCACCTCACCAGCAGCCAATGCAGGTCACACAGGAATGGGGTCACATGACAAGGCCCATCAGCAACCTAGCTGCCATGTTCTACACCAGCTACAGGCAATACAGGACCCCTGCATTCACCTAAAGGTACAGGATGTTGCAGTAGATGAGTCTGGAAGTCACAAAAGCATGGACTAGTGAGGGCAGGTCATCAGGTGGAATCAAAGTTTTAATCCGGACGATGTTCCTGAGGCGGTAAAAGTCACTCTGGACAAGAGATGACACCCGAGCCTCCAGTGTCACTCCATTATCCAGAATGACCCACAGATTCTTCAACTTGGCAGAGGTGGTAAGAGGAGAGGAACCAAGCATCATGCCAGTTGCTTCTCCTGCCACCTTCACACCTCAACAATGACCAGGCTTAATCACCAGCATCTCTGTCTTGTCCAGGTTTAGCCTCAACCAGCTAGAAGACATCCATTCCTGGGTCTCAGTCATGCAAAAATCCAGTACTTCAACCACATCCTGTGTCCCAGGTGCAAATGACAAATACAGCTGGGATTCATCTGCATAGCAGTGAAACCCCACACTGTAACATCTAATTATGTCATCCAGGAGAAGCATGTACACCATGATCAAAAAGGCTGACAGATTCAAATCCTGAGGAAATCCACATGACAGGGGCTTTGGGTGGGTTCCACCACTCAGCATCGACATGAAATTTGTCAATTGGCATTACAGTGACAGCACAGTGCCGACAGTTGGCATTATGCCATCAGGAGTAGAAGGTGTTTTTCCCCCTGCATCCCCGCATTTTAGATTATCAACTCTGAGTTGGAGTTGTTTTGGGGAGGGGGCGAAATCACGGAAGATTGCAGCATCAGCAATACCGTGGGCCATTACAGTGAACTGCAGATTTTGTCACTGTAATGGTCTTTGCGATATTGCCGCCACTGTGTGAACGATATACCCTATGAGCGAGTGGAAAAATTCCTCATGACCACCCTCTGCATCTTATCTGTCAGAACGGACTCAAACCAGCTGATGAGGGTGCCATTGGGTCCACAGAGCTCTCTAAGGTGATCCAACATCCTATGGTCCACAGTGTCAAATGCTGAGGAGAGACTGAGTAGAATGAGAACTGACCATTCCTCTCTATCTCTCACCCTGAAGAGATCATTTTGCACCCAGACTAAAGCAGTCTCTGTACTGTGCCTGGACTTAAATCCTGACTGAAGAGGCTCATAGATACCAAAGTCAGTGGGATGTGCCTTGAACTGCAGAGCCACTACTTTCTTAATAACCATTTCCAAACTGTGAAGGTTAGAGACTGGTCTGTAATTTGCCAAGCAGTCCGGGTCCAGTGAAGGTTTCTTCTGAAGGGGCTTCACCAACTCCTGTTTCAAGGCATTATGGAACAACCCCTCTGACAATGAGCACCGAACAATCTCAGCAAATGCTAGACCTACGGACTCCTCACAGCTTACTAAGAGATGTGTCGGGCCCTGGTCCAGTTCACAGCTTGAAAGTCACCTCACTGACCTCTTCCACCCCCACTGGCCTAAACTCACTCTAGACAGGAGGAGAGCTCATACTGATGACCATCTCTCTACTGTGGGTCTGTGATAGCCATGTTGGGGTGATCCCAGCCCTGACAGAAGACACTCTGTCAGAGAAGAACAGAGTGAACTGTTCTCATCTAGCAGCTGACACTGCTCTAATCGGCTGAAGACAGGCAGGATGAAGCAACCTGTCCACCATCTGGAAGAGCTGAGCTAGTCTGTTTTTCCCTGCCAAAAATCTCCCTGGACAGTAATGCTGCCTTCATATGGGAGATTGCTCTTGATGCTCACAGTAGTGACTTCTCAAGTCAGTCTTCCCTCCTCAGTCCTGGACCTGCACCAACAGCACTCCAATCTCTGTACCCTGGTCTTCATCTCCCTAAGCTCATCAAACCATTGGGATTTCAAGCAAGAAGACCTGTGTTGTATACAAACTTGTGCAACAGAGTGAAGAGCTGTGGCAATGGCCATGTTATAAGCTGCCACTGCCTCTCCAGAGTGTGTCCCACAAGCACCTATCACATCTGAGAGATCCATCACTACCTGGTGTGCTGCAAATGACAACACATTTAAAGGGCGATAAAGAACCATCTCCACAGGGGGAGGACTATCAGGGGGGCCCAGAAAAATAACTTTTCCATGCAGTGATCCAACCACATGACAGGATCAATCTCAAGATTATCTACCTCAAGTTCCTGTAATAATACCAAGTCCAAGCATGACCGTGTCTGTGATCATAGTAGTAACTATGTGTGCAACACCCAATGAGTGCATTGTCTGGAGGAAGTCTTGTCCAAACTATGAGAGTTCATCATTGATTCAAGCATTGAAGTCATCAAGAATTAACCATCAGTGTGACCCAAACACTATCTCACCATTGAAGTCTTCCATCTTCTACAGAAATTCCCTCTCGTGCCCTGGAGGTTGGTACACCAGAAGGATTCTGCAACCTGCATCTGGATCCCCACATATGACCACGCATTCAGATGATGAGGTAGATTCCACTGGGTGCACTAAAAAGTTCATGTTAGATCTAAAACAGATGGCCACACCCTTATCCTTACGATACCTTCTCAGGCTATGCACCACACAAAATCTAACCAGGATGAACACCTCCAAAACTGGGCTAGCATCATTACTCACCAAGCCTCTGTGATGCAAGCTAGACTAACTGAGGAAATCAAGCCTGCTATAACTGAAGTCTTGTTCCTTAATGATCTGGCATAGCAAAGCACCACCTGAAGGGGATGGGTAGAGGTTCCTGGTCTAACAGCTACCTGCCCACTTGCACTGGGTAGGAGCCAAACAAGTCTGGCCTTTCCCTAGGTCCCATCTCACCACAGGGCACCTCCTGGTCCTGACCACCCCAATACCGCTCTCCCCATTAGCACTCCCATACTCTGTCATCTACTATCCTGCCTCCTCATGATACCCACCTACCTGCAGCACCTATATGCAGCTGACAGCAGGGGGTGGTCATCAAAGAGGTGGAGGTCTAGCAGCTGGGAGGGGGAATAGCTAAGTCTTAGGGGCCTGACACCCACACACATAACTACACTGGCTGATCAACAGACCACACCGCAATACTCCATGTCAACTCCAAAATGTAGTCCTAGGCTTAAAACCATGACCCCTTCCCTCACTCACCCTATATCCTGTTCACACAACCACACAATCACACTAACTTAATACATTAAAATAACTATTCACACACAACTGCCATCCAATCACTAAACTAAAAGCAGTCAAATCTACCTCTCCCCCTACGTCCCCAACTGCCCTAATAAAACCACAATAGTAATGACTGTATCAATAAAATGACACAAGACAAAATAGTAAGAAAAATCTGGATAATGTGATTCTAGACAGAATTCTGCAAAACAGTTATCGGTCTCGGTTTATGAAATAAATAAATTAACCTGCTGCCACAAGAGCTTGTCCCACTCTAAGAATTTGTGAAAGGGATCTTTTCCCCAGTAGTGATCTCCCCACTGCTTGGGAGATTTGCAGAGCAGAAAGGAGAAGACAGTTTATAGTACAAGCAGTTGAAATTGGGGCTCTCGCAACTTGATTCTATTCCGAGTTCATTGGAAGCAGATATTTGCTGAAACTTTCTGAGGTCAGGAACACTGACCAACATCAGGGGATCATCAACACTGTGAACCCTGAAACATTAACAGACAAGTCAGAAAAACAGTTCTTGCTCCTGCAGTTACAGGATCAAGGGGGCCGGCCCATAGGCACTTCCATTGCTTCTTGCCCACTTCAAGCCATGACTCCCGACCTCTCATGTGTTGGTTGCAACCCACCAACTACAATCTGCAAAAAGCTCCTACGTTATCTTCATCAAACCTCCAAGCTTGAAACATGGACACAGCACACTGTGCCACCTTAAGTCCTTTCCAGACAGCTATTGCAATTCCAAACTGCGGGTGCAGTGACAGGCTCAGGATAAAATGTAACTGTTCCAGAGTAATGTGTAATCCGAAGATACCAGACTTAAATTCATGGATGTGGGTGAATTGGACTCTCCTCAGAAAAGCATGCAAAGGGGATCTAACTACAAAATAAAAAAGCTACATTCCTACTCCTAACTCATTCCTCCGACCACTTTTCAGCCCCCAGTCTCTGATCTGACTACCAGATTAACTAGATCAGATGAAAGGATAACAGTAGAAAGGAAAGCTTATATCTGCACTTTTATTTATCTGAATAACTATTTCATGCCTACTCATTTTTGTACTAACATATTTACCAAATGTGCCCTGTTGACTTTGTGTGTTGTACGGCGCTTCTTCTGTTTCCCTCCCCCCGGCTCACACTTGGAAATGAGCTTCAGTTCAGTGTGCCTCTACTGGTTACCAGTTTTCAAACAAATGAATACATTACTAAATAAAGTGTCATAAGGGGGTCCTTCGAGGAATACAGGTTAGAATAATACTCCTGGAATGCCACCTTAATTGCCTCAGAGGTGGTGACAACTGTATCCTGTGTGGTGTGTGTATAAGGGGGGATATATTTCTTAGCCTCCCTGACCTGCAAGCAATGGGCTGATAATCTGTTGGGTTGCTTCCCCACTTCCCAGTATGACTGGTTTAATCTGAATAGGCTATAGTCTGTCCTGTACTGCAAAACTGATTTAATGGGTGCCGGAACATGGGGAAAAGTGTGTGTGTGTGTGTGTGGGGGGGGGGGGCTGAGGTAATTACAAAACAGACCATGACTGCTTTTCTTCTGACCTTGCATCCATTAAAGGAGCACTTTGAATGCTTATGGGCAAAAGTGGAAGGGGCTGTAACCCCTCCACCCATAGGTTTCAGCACCTACGGATTCAATGGCAGCTCTAGTTTGCTCAATAAGGGGCCAAATGGTGTGTGTTTTCTGTCAGGGTACCTCATAAACTGTTGTTCCAGTGCTTTAAATCACCCTTCCTGTTGCCAGATGGACTGACCATGCTCCTTACAGAGTTTAAAGCAGTATGTTATTAATTTCCCTTTAAGGATGGTCATTAGGGCCTCCCAGATAGAAACAGGAACATAGAATTTACCAGCAGATGAGGACCACTTAGCCCACCTAGTCTGCCCATTTTTCCCTGCCTATAGTAGCACTGCAGATCCTGTTTGATCTCTGGCCCTTTACCTGATCCCCCCTTACCTTTCCCTAAGATTCCCTTATGTCTGTCCTATGGATTCTTGAACCCCACCACTGTTTTTGCCCCCACTGCCTCTGCTGGAAGACTTCCAGGAATCCACCACTCTTTCTGTGAAGAAGTACCTCCTCATGTACCTCCTGAATCTACCTTTTCTCCAGCTTCTTATAGTGCTCCCTTGTCCTTGAGTACCTTTTTTCTGAAAAATACTTCCTTTCTGTACGTTACTTACCCTGTGAGGTATTTAAAGTTCTCTATCATATTCCTCCTCTCCCTCCTTTCTTCCAGGGTGTACATATTTAGGTCCCTTAAGTCTGTCCTCGTAGTGCTCCTGATGCAGACCCTACACCTTTTTAAATTGCCCTCCTCTGGACTGCATCCACTCTATGTCCTTCTGGAGATGTGGTCTCCAGAACTGGACACAGTACTCCAAGCAGGGTTTTACTAGTGATCTGTATAGAGGCAATACTTCTTCTCTCTTTCTGCTGGTGATAACCCTCCCTATGCACCCCAGTAGCTCCCTAGCCCTCCCAACAGCCTTGTCGTACTGCCTGGCCACCTTTAGGACATCTAATATGATCACTCCTGGTCTCTTTCCTGCTTGGTGGTCATCAGTACCACTCCTCCCATTTTGTACTCTGCCCTGGATTTCTGTGCCCCAAGTGCATTACTTTGCACTTTTTCTCATTGAAACCCAGCGGCCATACCCTGGATCACTGTTCGAGTTTTCCCAGGTCTCTGCTCATCCTTTCCACTCCCCCAGAATCCCCCAGAATGTCAACCCTATTGCAGATTTTGGTGTTGTCTGCAAAGAGGCAGACCTTCTCTTCCAGCTCCTCTGTAATGTCACTTATAAAAAAATTAAAGAGAACCTGCCCCAGCACTGATTCCTGAGGCACTCCACTGGTCACCCTCATTTCCTCTGAGTGAACTCCATTTACCACCACCTTTTGTCATCAATCCCCTAACTGATTTCTTACTCAGTTTACCACCTTTAGACTCACTTCTAAGCCACCCAGCTTGTTTATAAGCCTCCTATGTGGAACAGTGTTGAAAGCCTTCCTGAAATCTAGGTCTTCTCCACCCTGATCTAATTCCTTGGTCACCTATTCATAGAAGTCTTTTAGATTCATTTGACATAACCTCCCCCATGTGAATCCATGCTGCCTCGAGCCTTGTGACCCATTGGATTCCAAGATATTACTCAATCTTTTTCTTCAGCAATGATCCCATTAACTTTCCCACCACCGAAGTCAGGCTGACTGGCCCATAATTGCCAACCTCTTCCCTGCTACCACTTTTGTGAAGTGGGCCTACGTCTGCACTCCTCCAGTCTTCCAGGAACCACCCTGTTTCCAGTGATCTGTTGAGTAGGACTGACATAGGTGTAGCCAGTTCCTCCTTGATCTCCCTCAATACTCTTGGATGCAGCTCATCTGGCCCCATTGCTTTTCCCACTTTCAGATTAGTGATTCCTTTCAGGGCACTCTCCTCTGAAAATGGACTAGTGTCCACCACCCTCCCTCCAATGCTCCTGTTAATTTTTGTGGCATCTCCCTGTTCTCCTTCCTCTGTGAACACTGAACAAAAGTGCTCTGGAAGTTTGCCTTTTGTTGGTCTCCCTCTGCACAATCCCCCCTTCTCTTTTTAATTTTATGATCCTCCCCCTGGTCTTCCTTCTTTTTCTTACATGCTTAAAAAATGTATTTTCTCCCTTCGTCACTGCCTTGGCTAAAAGAACTAAGGGTAGAACTAGTGACACCACTAACTACCCTCTTTAACAAATCATGGGAGGATGGGGTGGTACCCGAGGACTGGAGGAGGGCAGATGTGATTCCCCTTCACAAAAGTGGGAGCAAGGCAGAAGCAGGAAACTACAGACCTGTTAGTTTAACCTCAGTGGTAGGGAAAATGATGGAATCACTTCTGAAGGAAAGAATCATCAGGTTTCTAGAGGCCAGAGGGTCACATGACCCAAGGCAGCATGGATTCACAGCGGGACGGTCATGCCAGACAAATCTGATAGATTTTTTGACTGGGTGACCAAAGTAGTAGATCAGGGAAGGGCTGTGGACATGGCCTACCTAGACTTTAGCAAGGCATTTGACACAGTCCCACACAAAAGATTAATATACAAGTTAGCCAGCCTGGGAGTGGGTCCCAAGATGACAGCCTGGGTAAAGAATTGGCTGGAGAATAGGACACAGAGAGTAATAGTAAATGGAGTCCACTCTGAAGAAAGGGGGGTTACTAGTGGGGTAACGAGGGTTCAGTATTAGACGGTCCTCTTCAATGTCTTTATAGGCGACATTGCAGAGGGACTGGAAGGAAAAGTATGTCTGTTTGCTAATGACACAAAGATCTGCAACAGAGTTGATGCACAAGGTGGGGTGGAAAGGATGACAAGGGACTTGGCAAGGTTAGAGGAATGGTCAAATGTATGGCAGCTTAGATTCAATGCTATGAAGTGCAAGGTAATGCACCTAGGAAACAAAACCCAGGGAAGAGTACACAATGGAGGTGAGATACTAACAACAACAAAATGGAAAGGGACCTGGGGGTAGTCATATCAGATGACCTAAAGGTGGCAAGCAATGGAGAGGGCAGCAAGGAGGCCTGGGGATACTGGGATGCATAGGGAGAGGCATCACCAGTAGAAAACAGGAAGTTATTATCCCTCTGTACAGACAGCTGGTGAGACCCCATCTGGAGTACCGAGTGCAGTTCTGGAGACCCAATCTCCGCAAAGACATAGACAGGATGGAAGCTGTCCAGAGGAGGGTAACTAAAATGGTGCAGGGTCTGCACTGGAAGATATATTTATTTATTTATTAGCTTTTGGTAACCGGGTAAGTGCGCTAGGCAACAGACCTACCTATTTTCAGGCACGACCCAGGAGAGCAGAGGACACTGGTTACAATATGCAGAAATGCACAGACATAATATAGGTGTACAGGAGCAAAACAAGATATACATTGGGTAGCACAGTAATAGTTACATAACGGTACATTTTAGGCATAGATCATAATAAGGATGTAAAATAAAACAATTAGGGTAACCATAAGACAGCTGAGGACAGTAAAGACATCAAGGTTCATAGCCACCTAGACAAGCGTATTGCATGGGAGAACATTAGTGTAGTACTCAGGGTCAGACCCGACAGCCTGCAGTGGGACAAAGCAAATTAAGAGCATTTGCATTGGCCAGAGGCTAGGAGGTGGGTGAACAGTGAGTTTTTGAATTCTCAATGGGAAGCTGAAGTTTTCACCATAAGGGGGAGTGAGTTCCAGAATTTGGGAGCAAAATGGGCAAATGCCTGTTCACCCATTTTTGTCATGCAAGGTCTAGTGGAGAGCATGGGGACAGAGGAAGACCTGAGGGTACGGGTGTGTGAGGCAGGAGTCAGGAGGTTGGCAAGATAGACAGGGCAGGGAGGTCTAGACAGGGAGTAGATAAAGCAGCCCAGGCAGTAGGCTCGAATATCCTTAGGTGACAGCCAATTTAAGCCAGCGTAATGGAGACAATGATGGGTAAGACGTGGGGCAGTTAAGGCGAATCTACAGATGTTGTTGTAGACAGTGTCCCATTTGTGGAGTGTAGCAGAGTTTGCAGCAAAGAAGAGGGGCAGAACATATTGGAGTTGGGGTAAGAGAATACCTCTCGCAACAGAAAGTCTAGCGGAAGGAGTGAGGGAGTGGCGCACGTGATAAGCTCCGCCAATTTTAGCATTGACGGCATGGCACACCATATTGACATGTTGAGACAGGTCAAGTGTGGCATCCAAAGTGACCCCAAGGTACTTGAAGGACTCAGTGTTTGAGATGAGGGAGCCATCAAGGCATTGAACCTTTAGCCTGTTCGCAGGGGCAGACAGTTTTTTAGAGGATCCGAATAGCATAGCACAGATTTTTTCTAGGTTCAGGACTTGGTGGTTGCTAGACAGCCAGGGCTGCAGGAATTGGAAGTCATTAGTGAGAGTGGAGTTGATGGCAGCAACCGATTTTGACCCAGAGTAGAGAACAAGGTCATCTGCGTACATAAGAGGGCAGCTATGCCGGGACATGGTGGGAATATCATTTAGGAAGAGGGAGAAGAGTAGAGGTCCAAGAGTAGATCCCTTGGGAACTCCATGGGAGATGTTTAGGGGGGAGGAAAGGGCCTTGTGAAATGCTACTGCCTGAGTCCGATTGTCAAGATAGCTATGGAACCAGGAGAGGGCTTGGTCAGATGCTCCAATGGATTGGAGCTTCTTTAGCATGAGATGATGGTGTACCATGTTGAAGGCTTTAGACAGGTCGATAAAGATGGCCCCAGTGAGTAGGCCATGGTCCATATTATTTCTGATGTCATTTGTAAGTTGTGTAAGTGCAGAGGTGGTACTGTGACCGGGCTGGAAACCATGTTGGCACGGGGTTTGAAGATTAAACATGTCAAGGTGAGCAGCAAGCTGGCAGTGGACTATTTTTTCAAGCAGCTTACTGAGAGTGGGCAGAAGAGATATAGGGCGGTAGTTAGACATGAGTTTGACATCACCCTTTTTGTGTATAGGGATGGTTCTGGCAGTTTTCCAGGTGGACGGGACAGTAGATGTATGAATCGAGAGGTTAAAAAGCCAGGTGATAGGTCTGGTCAGCCAAGGTGCATACTGCTTAAGTATGCAAAGATGGATGCCCTCAGGCCCTTGACCCCCGCGTGCCAGAAGGGAGTTAAGTAGCTTGCAAACTTCAAGGTATGTGGTTGGAGCCAGAATGAAAGGGAGGGATGGGAGGGCGAGGGAGGAGAAGAGGGACAGTCAGGTTGTGGGCTAGTTAGAGTAGCGACTGGTGGAGAAGAAAAAGGGCATTGAAGGCATTGGCAATGGTGTCATGGTTGGTGCAGTGAACACCTTGAATGTTCATGTCAGCTGGATTCTGTTGCTTGTCGTGCGAGAATGTCCTTAATTTTAGACCAGTACCTGCTCGGTTTATAGAGGATGTTATTAGTAGGTTCCTATAGTAGGTGCTTTTATACCTAATTTGTCTTTTGCAGTTGTTACGTGAATGCACTATAGTCTTCAAAGTCTGCGTAATGAGGTGGAGATCTTCCACCTGGACCAAAGTTTGTCCCTAGATTTGAGAAGTTGAAGCAGGGGGTGTGTTAGCCACTTGGTTACTTTCCCTGCCATCCTATGTGTGGTGACCGGAATGTGAAGGTTTTGAAGAGAGAGGAGGACGGAGTTGAAATATTCTGTGGCTATGTTAATGTCCTCTGTTTGGTAGAGAGGGGACCAGTCAACCTGGTTAAGGTCAGTTAAGAAGTCCTCATGACTTAGGCGGAAGAGATTAGGAAAGGTTACAGTTTTAGCAGGGAGGGGAGGAATGACAGTGTTCCAGACACAGCAGATGGGATAGTGGTCACTAATTGTGTCAGGTAGCACAACGGCTGAGGCAACATATTCCGTCCTGTTAGTAAGTATCCAGTCAAGGAGGGTGGCACAGTTGCCCCCACGTGAGACCCTTGTGGGTTCATGTATGAGCTGGGATAGATTTGCTTTGCTAGCTAAGGAGGATAGGTTAGCTGAGTTTTTCTCGGACCAGTCAAGATTAAAATCACCAAGGCAGATAATGTCATTCTTGCCTGTAACTGTAGGCAGAAACCCTAGGAGTTCAGTGATGCCTTGTGTAGCATTTTTTGGGGATAGGTACAAAAGTATGGAGTTTCTTTACACCCCCAAGAAGCAGTAGGGAGTGTAGGATTTCACAGTTTGGTAGGAGGGGGTCCTGCAGAAGGGTAATGTTTAGGTGAGTTTTGAAGTAGAGGGCAAGACCACCTCCCGTTTTAGTGCCAGGACGGTCGATACGAAGCATGTTGTATCCACGAAAGTGGCACTGAGAGTCAGGCACTGTGGGCTTAAACCAGGTTTCTGTGATGGCGAGGACATCCGGGATGTTAGTATAGACCCAAGCCTGGAGGTCAGGGAGGTTGGCCATAAGGCTCCTAGCATTTAGGTGGGTGAAAGTTAGTCCATCGGTTTTAAGGAGGGTGGTGGCCGGGGGGGGGCAAGGTTATGATGGGACGCAGAGATGGACCAGGGTTGATCTCAACGTCACCGGATAGTATAAGAGATAGGGTTAGTAACCATAGCAGGGTGATGAGGTACGCCCTGATAGAGACGCAGGGTGGCAGCTTCAGATGAAGGTGAAAGTATCTGACTATTGGGCTAATACGCTTGCTGATGAGAGCAGAGGGGGGTAGAGGTAGTGGAGTGGCAGTAGCAAGCATGTTGGAGTAGTAGAAGTCAAACTGAGTATAAGTATTGGCAGAAGCTGTTGATGTGTTCAAGCAGTAAAGCTCAAAGAGGATAGGAAGGCAAAATATTCCCATGAGGAGTGCTAGGAGGGGAGGAGGGGACATTTTTTGACTAGAGAAAGGAGTGAGGTAGAGAGAAAGAGACAGCAGAGGCTCCTTTAATATAAATCACCAAGTGAAAACAGCTACTAGAGAGCAGTAAATGTGACAAGTGAGGTATTGGGAGCAAATTGCTGAACTTAATCAGGCTCCTCTAGTGGCAAAACAATATAAGGAGCTAATGGAGAAGTTGGGTGTTAAAAAAAAAACAAAACAAAAAACGACAGCAGCAAAATATCGCGAGGGTAGAGGCTATTTAAATAATACCAGCGAAGGGTGGGAGGGTATTGGGGCAGGCGGGGAGCAGTCACGCAGCGAATGCGGGGAAGAGTTGTGCGAGGGAGCTAGGTCCTATGCTACCTGGCAAAACGCTGCTCGATCCTGTGTCTGGGGGAGGCTTAAGGAGTTTAATATGTATAGCCTCGAGGAAAGGAGGGAGAGGGGGACATGATAGAAATTTTCAGGTACCTCAAGGGAATCAACGAAGTCCAAGAGGGTAGCATATTTCAAAAAAAGAGGTGTACAAGAACAAGGGGGCACAATTTGAAGATGGGGGGAGGCTCAGAGGTAATTTAAGGAAGTATTTTTTCACAGAGAGGGTTGTGGATGCATGGAATGGCCATACGGAGGAGGTTGTGGAGTCAAAAACAGTGGTGGAATTCAAGCATGCATGGGACAGTCATAAGGCAATTCTAGGGGGTGGGGGTAGGAAGAAGTAGGCTGCTGGTTAACTAGGATCTGCAGCTTATCCATTAGGTAGGGAAATGGGCAGACTGGGTGGGCCAAGCGGTCCTTATCTGCCGTCAAATTCCATGTTCCTATGTTTCTGTTTCCTTACTGCTCTTCCTGCTTCCTTCTGTTTTCCCTGGTACATCTCCCTATTCTCCTCCCTCTGCATCTCCTTATACCTTCTGAATGCTAGCCTTTTAACTTTATCTTTTCAACTACCTCTTCTGAGAACCAGAGTGGTCTCTTCTTGCTTTTGATCACTTGCTTAATGCAGAGGTTTGTTGCCTTCCTTTTGACTCATTTTAGCTTCACCCACTGTTCCTCCACCTCACCCATTCATCCTCCCTCACCAGGTCATCCCCAGGCATTCATTCATCTTATTAAAATCTGCCCTCCTGAAGTCCAAGACCTTTGTCCTTGTGTCTTTCAATTCTGCAGCCATCCTTATATTGCACCACAGTGTACGGTGATTACTATTACCCAGGTGGCCTCCTATCTTGATGTCTGCAGCACTGTCCCTGTTAGTGAGTACCAGGTCCAGTATTGCCACATCACAAATGGGTTAACTGACTAGTTGCCTGAAGAACGCCCCCTGCAGGGAGTCCAGGATGTCCCTGCTTCTTGCTAAAGCCACAGCTGGGATATTCCAATCTACATCTGGCAGATTAAAGTCGATCACCAGCAGCACCTTCCGCTTTTCTGACATTTCACCAATAGCTTCCACCTGTACTTTATCTTACTCCTCCCCTTGTGCTGAAGGTCTGTAGATCATGCCAGTGTCAATAGGGGCTCCATTCCCCATTTGTAGGGTGACCCACAATATCTCTGCTGCCCACCTGTATTCCCTGTATCTCTGTAACTTTTATGCCTTCCCTCACATTAAGCATCATACCCCCTCCTTTCCACCCTGTCCCTCCTGAACAGAATATAGCCTGGTATGGACATGTACTGTACCTGTCATGGCTTTCAAAGTACCATGACTCACTAATTTTCACATTATCCAGGTCAGGATCTGCCATTATGGCTTCTAGGTCCAGAATCTTATTTCCTAGACTTCCAGCATTCACGCACATGGCCTTTCAGATTTTGTAACCACTCTGCTTGTTATCCTCTTTCTTTCTTTTTTGCCCTTTCTCCACCCCCCTCTCTTTTTAATGCTTCCATTTCCTTCCCCTTTCATTTTTACCACCCTGCCTCCGTTATTGATTTCTGCCCTGGGGATTCAATTCCCCTCAGATTCTCCCTACTTTCCATGTCAGCCTGTGGGGGTGTGGCAGGCACTGCATCCCCAATTTATTCTGCTACCTCCCCTCGGCTAGTTTAAATGTTCATCAAAAAAACATCTAAACCTTCCACTGAGAAATGCAGTTCCCCATCTGAATGGATGCAGGCCATAACTCTTTCCAGGTGGATCCCCAGTCCCCAGTGTAGCTGAACCCCTCCTCTCTGCACCATTCCTTCAACTATGAGTTGAAGGCCTTGGTGTGAAGATCCCTCTCCTCCCAAGCTGAGAACCGGATGCTGGATGTTCTTCTGGATTGTCAGAAACAGCAGGGCATGGAGACAAGGTCCTTGTGACTGGACCCCATGGCAGTGTATAGCAAATGGATTTAGTCTGAGACAAGCTGGGGTTTGCTTCCAGCTTCAACACACAGCACACAGCAGAGGGAATTGGAGATAGCGATTCCCAACAAGCACTACGCACATTCATATGTAAATGGAAAATACTATACCAGGCAGGCTGCTCCTCGATCCCTATCACAATTACTGCAAAATACCTGGGAGCACACACACAGCAGCTTCAGTTCCTGACAGACCGAGCGCGATCAAGCAATTTCTCCAGTCTGCTACAGGGTGAGCCTGCTTTCCACACTTCTAGTGCTTCTTTCTCCTCATGACTCAGATTCAGTCCAAACTGGCACTCACAAAGGCTGCAGACTGAAACTGAGGGCATCACATGCGCTTCCCGTGTGAAACTATACACCGCAGAAGCACAGAGCTCCTTCTCTCTTCACAGTCACAACTGATCTCATCTTTCCAGTCACAGAGCAGGGCATTTCCTTTAGCTCCACACCATTCTGTTGGCTGATTCAGCTGTCACTCACAATAAGACTCCCTCTGTTGGTAGAAAAAGGCGCCAAGGTCAAAACTACATTTCCCAGTGTCACTGCCCATACAATCCCCTTGTGGCTGGCTCAAAATTAAGAGTCCAAGTTCTGATTCATCCACAGGCTCCAGTTTAGGGTCTCCCTATCATCCTGATTGGTTCAAGTCAGCTATTCAGAACCAAAATGAAAAAGCTACACTGAAACAGTTCGTGCTGAAAGGAAGACAGGTTAGACAAACTACATTTTCTCAGTCATTCTAAATTATTTTTGGCAGTTATATCTTTCAACAAGGCTCCCTCTGCACATGTAGCAACGGCACAAATGGAGTGAATTGACAGCAGCCCGGGTGGGATTCGGGCAGTAGAACACACAGTCCCCCCATACAGACTAATTAAGTATGCAAGCAGACAGCTCTTAAAGAGACAGTACGTGGAGGCTCAAATAGCACTCACTTGGAACCACATTTAAACAGCTCAGACACCAAACACCGCCCAGACTTGGAGCATTCAGACAAGCTCCTGGAAGACTTTTGGGAACCCCCATTTGCAGGGGGGGTTACACCCTTCCTGGCCTGGAAAAACTTGGCATCCACGTCAAGTAAATACCCCCATAAATTTCAATACAACCATATACATTTACATCAATATCACATTAGGCTTATTATACATGTAATCATCAGTCAACATATCACCTTACCAGAAACACATTTCTGAAACTTTTCAGTACATCACTTTTTTTCACAGTATTATACACACGTTGTACCACAACTCAGGTTATTACCTCCTGTACATGAAACCTGAAGAGAGGGAGCCCTTCCCTATCAGCCACCTTGGGGCTGGATTGGGCAGGGGTACCATACCTAGAGGGCAACACAATTAACTTGGAGTTAGCACTGATGTTCACTTTGGGCAATGAGCTTGGGGATACATACACTCCTTTATGGACAACATTGAGAGGCAAGTCCACAGGCCTCCCAAGGGAATCATAAGTGTGGTGCACCACAGGCATTACAGCTTGATCAGTCTTTCTAGGGGGAACTGTTACAGTCTCTGCACTCTGAGCCTTATTTTCAGCATTGTTTGGGGAGTCTCCATTGAGCTAGACATGCTAAAACCTGGGGCACTTTCAGTTCCAGGAGTTACAATCTCTGAGTCCACAACACTTGTCTCACATGGAGAGCTTTCAGACACTGGCAGTGGACCATCAGGAAACTCAAAATACTCTTCTTGTTCTGGTATATCACCAGTCTGTTCCAGTCCATCATTTTCCTCCTCTGAAAGCTCAAACAGTTCAGCCATACACAATGATTCCATATCGTCTGACTTGTTGCTTTGCACTTCACTTTCTGGGAGCATTGGCTCCAGGGACAAAGCTGGGGGCTTAGACAGTCCAGAAGGCCCAGCTTCATATCCAGGATTGACTAGGGGATTGCCCTGAAAAAACTGACTCAGTTCGTAATAAGGGTAGTATTCAAAGCCACACTCACTTTCCTCTGTCATGGACTAACAGTCATGTTCAACTGGGACTTGTGGAGGGGAACACTTTAACTCAGCTTCTATAGGTGCAGGCTTTCTTGATTTTTACTTAGCAGCAGCTCTAGTCACTGGTCCAGAGGGGGCATTTTCTGGGGGCTCAGACTCAATCAAGATTTGTCCAGTGGGCAGTAAATGATTTCTATGCATTGTTTTCACATCTTTTTAATTATTCTCAGGCCTTACTTTGTACACAGGCAGCTCATCTAGTTTGCCCACTACAATGTGAGGGAGATGGTGCCATCTGTCAGCAATCTTATGTTTGCCATGCAGTCCCAGATTTCTTAGCAATACCCGATCTCCCTCCTGGAGTTCCTGTGCTTTCACCTTTTTATCATACCTTTCTTTGTTGGCCAGATTTCTTTTGGTAGCCATGGTTTGAGCCAGTTGGTACACATGATTTAGCTGGGCCTTTACTTTTGCACATACTGTAAATAGTTGTCAGCTCGAATCCCATCAGGAGAAACTCCAAAACATACATCTACCAGCAGTCGAGCTTCTCTTCCAAACATCAGGAGGTAGTGGGAGAACCCAGTGGCATCACTTTTGGTGCAGTTGTAGGCATGTACCAGGGTGCTAATTTGTTGGCTCCATCTAGGCTTGTCCTTTGGGTGGAGGGTGCCTAGCATATCTAGGAAAGTGCAGTTGAAACATTCAGGCTGTGGGTCCCCCTGAGGGTGGTAAGGGGAGGTTCTGGACTTTCGCACTCCCCACAGAGAAAGCATCTCTTTGATCAGATGACTCACAAAGTCTCTCCCTTGATCTGAATGGATTCTTTGTGGAGTCCCATAGTGAACAAAAAAGTTTTCTATAAGTACTTTTGCCACTGTGGATGCCTTCTGGTCCTTAGTGGGGAAAGCTTGGGCATATCTCGAAAAATGGTCAGTGACCACCAACACATTACTAATGTTTCTTTGATCTGACTCCAAACTCAGAAAATCAATACAGACCAGCTCCATGGGTGCCCTATTGGTGATGTTAACAAGGGAGGCAGCCCTCTGGGGAAAAGTTTTTCTCTGTAAGCAGTGACTACAAGTTCGAATGTGTTGCTCAACATCTGTCCCCATCTTAGGCCAATAGAATCTGGATCTCACCAAATCGAGTGTTCTGACTATACCAAGGTGCCCCATGTGGTTGTGTAAGGACCTCAGTACTGAGTCTCGAAAGGCAGTGGGCAGCACTAGTTGTTGTCTGTCTATTTGTCCCCCTCTGTCTACTGTTTCTCTGTATAACAGTCTATTGATCAGTTTCAACTTAGGACCTTCCTTGTATAACAATACTGTTCTCAAATCAGTGGAGTGTAATTTGGACACATCTTTCCCTGCACAGAGGGCTTCTAAAGCTGATTTGATCATGGGATCTCGGGATTGAGCCCGCTGAATACTGTCATTGTCCAGCTGAGGCAGTGCACCAATGTCTATTGCAGAAACGTGGCAATAAGCAGCAGGTATGCAATTCTCAGAGGGTCCCAAACAATCCACCATACAGTCCACTGCATCTGTGGACATTTGTTCCTCCCTATCAAACTTCTGACAGAGTGCTCGAATATCAGGTTCTGACAGTCTGATCCGGTCATTCTGGGGAACAGGCCTCTGGGAGAGAGCATCAGCATCTATGTGGTTCAGGCCTGCTCTGTATTCAATAGCATAGTCATATGTAGATAATGCAGAAAGCCACCTATGGCCAGTGACATCCAACTTAGCTGAAGTCTGCACATAGGTCAAGGGATTATTGTCAGTTTTTACTAGTATCTTAGCCCCATACAAGTACTCATGGAACTGGTCAACAATAGCCCATTTCAAAGCTAGGAACTCTAACTTATGTACAGGATAGTTATTTTCGGATGGGGTCAGCCTTCTACTGGTAAAGGCCACTGGTCTCAGGCCATTCTCATGCTCTTGGTACAATACAGCCCCAAGCCTTGCAGGCTAGCATCAGTGTGCAAGACATAGGGCTTCACTGGATCTGCATAGGCAAGGACAGGAGCATGGGTAAATTGATATATAATCTCATGAAAAGCAGCTTCACACTCAGGTATCCATCTGGCTCCAAATGCTTCCTTGGGATGGAAATATACTCTCTCAAGCTCAGAAGAAACCGACCTCTTGTATATTTTGTGGGTAGGAGGGTAACCTTGAGTAAGATTAAGTAAAGGATGGATCACTCTTGAATAGTCCTTGATGAAACAGTGATAGTAGCCACAGAATCCCAGGAATCTTTGCAGTTCTTTTAGATTGTGGGCCTGTGGCCAGGTGGTCAAGGCCTCAACTTTACTTGGGTCAGTCTCTATTCATTTGGTGGAGACTATGTGTCCCACATACTTTATAGATGTTTGGAAGAATTGACATTTATCGATGGACAGTTTTAGGCCAAAGTCTTCCAGTCGGTCCAACACCTTGAACAATCTGCTCTCATGTTCCTCCAGTGAGCTGCCAGACACAATAACATCATCCAGGTACACCAGGCACTCTAATAAGTTCATGTCACCCACTGCACACTCCATCCGTTGTTGAAAAGTGGCTGGAGCACCTGAAATCCCTTGAGGCATCCTCATGAATTCATAGAAGCCAAGCGGACAGATAAAGGCTGTCTTCTCACAGCCTTCCGGGGCCATCGGGATCTGGTAGTACCCACTGCGAAGATCCAGCATGGAGAACCACTTGCTACCATTCAGGCAGTCTAAAGCATCCTGGATGCGGGGCATTGTATATTGATCAGAGGTAGTCCGCCGGTTCAAGGTGCAATAATCCATGCACATCCTTACTGTCCCATTCTTTTTTCTCACTGCCACAATAGGTGAAGCATATGGGCTTCTGGATTCTTGTATTACACCAGCAGCAAGCATCTCTTGCAGATGCCGTCTCACATCATCTGTCAGCAGGTGTCAGATGTCGAGACCTCTCACAAAATGGCCTTTCATCCTGCAGCCAGATGTGGTGCTCAGCTCCTTGCACACATCCCATTCTTTGAAAGAAAACACCTGGTCTCTCTGGGCAAGCTTTCTATTGATTATCATCTTCCATTCGGCTGGCAACGGGGAGTCACCAAAATCAGACAAGTCAGGCGTCACTCTGTCATTCTCCCCCAAACACTTGTTACTAGGCAACACTGCAGTATCCGCACAATGCACATTAGCCAGGGTGCAACCTCTATTTACTCAAATCTCTCTATCAGACACATTATGAACTTGGACCATTACCCATCTGGCATAAGCATGGGCTCTGGCAGGCAAAATATTTGGCTTGACCAGCAGTCCCTCTGGCAATTTCCCATTGCCTGGAGCATCCAGCATGAGGATTTTATTCTTGACATCCTTTCTGATATGGATCTCTCCCTCTGGGGTAATAGTCTGTGGCACTTTGAAGCTATCTATGGGGTCCTTATACTCTACAAGGGCCATGGAAGTGTGGGTGAACAGATCAGCATGTTGACCACCACCACAGGGTTTTGTAAACCTTTCACCTTGGAATGTACTCCCTGTACAGTGTCCTTATTGATACCCAGGGGGATGTCCAGGATAAGCATAGCATTTTGGGGGTCGATCTCCTCCCTAGTACACCACTCCACCAACCGGCACATAGCTACTTCTGTCAGGCTACCCATTTATTTTTTTTAACAGTGGTTCATAAATGTGGCCACTAGAGGACACAAAATCCCAGTGGTGAGCCTCCAAGATATAACCCCCAGGTGGCGCTATCCCAAGGGCTACTACCCCTGCCTGCTTGACTACTGACAGGTTAAGGGACCCAGGTTCTATGGTGGGTGCCTCTACACAGAGGTCAGGTTTGTAATGGTTGGTCTAGTTTGGTTACAGACCTCTGGGACACTGAGACCCCCTTCTAATCCCTCTAATGGCCCACACGATGCACAGGAGTTACAGTACCAATACTCCACATGTACACACTGTTCATTCACAAGGTACCACTTACCCTTGAGACTGATTCGCAGGTTCATCTCTGAGGAACCCCTGAAAAATAAGTTTAAGCAGCATACACAAACCAATACAGTGCTTGTCATGAAGGTACTGACACTTCAGATAGTTTGAAGTTTAACAACAATAACAAATCTGATTTATTTAGGGAAAAGTAACATGGGAGGGGGAATCAGGTTAATTAGTGGTATTAAATCACAGTACTGTGCACACATACAGGGTCTGAAAAGTCACACTCTGGGTACCCAGGTGGGGGGGAGGCTAGCCAGGTCCATTGCCCAGGGTTGGCCGGCAGGTGCAGATGGATAGGGCCCTGTAGAAGAAAATATATGCACAACACCCAATTGTAATCTGGAGCCTGTTGGCTCAGTCCATGAAGCAAAGAAACAAGAATTAGATGACACACTTGCGATTGAAAACAGGCTGCAGGAGAATACCCTGATTTGTACCCACAATACATAAGCTGAGAACCGGATGGTGGATGTTCTTCTGGATTGTCAGAAACAGCAGGGCATGGAGACAAGGTCCTTGTGACAGGATCCCACTGCAGTTTATAGCAAATGGATTTAGTTTTAGACAAGCTGGGGTTTGTGTCCAGCTTCAACACACAGCACCAGGCACAGGGGATTGGAAATAGTGATTCCCCACAAGCACTATGCACATTCATATGTAAAAGGAAAATACTATACCAGGCAGGCTGCTCCTTGATCCTGATCGCAATTACCGCAAAATACCCAGGAGCACACACAGCAGCTTCAGTTCCTGACAGACCGAGCGAGATTCAGCAATTTCTCCAGTCTTCTACGGGGTGAGCCTGGTTTCCACACTTCTAGTGCTTCTTTCTCCTCACAATTCCTATTCAGTCCAAACTGGCACTCAAAAAGGCGGCAGACCAAAACTCAGGGCCTCACATGTGCTTCCCTTGTGAAACTATACACCGAAGAAGCACAGAGCTCCTTCTCTCTTTTCACAGTCACAACTGATCTCATCTTTCCAGTCACAGAGCAGGGCATTTCCTTTAGCTCCACACCATTCTGTTGGCTGATTCAGCTGTCACTCACAGTAAGACTCCCTCTGTTGGTAGAAAAAGGCGCCAAGGTCAAAACTACATTTCCCTGAGTCACTGCCCATACAATCCCCTTGTGGCTGGCTCAAAATTAAGAGTCCAAGTTCTGATTCATCCACAGGCTCCATTTTAGGGTCTCCCTATCATCCTGATTAGTCCAAGTCAGCTATTCAGAACCAAAATGAAAAAGCTGCACTGAAACAGTTCGTGCTGAAAGGAAGACAGGTTAGACAAACTACATTTTCTCAGTCATTCTATATAATTTCTGGCAAACAGTTATATCTTTCAACAAGGCTCCCTCTGCACATGTAGCAACGGCACAAACGGAGCAAATTGACAGCAGCCGGGGCCGGATTCGGGCAGTAGAACACACAGTCCCCCCCATACAAACTAATTAAGTATGCAAGCAGACAGCTCTTAAAGAGACAGTACGTGAAGGCTCAAATAGTACTCACTTGGAACCACATTTAAACAGCTCAGACACCGAACACCGCCCAGACTTGGAGCATTCAGGCAAGCTACTGGAAGACTTTTGGGAGCCCCCATTTGCAGGGGGCTTACACAAAACTAAATGTTTCTGCTGTTTAGGTCTCTGAAAGTTGCTGTCTCTGTTAAAAACAACAATAGTTTAAAAGACAAAGAACCTCTGTGTGCAAGCACTGAGGCAAGGGTTACCCCAAAGGGCACTTGGTCGGGAAGCCAAATTTCAAAGAAATACAAAATCACACATGTTCCCACAGTGCAAAGCATCATGAGCTGCATATGCGAATCACAACACAATATTATGCTGGTTCAACTTTAAGCAGAAATGCATGGTGCCAAAAGGCCTCTCACACAGTTTGCAAAGGGTGCCAACAGAAGACATACAATAACTTACAATGGCTTACATTGGAAACACCTGTTTTGGTTAAAATACTTTTGCCTGATTTATTTAAAGGGGACAGGAAATGTGTGCTAATTGGCAGCAGTTGGTAATGTACCTAGTAACAGAAATAAAAGACTTACCTCCTACTGAGCCATATCTAACTGTACTTGAATAAACACTGATGTGAAAAGCTGTGTTTTCAATTGTTTTCTTTTCTTTTTATAAATCACAAAATTATACCTTACTGGACTGAATACTTACCTCTCAGCCCCTCTGCATCATAGACGCTGGTATTCTCCATGACACACTTAGTGATCATCATATGGTCTATTACATGCACAAAATTCATAGCACTAAAGCGCCCCCCCCCCCCAAAAACAATTCTCCAAATCCATACCTTCAGGTCACTGGATTTATCTTTGTTCCATGCTGACCTGCTTGGTACCAGCTGGTCCGCTATCTGTTCTAGCAGTGACATCAGCTCTGCCCTCAACTACTTTCACTCCAAGTGTATGTCAATCTGGGATCTACATGCTCCTGTCAGGAAAACCAGTGCTCATAGTTCTCACCTCCCCTGGATCTCAGCCAAATTGCTGGCCTGCTTTCGTGCACATCATCTTGCCTGAAAGACTCATAAGTCCTCTGGTTCCCCTGCTGACCTTAATAGGTATTGTGTTCTTTGGAATGCTTGCACCAGAGCTGCTAGACTTGCTAAGGCTGAGTACTTTTCCTCCACCTTCCAAAACAATCTTAGTCATCCCTCCAAGTTCTGGAAGGTCATTCATGCCCTCATCCTACCCCCCAGTCCAGTCCTCCTCTCCTGTCCTGAAGGTAAGCAATGCCCTCATTTCTGATCCTCTTACTGTAGCCTCAGAGTTTAACTCCTTCTTCACCTCTTACACTGCTTCCCTTCTCTCTTCCTTCCCCCTACTCCCCCTACCTCCTCTTCCCCTCCTGTCTCCTTTTCCTTCTCTCCAGTCTCTCCTTCCACTTCTCTCAAGGATCTCTTGCCTCTCAACTCTTTAAAGGGAAGGAATCCAGATGGGCTAGACCCTGAACTCTTACACTTCTCCACCCCTGCCATTTCTTTCCCAATCATCCAATTTCTCAATCTCTTTCTCCCTAGCTTCTGTTCCTGACTCCTGGAAACACACCACTGTTATACCCCTGCCTAAAGGAGGTGACTCCTCCGGTCCTAGAAACTATTGCCCTATCTCTCTGCTTCCCACCTTGGCTAAATTACAAGAACACATCATGCTGTCACATATCTCCCCCTTAGATTCTCCCTCCTTTTTTATCCCATTCCAGTCTGGCTTCTGTAAACATCATTCCACCACCTCCTCCCTACTCCGACTTACTGACTATTCTTTAAGGCATAGATCAGGGCCTAATCACCTCCACTATCTTTGTTGACTCAGCCAAAACTTTTGACGCTGTTGCCCATCCTCTCCTGCTTGACTGCTCAAGGCCATGGGCCTCTCTGACTCTGCCACTAACTGGTTTCGCTCTTACCTTGAGGGTAGATCCCAATCTACTAGAACTGGTGATTTCTTATCCCCTCCTCATATCAGTACTGGTGTCCCCCAAGGTTCAGTCCTTAGTAGAGATGTGGCAAATTTTTAATTCACTGGCAAATTTGCAGTGAAGTGGTGATGATTTACATTACAAGAGCTTCGAAAAGGTTTCCCAGACCTCAGCAATGTTGACTTCACCCAAATCACAAACATTTCGTCACAAAGTGCGAAGTTTTCACTGTAAAGTGCAGAATTTGACTGTGAAGTGTGGAATTTTGCACACGAAATCCCACATTCTGTGGGTGAAATTCCGTACCTTGTGGTGAAACTTCTCACTTTGCCAAATTGATCTGTGCTTCCCTAATTGCGTGAAATTCGTGGATTAATTTGTGGAGTGAATTTTGTTGACTTTGCCCCTCTCTAGTCCTTGGCCCACTACTCTTCTTGGTCTTCCTAAATTACCTTCCCTCTGCTTGTTCATCTGTGTCCATCCACATGTACTCAGATGATACAGTCCTTTTTGCCTCTTGTTCCTCCCACTCTGAGCTGAAAGTCAGGCTTCAACTGGACTTCAACAATGTTCAGCACTGGTTCCGACCAAATCAGTTGTTCTTAAATGTCAAAAAAATGGTCTCTATAACCTTTGGCACTAAGCAGAAGCTCTCTAGGCTTGCCTCCCTTCCTCCCCTCTTTCCACACCCTAGATGGCACTACTATTGATGATGCTCCCTCATTCAAGTACCTTGGGGCCTGGCTAGACTAACACCTGGACTTTTCGGTGCATGTGGATGTTATCCATAAAAATCTCCACCCTAATCGCGGTGCGTTATACAGGAATGAGGGCTGCATCCCTCTTTCTGCTTGCCGTGATATTACTCTGAAAATGATTCTCCCCATTTCTGACTATGGTGACATTATCTACAGTGCTGCAGCAAAGTTCACCCTTACCAGAGTGGATTCTCTCTTTCATGCCTTCTGTTAGTTTGCTTTGAACTGTTCACCCCGTACTCACCATTGTTCCTTATGTTCCTCCCTGTCTCTCCCCTTCCTTGAAGCTAGATGCCTCACTCACTGCGCCTCCTTTATCTTGAAATTTTTGCTTGCCTCCCTTTCCTTTTATGTTACCTTTCTTCTCTCCATCCCACCACCTTCCTCTTACTCCCTTTGTAACTCTACCTATTGTTTCTTTTCACTTCCTTCAAGGAAATCCCTCACTGGCCAAGCTGCTTTCTCTTACCACTTCCCCAAACTTTGGAATTCTCTTCCCCTTAACATTCACTCATTCTCTTCCCAACGCTGCCTCTCCTCCACGACTTCACCTCTTACTCATGCAATTTCTCTTGATATAGATCACTTATCCTATTCTCAGTTTACCTACCCCAGTTTCCCCCTCCCTTGTTCTTCTGTAACTTCCCCTACGTTGCCTCTGCACTTTGTATTTTCTTTTAAACTCTGGGCAAAAACTTGCCCTGGTACATGCACAAATTATCTATTGTTAACGCTAGTTTCACATATTTAAGCAATATACCATGACAAGGTTTGGGTTATGCTGGGATTTACCCACTCTTGGTATGTTGTTTGGCCATAAGTTCACAGGCCTAGTGAGCAAAACACATCAGGCATGGGTATATCCCAGCATAGTCATTTTTTCTTTGTCTTCTCACCCCCCCAGACATAGAATCTGGGGGTCACCTTCTCCTTCCTCCTAAATGTATTATAATCATGTCCAGAGGTGGGCATCTCTCCCTCATGTCTCTCAGTGTCGGGAGCAGCTGGGCCAATTTCATGCCCTTGGTGTCTTGCCAGGACACCCGGCATTGTCTGGAATCTTGATATAGTTGCCTGCCCCCTTCCTTTTTGGATGCTCTCCTTTCTGCTCAATAAATGTAGGCATACCCACATATCCATACCTCCAGTCTCCACCCTGTACCTGCTGAAAGATCAAAAGTGTGTTTGATTAACATAAGAGCTGTAGTAACTGTTTTCTGTCTTTTGGCCTAGGTTCTTGTTGCCTTATTTTCTGCCCAATCCCTCCCCCTTTATGTCTTTGGAAACCTGTTATTCCCACTCCCCCCACTGTCCCCCTTCCCTTCCCTTACTTAACCTGTAAATAAAAGGAGACATGGATAATCATTTGTTCAAAGGTCTTATGTAGCATTTATAGCAATCAGACTTCCAACGCCCGATCTCTTGTGCCTGTTCGACTGATCCCCCCGCTGCTGCTGCCAATTGTGATGCCATCCCAATTCTGGATGAATGTGATGAAAAGTTCCTTGGGTTCTCCACCAAATATTCCATGCATTTTTTAAGGACCGCTGTTACCTGACAGCATGTGACTCTCTTCCCATCCTCATGAATAAAGAACTGCCCTTGTTTTGTAAAATGCATTGCGGCATAGGCCCACAGTGCACGCACTGGGCAAATGGTCACCTCATGTGTTTTCTTGAGGTGCATTCAAGCACAATTGCCATCCTGATATGTCTTTGACTTTCTGGTCCATATGTCAGTTGTGTTCTCCTGCCATGTAAGATCTTCCACCTCCAGACCACCACTCGTGATGCTTCTCTCGTGTCCTACTGCTTTGCTCACCCTCAGTGCCCCGTGATACATTGTTGTAACGATGGCTTGGAATAGCAAACCTTCACATTCTGGTCAACATACTGCTGCCCTTGCATGCCCAAGGCCTGCCAGCAGTCTCTCTGACACCGGTTTTCTCTCATCTTTCCCTTTGTTCTCTATCCTTCCCCATCCCTGCATCATCTGTCTTACCAACATGGTTTTAGTTGGGTCCCTCCATTGTCTCAAACTACAAACTATGCTGATGGACGCTAGGTGGACCCCCATTTTCACATGTGCCATCCCCCTTTTCCACTTGTGCACTATATACTTTCCTACTTGATTGTCTGTGACTTTTCCACTTACCTCCATGTTGTGCTGTTCCCCGAAAGCTTGGGATGCTCCCCACGCCCCTTTGTAGGCTCTGAGTGTCCTGGGGGACCAGGAGTTGCAAAATAACACTTCAGCTCCTTCCAGCCAACTTCCCAAATGTCCTCCAGTATGGGTGTCTTTTGTGCCTCTGCCTTCAGTGCTGAGGCCTGGAACCTGTTCAGCTGCAGACGGGAGAGGCTGTCAGCTATAGTGTTTTGGATCCCCTTTATGTGCTTAGCCCTAAATGACATATTGAGCTTCAAACCATGCAGTACTAACTGCCTCAGCACCCATAGCACCGGTCCTGTTGATGCCCCCGTGTTATTGAGAACATCCACTACTGCCCTGTTATCACACCAAAATGTCACTTTTTGGTTCCGTAGCTCAGCTCCCCAAATTAATGTGCATGCCCATATTGGCATGATTTCAATTAAGGTGATGTCTCTGATTAGCCCTTGATTCACCCAGCTCTCTAGCCAGGCTTCAGAGAACCACTTTCCCCTACAATAGCCCCCCATGCCCAGCCCCCCAGCGACGTCTGTATACAGTTCCAGGTCAGTATTAAATAGTCATTCATGTTGCCAGGAAGACGTGCTGTTGAATTTTTGCAGAAATACCTCCCAGATTCCCTAATCATCTCTTGTGTCCTTTGTGATATCCACCCAGTGGCGTGGCTTGAGCCAGCCATCTACTGAATGCCCTTCCTGGGTTGATGGCCCAGCAAGCAGAACTGAGGTGTCCTATCAATTGCTGCACCTGTTTTAGTTGTTTTCTCTGCTCTACTCTGTGTTCTTGCAGGAGCTCCCTCAACCTACTCACATTTTTCTGTGGTAACCTGAAAACTTCCTCCTGAGCATCTATTTCTATACCCAGGAATTCAGTGGTCCTGCTGGGGCCCCCCGTCTTATCTAGCGCCATTGGTACACCCAGTTCTTTGCAAAGTGCCTGAAAACTCTTGAGCTTTGCCTCAGTCTCCTCTCTGCCACTCCCTACGAGTAGGAAATCATCCAAATAATGCAGTACAGTCATGTGTCCCAACCTTCTCTGAAATATCCCCTGCAGGAAGGTACTAAATAGCTCAAAAGAAGCACATGCCATGGAGCAACCCATGGGCATGGCTTTGTTGAAATAGTATTCACCACCTACCTTAAAACCCAGCAAGTCCCAATATATGGGGTGTACTGGAAGGTGCCTGAATGCTGCCTCGATGTCGGTCTTTGCTAACCATGCTTGTGGCATGGCCCTGATCATCTGTACTGCTTCCTCCAGTGTGGCATACGTCACTTAGGAGTGTTTTTCCTCGATGTAGTCATTCACTAATTCCCCCTCTGGGAAAGACAGGTGGTGTATCACCCTGAACTCTCCCAGTTTTTTCTTAGGTATCAGCCATGAGGGGGGATATCCTTAGGTTGTTGAGTGGGAGAACCTGAAACAGGCCCTCTATCCACCCCACATTCTTCTCTTTCTAGAGCTTAAGCTGCAGAATATTCTCTTTTCACTTTACTTGACCCTACATTTTTGCTTTCCCGATATGTCCGAGGACCTTGACTGTGTAGGCTGAACCCCCCACCCCAAAACCTGCAAGCAACTTTTTCACTGCTTCTTGGTCTGTGTGCCCTTCTAAAGCCACCTCCCACCTCTGGATGTTGATTGGTGTCATTGCCATGTTAAGTATGTGTCCCTCCCATCTACTCCTTGTAGTTTTTGTTTCAAAATTTCAGGCTTCCCCTCCCAAACACCCCCTCCCCCTAAAACTTCTGGCAGCTGACAGTCCCCTAAAACCCCCTTGGTCCCCCTGAAAGGGCTGGTTGGAAGTGCCCTGTATCTCGCTGTGTTGTCCCCCCTGCTACCCAGCTTGTCCTACATCTTGACACTGGGTGGGACCCCCTACATTTAGAGCAAGCAAGCCGAAACCTGCAATGTGGCCAGGAGCAGAACGCTTGATTGAAACCAACATTTTTGTAACAATGTGGCCTTCTTCACTCCTTTCCCATCTACTGTGGATTGGTCTGTAACATAGTCTGTCCACAATTCTAACTGTTTGGTATCCCATCTGACATCTCCATAGGCAGCCATCCTCTGCCTGGAAAACTCATCATAGCACAGCCACCCAAACCCCCCTTTTGCTTTAGCCCTCATTATGATTAGCTGGTAAGTAATCAAGAGAATTCCTAATTCAGGCTTTTTCTCCATGACTACTGCTGTATATGTGGCAAAACCCACAGACCAACTGTTCCATGTTTTACCTTTTGTGAATTTGTCTTCCTCTTTCTTCCCTAGTAGCACCACAGCTGCTGCCATCTCTGCCTTCCCGATGCTCTCTTTTTCATCATATTTCATCACTGCTTCCCTGCTTACTAATGCAAAAACATCCACATATTCCCCCCTCCATATCTTCTCTTTTGTTGCTATGGGGACGTGCTCTCCTGTTCTCATCCCGGGTGACCCTACATCCTTCAACCCCCCTGGCAGTGCTCCTGCTGCTATCGTGCCCCAGGCTCCCACCCATTCTCCTTTCCCTGCTTTGATTTCCCCTAATGCTTTCTTCAACTGCCCTAGTCCATCCTGCCCCATAGCTGTGATCCTTTGCTTCACATATTCTTTTATGCTGCTGCTCACATTTCCTTTCACATTACCTGGTGGTGGGCTTGGCAGAGGTCTCCCTGACCCTGGGACCTGCTCTTCTGCTGGATTTGGTGTTGTTGGTAGCGGTTCTGTTGGAGTGCACATGTTTGCTGTTATTGGGGCGGGTGGCACAGGAACTGCATCAGGAATCTCAGGGGTCACTGGGGTGGCTGGCTGCGGTGTGGGGACCACCGGCTCTGGTCTGACTGGGCTTACTGGTCTGGGTAGCAGTCTTTTTGGGCTAGGAGATTAAGCTGGCCTGAGCCCCCTGCCACTGTTCCTTGCCTTGTCCCCTTTCCATTTTCCCTTTGATCCCTGAGTGCCCATGTCCACCACCAATTCCCATACCTTATTGGCCCTCTCTGCCAACTCAATGATCACTCTTTTGGCTTCTTCCTTGGTTGGCTTGCTCTTTTTCAGGGCCATTGTCACCTCCATTCCTATTAGTAGAAAACTGCTGTAAAAGAAATGAGCATGTTAATATGCTGGCTCTGCAGACCTTCTATCTAGCCTGGTATATCAACACTCCAACCTTTAGTGAGTCCCTCTCCAAGCCTTTCACCTTCATTCCTATGATTCCTTGCTTTCTTTGTCTCCATTTTTGTAACGCGAGGCTGGATGCGATGTCCATGTGCCTCACGCCCCTCTCCCAGCCCAGGCACACCTCCAGCCGATATCCTTTGGCCCCTCCCCTGTCCCTCAGCTGCCCCTGAAATCACGCTTGTAACCTTGGGTCCCCCTTTTGCTATATCTATGGTCCAGATACCCCACCTGATGGGCCCCCAATGAACTATTAATTTTTGTACTCCTAGTATTCTGTTCTTACAGCTTGGATCTATCTCCCCATTCAGACTCCCGTTCCCAGTAGGTGTCCTGCCAAGAAATCCCCATGGAAGGCCATTCCTTAGGCCTTATTGAACTGTCCCTGTCCCCCCACCTTGTGGTGGCCTGCGTCGTTTGTGCTCCTTGGCCAGGCCTCATGCTCCCTCACTGCTCAGTCTGCATCCTTTCCTTCACCCAGGCATTCCAGTAATCTGGTCCCCAAAAAAACCCAAACCCCCTGGTGTCTCCTTCCCAGCAGAACCCCCCTAGGTCCTATTCATATGCCTCCTTGGGCCACGAGGCATGAAGTCATCCAAAATGGTGCTGCGCTCTTCCTTGGGCCCATTACGTGGCATCTCAGCACCTGCCTTTCCTTCCTATCCATCCAAAAGCATCGACATGCAATGTGGTTCCAGCCCCCAGCCAATATTTTTCTCCTGTGCTGCAAAACAGGGCCTCTATGCCCCTGCCGCGTCCTTCATGAGCTTTGGAAATGCCCCCCCACCCTCAGCCACATGGCCATGCAATCTTGCTGTCCCCTGTCTTGTTATATTGATATCTCCCCCTTAAATAGCTCCAAATTGTTAAAACAATCTTCCTTTCTGCCAGACAGGGCCTCTATGTCCCTGCCACGTACTTCCTATGTTTTTGGAATGCCCCCTCCCACTAGTCATGTGGCTTGTGCGTTCCACAGGGATGGCTTCTGGCCTACCCTCCCTTGCATCCTGTAATTGCTGGCTGCTTGTTCTCCCACTACATCTAGCCAGGATTCTGATAGCCCTTCTTTTGAGCCCCTTAGGGCCTGGTGCTGTCTCTCCCTGCGAAACACAAATGCAGAGCTTTTGTACTCGTCTGCCGCTCACTTGTTCAGCCTCTCGGACGGCCCAAAACCTGGAAGGGCAAAGAATTGGAGGTCCAGCTGTAATCGAAAATGTGCTGCATTTCTTTACCATACCCGCTGCTAGCCTCATTGCCTACTTGACTTCTAGTCCTTTGGCAGCCTTGCAGCAAAAAACCCTTAAAGCGCCCCATTCAACGCAGCATGCTCAAAGCAGTTATCCCCCGCCTCCCTTCTTTAAACACATTACTCTCCTTTAATACAGCATTTGATGCAGCTTCTTGACTGCCTTGGGCCTATCTGCCATGTGTAGCATTACTGGCTGGGTCCTTCTCTGTTCATCCACTGTGGGCTTGTGGTAGCTCCTTCCTCTGGCAAAATAAAAACTTTTTAGTTTACAAAATTGCTAGTCAGCACAAGAATATATTCCAAAAGTGTAGTAATTTAAAAGTATCAAATTAAATGGCTTACAAAATCTTTAGCTAGCCCAAAAAATATATTCCAAAAATGTAGTAATTTAAAATTACCAAATTAAATCATTCACTAAATTAAATCGTCTACTAAAATTAACTCATTCAATGCTGATCTGATGTGCTGCATTCTGTGAAATTGGAGAGTAGCAAGCAAAAAGAGGGCTTCCTAATCCTCTGCAACCCTTTAAGAACCTTCTTTATCGCCTTCTTTTCCTGTCCAATTGACCAATCTGCTTGCTCTCCCACTCTCCCTTAGTCCCTCCCCTTTCGTGATGTCACCACCTCTTTCCCTACCCACTTTTTCTTAGTCACCACACCATGACCCCTCCCCCTTCTTTCCTTTCTTCCCCCCCTTTATGTCTCATAATTTTCAGGTTTTTCTTGGGAAGTCCCCTGGACAATCTAGTCTGCCCCTCAAAAGGCAAACCCCCTTTCTCCTGTTACCTGCTGCTAGGACCTATGTCATTGTGCAGGGTTGAGGTGCCAGCTCACTGAATTGAGTCAGGCAGACCTCCCCTGCATGCTCTGTGGACAAATCTTCACTTTCTGCCATCTCAGTGACAGAGCCCTGCCTGGAGCAGTAGATAGAAATCGGAGGAAGGGAAATTTTTTCCCACCCATCCCACCCATTCTCTCTTCCCCTTGAATGCCCTTATGCCCCTCCCACTGGTCTTGATGGGTCCAATTATGAGTGGTATCTATTGGCAATTTCTCTCTTGTCTTCTGGCTTTCTCACCACATGACTTTCACTAGCATTGGTGCTGCTCAATTGGTTCTGATCTGCTCTGAACTGCTGTGCTGTTGGAGGACTTGGGTGGTCTGCCATTTAAGTTTACCTGCTAAAGTTTTGCTAGGGATCTCTTCCTCTGTTCAAGAAACTTGCCCTATTAGCCAGTTGGACCGATGAAACATACAACAGCTTCTCTGTCCTTATTCTCAGTCTGTTAGCAATTTATAGCAGCTAGTGTCCTGTGGTCTGAATTCAGTTTACTATGTGATGTTAATCTGTGCTGGCTCTGGTTTGAATCTATTTTTATTTTTACCCTGAACTGGGCTTGCTATGTCTGTTTATTGGATTTGAGCCTGTTGGAGTCAATCTGTTACTATTTGCTTGACTGCCTATTCATGACCTGTCAGTTCTAGCCAGTGAATGCCTCTGTTTACTTGACTATTGTGATGTGTATGCTAACTATCCCTACTATATCGCCTAGTGTGGTTACTGTCCTATGATGTTGGTCCCTAAGCTCCCCGGAGAGGTTGCTAAGCCCTTTCCACATATTAGTGTCCTCCTCACTGGTCTAGTCACCTCCCTATGTTTACCACTATTCTTTGATGACTGCTTCCCTCCCTTGAGGGGCCCCTGGGGTACTCCTGAACAGCCTGGGGAATATGATTTCACCTTCTCCAACCTGATAGCCTTTGGCAGCCAGCCCCTCTGGCCTATCAGCTGCCTTAACCTCAAGTGTGTCCCATACCCCTCCACGGTTACCAAGCGCCTTGCTCATAAGCCATTGGCCTAAGGTGGGTGCCCTCCCAAGGCATCTCTTTTGGCTCCTGCTGGTGATATTAGTCCTGGCTTGGGACATTGAACTTAACCCTGGCCCTCCTTATCAAGCCTCCTCCTCCCTTCTAGCTGGCTGGTTGTCTGGTAAGGGACTAAAAATAGCTCATCTCAACATCCGTGGTCTCCTGCCCAGTCTGGCTGAGCTTACTGTCTGAGTCTCCCATCACAAGCCTGACATTCTCGGCATCACCAAGTCATGGCTGAAACCTTCTACCCCTGACTCTGCCTGCATGCTCCCTGGCTTTGATTTTATTAGGCATGACTGACCAGGGAGGAAGCGGGGTGGTGGTATCCTGATCTACTTTAGGAGCCATCTAAATCTGACAGCTGTGTCTCACCAACTGTTCCCACTGTCTCCTAGTGAGCTGCTTCATACTGTTCTCTTGCTTGGCAATACAAAAGAGCTGCATATCATTTGTGCATATAATCCCCCCAAGGGTGGTGTGCCAGGGTTATCCTCCCTCCTTGATGCTGTGGGTGCTCAGACTGGGGATAATGAACTGCTTATCATGGTTGATCTTAACCTAAATTGGCTTGAAGGAAATACCAAGGTGTACAAACCCCTACTTGCTGGCCTTTCCCTGTCACAACTCATTCAAGAGCCTAACAGGTGGTCTACCACTGGTGGTAATAGCTCCCTTCTTGATTGGGTTCTGTCTAACAGGCCTGAGAGGATCACCTCCTCAGGTACCCTCTCTGACTCTATCTCTGACCACACCCCTGTGTACTGTGTATGGAGGATTTTCTCCCAGAAAATTCCCTACAAAATCATCCATGTCAGGGATTTTTCAAAGTTTGACCTGGCCTGCTTCCATGAGGACTGGAGTCTTACGGACTGGTCTGTGGTGCTAAATGCTCCTGACTGGTCTACTGCCACTAGCTCCTTCCTCAGCACCTTCTCGGCGCTGCAGGACAAGCACGCACCCCTTATCAGGAGGAGGATAAGGGAGGCTGCAACAAAGTGGCTTCGAAGGAGCCTTCTTGCCCTGATGCAGACTAGGGACAGATGCTGGGCAAACTTTAAGGCCATGTTGGACTAGGCTATATTTCAGCAGTACAGGAGATTCAGAAATGAATGTACGAGAACTATCTACACTGCCAAGAGTGAATACTGCAAAACTGCCTTGCTAAACTCAGCTAAGGACCCTAGGAATTTCTGGAGGAACATCAAAAACATAGTAAGTGGTTCCTCTAACTGTGGCATCTCTGACATGCTCATTGGTGGTTCCAATTGTAATAACCCTCTAACCATTGCCAATGCATTTAACTCCCACTTTTCTGATCTGTCTGCTTTCACTTCACTTTTCACCACAGGAGGGAATAATAGTAGAGTCCTGTTTCTGGTCCCACAGTTGCCTACCACTTCCCATCCGCTATTCCACTTTAAGACGGTGCCAGCCCAGGACATGCAGAGACTTCTCTCTGGTCTCTTCCCCTATGCTAGTGCTGGGCATGATGGTATAGAACCTAGGCTCCTACAGCTTGGGGCCTCCTAAGTTGCCTCCCCAGTGGCTCATATTTTCAATATGTCTCTTGCCCTCAGAGTTATCCCTGACTTCTGGAAGGTGGCAAGGATTGTTCCTCTTCTTAAACAAGGCACTCCCAAGATCCTTGATAATTATCAGCCTATAGCCATCTTGTCAGTCATCAACAAACTTCTGGAGAAAGTTGTTGCTGTGCAACTCATGGAGTACATCCAGGCACATGAGCTGCTGGCTCCTGCACAGCATGGCTTTCAGAAAGGACACAGTATGACCTCTGCACTTGTTATGGTCTCCTCCAGGATCAGGGCAGCAATGGATCAGGGTAAGATCTCAGATGCTATCTTCATCTACCTATCCTAGGCCTTTGACCTGGTTGATCATTCCCTATTCATCTCTCGGCTTCGGTCCCTTGGTCTGTATCCCCCTGTCCTAAGATAGTTTACCAGTTACTTCCAGGGTAGATGTCAACTAATTAAATTCAGCAAGGTCCTCTCTGACACCACCCCTGTGACCACTGGTGTTCTTCAGGGGTCAGTCCTAGGGCCTCTCCTCTTTTCCATTTTCTTTTTTTTTATCATTAAAATTTTATTGAAGTTTTCAATACAGAGAATGAATCAAAACAATATTAACATTATCCACTCACATCAGGTACAAAGTATGTAGTGATTCATTCTCCCTCCCCAACCACCCTCCCACCCTCCCCATCACCTGCCCCGAACAACTTAGCACAGCATTTTACACTCAGCACCGTACCTATGGATGCAGCTTTCAAATGCTTAAACTTGCAGTGCGTAGAGGGTTTGTAACGGGCCCCAGATCTTGTCAAACTTCCTAATTTTATTGTAAAGACTTGCAATAGTCCTCTCTGCTCTGAGATTAGCAAGTAATTCCTGGAGCCATTCAACATACTTTGGTACATCCAAGTCTTTCCAATGTCTTAGAACCACTTTCTTAACAGACAGCGAAATTAAAGCTATATGATACTTCCTGTTCACCACCGAAATGGAGGAGAAGTCCCCCAGAAGACATATTTCAGGGGTGAACAAGTCTGAGAGCCCTAGAAGAGGGTCAGCTCGTTGTTTAATAGTAGTCCAAAGTGGGACAATTTTGGAACAGCTCCAGAAAATAAGAAGAAGGTCTCCTCTTTGCATTTGACATCTTGTACAGAGAGGGGGGGGGACACCAAACCCAGTCTGGCCAACTTCTGTGGAGAATAATAGATGTGCAAAATTCTGAATTGCATTAACATGAGTCTGTCCTGTTGGACAAACATGTGGCAGCTTTGCCACAGAAGAGGCCAGTCCAATTCTTTGCCCTGGAAAAGGGAAGCCCAGAAGGTAACGGGAGCATAATTATCAGGGTAGGCCCAAGTAAATGAAGCACTATATATTTTGGATACAGCATGGGGTGAACCTGCCAGCTCTGTTAAAGTAGCTTGAAAGCTGATATGGTTTGCTGGAGGGGGAATCGAACCTATTACCTTAACCAGGAGATGACAAAGCTAGAAAATCTTAAAAATACTTGTACGGGGTATCATAAACTTGTGCATAATATCTGCTGAAGAGCACCATTGTCTGTTGGGTGTTATGAGCACATCAAGGTGACAGTCTCCTATCTGAGGAAGCCAGGTGACTGAAAGGGGCTTGTTATCTGGTAGAAAATTGTGGTTACCTCTCAAGGCTTGAAATAAATCCTTGAGATGCTCATATTTCAGAAATGAGCACAATTGAGTATGAACCCTAATCGAACTGCTATAGGGGATCCTCATAGAGATTCATGTAGGGAGCTAACTTTGGAATATAACAGCACAGCAGGGGAATAACCATGTTTTTTTATGGAAGCTAACTCCATGGCTAACCAGATCGGGATGTACGTAGCCAGAGTAGACAACTGATCTGTGGTCAGCCACTGGAGATACTTGTTGGCCTGGCTGGCCCAATAGTACAGCCCAATGTGGGGAAGCCTTAGTCCTCCTCTAACTTTCAGAGTGGCTAATTTATGGAATGCCATCCTCGCTTTCTTATCCCCCCATATAAAGGTAGAAATCATACTGTGCACTTTTTTAACCCAAGACAAGGGGAGCCATATGTTCAACATATTGAGGGGGTAAAACAAGCAAGGAAAAACATTCATTTTAATTAAATTGATTCTACCCCAGAGAGAGAGGGGAAGTAGGGTCCATCTGTGAAGGTCTTGCTCTATTTTTTGTACCAGGGCGTCAATATTTAATTGTCTAAGCCGGGCAACATTCCGAGTTAACAGGAACCCCAGATATTTAATACAGTCAGACTTCCAAGTAAGCCCGAAGGCGATAATTTCTTGATTATAAACCCTATAGTTAAGAGGGAAAACTACAGTCTTTCCTACATTAAGTTTATAGTTTGAGACCTTACTGAAGTCGTCTATTGTTTTAAGAATGGCGGGGATAGATGTAAGTGGATGTGTTATTCACAACAGGAGGTCATCTGCATATGCCGCTACCTTAACCACCTGCTCACCTAAAGAGATGCCAGATATGCCCTGGGCACCTAATAGCTTTCTAATAAGGGGCTCTAAGTATATATTAAAAAGGAGGGGGGACAGGGGGGATCCTTGTCTAGTTCCCACATGCAGTTTGAAGGGACTAGAGATAACCCCATTACATGAGATTCTGGCTGAGGGAAACTTATATAGTGAGCTAACCTAGTTCCGGAATTTCATGGGGAAACCAAATACCTCCGTCGCTGCAAACAAATAATCCCAATGGACTCTGTTGAACGCCTTCTCAGCATCCAGTGAAATCAGGGCCATAGGATGAAGAGCATCCCTGGATGCCAAGAAGATGTGAGCCAGAGTCCTTAGATGGTCCACCGAGGTTCTCCCCTTCATGAAACCTACCTGTTCGGCCCCAATTAGAGAGGGAAGTACTGCTTCCAAGTGATCGGCTAGTAATCTTGCCAGAATTTTAATATCATGGTTGAGAAGGGAAATTGGCCTGTAACTTGAGACCTGGTCAGACGGCCTGTCAGGCTTGGGCAGCAGAACAATCAGAGCCTCGAAAAGGGAGGGCTTGGATACCTGACCAGAGGATAGACTGAAAAAGTGGTAAGAGAATGGGAGCCAACTGTTTAGAAAAGGCTTTATAAAAATTGGAGGTGAACCCATCTGGGCCCAGAGATTTGTCCGATGGAGGGGAGTTAATTACCCTTTCTATCTCACCCTCAGAGATGGGAGACTCCAATGCCTTCTGCTGGGACTGTGTAAGAGAGGGCAGTTGTAAGTCCCTCAGGTATTCGTAGAGCCTTTCCTTAGGTGGAGGGTTAGCCATAGGGCCATATAAATCCCTGAAATAACTTGTAAACTCCTCCACTATCTCTGAGGGTAGGACTTTAAGGAAGTCATCTTTAGGGGGATGGACTGCTGAAATAAAACTGGTGGATTCCTGCTGCTTAATGCGCAACGCTAGCATTCGATCAGCTTTCTCTCCCTGATCAGCATATACAGTTTTTGTTTTCAAAATTGCAAATTCAACTTGCTCTGCTGGCAACGCCAAGTAGGCTTCTCTCAATTTCATTAAATCTTGTTTAAAAGTCTCTGAGGAGGATGAAGAGAGAGTGGTCTCCATGCCCCTAATCTGAGAAAGGAGATCGGAAACCCAAGATGCCCTCTCTCTTTTCCTTCTTGATGTTAGGCCAATTATAATCCCTCTTACATATGCTTTACAAGACCCCCATACCATATTGGACTTCCCTATGGAGTTAGTGTTAGTAGCAGTGAACTGCTCTATTTGGGATACTATATATTGAACCATCTTCAGCTCCTTCAAAATTTGATTATTCAGCTTCCACCTGCTCCGTTTGTTTGGCAAGGAAGCTAAGGATACTAGGCAGGTGACCACTGAATGATCTGATGGGGGCCCTGAGACAATACTGGAGCCTATAACGCCTGGTAAAAGAGATTGGGAAATTAGCATATAGTCAATCCGTGAGGAGGTTGCATGAACCTGGGAAACAAAAGTGCACTCCCTTGTTTTGGGATGCAACATCCACCACACATCACAGAGACCTACAGAGTCCGACAGGTCCCTGAAGGCTGTTTGGGTTGGGGAGAGACCTCGATGGGATTGACCCAATCTGTCTAGAGCCTGATCAAAAACAAGGTTAAGATCGCCCACTATGACCATAGGGGTATCCAAAAATGGAGTTAGGGCTTCAATTATCTGGACAAAAAAGCTAGGGGAGTCTACATTAGGACCGTAAACAGTACCCAAGACAATGTCCAAGGTATGCAATCTACCTTTTACAAACAGAAATCTGCCCAAAGGGTCAGAGACTACTTGGAGAGGTTGGAACGGAACTGACCTGTGCAGAAGGATCATAACTCCTCTACTCTGGGTCATGCCCTCTGCTGCAAAAGTCTGCCCAATCTGTTGCTGTCTCATTTTGTCAGCCTCCCCATTAAGCAGGTGCGTTTCCTGCAAAAACATAATTTCAGCCTTCAAATAGTTTAAGTGCTTCAAAATTTTATATTGTTTAGTTTTATGCCTCACCCCTTTAACGTTCCAGCTAATAAATTGAATGTTTCTAGCCATCACCCTTATCACCAGTCAAAGACCTTTCAGAGTGCCGCTTGTGCTCGTGTGTAACATCCACACTGCACCAGATGTGATGTGTGCTGGGCTGTTCTATCCTCCACCCTACCCTACCATTACTTAGTGCTATCCCCAAACCACCCCCCAAACCACCCCCCAAACCCCCCTCACAAAACACCCAATAAACCCTACCCTCCTCCTCCGCTCCCATCCCCTTTTGTACAGTACATGATGATCGACAACCCGAAAAGTTCATCTCCTCCAACCCCCCCCGCCCTCACAAGTAAGAAGATCAGAACAAAAGTACCCCGTTGTATCTGGAACATTGCATGAAGTATCCCCATTTCCTTCTTCTTAGCAACACCTCTTAATAGTTCAGGAAAATTATCTAGACATGCCCAACAAAGAAAAATAGCCCTTCCCCTTGTAACCCCAGCAAACTGCACAATAACATGTACCACAAGGCAAGAGGTGTGTAAAACACCGATAACAAAGGTAAAAATAATAATCTCAGATACCCTCTTGTGGTGCAACCTGAGAACAATGGGCATAACAAACCGAGAGTGGGCAAGCCGCTAACACCCTCTCTAAAAATAAAGGAGAGTTTATGCACTCCAAGGTTACTGTCCGGACCACTTTACTTTTACTCCAGAAGCAGTAACTTCATCATTCTTTTAAGGGAAATATAAAGAAGGGACCCTCCAAGGAGATAAAACAAGCAAGACTGTAGTAGAGATGCTTACAAATGCCTGATTAAAGCTTTCAGATACCTCATTTTCTACACCTGTCTGCAATACTGAGGTCCCCACCTGGTAGTCAGGCTTACCCTATCCAGGGCGTGCAGGCATTTTAGAACAAAAGAAGGGGAAGCCATGGGAAAACCTGAGCTTACTATATAGACCAGGATGGGACCTCAGTTACAGGCGGGATATCATTATAGGCACACAGAGAACTGAGCATTCCCCCTCCCCATTGCCTTGAAATTGAGGCATTGCCCCTACAGGAATAAACAGCTATTACTGTCTAAAATAAAACATTGCTTGGCCACTACTGCACCGCCCAGACCCCCATTAGTTGAAACCAAATCTGAATAACCACAGGTGCCCACTTGCACCTTGCTTCTATACCTGAAGGCAAGGCTGGGCTTAACATTAACTAAAGTATGCAAACTCAGCTCTTTTCCATTTTCATTAATAACCTTCCCTCCATCTCCTCCCACTGTAGTTCTATTCTATATGTGGATTACCTGGTCATCCTCACTCATTCCCGTGACATCGGAATCATCAATCAGCAACTGAATGCTGATTTCAAGTGTATCCAGTCCTGGATTATGACAAACAAGCTTGTCCTCAATCTAAAAAAAATCTAGGCCATGCTCTTTGGGTCCCCGGCCAAGTTAAAGGCCTCTACTGCTCCCCTGTGCATCAAGGGAATTGACATCTCTCCTGTCCTGGTTACTGATACCATTAAATACTTGGGGGTGACACTTGACTCCCAGCTTGACCTTGGTCATCATATCCAGAATGTATGTAGGGCTGTCAATTGCAAGCTGGGTCTTGCCTATGGAGTGAAGAACAACCTTACATTTGCTGCTTGTTGTTCACCGGCCAGTGGCATGTTTCTTCCACCTCTGCTATGGTCTCATCCTGTATGTGCATACTTCCAAAGCTCATCTCGCTAGGTGGAATGTAGCGTTCAACAACATTTGTCATTTTGCACTTGCTGCCCCCCATCTCACCCACCACCGTGACCTGTACAGTAGGCTTTGCTGACTGTTCCCACACAATTATATGAGTTTTGTCCTGGATAGTTTCACAGGTAAGGTGCTCAGAACTGGTACCCCCCAGGGACTGGCAGAACTCCTCATACCTGCCTCCTCTTTTTAGTCCCTCTGATCCTTGGGCTCTGCTGTTCTCAAAGTCCTGGCCACTTGAATGCAAATGGGGGATAGGGACTTTGCTGTATGTGTCCCCAGAGTCTGGAACTCCTTCCCCCCCCAGGTTCGCTCCTCACCCTGTCACTCTTGCCTTTGGAGCTCCCTCTGGACCCACCTGAAGCTCTCCTCTGCATGTCACTGTCCTAAATTGCCATAATTAATCTAGGCCCCTGTACTGGATTATTATGTACCTGCAGTTATGGCGGCCCCTGCGTGGGCCTGAGTGTGGATCTCACTTGCTTAGGATTCTGCTTTGTATTATTATATAGCTACACTCTGCTCTTGGTGGAGCTCTGTCTGATGCATTCTATTTGGTGGTTCTGTTACTGTATAGAAATGTACTCATCCTATGCCTCCGGGCTGTGAATTTTTTGTCTGATGCACTGTTCTTATCTTTAGCTTTTTCTAAGTATGTTTTTGCTACTCAACTGTGTTAATTCTTGACTGTTTGTTCAATGTCACCTGACTACTCTGCTTGATCATGTGCAATGTATGTCTTATTGTTCTCTGTATGGATTTGTCCTTCATTGTACTCTCCTGGGTCGTACCTGAAAATAGGCAATTGTTTTGTCTAGCATGCTTACCTGTTCAACAAAAGCTAATAAACAAATATTTAAAACTTCAGGTGTAGTAAACCTCTGAAAAAGGAAAACTGACACTGGGTGGGTCAACACAAGCACTTACATAATGTATAGATGCAAGGTACAGTACTTCGGAATGTGACGGGGGATGGAATGCAGTGGCAAACATGGCTTTAGAATGACAAAGTTGGTGCAATTTTTGAAATACTGCAGGTATGAGATTTCAAAATGTCACCAGGTTGCAGTTGTGGAATGCAGCAATGACACAGTCTCAGAAAATAGCTGGAACACATAATTTTAGAATATGGCAGTGACGCACAATTTCAGAATGTGGCAGTGATGCACAATTTCAGAATGTGGTGGTGATGCACAATTTCAGAATGTGGCGGTGATGTACAATTTCGGAATGTGGTAGTGACACACAATTTCAGAATGCGGTGGTGATGAACAATTTTGGAATGCAGTGGTGATGCACAGTTTCGGAATGTGATGGTGATGAACAGGTTCAGAATACAGCAGCGATGTATGGGTTCAGAATGCAGCAGTGACGTACAAGTTTGGAATGCAGCAGTGACGCATAATTTGGGAATGCAGCAGTGATGCACAATTTTGGAATGTGGCAGTGATGCACAATTGAGGAATGCAGCAGTGACACACAGTTTCGGAATGTGGCGGTGATGCGCAATTGAGGAATGCAGCAGTGACACAGTTCTGGAATGTGGCGGCTACGCATAGTTTTGGAATGTGGCGGTGACACATAGTTTCAGAATCTGGTGGTGACGCATATTTTTAGAATGTGGCAGTGACATTCAATTTCAGAATGCGGTGGTGATGCTCAATTTTGGAATGTGGTGGTGACTCATAATTTCAGAATGTGGTGTAACGCACAATTTGGGAATGTGGCAGTGACAATTTAGGAATATGGCATTGAAACACAACCTGGGGGGATGTCTAATTATGGAATTTGTTGGGGATGCACCATTTCAGAATGTGGCAGGGATGCACAGTTTGGGAATGGGGAAGGGATATGCAATTCTGGAATGTAGCAAGGATGCACAATTTTAGAATGTGGTTGGGACACATAATGTTGGAATGTGGTGGGGATGTGATGCACAATTTTAAAATAAGGTAGGTGTGTACAATTCTGGAATGTGGCAGGGACAAGTAATTTCAGAATAAATGGTGTGCCTGTCAAATTCTGACAGTGTGCATCCCCACTATATTCTAAAATTGCCAGTCCCTAGCAAATTCCTCGATGTGTGTCCCTGTCACATTCTGAGACTGATTGTCCCACAGTGTTTTGAGATGGTACATCCCTGTCACATTCTGAGATTGCATGTCCCCCCCAACATTTCAAATGCCTTGGTTCAGTGCTGCATTTCAAAACCACCTACTGACATGTTTTAAAGTACAGTGTCATGCATCTGAACATTCTGAAAATGCAAGCACTGTAGTCAACCCAATGTCATTTTTTAGAAAAGGATTACTACAGCTACAGTTTCTTGAACTTTGAAGAGGCAGGTCCTATAAGGTTGCTGACAAGGAGGACTAGAGTGTGAGGTCAGGATATGACTCATCAGTGACTCTTCACTGAATCTGGCCTTTTTGAACAGGGAGTGAAAGCAGGATTACAAAATAGCTCATAACTTTAAAACAAAGTAACATAGATACCTAATTTTAGGTATGAGATTTATTGGGAGTATGCTTATTCTAGTGCTGCAATATAGTACTTTTGGTGGGAGTATCTCTTTAAGGGTTTGTCTGCTTCAGTTCATGTGTGGGGGAGGGTTAGTCATTTCCTTTTTAGTCTCATGTACTGCTTCGCTGGTTTCCTGTAGTCCGTTGGAGTTACAGTCGTGCAGTGTGTTCACTCCGTTGAGTTTTGGGTTTGGATTTTCCATTGTTAGGTTTCATTTTTATGTTGGCTCATGCATGCGCAGCCAACATATTGTGGTAGTATCAGATTTGGAGGCATGGTCACTGTTGGGCGAATGCAGGGCATGCATCAGTAGGTGCATCCCTCATTCCCCAATCAGCCAGCAGCAGGGGCCGACACCCTACATATCTAATGTGGCCACAACAACTGAGAAAAGGTCCACTGCAATGAGAGCGAAGCTCTCATGCAGCGTGACCACATCATGACTCCCGATGTGCAGGCAACGTGGTGGCAGTTACTGCTGCCTGTCACAATGCCGACAGAGGAACCCACTCCCCATCGGCATAATTCCCCCTCACCCATTTCTGCTGTGTGCTGAGGCAGTGCCCAATACCCCTTGGCATCATGCCCCTGCCAAAAAAAATGCTTTTCTTTGCCAACAAGCCCCCTATCCCTGTCAGCTTCAGTTCTCCCCCTTTCCCAGTTAGATCTGCTGACAGGGAAGCCCACTCCCCATCGGCATGATGTTCCCCCCTTTCTTCTATGCAGGGGGGTGCCAAATCCTCCCCAGCTCATGTCCCCTTCTCCCCTTCCATATGTGACAACTGGGGTGCTCAATACCCCATCAGCTACTGCATCCTCCTCAACAAAAACACTTGGGTGGCATTCTGGGAGCCCTCCCCAGCATGCCAAATACCCTGTAAAAAAAAAACTTCTCACAATGTTTTTTTTAACCTGTGGAAAAAAAGTTCCCTCACCGTCTCCCTGCCCCCCTCCCGCAACCCGCACCAACCCTCTGTGCACCCTGCTTCCCCACACCCCCCTCACCCCATACTTACCTCAGGAGTCTGGCATAATGATCTTCGGTGGACAGGGAACACCTCTGCACCCTTCAAAGCTGACTGCAAACTGAGGAAATGCCGGTAAGCTGTATAATGGAATGAATAAGGTGTTTTTCAACTTTGATGCATATCACATGCATTTTTTGGAATTTTACATAGAAACATCGAATTTGACAGCAGATAAGGACCGCTTGGCCCACCCAGTCTGCCCATTTCCCTACTTGATGGATAAACTGCAGATTCTAGTTAATCAACAGCTTACTTCCTCCTGCCCCCAAATAGAATTGTCTTATGCCTGTCCCAAGCATTCTTGAATTTTCCCACTGTTCCTGACTCCACAACCTCCTCAGGAAGGCTGTTCCATGCATCCACAACTCTCTCCATGAATAAATACTTTCTAACATTACCTCTTAGCCATCCCCCCTCTATCTTCAAATTGTGCCCCTTGTTCTTGCACATCTCATCTTCTAAAAGATACTACCCTCTTGTACCTTGTTAATTTCCTTGAGATACTTGAAAGTTTCTATCATGTCCCCCTTCTCCCTCCTTTTCTCAAGGGTATACATATTAAGCTGATTTAGTCTCTCCTTGTATGTCTTCTGGTTCAGACCTTGCACCATTTTGGTTGCCCTCCTCTGAACAGCCTCCACTCTGTCTATGTCTTTGCAGAGATAGGGGTCTCCAGAATTGCACGCAGTAATCCAGATGGGGTCTCACTAACTGTCTGTAGAGAGGGATAACAACTTCCTGTTTTCTATTGTTGATGTCTTTCCCTATGCATCTCAGTATCCCCCCAGCCCTCCTTACTGCCTTCTCACATTGCTTGCCCACCTTTAGGTCACCTGATATAATTATTCCTAGGTCTCTTTCGATTTTTGTTGTTATTAACCCACCCCCCATTGTGTACTCTTCCCCTTGGTTTTTGTTTCCCAGATGAATTACCCTGCACTTCTTTGCATTGAATCTGAGCTGCCATGTATTTGACCATTCCTCCAACCTTGCCAAGTCCCTTTTCATTCTTTTCACCCCACCTTGTGTATCAACCCTGTTGCAGATCTTTGTGTCATCTGCAAAGAGGCATACCTTTCCTTCCTGGTGCTCTCCAATGTCACTTATAAAGATATTAAAGAGGACCGGTCCCAGTACCGAACCCTGCTGTACCCCACTAGTTACCCTCCTTTCTTCACTGTGGACTCTGTTTACTATTACCTTTTGCGTCCTGTTGTCCAGCCAGTTTTTTATCCAGGCTACCAGCTTGGGACCCACTCCATGGCTGGCTAACTTGTATATTAATCTTTTGTGTGAGACTGTGTCGAATGCCTTGCTAAAACCTAGGTAGGCTATATCCACAGACCCCCCTGGTCTACTACTTTGGTCACCCAGTCAAAGAAATCTATTAGGTTCATCTGACATGACCTTTCTGCTGTGAAACCATGCTGCCTTGGGTCCTCTGCCCCACTGGCCTCTAGGTGCTCAACAATTCTTTCCTTCAGAAGTGATCCCATCATTTTCCCTACCACTGAAGTAAAACTAACTGGTCTGTAGTTTTTTGCCTCTGCTCTGCTCCCACTTTTGTGAAGTGGAATCACATTTGCCCTCCTCCAGTCCTCAGGTACCACTCCACCCTCCCATGATTTGTTAAAGAGAGTAGTCAGTGGTGTTACTAGTTCTACCCTTAGTTCTTTTAGCATGTTGGCACCAAATTTTCAACATGGGTTTTTTGGGACCCCTCCTCATGAATTCTGCCACTGTCATGGCATTATTTGGCCCCAAAAGGTGATTTTGTGGTCACCGCGGAATCACCTTTTGGGACGTGATAACAAAATGACAGCGCCAGTGTTCGCGAGATGGGCTCTCAAAAACCTATGTTGCAAGTGGTGAGGCATCAACAAATGGCTGTTTTACGAGTGTGCGTTGTGCAGTTGCTACGCACTCTTGTAACTTTGCTAATTTGCAATATTTTCATGCCAGATTTTTAACATTGGCATTTTTACAAACCTCCTTGTGAATAGTACAGCTGTCATTTTTCAGATCCTGGCCAAAATGTGTTTTCGCACTTCTGGCACAGAATAGCATGGTCGCTGTGGGAAATCAGTACTTGGGACAGATTACAAAAATGACAGTGATGCTGTTCATGAGCAGAGATCCTAAAATGCCTATGTTAAAAATTTGGTGACGATACTCCATAAAATGACTATGTTACGAGCGTGTGTTGTGCAGTTTGTACGCACGCTCATAAGTTCGCAAATTTATTATATTTTCACTCCAGATTTTCAACATTGCCATTGTTCTGCACCTCCTTATGAACAGTACAGCTGTCATTTTTTACATCCTGGCTGAAATGTGTTTTCACAGTTCCAGCACAGAATAGCGTGGTTGCTGTGAGAAATCCATGTCTGAGACACATTATGAAAATGACAGTGACACTGTTCATTGCCAGAGGTCCTAAAATGCCTATGTTGAAAATTTGGTGATGGAAGTCCATAAAATGAGTGTTTTATGAGCATGCGTTGCGCACTTTCCATGCACATTCATAACTTCCTGAATTTGTAATATTTTCACTCCAGATTTTCAAAATCGGCATTTTTCCACACCTCCTATGAACAGTACAGCTGTCATTTTACATATCCTGGCCAAAATATGTTTTCATATGTCTGGTGCAGAATTGCATGGTCACTGTGCAAAATCAGTTTTCTGGGCAGTTTGAGGAAATGATGGTGACACTGTTCAAGAGCAGAGGTCTTAAAATGCCTATGTTGAAAATTTGGTGGCGAAAGTCCATTAAATGACTGTGTTGCAAGCGTGCATTGCACAGTTTCCACACACCCTTGTAACTTCAAAAATTTAAAATATTTTCATGCCAGATTTTCAACACTGCCATTTTTTCACACCTCCTTATCAACAGTACAGCTGTTATTTTTCACAGCCTGCCTAAAATACATTTCCGCAGCTGTGGTGCATAATGGCGTGGTCGCTGTGAGAAATCACCTTTTGGGACACATTAATAAAATCACAGTACCACTGTTCATGAGGTGAGGTCCCAAAATGCCTATGTTGAAAATGTGGCTAAAAACCTCCCACAAATAATTGGGTTCTGGATGTGTGTCACACAGTTTCTATGCATGCTAATGATTCCACCAATTTTTCATTTTTTTCACTCCAGATTTTCAATGTTGCCATTTTTGTATGGCTCCTCATGAACAATACAGTTGTCATGTTCCACATTCCTGCCCAAAATGTGTTTTCATCCCTGTGTCACCAAATGACATAGCCGCTGTGCAAAACCACCTTTCAGCTTACAAACTTCATGAGGTGGGGTTACAAAAAGCCCATGCTGAAAAATTTGGAGTGAAAATACCAGCACATGACTATGGTGTTAGGGTTTCCAACTGTAGCACCCCCCCGTAGAGACTGACAGGCGTCAGGGGTGTGATTTGGGATCATCAGCTATAATGCGTATGCCATTCCACCCCCAACCCCACCCTGCAGCCAGTGACAGGCATCATGGTATGCCTTGCAGTGTTTGGCCACAAAGTTCACCCCATTCCCCTATACTGCACCCACCTCTGTGTATTTCCTTATGTAATGGGGTAAGTATAACTCTCAAAGACCCCAAAGCATGCCACAACACTTGTCAGTGTCTACAGGGTACTGTGAGATACAATGGCATGAGCATTATAGCTGAAAACCCAAAAGCACACCCCAATGCCTGTCAGTCTCTACAGGGTGGGGTTGGCATCACTTTAATACTTCACTGCCATTCCTATTATGTATCTCTAACTCTGGCACTACTAATGCCAATGCCAGCAAGACAACATCAGCATTGACAAATGCTTGTTCTTGTCTGCATCAGATGAAGGTAAAGTTTGTTCTTAAGAGGAGCTTTTAAGAAGGATCTGAAATAGAAGAGAGAAAAAGGGATTTAGTTTTGTTTTCTTATTTGTTTGCTGTGCCGTATAAGTTGGATTGCCTATTTACTTTTCTCTGAAAGTTGTCGCAAGGTACTGCAGCTTATTTGTCCTTGGGGACAAGATAGAAGTATATGCTGTCATAATTTATGAAGTGGCTCATTTTTGGAAAGGTTTGCATTTCTCCAGTAGTGTTGTTTTCAATGGTGTGGTCCTGCACAGTTTCTGGCTGTTTGCAATGCATGTTGAAAGAAGGGGTTTGGGGATTTTGCAGACTGAGCTGATATATTCCATTTTGCATGGAATCCTTTGTATTTAGGATACTAGCTTCTTCATTGAGTGTTCTTCAAGTTGGTGTAATTGCAGTTTTGAAGCAAGAAGATTTTCAGAGCCTGTTTTTTTCTGATTCTGTGGCTTGTTTTCTTTGGCTGCAAATTACTGTAGTGGTTTTTACTTTTGCTCTTTTCTTTGATGGAGGCATGGCACAAGTTGATGAGCTTAATGTTGGATTTTCATTGTGTTTAGATTTGTTTATATTGTTTTCAGGCAAAGTAAAGTACACAGTGCTGGCGGAAGGTGTACTGTAGTGATGTCGACAAAATGACTCTTTTTGGGGTCTTTTGGTGGATGTGTTGTGGTTTGATTTTGCACAACTACTTGGTTTGGAACCTGATATGATGGATCCCCAAGTTTGGTGGTCAGGCACATTTGGTCACCAATAGCTCCTCAAGGAGGCTTCATTTTTATGGTCCATTATTGCCATTATTTGCCTTGCCTCCATACCGGCTTCAGAGAGGAGGATACAGCCATTGCTCTCAGGGAATGATTGGTGTAAATGTTCCGAAGCCCAGCCCCCTTGCAAATTCGAGGAAGCATTTTGCCAAGATAATTCACCACCATCAGTTCTCTGGTGTACCATACTGTTGTTTTGTCTAGCTCAGTCTGTGCTTGTTTCCTGGGGTGACAGAAAACGGCTGGTGCACCTTCTTTTAGCTTACATATGTATTTAATATAGCTTGTGATGGGGCATAAATGATCAGTTAGTCTTTCAAACATGAAGCCCCTGTTTGTTTGCCTTGTGGGGCCATTAAAGAGTTGTGATTCTTCATCTCTTTGTTGTATGTCTTGGGGAGGCACCTTAAGCCATTTTCATCTGTTTTAATTTCATATGATTTTGTGGTGAACTGTCTAACTCACTCGTTCACTCTCCAGGCTGGATGGAGTTGAATATCTAGCCAGATTTTTTTTTATTATTCCTTTGGTTGTATTTGGGGAGAGGGCAGAAGAATATCTTAAGAACAGCAGCTCTTCTTGGGTTAGTGGAGGGTGGTGTGTCTGTTTATCTTTCCCTTCCTTCCTAAAGCTTTTTACGGCATCTTTAAATATATTATTTGCTCTATTAAAAATGGTGCCTGTCATCAGATTCACTTGTCTACTTATGGGGAGGGCATTTAAATGTCTGTTTAACCCTGAGCGTAGCCCCACATAGGTGCTTAATACATACTCCTACCCTGTGGAGTTGCAAAAAGTACTATAGAATTGTCTTAGTATGGTATTTAGTTGGTCAGAAGGGATTCTTTTTAGATCTACTTATATATTTTTTCTTTGACCTAATCACTGAAAACATTCACAACCCACCTTGTTTGCTTTACTGTGCTTTCTTCATTCCTGGACATTTTCAGGTTTTGAAGGTGGTCTTCATTGATTTCAGTGTGATGCTTTGTTTTTTTCTTTGCAGGACTGGCCTTCCTTGCTTCACTGAGATTGGCAGCGGACATCGATTGACTTTCCAGTGGAGAGGCGGTGTTTGACTGCTGGGTACTTCCCACTGCAGTTCCAGTGTTCCTGTGCAGTTCAGAAGTTGGAACAGCGACCAGTGGGACAGTCAAGGAAGAAAAGTTGGCCCAGATTTATTACAGGTACTGCTTCTCTTTCAGGACTTTCATCTATAGTAGAAAATATTTCTTCCATCTTGGCAGGGTTGATTAATTGGAATGAGGTGTCCATTTTTACTTTTTTGAATTTTGTGCTGCAGTGGCTTGTTTTGCGGCATCTCGTTAGTGGTAACCAAGGTGGTGGCATAGCACTTTGATGTGTGGGGTTGGAGGAATACAGTTCTGATGTGCATGAGATAAGGCTGACTGGCACCTTTTTCTGTTGGGTCATACTAGGCTTTACAACAGCTAGAAGGTACCAGCTAGCAATCAGAAGACTGTATTTCTAAAGCCATTGTATAATGCATAATGTATTACTCTAGTTGTCTACTTTGGTAATGCTTAGTATAATTTTTATTGTTTCTATTTTTATACTCCACTTCCCCTTCCCCCAGGATGCATCTGGAAATGAACTGTTATTAGCTCAGTATGTCTTTCCTTATGACATTTTTGAAATAAATAAATAAACGAATAGATACATAAATAGACACATAAATAACTGGACAACATTCTGCACTGTTCTTCTCATGGAACCAGTTATTTTGAGTTTTTACTATATCACAGTTTGTGTACAGAATGCTAAGAGCTATTGCCCAAAGAGAAACATGCTCAGAGTTCTGTGCACAAATCATGACATGGTTAAAACTCCAGATCACTGGTTCCATGAAGAGAACTATAACTGAATGCTACCCATAAAAACAAAACAATGCAAAATACAGTTTTCACATCACTTTTTATTCATGTACAGTTACTTAAGAATCATTTAGACTTCTGGCTATCAAGTCTGTAAATGGGAACATTATAAACAGCTGCCAAATGGAAATCATTTCCTGTCCTCTTTAATGATGATCAAACAATAGTCAAGGGCTGTAAAGTCTTAATGTAAGTTAAAAGGATTCCTGGGCAAAGAAATAAATGGATAAAACATTAAAAGATAAAATGAAATACTGACTAAGGATAGTTGATCCTCTTGAAACTTTCCTTGTTAAAAGATACCCAAATCTGAAAAATCCAAAAGATTTGAGTAATACTCAAACCTTGTTATTTTGTGGGACTCTTGAATCAGTTTTTGAAATTTTGAAAAATAAAAATCAGTTGACTACTATGGGTTTTGAATTGAGCCAGGTAAAGGGTGTTGATCTGATTAATTACAATTTTGTACCAGTATGTAATTTAAAAGATGGGGGATTACATACTTTAATAACTAAATTAAACACATTAGTCACATCTAAAGAATATGATGATTAAACAAAAACAGTGACATTAAATGCCCCAAAATCATAATTGATATTTGGATGGTCTGTTCCCAAGGGAGAACCCATAGGGTGTACTAAGAAATCAATAAGTGACTTTTCTATGAGATTCTTGCCTTGTAATTTAGAAAGGGACTCTATCACTTGTATCACAATACATCAAATGTATTATTCTTTACCTCAGATTGATCTTTATTTCAAGAACAACACAATGGTTAGGAATGTTCTGATGAAATCAGAGACAGATCCTTTGGGTAGTCACTTGGTTGATTTAAATGATTTGCAAATGCTTATTTCACAGTACAATTCAGAGAATCATTATATAGAACAAATGGATCCCACTAAGGAAGAAGCATTTATTCCTATATATCTGAAATCTACTAAAAGAGATGCATCCTCAAACAAATGACTAGGCCCTGCTTTCTTGCATGTTTTATCTTGGAATATAGCTGGCCTATCTACCAAACTGAATGATCCTGAGTTTCTGAAATTTTTAAAATAATTTGATATAATGCTTTTCCAAGAGACATGGTAGACGTCTGACACCCCTCGTGTCTTTTGTTTTGATATTTTTCATGTTAATGCAAAAACGTTCTCAATTTATGGAATACTGTGAATTGAGCTAATTATTACAATTAAGCTTCAAAACAATTTTTTAATAGAAGGAGTTAAATTTAATTCAGACATCATTATGGCAGTTAAAATTAAAAGAGAGATACAATCCCTTGTAATTGTAAATGTATATCCCCCCCCAAAAAAATTATATGGTTAATTTTACTGAACTCTGGTTGAAGTTCAGTTTTGACTTCAAAATATCCTAGACCTATATCAAGATTTTGACACCTTTATTATTTCCAATTTGAACACCAGGTTGTTCTTCAAAGTTATATCAGAAATTGGACCAAGAAATAGAAATAAACCTGATTAATGCAAGTTTAGCAAATTTCAGACAATCAGGTTATAAAAAACAAAATGAAGAATGCAAACTCTTAATTTCCTTTCTCATGGATCAAAGTTTAGTAATAATAAATGGAAGAACAAAAAATGACCCTGAAGGCTACTACACATTCACTTCAGCTCATCTCTCTTCTATGAGTGAGCTTTTCATAACAAATCTTATTAGATTAGATAATATATTGGATTTAAAAGTCCTAAACAGATCAGAATATATGCACTCTTCAATTGTAGCAACAGTAACACTTATGCTGCCTCCAGAGGATAGTCTTACATACAAGAATCAAATATTAAGAGTAATACATGGGGAAAGAATAAGGTGTGCAACTGATTCAATGAATAGTCTCAAGTATATTTTATGTAATTCTAACTTAATTATTTATTAAGGCCATATAATATATATGGATGGCTGAAGGAAGCTGCAGGAAATCTGGAGTAACTTAACATACTATCTTGCTCTATTATTATATACCAATAAAAGTCAAAACAAGTACATTACTAGGAGAAGAAATGTTTAACAAAATTAATAAAACAGACTAGAATTAGTAAGGATTTGAGGACATTAAATCAAAGAAGGAAACAATATAATCATATATTAGCAGAAGAGAAACTAAAGTATCAAAACACCCCATGGGCTAAATTACAGTACATATAACAGTGCTTGGTAAAAATACTAAAGAAGTTTGATCATTTGATCATTAATTGCTAAAGAAAGTAATACTTATGCTAACACTCTTGAAATATTTATTGAACTAAACATTTGGAAGGAATGCTATAACAAAGTTTATTATGAGAAACAAGAAGTTGGAGGGCTGGCTGGGAGGAGGAGGACCAAGCATCCTACAGACTGCTCTCCTCCTCTGGGAGGAGGGTGAGGAAGCTACTAGTGCCTGTATGACCCCTAGCAGAGGCTGGGAGTCTAACAGCCAGAGCTTGCTGCACCTGAGAGACATGGCAAATGCATGGTGTTCTTATGCACTGGCATCATTGCCTATCATGCCTCTCCTACAACCCACTGGAAAATGCCAGATGAGCGCAATGCCACCCGCCTCACCCTGACTTCACACAGCCAACCCATGGCACCTCCCCAAATACCAGATATGGCATCCAATGACGTAAGAGCAGTGGCCCCAGAGTCTCCACCCTGGGGAATAAACCAGGTAGGAAGACTGGGAAGGGTCAGCCCCTGGGAGCAATGTGGAGTCCACATGGGGGTAGGGTTGATGGGGAACTGTTCTGGCCCCCCAAAAAAGAATCAAGTTTACCTGTTATGTGTGACCTTCAGAACTCATATTGTAAACCAATACCAACCTTCTTTTCTAAAACTGAAATTTGCTAAGCTACAGTATTTCTCAAATTAAACTACACAAAGCTCCATGGCTGGATAGGATTACTGCTGATGTAGTTAAATGTTATTAAGAGTTGTGGTAGCCTCTTCTACATGTTTTTTATAATTATATAATTAAAAGTTCAGACTTTCAAATTCTTGGGAAGGGAACATAATTTTTTCCACTCATAAAAAAAGGTTCCTTATCAGATCCACAAATGTATAGACATACAAGTTTAATTGATACCACTCAAAATATATTCTTTAGAATTATACTTAAAAGGTTGGAAGAATGGGTAGAGGAAGGTAATATTTTAGATGAGTCACAAAATGGGTTCAGATGTAAAAAGATCAACAATCCAGCATTGTTTTGTCTTATCACACTTAATGAAAAAAATATGTAAAAATAAAAACAGGAAGACTATATGCATGTCACATAGACCTCCAAATGGTGTTTGATCACATTAGCCATAGATCTCTCTCGCAACTGTCTAATACAATTATGGTATAGATAAGATTCTGGATTCATTAATCAGATTAGATGAAAACACCTGATGGAGGATACAATATTCCCTATCTGGTGCTCTTATCAATAAAATTCCATCTACTCTAGAAGTTAGACAATGATGTTTACTTGCCTCATTACTATTTAACCTATATATTAATACAGTTATTGAAGATCTGTATGATTCCAATTTTCATTCTCTAAAAAATCATGTATATACTTGTCTCATCACTAACATACACAAATGTTATTGTTTTGCTTCAACTTTGTTGCTTGGATTGCAGAGAAAGTTTGATAAATTTTCTCATCTGTGTGATGAAAAATTTCTTGAGGTTAATGTTCAGAAACCTCAGCTGGTAGTTTTTAGTGCTACCAGGAGAAATAAATATTGATTGTATTATAAAGGCAACCCCTTAGTTATGGTAGACTGTAATGATTATTTGGGGGTATGGTTTGTGAGCACATTTACCTGGACCACATATATGAATTATATTAAACAAAAATTATCTACTTGTATAGCAGGAATTAAAAGATTCATTAGAAATGATGATGGATCCTCCATAGAAGGCTGTTTAACAGTTATTAATGCTAAAATAAACACCTCCATAGTTTATGCTGTGGAAGTATGGGGCCTTATGGTCTTGCCCCATTGAAGACAGTTATGAACACAATATGTCAATATTTATTAGGTGTTTCTGTGTGCTAGTTCACATATTCAGATATGAGTTTGCCTCTGACTTATTGGAATATCTTACTTTATCTAGAATCTCAATTTTCAGTATGGATTTAGAAACACTACATGAAACTAGATTTCCCAAACTTTGTTAGGAAGACCAACTTGATTATTCTAGAAGAGACTTCAAAATGCAATATATGGATTTCATTAAAAAATATTCTCAGTGGGGCTGGGCTACATTTTAACAGATATATACAGGATCTCCAGACAACAACTAATTATAACCATCAAACAGAGATGCAAAGATATCTCAACACAAAGAGATATGGAAACACTGCATACTTCTAAACATCACACCACTTACAAGACCATTAAAAAGCTTTTTATTAGAGAAGGCTATCTATACAAGAGCAATCAACTTCTATACAAGCAGAGTAGGGATAGTGTCCTGTTTCTATTTTGTAAGTGTGGCTCAAGTGATATTAATGATTTAGAACACAGAGGGTGGGATATTCAGACTGGGCAAAAAAGATGCGCAATAGCAGGAGCAGGTGCAAGTGCAGTGTGCCACTGTGCAACGTGCGTGATATTCAAACCAAGTGCAGGCCAAAGTGCGCCTGCACGACACAGCTGAATATCGTGCCACTGCCACATGCACCATGGCACAACCAGGGATGCACAGTGGAGCAGGGCTGATGCACAGTAGCACAACCAGTGATGCGCAGAGACAAGGACAGGAAGCAGGGGTGCACTAGCCATGGAAGCCATGGGCGGAGGAGCATGCAGCAGGCCAGACAGACCTACCTCCCCAGGCACCCCATGAACTGCACAACCAGAGGTGAGCTGGATGGACCACCAGCCCATGAACCCCAGCTCTGAATCAACAGAAGAGGCACGGTGCCCCAGCACACTCCCCTGGCAAGCAGTGATCGCAACACAAGGAGGGCTGAACCCTCCAGTGCCACCACACCCCACCAATGCTGATCACCCACTGTACAGCGATCCCAAGACACCTGGCCCAGAAGCATCACCCAACAGTGCATGGCACTGAATGCATGCCACCGCCATCACTGTGACAATAAAACCCTGTGCCCCATGGTGCCATGCATGACAGCCCCACTGTGATCTCCTCGCAGCAGGCGACACTAACGCAACAACAGCATACACAATGCCCCGCTGCATGGCCCCCACTGTGGCACAGCAGAGAGATCGACCCTGTGTCAGTACTCGAGGGACCCCGCATGTGACAATGCCTGCCCTGGATGCCACCACCAGCAGAACAGCACCCCGCACACCCACCCATGCACACACCCTGTCCCAGCACTGGCCCCACCAGACAGCACAGCCACCCGCTGTGGTGTATGGAGGCATGCACCACACCGGATGCAACATGGGGCATGGACAAATACCCCACCCTGTCCCAAGGATACCCCGACACAGGGCCACACATAGTGGGGCAACAGATGCTGCTGGTGTATGTCCAATGATGCCATGTATCCATGGCCTGTACCCCACCATGGCACTAGTGAGATAGACATCTGGTGCATGCACCATGAATCTGTCTGCCACCAGCATGTGACTGGAGCACATGTGACAGACAGCAGACCACAGACACTGCTACAGACATCAGCAACAGCATGGAGGGGAGACAACAACAGTATAGCCCACAGTGTCATCTGAGACAGACATGCAATAAACCTGGAGACAGGATGCCAGCTGCCATGGCACTGTGCCCAGATGGTGGCTAGCATGGACAGCCACCAATGTCATGCCAGCAGACAAGCATGCATTGGGAGGGTCAGCATGATCATGCATACCACAGACATGCAAGGGGATCAGCTGCACGGGCCAGGTACAGACTGACAGGGGTGGCAGGGACACAGTGCATGCACCTGGGACCACTGCACACATGCATCCAGTGCACAGGGCACAACACACATACCACAGACAGGGACCATGGCCACCACCCACACCAGTAGAGGGGCCCTTCTGGACACACACATGCCTAGGCCTGCACCACCCCCAATGCCATGCACACCACTGCAGCAAAGCACCATATGCCCGCTGCAAATCAGAGACCACCACAGTTGTCGTATAAAACATGAATATAATTAAAACAGAAACAGTATAAACATAGAAACATAGAAACATGGAAGTTAACGGCAGATAAGGACCGCAAGGCCCATCCAGTCTGCCCATTTCTTTTTCTACCTTATAAATGTGCCATCGGCCTTTGCTCTGTCAGTGGTCTATCTATTCATAGTCATTTGTATTGCTCCCTTATGCCTATCCCATGCCTGTTTGAAGCCCTGCACTGTATTCATAGCCACCACTTCTTGTGGTAAGCCATTCCATGCATCCACCACCCTTTCTGTGCAAAAGAATTTCCTCACATTCCCCCTTAATCAGCCTCCCTCTAATCTCATGTTGTGTCCTCTTGTCCTGCTATTTTTCTTATATTTAAACATGTTAGACTCTTTCACCTTGTTTATGCCCTTAAGGTGTTTGAATGCCTCGATTATATCACTCTCTTCCTCCTTTGCTCAAGGGTATACATATTGAGCTCCGTTAATCTGTCCTCATATGTCTTCTGATGCAGTCCCTGCACCATTTTGGTTGCCCTTCTCTGGACTGCCTCAATTTGGTTAATGTCCTTGTGAAGGTGTGGCCTCCAATACTGCACACAGTACTCCAGATGGGGCCTAACCAGTGTCTTGTACAGAGGGATTATTACCTCCCTCTTATGACTTGTGATACCCCTACTAATACACCCTAACACTCCCCTAGCCTTACCTACTGCTTTAGAGGTCTGCTTGGATGATTTTAGGTCATCAGTGATGATGATGCCCAAGTCTCTTTCTTCCTTTGTGACTGCTAGCAACTCCCCTCCCAGCCTATAGGTGGCTTCAGGGTTTCTCTTCCCTATATGCATGATTTTGCACTTCTTTGCATTAAATCCCAGTTGCCACTCTTCTGACCATTCTGCTAGTTTATCCAGATCTCTTCTCATTCTGCCCACCCATCTGGATCATCTACTCTGTTGCAGATCTTGGTGTCATCTGCAAACAGACAAGCCTTACCCTCTAATCCATCTGCAAGGTCACTAATGAAGATGTTGAAGAGGACTGGCCCCAGGACTGATCCTGAGGTACCCACTTGTGACTTGCATCTCTTCTGACTGTATACCATTTACCACCCTCTCTGTTTTCTGCCCGTCAACCAGTTTGCCACCCAGTTGACCAACTTCTGACCCACCCGAGCCTACCCAGCTTATTTATCAATCTCTATGTGGAACAGTGTCAAAAGCTTTGCTGAAGTCAAGGTAGGCGACATCAACTGCTCCCCTTGGTCCACCACTCTGGTTACCCAGTCAAAGAAATCTATGAGATTAGTTTGACAGGACCTTCCTTTGTAAACCCATGCTGTCTTGGATCCTGTGCCCTATGGATTCCAGGTGTTGCACTATCCTTTCCTTAAGGTGCCTCCATAATCTTGCCACTACTGAGGTAAGACTGACCGGTCTGTAGTTCCCCGCCTCCTCCCTGCTACCACTCTTGTGGAGCGGGATCATATAAACCCTTCTCCAGTCTTCTGGGACCTCTCCTGTGCTCAGAGACTCACTAAACAATTCTGCTAATGGCTCTGCTAGTTCCTCCTTTAGCTCCTTAAGTACCCTGGGATGTATGCCATCAGGTCCCATTGCCTTATCCACCCTGAGCTTAGCAAGCTCTTGTAGGACCCTTTCTTTTGTGAAGGGAGTAGTGCTCACCTCCCTCCCCCCTGTGTCCATGATGCTGAGCTGTGGGCCCTGCCCTACCTTCTCTTCAGTAAATACTGAGCAAAAGTATCTATTTAGGATAGATGCCTTTACAGGGTCCTCCTCCTCACATGCTCCTTTTCTCCATTAAGCTTAGCAATACCCGCTCTGGATTTTCTCCTTTCACTAATGTATCTATAGAAAGTCTTGTCACCTTCTTTTACTGTTCATGCTAGTGTTTCCTCAGTTTGGGACTTTGCCTGCCTTACTGCCTTACCTGCTTCCCTTAGGGCAGTTTGGTATGCCTCCCTATCTTCATCCCGCTGTGTTCCCTTATATTTCCTGAAGGCCAGCCTTTTGGCTCTGACCTTTTCTGCTACTGTATAAACATCAACAACAACAGAACTATGTACAAAGTGTGTAGGGGACAGGACTACAACTCGGGTGGGGATGGGTATGGGGCAAGGGGGAACATCAAGCAGTGGGACAAAGAGGTGTGAGGGACAGTCCAGGGGGGAATGCACAGCACATGCACTGCAGGCCCTACTGGTGGCCCCTCTCTTCTCTGTGGTCTCTGTGGCACCACCTGTGCCTCCGCCAGTCACCACGCTCCATACCCTGGAGCAGCTCCAGAGTTGTTCGGGTCACCTGGAAGAGCTCCTGGATGTGTTGCTCCAGGGTTGTCCAGTGTTATCCACCTAGGACAAGGGAGCAGAGTCAGTACGTGTAACTGGCCAGACCCCCGCAGCCCAATCAATGCACATGGCATACAGCTGTGGGCCTCACCCCTGTGATGGCATGTAACCACCCACAGTGGCCGCACCTACAAGACTCACCTACCCAGGCACTCATAGCCATGCAAAACACTGCACACCCCACCGCCCATGCACTGCACAGCACCAATGTGGCCGTATGGTGTCATGGCTATGCAGTGTGATGGCAGTGGCACAGCCATAAGCCCAGTGCACGCACAGCCCACCTGCAACACCCACCCACACATGCAGTGCCACAGGACAGTGCGGAGTGCACTGTGTGGCATGCACAGCAATGGGGCCATGAGCGGGGGGGCCATGCCCCGCCACCACCCCTGCAACCCACCATGCACAGATGTAAGGGGAAACATGGCACTCACCTGCATCTTGGTCAGCAGGGTGCTGCTGACCCATGGCACCACCAATGTGCCCCGGCTGCAAGGCCACGCCACCCGCGCCGGCCTGCCATCCCTGTTCACTGGCCAAACGGGCCCTACGGTGATCCTCCTGGCCTAGGGTGCAAACATGGAGAGGGAAACTTCAGTACAGATCAGTAATGTAGCCTCCCCTTGCTGTGTGCATGCCCACACAGCCCAGCCATGACACGGTGGTGCAGGGTGTACACAAGGCACTCCCACCACCGGCAACATAGGTAGGCCCCCGGCAGCATGGCCTGATGGCCACCGTGATACCTGGATGGACAGATACTACCAGTGATGAGATGGAGCACCTACCTGGCCATGGCACAGCACCCCGCTGGGCACGTGCCTGCAGTCACCCCAGGCGGTCAGAGTCCTGCTGCTGGAGGTCATCATAATGGTGGTGATACTACTCCACCATTCTGCTGCACTCTGTTGCCTCCTCCAGGCCCTCTACAACCTCCTGCTACACTGCAGTTCATAGCCTCAGGAGGGGTACCTGCCCAAAGAGGGCATCAGCATGTGGCTCCACCAAGGCCACCTGTTTCACGAGCTCAACAGCTGTCCAGATGGACACTCTGGTGCGCGGCATGGTGCAGTCTCAATCGGCATCAAAATGGTGCCCTGTAGCGCACGTGCCCCACGTGCGGAGGCAGCGTGGTACTGCGCTGCCAGTCGCTATCGCACTGTCACTGGAGTGCGCAATGGGGTGCAGCCATGCGTACACATGGTGCCTAGGAAGCAAAGTTCAGTCACAGGGTCAAGGGTCTGTCCACGCATGGAGTGCCATAGTGCTATTGGGACACCCTGCATGTAGCGCGGTAGGGTGCATGTGTGTGACACCCTGCAGTGGCCTACCGAGCTGTGGCACCATGGCGCCTATGGCACACCATGGCATGAGCGCCCCCTGGGCATACAGTACACTGCACTTCAGGCACAGTGGTGGCTGTGCCCTGTACTGCCTCCCATGCACAGCACATCTGCAGCACTGCTAGTGTCAGCATCAGCACACTGGGCATGTGCGGTGCAGTGCCGATTGCGCACATCACAGTGGTGCACCATAGCCTGAGCACGCTCAACAACATTGCACAAGGTGCAACAGCATGATATTCAGCCAGGATATGCAAATCAGCTCATGAGCCATTCCAAGGCACATCCACTGCATTTGCATCCAATTACAGATGTGCCTGCTCTCATTTGCATGCGTTGTGCTATAAATATGCGACCTGGAGCTGCATAGGCCATGGATCGGTATTGCAGTCCTTTGAGGTATGTTGCATGCTGTTGGGATGTGGGGACAGTGGTCTCAGAGGTCTGTATGGGACTGCACAGTCCAAGGTAACACCTGTCTTTCCCCCAGGCATGAGCATGACCGAGCGAGAGGAAGAGGAGGAGCAGGGAAGGGTGAGAAGGAGGAGGCCCAACTTCACCAGGGCTGAATCTGATGCCCTGTTCGAGGCATACCTTGACAGGGAACTGCTGCTTAGTGGACAGTGGGGAACGTCACAGGCCCATGCTGCGGCATGGGGTGAGGTGGCATGTGCTGTAAACCCGCAGGGCAGCCACCAGTGGTCCATGCAGGAGTGCAAAAAGAAGGTTGGCATGGACAGGAGGTGGATTAAGGACAAGGTGGATGCCATCAGGGCAGCACGTGCTGCCACTGGTGGGGGCCAGCAGGACGTACCCCGCCTGACGCCACTGGAGCAGTGGGTGGCCAGCAGCATGCAGCGTAGTGCCGTCGAGGGCATTCCTGGTGGTGGTTTTCAAATGGGTGGCAGCCCATCACTACATGGTAGATCTGACGCTGTTAGTGTGTGGGTGGTGAAGGGCATGCCACAGGGCCAGGTGGGACCACTGATGGTACTGTGTTCCTTTACAGCTCCTAAGCATCTACATGGGACAGTGGTGGTGGGTGTGTCCACTGAGGGGGTGGCCCTGGACACAGAGAAATACCCATCCACCTCCACAGGTGTCTGAGGGACCATCCAAGTGCATACCCGCACGTCTGTCTGGACTGATGCAGGTGGTGCGGGTGTGGACATGGCCCTACCTGTGTCTCATCGTGACACTGCCCCCAGTGTCCAGTGTGCTGGGACACAGATCGGGGCTGAATCCAGCATCGATGATGATGGGACACACATCCCGGACAGTGATACATGTGGAACACAGGATGGTCCCACAGCAGGCAACCTACCAGGTGGTTCCGTGGGTGATGCTGTCATGGATGCCTGCGCAACAACCCATTCCCAGCCTCTGTCTGCATGCCCCACTTGGGCAGCACTGGTGTGCGTCCAGGGTGGTGGGGCTGCTGCAGCAGCGCCGGTGTCCCCTGGCAGTCAGCAGCTGGAGAGGCAGTGCCAACAGATGGCCAATGTCAATGGGGGGACAGGGATGGGGGGTGGTGGCAGTGCACCGTGTGTGGACATACCCCAGAATGGCAGTGCTGTGCAGCACCCATTGTTAAGGGGTGCTGGGCAGCAGGGCCAGGAACACCACAGGGGACAGCGTGCTGGACATGCAGATGACCCCTTGGATGACCACAGCTGTCTTCTCCAGGCCTCAGTTGATCAGCAGATGCACTCAGTGTGGTTCTGCACCAGGCAGAGGAGCAGTGTAGCAGGGACCACTGCTTGCTCCTGGCAGAGTTGGGCCAGCAGCGGGTGGATGTGTCCATTGCCATTGACAGGCAGACCACTGCAATGGTGACTGTCATGGCTACACTGGCCTGTCTCACACCATGGCCACTCTCTGCCGCTGTCTACCCCTGGTGTCTACCCTGACCTGTCTGTGGGCTGTGCCCTTGCACATGGCCCTGTTGCCTGCCTATGTTTTCCAAAGTGCTTCTCTGCGATGGTGTCCCAGTTCTGCTGTGCCATCCAGACCAGCCGGGGGTCCCGTCACCCAGGGGGTGGCTGCCTACAGCAGCTGGACCGGCGTCCTTATCGTCCCCACCGCTGTCCCCCTCTTTGACCTCAACGGCTATCTCATAGTCGGTGGCCATGTTGTGCAGGATACAGCAGGCCAGGAATAGCCTGCAGACCTTCGAGGGGCTGTACTGTAGGGCACCGCCTGATGTGTGCAGGTACTGGAACCATGCCTTCAGCAGCCTGAACACCCGCTCAATGACATTCCGTGTTGTGGCATGTGCCTCATTGTACTGTTGCTGCACTGGGGTCATGGGGCACTGGTATGGCGTGAGCAGCCAGGGCCGTAGTGGGTAACCACTGTCACCTGTGTGTAGAGGGGGAGACATTAGCATGGCGGTCTGCATCACTATACCATGGGCCATCATGGCCAATACCCATGGCACCCCTGACAATGCCCCCCCCAAGTCCACACACATCATCCAGTGTGCTATGCATACTCACCTACTAGATGGCTGGTGGGGATGTCCCCACTCTCAAACCTGTGGCACTGTGCAGATTGGTGCCAGATGAAGGCATCGTGTGCTCCCCCAGGGTGCGTGGCACAGACATTGATTATGCACCCCCCTGGCATCGTACACCACCTGACAGTTGACACTCAGGTAGCCCTTGTGGTTGATGTACGCCACACCCTCTGTGCCAGGTGTCATGCGGATGCCTACATGGGTGCAGTCAATGGCCCCGAACATGCCAGGCAACCGTGCTACCCTGTGGAACTCCTGTATGTGTGCTGTGCGCTCCACCTGTGTGCTGGGGAAATGGATGTACTCCGCAGCATGTGGCAGCAGTGCGCTGAGGAATTGTGTGAGTAGGTGTGACACAGCTGACTGAGTTATGCCTGTTGTGTCCCCTGTTGGTCTCTGGAAAGTGTCTGTGGTGAGCAGGCACATGACAGCTGTGACCCTTTGTCTCCACTGACAGTGCGTGACTCAGTCGTGTGGGTACCTGCATCTCTTCACTGCACAGCTCACAGAGCTGCTTCAGAATCACTCAGTTCAGGTGGTACCAGCCCATAGTCTGAATGTCAGTGTACTGTTCAAAGGTGGTGCTGGCTCGGTACTGCCTGTTCTGGGCATACCGCCGATGGGTCCTTCCATGGCCGTGCCTCCCTGCTGCCTGCCTTCGTACATCCCTCATTACCGCCTCCATCTGGAAGGTGGCACTGGCCATGTCCCTGGCTGGTGTTCCACCCCAGGTGGCTGTCCTCCTGTTCCCCCCACTGTGTGTTGCTGGTGCTGCCCCTGCACCAGGTTCACCCCTGGCTGTTCACCTGTGGCTGTCCTGCCTCTTGCCACTGCCCTCCATCCACTGTGGTGCTCTCAGGCCCTATCGCACACACTGGCATGGGCACACCCACTCCTACCCTCACTCAGGCACACCTCCAGTGGGCCCTGTCCAACACCTGGTCACACCTGCACCCTACTTCCTGTCTTGTCTCCCTGTCACTCTGTCTCCGTCTTCCCACCTATGGCTCCCCTGTGGTGCATTCTTCCTCCCCTCTCTTGCTCCCTTTTGTTTTGGCTCATTTCCGCTGTCGCGCAACTTCCGCTTGCTCCACTACTGTGCACGTCACATGCTGATGAATATCGCACTGTGCATGTTATTCCTGGTTCCGCCCCCTGCAGTTGCGCATGCATTCATTACTGTTGTGCTATGGTGCATTGCTTGTTGTGCTGCATTGCTGCTCCCATTGAATATTGCACCATGGCACATTTCCGCACTTGTGCTGGTACATCCCTGTTGCGCATGGTGCATCCGCTCTGAATATCCCACCCATAATGCCATTTTGCCCCTATTATGGTATGCAAAGAAAGAAATATTTACAAAGCCTTATAGAAAATTAAGTGGATCATCTCAAAAGATGCAGGCCTTATTTGCATCTCAGAAGTTAAGAGTACTTGAGACTTTGTGCAAATTTCTTAACACACTTAAACTTGCTTAGGATTGCTATCTAGACATGTCCATTTCCAAGTATATAAATAATGGATAAATTAAATATTAATATTGTTGTCTTTGATATCTGAAATTACAATTTGTATAAATGAATGACAATGTATATAGTGGCAAACATTGTTTGTTAGGATGGCTCATCATTGTATAGATGTCCTAATTACTAAGTGAGGGAGAGAAACTCTGCAAATAACTTTTTTAGTCATATGAGACATTAGTTTGCAATTTAGAAAAAGGGGAATATAGGATGATTACACCATTTAGGGTGTGTAGGTAGCCAGACGGGTGTCTTATTTACATTTTAAATATTTTAGAATGTTCTAAAGTGTTTCCTGGAATCTCCCTCCCATTTACTACTAGAATGAAATTTAGTATTGTATTAGGAAGGTGGATTCATCACCCCTATCTACGCTTATAACCAAGGCCACTGTTTTTCGGTTTTTACCGGAAAACCTGGTAAAATTCCGGAATTAGGGCTGCCTGAACACCGGTAAAAACAAAGAATTCATGGAATCTGCCATTTTATACTAGATCAGTAATTCTACAAAACTTGTATTTTTCTTATAATTGCTTCCTGAACTATTTTCAACTTGCTTTATTTAATGCTCTGTATAGTAAGCCTTCTTTTATTCTGATTATTTATACACACACTAAAAGAATGACAGCAGAATCCCGGCAAAATTCGGAAATTAAAATGACAATCACCGGTGCAATTCCGGAATCTGAAGTATTGAAAATGGAATTTCAGTGTTTTAATCACCGTAAATCAGTGGCCTTGCTTATAACCAACCTTTTTCCTCTTTTTTTTTTTGAGTATTCTCATATACAAGGAGCTGACTCAATCTTTTTTATAAAAAATAATGATGCATTATATGAAATGGCTATTTATTGTTGTATTTCTCATTATGCTAATTAATGTATTTTTCTTTTTTGCTTGCATTTTATATTTTAATGTTGTAATGACTTCAGAGTCAATCAAATAAACAGAATTGAATATGTACCCTTACCCTTGATACAGTGTTCCCAGCTTCCCCTTTTTTGTGTGTTGCTACTTGTGTTCCCCTATATCTGGTGTACTTCCACTTATACTGTTGCCCTAGATAAGGTGTTGCTCCTGTTCCCAGTTTAGGCTGATCTTTTACCTTCCGCCCTTCCCAGCAGTGAATGCAACAACAGGAGTGAGCAGGCACCTTACCTTAGTTGACCAGCAGAGTCTCCTGCTTCTCTGCTTCCTTCTGTTGATGCCTGCCACACCTAAGATGCCAATCTTGCACCAGTTCCACTTCTTTGTTGTTCCACTCACTCAGCGGACATGAATGTGCTGGACACATTAGGAAGATATCCTTTCATACTGCTTTTGTAAGAAGGCTGGGGAAGTTTAAATTCAGACAACTGCTTCACTTCTGTCTTAGCCACTGTGACAGGGTAGAATAGGATCCTGTCCCATTTGTTATGGAGAAAGGGTTTAAATGCAAGGATCTGTATTTTTTCCTTTTCTTTCTCTTCTCTGTTTGGTTGCACAACTATATTTTCCTGTGAGACCTCGGACTTGATCAACACAACAGACTCACAGTTCTTTGCCTCTCACTGTCTCTCAGTTTTCTCTTGCTGTCTGTTTTTTCTCCCTTGCATATCCTCTAATACAAACATTTATGCAAACCAATATGTGGAAATGTAACTGATGTTGGGATCCCTTTTGTTTAGAAAATATATAGTGTGTTGAAATGTATATATTTATAATTTGAGATGACTGCAAAAAGCTGTTGGAAACTAGAACTTACTTTAGTACAAATCTTTGAGCCTTTTGCAAAAGCTGCAAAAAGGGCCCCTCAGCAAGCACACTGTGTTATAGCAGCTCCTGCCTGATATTTACAAGAACAGGGTGTTTGTTTAGAATGGATGTGAAAAGACTTATAAAGGAGCTAAGCTGCAACTGCAAGAAAGATTATTGGAAGAAAAAGGGACACAGAGACTAAAAGAAAAAAATATTTTGTTTCTCCTCTATACATAGCTATTATGAACAAGTTTTTTTTATGTTACTGCTACTGTAAATAAATATTTTTGGTGAATTCTACAACTACACCTGCTGTTTCTGATGCTTCCTGACCTGTGCCTCGATGACAGCCACCACCCCCAAATCACAACTATCCCCTTGAGCCATCTAACTGCAAGGATGATTATCATCTCCTTTCCCCAACTCAGACTAGCACACTAACTATTATGTTTTTACTCTGACTGAAGGCCCAGATTTACCTTGCAGACCCTACACTTCTAATAAAGTCTCGCACAGAAGAGTTCCCACTCAGTTGGAGGTGCTCCTGACACAAACTTGAGATACAGTTACCAAAGTCAGGCACTCCCCACCTCTTCTGAAAGACAGACACCAGTCTTCAAGTTTCATGCTCTATTGTTCATTTATTAAAAATAACAATCCATGACAAGTAAAACAGATACAATAGATTCCAGACAATGGTTCTGCTCACCTGATGCATTTTTATTGTCTGTCCGTTATCAAAGGCTAAGGCATTTTAGACATACTTGACTATAAATAGGTTAAGACACACAATGTCATAGTGACATAGCCATATACGCATTTAGATTCACTGGACAAAATGAAGCTAAACAAACCAATCCTATACAAGTAACAAACATCTGGGGGATTCACAAAACAATCTGAAGCAGCAAAACCTTTCCTAAGTCCCCAAACATTCCGTAGCTGCGGTAAAAAAGGGGACATTGTTCTGAGTGCTTTACACAAAACTTCTGCAGCTGCAGAGAAAATACACTATGGACTGTGGAAAAAAGTGCAGCTGTGGAAGTTCCTGAGGGAAAAAAAGTCATTGATAAGTATGGCATATCCCCTGAAAGGTTATTCTCAGCCAGTGTTTTTCTGCAGTTGTGGGAAATATGTTGCACACATGAGAGTGAGGAGTAACACTCCCTGAGCAAAATGCAGTGCCCCAACAATTGAAATACAATAATAGTGGAGGTCTGGCACAAGTAATAGCAAACCAGTGGGTATATAGCAGTGACAATTGCTACAGCAACACTAGCACACCATAGTCATTGAAAGACAACAAACAACATCTACCAGACCCAGTGCTGCCCATGAAGGAGCCCCACAGGCAGCAGAGGCTGAACAGCCTGCATTGAGTTCTACTGCAGCAGGCAACATAAACACTTCATAAACACTCCAGGGAGAGACACAACCATCAGTTACAGACTGTCACTGTGATGCATGGTTTTGCAGGTACCAGTGGTGCTACAGTGGTCCCAGTTGAGGAAGTGGTTGCTGGTCTCCCTGTGGGTATTTTCAGCTACATCTATGGCAAGACTGTCAAAGTCTGTTGCTCCAGCTAATATACATCACCTGTTGTTGTGCCTCTTAAGCCTTGCAGCTGTGGATCTGTACTTGCGGATTTTCAGCAGTTGTGCAATTTCTGCAGCTGCTGTTTTTACAGATTTCCTCACGTGTGCAATTTTTCTTTCAGAATATCCCACACCAGCATTTCTGCAGTGCTGCAGGCCTTTTTCCTGCAGCTGTGGGATTTTTGGCTGTCTTTGTGAATTTAGCCTCTGGGGTCTTTAACAGAGAGCATGTGTAGAGACACCTAAAAGTAGACAGTAATAGTGAAGTATGGGGAAATTAGAGCCGGGGAGGGAAAGGTTTTTAAGTAATGCATTAAACAAGACAAAGTCAAGATAGTATAAAAGTGAGATATACAGGAAAAGTAATGACAATAATGGTATCACATATGGAAATCCATAGCTGAGGTGTTTCCATATTGTAAATAGATTTAAAATATAATTTGCACTGTTACACAGAAACACCATAATATGACACTAAATGTATTCAGTACCATTAAAATAACTCAGTGTTATTTAAAATATATGATTAAAAAATATATTCGTCCTTCACACTTGGACCACCAATTACAAACAACTTACTTCAAAAAAGTGCCATGATCTAGACATGAAAACTTACTTTCTCAGAAAAGGTTTTAACTCAAAACCCATATTCAATCCAGGTTTTCTGGTTGCATCTAAAGTTATGAACCAAAAAGCTTCTCTCTTCAAAACCAGGTCATTGTAGTTACCTCCCCTAGGTTTTGGATTTACTCTAGCAATAGCACAAAGCTTCAAACCATGTTTCCCTTGATTCTGTAGGGCTATAATATGTGCAGCTGTTGCATAGGTGATGTCACCCCTCTCTGTCACTCTTATGCGTTCACCCATTCTTATTTTCAAGCATGTATTAGTTTTCCCTATATAAAATTCTCCACATAGACATTCTGCTAAGTAACTAATCCCACTTGTATCACAAGTAGTTATCTGGCAGATCTCATACTGTTTCCCTGTGTTATAACTCCTCAGTTTCTTTCCTGACATATTGTATTCACAGTACATACATCTTTTACAGGGGTAACACTCTGTAGAATTTTGCTGTATTCAGGTTATACCATTTCCCTCTATATAGTGACTATGGACCAATTTATTCCTGAGTGTGGGTGCCCTATGATACAACATCCTGGGTGGGTTCTGTGAGATTTCTTGTAAACCTGGGTCGCTGGTTAAGACCCTCTAATTTTTTCCACATAACCAGCATGTGCTGAATATGTTGTCACATAGTTAAACTTATTGTCTACATTTTCCTGTCTTTCCTTTTTTTCCAAGTAAGGTCTCATGGTTTTGTGCTGTAGCAAAATCCCTTGCTTCAGTAATATTATTTTCACTATAGCCCCATTCCTTGAATCCCTTATACAGCTCAGTAGTGCCTCTGACATGGGCATGATCTGAAATTAATATGTTCCCTAGAGAGGCACAGAAGTTCTAGCTACTAACTCCTGAGATTTGAAAATAACATCTACCCAGCTGTAGGTGCTGTGGGAAGAGGAGAAAAAAGTAGAGTTTTTATGTCTCTCTCTCTCTCTCAACAGTAGTGCACACCAGATATCACTCAGGCCCCATCTATGACAGACGTGCAGAACTTGTGCTGCCATTTGCAAGTCCAAATGGGGTCCCAGCCTTGTCCTGTCTAGGTCTGACTGAAGGTTTAGTTTCCCACCCAGTATGGTCCCTGTGTGTGCACTTGGCAGACAATTTAAGACTGTGTGGTAAAAATTCCAAATCTAGTGTGTTAGGGGCATCAAAAGTTCCTAGCACAAGGGGAAGTCCCTGATAAGTTCTTTCCACAACCACATTGAACCAGTCCTTGTCCATATTGACCTGTTGCACTCCAAACTGGAGCCCCTTCATAGAGAAGTATGGTTACACCCCATTGCTTAGTAGCAAAGGAACTATGGTACACTGCTCTCATGTATGTACTGTACATCTCAAGTGTGCAGCTTCATGTGCAAGAGGTGAGTCTCCTGGATCAAATGCACTTCATAAGACATATCTAGACGTTTAGTTAAAACTTTGCATTGTTTGACTGGGCTATTTAGGCCACTGACATTCCAGGAGATCACCTTCAGGCTATTGTAGGAAGTCATAGTGGGGAAATATGAGACTAAAGAGACTAGAAAATACCTTACCTGAAATAGAGTTGATCAGGAGATTCCCCCCACACACACCTAAATTCCCCCTACCCAACAACCTCACCAGCACATAACACAAACAACTATATCTGGTCAGATCCGCCATGGCTGCATAATGAAATTAGTGAAGTTGTGTGGAATTGTTAAGGAGGTATGGAGAAACAACACAATGATTTGTAAGTAGTAAGACTTGTTTTAGTTTCTGTTCTAAGGAAGGCAGACACATAATTAGGAAAATATACGGAGGTGTGCATTTTAATGGAATTAATAGGAAGCTTACAAAAGATCCCCAGAGCAAATGCCACTGATGTATGTGTTATCCTGGATTATATTGGTCAGACAGCCACATTTTAAAGAAAACACTATTGCACATATCCCAATAATGCAAAGCATCAAGGGAAACATATGCAAATCCCCATGATGGTACAGAAGGTGGCAGTACATGAAAAAGTAATGGCTGGCATATATTCAGCCTTGGGATTATTTACACAGTTTGTTTTTTTAAAGAGAAACAGGGTTTTTTGTCCATGAGGTGATGTAAGTTATATTTAAGCAATGTGTTGATGTCAGGAAGTCAGGTGTAATGATGATTGACTGTTAGAGAAAATGTGATATTAACTTTCAGAGGGGGTCGCTTTTGATAAGGGGAAGCTAGTTATGCTTGTGATAATGGGAATATTAGGAAATTATGAGGTCTACACAGAAGTGGAGTACAAATATGCACAGTTTCATAAGTATGTGCTCAAAGTGCAGGCAAATGTGATATGTAGGTTTATTTTAGAAATAGGTAAAAATAGCGATACATGCAATTAATAGAAAGATAAATGATTACATAGCTATATAGATAGAGAGAGAGACACACACAGACAGACAGACAGGCAGAATAGAGTGGCAGTGAAGTATTGAAGTGAAGCCAACTCCACCCCCAACCCGCAGACATGGACAAGCATTGGGGTGTGCCTTTGGGTCATTGCCCATAATGCTCATGCCATTTCACCTCACCCTACCCGGCAGACACAGACAAGAGTCGAGGTGTGCCTTGGGGTTTTCAAACTTTACACTCACCCCATTCCATAAGGAAATATGCTGAAATGGGTACAGTATAAGAGAATGGAGTGAGCTTTGGGGCTGAAGAGTCAAAGGCACACCTCCATACCTGTCACTGGCTGCAGAGTGTGGATGGGGTGGAATGGCATGAGCATTACTATTGACGATCCCAAGTCACACCCCTAATGCCTGTCAGTCCCTACAGTGCAGGATGTTATGGTCAGAAACCCTAATGCCCTGGGCTTTTCTTGGTATTTTTACTCCAAGTTTTCAGCATGGGATTTTTGTGACCCCACCGCATGAACAGTGACACTATTAGTTCATTAGCCAAAATGAGATTTTGCACAGTGACTGTGCCATTTGGCACCACAGGTGCAAAAACACATTTTGAACAGGATGTAAAAAATGACAGCTGTACATTTCTTGCTTCAGTAACTTCTCAGTACATCTGTTGCATGACCTGCTTATTGACATTTTATATCTGCTATGCAATGTACTGCTGCTATGGCTGTATGGGGACCTGGGGGTGGTGGTGGATGTCAAGATGAACAACTCAGAGGCTTGTAGGAGGGCAGTGGCCAAGGCCAACACAATGCTGGGATACATTGCTGGGGGATCACTCCAGAGGGAGGGAGGGAAGTGATTCTCCCTCTGTATAACTGCTTGGTGAGACCACACCTTGAGTACTGCATGCAGTTTTGGAGGCCACACTTAAAGAGGGACATTGAACTCCTGGAGAGGGTCCAGAGGAAGACAACCAAAATTATCTGGGGCTTGGGGGAAGAACCTATGGGGAGAGACTCAAAGAGCTAAATATGTACACATTGGAAGAGAGATGGGATGGGGGACAGGAGAAAGGTCTTCAAGTACATGAAGGGGTAAACAGAGGAGGCAAAGTCACGGTGCTCTGAAGGAAGGAGGGGGAAACCATAAGGCATGAGTGGAAACTGGAGGTGGAGACTCAGGGGAGTAAGGAGGAGGTGCTACTTCACTAAGAGGGTGGAAGGACCATGAAATGCACTGCCCAAGGGACTGGTAGAAGCAGAGACTCTGGAGGGGTTCAAGAGGGTATGGGATAGGTACAGGGGAAGGGTTGTGGAAGCAAAGTCTAATGAAGTGGGAATACCCTGGACTGGTAAGGGAGAAGCCCAAGAGGGTGGGAGGGCAGCAGCATAAGCTCCCAGGGTGGGGGCTGGCCAAACAAGCAGACACAAAAGCCCATTAGATCTATTCTGCTGACATTTTTGTATCTTAGCATGTTGGTATGCTTACTACACCAACATCATGAACCATAAAACAGATGACTGCCATAACTAGGGAGGCAGTATAGCACAGTGATTTAATGCTCTTTACTGCAAATCTAGAGAGCTGAGTTTGAATCCCACAGCCCCCCCCCAAAAAAAATGAAAATCCTCTCATAGAGCAAAATCAGCACTAACTGCTAAGATAATGCTGATATCTACATTTACAGTTTAGCAAATACTTGAAATCTAACTGAGTGGGGTTTCTGTAAGAAAACAGCTAGATTCTTTATTAATTATAGCATTGATGATCTGGATAGTTTCTGTGCTTTTGTGGTTGTGTATAGTTTGATAAAATTAAAAGTTTTAAAATTGAAACACTTCTGCTAGCTGGACCTGACATACACAGAAAACAAAAATAGTTGAATTAGAACTATTTAGTAGCTGTTGTTTGAATCCCACTGCCCCCACAAAAACCAAAAATGAAAATCCTCTCACAGAGCAAAATCAGCACTAACTGCTAATAGAATGATGATACCTACATTTACAATTTAGCAAACACTTGAAATCTAACAGACTGGGGTTTCTGTTGATAAAATTAAAAGTTTTAAAATTGAAACACTCCTGCTAGCTAGACCTGACACATATAGAAAACAAAAATAGTGATTTAGAGCTATTTAGTAGCTGTTGTCTTACAGAAACCCCAGTTAGCTAGCTCTCCCCTGGACTGGGAAGGGAGAAGCATGAGAGGGTGGGGGGCAGCACAGTCAGCACCCAGGGTGGGGACTGACCAAATGAGCAGACACGAAAGCCCACTAGGCCTATTCTGCTGGCATTTTTGTATGTTAGTATGTTGGCATGCTTACTACACCAACATCATGAACCATAAAACAGATGACTGCCATAACTAGGGAGGCAGTATAGCACAGTGGTGTCAGGCTCTTAACTGCAAATCAGGAGAGCTGGGTTTGAATCCCACTACCCCCACAAAAAAAATGAAAATGAAAATCCTCTTATAGAGCAAAATCAGCCCTAACTGCTAGTAAAATGCTGATACCTACATTTACAGTTTAGCAAATACTTGAAATCTAATTGAGTGGGGTTTCTGTAAGAAAACAGCTAGAGTCTTTATTAATTATAGCATTGATGACTGGGGCAGTTTCTGTGCTTTTATGGTTGTGTATAGTTTGATAAAATTAAAAGTTTTAAAATTGAAACAGTCCTGTTAGCTGGACCTGACACACATAGAAAACAAAACTAGTGAATCAGAGCTATTTAGTAGTTGTTGTCTTACAGAAACCACAGTTAACTAGCTCTCAGGTATCTGCTAAACTATAACTGTTGATGTGTATGTGACCTAGACAAAACTACCCTTAAAATCTCACAAATAAATCAATAAAATATCAGAACAGCATTTATTTTAGTAGTATATTCTTTCTTTTCAGGTGCCCATGACACTATGTATATATATTTATATATTTTAACTTCAAAGCACTAAATCTATTCAAATGCAAAAAACACATGACTTTATTCTCATCACACAATAATGTTAAACTTAAGATCACAAAATGGCCAAGAAACAATTTATACTTCACTCTTACATGCCACGGTCACACCCACTTCTCATGCAAACAACAATCACAGAAATCCTTTCATTTCTATGTTATGCACTCTTACATCAGAGATACCTAAATCTTACAGAGCTGCTAAAAAACAAATTTATCAAGTCTGGATTTCTGTAAGAAAACAGCTGCTAAATAGCTCTGATTCATTATTTGTGTTTTCAGTGTGTGTCAGGTCTAGCTAGCAGTAGTAAGTGTTTTCATTTTAAAATGTTATTTCATCAAACTACACACAACAATAAAAAGCACAGATATTGTCCCAGATCATCAATGCTGTAAATAGTAAAGACTGTAGCTGTTTTCTTACAGAATACCTACTTAGCTCTCAAGTATTTGCTAAACTGTAAATGTAGGTACCATCATTCTACTAGAAGGAACTGGGAGTTAGGGCTGATTTTGCTCTGTGACATGACTTTCGTTTATTTTTTTTGTTTTTTATTACAAATGTGAAGTATTTTTTAATAAAGTATAAAAATATGTATGCGTGAGTTATTTAGTTTGGAGAATATTTGTTTTATTATTTGAAAAAGTTTGATACACTAAATGTGTAGTGCATTGAACCATTGTAATGTGGAATCAAATGTGTAGCTGAAATAACTGTGTGACTGCTGCCATTTATGCTCACTGGATAAGGACAGTTACACACCTCTGCTGTTGTGAACTGATTTTAAAGCAGCGCATATGCTAAATCCTACTGCCACATTCAAAACACTATCCCCTACCTACTTGCCACATATAAACTCAATTATATTTAAAAAAAATTCTAGGCACTTAACCATTATTCATTCCCCAGTCCCATTCACAACACGGTTACACATATATAATATATACTTCTCAAACTTAAAAGATAAAGTACACTTTACCATCAAAGGACTGTATTTACCAAGTACTGTGCTCATGATTAAAACAATTTGAACCCCTCCCCAAAAAAGTACCCTCACATGAAACTGCATGTTTAACTGTAAAGACAATTAAAAAATGTATTTCTAAATGCATTACTAACATCAATGCTTTCAAAGTTTTGAAACTACTAAAAGACAAATTATATACTATATATATATATATATATATATATATATATATATATATATATATATATAAATATATATATATACAGTGTATATATATATATATATATATATGGTAGAAATACTTTTAAGGTTAAAGGTGAAACTTTGCACCTTAATAACGTTGCCACTGTTCAACGGATTTGCCTGAAATTTGGCAGGCATGGGGGGGGGGGGTCAGCATAGATCTTGGGATCTGCCAACTTTCATACCGGCCCAATATATGGCTGCCGGGTTATTAAGTGACATCCGTGTGCATAATTATGTTTTTTTGTGAATTCTTTGCTCATGCCTACATGTAGCATGATTTGAGAAACTGCTCCCAAAACTTCAGGGAACATGTGGCCAGGGTCCCCAATGTGCCTTTTGAAGATTTCGTAAAAAAATATTAAACGGTTCAAAAGTTATTCAAAAAACAAGTTCCCATTGTAAATCAATGGGAAAAGTTAACAAAACATTTGACAGTGTTGCAAATGCACTTTTTAGTGTCACAAATGGCCCTAGTAGTGTCACAAAGCCACCATTTTGTTTTCAGTTGGTGATCAGAAAAATGCTTGGCATTTAAAATTGGGATCATCCAGGGACACAATAATTTTTGTGTTTACCTAGTCAAACCCTGAGGATGCTAGGCATATCTTTATTTTGGGGTTAAACACCACAGAAATATGTTTTTCAAATTTCTGGAAAAAGTAGTGTCGAAAAGTACAGTTGCACCTGTGACACTTTCACAAATATTTGTGAAAGCTTTAGCCAATTGTGACACTACTTTTACAGACTATGGCCAAAATGACAGGAGCTCTTTGCCACCCTGCTGCAAAAGGACAGTTTGGTCTTTTGGGCTCAAAATTGGAAGGAAGGCAGCCAACATCTCACAGATGTGCCTTTTGGTGGTTTGGTGACAAAATATTGCACAGATGCCAAGTTACAGTACTCTGAATTTGACATTTTTTTCCATAGACTAACATGGTGACATCCGCTGCGCATTTCGGGGCACCTATCTCGAAAACGATGCGAGATATGGAATTTTCAAGTGGGGGATTTGGCAGCAGCATGCACAACTAAAGTGATCATGGGGATGGGGGTTGGGGGACTGGGATGTGTGTGCTGAAGGGGGGGACACGCAGCCAGTGCAAGAGGAAAGAAAAAGCCTCAGAGACAAGTGAGAAAGTACTTATTGGGGGTTGGGGAGGTGGGCTGAAAGAAAAGGGTCAGGACTGCAGTGCATCTGTGATGAAGGAGTGCACACAATCGCTACAAGTAAAGAAATTAGAAAAGAAAAAGAAATATAAAAATCATAAATCCTAAAACAAGTGAGAGAAAACTTGGAGGTTGGGGAGGTGGACTGAAGGTAGCACTGTGGGGGTTGAGGTGTGTATGCTTAAGAAGGACACACAATCACTGCATGAAAAGAAAAATTATTAGAAATTAAAAAAAAAATTACAAATAACAAATAGGGCAAGTGAAATATATAATATTTGATTCCTGCCTATGCCAGGCAAATCCAATTCTAAATTCCTTGCAAAACTAAATCCAAACATGTCCTGATTTGACAAATCCTAAACCAAATTCAGATCTACCCCAGCTTTGCCTGTTCCTATTTCTACAAAGAAAAGTAAAGTCTGTAATGATGTTTTAAACTATTTCCCAGTGCATAACATCAGCAGTCTGAAATGTTGGAGAGAATTGCCAGTAATTGACTTCTGCTTCAGTGTCCCACATAGTCTGAGTAGGTCAGGTCCTTGGACAGACTGCAAGTATTGATATGGCTGATTTAGGGTAGCAAGTTCTGCCAATGTAAGTTAACAGTTCCAGCCATACCAGGGAGGTAAATTGCAACAATCTAGTTGGGGGGTTGGGAGGTAGGGTTTAGGGAGCCACCACACAACAAAGCTCTCACACTTGGTAGGCATATAAGAGTTTCAGAAGTCTGCCTACTGTGTAGTGGCAGGAGAAATAAGATGCAATCATAAGCATGTGCATGGCTTGATGTGCTGAATGGTGCTGGTTCCCTCCCCCGACCCTCCAGGCAATAACATGAACAAAAATGGATATATGAGCTTCACTGCAGGGGAACAAACAGCACCCAACTATGTTAGGAACACCTCAGAAGCAAGAACAGTCACAAACAAGAAAGGTGTGTACTCACACTTCACCCATTGGAAACACCCTCAAGTCCTGCACCGGGGTTGCAGAGTCCATTTGTTTTTCATGTGGACTGACAACAGGACGAGGGGAAAGGGCTGGTCCCAGCTGTTACTGGAAAAAGGCATCAGCCTCTGCCAGAGTGGAGAACTATTGTTTTCTCCCCTCAAAAATAACTGACAAGACAGCAGGATTAAGTGGAGAGTAAGAGATCACTCTGTTCCTGCGCCCTGCCTTAACTTTAATCAAAGGCCAGATAGCAGTCCAATATGCTCCCAGGATAATCTGTGTAAACTGAGATTTTTGCTCCATTGACCAGAATGCCCCTCAGCTCCCTTCCATGGTGTAGAATAAGCTCCTTGTTCTGTAAATGCAAAAGCTTGAAGGTCAGGGGTCGGGGTCTGCTGGCTGTCTATTTATTCAAAGAGCCCCTCTTGATCTGGTGTGGTCAGTCTAACTGGAAATCAAACTCAGTGGCCTATAACTGCAGCCATTCTGGGATCTGTTGTCTCAAAAATACAACTGGATCAGTGACTTCTAACACCTCTGCCATCCCCAGGAGCTGCAAATTCTCCCAGTGGCCCTGGCTTTCTAGGTCTTCCACTTTCTGGGAAAGCCACTCAATTTGTTCTTCAGTCACTTGCATCTTGCAGTCTTTTGTGATCTGTGCAGTCTAGCTGCTCCAGTTTCTGGTTGGTGGAGACCAGTGAGTGCAGAGATTGCAGTTTAGGTCTCTGTCACTGTATGCCAAATTGATTTGACACTGGTAGCAATTTGATTCAACGCAGCTTGCTTGTGGAAATCCACTGGCTGAGGAGGGCAGGAGACAGATGTTGTTGCCATTTTAGCTGTTGGTGTGGGTGACAATGTAAGAATGTTTTTTCCCCTCTTTTTGGGGGTTGTAGAGATTTCAAAAGTGACCAGATCCCTTTGCATAGCCCTTCTACCTCAATGTTTGTGTGTAGAGTGATGGTGCAGTCCTGTAAATCTGTAGATGGAGGTGTAGGAACAACTACCAAGAGCAAGATGGACAGGCGGACAGTTTTGAGGGGCACAAATTTGACCTAGCTAATTAATATACTGTAGTGCATTTTGAATGTTTACTCATAACTTGGCAATTTTTTAAATACTTTTGCCCCAAATTTTCAATGTCTTTTTTTTAACCCTCCTCATGAACAAGAGAGATAAAGTTTTTCAAATCTGTCCTGACAGATGATTTAACAATTGACTATGAAATCACTCTTAGTACCAGATTTAAAAAAATCCACCTACCAGGTTCATGAGATGGAGTCATAAAAAGACTATGTTGAAAATTTATGGTTAAAATATTGATAAATAAAGTTATGATGCAAAATATTATATACCAGACTGGCTGTTGGCCGAGTGGGTAATGCATTATGATCCCATGCTGGTGAGCTGAGTTCAGGGGCAAGCTCAATGAACCAGTTGGATGGGCCTAGGCTGGGTGGACAGCACTGCCATGCTCCATCACGCCCAGACTGGAGAGGCATGGTGCAGTGTTGTGCTGCACAGGCAACAAGTACCCGTATATATTGAAGAGACCTCTTCTCTTGGCATAGGGTCCAGAGGGCTGTGTGCCTCTATAGCCATAGCTACATGGAAGTAAGGGACCCAGAGGGTCCTGCACCTCCACAGCCAGATGGACTCTTGGCCCTGGACTTCTTCATCTGTAGCCATTTGGTATTACAGGGCCCAGCAATCCCTGTACTTTCATAACCCTATGGATTCTTTACATTTGTAGTCACTCAAAAGCACAGGGCCTGAGAGAGAGAGCCTAGGGTATTGGCACCTGTTCATGCAGATCTTAAAGGAACCTGTGTGAATGGGGATATGATTCTACTATCACAAAAAGAAAGGTCGTTTATTGTAAAAAACTATGTTAATACGGACATTAGAGTTGAAGAATGCAAACTAGACAAAGTAAGGAAATGAAAAACATTAGGGATTAGAGTCTCAGGAGTCTTGGCAAATTGGTGGTGTGATGTTCCTTGGGGTTGTCAGCTTTAACATCCACTCCCTCCCATGAGTAAACAAGGTTATACATGATCTCTTTCTTCATGCAGAGCCTGTAGAGCCTTGCATGAAGAAAGCCAAGACTGATTATGTTGGCCACATGTTGAGAGACATGCTTCTCTACCTCTAAACAATATAACTATGAGGCACTGACTTGGAGTTGTACCTTGTGCTTCAGAGATGAGTCATTAGGGTTGCATTCTTCAACCCATATGTCTGCATTAGTGTAGTTTTTTGCAATGAATTTCCTTTCTTTTTGTGATAGTAAAATAGTATCCTCATTCATGCAGGCCCATTTGGGACCTCTGTGATCAGATGCAGATGCACAAGGCCCTCTGGGTCCAGTGCCATGGGAAGAGTCCATGTGGCACTATGTACATGGTGCCCTGAACCAAGAAAATGTCAAAAAAAAAAACCAGCAGATCACAGGAATTGCAGATTTATGTATTAATTCCACAGTTCATGTGTTTTATTCCACAGATCAACAAAACAATTCTGTGGAACAGGTTAAAAATGTGTCAAACACATTCGGAAGATTAACGATTTCACCAAAGGTGGACATTTGGAAAATTCTGCAAAAATTGTGAAATTTCACGGAAGTTACGCTAAAGCAGAATTCTTAACTTTCACCCAGTTCTACTAAAATCCTTATAGTCACCACTTAAGAAACCAAGCTAATCATTACATCCTGTTCTTCCTGAGGCCAACAGTTTCCATAAAAGTGTTCAGTTCACACAATTCCGATTCTTGAAGAACTGATGTCCAGCAACTCTTCTGATTAACTCAACAGTCCACTGTTGCTTCAAGTTTTCTTAACCTCTTTTGACTTCTGAAAATTATACAGCAACATCTACTACTTGGTTTATGGCATATTGAGAACACTCCCACAATGGCTTGGACTACGTTCCTATGCATTAAGTCATCAAAACAGCAGCAGCAGCATCAGCAGCCTCACTCCTGCTCACATCACCAAGACTCTGGAGTATGGCTCCCTTCTTGCCTAAAATCATGCATATTAAGAAATCAGCAAGCATTTAGGATCATCTCCTCTTAGTATGCCCAGAGGAAGGGCCGTTTAGTAGCCATGGGTCCTCAGAGGTTTCCTCCATAGGCTTTTTTCCCCTCCTGTGTGCTACTGTTCACACCCTCCGTGAGTTGGATGCAGTAATCTCTCTCTCTCTCTCTCTCTCTTTGGTCCTTCTAAACCCTATTGCTGCCTGGCTCCTGTACTGAGGGTGGGACTAGAGAATGTCCAGTGTTAAGTATGCATATGCACCATACACTACTCACCAGAGATTCAATGTGGGGGAATAAACTCCTCCCACTATTCCTATTAAAGCCAGACTGTCCCAGTAATCCTCGCTCAGTGCATTTCAAGATCCCTCCATCCTCCCCACATTCTCCTCCTCCGGCACTCTTCTGACCCTTAGTACTAGGTCTTCTATTCCTTGTCACCACCCAGCTCTTCTACTGAGGGGTGGAATAGAGAAAGGCCAAAGATAAGTATGCACAAGCACGATACGCTAGTCACCAAACATTGAATCACAATTTCGCAGCACATTTCTGGCTCCAATCACTTACTAGCTATTTCATCTACTGAGTTTTCTACTCCTGCCCCCCCATCCACAAAGGGAATAACAAAAAACAGTACACCACACACACACAGAATGTAGCTATTCACTTTACAATTTTGTTAATTTGTGGCACTGACTATCCAAGGTATTGCACCAAACCTGAACATGCCAGTAAAATTCATACTCTTCCTGGACCATCTGCTCACCTTGACCAGCTAAAAAAAGACATGTAAAACTGAGAGTTGTGTAGGGCAAGATCAGACATTTTAACAGAAATTTTGTGAGACGGACCACAGAAATGCTATGTAATACATAATGTAGTCAAAACAAGACAAACACCCACCCGACCTTGCATTAAGGCCAAACACCAGAACTGAAATATGATGTGCAGGGCTGAGGTTTGTGTATCTGTGAGTTTTTTTTGGGGGGTGGAGCTGAAACCAAGCTACTAATAAAAAAAAAATAATTGGAGAAAGGCCACAACCGTGACTTGTAGTCTGCGGAACAAAATAATTAAGGCAAACCAAGCAGCAGTTCAGACAAACATGTAAATGTAGAGAGTCCTCATAAATCAAATAGTCAAGACAAGCTGAGCTTGCCTCAGTGGCGTGGAAGGATCAAGACAGTGACCTGACTGGTCAAGTGAACTCATCATCCCGGCAAGAAACACCAAGTCCTTCAGATACTGTAAAAACACCTGATCCAGGCCCTCACTTCATGTCTCAGATATGATGTACCCTGACTGACTCCAACCACAAGACTTGCACTAAGTCATAGCCTGTTCTATTTTGCAGCCTGCTTCCTTGCCTTTGGGCTGTTCTAACATTGCTGGCTCTCTTTTTCTGATCTCCCTCTCTGGCTGCCCTACTCCCATACAAATGAACACATTTTTGGCAGGCAGCACATGGTGACATGGACAGCCTGCCACACTTTTAGCAGATTCCTTTGCCAGCCTGTACTTTGACCCCCCCACACCCCTGGCACCAGACCGCTCCTTCTGCATGTATCTGTAGTTACAAGCACAGTGCCCATTTCACGGGGGGGAGGGGCATTTGATAATTTGGTGTTGGGTCATTGGGGTCTGGTGCGAGGGAGGGCGGACTACAGGAGTTGCTTTGACCTTAGAGATCACAGTGATGGAAAATCTAGGGCTACGAAAACAAAGTCCAACTTACTCTAGAGTAATATCCTGAAGCAGGGGCTGTGGATCTTTTAGGTAATCAGTTCTTTAGAGGACCTATCTGTGACAGGGTTTCTGCTGCTTCTCTGCTACCTCTTCCACAGCACACCCCAAGTAAGCTGGTGGATTTCCGCAGCAGCCTTTGTTAATTTAAAAAATATGTAGACATTATGGAATAAGGCCTACACTGGAGGCTTTAGTAGACCATGCCTGACACACACCCAGAGATGCTAAATTAGTGCCAATGATACTTTTGAAAATCTCAGTGCCATTTCAGGCAGGGATGACATGTAATGTTCTGCCCACTGTAAATGATTGCTCTTTCACTTATTACTGAATAAAACTGGCAATGCCATAGTGGAGGGTGTATGGAGTATACCCACTTGGGGGGGGGGGGGCAGGCAGCATACCCATGTTTGTCTATTTCTGCACCATATGAAGTGTATGACAAAATGCCCTGTTTCTAAATTGCTACTTTCTGTCCCATTAAAATAAAGATACAAGGATAGTACATACAGAAGATTTTGATATTATTGCCCCAAGACATGGAATTTGCTGAAATCACTCTGGACCATGAATTCAGCTGCCGACGCAGATTCCAGTCCCCATTTGAATGCAAATCCAGATGTATTGCAATTGGTAGATTACTGGCACAACCTTGCCTGATCAATAACTTCACACTGCCTAAGAAACCCTGCTGACAATGGTGACCGTGTTTGAGTGCTTTCAAAAATGGTAACTCAATCGTGGCACCTTTCCACAGGTCTACCAGGCAGGGAGGGTGACCAGATAGGGGGTCCACGAATATAGTGACAGGATGTTGCTATATGTACACACGCGTGGGGGGGGGGGAGCGAACACACTGTGCAATGGGTGGAAGGGGAGGGAAGGGTTTGTGAAGCATAGTGCAGAGGTGGGCTGCCAAGCTGGCTCTGTGGTGTGGTGGGTGTTGGCAGGCTAGGGTTGCGAGGGTGCTGGGTTCACTTCCAGGTGCACGTTCATTTGTTGTGTCTGACTGTGATTTTTTCCCGGCTTTTCACCACCCTCAACATGCACCCCGGAGTTGAGGATCCTTTAGTAGGAGGGGAAGGGGGGCACAGCTCATCACATAAAAAAAAATAAAATCAAATCCCTGGAGCCCTTTTGCTGTGCGCTGGGAGTGTATATCACTGAAACTGATTTTTGGTGATGTACACTCGCTCTAACAGTGATCGCCTTTCTACAATCACCGTTATCATATGGAACTGTCCTGCTTAGCCATATGTACAAGTTTCTGTTGATTAGAAATGCTAGCTGCTGAAGGTATGATCCAGTTTTATTCAGTAATAAGTGAATGGAAATGCTTTTCAACACAGATCTTATAGTCCAACCACAACTGAAAGGGAAAGGGTGCATTTATTTGTGAATTCACTGTTAATAGAACACTTCCAGCAATAAATGTTAAAAACAAGTGAGTTTTTTTTTTTGGCGGGGGGGGGGTGTTCAAAATAATGGATTTCAAGCGGACTAGGAGCCTGATAAGATAATTAATTTCAATGACCTTACAATTTAGTATTTCAGATCAGTTCTGGAAAGGTGCACATGTTATACACTTGTATATGTTTCTAAGATAACGTTTAATATTCTTTGTAATAATGTTACGTGGTTCAAGACGTGACTTTAGCTGTACTAAAATAAATAGTTTTCCCTGACATATAGTTTGTCTATATTAAAACAAGCATTTATATATTTGCACAAGATATAGAATGAGTGAGTAAGTGTGCCGGGAAAGGTGGGCTATGTCAAAGACCTTTTCAGGTACGACCGGCAGTAAGAGACCTCAAATAGAATTATAATTGGAAGCATTAACATTTCTGGCAGCAAATGCAGCCTCTACAAACATTACAGATGCAAGATACAGCAAGGTGAGGAACACAAAAATACAGATTAGTGCACAGGTAACACCTGCATGAGAAGTGATCATCTCTAGTATCAATCAATCAATCAATAGTTTCATTGTTCGGCTGAATGCCATTACAATATGCTAAGATACAAACAATTCAACATACAATATACATGCTAAAATATCATACTCATACAATAAATCAGTTTTCATTAAAAGGGATTGTCCATCCATTTTCCAATTACCTAGTAAAACAGGTTACATCTTATTTATAGCATTTGCTCCTATGCAACTGAGAAATAATGAAAGAACAAAATGTCCTTCCAATCTCAGCAAAACTAATAAACAAAATCTATATAATGTGCTGATGAAAAATTAATTTAGTATACTCGTCCTATACAAATATACCAGGACTATTCTAGGGGTAGATTAACATAGCATAAATCCCCCAAAGCATTCATCTAATATCACTTTTTGATTGGGAGCGGATTACCAACTGATTGCCAACCAGCAGAGCCCATTTCAGTCCTCATAGAGCAGCTGACCATACCATCCACCAACATTCCTTGGAAAAACTATCTCCCATCCTCAGACAGGCATGAATATAGCCAATATGTTTAGGCCCAACTACAGGTGGGAACCTACTCTTGAAGACCCTATGTCACAACATTATTTAAGGATGCCCACTCACCAGACCCAAATTAGGAAATCTTAAGCTGCCAGCAACACCCATCCAATTGGGGTACCACCAAGGAGTATGCTGCTGCACATGCAGTTCCATGTCCCTACTGTACCCCGGTATAATGAGAATTATAAGGTGGCTGCTATCTGTAACCAGCTGTGGGTCTATTAGAGACTGAGCCAACCCCAAAAAGCTCCCACATTTTGTTCCACTTTTCGGGTCCAGAAACCTTGAAGCTAAGCCCCACTATTACAGGCTGATCAGGCCACAGTAGAGAATTCAAGAAGTTACCACAGGAAGCAAGGTGGAAAGTTTATCAGCTAACTTCTGAGGCCATCTACTGGATCCATCTGGTTCACAACATTCCCATTGAAATAATATATGTTGCAAATTAAGTTCCCAAGACTCGACCAGGCATAAAACTGAGATAGCATGTTTAGGGCCCAATACAGATAGGGAATCTTACTCTTGAAGGTACAGTGCTACAGCATTATTAGTGGAGGCCAACTTGCCAGACCCAAGTTAGGATATATTTATATATTTTTTGTTATTTGCCCGGCTCTCACGGCTTCAGAGGAGGCCTCATACTTCCTCCTGCTCCGTCCGCCAGGGCAATCCCCCAAGGCATCCCATCCCCAGTTTCATTGTACACATAGGGTCAGGGTTTTTTGCATTTTTCCCCCGTTTTTCTCCCATCTCCCTGGGACACTGGTGCAAAGGATGTATGTCCAGGCTGATGATGTGCTGATGCACGACGACTGCCAAGCGCCTAACAGCATCCCCCACTCCCCGACTCCACTGAGCAGAGCCGCCAGTGCCCCAAAAGCCCGTGCTTCCACCGGCTTCAGGGGCGTTGGGTGCTTGAAGCACCCCCAGTATCCCACCCCAGAAGGAGGAGAGCATCAGTAGGGGCACTCAGTCCTCCTTCACCCCACTGACCCCCTGCAACCCGAGTTCGTTCCCGAACCTGGGTCGCCGGCATAGCATGGGATGTGGCATCCAGTGCCTCAACCCTCAGTGCCACCGGGCCATCAAGGTTAGGCTATTTTAAGCTGCCAGCAAACCCATCCTGTTGGGGTACTAACAAGGAGCATCCTACTGCATGTGCAGTTCCATGCCCCTACTGTCCCCCAGAATGAAGGGAATTATATGCTGGCTGCTATCTATAGCCAGGTATGAATCTTTAAAGATTACACCTCTAGTATCATAATTTGTTATGTCTTCTCTTTGCTGTCCCTGAAAACTGGTCAGATTATCTGATGGCTTGTCCTTGTCGTTCATTCTGATTAAAGGTATAGCATGGGCTGCAGCGTTGAGTCTCCTATTTGTCCCCTGATCTCTACTGCAGATGCTATTGTTTCCATTGATCCTGTCCCGGGCAGGTTCTGGATGATGGGTGATACCTGTCTCTCTGTAGCTACTTACTCCTGTCCCGTAGAGTGGAAAGAGGTGATAGCCTGGTGGCTGCTGGATTGGGGGGGCACTCTGGTCAGGGAGTTGTGGGTTAAGCTTATTAGCTCATTGTTAAGACCATCTAGCCCTTTGCGAGGTAGCAAATAATCAGGGGAGAACTAGCCAACTGTCAGTGACAAGACGTCAGTTGTGAAGGAGAGTGAATCCACTATCAAGGTTGTTGATCACTTTCCTTTTCAAATGTAGGCTGCGGCTCTAGTGTGTCGATAGGCTGCAGTGTTTAATGTAGTCAACAGTGACACAGGGCACCCACTGTTTTTCTTCACAGCTGCTGCTGAGTTTGTTTAATAAAGAACTCCTTTTTCACAGCTGACTTCTGTTTGACTTCGAGCACCACAGACAGATGTGGCCCTGCTTTTTATGTTTCCTTGCGCTTGTTCAAGAAACATCTTTTGGTTGCTTCAGAATGACATTTGGGAGGTGTGTCAGGGATGAATCCAATGCAGAGCACTCTACAGTGGGCTTGTTTCCACCAGCCCAATGAGCATGCTACCAGACTGTGACACTAGTCACAATTTCACAGCTGGAAGTCATTCTCTAATTGAAAGAAGTAAAGCGCTCCAATGTGAGTGCTTCATTACTTTCATTTGCATAGTCAGTTTAATTTCTTTCTATCTCTCCATCTCTCTGTGCATGCACAGCATGTGATCCACACATACTGCTAACAATTGCTACTGCCTGTCCTCCAATTCCCTCCCCCCCCCACCATCACTGCTCACTATGCTGTGGGGATAGAAATACACACAGGCAGCCACACAGATGGAGACAGAATGAAAGAGATACACAGCGGTTCTCCATACAGACAGAATGTTGCAGCACTTGCTTTGCATTCTGTCTCTGTCTGTTTCTCTCTCTCTCTCTCTCGTCACACCACACACTATTCCCTTTTTGGAGGATTACACAGATAATATTTGATCTCTCTCACTCTCTTCACTCTCTTCACCTGTCAACTGGTACACTGACTTGAACATCAGGGCTCTGCAGTGGCACAGTAAACATGATGAGCTAGAGGTCTCTGTTGGTGAAAAGGTATCTGCTCAACTTGTTGTGTGTGTGGGGGGCGGGTTGCCAGGTCAGTGCTCTCTCTCTTTCTGTAGACAGTTTTTGTCCACATGTTTGCAGTTTTCCCCACCATGCTGCAGTGCTCACAGACATGGGACCAGCACAGATTAGTGAAGGTGCCAGTCTGACTGACTTCTCTTCAGGCCAGCTGTGAGAAAGTATGTGAGAGCCAGCTGACTGCCTAAGGCCTTCTAGATTTATTAATTCATTTTTTTACACTTTCTTTTTATCCCCGCCTGACTGCCCTCTCTTCCCACTCCTTCAGACCTGATCAACTTCCCCATGGATCACTCCAACAGATTCTGCCCCTAGAGTGCCAGGATTACTTCATTATCCCCTTCCTTACTCCTCTCTTAGGAGTGCCTGCACAATGGGGTCTGCCGGTGGGTAGGTGATCAGAGGCTCAGATCGGTTGTCATCTTGGACTGAGAGGTTTTTTTTTCCTGGTTTTCTCCCTTGGTCCCTCCTTCCCCTGAGGGCATCGGCACGCGGGACAAGCGTTCAGACAGATGGGGTGCTGATCATGCCATTGTCAAGTGCCAATGACGTCCTCTCCTCCCCAATTCTGGAGAGCTGCCTGTGACCCAATGCCTGTGCTTCCACAGACATTGGTGCTTTGGGTGCTTAAAGCACCCCAGGAACCCACCCCAGGAGGAGAGCAACCGTTGGGATGCTCAATCCTCCTCTTCCCTCTGACCCCAGTGACCCAAGTCTGTTTCCGAACCCGGGTCACCAGCATGGTGCGAGGTTTGGTGTCCGGCGCCTCAACCCTCAGCACTACTGGGCCGTTTATTAGTTAATTTTATCCATGACTTGAGTGACCCCAAAATTTATATGCCACCCACCCATTTTTTGGCAGAATGTGTACAAATCACAAGCACATTGAATTTGTGTCTATTTCTGTATGAAAATCAATGCTTTTGGCAACAGTGCAAATCCAGATATAAATTCACATACCAGCACATGTATGATGAAAGTACAAGTGACATTTGTGTTGTGGAAATGGAATTTGCTGTGATGTAAATTTGGAGCAGACACAATCAGAATGTTTCTACAGTTGCAAGTTTTGTAAATATTCATGCTCAGTTTGCACCTGATATATAACAGGCAAGGTATGATTCATGAAAGGCCAGAATTTTCTGCAGAAGCACATTGCTATAGTATTGTGGCAGGGACATAGGTGCAGTGTTTGTGGATCTGTCGAAGGCTTTCAACCTCGTAGACCACCATCTCCTCTACTCCACCCTGCTAAACTTCAGCTGTTCACCAGACACGGTCACATGGTTTCGTAGTTACCTCTCAGGCAGGTTCCAGTCCATCTTGATTGGTAAAAATACCTCTGCTCCACTACCTACCCACACTGGTGTACCTCAGGGATCAATACTGGGGCCTCTGCTTTTTTCCTACATTTATTAATGATCTTCCTGCTGAAAGCATCACTTGCAAGGCCATCCTCTATGTGGATGACCTAGTCATATACCACAGTGATAATTTCATAGAGTTCTTGTCCACCACCCTCACAGCAAACTTTGGGGCCACACAGAGCTGGTTCCTCTTCAGAAAACCTATCGTTAATGAGAAAAAGACAAAGGCCATGCTCTTTGACTCTAAGCCATTCCTAGCAAAGGTAACCAGGTCAAAAACCTCACTCTTGATCACTACCCCTGCTGGCCCTCCACTCAAAACTGTCCCTGCCTTTAAATACCTAGGTGTCACCCTAGACCCTTCCCTTACTTTCAACAAATGCATCAGCAACACTGTGATGAAAATCCACCAAAAAGTAGGTGTTGCCTACCACCAAAATCAATTTCTGTCCCCTGAAGCTTGCTTAGTCATTGCTTAAGGAAACCTTCTGCCCCTCCTTGACTGCTGCTCCCCCATGTACTCTACTGTGTCCTTTTCCCTATGGACCCACTTACATACCACACACAACTCCATCTGCTGCTTTGTCCTTCAAGACCCTTTTACCACCCACCACTGCTCGCTATACCAGTCACTAGAGTGGCTCTCCCTGCAGGGTTGTTTTAACTTCGCTACTGGCAGCCTCATTGACAGTGCACTCAGGAACCATCAGCTGTCCCCCTACTCCTCCCTACTCACTGATAGAGTGGTCTCTTGGAGTCTCCAGGCCTCCTTCATTTCCCCACTGGAAGTCTCTCGCACTACTGCTACTACCATGAGTAGTAAAGCTTTCTCTGTCTCTGCAACTTTTCCACTAGCATAGACTTCCTTTGTCCATCCGATCATCCCCCTCCCATCAGTCTTTCAAGATAAACTTAAGGGCATGGCTCCTGGCCGAGGCCATTTGTACCTGCAGCTGTTCCCCAGGTGGTACCAGGTCCCTAGACTGGCATAGCACCCATTTGTGCCATCACCATACCTCCAGTGCCCCTACCCTCTTGCACTGTTCTGCTCCTCTGTTTAATCTGGATATGACTACCTGCTTTATTCTGAACTGTTAGCAGGTTCTGCAACTTCACTTAAGTTGCTTTTCTGCCTGTGACTTGTGCCTGTACCATTCCTGGTGATAGACTGAGCCTTCATTTTAACTGTATTTATTTCCTTGGCTCTCCGGTGACTGTATGTACATTGCATGTAATACTTCACCATAATCACCATGTTAAGCCTTTTATGTTGCATAGCTACTTAATGTATGTCACTACACCAGTATGTACTGATTTCTCTGAAATATTTGTACTATGTAAATGTGACCTCATACCAAGTGTATTCGGCAGTCCTGTTTTGTTCTAATTGTATCTCTGTATTGCATTGATGTTTGTTGTGTTTGCCACCCTGGTTGCCCGTGTCATGACTGAAAACAGTCCTCTGGATCAGTTTGCTCACCCAGTTATCAAAGACATAAATAAATAGAAAACAAGTCATACAAAAATAGTTGTTATTCAAAGTATTTGTTTTGCTTACATTTTAAAATGTGAAAACTATATGTTAATTCCTTTTTCCTTTTTACAAATGCACACATGCATTAAACTGCATTATTTTTCATAGTGCAGAGAAAGAGCTTTTTTTGCTCTCAAGTCACTGTCTTCAGTAGAAAGTTCTAAATAAAAACCTGTAGCATGTAAAAATACCTCTTCATTTTGTAAAACACCTTTCATACAAAGAGTAATGTGTGCTCTAGGACAACACAGCTTCCAGTTGCCTTGGTGGCGCAGCTGCTCAGCGCAATCAGAACGGTACTGCGGGTGGGCTGGGCTCAAGTCCCAATTCAATAACATACTTCTTTCTCTCCTCTGTTTGCATATATTCCAGAAATGTGCACACCACACCCATGTGATTGAAAAAAAACTATACTGACCTGTGTACCTGCTGCTAAGCAACTGCTGATACTGATAATTTAGTGCATACATTTTGAGCGTATAGATAATTTTTTGACACAGGTTTGTTCTCTTTTTGCAGATGAAGACTTATGATGAAATAACAAGACCACTGCACTGTTGTCTTTGTAATTAATATAATTTTATTGTATTACCAACAAAAGATCAGAGACCAAATACTTACATTTACTTTATGCAGTACTTCCCCCACCCACTCCAGTCCACTTCTTGTAGTGTATGGGGAATGTTGGGCATTACCTTGGGATTTTCAGTCATGTTCTCTAGAGTGTCAGCCAAAACAAATTTCACACTGCTTCATACCCCCAACCCTCAGGCATTTTATTTTTTTTTGGGGGGGGGGCTACTTTGACAGCTGCATTAGGGAACTGTGGCTCAGGTGTTGTGATGAGTCCAGGCTTCTTAAATGGGGAACTGTCAGTACTAAGAACCCCATACCCAAGTGTAGTGCTGGTCCCAGTTTGCACTTTGTGTGCAAAATCTTTTTTTAAATGCTGTTTACTGCAGTATAGAATGTATCATGCTAACTTTAGTTAATCTGCAGGAGATTCTAAGATTTCTGGTTACAGCATATTGTTAGCTTGTAAAGCCACATAAGTAGCCTAATACAAAATGTTTTCATACTGCAGTAAACTGCAAGTAAAAACTGTAGATTGGGATCAGCCGCACACCTTGGTGTTGTGTTCTTAGGGCTAAATGTTCCCATTTAAAATGACAGTGCATAATCTATGATGGCTGTTTAGAGCTAGGAATGCTAATTAAAGATATTGTGGTAGCCACTGGTGGTGGTGGTGGGAAGTACAGAATACAAATATATGTATTCAACCTGAAGCCAGCCATATATTATTTAGCTTCCAAATAAGCCACAAAATGCAGCTTACAGCATATAGGACCCCAGGGCTTCTGGGGGCTGTCTATAAAAATCACTACCAGAGAAATAATGGTGATTGCCTTTATTGTTTAGAAGCATTATAGTGATTTTTTCAACATTTTGACAGACTAACTCGACCTGTTAATATACACCTTGCAAGGAAACATTTGAAACTGACAAATGCTTGTTTTTGTACTGTACTCCTATACTGCATTCTCAAATACTGCTCTTCTCCCTTATCCTACATGACGACACATGATGAAGCTGCAGACCAGTTGTCTGTAGCTCAATGTGCCTCTCCTGGCAAAAATCCTAAATCACTTAATCCATCAATTAATTCAATCCATCAGTCAATCAAGGTGGACTAGCCGACGCCAAGGAGACCTAGTTCTCTGTAAAGGTGAGCTACCAGCCCATTGTAAAGATGAGTTAAGAAAGAGGCACTTTGAAGCTGGCATGTGTACATTGTGTTCTCTGTTGATACATTTCAGAACAGAGTTAAACAAGCAAACTGCTCACCAGATGCCCCAGGCAAAGACATATGCCATTGAAGTGGACTAGTAAAACATGTTCTCTTCAAATTGTCATGGATTCCCTTACAGTCTTCGCACGAGAAAGGGCCGAGGTTTTGTCAGAAGAAACACTTGTAAGTGCCTCAGTTCCTCTTTAACTCCAGTACCATTGATTACTTTTCTACATAGACATTCAGGTTTGTATGTGTCTCTTTCTCTTAGCTTTTTCTTTTAGCTTTTTTTTGGGGGGAGTAGTGACTGTACTATAATCAGAACACATAAACTCACAAGTGTAGGGTACATTGAAATATGACCACTAGACCACCAGGGAACATATAATGCTTTACTTAAGGGACAGAAATCAATAGGTAGGGGGTGCAACTAGATACCAGGAAGATATGACAGACTGAATTGTCATGGACCTTTACATCCCTATACCATACCTGGAATAGCAGTAGGGTCAGCAGTGTATATCAACAATATTCTAACAATGTCATCAGCAACCAATATTCATCATTACTAGTCTTACTGGTAATTTTGTTTGCTTCATTACTGTTTATGTTACCCAAGAGTCCTGTTTAAGCCCTATTATAGTTATATCAAGCAGAATGTATTTGCTCCGTCATTCTTTAGTTTTACAGAAATCTATAAAGATGAGCAAGCAGGGATACGAGCAAATAGTAAACAGGACTGTTTTAATAATTGACTTCATTATTATCTCTGCTCTGACTTGATCTCCACCATATACACAGGGGCAATCATAATTAGCATTTATCATTTTTAGTTCCTACTGGTAACTGTGGTTAAGAACCAACTCTCTGGTCTGTGTGCAGTTAGTTTCAACTCTTGAAAAGTTGATAAGTACACTGTGAGAGTGACATAGTGAGACGGGGAAGAGAGCAAACAGACAGCAAAGTAGAAGTTAAAGCAACATTATATAGTTTGACAGTACAGTGTCTGTCCTTTACATATGGAAGGGGGACAGTGATCAGTGGTTGGGGGGTGCCACTAAACACCAGGGAAATGTATCTGGAATCATGATCAGTAGGTGAGGGGTGCCACTAGTCACCAGGGACATGAAGAAGGGCAATCAGAGGGGGGGTGCCACTAGACACCAGGGATTATTTTAAAAATCATGGAGATGATGATCGGTGGGTGGGGGACAATATGTGTGTGTGTGTGTGGGGGGGAGGGTTGCACCACCAAACACCAGGGAAATAGTGGGGTGGCTCACAGTTCACACTGCAACCGGCAACAGGAGTTCAGCTGCAGCTGCAGAAGTCAAGAAAATCCACTGTTCTCACACAGAGAATGTGGGGGCTCTTCTCGCTAAACTGAGCGCCTGTGATTTTGGATGCCCAGACAAAGTATTTCTGGTAATAGTTTCGAAAAACAAACATCAAAATCTAGCTTAATGGGACCCATTTAGCTATGTTCTGGTGTTTGATTTTTAAAATGACAACAGTTTTACGCATTTTCTAGGCTTTTTAGTCTGTGGAAAAAAAAAAAGGAAGAATGCAGCTCATGAAAAAAGGAATTTTTCTTCATGAAAAAGGAATGGTTCTCATGAGAATGATTTCTTTTTCATGAGATCAATTCCTTTGTCAAACTTTTCACCACTATTCTGAACAAGCATTTGTCAATGCCAAATGTTGTCTTGCTGCCATTGGCAGTGCAGGAGTTAGAGAGATGCAGCATAGGAGTGGCAGTCAAGTATTGAACTGATGCCAACCCACCCCCACCCTGCAGATAGTGAGAGGCATTAGGGTGTCCCTGTGGGTGTTTGTTAGTGCAGTGCGGGAAAACATGCTGGGCAGGATGTGAAAAATGACAGCTGTACAGTTCATAAGGAGGTGTAATTAAATGGCAGTGCTGAAAATGTGGCATACAAATATACGAAAGTTGCGGAGTTGCAAGGGTGCATGGGAAATATGCAAGGCATGCTTGCAGCACTGCCAGTTTGTGGGCGTTCAGCACCAAATTTTCAACATAGGCATTTTAGCACCTCTGCTCATGTACAGTGTCACTGTCATTTCCTCAAAGTGTCCCAAGAAGTCATTTCACACAGCGACCACGCTATTCTGCGCCGGAAGTGCGTAAACACATTTTGGGCAGGATATGTGAAGTGACAGCTGTACTGTTCATCAAGAGGTGTGTAAAAATGGCAATGGTGAAAATCCACAGTGAAAATATCACAAATGCACGACGGTACGAGCATGCATGCAATCTGCCAACGCACGCTCACAACACAGTCATTTTATGGAATATCAGCTTCAAATTTTCAACATAGGCATTCTAGGAGCTCTGCTCATGAACTGTGTCACTGTCATTTTCATAATCTGGCCCAAACACTGATTTCCCACAGCGACTGCGCAATTGTGCGCCGGAAGTGCGGAAACACATTTCGGGCAGGATGTGGGAAATGACAGCTGTACCATTCATAAGGAGATGCACAAAAATGCCAATGCTGAAAATACGGCATTAAAATATTGCGAATGAGCGAAGTTACGAGCCTGCATAGCAACTGCGCAACGCACGCTCGTAAAACAGGCATTTGTTGGATTTTTTCCACCAAATTTGGAACATGGGCTTTTTGAGAGGCCACCTCAAGAACACTGGCACTGTCATTTTGTTAATGGGTCTCGAAAGGTGATTTCATGCAGTGCCTGCGAAATCACCTTCCAAGGCCGATTAACACCATGATAGTGACAGAATTCATGAGGAGGGGCCCCAAAAACCCCATGTTGAAAATTTGGTGCCAAAATTCCAAGAAATGCCTGAGATATGCAGCAAAGTTGAAAAAACCTTATTCATTGCATTATACAGCTTACCGGCATTTCCTCAGTTCGCGGTCGGCTTTGAAGAGTGCAGACATGTTCCCAGTCCTCGGAAGATTGTCGCACCGGAGTCCAGAGGTAAGTATGGGGTGAGGGGGGTGAGGGAAGGCAGGATGCACAGTGGGTGGGTGCGAGTGGGGGGAAGGGGCATCTAGACTACGAGGGACGGTTTTCGTTTTGCAGGTGGAAAAAAGGAAAGTGAAACTGTTGCGGGACAGTTTTTGTATTACAGGGCATTTGGCACACTGGGGTGGGCTCCCAGCATACCACCTAAGTGGGTTTTGTGGGGGTTGTCAGTAGCGATGGGGATTGGGCACCTCATCAGCACACACAACATGGGGGTAATGCTGGCGGGGATTGGGCACCCCAGCTGGCAAACAAAGAAAGGGGGAGCATGAGCCAGTAGATTGGGCACCCCTCAGCATTTAACAGTTGGGGTGATGCTAATGTGGAGGGCTCCTCTGTCAGTGGGCAAAGAAAGCGGGAGACGGGAGCCGAGGATTGGGCAGCCCCTCGGCATTCCACATTTGCGGGGATGCTGATGGGGAGTGGGCTCCCCATCGGCACACAAACACGAGGGGGTTGCCGACAGGGATTGGGCACCCCGATGTCAGAAACCATGAGGTGGCCACCCGCCGCCGACCATGATCATAATGGCAGCAAGCATGGCAAGCAAAGGACCGCTGTGTATGATGAGCTTTGCTCGGATTGCAGCGGACCTTTGCTTTGATGTGCTCGCCCCACTATGAATGCATGGTGTGGCGGTGGCATGCAGGCTGATTGGGGAATGAGGGATGCACCTACTGATGCGTGCCCTGCATTCGCCCAAGAGCAGCCGCGCCCCCCAAGACCCGCACTGTCGCAAGATGTTTCTTGCGCATGCGTGTAAGCCAACATAAAAATGAATTTCCCATAGGAAATAATGGGAATTAAAAACTGAATAACTTTGCAACAGGTTAATATTTTTGCACCAAACACACACTGGCAGTTCCGTTACCCAAGTTCTTTCTGCCAAAAAAAAAAAATCACACCAAAATTCCACACCATCTGGGTGCAAGGGGGTGAAGAAAAAACTGCAATGAGTGGTGACTTTGAACTTTTTGACACTATCCACATCTCAGAATCTGCACACCCAACCAGAATGAAACTAGCCACGTCAAGAGATCTACCTAACAGGACAGCACATACTAAATTTTGTGCAAATCCATTGATCGATTGCAAAGTTATTAAAGTGCAAAATTTCAGGTTTAACATTAAACAGGCTACTCAAGCCTAACTATATATATATATAGATATATATAGATATAGATAGATATAGATAGATATAGATAGATATATATATAGATATATATATAGATACAAAATCACACATGCTCCCACAACGCAAAGCATCATGGGCTGCATATGCAAATCACCACAGAATGTTATGCTGGTCCAACTTTAAGCAGAATTGCATGGTGCTGAAAGGCCTCTCACACAGTTTGCAAAGGGTGCTAACAGAAGACATAGACATGGGGTAACCCTTTCCCTCAGTGTTTGCGCACAGAGGTTCTTTGTCTTATATATATAGATATTTACTATTACCAAGTGAAAACATTTCATTCAAATATATACACCACTAAAAACTCATTTATTCTTATCCATATTTCTTTGAACACTCTCTCTTTGTATTTCAGGCAGCCATTAGATTACTTATACCCATGCCACATGCTGTCTTTGTCTATATAACAACACATGATATCTGTATTACAAATTGGGTACTGTTATGCACTATAAATATAAACTTAACTGTGTGAGTACATGCTGATGTCCAAATTGTTTTTGCAGACTATTAATTTGATAATATGTATCAGTTTCGGTCACTCTTTACAGATAATGTGCATGTCCTCACAGGTATATTACCTTGTTATATGCATTTCTTCCTATATAGAAGTATTCGATGGCCTTCAAGTTCTGCATTTAATATATCTAAATAATATGTAAATAAAAAAATCAAATCAATTTCTAGTAGTCATAAATTATTTCATTCAGAGAATATTTTTATATATGTTCACTATTAACATGGAGAAGAGCTCATGTGATCCTCCTTCACAAGAGTGGTAGCAGGGAGGAGGCAGGGAACTACAGACCAGTCAGTCTTACCTCAGTAGTGGGCAAGATTATGGAGGCACTCCTCAAGGAAAGGATAGTGCAACACCTAGAATCCATAGGAGCGCAGGATCCAAGACAGCATGGGTTTTCAAAAGGAAGGTCCTGTCAAACTAATCTCATAAATTTCTTTGATTGGATAATCAGAGTGGTGGACCAAGGGGGAGCAGATGATGTCGCCTACCTTGATTTCAGCAAAGCTTTTGGCACTGTTCCACATAGAAAATTGATTAATAAGCTGAGTATGCTCGAGGTGGGTCAGAAGTTGGTCAACTGGGTGGCAAACTGGTTGACTGGCAGAAAACAGAAAGTGGTGGTAAATGGTACACAGTCAGAAGAGATGCACGTTACAAGTGGGGTACCTCAGGGACCAGTCCTGGGCCAGTCCTCTTCAATATCTTCATCAGTGACATTGCAGATGGACTGGAGGGTAAGGTTTGTCTGTTTGCAGATGACACCAAGATCTGCAACAGAGTAGATGATCCAGATGGGGTGGGCAGAATGAGAAGAGATCTGGATAAACTAGCAAAATGGTCGGAACAGTGGCAACTGGAGTTTAATGCAAAGAAGTGCAAGATCATGCACATAGGGAAGAGAAACCCTGAAGCCACCTATAGGCTGGGAGGGGGGTTGCTGGCAGTCAAAAGGGAAGAAAGAGACTTGGACGTCATCATTGCAGATGACCTGAAATCATCCAAGCAGACCACTAAAGCAGTAGATAAGGCTAGAGGGATATTGGGGTGTATTAGTAGGGGTATCACAAGTCATAAGAGGGAGGTAATAAGCCCTCTTTACAAGACACTGGTTAGGCCCCATCTGGAGTACTGCATGCAGTACTGGAGGCCTCACCTTCACAAGAACATTAACCAAATTGAGGCAGTCAAGAGAAGGGCAACCAAAATGGTGCAGGGACTGCATCAGAAAGCAGATGAGGACAGATTAATAGAGATTAATATGTATACCCTAGAGCAAAGGGGGGAGTGAGGTGATATGATCAGAGCATTCAAACACCTGAAGGGCATTAACAAGGTGAAAGTCAAACACGTTTCAGTATAAGAAAAATAGCAGGACAAGAGGACACAGCATGAGATTAGAGGGAGGCCAATTAAGGGGTAATGTGAGGAAGTTCTTTTTCACAGAAAGGGTGGTGGATGCATGGAATGGCCTACTTCAGGAAGTAGTGGATATGAATACAGTGCAGGGCTTCAAACAGGCATAGGATAGGCATAAGGGAGAAATTCAGATGAGTATGAATAGATAGGCCATTGACAGAGCAAAGGCCGATGGCACATCGATAAGGCAGAAAAAGAAATGGGCAGACTGGATGGGCCTTGAGGTCCTTATCTGCCATCAACTTCTATGTTTTTATGTTTCTATATGGGAGGGCTTAAGCCTGAGGTTCAATGTGGGGAATAGCTCCTCCCACAACCTCTACTTAACTCCCATCACTCACACTTCTCCTTGCTTAGAGAGTGTTTTTCTCTGAGTTCCCTGCATGGCTTGTGTGGCTCTGATGTTTTCTATGCCTACTACTGCTCTGTCTGGTTTCTTTTTCCCTACCTTGTGCATCTCCCCCTTCCCTCTCATTGTTTCCTTTTCTTCTGTAATTTTTAGTGTTTTTTACCTTTTGTTCTGTGTTCTGGCTGATCTCCCCTCCCTCAGCGGCTACGTTCCACCTCTCTGCTCCCTTCCTTGCTTGTTTCCATCCCTTGGTGATCCTGGATTCTCCCCTTTGGGTTTTCATTTTGGGCTTCCCACCCGCATCCAGATACCCTCTAGCGCCGATGCTTCTGAGCATCCACAGCTTCTTCTCTGTTTTGTGGGGCTTGCCTTCATCTCCCCTCCCGATGCACACCTGCTTCCTGTCCATCCCCTACAGGTGCCCCATTCTCCTCCTCTGCAGCACGCCATCTCTCTGCAGCACTCACATTATATTCCTATCACCTTTTTCCCCATAGCATGCTCTGCTCTGTACCAGTAAGCACCACTGACTTTATTCATTAAAGCACTTGACCCGTAGCTGCTGTATTGGGCTGTGAATTTGGGATTTGACTGTGTAACTGCCACATTGTGCTGACTCCCTCCTCACAATTGTTTGGTGGGGTTGGTACTGTGCTCTTTCAGAGACATTTCAAACTTTTAGCAGTGCATACGTGATGACCTCTGTCTATCTGTACATATTTTGGGGTTGGCTATGAACTAGCAGTAGGACGGATGCTCTGCTATCACTGCTCAGCTTGCGTGTGGTACTGGTGGAGGTGGGGGAGGGGGTTGTAAGTCTAGCCATCCTAGGAGACTTAATTGCACTTTGGACATATTCTTTTAGGGAGCTGTGATTATCTCCTCCTGCTCACTGTATGTTTTTAATATCTTGGCCAGATGCTTGTGTTAACGTCCCTTCTGGGACCATTTGTGCTGCATGCCTCAGGATGTCGGGGGGGGGAAGGGGACTGGGGGGGTGCTCCCATTCTTTGAACTAAGTTGTTCCAGCTTAACCACTCTTCACTACCTATGACCTCAGTCACTTCAACCACATAATTCTCTCCCCTGGTCCCTGCTTCCATTTACAGTGTGGTCTTCCTCTCCTTACATTGTTGCTGCTTCCAAGGCCAGACCGTCCCTCTATACAGCAATGCCTATGTATGTGCCTACCATTCCTAGCATGTTACATATGTCTCACCATCTCTGTGTACTGTTCAAAATGCCTATCTCATTCCAGTTTCCTAATCTACCTCTCTTTCCACAGCAGCATTCTGTGCTTTCTGCCAGCCCATACCAGCAGTACTCTGGACTTTGTTCCTAACTCGTACCTTCTGAGGTGCTAAATGAAGGTAAGCTTCCCCTGTCTACAGGGGATGGGATTCTGTTACACTTCTCCTAATACCCGACAACTCTGCCTTCTACCTACGCTTGGATTGCAACTTTAAGGTGGGAGTCTGTCCTCATCCTCCACTTGCCTAGTCTCTATCCTGTATTCTGCCTCTTGAGGTTTGATACCAGACATACCCCATCTTTGGGATGGGAGCCTGGGTGTACTTGACTTATTATTCCCCTTATCTGCCCACAGGTCTCCATATTGCTGTGTTCACATCTTTCACCAGTGGAGCCCCGTCTCCAACCTATCCGGAATATCATCCAGTTTTACTATGGAGTCATACCAGTCTACTGAGTCATCCTCCACTCCACCAGGCAATACTGTTGCAACCTCACCTAATACAGCAGCTCCAGCCCCTGCCAACTGGAAATGCAAGTCAAAGGCTAACTTTTCCATATCAGACTAGACAGTGCCTCACCTTGTTGCTGAACTTAAAAAAAAAAACGTGGTATTCCCCACACAATCTCAACCAGAAAGCAAGAATTATTTGACCTTTTCATTGCTTCTCAAGCTGGACCTTCTCATCCCTGAGTTCCCCGCCAAGTTGGCCAGTCTGTTTCTAATGCCTCTCTGGCCAAAATTCAAGACTTTGTGGCCCAGATTTCCACTTCAGTCTCTCATTTGGATTCCTGTATGTCTGCTCTTGAGACACGCCTCCCTCCTAATACCAATGTTCCAGTCCTAGTGGACCAGCCCCCACTTCCTGTCATGACTCAAGTACCAGCTACTTCTGCTCCTCCATCCTCACTCCACACTGCTTAGCCTTCCAGTGTACCAGTTCCTCCACTTCCTGCAGATATGTCATCTTCAACCTCATCTTCCATCATTACTCCTGCTCATCTCATTCCTGCTCATCTCCATAGAGACATCATAGATGGAAAGGACATAAGCCTAGCTTCCCTTCTTATTGCATCTCAGGATGTTGTGGAAAATTGGATAGTATCCTGTGGTGACATCTCAGTAGTGCTTAAATCCAAATACCCCCACCTTCTTCTCAAGTTAACCCTCTTGGAATTTAATTTGACCTTCAACCTATACCAAGACATTCTCTGTTCAGCATTTCTGTCACAACGCGAGGAGCTTGACTCGTACCTGTACCTCATTACTGACCTTAGCATCTGGTATTGGGGAAAGCATTTATACAAATATCACAAATCATTTTCATCCAAAGCAGTTGCATCCCTTAGCCATTATGCTCTCAAACTTAATTGGGCCATCCTATGCAAACGATATAAGGTTTGTAACTGGCTAAAATCTAATAAAAGGAGTCATAAAATGGAAAATTATTTATCCATATTGACTAATCCCAGTCAAAGGCTGATTTTTACTTGATTCAGATTTGAATGCTTTACTAGTCAGGGTTATAGAAAAAGATGTGCAAAAAACAAGAATGAAATAGATGACCTATGTAAATTTGGCTATGGACAGGATAATTTGAAACACTTACTTATACTCTGTCCCCTGTATAATGGATATAGGGAGAAACTATTGGGAAATATCATAAGGGAAATGGAATATGACCCAACACATTTAACATCTTATCTTTTAAAAACAAGTGTCAGACATTTTAAAATCTGTCGCTTCCTTCTTGAAAATAATTGAAAGTAAAAAATGACATATATGTCAAACCTGATTTATTTAATGGGAAGTTCAGAATAGAAAGAAGATTGAATTGTTTATAGTTTAGATGTATTTATGATTAACTATAATGATTATATCTTGTAATGGCTTACCGTAAGCTGCATAAAGAAATTGAATCAAGATTGATTGCATATATACTGATAAATTCTTTTATGTAACTTGTATATGTTATATGTAATGTATAACTTTTAAACTTTTGTAAATTGTAATGACTTAATATAAGTCGTTCAATAAAATTGAATTGAATTGAACCATCCTGGACACCAAGCTTTTTTGCAGACATTTCGCTGGTCAGTGAGCATACTCCTGATCTCTGTGTGGGTCATTCAATCACTTTTCCCCCATTTGCTCATTGTCAGCTTCCTCATCTGCTTTTTCTACCAAACTAGTGTGCTCTGACAGACAACCTGCCTCTTTTGACAAGTCAATAGCCAGATTGGTTCATACCATCAACAATCCCTCCGCCCATGTGGATCTCTGTGGCCATCCTGTCTAGTACTTCGGTGGCAATGCCGTCTGTAACAACTTTAATGAATCTGGCTGTCCCATATATGGCTGTACCCTGCTGCATTTTTGCACCTTTTGTAGAGAAGCTCATGCTCGTTACATATGCCCTAAGGCGCCCAAGCGTCCACAATGACTACAGAGTCAACCATCTACACCCATCAACATCCCAGCTTTGGCCCATCTCTTGGAACACCATCCTTTTCCATCTATCACTCTCCATCTCATTTCTGGGTTCACTCACGGATTCTACATGGGCATATCAGTGCTCCCTATGGGTTCCTTCATCTGTCCCAACCTTCACTCTGCCACCAAAGAACCTTCCATGGTCACTCATCTCCTACAAAAAGAATTGGAAAGGATTCATTATTGGACCTTTTCATAGTCCTCCTTTCCCTTCCTTCTGGATTAACCCTATAGGCATTGCCACCAGAAAATTCTCCAGCAAAAAGCGTCTGATCATTGATCTCTCAGCTCCTAGGAACACAGCAGTTTCCAGTATTAATTTGCTAATACCTTCTGAACATTGCTCCCTATCTTACACTTGAATTGACAATTCCATCTCTGTCATTAAATGCCTTGGCCCTGGTTCCTGGCTCACTAAAGTCGACATTACTGATGCCTTCAAGCCCCTCCCAATCCACTCCTCACTCTGGCACTTATACTGCATGCAATGGCAGGACCAATTCTGTTTCACCACTCGTTTGATCTTCGGCTGCAAAAGTAGTCCCAAGGTATTTGACATTTTCGCCAAGGTCCTTTGCTGGACATTGTTGAAGATCAGTCACCGTCTATCAGTCATTCATCTCCTGGATAACTTTCTCCTTATCAACCCTCCAGACTCACCACCAGCTGCTGGTATTACCACCTTAGTGACCTTGTTCTGTGATCTTGCAGTACCTTTGTCGAAAGAAATTACTCTGGGCCCTGTAACCCACCATCGAGTTCCTTGGCATCATTCTAGATTCCACCAACATGGAAATACGGTTACCATTAGACAAGTTGCATTGCATACGTGAATTGGTAGACTCCTTTTCAACCCGATCCAGCTGCACTCAATGAGAACTCTTGTCCCTGTTAGGTTAGCTCAATTTCGCCATTTGAATTGTCCCTCAAGGACGTTCCTTTATTTCTTACTTTCTCTCCTTGGCATATTCCGTAGTTAGTCTCCATCATCACGTCGCCATCATGGCTGAAGCAAAATTCGACCTTGTTATTTGGGCTCAATTCCTCTCCTCTTGGTCTGGATGTGCCATGTTCTACCATGATCCTTCTCCTGAATATCAGCCCAGGATCCACACCGATGCTTCACCATGTCAAGGCTTCATAGCCATTTTTGGCAACTCCTGGATCACTGCCTCATGGCCCTGAGAAGCTTCTTCTGTCCCAGAATTCTCCAGATCATCACCTCTCTTCGAAATTTATCCTGCAGTGGTGTCTGTCTTTATATGGGGGTCTTGTTGGTCATTTCGAACTATCTCAGTCTTCACTGACAATCAGCCCACTGTGGACATCATTTCCAAAGGCAGGTCTTCATTCACCTTCAACATGATGTTTCTATGTAGACTGACTTGACTCTCCCTTATTCACCACTTCATCATTCAGTATTTTCATATACCAGGACATACGAACGAAGTGGCTGATGCCTTGTCCCATTTTCACCTTCAGAAATTCTGACATCGCTACCCTTCAGCGAATCCCAATATGGTCACTCCTCCATCATTCACAGACCTCATAATGATATAGCCTACTATTGTGCACAAGTTTCTCATCTCATTTGGGCTAAACTGGCACCTGCTGCTAGATCATCCTGCCTCACTGCTTGGAATCATTACACCTCCTTTTGCAGCTCCCCACTATCACCTCTTCCTAATGAAAACACAGAATCTGCTCTTGTCTTCCTCACATTTTTTATCATCAATCTCTTCAGCTCTCCCGTGGAACTATAAAACAATATCTTTCTGGCATCCAGTTTTGCCTGTCTCAATCTGCTCCATCCACTCCTTCGTTATTCAGCAATGCATCCATCAAGCTTCTCATGCTAGGAATCCAGGGAACTTTGGGTCTGAAAGTCCCCTGTCGTCTGTCCATTGATGGACCCCTTCTTCGGCAACTGCTCGATCTCCTCAATGCAAAACCATTTGATCCTTTCATTACACTTATGATTTCCTCAGCCATTTGTCTTGCTTTTTTTGGGTTTCTCAGACCTGGAGAGTTCACAGTCTTCTCATCATCTGCCTTCACCTTCCTCAAAGTGTCTCATCTACACAAAGTAAATGATCACAATCAATTACTCTTACCAACATCTAAAATGGATAGACTGCACCAAGGAGTTCTTATTCAGTATTTTTTCCTTTGATGACGCATATGATCCCATCATCTATCTGGACTCTCTAAGAAGCTTTCATCTCGACTCTCAGTCTTCTTCCCCCTTGTTGCTCTCCAGCCACCAGCAACCTATGACAACCAAATGGTTCATGGATCACATTAGAATTCTGCTCCAGAGTTAGGGATGTGATCCACGCTCCTTCTCCAGCCACTCCTTTCAAATTGGAGCAGCAGCTTCAGCTTCCAGACACAACATCCTGCAGAATATTATGAAAAAACTGAGAAGATGGATTTTGTCAGCCTTCGAGATCTACATACCTCATCCAGAACAAGAACTCTGATCCTCATTTAGAGTACTCTCCTTTTAGTTTGTCCAGAGGATGGGCAGACCAATAGCCATGGGTCTGCAGAGGTTTCCTCCACATGGGGGATTTTCCTATCTTGAGTGCAAGTGGTCATACTCTCCTTGAGTTGGAAGAGGTATCTTTTTGAGCCTTCAATTCCCCTATAAATTCCTACTTACATACCTACTACTCAAGGGTGGGAATAGAGTAAAGCCACAAAAAGTACTACAAGTTACACAAACACTAATACCTCATCACTATTCCCCAAACAGTGAATGGGAGGGCTTAAGCCCGAGGTTCAATGTGGGGAATAGCTCCTCCCACTACCTCTACTTAAATCCCATTACTCACACACCTACTTGCTTAGGAAGTGTATTTTTGTCCACCATCATCCCCTCCTCCTCCTTCTCCGGTGCTCTTCTCACCTTTGTTCATGGGCCTTCTATTCCCTACAAATTACTACCTACATACCTAATACTCAAGGATGGGAATAGAGTAAAGCCACAAAAATACTGCAAGTTATACAAGCACTAATACCCCATTGCTGTTCCCCAAACATTGAATTAATGGCCATTGCTGTAGTAGCTGCTATAGTATATGTTAAACCTCATAGTTATTAATGTTTTCTCTTCTCCTTGCTAGAAGCACATTTTTTGTTTAAATCTTTCAAAAATATATTACCAAAAGATAGTTATGTTCACATTCTAGCAATTGGTTCTTTTTAGCCAGGTAATTTCAGTAACTTTAAAGGCATACAGGTTATAAGTATAGCGTTCACTTCTTGATGAACCATTCTTCAGTTTAGTAGCATGTCTGTTTAGCAGCACTGCTAGCTGCTAAATGCTCCCCTCTATTAGTCCTGGGCTGTGGTATAAGCTGGTTGCAACCAGTCAGCACCCTGGCATGTGTGATATCATCTTGTCCTGGCACTCATCCCCATCAGAGCACTCTGCCATTGCTAAGCAATGACGTGGCATTGCCCTCCGATGTCTAGTATGGGGCAAAAGTACAAAAACATGTGTTAGGGGCATGCTACTCACCCCCAGTAGCCAGGCAGCTGACCGCATTTTTTTAATTGTTAAATAGATTTATTTTTAACCGTTCTTTATGTTGCTACAAATAGACAGCTCCACAACAGGGTGCCAGTGTTTTAAAACATTTTCTTGTAACAGATCACATTTCTGATAGCCAGTTAATACATGTATTCTGTAAAGAACAATGTGAGGAACATATCTCACCATGCACACCACCAAAACTCCCTTCTGACAAACCACCAACTTTATCACACCTGAGAGTTTCAGGTTTAAACTTAAAGCTATTCTAGTTTTTTAGTTATAGGTGAACAAATAAAGGACTTAATTTATGCAATGTTTAAATTTTTGCACCTCTGTAATGTTGTCTCTAGTTGAACCAACTACCATAAACTTTTCAGAATCCAGAGATCCTCATACCAACTCTGTGCCTTCCAAATTTCAAGAAAACTGGTTGAACGGGGAAAGAGTTTTCAAGGTGCACAAATCAGTGTTTAGCATTAAAATGCTTACTCAACCCTAAAATACTGACTCTACTGTATTTGTATAATATTCATAGTGAGAAAACTGAGTTACTGCAGACATTAGGGTTGAAGATCGCAAACTGCACAGAGTAGGGAAATGAAAAAAACATTAGAGTTTTGAGACTCCAGAGTCTTGGTGAATCAGTGGTGGAGTGTTCCTTAGGGTTGTCAACCCTAATGCCCACCCACTCATTCCCCAGCCCATAGCCCCCTGTTCAAAGCAAAAGTTACAGCTCAAAGCCAGTGCCTCATAATGATACACTATTTGGAAGTGGAGAAATAGGACTTACCACATGTTTCCAACCAAAAATCAGTTATAGCTTTCTTCATGCAAGGCCCTGCATGAAGAAAACAGATATCGTCTAACCTTGTTTGCTGAGGGGAAGGGATTGCATTAGGGTTGATAACCCCAAGGAAGACTCCACCACTGATTTGTCAAGACTCCAGAGACCCAAAACATAAATATTTTTTCATTTCCCTACTTTGCGTGCTTTGCATTCTTCAACCTTAATATCTGCTTTAGTGCAGTTTTTGTTTACAATGAACTTCCCCTCTTTTTGTCACAGAAATTCTTGTTGTTGTATTGGTCCTTGTAACCCAAGGTCCACGTCGACTAATTTTATAGCTTTCACTGGACCAACAGAGTTGTTACAAAAGAAAACAGGTGCTGTAACATACTAACATACTAAAATGCCAGCAGAATAGGCCTAATGGTCTTTCATGTCTGCTCGTTTGGTCAGCCCCCACCCTGGGTGCTGACCTTGCTGTCCCCCTCGCCTTCTCTGGCTTCTCCCTTCCCAGTTCCGGATATTCTTGCTGCATTGGATTTTGCTTCCTGAACCCTTCCCCTGTACCTGTACCACCCCATCTTGAACCCCTCCACTGTCTCTGCCTCCACCAGCCCCCTAGGTAGTGCATTCCATGGCTCTACCACCCTCTCAGTGAGTAGCACCTCCTCCTTTCTCCCTGAATCTTCCCCTCCAGCTTCCACCCATGCCCTCTAGTGGCCCCTCCTCCCTTCCTTCAGACACCCTCACTGTTCCTCCCTATTTACCCTCTTCATGTACCTGAAGACCTCTATCATGTCCCCCGGTCCCTTCTCTCTTCCAGTGTACATATTTAGCTCTTCGAGCCTCTCCTCATAGGTCCTGTCCCCAAGCCCCAAATCATTTTTTGCCTCCTCTGGACCCTCTCCAGGAGGTTAATATCCCTCTTTAAAGTGCGGCCTCAAAACTGCATGCAGTACTTCAGGTGCAGCCTCACCAAGCAGTTATGCAGAGGAGATCACTTCCCTCCTTCTGAGGTGATCCCCTAGCGATGCATCCCAGCATCCTGTTGGCCTTGGCTGCTGCCCTCCTACAAGTCTCAGAGTTGTTCATCTTGACATCCACCACCACCCCAGGTCCCTCTCAGCCATTGAGACTTGTAGTATTTCCCCAGGTGTACACTTGGCCTGGGTTTCTGGCCCCAGGTGGAGTACCTTACACATTTCCTGCAAACCTCAGCTTCCACTTTCTAGACCATCTTTCCAGGCCTCCAGATCCCCTGCAGGCCACCCTCCCTCCTCCCCATCCACCACCGCCCCCAGTTTCGAGTCATCTGCAAAGAGACTCATCTCACTCCTGATTCCTGTCCTTATGTCAGATCGTAGGCGTTGAACAGAAGGGCCCAAGGACTGATCCCTGTGGGACCCCACTAGTGACCTCCTTGGGGAAGAGACTATCCCACCAAGCTCGACCCTCTGGGTCGGTCCTGGAGCCAATTGCCTATCCATCGGATCATCTGGTTTCCACCCCATTTCTCCTAGTTTATCCAACAGGCCCACGTGAGGAACAGAGTCAAATGCCTTGTGAAGTCTAGAAGAGGACATCCACTGGTCTACCCAGGTCCAAGGCACTTATCACCCAGTCATAGAACTCCACCAGGTTTGTCTGACACGATTTCCGGGATGAATCCATGCTGTCTATCGTCCAGGCACCCTGACTTATCCAGGTTCCCCCCTAGCCTCTCCTTGACAATGCCCTCCATCACCTTGCCCACCACTGATGTCAGGCTGACAGACCTGTAGTTCCCTGCCACCTTCCTTGATCCCCCCTTGTGGATAGGTACTACATGCGCCACCTTCCAGTCTTGGGGCACCCACCCTGTCCTCAGAGAGATGGTGAAAAGCTCTGCCAGGGGTTTTGCCAGGACATCTGCAAGTTCCTTCAGCACTCTAGGATGTAATTTATCTGGCCCTGGTGCTTTCTCCGTCTTAAGGGAGCTGAGGGCTTCCCTCACTCTCTCTGCTGTGATTTCCACTTCCAGTACCTCTTCTTCCTGCTTAGCCCTCCCCCCACCTGCCAGTGATGCCCCCCCCCAGACCTGCCGATTGGTAAGGGGCCTCCCCTCCTCATGATCTCTGTCTCCTCCCATGTATGATGCAGCATCCCCATTTTCCCTGGTGAAAACTGAGGTGGAAGTACTCATTTAGTACCTCAGCCTGCTCCTCTGGGTCTTGTGCCCATCTCTTCCTGATTTAATCCTGCTAATCTGCCCCTTCACCCTTCTTCGTCTTTCCCCAATGATCAAGAACCCTTTTTCCTCTCCCATTTCCCTGGCCAGGTTCTGCTCCTTCCTTGCCTTAGCCACCCTCACCACTCTAGTGGCCCTTCTAGCCATCAGCTCATACTCTCCTCAATCCTCTTTCACTCCTTGAGCACTTGAATTTCTTATAGGCTGCTTTTCCCACACCACCTCCTGGACCTCCCTGGTCCACCAACAGGAGTTTTGGGCCCTCACGCATTTTGTCTTACTCTTGCACAGGTGCTGGTGGCATCCTGCACCCTCTCCTGATGATTTCCACTTACTATCAGCATCCATGTCTGTTAATCCCATCAAATGCTCCTTAAGGATCCTTCCCTTAAAATCCACCCCCTGAAGTCGGTTACTTCCGTCTTTGTGCAGCCTTCTACCCTCCTAGGTCCTGGCAGAACCAGACCGTGGCATGGTCACTCCTCGCCAATGGGTCCCTGCCTCCAGGCCTCCAATCTGGTCACTGTCTGCCAGGACCACACATCCAGTACCTGTGCCTCCTGGTCGGTTCCCTCACCTGCTGAGTTAGGAACACGTCTTGAAAGACATCCAACAACCTCTGTTCCTGGTCACAGAGGATGTCATAGTCTCCCAGTCTGTTCCTGGCATGTTTAAGTCCCCTAACACCACCACCCTTCCTCTGCCCAGTCTGCAGTGTCTCCTAACATCTGCCACCAGACTGTCCTCCAGCTCCTCCGCCAGGCAGGGGTCTACCACCACTCTTTTTTACTCTCTTGCCCCCCTTGTTATCAGGTATTCAAATCTCCTCCACGGTTCCTCCGCCTCCTCTACTCCCCTATGCCAATGTAGTTTTTTCTATCATTGCTACCCCTCCTCCCCTTCCCTCCCCCTGCATTCCTGAACATAGTGTAACCCTCCAGGTTCAGGTCCCAGTCATGTCTTGCAGTGGCCCAAGTCTCAGTGACCGCTGCCACATCCACTGCTCCCTCAGTTAACATCGCCTGGAGCTCAGGCATTTTATTGCCAAGCTCCTGGCATTTAGCAGGACTACCTTCCACCCTTTCCTATAGTTCCATTTCCTGCCGTGTTCCTTGGGATTCTGTTTTCTCCTGGTCTGCACTTTGCCAGTTGGTCTTTCCTGCAATCCTCCTGGTCCACAGGGGTGGAGACAGAGTCCCTCCTTTATCGGCATCCCTTGACTGCCTTTTCTCCCATCCACCCCTTCACAGATTTAAACCCCACTTTTCACCAGTGCTCCTCTATTTTCAACTTAAGGATTCCCCTCCCCTCCAAATTGAGATGTAGTCTATCTCTAGCATACAGCTCCTTATCCTTCCAGGTCTCCCCCCAATCCCCCATCAACCCATACCCTCTCAAGCACCTGTGTTCTTTTGTAACAACTCTGTTGGTCCAATAAAAGGTATAAAATCATCTGTTTGTGTGGACCCTCTTTTTGTGATAGTGGAATCATAACATGAAATTAAATAAACAAAATAGTAGAGATATTTCTAGTCTTGCTTTATCAACCAACTAGCAAGTTAAAGACAAAGTGTCTTAATATTGTAGCTACACATTACACTGTACCATCCTAGCTTAGCTACAATACTAATAATAAAGATTTCTTACCTGGGTGTTGGGGGATTGTGGGATGGGGTTTGGCTGGCTTAGGAGGAAAATCCAGTCTTGCCTGTAAAATAAGAATAACAATGAGGTCACAAAGGATCTGCAGATCTTTAGTAACTAACTAAGACAAACAAGGTACTACAAACATAAAACAATACTAATCTGATACATGTGATCTGTATCCAATACAACAGGGCTGGCATCTTCATTGTTCCACAGGACCTGTAGATATCAAGTTGAAAGAGGGATAGTATGAGTAATAAAAAGTAAAATTAGCTGTGTTAGGTGGAAAGGGACAGTACTTTTTTGGGGGGGATTTAAAGTGAGTTGGTCGGGGGGGTGAATGCTGGTAACATGCCAGTGATCCTGGTTCAGGAATGGACTAGTGTCACTTGTGGAGGCCAGCATGGGGATGTGGATGGGATTCAGCATCCTGGGCTCACTCTTGTTTTGAGGAGAGGGGGCAATTTGCTCAATTCATTGACTTCCACCAGGGCTGGATGAAGCCATCACCTTTTACATGTCCTGAAACACTGATGGGTTGCTGGACTACCAAGTGACTGACAATCAAGGGGGGCAGATGCTCATCTCCCTCCTATCCCCATCATGGTGAGTGTGTGTGTGTGTGTGGGCTGTGGGGGGGGGTACCAAAGCTACAAAATAAGTTCCTGAGATAGAAGGTGATGGGACTGGGTGTCTGACAGCAGTAGGGGCTTGTCAGCAGTGCGGGGCCTGCAGTGACCAACTTTCATCCTGCCAGACACACTTTCCCCATCTTCTTACCTTCCCACTTATTCTGATGCAGTTCATTAGCCCATCAGGCCTTGACATGCATGTCAACCGTTTGTGCGGGAAGGCTCCATAGCCCAGCACAAGTGTGCCAGAACACTGCTCTTTCCCTGCCCAGGCTGCGGCTAGTGCTGCACCTTGCAGAGCATTCTGCCCAGCCTTGGTCAATTCAGCTGGCTTACTGAGCTCACACCAGAACTCAAGTCAATGGCATGGGAAGATAAGGTGGTCCCCACTAAGCTAATGACTGTCCCTGCAAACAATGTTACATCATAAACTTTTTTGAGACATTTTGACCACAAATTTTCAACATAGTCCTTTTATGATTGCCCCCTTCTGAACATGACAGGTGTGCCACATATGTGAAACACATTTTGGCCAAGATTTGAAAAAGACACCTGTCACGTTGATGATGAGGAGGTGTGAAAAAATGACTTTGTTGAAAATTTGCAGTCAAAATATTGAAAATGACCAAAGTTATGAGTGAGTATTGCAAAATTTCAAGGTACGGTAATAACTTTTTTGTTTTAATATTTCAACCCAAATTTTTCAACATATTTTTATGACCCCACCTCATGAACCCAGTACAGGAAAATTTTAAAATCCCACCCAAAAGGTTAGTTTGCAGAGTGACTGTGAAATCACCTTTTGGTATGGATTTGAAAAGGTTTATCTACATTGTTCATGTGTGAGGGAAGGGACAAAAAATAAAAAAAAAAACTGTTGAAAATCGGGAGTAGAAATATTAAAAAATTACTAAGATATGAGTAAAAGTTCCAAACACATTGAAATACATTAACAACATTTACCTAATTTCCTCAGTTCTTATTCTGGTGTGGAAGGAGGAAGATGTGTCTCTGGTACAGAGAGGATTATGGCATTGGATCTCAGTAGGTAAGTAAGGGGTAGGTGGAGTGTGGGTTGGTGGGTACTGAATGGGGGGAGGCTAATCACAGTGGTGGCAGCAGCAATGCAACAGACAAGAATGGATCATTTTATTTATTACAAGAACCAAGACAACAACAAAAAAGAGACTTTGTGGGACTGTTTTTGAATTACAGGTACCGACACTGGGGATTGGGCATCCAAGTATGGGTTTGATGTTTGGCAGCATGGGGGGAGGGCTCCCTGGTGTTGCACACTTGTGGCGGGAAGGGTGGAGGAGTAATTTAGCTGGCACCAGGGATTCGGCATCCCAGTGTCAGCATTATAGCTGGGGTGGGAGTGGGGCTTTCACCTAACTGGCACCAGGGATGGGGCATTCCGGTGTCAGGGATGGAAAAGGGGGATTTAACCAGCATAGTGGGTGGGCACCCTGGTGTCAAAAACTGATTTTTAGCTGGCACCAGGGACTGGACACCCCAGTGTCCAGATTACATAAAAGAGGCAGAATATAAAAGAATAACCATGCCCAGCTTTGTTCAGCACGATGCACTGATGTGTAGCCCCACCCCACTGAATGAACATTAGTAAACTGATATGGATGCTGTTTGCAGCATCAGAATAGCCCTGCCACCCCTTCCCCAGGCATGCACATAGTTTAATCAAATGACCACATTAAAATGTGGTTATAAAAATCAATTATTCTTAGTATACCTGTGTTTTTTCTTAATTTTCTAAAAAAAGGTAGCACGTTGGGGGCTTAAAATCCACAAAAGCACATACCTTGAGGCAAGTTCTGTCAAACTTGTAAATTTCAGCTTTGAAATCCTTCTAGTTGTTTAGTTATAAGCAAGCAAAAGAAGTCTTAATTTATGTAATTGTTATGTTATACAAATCTGTAATGTTGCCCTGGGTGTACCAATTGCCATGAAAGATCTTTAGGATCCAGGGATCCTTTCACCAATTCTGTGCCTTCCAAATTTCAAGTACAGTACATCAGTTGAGGGGGGCTGAGTTATTAAGGTGCAAAAAATGGGGCTTAACATTAAAGTGCTTACTCAGCCCTAATATACAGGTGCACCTGTACCCAAATAAAATATAGTAATAGTAAACAAAACTGCATTATTGCAGAGAGACCTTAGGGTTGAAGAACGCAAATTGCACAAAGTAGAAAAATAAAAAAAAATCAGGGTTTTGGGTCTCCAGAGCATTGGCAAAACATTGATGGGGTCTTCCTTGGGTCTGTCAACCCTAATGCCCACCCTCTCACCCACATGCCCATAGCCCCCTGTTTGAAGCACCAGGTACAGCTCCAAGGCAGTGCCTCAAATTGATACACTACTCAAAGGTAGGGAAGTATGGCTTGCTGCATATTGCCAACAGAATCTGTCATAGCTTACTTCAACCAGGGCCCTGCATGAAGACAAGGGATCACATCTGACTTTGTTTGCTCAGGAGATGGGGTGGGAATTAGGTTTGACAACCCCAAGGAAGACCCCACCACTGATTCACCAACACTTTGGAAAATCTAAACCCTAATGCTTTTCGTTTCTCTACTTTGTGGGCTTTGTGTTCTTCAACCCTAATGTCTGCATTAACATCGTTTTTTGCATTTAGTTTCCCTTCTTTTTCTGATAGTGGAATCATATTCTCATTCACACAGGGCCCTTTGGGATTTGCACAGAATTAAATAAATAGAATACTGGAAATAGTTCTGACCTAGGACATGGGCCCATCGGGCCTTGACACTCATGTCAACACCTTGTGAGGAAGGCTTCTCAGACTACAACAAGGTGTCTTGTGTGTGCCAGAACACTGCTCCATCCCTCCCCAGGCTGGGGGCAATGCTGCATGCTACAGTACCTTCCCCCACAGCCTCAGCCCATTAAGCCAGTTCACTGAGCTTGCACCCTAACTTAGGTCACTGACACAAGAAGGCAAAGCGGTCCCCACTGGGCCAATGGACATCCCTGCAAACGTTACCTCATAATTTTTTTTGTGACTTTTTGACCACATAAATTCAATTGGGACTTTTTATTACCTCTCCTATTGAACATGACAGGTGCCATTTAACAAAATACTGGACAAAATGTAATTTTGTGCAGGAAGTGTGAAATCACATTTTGACCAGGATTTGAAAACAACAGCTGTCATGTTCATGAGGTAGTGTGAAAAAATGGCTATGCTGAAAATTTGGATATATAAATATTGAAAATTACTAAAGTTATAAGGGTGCATAGAAACATCACAAAATATACCTGCAGCGTCGTTCGACCAGCCAGGATTTAGGCTGCTTCCTGAGGCCTGTGGCTCATTGCTGCCTGAGTGAGGGACTGAGTGAGGTGAGGGAGACTCTGCTACTGTGGGTCCCCCTCCTGCACTGGGACTGACAGTGCAATTCAGAAAGGAAAGAAAAATCATGACCCTGGGTTTGAGGAGCCAGCTTGTTGTCACGGTTGGGCAGACCTCCCCTGGAACTGGGAGAGAAAAGTGTGGACTCTGAAAAAAGAGCCTGATTGCTCTGAACTGGGAAAAGTCACGATCTGGGGTTTGAGGTGCCGGCTTGTTGCTGCAGTTGGGCAGACCTCCTCTGGAATTGGGAGAGAAAAGTGTGTACTCTGAAAAAATAGACTGACTGCTCTGAACTGGGAAGGGGGCTGCTGTTCCCGTGGTTGTGCTCTGGAGGGTGAATCTTTCAGGACTCTGTGATGGCTCCAGAGAAGCTGAGGCTGTGGAGCTTTTAGGCACCAATGTTTAAAAACAGCCCTGGCACCTGACTGGCTCCTCTGCCTCCAGCATCGTTTTACCAGCCAGGATTTGGGCTGCTCCTGAGGCCTGCAGCTCATTGCTTCCTGCTGCGAGGGACCAAGGGAAGTGAGGGAAACCCTGCTACTGTGGTACCCCCCTCCTGCACCAGGACTAATGGTGCAATTCGGAAAGGAAAGAAAAGTGACCCGGGGTTTGAGGCAGCAGCTTGTTACTGCAGTTGGGCGGACCTCCCCTGGACTCGGGAGAGAAAAGTGTGGGCTCTGAAAAAATAGTCTGACTGGTCTGAACTGGGAAAAGTCATGACCCAGGGTTTGAGGCACTGGCTTGTTGCCGCAGTCGGGCGGACCTCCCCTGGAACCGGGAGAGGAAAGTGTGGACTCTGAGAAATAGACTGACTGCTCTGAATTGGGAAGGGGGCTGATGTTCCTGCAGTTGTGCTGTGGAGGGTGAATTTTCTCTGCCCAATCACCTACCCCATTCCCTCATCTCCTTTAATGCTCCCTAGCCCCCCCACTAGCTTGGGGGAGCCTACTACATTCTCCTCCTCGGTTGGCCCAGGGCCAGGCTTACTGGTGCCCTATTTCAATTGTGGATGTGTAGCTTTACCCTGTTCTTACTGGTGCTTGCTCCTAACTAAATTCTGTCTGTTCTTGTATATCAATCCTCGAGCCACAAATAATATTCTATTGTCTTAAAATGAGAGATAGTTTATACTCATAACTGTGCATGTATATTAATTCTCGAGCCATGTACAGCATTTTAATGTTTTAAAAGTAGAGCTAGTTAGCATGAACAGCATTTTAATGTTTTAAAATCAGAGCTAGTTAATCCTCAGGTGCATGCACAGCAACTTTGGAGCCTGAAGGAGCAAACTATTGTCTTTATTAGCTAGACTAGGGAATCTGCTATGGTTCCTGTTCTCGGAGTGTTGTTACCTGCTACCCTCTAATCACCTTCCTGAGCTGCCAGGGAATGTATCTTGTGCTAGGTCTCTACCACAAAACAAACCCACTCTCGTCCCCCCCCTGGCCATACAGGATGCTGTCTCTGAGTGGTTGCTCTGGGCTCCATCGTCTGGCTGGGGCCTCAGCCCATAACCCTGGTCTGCAGGCTGCCAGACCCTCCCTTAAGACCCCCCTGCCTGGCTATCTGCCAAGGGCATGAAAGTAGCGCACCTGAACATACGAAGCTTACTACCTAACCTAGCAGAGCTTATAGCCTGGGTGACACATTATAACCCTGATATTACAGGGGTCATGGAAACCTGGCTGAAACCCTATATCCCAGACTTGGCATGTGCCCTCCTGGGGTACAACCTTGTTAGGCTAGACAGAGTAGGGAACAAGAGAGAGGGTGGGGTGCTCTTATACTGTAAGAGTCACCTAAATGTATCTGTCATAAGGCATTCACCACACCCATCCCACACCTGTGAGTTTTTTCATGCCCTTCTCCTGCTAGGCAACACCAAAAAGGTACACCTGATCTGTGCCAACAATCCTCTGAAGGGAGGTGTGCTAGGGCTCTCCTCCCTCCTTGACTGTCTCACCCCATGGTTGGCTCAAATTAGCTATTAGTCCTAGATGACTTCAACCTCAACTGGGTGGGCTGCAACATCCAGCAATATGAGCCCCTGCTGTCTGGTCTCACCCTCAGCCAGCTCATTTTGGAACCCACAAGGCTCTCTCCATGTGGGGACAAGGGATCATTCATTGATTGTATATGGGGCATCTCATCTCCCAGATTCCTTGCACGGTGATCCAGATGAGGGATTACTCCAAACTTAACATTGGAGAATATCTTGCAGACCTGCGACAAACTGACTGGACCCAGATCACTGCAGTACAGGACCCCTCTGGGGCTCTTGACAACTTTCTTGCAGTATTCACCCCCTGCAAGACAAGCATGCTCCCCTCACAAAAAGAAGGGTGAGGGGCACTGTCACAAAGTGGCTCCATGGCAGCCTTTTCTCCTTCATGAAGCAAAGGGACAAGTGCTGGGCGAGGTACAAGGCCTCCCTCTCCAACACTGACCTCCATGAGTACAGACAGCTGTAAAACTCTTGCAAAAGAACCATCCCGCATTGCCAAGAGCAAGTTCTGCCAACGTGCCCTACTCTTCTCAGCCAGAAACCCAAGGAGCTTCTGGCAGAACATCAAAAACATGGTTGGAGGGTCCGCCAGAGCTCAGGTCACTGATATGCACATTGGCCGGGTTAACTGCAACAATCTCTTCACAATTGCCAATGCCTTTAACTCCATGTTCACTGACCTGCCAGCTCTACCCTGCCAGCCCCATGACCCCAAGGACATGGACTCCCCCCTGATGGGGCATCCCCCCAACCTCCCTTCTACCTCAGGGCCATCTCTGTCTTGGAGACCCAGAAGCTCCTTGCTGGTCTTTCCCCTCACACTGGCACCGGGCATGACTGCCTTAAGCCCAAACTACTCAGCCTAGGGGCCTCTATTCTAGCCCGACCCATCACCCACATCTTTAGTCAATCTCTATCATCAGGTATCATCCTGGACATCTGGAAAGTTGCCAAAGTTGTTCCAGTTCACAAACAAGGTGATCCTAAAGATCTCAAGAACTACCTCCTATAGCGATCCTGTCAGTGATCAGCAAGCTTCTTGAGAAGGTGGTTGCCTCGCAGCTCACCCACTACCTGCAGACCCATGATCTACTCTCTCTTGCACAACATGGCTTCAGAAAAGGGCAGAGCACCTCCACTGCCCTTGCCGTTGTCACCTCTGAGATCAGGTCAGCTGCAGATTGAGGCAAATTGACTGATGCCATCTTCATCGATCTCTCAAAAGCCTTTGACGGGGTCGACCACTCACTCCTCTGTTCCTCTCTCCTGTACCTTGGATTCTCCTCCCCAGCCCTTGTCTGGATCACCAACTACCTCACGGGCAGACAGCAGTATACCAAGTTCAACAAGGCCTTGTCTGAGCTTCCTTCAGTGAACTGCGGGGTTCCCCAGGGCTCTGTCTTTGGGCCTTTCCTGTTCTCCATTTTCATAAATGATCTGTCCTTGGCCCCGGCTCATGGGCGATGTACTCTATATGCAGATGACCTTGTCATCCTGACTAGCTACCAGGACATCTCTGTCATCACTGCCCAGCTAAACTCTGACTTTGACCAAATCCAAACCTGGCTAAAGGACCAGAAGCTCACTATCAACCTGCAGAAGACTCAGACCATGCTCTTTGGCTCTACAGCCAAGACAAAAGCTGTCCCTGCCCCTTTAAAGATCTCATGTGCCGATGGGTCCCTTCTACAAGCTGTTGATTATGTCAAGTACCTGGGGGTGACACTTGACCCACAACTTTAATTTTGCTTTGCATATACACAACACATGTAAGGCTTCTAATTGTAAGCTGGGTCTCGCATACAGGGCTATAAGCTGTCTCACCCTGGCTGTCCATCTTGCCCTAGCCAGGGGGTTCTCCTACCCATGCTATGCTATGGACTTGTCACCTTTGCCCACAACACAAAACCAGTCTATCAAAATGGGCTACAGCGTACAACAGCATCTGTCGCTTTGCACTCTCAGCCCCCCACCTCACCCACTTCTGTGAGCTCTACTCCCACCTTGAGTGGCTCCCACTGGAACAGCACCACACCTTTGTCTTGGACAACTTCATCGACAATGTGATCTGAAAGGCCACCCCTTCTGCCTTCACAATATATCCCTCTTACCCGCTATCCCTTTCTACCACCTAAGATCCAGTGGCTGTTATGTCGTCCTGGCTCCAAAAACTTGCGCACAAATGGGAGACTGGGCCTTTGCTGCATATGCACCCCAGTTATGGAATGCCCTTCCAGCAAGCACTCGCTCCTTCACCTCCCTTCCCTCCTTTAAAGCCTACCTCTAGGGCTTCCTCAAATCGGCCTCTGTCTGCCTCTGCACTTAAATGACTGGCTGAGTTCATTACCCAATGCCTCTGCTTAAGGTGGAGGGGCTCTGCCCCTTACTCACTAGTGAGCTGACAGATATTTAGAAGTGATTGTGCTGGGTCCACTTAGGCCCTTCTGCCCATTAACGTGTATATGTTCAATGCCCCACCCTCATGCTCTGCCTTGTCTCTCCAATCTTCAATTGTACTAATCATTTTTACCTGCCTCCCTAATCCTTTTGGGGTGTTATTGCCCTGGTATGTTGGCTACTGCCTTCCTTGCCTGGACCACACTGTCACGTAAAACCTGATGTTCTTGCACTGCCCTTGCTCTCCTTGACTCTCCTGAATGCACCTTGTACTTGTTGTTGCCTGATGTTCTTGCATGTACCTCTGTAACCTCCCAGGTTGCACCTGAAAATAGGCACTTAGTTGTCTAGTGTGCTTACCTGGTAAACAAAAGCAAACAAATAAATAAATGTTCATAACTTGGTTGTTTTCTAACATTTTGACCGCAAACTTTTCAACATAGTCTTCTTATGACTTCAGTGAACCCAGTAGGAAAATGTTAATTCCCACCTAAACATAATTTTGCCTACAGGTGTGGAAAACATGTTTTGGTCAGAATTTGAACAAGCATTTGTCAATGCCGAATGTTGGCTTGCTGGCATTGGCATTGGCAGTGCAGGAGTTAGACAGATGCATCATAGGAATGGCAGTGAAGTATTGAACTGATGCCAACCCCCCGCAGAGAGTGACAAGCATTAGGGTGTCCTTTTGGGTGTTTGGTAGTGCAGTGCAGGAAAACATGTCGGGCAGGATGTGAGAAATGGCAGCTGCACAGTTCATAAGGATGTGGAAAAAAATGCCAGTGTTGAAAATGTGGCATGTAAATATACCAAATTTGCGAAGCTACTAGGGTGTGTGGGAAATATGCAATGCACGCTTACAACACTGCCATTTTATGGGCGTTCGGCACCAAATTTTCAACATAGGCATTTTAGCACCTCTGCTCATGTACAGTGTTATTGTTATTTCCTCAAAGTGTCCCAAGAAGTGATTTCGCACAGCGACCACGCTATTCTGCGCCGGAAGTGTGAAAACACATTTTGGGCATGATATGTCAAATGACAGCTGTACTGTTCATCAAGAGGTGTGGAAAAATGGCAATGGTGAAAATCCAGACTGAAAATATCACAAATGCACACATAGCACGAGTGTAGTAATCTGCCAACGCACGCTCGTAACACAGTTATTTTATGGAGTATCATCACCAAATTTTCAACATAGGCATTTTAGGTCCTCTGCTCATGAACTGTGCCACTGTCATTTTCATAATCTGGCCCAAACACTGATTTCCAACAGTGACTGTGCTATTGTGTGCCGGAAGTGCGGAAACACATTTCGGGCAGGATGTGGAAGATGACAGCTGTACTGTTCACAGGGAGGTGTACAAAAATGATAATGCTGAAAATCCAGCAGCAAAATATTGTGAATACGCGAAGTTACGAGCCTGCGTAGCAACTGCGCAACACACGCTAGTAAAACAGGCATTTGTTGGATTTTTTCCACCAAATTTGGAACTTAGGCTTTTTAAGAGGGCACCTCATGAACACCACCACTGTCATTTTGTAAATGGGCCCCGAAAGGTGATTTCGCGCAGTGACTGCGAAATCACCTTTTGAGACCGATAAACACCATGACAGTGACAGAATTCATGAGGAGGGGCCCCCAAAACCCCATGTTGAAAATTTGGTGCAAAATTCCAAGAAATGCCTGAGATATGCAACAAAGTTGAAAAACCCTATTCATGCCATTATACAGCTTACCAGCATTTCCTCAGTTCGTGGTCAGCTTTGAAGAGTGCAGACGTGTTCCTGGTCCACAAGATCATCGCACCGACTCGGAGGTAAGTATGGGGTGAGGGGTGTGGGAGGCAGGGTGTGCAGTGGGTGGGTGCGGTTGTGGGGGCAGGAGACCGTGGGACCGTTTTTAATTTTCAGGTACTTTTTTTTTTTTAATTGATGACGCGATGTTTGCCATGCTGGGGTGGGCACCCAGCATGGAGAAGGATAGCTGGTGGGGGGATGTGGAGCCGATGGGAATTAGGCACCCCACGCCGGCCATGGCATCAGTGCCACACTGGGTAGGCTCCCCAGTGTGGCACCCTGTACTTGGGAGGGGGAGGACAGTGGAGCCAATGGGGATTGGGCACCCCGTCCACTCATTCAATGACTTGCCACGCTGGGGTGGGCACCCAGCGTGGCATGGGGAAGGCTTGGGGGGGGGGGAGTCGCGGGACTCAGATTAGCCGGACATGCTGACATGGGGATTGTACCCCCGATGTTGGATTCCTTTCAGAGTTAGTGGCAGCGGCTTCAGCGCCATGTTTATCAAAATGTTTCACTTGGAAAGGCACGTATGGGAAGCGTGTCTTTATGCCGTTGCATGACGAGCTTGTCTCTGATTGCAGCGGCACTTTGTTTACAAGTTATGTCCACTTTACATAATGTTGGTGTCAGCGCTAGCATGCTGGCTTATTGGGGAATGAGGGATGCACCTACAGATGCATGCCCTGCATTCGCCCAACAGCAGCCGAGCCTCCAAATCTCCACTCTTCCAATATGTTGCCTTGTGCGCAAGCGTGGCAAGCCAACATAAAAATGACAGCTGAAATGTTCTTGAGTCATGTGAAAAAATGTATATGTTGAAAATTTGCAGTCAAAATATTGAAAATTACTAAAGTAATGAGCAAGCTTAGAAAATTTTCAATATATGCTCATAAATTGGTCATTTGGTCAATAGGCGGTGTGTTTGTAACTTAACAGCAATCTTTGACCTCCTGGTTACGAGGGGTCAGAGCTGTGGAAAACTCATTGCTGCACACTTGGTGCAGTTTGAAAAGTCCTTAGAGCTACCAGGATCTTCTAGCTATTGGTGCAGTGCTATAAAATTTTAAATTTTAATTGTGCTGAACAGAGGAGGTGGGTGCTGACATCACTTTTGATTTGGCGCTACAAAGCCCAACCACCCAGTGAGTGGAGGTGAGTGCTGGGCAGAGGCGACACAGGCAGAGGCAAGCAGTGTCTGCTGGCATCAGCCAGAGGAGAAAGGGAAAGGGCCAGAAATGCTAACAGTGACAAGAAAAAAAAAAAGGCCACCAGCACTAGCAAGAAAATACACAATGCATAATCCAGCAGACCCTTCAGAAAAGCTGTTGTAAATATTATGTAAAGAAGGTACTCTTGTGCATTATCTTAAGTGTAAAATGTCTGTCAAACCCATATGTCACACAAAAGCATTTACATGTATTAAATGTAAAGCATATGCCATGTTTCAGTCAAAACTAAATGAACTAGAAAATGAAATTACAAAATTACTACTTAGTAAAACACAAGAGGCTAATCCTGGGCAATCAGATACTGCTAAACAAAATTGTGAAAGAGCTAGGCAGGATGACTAGGATAGTGGGGACTCAGAAACTGAACTGAGACAAGCTAAAAAGGAAAGGAAGGTGAACATCTAATTAATCAAGATTAATGGTATACTGTCAAACTGGGTAGAGGTGGAAAAGAAGGCAGAAGGGCTGAGGTGAACAATTTACAAACACCTAACGGATTTGAAATTCTAGCTGATATGGAGACAGAACAGCCAATAAACAATCATGTCAGTTCTGGAGCAAGAGAAATGATAGTCTTAGGTGACTCCACTATTAGGAAGTGTGATACAATAATATGTGAAGGAGATAAGCAACACAGAATGGTCCTTTGTTATCCTGGGTCTAGAATAAAGGACATAAGTTCACTAGCACCTAGCACTATAAAATCTAGTGTACCTAATCCAGTGGTAACACTACATGTAGGGGCAAATGATGTAAGATATAGCCATGAGAAGGACATATGTCAAAACATGCTAGATACTGCTAAATAACTAAAACAGTTAGGTGTAGAGGTAGTTATTTCAGGCCTGCTACCTATTCCAAGTGCAAACAAGAAAAAAATGACACAATCTTCAGAATCAATACCAGACTAAAAAAACTGGATTACAAAAGAAAACATCAGATTTATCGATTCCTGGTCACACTTAATAACAAATTTCACCTTTTTAGTAGAAACAGCTTACATTTAAAAGATAATGGGACATATATACTAGCTAGATTAATCAAAATGCACATGAAGACTGTCCCTTTAAACTAAAATGGCAGGGAGTCAGTGGACTCCAGAAATAAGAAAACAGCCAGATCAGGCACTAAGAACACGTAAAAAAACCTGATATAAACAGTCATCAAAATAATGAAAACGTCAGGTGCTTATTATATAATGCCAGAAGCCTAAACAACAAAATAGGCAAACTGCAAGGACTATTAAACATCAATAAAAATACAGCCATTGTATTAATTACAGAAACCTGATAGAAAAACACTGATAATTGGAACAAAGAACTTCATAGTTATAATCTGTTCAGACTTGATAAGACTAGTAGAAAGGAAGGTGGCATTGCAATATACATTAATAAAACCATAACAGCTGTGGATATAACATCTACAGTTAAGAAACACAATGCTGAAAATGAAACATTATGGGTATGGCTAAATCCAAACATCACAAACTTGTTTATTATTGGACTGTGTTATAGACCTCCTAAAACGGATGCAAATATTCACACTCTTCTTCTAGAAGAGGTTACTATAGCTGCAGAATTGGGACCACTCGTTTTGACAGGGGACTTTACCTTACATAACAGTGGGCCTGATGCACAAAAGGGTGGGTTATACACCCTGAGGCACGTACCCTGCCCATGCACCTACGCTGCCCCAGACAGGAGCAGGCTAAGTGGTATACACTACCGCTAGCCCCTGCAGGGCACCTGTACACAGCCATGCACCATGGTGCGCATGGTCATGTGGGTGGTCAGAGACAGAGCCACTGACCCAGGTGGGCATCCAGTTGGATGCCCATAACAGGTCCCAGAGTGGATCCCTTGCACCCTTGTGGAGGGTGCAGGGAGTGAGGGGACAGCCACATATAACAGCACAGGAGACACACTGTCAGGCAGTCACCTGAGCTGCTGCCTCAGCCCTCCCCTGTAGCATTGTGGTCTGGGACAGCACAGAGGTCAGATTCATGGTGCCACTGTACCCAGCAGCTGGAGAATATGGGGGTTCATATCAGGTTATTCCAGGTCTTAGCAGGTGTACTTGGCACCCCCTGAGCCTGGCAGTACATGGCTTTGTGAATGCTGTGTAGTGCAGGCATGCCCCTGACATGCCCCCAGCATAGTGTTCCTCGGGTTGCCTGAGTGGCAGGCTTGTAAGTGCCTTGCACGCCCTTGGTGAATGCCACTGGGGGTCCATGGGACTGCTGCTGAAAGGCATTGACACTTAAGGATGCCTAAGCACCTCAGATATGCAGCACATAGACATATTTTCCATTTGTGCATAGGTCCCAATGACTGGACGACTAGTACAGCTAGGAGTAAAGTAAGCAACTTATTTATTCAAGTCTGCGAGGAGCAAAATTTGATCCAACATGCCAGTAAACCAACACGTGAAAATAACATTTTGGACTTAGTGCTTAGTTTAGATAATATCAACATCACTGACTTTGCAATATCCTCCCCACTGGGTGATAGTGATCACATGACTATACTATTTAAAATACAAGATTCGCCTGCATGACTGGTGGAGTGTACAGAAGTATTCCTTTATAAGACAGCAAATAAAGTAATGTGCTAGCTGGGGTCTGTACCTGAACCCCAGTTAGGCTTTCTGAGTTCGCTCCATGTACATGGGTTGGCCTTTTGGCCTCACCATGCCCTGCTGGAGTGGACATTCCCTCTATCAACTTTGATAGGCTAGGATAGAGTCTAGCAGGAGAGGTTATTATCATGACTGGATGTTCATTGGGATTACTAAGGCCTTGAATCCAACCCACATGAATTACATAGCTATCTATCTGATGGGCCAGAACTATTTTATCCCCTAGAGCAAATACATCATATTCTCCGTAATCACCCTCATGCTCATGGGCATGTATTTCTGGTATATTGCAATGGGACTGTCCAAGGTAATCAAAATTCTTAACCACCAGACAGTTCATTGTTTTCCCATTATGCCTGGAACAATCCATTATTCTACACTGGTCTCCCTTGGAAGGGTCATAATGACACCAACCTAGGTATTTATGTAATAATACATTACAGTGTTGGTCTTCACATTGTAAAATATGTTGATAGCCATCTGTTGTAATTTTTAAAGTGCCAGCATGAGGAATGTAGCAACAATCATGTATTAATTTACCTTTTTGTACATTATCTATGCCTTTGTAGGTGATAAGTCCCTGTACTCTAGGAGCTACACCAGGGGATGTCATGTTAATTTTATAATGTTTCAATTCCCTAATATTACCTGGGTTTGAATGTGATTGAGACAATATCACTACTTATTGCTATTTTTCATATATTACTCCCCATCACTTGATGAAAAATGACTTTTAATTTTCCTGTTCTTTGTTTGCAATAAGCTATATTTCAATATAAACCTTAATTGTTATTTCTTAATTACCATCGGTATACTAGCCACACATGTCTACCTTCTAGGAATTGTATAACTTTATACTAAAATCCTTATAACTGTGTTTGATATTTATAAAAGTACCAATGAATACCAAGTCCACTCAATTTTCTTTTACTTAGAAATATTTCAGAAAATATAACAATAGCTGATCAGCAATAGCAAGCAAAAAACAATGTATAATTCTCATTGCAGGGCGTAGCCCCCATTTATTAGAATACAAATGTTTACCAGAAAATAAAACATACACAAATTAAAGTTATGGCAAGCACCTCCTTTCTTATTCTGTTCATTTAAATTACAGAATGCAGGCTTTCTCTTGCCACTGTTCTAGTACACAGATGCTCAGTTTGAGGCTCTAGGCTAGGTGATGAATGCTCTCTGGTTCCCATTTCATTTTCCCCCGCTTACCTTGACTCAAATAGAGTTTATATTTATATGTTTGAATGGATGTGACTTAATGTACCTTGTGCTGCACTTCTTGCAGAAGTATGCCCCGTGACACATTTCTTACAGACGTATGCCCCGTGACACCGCTCTTGCAGAAGTATGTTATTTATACAAAGTGGTAACAATAATATCTTATTTTAGAAGTGGAATGTCATGTCAATTTCTTGCTTTACTGGAACAATGTTTTGTAAGCCCTTTTTTTGTGCTAGAGGAAATAGTGGTTTAGCTTGCATCCTGTCAAGCACAACACTTTGCTCTCTTATACTTCCTGAAATAAAGCTTCCCATTTCTACAGTTTATTTCCATATAAGACATATATATATATATATTTTCTTTCAACTGTAAACTGTTAGTATCACAGAAAAGCTATAATGTATCTTTAATCTGTTTATACATAATACACACTTATTTTATTATGAGACAAACAGAAAGATAAGGCTAAATTATGTTTGCAACTTAAAAATACTAATAATAGAGGAAACTATCATTTTGGTAAATACGGAGCCTTCTGAAAATGTGCTGTCTTTCACTTCCTCAAAAAATTTCTCCATTCTACAGTTGGTTTCAAATGTTTGTTACTTAAAAATGCTAATGATACAATTGTTTGCTGCAGAGGAAACTAGTTCAACCTGCATCCTTTCAAGCACATAGCTTTTTTGAACTATGTTCTCTTTCACTTCCTCAAATAAAATTTCCCCGTTCTACTAAGACATGCATATTTTTTCTTTTAATCTGTAAGCTGTTAATATCGCAAATTCTACCAAGCCATGCATATTTTGCTTTTAAACTGTAAGCTGTTAATATCACAAAAAAGCTTTAATGTATCTTTAAACTGTTTATACGTAATACACACTCTATTATAAGATAATCAGTTCTTTAATTATGCTTGGCAATACAGTTTTACTTCAAAAAGTATTCTTTCAGAAAAAGCAGAAGTAAAAAGGCAAAGCATTTCCAATTGTCATTGTTTAATTCAGAGAAAAGACTATCAGCTAAATCTATTTGTTGGCTTATCTTTGGGAAATATTCAAGGGATTCTTGCTTCAGCATGTCCTCTATTTCTAGAAAAAGCTGTTTCTCTGGAATACTTGGATCAGGCAGTCCAAATAGGGACTCAAGGGGATTGTAGACTCTGCAATTTCCATTCCTGTCACAAAAAATATATTGGAGAATAAAATGTTAAATCTGTTGGTTGATGCAGAGCATAAGTGTTAATAATATTAACCATAAGACAAGTATGGCCATTACATTGGAGTGCTAAGTGGTGGTTATAGTCAGGATGTTGTTGGAGCATATGAACTTTGATGTCATCACTAAACTGATATCTGGAACGTAAGAGAATAATGTCAGCACACAGGACACATCTGACATGGGTGCTGGTAAATGGTTGAAGAAACAAAGCAGATGCTGAGATCATCTATCTATGTTTCTGAAAATCAAGCTCAGAGGTGACTTGATGGTGTCTGAGGCAGGTTATGACCGAAGAAAAATAGTTGCGATACTTTCTCATTCTGAAATAAGAACAAAAACTGGTGACAGTAATGATGCATGAAAAAGTTCTATTTGTGACAACAGCAAAGCAGCAGGACCACAGCTGAGATCCCCAAGACCACCAGAGTTTGTTTAACAGGTGAGAGAAACCAATCTAATAACTTCTGAATCCATTTTTGGGGATTTAACCAACTCAAGGTTCCTTCTTTAGTTCCCCCCAAAACAGGATTGCATTACATGATGAAATTTGCATTTCCAATTTGAAAATTCCAATTCTAATTGTGCCAATTCAAGTTTTACCACTTGATCTTGCAAATGTATCATGGCATTCTGTATGTTATTAATGTTACCCTTTATTTCATGGATATCTCCCTTTACTAAGCGTATATCATGTTCAACTTTATGCAATTCATTTTGAAACTGTGTATTTTTGTGTCAGTGCAAATCTAAGAAAGAACATTGTACATAAGACAGTTTTGAGTTTGAGAAGTACATGCTGAATTATGTCCTGCTGAGCAACAGTAAATGTATGTGACTGCAGAATGAGTGGGATAGCTAATTGTTCAGCATGCAATTATAATACATTATGCAAAAGTCTGTTATATTCTTCCATACATAGCCTGAAATAAGAATAGGAGTGTCAAGATTTCCTATAACCCTACTTCTTAGTAATGTGTTATTAGGCAGCATGTTGTAAGGGTAATAAATAGAGTCAAAATCATCAAAAGGCCAACACCATTTAAACAGTGAAGTGTTAGTATAATGCTGTATACAAATAACAGGATGTGTTAATAAAAATAGCTGTGACTGCAATATTATAGGGGGAACTACATGAAGAGTGCCTATACAGTATACGAGCAAACTGAGTGACTTAATTTTGTTACTTGAATGTAATGCTTAACAGAGTCAAAGCAGAATTTGGTTTTTCAGGCTTGTTCATAGTCTGGACAGTCTCCATGTAGGAGGACATTCAAATGCATATCTTTTTCTTCTTTAATGTCTTCTGCCATGGTCAACTGATTTACCAGCTGGATATGTTGATCGTGAAGATGAGTTATTAAATTTTGTACTTTTTCTCCCAGATGTTCCAAAGCTTGCTGATATTCCAGATTAGTGTTGACAATATGTTGATAAGCAATGGTTAAAGTTCATTTATGATGTTGTAATTGAGGCCGTTGTATTCTGTAGCAGTTTTTGATTTTATAGCCTGATTCATATTCATTGATATTAGCATGGCATGGTGGAGTACTGCCTTTACAAGAAAGGAAATTACTAGCAAGGCCAGGGATTTTCTGTCCAGAGGCTTGCCTGGTTTATCCACATTTTGAATGTATTTTAATTCATTATACCACTTCACAACAGGCATCTGTATTTTGATCATAGTTGTAGGGCAGGCAGTTTTATTACAGTTCATTGGGGTGCATGTTGCAGGCTGTGAAGATCTTTTAGTTTTTTCATCAAAGTGGCACTGCTGGCAGGATACTACTTCTCTACAAGATATGTATTTCAATTGTGGCACATCTGGATATATTTTGTGTAATAGAAGGGTTGGTGATCCAGTATAATCAACTATGCAGTATGCTTCATTTTGAAAGTCAGTGTGATGTTTTGTAGTATTGACATATTGGTCAGAAATACTTCCATGAAGCTCTTTACACTGATAGAGTTGTCCCACTGTGGCCTCCTCTCCTGAATTTGGCAGTAGTGTGGTCACTGAAGTTTTGCAAAAAGAGATAATTTGCTGGTCAAGATAATACATAGGTATTATCACATCTGTCACTGGTTGGCATTTGTGCATGAGTCTATAATATTACCTTCCTTTCTTGACTATATGTCCCACATCTCCTATTCCAAGTTCCTGGGAATAATAAAGATAGTTCTCTGGACAAGACTGGTGTAGTAAGGGGTCATCTGACTCATTTCCTATGATTCGAGCAATGTAATGGATTCCAGAATAGTCTCTATGCCAATCAGAAGTATCATTTTTTGCAAACGAACACCAATGGGCTGTGAAATTGATGGAAACTGTATTGTAATCAACATTCTGTTTTGAACATGAACTGCAGTGTACCTTTACCTTTTTCAAAAATGCTTGCAGTTTCTTAAGTAAAGGCAAATGATATAGTGGGGGCAAATAGTCAATATGAGTTCTGATGTCCATGCTGAGATTATACTGGTATAATCGTGGTTCAACTGCTACTGATATGCACTTAGATAATTGTCTGAGTGCATTAGTGGGATTCTGCTTTGAATGACCTGTTATGTTTGTCTCAGAAGTTGGCATGAAGGGTTGTGATGTAAATGTTATTAATGTCGTGGTATTCCTAAAATTAATTTGGTATGCTGTCTTAGGCAGTGGGTGAATTGGATCAGGCATATAAGACTGTGGTGATGGTAAAATGTCTTTGGACAACAGGACTTCAGTTTTATCATCATGTGACAAATAAGAAACATAAATGAGGAAAGTTAGCACAGCAATGAAAAGAGTGGTAGTAAGTGCTCTTTTCAACAGCTTGCATGCTGGGCAACGTAATGGCATATTTTTAAGCTTACATGATGCAGCATAAGCCTTAACAGGCTCATCTGGCATGGTGTAAGGAACATGTTTTTTCTTTAGGAATGATTTAGTGGTGGACTTAGACCCACTGTGTCATGCCATGCTACAATGTTGTATATATAATGAAACAATAACACTTTGAATTTAAATATGTATAACAATAACACAAAGAATATTCTTGGCAGTAGCCCACAGAGATTCTGACCAAAAGATTGCCTCCTATTTGACACTAATGTCGTCGATGGATGTTGCCTGTTTTGTAACAGATTTTGGACCTTTTAAGCATTTAGGTACAACACCTTACAACCATAAAATTATAAGCAAATACCGTTTAAAGTGTGCTTAACAATGCTTTTATCTAAAATGAGATGGAAAGAAAACAGAAGAAGAGGAAGGGAGAGAAAAAAATGGTTAGTAAAATATTGTACTATTATATGTCGTGACCTTTTCAACTTGGTTAATATATTTATATAGAGATATGCAGATGCAGACAAAGACAGAGATTACTGTCACAGAAAAAAAATAAAGTATAAGCTCAAATATTAAAAGATATTCAGTAAATCAGTAGGTAGTAGTCAATAGCATATGCTTGCAATCCTTAGCATTAGCTTCTACCCTGGAATGCTTCACATTCATTTAAGACAATGGAAACCTTTCTAGAGACTTAAGACTATTTTTGCTAACATAAGCTTTTTATTACTTTCTGAGGATGGTTCTGAATTATCTGATCTTGGCCTCTCTTTTTAAGAATTTGTTAAAGCCTTTGTTTAACTTTAAGTACTGAATTACAACCCCAATAATTACTAAAAGGAGCTAAACGATTTGCCCAGAATAAATCCAGAAATCATGCAAAGAAAAGCAAAAGCTATAATTATAAAACAAGCTGTAACTGGAGAAATTTCCATTTGTTTCACCCTACAATATGAATTTCCAGTAACCCTGTCTCCGTATACAATTCTTTTTTTTTAATTTAAAGTTTATTAGAATTTTTAATACAAAGAAAGGTACCATATCATACCTACATTCAGAACAAACTTTTTTGAATTAACAATGATGATACCCTCCCCCCCGCAGCCCCCCCATCTTCCCCACTGTTCGACACAAGGTATATTAATATCATACAGTACTGAAAGCAACGGTTCACATTGTTACAAGGAGTAAAGAGAATAAAAAGGGTCCCAGTTCCTGATGAATCCCTTTGATCTACCAGACAGGCTTGCTATTGTTTTTTCTGTTCTAAGGTTCGATAGCAGTTCATTTAGCCATTCCATATGTGTGATGTTGTCTTGATCTTTCCAATGTCGCAATACCAACTTTTTAACTGACATCAAAATCAATGCCATATAATATTTGCGAGTGGTCACTGAGATTTTGGAAAAGTCACCTAAAAGGCAAATTTTTGCCATGAATGAGTCCTTCAATCCTAATAGAGGGTCAGTCTTCTGCTGAATTAGGGACCACAAGGGTGGTCTCTGTATACAATTCTTTGGAGTGCCCAGTAAACTACTTCCTTTTCTTGATACTGTTCTAAAGGTCTTTGGCACTCCACAGAGTCAAGGGAATCTTCTATTTCTCTGATTTCATGTAAATTTGGTCTAGCTCTTTGCGGTGATCTGGCCCAGTTACGTCTGATACACACTTGGTTCTGTCTTCTATTCCCTGCTACTCCATCCTGGGCATTAGCAATTGGGTTCTGGATCTGAACATAAGGGTTATTATCAGCCATCTGAAATAGAGCATTTTTTTAATTGTGAAATATGGACCCATTAAGGTTTGTGTTTTACCTCCAAAAGTACAGCATTATTTGATATTTGTTTAATTTGCATGGGCTTAGTATATTTAGGACCCAGTGGTGTAGTTAGCATTTTTTTCCAACAAACCCAGTCTCCAATTTTATAAGGGTTTTCTGGTGGCTGTACTTTTTGTCTCAAATCAATAGGGTCTTATCTGGAATTAGTATCCAAGACAGTCTGTGTTTGCATTTGAGTTCATAGAAACATAGAAACATAGAAGTTGACGGCAGATAAGGACCGCAAGGCCCATCCAGTCTGCCCATTTCTTTTTCTACCTTATAAATGTGCCATTGGCCTTTGCTCTGTCAGTGACCTATCTATTCATAGTCATTCGTATTGCTCCCTTATGCCTATCCCATGTCTGTTTGAAGCCCTGCACTGTATTCATAGCCACCACTTCTTGTGGTAAGCTATTCCATGCATCTACCACCCTTTCTGTGAAAAATAATTTCCTCACATTCCCCCTTAATCGGCCTCCCTCTAATCTCATGCTGTGTCCTCTTGTCCTGCTATTTTTCTTATATTTAAACATGTTAGACTCTTTCCCTTGTTTATGCCCTTAAGGTGTTTAAATGTCTCGATCATATCACCTCTCTCCTCCTTTGCTCAGGGTATACATATTGAGCTCCGTTAATCTGTCCTCATATGTCTTCTGATGCAGTCCCTGCACCATTTTGGTTGCCCTTCTCTGGACTGCCTCAATTTGGTTAATGTCCTTGTGAAGGTGTGGCCTCCAATACTGCACGCAGTACTCCAGATGGGGCCTAACCAATGTCTTGTACAGAGGATTATTACCTCCTCTTACGACTTCGATACCCCTACTAATACACACCCTAACACCCCTAGCCTTACCTACTGCTTTAGAGGTCTGCTTGATGATTTTAGGTCATCAATGATGATGATGCCCAAGTATCTTTCTTCCTTTGTGACTGCTAGCAACTCCCTTCCCAGCCTATAAGTGGCTTCAGGGTTTCTCTTCCCTATGTGCATGATTTTGCACTTCTTTGCATTAAATCCCAGTTGCCACTCTTCTGCCCATTTTGCTAGTTTATCCAGATCTCTTCTCATTCTGCCCACCCCATCTGGATCATCTACTCTGTTGCAGATCTTGGTGTCATCTGCAAACAGACAAGCCTTACCCTCTAGTCCATCTGCGAGGTCACTAATGAAGATGTTGAATAGGACTGGCCCCAGGACTGATCCCTGAGGTACCCCACTTGTGACTTGCATCTCTTCTGACTGTATACCATTTACCACCACTCTGTTTTCTGCCAGTCAACCAGTTTGCCACCAAGTTGACCAACTCTGACCCACCCCGAGCCTACCTAGCTTATTTATCATCTTCTATGTGGAACAGTATCAAAAGCTTTGCTGAAGTCAAGGTAGCTGACATCAACTGCTCCCCTTGGTCCACCACTCTGGTCACCCAGTCAAAGAAATCTATGAGATTAGTTTGACAGGACCTTCCTTTGTAAACCCATGCTGTCTTGGATCCTGTGCCCCTATGGATTCCAGGTGTTGCACTATCCTTTCCTTAAGGAGTGCCTCCATAATCTTGCCCACTACTGAGGTAAGACTGACTGGTCTGTAGTTCCCCGCCTCCTCCCTGCTACCACTCTTGTGGAGCGGGATCACATGAGCCCTTCTCCAGTCTTCTGGGACCTCTCCTGTGCTCAGAGACTCACTAAACAATTCTGCTAATGGTTCCTGTAAGGAGCTTATAAGGTGACAGTCCATGTTTTCCTAATGGCCTGCTTCTAAGATGCATGAGTGCCATGGGTAGGCTCCTGGTCCAAAATATATTTTGTCCCATTCTCAAGGCCCGTTTAAGCTGTTTATTAACATTTTCAACCAAACCCTGAGATTGGGGGTGATACAGAGTACTGTAGTGCCAATTAATGCCATATTCTTCCATATCATTTTGAAACATGAACATTTTTAAAATGTGAACCTCGGTCTGAATGTATGTGAGAGGAGATTCCCCATCGACGAAAAATTTCCTTGGTCAGTGTATCCACCACAAATTTAGCAGTGGCTGCCAAGGCAGAGAATCCCTCCACATATTGTGTAAAATGATCAATAATAACCAAAAGATATTTCTGGTTTTCACTTGATGGTAATGGACCAACAACATCTATGTACATTCTCACCGATGGCTTAGATGAATGTACCTGCAGATTGGGAGTGGGAAATGGCTGACCTTGCTTAAACTGTTGACAGGTCATGCAGTTATTAATATAGGTGGTAACATCTGTCATAATGGAAGGCCAAGTAAATTTATGTCTTAATATTCTATAAGTTGCCTTTATACCTGGATGAACATGTCCAGTACCCATATGGGCCAATGTAATTAATTCCTGCCTGCAGGTTTCATCATTTACCCGGTAGGTACTCCTTGTGGTTTTGTTTATGAAGCCTTCCAACTCCCATTTCTGCAATTTCTGAGATACCTGACTTTCCAGAGAGTGGCCAAGCCTCTGGTCTGCCAGGCGAGCCTCCATCATGGTGTAACTGGTTGAGTGGTGCAGAGACATGCTGCATGCAAGTTTCACCATTTTATCCACTGCTGAGTTGCCAGGACAGTGCTTGGAATCAATGCCATCTCATCTGTGCCCTCTAACATGAGATACTTTGGGTCTTGGACTAGAGAGGTCACTTGCTTGCCAAATTCCATCCCAGTCTGATGAGAATATCTCTGACTGTTTTGGACGTGAATTATAAGTATGTACTACATAACTGCTGTCAGTAAAAATAAATTGTGGTTTGTATTTTAATGCTTCTTTGAGTGTCAGTACTTTGGCATGCTGAGCGAACTTGGCTCTCATTGGCACTGCCATCTGTTGAGCAATGGAAAAATTCCCTTGTAATGTTTTGATGCCCAGAATAATACAAATAGCTGATTTTCCTTTACCCTCGATATATTGTACACTGCCATCTGCATATGTTATAATATTATTATATGGTATATCTTCCCAGGAGATATACCTTAAATGTGATGGGCTGCCTTTAATATCTGAATGATGAGTATAATGTTCCTTATTTATTATAAAAGTTATTTTTTCAGCATTTAGTAATGCACTAAGGTGCAGGGTTCGAGCCTTATTAGGAGCTAAGGAAGGATTTTTTACTAGCACTAGAGTGGCAGAATCCTTAAGATGTACCATCACCTTTGGTGCTTGCCACAGGTGTGGTGCTCGCTTAAATATTTGATATAGGGCTAATAATGGTTTGATTGGTTCAAAAAAAATAATTTCAGCTTGTGAAAATGATCCAGTATAATAAGCAATTAAACTACTTTGTTGTTACAGGGCAGCAGAGTAACTATCAGAACTAGTGGCAATAAGTATGTCAGTTGGCAAGTCCAGATTTTGTGGAGTTAACTTGTGATGCTGTAAAACGGCATGCTGAAGTTGGTACAGAGTTTTTTCTTTTTCTCTGTCCCGAGGAAAATGTGTCAATGACTGATACTGTGGTTTACTCATAGGTGCATGATTAGGTACATGACTTCTAGAAAAATTGCATAAGCCAAGTATTTGTTGTAATTGCTTTTTTGTTTGAGGTACTGTTATATTTTTTTACTTTATTAAGGTAATCACCTGCAAGGCATATTTATTGATGTATAAGTTTACCCAAATATTTAACTTTGTGCAATCCAGATCCGAGTTGGCTGAGCAGGGGTTGAAATAGGCCGAGGTAGCTGGTCCTTCGGCCTTTTCCTGGAACTCCATTTTTAGGGGTGGGGTTTCCCAGAGGTGCCATTTTCAAGTGTAGGACCCGCTTTTGGTCCGGCTAGCATATAGCGCCCCTGGAAACATGGTGATCCGGTAGAGGTTATGTCTTCCATTCTGAGGTTTGCCCAGCTCGTTTTGGATTTCTCCTTCTCCATTCTATCTTAGGGGGTGAGTAGCGGACCCCCGCTTTGGGGTATTTTCCCCTTCTGACATTTCAAGGGAGAGGAGATGAGGTTTAAGGTGGTTATTAGTTGTTATATTGGGTTTTTTTTTTTTTCTGCAGATTTGGCGTTGGTTGGTGGGGGAGTTTCCTGGGCCTAGCCTCTTGGGGCAGCTGAGTCGCGAACTTATGGAAGGGGGTTGCCAGTCCAGCCTCATTTGCAGGTGTTCTATGGGGTTTCCCAGGGTGGTCTAGGAAGGACTTCCTTTCCAGTGGGAGTGATGTCAGGTATTTTCTTTTGATCATTCCTGCATGATGGGGGTGCTGGACTCATGGTGGGGATGTGGCCTCAGAACTTTGGTTTTTTCATGGTGTTTCTAATTGTCTTCAGCTTGGGGACCATGTTGTACATAGTTATTTAGTTGGGTTGCAGATGGGTTTTGGGGAGAGGGCTGGCCTGCCAGTCAGTGTTTTTATGATTACGCCTTAACTGTAGTTATCTTTTCAGGCTGTTGGAATTCTTAGTGGATCTTCTTGGCAGGCTCTGGGACATGTCGTATTGCATATAGTTATTTGCTGGGGTTTAAAGAGGGTATTTTGGGGTTCTACTGCCAAGCCTTACTTGGTGTGACTGTATCTTCAATTGTGGCTAGGTTTTTCAATCTGTTATTATCCTCAATGGACACCCTTGGGCAGGTGGGGAGGGTATGGGAGTTTGGGGATCGAGTGTGCCTTTATTTCTGCTGTACTTCTGGATGTTCTAATATATGTTCCCTTTTCATACTGTTTTTAAAATGGTTACTGGAGATGTTAAAATAGCGTCATGGAATGTGCTCGGGCTTAGGGAAAAGGTCAAAAGAACTCAGGTTTTTAACCACTGTACTTTGGTGCAAATAGATATTTTATTTCTTCAAGAGACCCATTTAAAAGGTGGGAGGTTAAATGGTTATCTCGATCTGGTTTCTCACAGGTGTATGTGGAGTGGATCTAATTATAGCAGGGAGTAGCTATACTTATTAAAAAGCATGTTCTATTTACCAGAGACCTGGTAGTGGAAGACCCGGAGGGGAGGTTCATTTTGGTTAAGGGCACCCTCAATGGGAATACTGTAATTTTAGGTTCTGTTTATGGGCCTGTTGGGGGAAGTCCTGATTTCTTTATGGCTCTTGCTGATAAAATCAGTGTTCTCCTTCCCTCACAACTTATCTTGGGGGGGGACTGGAATGTCCCACCTTCCTATCTTTTGGATAGAGATCCCCAGGATAATCAGCCCCCGACATCCACGCAAAGGGCTTTGCATGATTTTTTGCAGATGTTGGGGTTGTGTGACCCCTGGAGACTCTCTAACCCTTCTCTTCGGGCCTTTTCTTTTTTTTCCCAACCTCGTGGATCATGGCCGAGAATAGATTATATTTTGCTTAGCAAAACCCGCCTTCTGGGTCTCCATCAGTCTGACATTGAGCCGATTATCCTCTCGGATCATGCAATAGTCTGGGTTAAACTTTCTCTAGATCCTGAGTTTCACCGAGACACTGCCTGGAGACTTAATACCCAGTTACTTAAGGATCCTCATACGGTGATGCAAATAGGATCCTTGATTTCTCTTTTCATGGCGGATAACCTTGATTCTTCTCCGAGGTTTGATATTATCTGGTGCACTCTAAAATGTTATCTCAGGGGCGAGCTGATTAAATTAGCTTCTGCAAGGAAGAAAGCCCGGTTAGCGTGGGCAGTTTCCTTAATGAATAGAATCAAGGATCTAGAAGCTGCCCATTCTCCGGCCTCTCCACTGTCTTCCTTAGAAGCCCTTGTAGCAGTCAAAAATGAATATACTGATCTTTTAAAAGAGAAGGCAGAATACTGTCTGATTAGAACCCAAGCTAAATACAAAGATCAGGGAGAAAAGGCCGGGAGGCTTCTAGCTCTGCGCCTTCGTGCATTGGAGGGTTCCAGGATAATTCCCACTTTGCAAGCGCCCACCGGTTCTGTAGAAACCTCTCCTAGAGGAATTGTATGAATTTTTGAAAATTATTATAAGGACTTATATAGTTTGCCTGTGTCTCCTGCCCCCCTGTCGGATATTGAGGTGTATTTAGCTGGTCTCGATATTCCTCAGCTTTTGTTTTCTCACAAGGAAATCTTGACTGCTCCTCTTTCTTTGGGGGAGATAGAGAAAGTTATTGCCTCTATGACCTCGGATAAGGCACCCGGCCCAGACGGATTTCCCATTAACTTCTACAAAGCCCTTTCCAAGGATCTTGCTCCTATACCTCTCAAACTTTATGAATATCTTTTCTCTTCCTGTGTCATAGACCCTACTCTCCTTGAAGCCACTATTATTTTAATTCCCAAGCCAGGTAAAACTCCTACAGATCCAGCGAATTATTGACCCATATCCCTTCAAAATTATGACATGAAAATTCTCTCTAAAGTTCTGGCCAAGAGGATTAAGGTGGTCTGGACTCAGCTACTTAGTCCAGAACAAGTGGGCTTTGTGCATTCTAGATCTTCGTCTGATCATTTAAGAACCCTTTCTCACATATCTCAATACGCTCGTACATTTCAACGCCCCATGGTTTTAGTTTCATTGGATGCAGAGAAGGCTTTTGATCAGGTGGATTGGTCTTTTCTTTGGGCTGTGATGGCTAGAATGGGCTTCCCGGCTTCCTTCTTGGAATGGGTTCAGATCTTCTATAAAGCTCCCTCGGCCAGAATATACTGTAATGGAGTTTTTTCCTCACTATTCCGGTTGTATACAGGCACTAGGCAAGGTTGCCCTCTTCGCCTCTTCCTATTTAATTTGTATTTAGAGCCCTTCTTATTAAACTTAAATCCTCAGTGCTTATCAAGGGATGCTTAGTGGGTCAACAGGAGCTGGTCCTTTCTGCTTACGCAGATGATATACTCCTGCATATTGAATCTCCTGCTGACTCTCTTAGATACGCACTGGATGTTCTTAGTCAATATGGGGCCCTTTCTCAATACAGATTGAACATTGCTAAATCTGAAATTTTCCCGTTAAACACCTATACGTATAAGCAGGAGTTTGCGAATTTTGGTATGAGGTGGTCTCCCAGATCGATTAAATATTTAGGGATCCATTTTACAACGGACTCTTCCCTTCTTAAGAAGCTCAACTTAGATGATCTTAAGAGTCTTATCCAGCACAATTTGTCACGGTGGTCTGCTCTTCCTATTTCTCTTTGGGGCCAGATCAATATCATTAAAATGAATGTTCTGCCCCGTATCTTTTACCCTCTCAGCCTGCTTAATCTCTGGCTGCCTGTTTCATATTTTCAACAATATCATGAGATGTTTTCAAATTTTGTCTGGCGAGAAAAAGGAGTGCGGCGGTCTTTCATTAAGCTTTCCCTTCCCAAAGATAAGGGCGGACTCCGCCTCCCAAATCTCTTGTTTTATCACTGGGCAGCTCACCTTGCTAAGTTAGGGAGATGGCATTTGGCTAATCTGGACTCTTTTCGGCCGATTTGGCTCCAAATTGAGAGGTTGGCTCTTTTGGAAGTTAGGATAGATCCCTATGCCATTTTTTATACCCCCCCTTCAGCGCTTTCACAATGGATAGATGACCGTACGATCCTTTTGTCCCTTAAATCTCTTTTCAGTGCTGGCGTTTTATAAATGTTTTCCCTGTGGGATGAAAGCCAACGGTTATGTTTAATCCCAATATTAAGCTGGGCAACTCGATGATCACTCCCGAGTGGCTTCCATAATTTAAGGAAGTTACCCTAGAGCATCTCTACGATCAAGGATCCCTTCTCTCATCAGTGGACATACTCAATAGGTATGCTATTCCTAATGTCATGATTTTCAAAGTTTACCAGTTGAGACACCTCGTGGTTGGGAAATTTGGTGCCCTTATTAATGAGCTGAAGATCCGTCCCTTCCTTTCTCAAATAGTAACCTTTACTTCCAAACCGCATTCTAGCTCATTAATATATTCTTTCCTTTTGAACTATAAATTTCCGGAAGGGGGGCTCCAGTATTTGGTCCTCATTGTTGCCTGAGTTTGCTCTGAATTGGTCTCGTATCTGGATGGATCTCCACAAATATCACTCGCAGGACAGACTCAGGCTTACTCAATATTATATAGTAAATAACATGTATTATACCCCTAAAAAGCTTTTCAAACTTAGGAGGCTTCCCACTTCTCTCTGCTCCAGGTGTAGGCAGGGGGGGATTCTCATATTTTCTGGTACTGTAGTAAAGTTGCCCCTTATGGTCTTCTATCCGGGATAATTTAGATCCTCTACTAGGTCTCTCAGATTGTTTTACCCTGAGATTTGTATTCTGGTGATTATGCCAGTATAGACAGTGTGGGCCTTAGATACCATATTGCTTTGGTATCCGCTATGCATTAAGAGAATGGTTCTTAGGCATTGGACTGATCAACTGGCACTGTCCTATGCCGAATGGCTGTCCGAAAGCTCTCCTACTTATCTCAATTCTGAAAATTTAGTGCCAGTGTGTGATGCCGCATGGATTTGTTTCGAAAAATGGGGTAAGCTAAGCATTATATTTGCACCAATGAGTTCTTGGCCTTTCATTCTATGCCCATAATGGTACTCCGCTTTGTTACATATTGTGGTTTTGTATCTAGTAATTTAGGAGTGGATTACTCCTGTACGGTTATTATGTTAAATATCCAATTTGGATGTATTAGTTGCCTGGCACACTCACCTTGGTTAGGTGGGAGGGCTTAGGGGTGGGTTCTGGGTGAGGTGGGTGGTGGATGGGTGGTGGGGTTGGGGAGGGTTTTGAGGAGGGTTTGGTGGGGAGGTGGGAGTTGGGGAGGGAGGTCTTTGTGTTGTCGTTTTGTTTGGGGGTTTTGTTCTTCCTTTTCTCTTTGTTATACCATGTATTCTTTGCGAGTTGTATATTTCTGTGTCTCATGGTTGTTTTATGTGTAAAATTAATAAACTTAAATTTCAAAAAAAAAAAAAATAATAACTTTGTGCAATCCGATTTGACTTTTTTCCCCAATTAATTTTGTAACCTTTATCATATAATCTATTTGTCACCTTTTTTAGTGTTGCAAAGTGTTCCTCAGGGGAGTCATGGCTAAAATAGATGTCATCTATGTAAACCCATATATTGGGAATATCTTCTAAGTCCTTGGTTATAATAAATTGAAACAAGTTAGGTGCATACTTATATCCCTGAGGCAGTCACTGAAAACAGAATTGTTGATAATTAACCATAAATGCCATTTTATATTGATCTTTAGAATGTAGAGGTATTGAAAAAAATCTATTTGAAACATCAAGGATGGTTTTATATGTCTTAATTGTCAGTGACTCCCACTGTTGTAACACGTCTATGTTTTGTGCTGCATAATATCTGGTATTTTTGTTTAAATGCCTATAATCTACCACTAAGCAGATACAGTCATCTTTTTTAGATACTGGTAAAATTGGGGAATTTGTAGAAGACCTGCATGGTCTAATTATATTATCTTTTAAAAGTATTTGGATGGTTTCCATTAACTTAGATTTATACTGTGATTTAATAGGATACTGTTTCTGTCTAGGAAGTGTATTGCCATGTATTCTGACTGGCAATACATTAATAAGTCCTGCATACTCTGACCTTGCAGTTGATTGAATGAAGTGTTGAATTACATTTTTATAACTTATTGGCATATTGGATTGCAAGGGAAATATGTATGTGGTACAATTTAGTAAGGCTAAATGTTTGGCATCTCCTACCCCCAATACACCCTGTGTTGGGATATTTGCTATAACTGCAGTTGTGGGGTAATTATTAATTTTAACAGGTGCCTCATAGCCTACCACTGTGGGCTGACCCATAATGGAATATAACATTTTTTGTTTACATTTTGATAAATCAATGGGATAATGCCTTTGGGGCAATATGGTATGGGTACTTCCTGAATCAATAAGCAAAGTTTCCTCTGCCTCTGTCTCTGGAAGGTCTCCACTAAGATCGTCCTCAGCCCCCATTGAGATCTTCATGAGGGTGTAGAGCATATCCATAGAAACATAGAAACATAGAATTTGACGGCAGATAAGGACCGCTTGGCCCACCTAGTCTGCCCATTTTCCTACCTAACAAATAAGCTGCAGATCCTAGTTAACCAACAGCTTACTTCCTCCTACCCCCACTAGGACTGCCTTATGTCTGTCCCATGCATTCTTGAATTTCTCCACTGTTCTTGACTCCACGACCTCCTCAGGAGGCTGTTCTATGCATCCACAACCCTCTCTGTGAAAAATACTTTCTCACATTACCTCTGAGCTGTCCCCCATCTTCAAATTGTGCCCCCTTGTTCTTGCACATCTCTTTTTCTGAAAGATGCTACCCTCTTGGACTTTGTTGATTCCCTTGAGGTACTTGAAAGTTTCTATCATGTCCCCTCTCTCCCTTCTTTCCTCAAGGGTATACATATTAAGCTCCTTTAGTCTTTCTTCGTATGTCTTCTGGTGCAGACCCTGCACCATTTTAGTTGCCCTCCTCTGGACAGCCTCCACTCTGTCTATGTCTTTGCAGAGATGGGGTCTCCAGAACTGCACACAGTACTCCAGATGGGGTCTCACCAACTGTCTGTACAGAGGGATAACAACTTCCTGTTTTCTACTATTGATGCCTCTTCCTATGCATCCCAGTATCCCCCCAGCCTTCCTTACTGCCTTCTCACATTGTTTGCCCACCTTTAGGTCATCTGATATAATTACCCCCAGGTCCCTTTCCATATTTACTGTTGTCAGTATCTCACCCCCCATTGTGTACACTTAGGGCCTTGGATTTTGGGTATGTTGTCCCTGTAAAGGAGGTGAGGGCTGTGATTGGGCAGTGTTGGTTGATACGGACTGTGGCATTGGGCTGGTAACCTGAAAGAACTGCTGTTGCTGCTTCGTGCCCTGAAATGATTGGTGCTGGGAAGCATTCTGTTTTCTGTGTTCCGTTTCCTTATGAAAGGGCTTATTACCATGTTTATCTATTTTTTGGGCTTGATGCAGTAAGTCAAGTTTTTGAATTGCTTCCTCCCATGGTAAGTGCTTAATTCCAAGGAGGTCATACTGAGTTTGGAGACGTAGATTCAAGTAAGTTCATAAATCCACAACATCCAAAGTCTTGAACTCACATCTTAAATTGTAAAGCCAAGAATGAAACTCTTTACTTTGTGTAAGGGCCAGTCTGTTGGCCATTTGTAAAAGTCCTTCAACCTGCAATCTATAAGTGTGGCACAGGTAAATTAGAACAGATTTGTTAGCATTAAAGTGATCTTTAAATATATTATATTTAACAGGGTCCATAATTACACTTAAATGGTTAAACAGGAAGATCATTAAACTAATTAAACAAAAAAAAACATATACAATATATATATATATAACAACACAGTGCAAAACTGGAATAACTTCAAACAAAAACCAAAAACATGCAAAAATGCAATTAAACAAATCTAAAAGAAGAACTGAGCTACACCTAGCTGAAACAGCAACCAGAGGAAATAGTAAACAATGTTATGGGTATATTAACTCACTAAAATAACCAGATATTGTACTGGTTTAACCTCTATCATTGAAAATGAAGAAGTTATTTCTGACCCGAAACTTATGGCTAACGACTTTAATAACTATTTTTGTTCAATTTACTCTGAACCTAGTCATCGCAACACAGCACATATCAACACTGAACAGGTTCCAGTTTGCACTAAAGATAAAATAAAAAAGAAAATTGATCATTTAAAAAAATATGGAGCTCCAGTCCTGGACAATATAACCCCACAAATATTGACATTAATAAAAGACAGCACACTGTGAAAGTACCTATGGACTGGAAAGCTCCAAAGATAGCCCCCACTCATAAACAAGCATTTGTCAATGCCGAATGTTGGCTTGCTGGTATTAGCATTGGAAATGCAGGAGTTAGATAGATGCAGAGTAGGAATGGCAGTGAAATACTGAACTTCATGCCCACCCCACCTCCACCCTGCAGAGATGGACAGGCATTGGGGCATGCATTTGGGCTGTCACCCATAATGTTCATTCCATTTCACCTCACCCTATCCTGCAGACACTGACAAGTGTTGAGGTGTGCCTTGGGGTGTTTGGCTTTACAGTCACCCCACTCCATAAGGACATATGCTGAAATGGGTGCAATATAGAATGGGGTGAACTGTGGGGCTGAAGAGTCCAAGGCACAGCTTGATGCCTGTCAGTGGCTGCAGGGTAGGGGAGAGGGGTTGGAATGGCATGAGCATTATAGTCGGCAATACAAAGACACACCCCTGGTGCCTGTCAGTCTGTACAGGGTGGGACATTATGGTTAGAAACAGTAATGCCCCGGGCATGTGTTGGTATTTGCAGTACAAATTTTCAACATGGACATTTTGTGCCCCCCCCCCCCATGAAAGCATTTGGGACCTCTTCTCATGAACAGTGGCACTCTGATTTTGTCAATGTGTCCTGAAATTTGAGTTTCCACAGCAACCGTGTCATTGTGTGCCTAGATGTATGTGAGAACACAGATTGGGCAGGATGTGAAGAATGACAGCTGTACCATTCATAGGGCGGTGTGAAGCAATGGCAATGTTGAAAATTTGTAGTGAAAGTATTAAAAAAGCTCAAACTTCTGAGCATACGTGGAAACTGCGCAATGCATGTGTGTAACACAGTCATTTAGTGGAATTATTTCACCAAATTTTCAACATAGGCATTTTGTGACCTCTGCTCATGAACACTGTCACTATGATTTTTTTAATCTGTCCCGAACATTGATTTCCCACAATATTCTGTGCCAGATGTATAAATGCATATTTTGGGCAGGATGTGAAAAATGACAGCTGTACTGTTCATAATGAGGTCTTAAAATATGGCAACGTTGAAAATATGGAGTGAAAATACTACAAATTTGTGAAGTTATGAGGGTGTGTGGAAACTGAATCATGCATGCCTGTAACACAGTCATTTTATGGACATTTGTCACCAAATTTTCAACATAGGCATTTTAGGACCTCTGCTCATGAACAGAGTCACTGTGATTTTACATACGAACATATAAATCTGCCAGCAGAACACACCAATCGGTCTATGTAAGTCTGCCTGAGTGTGCAGTTAGCACCCTAGATTGCAGCTGACCCAGCATCCTCCCCCTCAGTTCCTCCCCCGCTTGTCCCAGCCCCTGCACCCGAGTCTTCCTCTTGCTTTATCCCACTCCTCCTTAAAGCTATTGATTGTCCTACATGTTACCATCCTGTCTGGCAGCGTATTCCAACTAGATACCACTCTCTCAGAGAAGTAGTGTCCTCTCATTTCCCTCTTGAAATGTCCCCCTTTCAAACTTAGTACATGCCCGCTCATCTCTCTTCCACTCCTCAGTTTAAACACCCCCGTGGTGCTAGGTTTAATTACCCCCTCAGGTATTTAAATGATTCAATCATATCCCCCCTATCTCTCCTGTCCTCTCCTCCAGTGTGTACATGTTTAGGTTCTTCAGCCTAACTTCATATTTCTTTCCTTCCATCCCCTTTAACATTTTTGTTGCCCTCCTTTGCACCCCCTCCAGTAACTTTATATCTCTCCTCAGGTATGGCCTCCAGTATTGCACATAGTACTCTAGGTGCGGTCTTTCCAATGATCTGTAGAGAGGTAGGATCACATACCTGTGTCTGGATGAGAACCCCATTGCGATGCACCCCAACATCCTGTTTGCCTTCGCTGCTGCTCTCATGCAGTGGGCTGAGTTGTTCATGCTCCCAGTTACCAAGACCCCTCGGTCCTTCTTCTCCTCTCTGATCCCCAACCAATAGTCCCTCTTCTGGTTCTTAGCCCAGAAGTGCATCATCTTACACTTCTTTGCATTGAATCCTAGTGGCCACTCCACCGACCATGTCTCTAGTTTGGTTAGGACCCCCTGCAGTTTTCCCCATCCATCCTCTTCATCCACCATAGCCCCCAAGTTGGTATAATGTGTGAACAGACAAACCCTGCTCCCCACTCCATGTGCTATATTGGAGATAAAGGCCCAAATAGTACCAGGCCCAGCACTGACCACTGCGGCACCCTGCTTGTCACTGCTCTGGGTGCCGAGAGCTCCCCCACCACCACCATCCTCCCCTGTAACCAGTTCTCTATCAATTTAGTCAGCTTTTTCCCCACCCGCACTGCTGTCAGCTTCTCCCCCAGCCTCCCATGAGGCACTGTATCAAAGACCTTACTGAAGTCCAAGTACGGACATGTACTGCATGGCCCCTGTCCAACTCCCTTGTCACCCAGTCACAATACTCTGTTAGGTTGGTTTGACAAGACCTCCCTGAGATGAACCCATGTTGCTGCCCATCTTGGAGGCCATTACTGTCTAGGAATGCTACCAGCCTCTCCTTCAGTATCGGCTCCATAAGCTTACCCACTATGGACGTGAGACTTACTGGCCGATAATTTTCTGGATCCTCCCTAGGCCCACTCTTGTGTATGGGCACCACATGTGCCACCCTCCAGTCCTGTCTTGGATTCAGATTGCGGGATTTCCATCAGTTCCACCATGCACAGAGATCCCACTTCATCAAGGTCCACACTGTGGGCATCACTTCCTGGAGGTTCAGGTACAAGAGATGAACTAGAATCTGGCAGCACAACTGGGGATTCAGGTTCATCCCCGTAGTGAATGGAAGGAATTCCCTGGAACACTCTCTGCAGCTCACATGAGGGATAGAAAGCAGGACAGAATTCACTCTAGCCATCACTTTCAGGGTTTGCATTATCTGCAATGCCTGCAGAATTTAAGGCAGTAGGAACAACACACTGGGAACCAGGCATTTACTGATCCTGTTGGTTGGCTTTAGTGGTTGATCTAGTGGTAGGGCACCGAGGATCATCAGTCTCTCGAACGTTATTGATCACTATGTGGCCGATAGGTAACAGGTGGTTCCTGTGGATAGTTTTCACAGCACAAGGATCTCATTCCAGATGTATTTTATACACTGGTAGGTCATGCAACTTACTGACTACAAAGTATGGGACATGACTTCAGCGGTGTGCTATTTTATATTTTCCTGGTAGTCTAAAATTCCTCATTAGCACCCTGTCACCTGGTTGAAGCTCTTGGGCCTTTACACATTTGTCATGCTGGGTTTTAATAGTCAGGCTTCTTTTTGTAGCCATGGTGTTTGCAAGCTGATAGGCATGATTAAGCTAAGCTTTTAAGTTTTTAACATACTGCAGGTAATTGTCTGATTTAACACCATCTGAGGATACTCCAAAACATACATCAGTTGGAAGGCAAGCTTCTCTGCCAAACATGATGTGGTATGGTGAAAACCCAGTGGCATCGTTCTTCATACAGTTGTAGGCATGTATGAGTGCACTTATCTGTTGACTCCACTTTGGCTTATCTTGAGGCTGCAAGGTGCCCAGCATATCCAGTAGAGTTCTGTTGAACCTTTCAGGTTGTGGATCTCCTTGGGGTGATAGGGTGTTGTTCTGGATTTTCTTGACAACAGTTCTTTAATGAGTCTACTTTCAAAGTCACACCCTTGGTCTGAATGAATGCACTGGGGAGCACCGTAACGTGCAAATAACTTGTCTATGAGTGCTTTGGAAACAGGTGAGGCCTTTTGGTCTTTAGTTGGGTAGTCCTGTGCATACCTCATGAAGTGGTCAGTAACTACCTGGATATTGGCAATGCTCTTAGAATCTGACTTGAGACTGAGGAAATCGATACAGATAAGCTCCATGGGTGAACTCGTGACAATGTTTACTATGAGTGCAGTTCTTTGGGGTGGAGCCTTGCGCTGAAGACATCTACTGCATGTTTTAATGCGATGCTCTATGTTTAGACTCATTTTGGGCCAATAGAAATGTGACCAGGCCAGATCAAGATTTCCTTCATCACCCAAATGTCCCATTTGGTTGTGTAAGGCTTTTAGGACAACTGTTTTGAATTTAGCTGGCAGTACTAACTGCTTCCTTACAATCTTGCCTTGGCTGCTAGTAAGCTCTTGGTACAACAATTGCTCTCAAAGCTTGAGCGTGCCCCCCTCATGGAGAAGCAAAGCAGTATTAGGGTGTCTGGATTGCACTTTGGAGATATCTTCCCCCTCTTTCTCAAAGCATCAATTACTGGTCTGGTCATTGAATCATAGTACTGTTCTCTTTGAATGTCAGCTGGAGCTAGCTGTAGTAAGGAACTCAAGTCCAAGGCTGCAAAATTACAATAGGCAGCTGGCATGCATGTTTCTTGGGGTCCCAGACAATTGGCCAAACAATTTACAGGTTCAGAGGACAGGACTTCTTCTTGGTCAGACTTATGGCATAGTGCTTTTACAGACTGCTCGGTGATGTGCACCCACTGTTAGTCAGGAACAGGTCTTCGTGAAAGAGCATCTGCATCTATGTGGTTCAGACCTGGTCGGTACTCCACCACATAATCATAAGTTGCTAGAGTAGAGAGCCATATGTATCTGGTAAAATCTAGTTTAGCTGTCATTTGAATGTAAGTTAGTGGATTGTTATCAGTCTTGACTAGGATTTTAACACCATACAGATATTCATGATATTAGTCAACTATGGCCCACTTCAAAGTGAGAAATTCTAATTTGTGCACCGTACAGTTCTTTTCTAACATGGTCAGACTTCTGCTTGCAAAGGCAACAGGGCACTGGCCATCCTGATGTTCTTGGTAGAGTACTGCTCCAAGACCGCACAAACTGGCATATATGTGCAACACATAAGGCTTGGATGGATTAGCATATGCAAGTATAGGCACATGATTTAGTTGGTATATTATCTCTTCAAAAGCAGTATCGCATTCAAGCGTCCACCTTTTCCCAAACAACTCCTTGGGCTTGAAATATGTTCTCTCAGTCTCTTGATCAGAACCTTTCTTAAACCTTTTTTGAGTGTGGGGAGGGGAGTACCCTTGAGTCAAATTCAGCTGTGGGCAGATCGCCTTAGTGTAGTCCTTGACAAATCAGTGATAGTACCTGCAAATCCCAAGAAACCTTTGAAGTTCTTTTAAAGTTTTGGACTTTGGCCAGCTGGTTAAGGCTTCCACTTTACTGGGGTCAATTTGAATACATTCTAGGGACACAGTGTGGCCTACATACTTGACTGAGCTCTGGAAAATTGACATTTGTCAATAGATAACTTAAGGCTGAACTCTTCAAGTCTGTCCAATACTTTGAATGAGTGAGCCTCATGCTCCTCAAGAGTTTTTCCAAACACTATGATGTCATCAAGGTAGACGAAACACTCTAAGAGATTCATATCTCCCATAGCACATTCCTTTAGTCTTTGGAAAGTTGCAGGTGCACTTGATATGCCTTGGGGCACGTGAAGGAACTCATAGAAGCCTAAAGGACAAATGAATGCAGTTTTTTCCCTGTTCTTAGGAGCCATTGGGATCTGATAGTATCCACTTCTATGGTCAAGGATGGAGAACCACTTGCTCCCATTTAAACAATCAAAGGCATCCTATATGTGAGGCACTGTATACTGATCAGGTACAGTTCTTTTGTTGAGGGTCCTGTAATCAACACACATATGGACAGAGCCATTCTTTTTCTGTACCACGACAACTGGGGAGGCGTATGGACTGCAGGATTCTTGGATGATGTTAGCAGCTAACATCTCTTGTAGACGACATCAGACATCATCTATGTCAGCAGGAGCTAAGTGTCCAGATTGTATTCTAAAGGGTCTCCCATCATGCAGCCGAATGTGGTGTTCAGCACCCATGGCACAACCAACATCCCACTCCTTAATGGAGAATACCTTGTCTCTCTAAGCCAGCTTGCCACTGATCCTGGTTCTCCAGCTGTCTGGAAGGGGTGAATCTCCAAAATCAGACATATCAGGCCACACCTCACATCTCCTTTCCGGACTGCACTTAGAGGGAAGCACAGCAGTGTCAGTGCAATAGACTTTAGCCAGAGTGCATCTCCTAGATACCGTGACGTCTCAGTCTGTAACATTTTTCACTTGAACTATCACTCATCGGGCATAAGCTTGAGCCCAGGCTGGAAGCACTCTGGGTTTAACCAGCAGTCTTTTGGGTAATTTTCCCTTATCTGGAGTGTCCAGTATCAAACTTTTGTTAGTCACATCTCTTCGCAATCACACTTCACTGCTGATACTGCATTCTGCTTAGGGAGGTAGGGTGATAGTGACAGGATCTTTCTTCCAGACCATGCCACAGACTCATTTTGTTCACTTGGCTCAGGGTGCTTGTGCTTCTTGTATGCCTTTTGGACCAGGGTGTGGACTTGCAGGACTTTTTCCAGTCCTTTTCCTCTGTTTCTCTTCACATAGTTGGGCCAGGTGCCCAAACAGGTGTGCATTTGTGTCAGTCAGTACAGGGATACCATCATAGAGCCAGTAGAAGGGCAAACCAGGGCTCGAGTCTCCACAGCATCCTCCACACCAGTCACAGAAAATGGAAAAGAAAGTCACACCCTCAGATAGCCGAGATAAGGGTGAGAGGTTTTGCTCAACCCCCACACATGCAGTCCTTCAAGACGGTGTAATGGATGATCAAATAAATGTTGTTCATACCAATCTTGAAAGATTACAGTGACTTGGGACACTCTGTCTAACACTGCTCAAGCTGGAATCCCATCTGTGCACACTGTAGTATCCATGGAAGGGCCCACCAATTTGGACCAGTCTGGAAGGACAGTAGCAGGAGCCTGGACAGATGATTCAGCAACAAAGAAATTTGAGTTGGGATTCCCAGCACCCCTCGGCCCCTGTCTCGCTTTCTGGAGCTCCTCTTAAAATCTGTATACAACTTTATCCAGGTCCTTTGGAGACCAGCATTCTTTCTTCATATGCCCATCCTTCCCACAATTATGATAAAATATGTTTTCCTGGGCCTGTCGTGGCTGAAACATCACATTGGGAACTGGGGACCTGGGAGAGGTACTACCAACAGAAAATCTTGGTTCAGCCTCTGTTTGTGGTGTTGAAAGTGGTGGGAGACATCTCAGTAATTCTCTTACTATCATAGTCAATTCATCAATTTTTAAGCTGCTATCAGCAAGGGACACCTGGGCACGCACCCCCATAGCGGACACACTCTGAGAGGGGCTCGGGTCTGTTGTGTCTCTGGAAAGGACTTGGAGAGAAACTGTAGCCTTCACTTCTAGGACTTCACACAGTATCTCACCCCATGGCGGAATGTCCTTGATAGCCTCTGAGCGCTCAACTGGCACTGTATTTTGCCTGGGAACTTCACTTGCATGATCATCCTCGGTCACTGGGGTGGCAGCACAAGCAGATACATGAGGACCCCTCCATGTGGCCACCTTCTCTCAATCCTCCAAATCTCTTTCATAAGTCCATCATAGGTAGGACGTGAATCCAGCCGTGCTGCAAGTCGTAGCTGGAGCAGCAATAATTCAGAAAATGGGGCAGACTTAAGAATCTGATCCAGCCTAGTCTGATCTAGCTTAGCTGGGGCCATGCTACCTTTCTTGAGGCATTCCTGTAGCATTATTTCAAGTCAAGGCACATACACTGAAAAGGGCTTCCCTTGGTATTACTGAATGTTTTTGACCCTCCACCACAAATTCTCATCCGAATCAGGGCTCCCATACACATTTTACAATGCAGTCAAATAATCCTGAGCAGTTGCTTCTGGGTTACTAGCCCGTGTGGTGTGACTAGTAACCTGAACAGGGCCTCTGAGGCTTTCAACCAACCTTTTCATCATCTCTGCCTCAGGGCAATGCCATTAATGTATTTGGGGAGCAACATAGTCTATCCAAGTCTCCCAATTGTCCTCCCCCTGTGAGGGTGGGAAGGGTGCACAAAAACATCCTCAGCGGGCCACATGAGTCACGACTAACTGCAGGCACTGGTGTGGGCTTAGGAGCTGGGGAAGGGACAGGTACAGGAGCTGGCCGGGTCTGTTGGGACAAGAACTCCGCCAAGTGGCATGAATAACTTTTTGCAGTCCTCGACTGTTTTACCCTCCACCAGTAGCAATTTGACAATCTTTTCCTCAAAGGTGTCAGATTGGGGGGAGTTCATTTCCTAATGGGTTCTCACTATCCTTAGTAATCACCCTCCTGGCAGCTGGGGACCCATGAATGGTAAAAGGTTTTGGCACTTTAGTCCACAGGGTTGCCACACTCCACTAATGCCATTAAAGTTTTGCCAATCAAGTCAGCGTGTCGGCCGACCACTACAGCCTCTTCCTGGCATTTGATCTTTGAAAGGGCCCCTACTGTAGTGTCTTTGCCAGTGCCCATGGGTATATCAAGTATCAGCAAGGCATTTTGGGGGTCAATTTCATGACCCGTGCACCATCCGACCCACTGATGCACTGTCGTGGCCTCAAGCATACCCATTACATTTTTAGTTGTAATTCTCTGTTTAAGCCACTAGGGGATGCCAATCCCAGTGGTGCCTCCAAGATGTAACCCCTAGGTGGCATTATTCCAAGAGCTACTACCCCTGCCTACATGACTAAGCTCAGGTTGAGGGGCCTGAGTTCTGTGAACGGGCGCCTTCACCCAGAGGACAGGGTTAATGGTAGTGTAGCTGCTCTGGGTACATCTCTCTGGGACACTGATACCCTCCTCTGTCCCTTCTAATGGCCTATACTGGTCAGCAAATATACAATCACAATTGACACCAGAATGCAATGTTAATCCCACACTTGGCACACTTACCACTAGGGCTAGATCAGCTGCAATGGCACTGGAGACCCCTGTAAAATAAGGCCTGCAACTATGAAAAGCAATATAGATACATAGATAGTGTCGGCAGATAAGGGCCTATGGCCCACCCAGTCTGCCCATTTGAGCTTGTAAGTTCAGTTTGTTTTCCTAGAAGTCTGTTGCCCCTTACCCCTGATCTTCAGAATTCCATTATGTCTATCCCATGCATTCTTAAATCCCGTGATTGTTTCAGCCCCCACCACTTCCTCTGGCAGGGTGTTCCACTTGTCCACCACCCGTTCTGTGAAGAAATTCTTTCTCATGTTTCCTCTGAATCGTCCTCCTCCAACTTCATCCCATGCCCTCTAGTCCTGGAACATCTTTTCGCTTAAAAATAGTGTTTTCTGCACCCTGTTCCTCCCTGTAAGATACTTGTATGTCTCTATCATATCCCTCTCTCCTCTCCTCCAGGAGTACATGTTCAGTTCCTTCAACCTGTCTTCATAGGACTTGTGATGCAATCCATGCACCATCTTTGTTGCCCTCCTCTGAACCTTCTCTACCCTGTCTATGTCCTTACATAGGTATGGTCTCCAGAACTGTACACTGTACTCCAGGTGGGGCCTCACTAGTGTCTTGTATAGCGGAATTATGACCTCCCTTTTCCTGCTGGTGATGCCCCTGCCTATACATCCCAGCATCCTATTTGCTTTACCTGCTGCGTTGTCATACTGTTTCCCTACCTTGAGGTCATCAGAGATGACAACCCCAAGATCCCTTTCCTGCTTGGTGCACGCTATATCCTCACCCCCCAACTGATATATTGTGCCAGGGTTTTTGTGCCCCATATGCATTATCTTGCACTTCTTTGCTTTGAATTTCAACTGCCAAACCCCTGACCATTCTTCAAGTTTCTGCAGGTGGCTTCTCATTCTGTCGACACCCTCTGGTGTGTCTACTCTATTACAGAGCTTTGTGTCATCAGCGAACAGTGAAATTCTGCCTTCTAGGTCCTGCGCAATGTCACTGATGAAGATGTTGAATAGGACCGGTCCCAGCACTGATCCCTGTGGTACCCCACTGGTCACTCTTCCCTCTGTGGAGTGACAGCCATTTACCACCACCCTCTGTGTCCTGCCACCCAGCCAGTTACCTACCCACCACACTACTGTCCTGCCCACATCCATATTCCCTAGTTTGTGTAATAGTCTTCTATGTGGCACAGTGTCAAAGGCCTTGCTAAAGTCCAGATAGGCCATGTCCACTGCCCTCCCCTGATCCACCTCCCTAGTCACCCAGTCAAAAAATTCAATGAGGTTGGTCTGACATGACCTCCCCCTGGTGAAACCATGCTGCCTTGGGTCCTGTAGTCCATTGACAACCAGATGTTCCACCAATCTCTCCTTCAGTAGTGCTATCATAGTATTTTCCACACAGAGGTACACCACAGCCAGTTTAGATGCAAACAGATTTAGATCTGATTTATTGAGGGGATGTGAACAAGGGAGGGGCAGAAATCTGGTGATTGATTCAGTATCTGGTTTAGTCAGAGGTAAACATGCATGCCTAAGAGTCCCTCTAACACAGCCACACACCCTGGGTACCCAGTTATCATACAGGCTAGCCTGAAGCATTGCCCAGGGTAGGCAGGCATTGCAGCTGTTGTTGGAGCCCTTGGGAAGAAAACACAACATGCACTTTACCCACAATTTGTAATCTGGAGCCAGATGGCTCAGTCCAAAAACAATTAGTAACCCACAGTTAAATCAGATGACACACTTTAATTTGAACTTTGCAGCAGGGAGCTACCCTTATGTTCACTCACTCTACCCCAGACCAGGTGATTCTCTGACGAAATGAGACCTGTAGACACAGTTGGATGCAGATGGAGGTGAGGTTCCTTGTGGTCCTCGTCTATGATGCTGGTCTTCAGGCTGGCAAAACAATGTAAATCAGGCTGAAGAAAACATGCAACACAAATGTTTTTGAACTACTTGGCCACACAGCACTTTGAACAACTTACACGCATTTATATGTAAAATAAACTCGGTCCTTTCTGGTCCTTCCAGGCAGGATGCAGGCTGATCTTGTCTTCTCAGGCTTATGGAATCAGATTACCTGTAGCTGCAGGCAGCAGCTACCCAGGCTGGAACAATTTTGACCCATGGACTGATGACTGAAAACGTCTAGGCCAGGCCGGCCTAACCCCTGAATGCTGGGAAGCTCCCCAGAGGCACACACACTAACACTTGGGCTGTCTCCCCAAATCTGATCTTTTTCAGCAGTTGCTCCCTTTTATATGAGGAAACATTCCTAAGATCTTACTGGCTGTCAAATCTGTCTTAAACAGTTCCCAGCAGTTCACTGGCTGGTGTTTTGGCACCTAGAAATTGTCCCAGATAAGCTCCCATAAGTCTCTGGCAAACCCCCAGAAGCCCTTTTATTAAAGCCTGACTTCCGATTGGTGGCAAAGCACTAAAATGGTGGCTGCAGACAGTTTCCCAAGCAGTATAATTCACTGTCCCCATATATAATGTTCTGGTGCAGCCAGGATTATCTTTAATCTTATTAAAATACCCCACTTTGTTATAGCACCAACAGTTCTCTTGCCAGGAAGTTCACTTTCAGATAAATAAACAGTCCCCTTAGAGAGTCACAGCTCCTGTAGTACACTACCCCAGAAAACACACAGTAGCTCATAAATATTCATAATGGCTCTTCTGTGCCCTGACATTTTCCCCTTGACCTTTCTCTTTTCTGGTGCCCTTGAGGCAGCGCTCACAGTGGCTGCCATTTATTTAATTAAAAAACATCTCCCCAGCTTAGCCTGTGTACCCGGTGCCTTTCTTAAACTTAACCACAGCACCAGGAACTGGAGAAGATACATAGTCGGCTTTCTGACTGTAACAGCGGTCTGATGCGCAGTGTGCCTCCTTGACTGTGTGAGCGATGGCTGTGCGATATGCTGCATGCTTGCAAGTTGCTAAGTGAGCCCCATAGGGCTCATTTAACAGGAAGACCTGGGAGGAGCGGCAGAGTGCCATGGCAACTGGGCAGACACCAGGAGACAGTGGGAGGCATGACAGATAAGCCCTCCAAATGGGGGGGGGGTTACAAAAAGGAAAAGTCAGGCTGTCACATTTGCCATAAATTTTGGCACTCCATAAAAGGCCCCAACTGGCCTGACAAATATATGCCACTCTAGAAACTGCCCGATTGTACTCAGGACAGCTGCTAGAAACCTGTCATAGACCACATCTCCCCTACCATGCACTGTGAAGCCGCTGCTGCCCGTACTCTCCTGACTGCTGCCCATACTTGCAGTGTATGTGCAGCACTGGTGCAACCTACTGACCAGCTGGTAATGCCATGATCTACAGGCAGGCAGTACTTTTTCCTGTTTGAATTCATTTATATATTTGTTTTACTTATTTAAAACACAAAAACTCATCTCTTGAAATGTTTGAATTATTAATACTGTTGGGACCCATTTCATCATTATAATAAGGCACTCCAGGGTGTGTGTGTGTTATAGTGAACTAATGTCCCTTCTCTGGTGGTGGAAGCATTCGTCTTCACCTCATGCTTCAATCCACCTGAGGCAGGCCATTATGCAAGCAAGGATACCCAATAGGGTGGGCAGTATTGGGCTATACTGGCCCACCAGGGGTGTAATGAGGCCTGACGCCACAAGCAGAGGGTCTTATAGCCCCTGGAAGGTTCGGTATAGCCCAGTACTGCATGCCCTGGATATTATTGCACTTAGAAAATGTTTTTTTGCAGAATTTACGTAAAAGGTTTAAGAAAAAATTCAACTTACATGTAAAACGTTAATAAAAGTCAGTAAAAATGTATTTTGCAAAATAGTCCTTGTACTACTGGAATTGACAGAAGAGAGCAGTATTGTGTTTCATAATGCTTTTCATTCTGGCTACTGTGGTGAATGTGATGCCTTCCCCAGCACAGCTATCAATGTTAGGTGGAGATTTCTGTTATTAGTGTCTGGCCTTCCTCCTGAAGTAGTGATGTGTTAGAATTTTTGTTTGTTCTTTTTTTCTCATGTGTGGTAGCAGTTTTGCAGAGCAGCTGTGGTGCCAGATATGGAAGAAATACATCGCAACAGTGGAACTGAAGTGGTAGCACTTAAGGTAAGGTTTTTTTATGTCATTTAATTTATTATTTTCTGTTAGTCGAGGAAGGCAAGTTGTTTGTGAGTGGAGGAAAGACCCATGTGCTACTAGTATCCTGTGAGTATACTGCTGACAGAACAGTCATTCTCTCTTTAACAGTACTGGTAGTTTCTTGAATTTGTCTCCCCAGAGATGTAGATGTGCTGCTGGCTTACACCACCTAGTATATCTTCTGACCTTTGGGGGGGCACGAGTAGCTCTCAGAGCTTAGAATGCTCCGCTGTGGCTGATAAGCCTTTAATTTTTGTTAAATAAATGGTTTGTTTGGGTAATGACATGGCAGTTTTTCTTTACCCGCGGTATTTTGAATGGAAAGGGAAAGGCCAGTTACACTCACTCATTAGTGAGAGCAGAAACATGGCGGTAAATTAGTTGAAAATTCTGTGTGGCATACTGATTTTGGTTAAAGAGCAATCAGACATGGAACTAGTTATTTCCCAGCCTCTGTTGGCACATAAATGCACTCCTCGCCAGGGGTGTCAGCCAGTCAGAAGTTGAGAAAATGTATACCCATTTTCTAACCCACCATAATGCACCCCCTGTCATGCCTTATTTCTTAAGTAAATTACATCAATCTGTTTGTCTGTCTGTCTGTCTGTCTGTCTATCTATCTATCGATCTATCTATCTATCTATCTATCTATCTATCTATCTATCTCTTTTCAGAACAGAATGATTTAAAAGGCTCTCAATTATTAGAGAAAAAAAGTCCCTAGTGCTCACCCTCCTCCTCCTCCTCCTCCTCCTCCTCTACTGCCACAACTGAGTCAGCTCCAGTTCCACCTCTTCTATAATGTGTCTACCTCTGGTACTGCACTCTTAGCTAATGTTTTCAGAAAACTTGTTATTACCACTCTCTGAGAGGAAAATAGAATGGTGTGATTTACTTAAATATTTCATCTGCTGAATTCTGTGCAAGTAGAGTAACTTAATTTATGAGGCTTAATTTAATGGGAAACTATCTTATTGTGTGAATGTATTTATTGATCAAAAATACATGAGACACATACTTTCAAATATATCTAGTACTCTTACATTTTCAGCTTGAATCTTTAGCCATTGGCTTCTGATGCTGTATGTGGTTTATGATAGCAGGCAGATCACATTCAATTTTAAAGTCATTCCAGTTAGACGTTTATCCAATGTTTAAAATGAGCCAATGTTTATGAAATCTTTGTTATCTGGTTGTAGTCAAAAATTCTAAATTTAAAATGTCATGCTTCAGTGAAGTTTATTGTCACATCAGATACATCCTTTTGATGGCTGCCACTCATTTCAAGTGTTATTCTTATATACAGTATAGACTCTTTGTTAAATAGCAGGAACTCTGCATTATGTTGAAGTTTACCATGGAGCTGTTTTATAACCCACAAGAGGCCAGGTGCCTACACCACTGTTAGAGTCAATGGGCAGGCCCTGTCCACTTGATTCTTTCTTACAGGCTGTCCTGGGACATGACTTGATGTACTAATGTCAAAGTTCTCTGCACATTCCTGCACCACACATGTTTCATTTGTTACCATGGCAAATAGTTACAGTAGCCCTCAGGCAACAGCTAACCTGTGCAGGCTTAAAAAAGGGAACGTTCTACACAATCATATCCACACTAATCACATGTTTGCAAAAAAAGAATGGGTACAAATAGAACAAACAAGCATATAACAAGAAGAAGCCACACTCAATAGAGAAAGTCAAAAATAAACACCAAAAGTAAAGTATAAAATCTCAGAATTTAATTGATAGCCAAATAGAAAGCATGGCACAACAACCCTGGCACACTGTCTCTCAAAACATGACATGGTTTTCTTGTAGACATGTGGGGTTTTCCCCACAGACAGAATTGTACTGTACTGTACTCTTTACAGTCTCTAGGGATTGTTTACAACTTATGATCTTAATCTAACTTTAGTGGGGCAATATCTATGATTATAAAAAGGGTCTGAGAAATGGAGCTTTCTGATTGGCTGCAAACATTCTAACAGCCTTATGTTAATTTTTTATTAACATACATGTAGAGCTTAGCCATATGCTGAACAAGGTTTAACACTGTTTAAAAATATTTTTTATTATAATAGCAATAAGGCACGCCCAGGGATTATGTTAATGGTCAGTTTATCACCCTCTAGGGGCATGTGGCACTCGGCTACACCTCGTGCCACAATACACCCCTAGAAGGTGATTAACAGACCATTAACATAACCCTTGATCATGCTTTATTGCTTAATACAGACATACAGGATTATTATGCATGAAATATCTAATTTTTCTTCTATTTTTTCTATGTCCCCAGGGCAACCATTATAAAAGAAGTTAGATAGCAGGGCCTGTTCACTGACCCTCACAGGGGTGCTAATAATGATAGCAATGCCTGATGAGGTTCTATAACCCTGTGCATACAATTATTTGCTCTGGTGATTTGTTTTCTGAAAGATATATGTCCTCATCTGGTCAATTGAAGACTCTTTAAAGTAGGCAGTACACTTTATAAAATAACTGCTGACTTTTACACAATAATTGTTTAATTACTACTTCTTAAGTAACTTTTAGTAACTAGCCAGTATTTGGTTTGAAAGAAAGCACAGTATGAGTGGCACCGTGAGTCTAAGGAGAGTAAGAGGCACTGGTAGAGGTGACAGAGATGAGTAACTGGGAGAGAGGTTTTGGCAAAAGAGCACAAGCAATGGAAGAGTGGGCCCAGTCTGGCTTGGATGGATTTTGGGTGGGGTACAGACCACATCTACTGGCAAGATCATTTCAAGAATGATCTCAAGGTGGACTGCTAGTGGGTTGGAAGCTTTATTGTTGTGCAGGGCATTGAGCTTGTGGTGGAGTGTTTCATGGGTGGCATGAGTGTGAGAAGAGAAATCCAGGGACAACCTCCTCATGGAAGCACCACCCAGAGTTGAGAAGAAAGGGCTGGAGGGGAATAACTTCTGCACTACCAAAGGACATGAACAATGATTGCAACAGAACAATCCAGTTCACCTTGTGAGATGAGGAGAGGTGAAGATGCAGCACACCTTTTTTCACAGTGAAATAAATGTACAGCTTTGCTTATGGAGGCCAGCAGGACATTTGTAACATGCTTGTTCAAGGTCTGCTACATCAGTGTTACACTACTTACAGGACCACTGTTCACTTGAAGTCTCAAATCAAATTATTCAACATCCATCAACAATACTGCTGCCATCTCCCTTACAAATGTTTGCCCATCCCCTTGGTTCACCACTGCATCATAACTGGCTTGTACAGGGCATGAGTACAATGTTTGATAGGGTCCACGCTAACTGTGTATTGTTAAAGATAAAATATGTTTTTTTTTAAAGTGTCTACTTGCACTGTGCAATAAGGCTGCCTACACAATATTCCAGTGTGCCGTCTATGCACAACTCCACCTCTCATTAGCCTGTACTGCAGGTGCAGCTTTGTGTACATGTGATAAATGCTTTACGCTGTGCAAACTGCTGTTTCCAGTATAAAGACTGGCATTAGAGGGGTGTGAAGCTGGGAAACATTACTTTACAAAAATCTTGGCAAAGTTTCCTGACTTCACATTGTGCAAAGTGCCACTTAACATAGTTGTTCGCCTCAGCAAAGTCTGTGCATAGTGCCATTTTCCACAGCATGTGCAGGTGAAGTGTCACTGTGCATGATTTCAGCTGAGTAAATTAACACATAACCGGTGAAGAGCTATGCAAAGAATAAACTAAAATAAAGAAAAACAGTTTTTTTTAATGCCAAACCTTCTCCACCCACTGTGAAAACATCACCCACGCTCCACACATTTCCAGATAATTTAAAGACATCTTCACTCACTAACCCCTAACTAGCAGTCACCTTCCTTCTCCCCTTCCCATAGTCCATGCAATATTCCATTAATAATAATAGACTCCACTGAAGACAAAAAAAAAATCCTATGTGTGCTGCCCCAAACAAATAACCAACCTCCTCCCCTTCAAGGCTGCTGGCCCCCATTATTTATTAGAACAACTGACACCCAGCATCCCTGTAACACCCAATCTCCCTCTTCTCTTCAATCTCTCCAAAAGTTAAAGGGTATATTAGAAATCTAAGAAAAGTTTGGAAATGTTCTTCCTGGTAGGAGAGGTCAGCTCTCTTTGCTATTTAATGCTTCAGTGAAAGAATTATGATGTTGCTGTCTTTGCTATTCAGTGTTTCGATGAATGAATAATGATATCTTGAATATTAGTGCCTGATTGGCTGAACTATTACTACTTAGAATGTCATCATTCATTCATTGGGAAATAAAACTAAAACTAGTCCAAGGCCAGCAGAAAGCAAAGGAATTCCACTGCACACAACCAGATCTGGGAAGTAAAACATGACTGCCTGAACTAATGCCTTACAAAACTGACATGACACTCCCAAGAACTACTACTTGAATCCATCTGCAGCACCAGCTGCAGGAGACACTTTCATATCAACGCTGCCAAGAATCAGCAGGAGACTTAGTTACTATCCAACCTGATAATCTTTATTCAATTTATTTAAACTTCACACATATTAGAGAAAAACATATATATGGCTGGTGGATTCAATTCAACTAGAAGTCTTGTGTGTTCCTGAAATCATGCACCCCTGAAAGTCCTAGCACCCAGGTGTTGGATTCAAGTTGAGTGGGAGAAATACTCTTATTTCTACTCCCAAGAATTAGCAAGGAAAACAAAATGAGCTTTGTATATCATCTACAAGTAATCTTCAGACACTTCTAAGGCTGTTAGGGAAAAAAAAAACATTCAAGGTGTTCACTATTTTCCCGGTTTACAGTTAGGGAAATGCATTAAGATAGGATTGTAGCCTTGAAAATCTTCAATGGTTTGAGATTTCCTCTGAAGAGCAACATTCTCCTGCATATCCACCTCAACAATGGCTTTTATCTTTAACACACATAGAAACATAGAATTTGATGGCAGATAAAAACTGCCTGGCCCACCTAGCCTGCCCTTTTCTTTTCCTCTGCCTATACTGTCACTGCAGATGTTACTTGATCTCTGCCCCCCCCCAAGTTTCCAATAAGATGACTTACGCCTATCCCATGCATTCTTGAATTCCACCACACCACCTCCACTGGAAGACTGTTCCAGGCATCCACCATACTTATGGTGAAGAAGTACTTCCTCACATCTTTGTTCAGTTTACCCCTACCAGCTTCATTACATGTCCCCTTGTTCTTGTGTATCTTTTCCTCAGACAAAATAGTCCCTTCATGTACCGTATTTGCCTCTGCGAGATATTTATAGGTCTCTATCATGTCCCCTCCTCCCTCCTTTCTTCCAGGGTGTACATATTGAGATTCCTCAGTCTCTCTTTGTAGGGCTTCTGATGCTGCCCCTGCACCATTTTAGTTGCCCTGTTCTGGACAGCCTCTACTGTGTCTATATCCTTCCTGAGATGTGGAGCTCAATTTCCAAAGAGCCCTTAGATTGCCACAATTTGCAGATTTCTAGGTCTGCAGTAAACTCTGGCTACATCAGGGACCCTGTGCCCAATTCTGTAACAACAGGGATTCCAGTACCAAAAACCCAGGATTTGCAGAACCCACTGGCTAGCACCAAACAAGTGGTGCATCTGTGGGAATTGCCACAGGAATCTGCCCCCCCCCCACCCGGCGCTACACTAGAGGGGTCAGGATGGTTGGGGGTGGTGGTGAAACATGTTTACCAGGAGGGATCTGGGGACAGAAGGGGCATGAGGGTGCTATAAGAAGAGTTGTGGAGATAGTGGTCATGTGATGGGGTGATGTGGCAGCCTGTGTGGGTGCTGTTTATGTAACTATTAAGCTAATGGGATGGTACCATGGTGGGGGGAGGTCCAGGGACAAACAGTGTCAAATGCTGGTGCTGACAGGACTGTGCCCACCTGGGGCCATGGCACTGTTTGTCCCTGGAACCCCCCACTATACCATCCCATTAGCTTAATAGTTATATAAATGGCACCCCAGCCAGGTGCAGCATCACCCCCTTGCATGCCCACCATCTCATGTTTGGAGCACCAATGGCCTATTTTCAGTAGTGACCCAACATGTAATAATCAATAATCAGAACAAATTACAGTAGTAGCAACAAGTACAATAAATATAGAATAATGTTCAGGCATCAGTGTGTAAAATAAAAAAACTCAGAATCATACAGATTTCCTGAGTGTTGTTTTTTATAATAACTGGTGCAAGAAATTAAAAAAGGTGCTGTGAGTCATAATAAAGAAAGCATGATCAATTGCACTGTGCAGGAGTCCTCAGAATTTACTTGAATCAAATTTCTATGACAAGAAATCTTAGTCAATAGTTAAAGAATCTAGAATTAATTAGGGCTTTGAAAGAGAGATGCCTCAGTTCAGTTCTGAGAGTGGTGGCTGGAATTCCTTCAGGTAGGGCAAATTATGATCTGTAGAGTTTGAGAAAATTTTCTCCAAAGAATTGGTATCCATGCTTCTCCATATTTCAGCATAATTGAGAGCCTGGCTATTTAACTTTGTATTTTCTGCCTGTAAAACTGCTCATAGACAAAAGTCACCACAGATTTTATTGAAGCTACATAAGCCAAACAATGTTTGTAGCAATTTTCATTAGGTACTTCACAAATGTTTCTCCCTTGATACTTTCCAATCAGATACTATCCAAAGTAAGTATAATGTTTAATTTCTACAGTATTAGCATCATTCATTTGCCAGTGTTTTGTGTGTTTTTTTTTTTTTTCCACATTGAATAATTTTGATTTTGGTTAAATTTATTTTCAATTTCAAATTGCCAGTCAAGTTTGATAGTTGCCAGTCAAGTTTAATAGTTTTGATAATTGCCTTTAAAAGCATATCAGTAATAATAAAAAAATAATACCAGATGATCTAAATAAGTTAAACAGAGATTATTTTCATGATAATGGCAAGGGAATGGAAATCAATATTACTGACTCAGGGCATCACAGAAACCCACCAGGGAAGGGGCAATCCTTGATTTAGTGCTCAAGAATGAGGAGCACATACAAGAAGGGGGAGGGTAATTGTTAACCAGAAAAGGTGCACTAAGCTGGAGCTTGTTTCCAGGTACAACCTAATGGTCAAGGAGTCCATGGGAGGAAGTGACCATTGCACAATCTGGTTATGGTTGGCTATGGGTAGGAAGAACATCCCCACTAAGATTAAATTCCTGGATTTTAAGAGTGTGGACTTCAAGAAGATAGGCAGATGCTAAGGATGCACATGGCAGGCATCAGGGCAGATATAGGGTGGACCAAAAGTGGTCCATCATTAAGGATGGAATAATGGTTGCCACAGAGAAGTGTGTTAGGCTCAAGGGGAAGAACTTAAGAACCAAAGCCCCCTGCTGGTTCAGTACTGAGGTCACCCAGGCAGTAAAGGAAATGAGAAATTCAGAAAAACCAAGAGAGATTTGGGTACAGAGAATTATCTAAAGTTGGCTAGTGTGGCAAGTAAGGTAGTCTGGTGGGCTAAGGCACAGAAGGAACTGCAGATAGCTGAGGGAAGTAAGAAGGGGGAGAAGGATTTTTTTGCTATATAAATGAGAAAAGTGACAAGAAGGATGGGAACATTTGGCTTCAGAAAGGGGATGAGTGGGTGGAGGAGAATGGGAGAAAGCAGAGCTACTGAACAAATCCTTTTCTGTCTTCATCAGGGAGAAAGAAGGACCAGTGCCTATAAGAGGGAGAAGAGGAACAAGGAGGAGGAGAGCATGGATGTGGTGGTACAGGAGGATAGAGTGAAGGAAGAGCTGCTACCATTAAAGGTGGACAAATCACCAGGTCAGGATGGCATACATGCAAGGGTGCTGAGGAAACTAGCAGAGGAGCTTGCAGGGACAAAAGCAGGCCTGTTCAATAGTTCACTGGAGTTGGGCATGGTACAGCAGGACTGGAGAATGGCACATGTGGTGCCCCTCCATAACAGCAGTCCTAAGGATGACCCAGGCAAATACAGACCAGTCAGTATGACCTCAATCATGTGCCAGCTCATTGAGACCATACTTAAGGAAAGATTGATAGCATATCTAGAGGAGTATGGTCTCCAGGATGCAAGGCAGCATGGATTTATGGGAGGGAGATTGTGTCAAATAAATCTGATTGACTTTTTTGACTGGATCACTAACACAGTAGACAGGTGCAAAGCATTGGACCTCCTTTACTTGGACTTCAGCAAGGTCTTTGACTCTGTACCCCAAAACAGGTTCATCAGGAAGTTGGCAGATCTTTGGTTTGAGGAGAAGACGACCAGATGGGCAAAAAACTGGCTGAGGAAAAGGACCCAGAGGGTGGTGGTAGGGGGAGAGCAATCTAGCACCAGGGAGGTCACCAGTGGGGTCCCACAGGCCTCAATGCTTGGACCAATAGTGATCAATGTCTTCATCAATCTTTTTGGGGATGGCATTAAGCGCAAAATATGCCTATTCATGAATGACACTGGGATCTGTGGGAGGGTGGACACAGCTGGAGGGATACAGGACCTGAATGGTGATCTGAAAAAGCTTGAGAGGTGGTCTGGGATTTGGCATCTTGGCTTCAATGCAAAGAAATGCAAGATTATGCACATTGGAGCCAAGAGTCCAAGGACAGACTACAACATGGGAGGGGTCTGACTGTCTGTAACAGAGGAGGAGAAGGATCTGGGTGTGATGATCACTAATGATCTGAAGCACTCCATGTAGTTCAGGAAAGCAGCAGTAAGAGCAAATAAGATGTTGGGATGCATAGCCAGGGGGATCAGTAGTAGGCAAGAGGAGGTTATACTGCCCCTGTAAAGATCACTGGTGAGGCCACATCCAGAGTATGGAGTACAGTATTGGTGCCCACACATTAAAAAGGACATCAGCCTGTTGGAGACTGTCCAGATGAGGGCAACTAAGATGATCATGGGTCAGCAGGGTAGAACTTATGAGAAGTGGTTGGGGAGCCTTGAATTTGTACTCCCTGGAGGAGAGGAGTGGAGTGAGAGAGAGAGAGAGAGAGAGAGAAGAGACATGAATGAGACCTTCAAGTACTTGAAAAGAATAACTGGGGTGGATAATATGGGTCTCATCAAGCAAAGTGGCAACTAAAAAACAAGGGGACACAGTCAAAAGTTGGAGGGGGAGGTTTAAAAGGGAGGCTAGGATGCATTTCTGCACAGAGAGGGTGGTGGCCAGTTGGAATGCACTGATGGAAGAGGTGATCTTCATAAAGATGGTAGGCAGCTTCAACAGAGGCTGGGATACACCTATGGGGGAAGTAAGCATCAGGGGAGGGGCAGATAGAAAGGGTGGGAGGATTGGGGAAGGTGGCAGTGTCAGTAACCTAAGCTGTGGACTGTGAAATACTAGTAGACTAGATAGACTAAGTGATCTTATTCTGCTGGCTTCTTTGTATGTTCACATGTCCATGGCAAGAAGAATATCATTAATGTAAATATTGAAGAGCAAGGAAGTCAGAAGACAATCTTGCTTAACTCTCTAGGATGCTGCCAGAGAGTTTTTACAGTATTTATCGAAGTTAGCCAGCTCACCACATGCTGTGTCTAAGCTATATACCAGTCTTTACAGTACAGCATTCCCAGAGATAGATGGGGTATCTGGATATTGGTCCTCTCAATTCCCACAACTTAAGTTTGACTGGCATAGGATATGGAGGGACTGCCACATTTATATCACGTAAGATCAATTGCGAATCATACAGCTTCAATTTCTTAACAATCTGTATCATACGCCAGTTAAGCTTTTCAAGATGGGTAGAGCTCCATTGCCCCAAAGTGTGGAATGTTGTCAAATAGAGGGCTCTCTTCTTCACATATTTTGGAAATGTCCAAAGGTGTCCTCCTTGTGGTCACTCATTAATCAGAGGATAGACCCCTTGCTTGGTTTGGACAGTCATTTTTCTCCAGAAATCTGTCTGGAGAAAGACTGCACAGGGGTAGTGGCATGTGTGCGCAAACGCCACTCGGCTATAATAGCTTTATCCATTAAGAAGTTGGTGTTCTGCCACTGGCTAGATTCAGAGACACTATTTTATAATGAGTGGCTGCAAGAATTATTATTTAACCTTCATACTGAGCGCTTGATTGCCAGTATGCACAACTGCCTTACGGGATTTGATAACACATGGGGTAAGCTCTACTCCCTTTATTCATTGCAGAATATGCAAAATTGCCCTGTTTAAGTGGGAAGCTAAATTCTAGAGGGTTACCATTCTGATGCCAGGGTGGGGGAGTGAGGTGGGGGGTGAGGGGAGCGTTGTTCTGGTTTGGGATTGATCACTGTTTATCTGGTGGTTGCTGTGTTTGTTTTTTGGAAATTAATAAAGTTTATTGAATTAAAAAAAAACTCTCTAGGGTGCTGTTTGACCCATATCTGAATTGGGACTAGGTATCTGTAAATAAGTTGTAAATAATATTCAATTACGCAATATCAACTTTAAAACATTAAGATTAGACCACATGATATTTCTTGACATTGAGTCAAAGGTGACTGAATAGTCTACCTAAGCAACAAACACTTTTTGCTTAGTAAACATACTGTAGTTGAGAAATATCTGTGACAGTATATAGGAGAGATCAATTGTGGAGTCCTGAAGCCTAATTGGAATTCAAAGATAAGTTTATTAGTTGCAACCCAATCCTTCACTTTATCTAAAATAACCTTTACAAATATCTTAGCAACATTATCTATCAAGTTAATTGGGTGGTACATGGTGTGATCGTCTAATTTACCTTTTTTGCATATGGGCACTTTTATGTTGCCTTTCCAGATTTGGGAATGAATTGCTGGCTTGAACATGCATTAAATAAATCTGTTAGCTCTTTAGCTAATTGGTCAGCATCACTGCTATAAGTTGCTGCTGGCAAAAGATTAACACCCAGTGCTTTACTGGGTTTTATTGAATGGATTACAGATAAAACGTCATTCTTGGATCATACAACTGGGGAAACAACACTGCATTATTTTTGAGATAGTCAGTGTTCAGAAACATGAAATAATACCTTTCCAAAATGGGAAACCCAGACATTTGGTTCAATATATGACTACATTTTACAAGACGTTATTAATGCCTTCAGCTATGGTTTTCAGAAGGAAACAAGGTCTATGTTATCAATGGCAGTTAACATTTCCTCCCATTTGTGTTGCTAGTATAGAACCTTTTATTTCAGAAGTTCCTTCTTATTGGTCTTACGTTGCCTATTCAAGTTAATAAGACTAACTGTAGCTGGTGATTTTTCTCCTTGGAGAGGAGCAGAACACAGATAAGGGTCCTTTAGGCATGTTTTCTATTTGTTCTGATTTCTGGACTTAAGGCTCTAAGTATACAAATGCTGCAGTGATTGCTTGTGTTTGGGGACTGGGGTGGCAGGAGGATGGAAGATGCCAGCAGAGAGTGGTTTGAGGGAGGGTTTTAAATCTAGCAGTGTTGAGGGGAATTGACGAATGGGATTGCCATAGCTGCATAAAAATAAAAAAAACCTGATTGTGTTTGTTTGTAGTGGGGCTGGAGTTCCTGGAGGAGGAGGATGATAGCTGAGGGAGGATGAATGAAGAAAGTAGTCAGGTGCTATTAGAGTTGCACTAGGGCCATGCAGTCTTTTTCCATAAAATGGATTGCCGTTGTAGTCCACTCATTCATTCCTGTGGATTCCGACAAGTGATAGGAGAGGAGTGGGACACAGATAAGTATCTTTTGGGCTTGTTTTCTGTCCGTTCTGATTTCTGTACTTAAGGCTGTATGTATACAAATGCTATTGTGATTGTTAGTGATTGAGGACTGAGGACTGGGGTCAGGGGAGGAGGAAGGATGCTAGCAGTTTGTGGGGATTTAATGAATGAGAATACTGTAGTTAAATAAAAAAAGAAAAACTTGATTTTGTGTGTTTGCAGTGGGGTTGGAGTTCCAGGAGGAGGGAGGATGCCAGTAGTGGGATGGCTGAGGGAGGGTGATTAAAGAAAGCAGGCAGACCCTATTGGAGCTGCACTGGGATCACATGGCTGCAGTCAGCCTCTAGGGCAGCTGTTGTCCCTATAAATTTCCCAGGGTTCCAAGCAACCCCTTGCATGAAGGCCCCCAAAATGGAGTGCCATGAAGCAGGAGTATGGCATCCTACTAGGTGGAGTCTGGCGACATCATTAGGACTTCTACAGGGGGACTACAGGCCACAGACCATGCTGCTAAGCAAAGGGCAGGCAATGTATGAAGGGAGTAGAGGGAGAATGCAGTATTAAGGGGGGATTTGCAGGCTGAGAATAGTGGAATAGGAAGTACTTCTTATCTAGGGCAGACCTATGTGGTAAGTAAGTACACACAGAAGTTAATACTACACCCTGTCTAAAATAGGCCTACAGTGGGAGTAAAGGAGAATATATTGCATCCTATCTAGAATAGTACAAAATAATTGGTGAGTGGAGGGATTTCAGCTAAACCCTAGCTAGGGAAGCTGGCAAAGGAATCAGTGATTTGCAACTATACCCTATCTGGGGGTAGGCCCACTAATGTGTGGTAGGAGGGGGTTTGTTGTGTGCAGAAGAGAAGAGATTACCATTTCTGTACAATGATGCAAATATGACTGGAATAGGTAGCAAATGGTGCAGAGGGACCATGTGTAGAAGGCAGGAGAACAGGGGGAGGGTGGTGTGTTGTAGGGGGTGCAGAGTTGCTGTGTTCCTGGGTATGCTATGGGAGGTAGGTGGTTGCCCTGCATGCAGGAACCTGAATCACTTGGTGGCAGAGATGAGGCAGCATAAATGTGAGTTAGGAAGACTCGTGAGAGAGGGGGAAGGGGGAAAGGGCAGGAAGAGAGGGGACAGCCCAGGTGAAAGAAGCAGGTAGGCAGAGAAGGGTTGAGGAAGGGTGGATCCAGATGCCTTGGGCCTCCTCCTTTAAATGGGACAGAAGACCCAGCGAGGGGAGGTGGATTGTTTTGGGAGTCAGGAGGAGATCATGAGGGAAGGGACTTGAGTGGGAACATCTAGCAAGGTGTCAGTGAGGAAAAGATTCCTCCCACTGACTTGGGTCAGGAGGCAGTGGTAGCCAGGAGGGACCTGTTCAGGCCAGGGGGACCAGGGGGTTAGCCAAGCAGAGTGGGGTTGAAGCGGGCATGGCAGTAGTGGAGGAAGGGGGTGATTGACTAGGGAGGGTGAAACAGTCACAGGGGGAGGGGGAGTTGGAGGAAAGATGGGGAGGATTGATGCAGGGAAAATTGAAGTGCAACAAGACAGGCTAGAACAGAGGGAAGGCAAGATGGGCAGCTGGGGTGGGGGTGTAGGGGACAGTCAGACTGGGGGGAGGAGTAGGGGGAAGATTGATGAGCAAGAATGAGGGGGACCTGACAGGCAAGGGAGGATCTCGTGTGATGGGCAGTGTGGTGGAATGGAAGGGAAGTGGGAGGCAGAGTTGTGATCTTGGGGGACTCCGTAGTAAAGGGAATATGGTGGGAAGGGAAAAATTGTTATCCTAAAGTTATTATCCATAAGAGATGGCAGTCATACTGGAGAGGTTCACTGCAGTGGGGAGGATATTCTTCTCTGAGATGCTACCGGTAGCCAGAGCCAGCACAGCTAGGAAGAGGAGGATACAGGATTTTAATAGCTGGCTTTGAGGATGGTGTAAGGAAAGTGGTTATGGTTGCATTGGAGGCTGGGAGGGAACATGAAGTGACAAAACCCTTTATGTACTGGATAGGCTGCACCTCAGCAGAGGGTTTCCAGGGTCTTTAGGGACAGGCTGGAGGAGTTCATAACCAAGGGCCTTAATTTAAATTGATGGGGGGGGGCGGCAAAATGGGTCTTCAGGCCCAGTCTCCAGGAGGAGGAGGAGGCCATCAGGCCTCCCTCCAATTCTGGCAGGTAGATTTGATAGTAAGGTATGGGAGTGAGAGGGGGGCAGAAACTGAAAGGGAGCAGATTGGGTGGTATCTACAGGGGGGAGGAGACTGGTTACAAGATATGGAAGCATGCAGAGGAAACATTAGCAAGGAAACAAGGAGGGAAGGGGGGAGCAAAAGGCAGGTGGAGAAGGCAGATAAAAGAAAGTAAAAGGGAAGGCAGTTAGACCCTTGAGAGGAGGCTCAGATTCATGGTGGAGGGTGGTGTTCCTAAATGCACAAAGCCTTGGTAACCAGAGGGATGACCTGCAGGCAATGTTGGTAAAGAGGTGGGTGGACATTGTGGTGGTCACAGAAATGTAAATTACTCTGAACCACGAATAGGACTTCTCAATCCCTTGGTATAAGCTATACAGATGAGACAGGGGAGTAGGGAAAGGAGGGGGGCTAGCAGTTTATTTAAGGGAAGGAATAATGAGCATGAGGGAGGAGTTAGAAGAGGCAATGGCAGAGGTGTTGTTGGTGCAGTTGCATCCACTGGGGAAGAAAGGTAAGACTGGGGGTGGTTTGCAAACTACCTAACCAGGAAAATGAAAGGGACAGAGAACTGGGGACTGTAATAAGGCAACTGAGGGGAAGGAGAAGATAGTTATTGTGGGATAGCTTAACCTGCATAAGGTGGATTGGAAGATCCCTGCCACAACCTGCACCAGGAGTCAGGTAATCCTTAATGTGGTACAAAGGGGATTACTGACTCAAGGTGTCACAGTATCCATCAGGGTGGGGTCAATCCTTGATCTGGTACTGATGAATGGTGACCACATGCAGGACATACAGGTAGAGGAGACCTTGGATGTGAATGACCTCTGCATGGTGTGGTTCAGGTTGGACATGGGAAAGGAGAATGTACAAACAAAGACCACAGTCCTAGACTTCAGAATAGTGGACTTCAGAAAGATGGGGGAGGGACTTCCAGTGGTGTCACAGAGGTAATGGCGATGTAGTTTGTGAGCTCCATTCTCAGTCCAGTACCATCCTCCTCCATCTGCTCCCTAAAATATGCCAAACTGTCTAAAAAAATTAACCGCTGAAGAATTTTGAATGACTACGCACTAGTGCTTAAAAGACTTTTTGGTGAAACCACATAACTCAGCAGGTTCAGACCCCAGCCTCAATGGCTGCTGCTCCTGAGCAGTCACATTACCTCCCCCAGACAGTGAATATGTAGATAGGGAGGAGACCTATATTATAAACTCAAAGAGATTGTGTGCTGAGTTAAAAAGTATTGGAGCTGAGCTCAGCAAATTGGAGTCTCTGGTTGCAGATGGCCACAGAAACCTCCAAATCTTGTAAAAACACACAACCATGGAGATCTGGCTCACTGGGTACACAATGGTGATGGATATTCAAACAGAGGCCTTGCTCAGTCTGCATAGAGGGGAACAAGAATTGGAAAAGAAGGCGGCAGATCTGGAAAACCAGCACCATTGGAACAATATTAATATTCATGGGATCCCTGAGAAGGCAGAGACTGGAGATACAGCTCTCTTCATAGATGAGCTCATAAACAAATTTTTAGGACTCAACAAAGATATGGAGCTTAACATTATCAGAGTCCACCAGAACACTGGCAGCACCACCTTGGACCCCAAAGCCAGACCTTGTTCTTTCATTATAGCCTTTTTGGACCATAAAACAAAAATGTCAGTTTTCCGTAAGGCTTGGGGAAAGAAGGATATAATTTATGGTGACTCCAAACTGAATTTCGAGCATGACTTCACCCAGGAAACTATGCAGCAGTGGCATATGGTCCTAATTGTTGTGAAGGTACTCGGAACCAAAGGACTAAAGGTGTGATTGAATACCCAGCCAGGCTCCGGGTCTTTATAAACTCAGGCTCCAAGCTGTTTGAAACCTTAACAGAAGCCTCAACTTTCCTTACCAAACTGGATATCCAGATGGAAAGATATCCAGATGGAAGAAGCACCCCAGCACTTGGCGGCCAAGGACCTGGAAGATCACCAATGGCAGAAAGTTGGAGCTTTGCTGGGTTTGTCTTCCACCTTACCAAGTCAGTGTGGGCAAAGCTGAAGGTGACACACAAGAACTGCACTCCTTCAACCCCTTCATTGGCATTGGCACCCCAGGGTGGAGCTTCAGCCTCAGGCTCCAAAACCAGAAATTCAGGACTGTAAGCAAGTATAACTCACTCTTTTTGATAGCCAGTATGGACTGGGACTGCTACTGTTTAATTAAGTGAACTTACGAGTTTTGACTAAAAACAAATGTCTGAAGGAGTGTGTGTTGGGGGGGCTGGTGCAGGAGCATTCAATACTGTGCTGGCCCTGGTACCACCAAGCCGCATCGACAACAAAGTTGTCGAAATGCGGATTGGTGAAATCCATAATGTGGACAGGTGAAATTTTGCCTGTCAGATATTCAGTGTTTTTTGTAAGGACATTTCTATGTAAAATACTCCAAGTCAGAGTTTGTTTGAAATGGGGGCAAAACGTGGTGAAACGGTGAAATTTCAGAACCGGGACCATTACAGTGATAACATCGAAATCGTTTGAAGTTGATGCTGTAATTGTCTTCGTTGTCCAAATTTCATTGTTTCGCTGTATGGCTGTCCCCAGGTGACTGGGGGGAGTTGGGGACATGTGCCTTTTATCTTCCTGGCTCCTCATCTCCCATACTGTCTGTTTGCAAGGAGAGAGGTGGTGGCCTGAGTGACATTTTGTTTGTACTTCCTCCTCCTTCTTATTAGTTTGGAATTTTGTTCCCTTGTTATTAGTATGGTGCCATGGGTGGGGGCTGGATGTCAGGGGCTTCTGGGGGCTGGCAGTTTCGCTTGTCTTGGGAGGGGACTTCTTCCTCCAGGCCCCCAGGGTGGGTTCAGTGGTGAGGTTAGATTATAAAGGTACACTTGTCAACCTGGATCTTTTCCTGTGGAAGTCATAGTTTAGACAACTGGGCAGCCTAAGATGAACAGTTTCAGCTGCAGGGGCAGCTGCAGCTTACCAATAGTGGTGGAGGGGTTTCACGCAAGCCAGGTCTGCTACTAGCAACTATGGCATGGCCTCACACACACCAAGGTCTACATGACCACTTCAGCTGACAGACACTGGGCAATATCTTTCGTGCTTAATGTGATTTTATTTTCTGATCAGGTATTGGCCCTGCCTAGGAGTCAGGGAGTAGGGGGACTAACAGCCCTGACTACTGGGGAAGGAAAACTGGCCACTTCTGACACAGCAATGTTTCATTATAGGGAATATTGGGCATATCACATTCCCTATAGCACAACTCTGGAAGTGGTATATTTGCTGGCTGTTGGAAGTAACAGATACAGACAACCTTCTTGGTAGCAGGATCCTTTCACCACTGTGTTAGTCTCATGGGGGGTTTAACCAGCACCCAGCCAGCTATAGTGGACCTGCTGGGGGTAGACCTTGCCAGACTGGCCCTGGGGGCCCTGGGGCTTGGTTCTGGCATCTGGGGACACCACAAGGGGGAGGGACTTTGGGCCAGAGTCGCAAAGGTAGGCCGCAAGCTGCGACAATGGCAGCTTGTGCCGACCATTCCTGTGACCTGGACCCTGCACCCGATTCAGCATCGGAGTGGGTCCAGGGGTCTGCACCCCACTACTTACGGCATAGGTCACACAGATGGCGCAATGACCACATATGCCGCAAGCTGTGGAAAGGTGGGAGAAAGATGCACCGGCATCCCTGTATGCCCCCCAATCCAGGGCAAGGTCAGGCACACATGCCCCCACCCATCAGTGAGAGTCACCCCACACCCCCCAACCAATTTCTCCACTGGTGACTGGCACTGCCCACCTCTCACCACCACAGTCAGCCACCAACTGAACTGTGCCAAGATTATGTACAATAATAATACGTGCTCCATGAATGACAGAGGCTCTCATTCATGGACTGCCTTTTATCAGTGTATGTGATCGTGGCACATCTCAGTTGGTGGCTGGCCATGGTGGTGAGAGATGGGCAGTGCCAGTCACCCACTCATCCACCAGGTACATATGTGGGGGGTTGAGGGGAGTGGGGTGGGCTGGCATTGTTGGCTGGGCGGTGGGGGCCACTGGACTACCAGGGCTACACTGGATGTGTGATAGAGGGGGGATCTTTCCCTAGGGCATGTGGGTGGGGCAGTGGGCATATGGGTGGCTCTCAATGTGTGGGGCAGTCTGGGCATGGGGTGTTCCACACACCCATCCTGTCACAATAGGTGCCATACCTGGGAACTGGGGCTGTTGGGGGGCTGTAGAGCTGGGGCACAGTGGCAACCTCCTGTGGATGGCAAAGAACACTTACACCACCTCATAGGCGGCATAAGTGGTCTTTGACAGATGTCCACTGGGGATTGTTCCTGAATCCAGATGTGGGATGTAGCAGCCACTCTTTGTGAATAGGGTGCAACTGCTGCCTTAAACCCTCTTATGCCCTGTCGCAAGGGGGTTTCAGGTGCACTGGTGCAGTTGGGTGCAGGCAGACTGCAGCATGTCGCAGGATGCCTTTGTGAATCCTATCAAGATGCAACTCAGGACCCGAGTGCTACTTGCACCATTGTTTCAGATGCAAGTTGCCTTGTGTCCTGAGTTGCCTTTTGTGAATCCGGCCCTTTAACTCTTATGTTAGGAGGAGGAGGATAGGTAGGAGCAGGGCTGCACCCACCCAGCCTATGTTATTACAAAGTTCTGGCAGGCCATCATTTTTCTAGACATAATGGAGGCTGTTAATATATCTGAAAATGCAAAGTACTACACAACCTCATTGCTGAAGTGTTGTGATGTGTTATAGCTAGAAGACGATCTCCATGGAATTGTTCCTTCAAGCAGGAGATTCACTCAAAGTGGCTCGACACCGCAGGTTGCAGACTAGCAAGTGGTTTCCCACATTTGTACCTTGAAGCAGAGCAGCCAATTGACTGCTCATTCTCAAAATATTTAATATTTGGTTATAGTTTGTTACTTGTTTATTATCCCAGCCTGTTGTTGGATAAGATCGTTGTTTGATTCTGTGTAGCACAAGTGTGGTTCCATATTGCAGGTCTTGGGGGGGGGGAGAGGATTAGAGAAAAGGCAGAATGGATGGTTCTCTTGGGGCCCCATCGGCCAACATTTTCAACTTCCATTCTGTGTGGGATCTTAAAATAGCCTCTTATAACATCTGGAGCATTAATAATTGCATCAAGAGGTGCTGAATGCTCCAAGGTATAAACAGAGAATGGATACATCTGGGCATTGTCCAGGAGATGCATTTCACTCAAATCGAGCACCAGAAGCTCCATAGACAGTCGGCTGGAGAGGTTTATGCATTGACCTTTGAGCAACACCCTGACAGAATGGGGGTAGTAATTTTGTTTAAACGGGATATTCCTCTGGAAGTGAAGAAGGTATCTCAGGACTCAGAGGATAGATTTATAAAACTAGAAGGCATGTATAGAGCTATATGATGTATATTACTGAATATTTATGCACCCAATGAGCAGACTGAAAGGTCAGTTTTCTTGAAGAGACTTCTTTCTGAGACAGTCACATGCCCTGACTATTTATATACTATTGGTGGGGATTTTAATTTCATATTAATCAATCCTCTGGACAGAAAAGGAAGAGGGGTAAGCAGAGACAAAGCATCTGGAAACTTCTGACTCGAATGGTTCAGGAATTGGCTGTTTCTGATGTCTGTAGATTCCTGAACCCAAAAGAGAGGGGTTTTACTAATTACTCACTAAGGCATAATGCCTACTCCAGAACTGATCACCTTTTTATTTCCACCAGCTGGTTGCATCAGGTGACTCAATATGTTATAGGTACCTCCATCATTTCAGATCACTCCCCTGTTTTCCCAACCCTAGATATGGTTCCAATGCCCTGGAACCCAATGTGGTAATTTAATGTTGGTCTGTTAAATGATCAGGACTATAGAGAGCATATGGTTCAAGTCATAGACAATTACTGGAGGGACACTGCAACTGCTAAAATCTCAGTTGCAATAAAATGGGGACTGTTTTAAAGCCCTGATTGGGGGGGCACCATTAAGTACGCCTCTAACCTGAGGTGGGAGAGGATTCAGAGAAGAGTGGACCTGGAGCAGGAGATTTGGAATACTAACATTACTTAGCAGGAGGCGGTTAAGAAACAGAAGGAGAAAAATAAGTTTTTTCTTAACATGCTGTTAGATGACCAGATAGAAAAAATCTTAGATTTGTTAGGCAACATGACTATGAGTGTGGCAACCACGCAGGGAGTTTGCTGGCTTTGCAACTTAGAAAACAAGTTCAAAAGTGATCCCAATCAATGGAGGTCCATGGGAAATTACACAATTCCAATCTTCAGCTGCCACATCCTGATGCTGATAAGTGAAACAGAACCAAAATTGGCGGGGGGTGGGGGGAGACACTTCAAAAATCAGACTGACATGGTCTGCTTCTTTAAATATAGTTTGCTTGCTTTAGTTCACACAACTCAAACAGGCATAGACATCATCCTTAGTTTTTCACCCATTAAATATACAGGCCTCCTCACAAGATTGCCTAAAAAAAAGTTCAAGTGCACTAAGTTCACTGTTTTTATTTATACATCAGCAAATAACATTAAATCCTGGCTGCCAGTTAAAAAATGCAACATTGTGTCTGCTCAATGTAGCCTGTAATTATTTAGAATACTATTTTATAGGGAGCTTGGCTCTCTGGCATTTCAATATGGCAGTCAGCTGCCATATTGAGTGCCTAATGTTGAGGGTAATGTCTATGCCTGTTTGAATTGTGTGGAATAAAGCAAGCAAATAATATTTAAAGAAGTGGATTCATCACTCGGATTTTTGAAGCCCCCCCCATTTTGGGTCTGCTTAACTTAGAAAACTAGTAGTTAGTCATGTAGTGCTTTGAATTAAACACACAAAGGGTAGTGGGTGTGTGTGTCAGGGAACCCCAATGTAATTCTGGATAAATCTGTAGAGTTTTATAAAGGCTTATACACTGTGGAGGGAGGGGGGGGATCCTGAACTATTTTTTCAACAGCTAACATTACTGGCTATGATGCAAGATTCCCAGGACAGGATAGACAGCCCTAGTTCAGGGAAATAAGTAATAATTAGGATAAAGAACTTGAAAAACATAAAAAACCCTGGGTGTTGACAGATTGCTAGCTGAATGGTATAAACACGATGCACCCTCCATCATGACACGCTCAGGGTCTTTAATGACCTGCTGGAGGGGGAGAGGGTGGAACCAGGCCCAAATCATAGTAATTCCCAAAGAGGAGAAAAATCCTACTGAATGTGACTAATACTGTCTGACTTCAGTTGGCCTGGTGGCACTGAGGGCTGAGGCACTGGACACCTTACCTTGTGCTATTCCAGTGACTCATGTTCGGGAATGAGCATGGTCACTGGGGGTTGGCAGGGTAGGAGTAGGATTGAGCATCTGTAGGTCTGCTGTCCTTCTCTGGGGAGGGGGGACATCAGTGGTCAGTGCTCCACAGTGGAGACTGGGGGGCAGTGCACCGATGCTGAAAGATGACGGGCGGAGATGGGGCAGACACCTGGGGAGCAGTGCGTGCAGATGTGTGTGTGCTCCCTCCATTAGCGTCATTGCACACCCCTCCCCGTAAGGGAGAAAAAACAAAGAAACAACCTCAGCAGCATGATGGCTGCCCCGACAGCGCCGCAACAGATGCGCCCAAACTAGCTCCCTCTTGGGCCCTCTCTCCAGGTCTCTACAATGGTGGGGTCTGTACCCGCTATGATGTGGCCTGGGAGGGCTATGGCAGGGAGGTCAGAGCTCTGGCCGTGTCTGGGGCAGCAGCTGTGAAGGCTGGCTGAAGAGGAGGAGGGAACCTAAAGCACAACCCCCCCCCCCCAAGCCGAGGTAATAAATAACTAACTAAAAAAAAAAATACTGTCTGACTTTTTTCCTGTGCATGGATATGAAAATGTTCACAGGTACCATGGTGGCTAGATTTCAAGATCACATAGATACAATTAGCCATCCTGATCAGGCAGTTTTTTAAGGGTAGATTTCTTCAGGATAATATTAGACAGCTGTTAATCATTTTCTCCTCGCAGTCTCAAGCCACAACCACCAAACTAGCAATTTCGGTGGATGTAGAGAAAACATTTGACAGGATAAATTGGACATTTCTAAATTACTCTCTGTGTGACTTTCATTTTGGCCCCAAATTTAGACAGGTGATTGAAACCCAGTATCACTGCGTGACAACCTCTGTTAAAGTCAATGGCTACATCTCAGATAGAAACATAGACAATGGTGGCAGAAAAAGATTAGAAGTCCATCTAGTCTGCCCAAGTTCCCTATAATCCCTAGAACCTACTGTTCCTCCAGGGCACTAACTCCACCTGTCCTCTCTCTATTCTCCTCCTTGGTCCTGTCACTCCTGGTAACCACTATTCCCTTCATTATGTGCCAGCCCTGCTTGAATCCCCTGACTGTTTTCACACACACCACTTCAGATAAAAGACTGTTCCAAGGTTCCACCACCCTTTACGTAAAGTAGTACTTCCTCACATCTCTCCTGAACCTACCTCCTGTTAATTTCCATTCATGTCCATGTGACCGTGAATTGGTATTCAGGCTAAATAGTTCCCTGCAGTTCACTTTAATTCCTTTAAGGAACTTGAAGGTCTCTATCATATTGCCCCTCTCCGTTCTGGTCTCTAATGACTACATATTTAATGCCTTAGGTGCTCATCATAGGATTTTATATATGCATATATATCTATCTATTTATATATATATAGCACTCTACCCAGCCCACCACTGCAGCACTGTCATGTATTTCTGCTTTTCTATGTATTGGTATCTGTCACTGTGGAAGCAGGGAAATGTTCAAAATAAATAGAATGATTTTGAAAGCAGACCAGAAAATTTTAATAAGCAACACCACATCTTTGGAAAAGATGTGAAAATTGAAGAAAATGGTCGAAAAAGCACCTTTTTTTGCAAAAATAACACAAATATTTTTGAAAATGTCCTTTGCTTATGAAAATGGAGCCTTCCATTTCCATAGACAGTACTTGATAACATGTGACAATCAGAGAAAATGAAAGAAAAAGCACCTTTTTTGTGAAAACAATTTGAAAATGTTTGAAAACGCTCCCTGGCTTATGAAAATGGGATGCTTCCATTTCCACAAACAGTGCTTCATAATGTGAAAACTGAAGAAAATGGTTGAAAAAGCACCTTTTTTCCCCCAAAACAACATATGCCCCATTTCTGAAGAAAATGCCCCAGTTTCGCAACACAAAATGCCAAATTTTTGAACAAAAATGCCCCATTTTCCCAAACAATTCCCCATTTTCAAACAAAAATTCCCTATTTTCACATAAAATACCCAATTGTCAAACAAAAATGCCAAATTTTCAAAGAAAAATGCCGCATTTTCAACCCCCTCCCAAAAAAACATTTTTGAAAAAGTTCTGTTTTCATACTGAATATTCAACTTTTCCCATAGGTAATAATGGGAAATTAAAAGTTTAATAACTTTTGAATGGATTCATAGTTTTTCACCAAACCTTCAAAAAGTACATCTGTGACCCAAATACTTCCTACCCTAAAAATTTCAGCTAACAACATAAAACCATTTCTGAGATCCAGGATGACATAAAAATGTCAAATAAATCCAGATTGTTCTGTTTTTTCAACACTTTTTATTGCAGAAACCATTTAACAGATTCCCACCACATTTGGCATGTCAAAAGACCTACCCCTAGAGATTATGCATGCCAAATCTGTTGAACGACTCCAAAGTTATTAACCCTCAAAGTTTGAACTTTAACATAGAAGTGCACTTTCACCCTAAATATACTGGTGCAACCACACCAGTATTATATATATATATATATATATATTCATTACAAAAAAAACTATGCTAATGCATTACTTAAAAACTATATATATATAGTCATTACAAAAAAAAAAACTATGTTAATGCATCACTTAGGGTTTTTATTAAAGCATAAAAAGCTGGGAAATTCAATATTAGGGTTACCAACCCTACCACCCCCCACTCTCCACATGCCAACAGGCGTTGGGGTGTGCCTTGGGGTAATCGGCCCTAACTCTCACACCATTCCAGGTGTAAACAAAGTTGAGATGGTACAGTGTAGGAGAATGGTAAGGTAAGGTAAAATTTATTTTTTAAGTGCCTTTCAAATTATCAAGGCGCTTTACAATAAAATACAATATAGACAAATAATAAAAATTCAGATCATACAAAAAAGCTTGCTAAAACAAATAAGTCTTAAAATCAGATTTAAAACTCATGACAGTTGGACATTCTCTTAACCAACGAGATAGAAAAATTCTACAGGGTGGGTGCAGCAAAAGAAAAAGCACGTGCCATAGATGTTTTTAAACGAACCCTGGGAATCTCTAGCAATCCCTCGTTGGTGGATTGGAGTGAGCAGCGGGGGCAGTAGGGAGTTAGGAGCTCTTGCAGATATCGGGGTCCCTGTTCATGTAGGGCTTTATCGGTTAGCAAGCCGACCTTAAAGGTGATCTGCTACTGTACCAGCAACCAGTGCAGTTCATGCAGCACAGGCATAATATGACTGGTCCTAGATGTACCAGTCAGAAGCCTGGCCACTGTGTTCTGCACCAGTTGCAAGTGATGGATACCAACCCCAGGAAGTCCTAGGTAGAGGGCATTGCAGTAATCAAGGCGGGTGGTTACTAAGACGTGGACCAATGTAGGAAGGTCAGCCAGAGGAACCAGGTGATTCACCCTAGCAATATTCCTTAGATGGTAAAAGGAAGATTTAATGACAGTGGAGACCTGAGATTTCAAGAGACAAACCACTATCGAAAATAACACCCAGGTTATGCACCCAGTCTGAGGTCATGAGATGGACACCATTGAGCCATAAACCCAAAGGATGTCCAGTCCCAAGACCCACCTCTGGATGACCTGGGTCCACAACCAACACCTCAGTCTTGTCTGGATTCAACCTCAGCCAGCTAGTGCTCATCCAATCTTTGATCTCGGTTAGACAATTGTTTAACATAGAGACTGCATCATCCTGTCCAGGCATAAAGGACATACACAGTTGGGTATCATCTGCATAACAGTGAAAACCCAAGCTATACTTCCTAATGATATCTCCCAATGACAGCATGTACACTGAAAACAACATGGGTTCCAATATGGAGCCCTGCGGCACCCCACAGTCTCAATCTCAATCTCAATCTTTATTTATTTATTTATTTATTTAAGGCGCCTTTCTAAAAACCAAGGTGCCTGTACAACACTAGATAAAACAATTACAAATACAATAAACAACATGTACAACACTAGATAAAACAATTACAAGTACAATAAGCAACAATATTAAAAATCATTGAATGCTTTCCTAAAGAGGTGAGTCTTTAAAGATTCTTTAAAACTATGGGCAGTAGGGCTTTCCCGCACCTGACGAGGTAGAGAGTTCCACAGGGTTGGGGCCATAAAACTAAATGATCTTGCCCCTGAAGTTTTTAAATGAACCCTGCGAATCTCTAGCAATCCCTCGTCAGTGGATCAGAGAAAGCGGGGGACAGTAGGGATGAAGGAGATCTTTCAGGTAAACCGGTCCCTGATCATGTAGGGCCTTATAGGTCAGCAAACCGACCCTTGAAGGTGATTCGCAGCAACTGGCAACCAGTGCAGACCACGGAGCACAGGCGCTATAAGGACTGGCCCTAGATGAGCCCTACAACAGCCTGGCTGCCGCATTCTGCACTAGCTGCAGGTGGTGAATCTCAACCCCAGGAAGCCCTAGGTAGAGCGAGTTGCAGTAGTCAAGGTGGAAGGTAACGAAGGCGTGGACCAAAGTAGGCAGATCGTCGGGGGGAACCAGGTGTTTCACCCGGGTGATGTTCCTCAGATGGTAAAAAGAGGTTTTGACAACCGCTGACACCTGAGATTTAAATGTCAAGCGGTCATCAAATACAACGCCCAGATTCCGCACTCAGTCTGAGGTAATTAGCGGAGTATCCCCAAGCCATAAACCCGAGGGTGATCCAACCAATGAACCCGCCTCCCGGTGATCTTGGCCCACAACCAACACCTCAGTTTTAACAGGGTTCAACCTCAGCCAGCTCACATTCATCCAGTCCTGGATTCCAGCAAGACAGTTATTAAAGACCGAAAAGGCAGTATCTTGACCGGGCGCAAAGGACATGTACAGCTGAGTATCATCTGCATAGCAGTGAAAACTCAGACCGTACCACCTAATAATCACTGCTAAAGGCAGCATATATACTGCAAACAACATGGGTGCTAAAATGGAACCCTGCGGTACTCCACAGGATAGGGAGATTGATGCTGAGGGAAAAATCCCAGACACCACTCTCTGCGTCCTACCCTCGAGGTAAGATCGAACCAGCTGAGGACTGTACCAGACAGTCCACAGATAGACCGTAGGTGTTCCAGTAGCACACCATGGTCTACAGTATCAAATGCTGCAGAGAGATCAAGAAGGACCAGAATGGAACATGATCTTCGATCTCTCGCTATTAGGAGTCATTTAGCACCGAATCAGAACTGTCTCGGTACTATGTCTTTCTAAATCCGGACTGGAGGGAATCGTAGAGATTGTGGCTGGTCAAATGATCATTTAACTGCAGAGCAACCACCTTCTCAATAACTTTACCAACAAAGGGTAAGTTAGAGACAGGCCTGTAGTTTGCCAGACAGTCCGGGTCCAAGGAGGATTTCTTAAGGAGGGGCTGAACCACCGCCTCCTTTAGAGGATTTGGAAAAATCCCCCTCTCCAAGGACCTACAGACTATCTCAGCTAGGATGGGGCTGATTTTATCCACACACCCCACTAAGAGACGTGTGGGGCCAGGATCCAAACTACAATTGGTCGGACGCAATAATTGTATGATCATCACAATTTCTTCAACTGTAGGAAGGCCGAAATCAGACCACACAAACTGGGTGTCTGACATCTCCTGCCGACCATCACCACTCCCATTAGAGAGGATTAGATGGATGTCTGATCTGATTGTGGCAACCTTATCTGAAAAGAATAGAGCAAACTCCTCACAGCGTTCTTGAGAAAACACTCTTCTGGGCTGCAGACAGATTGGACTGCACAATCTGTTCACAGTCCGGAAGAGCTGAGCTGGTCTATTCTGTGCAGCAGCAATCTCTCTGGACAGGAATTCTGCCTTCTTACGAGAGATTGCTGATTGATAGATCACATAGTGATCCATCAATCTAAGTCTGTCACAATCCTGACCCAACCTCCGCCAGCACCTCTCCAACCTTCGTCCAACTCTCCTCAACTCCCTCAAAGTCTCATCAAACCAAGGAGACTTAGGTCGAAGAGTGAGAGGACGAACACGAACAGTAGCAATGGAATCCAGAGCCCCTGCCACCGCCTCATTATAGGCAAGTACCAGCTCACCTGGATCCATGCAATCTCGATAAACTCGATAGGTCTAGCACAGCCATCAGACCGGCCAGGGAAACACCCTTTAAAGGCGATGCACCGGACCATCTCTGTAGGGGCCACAAGGGTACAAACTGAACCCAATGGAGTGATGGTCAGACCATCCGACTGGTTCCACCACCAGATCGGATATCTCCATCCCCAGAAGGAACACCAAATCCAGTGAATGACCACCAATATGGGTCGAGGAGGAAATAACCTGTGTGAAACCCAATGACATCATTAACTGGAGGAAGTCTTGACCAAACTGCGAGACCTCATCGTCAACCCAGGCATTGAAGTCCCCCAGAACCAACCATCTGGGGACCCCAATGTCAGGTCGACAACGAGGTCCACATTCAGCAGGAAAACATTCCCATCACCTGGTGGACGGTATCGCAGAAGTATCCTGCACCCACACCTCGCCCAGGATACATTCAAAGGATTTGGTAGTTCCCCGGTACCTCCACTAGGCCCAGTTCTGATCTAAAACAGATGGCAACACCCCCACCCCTACGATCCAACCTCGGGCGGTGTATCACCGAGTACCCGGCTGGAACTGCTGCCTCCAAAACTGGTCCAGCATTTTCATCCAGCCAGGTCTCAGTGATGCACGCCAGGTCTGATGTCCCGACAAAATCAGCTATAATAGCCGTTTTGTTTCTAATAGACCTGGCATTGCACAACACCGCCCGAGTAGGATGAGACACCGAGGATGACCGTGTTACCTGCTGACCACAGTCAGAACCCTTGGGTATGGGAACCAGGCAGGGAGAACCCCTTTCCTGGGCCCATTTCACCCCAGGGCGTCCCCTTGTCCCCACTATCCCTATCTGCCCGCTCCTTTCCATTCCCTCTCCAAACCCAGGACCCGTCCTCCTCCTTCTTCTAGCAATCCTTAAAGCCCACATCGCCTATAAACTTCTATTGATAAGGGGGAACAGGAAAAAGGACGAAGGTCTCTGAGTTCGGAGGGGGAATAACGCCCAACTGTCCTCATACTATCCTGACACATTTGTACAATTCTAATATATATCAAATAAATAATCCTAAATTTTTAAAATTATTTAACCCACCCCTTATTTCTAAATAAAAATCAATCCTAAATAATAATTCCACGAAAACCTCTCACCCTCCAAACCTATATAAAACACTAACAAATAAAACAAAACTCTAATTTACTTCCCCACCCAGTGCTCTCACCACTGGGAGGGAAAATAAAATATACCTAAAATTAATAAACTAAACTAATTATAAACAAACAACTTTAAAATTAGATAAAACGTCCAAACAGTTACAATTTCATCAAACTATCATCCAGTGAAGGAATCGCTCCTCACATAATGAGATAGTTCAACCAAATTAACACTTATAAAATATCCCAGTTCAAATGTACTCAGTTAAAACCAGCAGGCCCAGAGTGAGCTAGCGAATCAAAACTCACAGTCAGATCAAGAATCAGGGAGTGAGGCAAAGATAATCCAAGTTAATCCAGGTAAATCCAAGATTAATCCAGGAAACCAGGGACCCGAATATTCAACCCCCGACTCTAATTTATTATCAGCAAGCAGTAGGATCCAGTATTCCAACAGTGGTTTCAGGAGAGTCCTCGCCCAACTCCTGATGCCTCTTTCCAACCCACTCCCTGCAACGGTCACCCACTGGCTACCGAGCGGGGAAAACGGAAGAGCTGCGTATACAGCCACCCTACGGCAACAGAACCGCAGCACACCGTTGGCTCGAGGTCAGGATTAGGAAAGGCTTCCACCCCAGTAAACCACTCTGGTCTTTCTGATGAATCAAGCACCAGGAAAGGTTATCTTCCAACCAACCATCCCAAAAAACTCTTTCCAACCTCAGCCTCAAACTTCGTCACTGGCAGACTGCAATCCACTGCTCGCTCAAAACACTTCACACCAGAATGTGCAACACTTCAACTCTGTCCATAATCCACAAACCAAAGCAGACGGCAACTCCAGGAAGGAAGGCTTCATCAAACAACTCCAGTATATTTCCAAGTCTCTACATTGGTGTACCACACTCTTCACAATTCCCCCCAGTACCCTGCATCACGACTGGCAGGGCCGGTGTCTGTTACTGCTGACTCGTAGACAGGGCGCCGAGGACACACGCGATGCTACCTAGGAGACTTGGCTCCTTTCTAGCACTGGTGTTGGCGTGGCACTGACGGTATCTGCGACTCAGCCCCTGCTTGCAGGTAGTGATTTCCAAGCGCAGTAATTACCTCGCCCTCCTCCCTCTTTTCACAGACGCGCGCACTCTCTTGGTCCCGATTTATAAAACAACCGAACCGAAAACGGAAAGCCGAGACCGCAAACCACCTCAAACACGCTGGCGCTGATAAACAAATAAGTGAGAGCAACAAAGGCCCAAAGTGTACAAAATTACAACAAACACCCAAATAAATGAAAAGTAAAGCGATAAACGAAACATAAGCAAAATAAAACCGAAGAACAAACGGAACGATACGGCTAGCCCAGCGTGGCCGCCATCTTGAATCCTGAATATTTCTCCACATCAGACAGTCTCCCAGTCATCAATAGACACTGGCATTGTTCCCAAAGACACAGGACAGCGGGAAGGCATCAGAGGAATAAATTCCAGTGACCACCCTCTGTGACCTGCACATGAAGAAAGATCGAAACCAACTCAAAACTGTGGTAGATAATCTACAGAAATACCTCAGGTGCTCCAAAAGCTACAGTGTTAAATGCCACCAGAGATCAAGAAGGACTAGGATAGTATGAGCCTTTCGATCTCTCACTATTAGGAGATCATTTAACACCTGAACAAGGGCGGTCTCGGTGCAATGTCTCTTCCTAAGCCCAGACTGGAGAGCATCCAAGACATCATGGGTTATAAGATGGTCATCCAGGTGCAACACAACCACCTTCTCAATAACTTCACACACAAAGGGTAGACTAGAGACAGGTCTGTAGTTTGCTAGACAGTCTGGATCCAAGGAAGGTTTTTTAAGGAGTGGTCGAATGACCGCCTCCTTGAGGGGATCAAGAAACACCCACTTTTCCAAGGAACACCAGACAATTTCAGCAAGGATCAGGCAGATAACATCTACACAACGTACCAATAATGGCATAGGGCCCGGATCCAAACTATAACTGGTTGGTCACAAAGTCTGGACAATCCTCACAGTGTCCAAGAATTCTGGCCGGCTGAAGTTAGACCAGGCAGACCAGTTGCACGCAACCTCCCACCGATCTCTGCAATCCCTCATAGAGGGAGTTGGGCCAATCCCCGACCTGATGCTAGCAACCTTATCTGCAAAAAATTGAGCAAGCTCATCACACTTTATTTGTGAAAAACCTCTTCCAGACTGGATACAGACTGGATTACAAAGTCTGTCCACGGTCCGAAAGAGCTGAGCTGGTCAATTTCATGCAGCAGCAATCTCCCCGGACAGGGATTCTGCCTTCATACGGGTTATTGCTGATTGATAGAACTTATAATGTTCCAGCAATCTAAGCCTGTTAGCAACAAGGCCGTATTTCTGCCAAGTTCTCTCTAGCCTTCAACCCACCCTCCTCAGCTCCTTCAAGGACTCATCAAACCAAGGAGTTCTTGGGCGAAACCGAACAGGAGCTATCGAGTCCAAAGCATCTCCCACCACCCTATCATAGGCCAGTACAAGACCGTCTGGACTCATGCATTCACTTGATAAACCTGACCGGTCCAGCACTGTTGATAGGCCTTCTGGCGTAACCCCCCTCAAAGGGTGGTACCGGACCATCTCCATAAGGGCCGACCTACTTGAGGGTGCCCCGAAACTGAACCATATGGTGTGATGGTCTGGCCAAAAAACTGGTTCCACCCCCAAATCCATGATCGCCATCCCCAGGAGGAACACAAGATCCAGAGAGTGACCCCCAATATGGGTAGCAGAGGTAACCACCTGTGTAAGGCCCTGCATAGTCATAAGCTAGAGGAGGTTATTTCCAAATTATGAGAGTTCATCATTGACCCAGGCATTGAAGTCACACAGAATTAACCATCTGGGTGACTCCAAGGCCACTTCAACAATGAAGTCTGCAAACTACTTCAGGAATTCTCACCCATCACCAGGTGGACGGTAAATGAGGAGTATCCTGAAGCCTACACCTGCTCCCAGGATACACTCAAAGGATTGAGTGCACCCCACTGGCACATCCATGAGGCCCAGTTCCATTTTAAACACAATGGCTACACCCCTGCCCCTACGATCCAGTCTCGGGTGGTGTATCACCGAGAACCCAGATGGAAGAGCAGATGCCAAAATAGGGCCTGCATTCTCATCCAACCAGGTCTCGGTGATGCATGCCAGATCAGATGTTTCCACAAGGTCTGCTATAATAGCCGTCTTGCTTCTAATCAATCTGGCATTGCATAACACCGCCCGAGTTGGATGGGTCAATGAGGAAGATCCCAAGACCTGCCCACTATTTGTGGAGCTCTTAGGTATGGGAACCAGGCAGGAAGACCCCCCTTTCCTGACCCCATTTCACCACAGGATGTCTCCTAGTTCCAAAGACCTCAATTCAACCACCCCTCTCCATTCTCCCACCATACCAAGGTTGTCCCTTTTTCAGTCGATTTCTGACTATCCCCAAGGCTCAACATCTCTTATATACCTCAGCTGACAATGGGGGACAGTTAAAAGGGTGTAACACCCTGAGCATGGTGGTAGAATAATGCCTGACTGTTTCAAAACCCTCCCAATACATTACAAACACAATTTATACCACAATGTGACCCCAATAATTAATAAATAAAACAAGCACCTAAACAATTTAAACCTTAATCCTATAAACTGACTTGCACATAAGATCTCCAAAACCCCCAAATTATTAAACCTTAATTAATACTAATATAAAAATCCAACAGTCCTTTATAATGGATGATCCAGAGTCCTTTACAGTCAGACAAAGAATTTCAAGTGTTTCATGAACAGAGCAGGGAAGCTCCCGCCTCCCCTGTTCAAAAGATGCCAGGCTTCCAAATCCCAGTCTCCGCTCTCACTAGAGGTCTGGGAGGCAAGTAAACAGTTTAAACAGTGTCCCCAAAATATTGTAGATACAGAAGCAAACTAGTCTGATGTAATGGAGAACCAAAGTCAATCCAGACTGTTTAAAAAGCAGAACCTCAAATACCACATTCAAAGTACAGCTGAAGGGATCACTAATACAGTGGTGGGCTGGGATGTGAAAGGTAGAAACCTAAGGGGAGACCCCCCTCCAATTACACCAAGTTGTAGGCCCTGGCACCCAACCACCGGTGACCCACAGCTACAAACCCCCAAGGGGCAGACCACTAGACATGTCGTACAGGAGGCCTAGAAGAAACTCCAGCTAGCTGTCCAGTTCCCTGGAGAGTTACCAGGGAAACTTCCAGCTGGTTGCGGGAGGCACACCAGCCATTTAACCCCAAGCACAAGATGGAGACCCCCCCTACCCAACACAATTCCCAGACCACACTGCTGCTATAGTGTAACAGTCACTAACATCCAGAATAATCATGGGATATGCTCTTACCACACCAGCAAACTCCTTGAAATAGTACAGTCTTCCCTTCAGTAGGTGAACTAGTCAAGAATTCTGCATAACCCAGATCTACAGGACTTCAAACTCAGGACATCAAGCAGCAGCCTCCAGACCATACTCCCCATACCATAGAGTCAAAGTCTATTTCAACTTCCAGAAAAAATGGAACCATCACAAAAATGGAACTGTCACAGTTGTAGTGACGAAAACTCACCGAAGCAAAAAGTGAGCCACCCAAAACAATTAAAACAGCTGAAACTCCCAAAAAGGGAGAACAACCATCACAAAAATCTGAAACAGCAACTCAGATACTGCAAAAGTGAGCTGCCAAACAGCCGCTAAACAGCCTATTTAAAAATGAATAAAACTCCCCAATGGTAAGGAGAGCAGCCGAAACTAACAGTTTGCCTGCAGTTCACTAAAAGTACTATATAACTCACTTACTCTCCCTCACTAATTATAACTAACTAAAAACAAATAAAACTGAACACAATTTAACAAAAATAAAATGAAATGAACAAAAATGAAATGAGCTCAGACTCCCGGAGCTCAAACCTCAGGCAGCTCATACACCGCCGCCATGAACAGTAGGGTGAGAGTTAGGCCCAGTGACTCCAAGACACACCCCATTGCCTGTTGGCATGTGGAGGGTGGGGGGGGTGGTAGGGTTGGTAACTGTAACATTGAATTCCTCAGCTTTTTATGCTTTAATAAAAACCCTAACTGATGCAGTAACATAGTTTTTTGCAATGAATTTCCCTTCTTTTTTAGTGGGCCTGTAGCTTAATGGTTAGAGCGCTGGAACGGCATACCAGAGGTCCGGAGTTCAAATCCTGGTGCGCCCACATTTTCCTTTCTGGAGGCAATATAGCGCAGTGGGTTAAGGCTCTGAGCTGCAGATCTGAAAACCTAGGTTTGAATCCCACAGCCGCCTAGGTGCATACTGTGTGATCCTGAGCAAGTCACTTAACTTCCTTGTGCTCCCAGGTCACATCTGGAAACAAGCTTCAGCTTAGTGTGCTGCTTCTGGTTAAACAATGTTCCCTTTCCCTTTCTTCAGAGGAGCTGACTTTGATAAGATGGCCAACAGAGTTAAGCTAGCCCTGGCAAAAAGAAACACAGGTGAGGAGGTACAGGCAAAGTGGGCAAGCATTAAGGATACAATACTTGAAGCAACATCCCATTGTGTTAGACAGAAAAGGAAGTGCAAAAAAGAAGGAAACCACTTTGGTTCTCAAATACAGTGCAGAAAAGGTCAGAGCCAAAAGGCTGGCCTTCAGAAAATATAAGGAAACACAGCGGATGAAGATAGGGGGCATACCAAACTGCCCTAAGGGAAGCAGGTAAGGCAGTAAGGCAGGCAAAGTCCCAAACTGAGGAAACACTAGCACAAACAGTAAAGAAGGTGACAAGACTTTCTATAGATACATTAGTGAAAAGAGAAAGTCCAGAGGGTATTGCTGTTTAATGGAGAAAAGGAGCATGTGGAGGAGGACCTCGTAAAGGCATCTATCCTAAATAGATACTTTTGCTCAGTATTCACTGAAGAGAAGGTAGGGCAGGGCACACAGCTCAGCATCATGGACACAGGGGAGGGAGGTGAGCACTACTCCCTTCACAAAAGAAAGGGTCCTACAAGAGCTTGCTAAGCTCAGGGTGGATAAGGCAATGGGACCTGATGGCATACATCCCAGGGTACTTAAGATTAAAGGAGGAACTAGCAGAGCTATTAGCAGAATTGTTTAGTGAGTCTCTGAGCACAGGAGAGGTCCCAGAAGACTGGAGAAGGGTTTATGTGATCCCACTCCACAAGAGTGGTAGCAGGGAGGAGGCGGGAACTACAGACCGGTCAGTCTTACCTCAGTAGTGGGCAAGATTATGGAAGCACTCCTTAAGGAAAGGATAGTGCAACACCTGGAATCCATAGAGGCACAGGATCCAAGACAGCATGGGTTTACAAAGGAAGGTCCTGTCAAACTAATCTCATAGATTTCTTTGACTGGGTAACCAGAGTGGTGGACCAAGGGGAGCAGTTGATGTCGCCTACCTTGACTTCAGCAAAGCTTTTGACACTGTTCCACATAGAAGATTGATAAATAAGCTAGGTAGGCTCGGGTGGGTCAGAAGTTGGTCAACTGGGTGGCAAACTGGTTGACTGGCAGAAAACAGAGAGTGGTGGTAAATGGTATACAGTCAGAAGAGATGCAAGTCACAAGTGGGGTACTAGGGATCAGTCCTGGGGCCAGTCCTATTCAACATCTTCATTAGTGACCTAGCAGATGGACTAGAGGGTAAGGCTTGTCTGTTTGCAGATGACACCAAGATCTGCAACAGAGTAGATGATCCAGATGGGTGGGCAGAATGAGAAGAGATCTGGATAAACTAGCAGAATGGTCAGAAGAGTGGCAACTGGATTTAATGCAAAGAAGTGCAAAATCATGCACATAGGGAAGAGAAACCCTGAAGCCACTTATAGGCTGGGAGGAGTTGCTAGCAGTCACAAAGGAAGAAAGAGACTTGGGCATCATCATCACTGATGACCTGAAATCATCCAAGCAGACCCCAAAGCAGTAGGTAAGGCTAGGGGGTGTTAGGGTGTATTAGTAGGGTATCACAAGTCGTAAGAGGGAGGTAATAATCCCTCTGTACAAGACATTGGTTAGGCCCCATCTGAGTACTGGCAGTATTGGAGGCCACACCTTCACAAGGACATTAACCAAATTGAGGCAGTCCAGAGAAGGGCAACCAAAATGGTGCAGGGACTGCATCAGAAGACATATGAGGACAGATTAATGGAGCTCAATATGTATACCCTTGAGCAAAGGAGGGAGAGAGGTGATATGATCGAGACATTTAAACACCTTAAGGGCATAAACAAGGTGAAAGAGTCTAACATGTTTAAATATAAGAAAAATAGCAGGACAAGAGGACACAGCATGAGATTAGAGGGAGGCCGATTAAGGGGGAATGTGAGGAAATTCTTTTTCACAGAAAGGGTGGTAGATGCATGGAATGGCTTACCACAAGAAGTAGTGGCTATGAATACAGTGCAAGGCTTCAAACAGGCATGGGATAGGCATAAGGGAGCAATACAAATGACTATGAATAGATAGGTCACTGACATAGCAAAGGCCGATGGCACATTTATAAGGTAGAAAAAGAAATGGGCAGACTGGATGGGCCTTGCGGTCCTTATCTGCCGTCAACTTCTATGTTTCTATGTTTCTATGTTTTAGAAAGTGTAATGTAACTGATATGTGGTTGTGGAAGAGCAGGCCCTCTGAGCCCTGCGCTCCCCTCATGCTACCCATTGTTGCATAATGATATGAATAAGTGGGAGCATGGGCCTTCTGGGCCCTGCGCTCCTACTTACACATAAGTGCGGACATACGGCAGTCCTATAGTCATAAAAAGTACCCCTTGTAACACTAATTTGGCAATACCTCAGTAACTGTAGCAAATATGGAAAAAATTCCAGTGCAGTTGCAATCATGGCTTTGAAACCTCAATGGTTGCTTAGTTCACTAAAAGGTAGATTAAGTTGCGGATAGCAAAAAATCTGTATCTCAAATTGTTTTCAAGATATGGGCACTGAAAGAAGCAACGGACACCACAATTCAATGGACACGTAACTCAGGCATTTTCAGGATTTTTTCACCCAATTATCAACATGGCATTTTGGGGACTCCACCTCATGAACAACGTCACTGCCATTTCGTTAATCTATCCCAAAAGTTGAGTTCGCATAGCGAACGTGCCATTCTGCGCCACAGGTGCTAAATTATGTTTTGGGCAGGATGTGAAAAATGACAGCTGTATACTGTTCATGAGGAGGTGTGGAAAAGGGTAATGTTGAAAATCAGGAGTGAAAATATGAAAAATTGGTGAAGTTATGAGCATATATAAAAACTGTGCAATGCACGCTTGTAACAGCCATTTTTTTGAATTTTTTTTCACCAAATTTTCAACACGGGCTTTTTGGGACCTCCCCTCATGAACACTGGGACTGTCATTTCATTAATCAGTCCTGAAAAGGACTTCTGCACAGTGACCTCAAAATCACCTCTTTGGACTGTCTAATGAGATGACAGTGACATTGTTCATGAGATGGGGTCCCAAAATGCCTATGTTGAAAAATTGGTGTGAAAATACCAAAAAATGGCTGTGATATCCACATTTAAATTCTTTGTTTGCATCAGAGTCGTACAAAGTAGGATCTTTGTTTGTATGACGAGATACAAATTAAGATCCTACATTGTATGACTCACAAAGTAGGATCCTAGTTCATATCTAGTCATATGAACTAAGATCATACTAAGTATGATGCCAATATGAAGAAAGATTTAAATGTTAAATAACACACATTTTAAGGGCATTTTCCGAACAGTAAAGTACAGAATGCACCTACAGTAGGGGGTCACAAAAAGCAAGCTACATGAGTTGGTTCCTCCCCAGAATATTATTTTGGGGGGGGTTCCAGATTTGAATTTCAGGCAAACTGGAAACAAGATGGCAAGCATACGAAAGAGGAATTTTCTCATACAATGCAGGATTCCTCTTTCGTATCATACAGCTATATTGAAGTGGCTACTGAGCATGCTCAGAAACAATTTTTTTTTAAAAATTGCAATAACTTAAAAATGGCTTATTGTTTTTTCACCAAACTAGCAAAAGGCACATCTGTGGGGTAGTCCCTTTCTGTCCTGAAAATTTCATAACAAACAAACAAACCATCTGGGCTGTAGGCAATTTCAAAGAAAAAGCCCAGCAAAGTTAGTGGGTAAAGACATGTTTTTTCACCCCTGTGTAACTCAGAGACTGCACATCAGACTGGAACTAAACTTGCCAGATCAAGACATCTACACTGCAGGAAGGAACATACTAAATATCATGCAAATCTGTTCAATGGTTGCAAAGTTATTAAAGTGCAACATTTTGACTTTAACATTGAAGTTCCTACTCAACCCTAACTATAGGGGTGTGACTGCACCCCTATAATATATATAAATAGAATAATAGATAGGTGAGAGTGTATTACAAGGGAGTAATACCATTGAGAGGTTCTGGGGACAAGGGGACAGTTCCATTGTCCCCAGAATCTCAAGATGGTATTACTCCCGAGTAATATGCTCTTACCTATTTTTTAATTTTTTGTAATATAGGAAACCGATTATGAAGTACTGCAGCTCTTTGTTTGTGGCACATTGTGAGGATGGTCTGCTGCTGCTTTGAAGACTCACTCACTGTGTGTGTGCGCCGTTGCACTGAGGACTCACTCAGCGTCTGTTGAAGAACTTCCCCCACCCCCGTGGTCCGTCTTTGTACTTGAGTGCATCTAAATTGTGGGGAGCCCTACCTTTTTGCCCTTTTCATGTGCAGAGAAGGCAGGAGCCAAGAGAAAATGCTTTTATTTAAAAGAAAAAATATGGAAACAGCAAAGACAAGATACTCTCTTGCTAAGCGAGAGATGACCGCCATGTTATTTAAAATATTCCACCCATGGGATCACGTGATGAGCTAGCGGGGAAAAGACATCTCTGAGACTGCTCCCGGGTTTCAGCACATAAAACATATTATTTAGCATTTTAAGACTCCACTTTTGATTCAGCGAGGAGCTCTGATTGCAACTAAGGTACTGAACTTTGGCGAGTGACTCAAGTTAAGATAAAAAAAAAGAGTATATTTAATAGAAGTAGAAGTGGGCCTGGAAGGCAGAATGGCCGAGATGGAAAGTGGAAGCCCCGAGCCTTTGGCAGCAAGAACGCTGGTGGTCAAGCACTCAAAACTCCATTCCCCGGCTCCAGAAGAAAACAAGGATCCGAGAGTAGAAGATCGAGGGGGGCACTCAACCTCAGAAGATGTTATTGAGATTAAGCAGCTTTTACAAGGGCTGGTGGCTGCTTTTACTATACTGAAGCCAGCTTTACATGCTTTAACATGAAGGGTGGGGGATGTGGAGGCCAGAGCTGCTTCACAGGAAAGGAAAACGGGAGCCATGGACCAGGAGGTAATTGGTCTTAGAAGGCAAGTCAAAAAACTAGAGGATTGCCTGGAGGATCAAGAATCACGTAGTCAGAGGAACAACCTAATTATGGTGGACCTCCCTGAGAAATCTGAAGGCACAGACTGTGTTGCTTTCATGCAGGATTTCCTCCTGAAAATGTTTGGTCTGACGCCGTTTGGCGAATCTTACAACATTGAGAGGGCTCATTGCTCATTGAGAGAACCCCCCCCCCACCTGGAGCTCGTCCTCGAGTTGTTATTATGAGATTTTTGAATTTTAAGGAGAAGACACATGCACTGAATAAAGCCAAAGCAAATAGAAATTGCAGTGTAATGGGGCTTCTATTTGGCTCTTTCAAGATTTAATACCCTCGGTGAGAGAGAAGCAGAAGGAGTATACGGAGATAAAGAAGAAGCTTTACTTGGCAGGTGTGAAATTCAGAATACAGTAGCCAGCTACTCTGATAGTGAAGTTAACCAAAGGAGACAAAAGATATGCTATGGCGTGCGATGCCATGGAAAGCCTCAGAGTGGAGCAACCAGATCTGTCCAAGTCCGTGACCTGAAGGAATGAGAGACTTGCAAGATTGCAGGCAGTATAGCGGCAAGTGCGATCAGTAACGATTGGAAAGTGCTGTGATAGTTGGTAGTGTTGTTGGCCAACTTCAATTAAATTTCAGACTTGGGAGAAGAGACTTGCTTTTCTTTGATTGAGGCTACTTTAGTTAAAGGTTCCACGGGACTGTGAAATGAAGCCCTTTCGACGACCTCGATGTTTGTCTTTTTTGCTTTTAATTTTTTTCCAGGACATAGCTGGTCTGAGAATATCAACAGTCCTGGACCATTGGGATGTTTTATTTCTGCTAGCTGTTAAATGTTCCTCTCCTTTCCTTTGCTTACACCAGACAATTACAGTTTAGTAGTATGAAGAGGATCGGTCATTGAATAGTCTGAAATGTTATAAGCATAGGGCAGGTTAATCGGGCTCTTGATTGCAATGGAACAAAAAGTAAGAGGAAGGGGGGTTCTGCTCCATATATGCTAAAGAGCAAATGTACTAGGGAGAACGGGTCATTCTCTCCCAGGGGGCTAGGGTCTCCTTCTAAAACGGGCGGGGGGGAGTAAATACTGGCTACAGGGGATTACTGAGTATATTTTTTCCTTTTTTATTAAGGTTCTACCTGGGAGTAGCCCTCTGATATTCTCCCTCAGAATCAGTTTTAGCTGGATAGGATATAAGAGGAACTGGACGGAGTGAGAAATCCTATAAATTTGATATTAAGATGTTGCTATAGTGGTGGTGCCCATGTATGGGGGAAGGAGGCAGCTGCCATGATGCTGGACCACTATTTTTTTTTCTCCTTCCATTTGTTTAAAGCTATAGGGGTAGTAGGTAATCTAAGAATTGACTGTAGGGGTTGGGGAATAAGGAGGGGGTCTTATGTTCCTAGGTGGTGATACACTGAGACTCGGAGGGGATTGGAGACACCTTGGGACTGACTCATACATGTCTCATGAGGATTAAGGAGGGCAATTGGAGGATCGGGGGTGCAGGAGGGAGATTTACTGGGGGAAGGGGGAGAGAGAGAGAGAGAGAGAATCCATGATATATGAAATAAAGAAAATAGATTTTATGAAGTGAATATCAGGGGTAGTGGTACAGAATATGGTATTAATTAAATTTCTTTCATGGAATGTAAAAGGTCTCAGGGGGAGGAAGAAAAGACTGGTTATACTGCAATATATAAATCAGCTGGGGGTTCATTTTGCTGCACTGCAAGAAACCCATATACTGAATGAGGAATTTTATTTACTCAAGAAAGGGTGGGTGGGCAAAGTAACAGGAGTTGGGAATGCGAAAACATTGGGGGGTGTGGCGATATTAATAAGGAAAGCCTGCCCATATGTAATTGATCAAATTAAGTCATGAGAGGATGGCAGGGGGATATATGTGTCAGGTTCAATTCTGGGAAGCTCATTTTCATGTGCCTCAATTTATGGCCCTACTCCGGCTAAATCGGAATTTTTTTGCTTCATTGGAAGTTGATATTGCTATGCTCCCATCTAGCCCACTTATTATGGCAGGTGGTTGGAACCTCTGTTTCGATAACGGGGTGGATAGGAACCCTCCTTCTAATAGATTACCCAGTGCACCACAGATAGCTTTAAACAGATTCCTGGAAGTTACAGCACTAATAGATCCATATAGAATGTATAAGAAAGGGATACTGAGATGACTTTTTATTCCAGGGTCCATAAGACACATACTAGGATTGATTTTTTCTTGGTCAATAGGGAAGCATTAAGGGGTATTAAATAGTTGAATACCTTTAATAGAGTACTATCTGACCATTTCCCGATCCAGATGCTATGGGAGATAGACAATATTCCCCCTAAACCATATCGATGGCGGTCGGATGAAGGGATATTAATGGTTGATAATATGGTGACTAAACAAGAAGATACACTGAAGGAGATTATTCAAACTCAGATTTTGACACTGGTGGATAAGAAACTTGCTTGGCCTACTTGCAAGGTATCATATGCAGGAATAGTGCAGGAATATACCGCTAGGAGGAATAAACTGAATAGAGCATGTGAAGAATTTCTAACTGGGGCCATTAGGTCATTATTACCCTTAAAGGGATCCTCCAGTGAGGTGGATGATGAGCTAAGGGACTTAAGAGACAAATTTAGAAGTATAATGAACCTCAGGATTGATCGCTGGCTTGAAAGATTAAATGCTAGATACTTGATACAGGGGGATGTGCTGGGTCGCTTATTGGCTTCTAGAATTAGGGAGTGGGAGGCAGAAAGAATGATTATGGCAGTGAATTTTGGAGGAGAAATTATTACGGATCCTCAGGGAATGGCTGATGCCTATGCGGTTTATTAGACTGGGATCTATCAAGAGAGGGGTACCAGTTCAGAGGAAGAAATCTGAGGATTCCATGACAAAATACCTTTGCCCAAACTCGACATAGAGCATGCCCAGGCATTAGCTGCCCCAATCTCTGATCTAGAGATTATGGAAGCAATTAAAGAATTGCCAAATGGTAAAACACCAGGGCCAGATGACCTGTCGGCCACATTTTACAAAGTCCATTTATTGACAATAATACCTCTTTTGAAAGAATTATTCTTGAATATTACAAAAGATGGGGTTCCCCACCTTCCTTTATACCAGGCCTACATTACTTTGATTCCAAAACCAGATTAACCTAGGGACTTACCTGGTAATTATAGACCCATTGCTTTAATAAACCAGGATATTAAAGTACTTACAAAGATTTTGGCTAACAGGGTTCTAAAAGTTGCTCCTCTATTAATTAGTCAGGACCAAATTGGGTTCATGCCAGGACGAGGGGCACATGACGCAATAAGGAAGTTGCACCACATTCTCCATAGGGCTTCCAATTCTAAGTCTGCTATGGCACTGATTGCACTGGACGCCGAGAAGGCATTCGATCAGGTTTCCCATAATTTTCTATTTTTTACAATGGAGAAAATGGGTTTTCTGAAGGGTTTTCTCAGATGCCTTAAAAGTCTCTACAAAGCTCCTACAGCTAGGGTTCTATGTAATGGTTATCTTTCTAAAGAGTTCCTGTTGAGAAATGGGACAAGGCAGAGCTGCCCCTTGTCACCAATTCTGTTTAATATTTATCTGGAACCTTTATTAAGGGCACTTAATATGGAGCCCATGGTTCAGGGAATTGAGGTTCAAGGGATGGAGCTTAAATTCTCATTTTTTGCTGCTGACATTTTGTTGCATTTATATAATCTGACCAATAGTTTCCAAAAGGCCCTGGAAGTTATTGGGAAATTCTCAGAGGTATCCAACTATAAATTAAATTTAAGTAAAACTCAAGTCCTCCCACTTACCGCGTATACCCATAGAGCACATTTTGAGCACTTGCAGCTTAACTGGGCCCCCCAAAAAATAAATATTTGGGAATTTGGATCATGGCCAAAACAGAAGATGGGGTGGAGGAAAATGTGGGTAATTTATTGACCACAATTAAAAATGACATTTTAAGGTGGAATAAACTCCCACTGAACTTCACTGCTAGATTGGGGTTGATTAAAATGAATCTCCTACCTAGATTGTTATACCCGATTTATCTATTACCCTATAACATTCTGAAGTGAAGGTTTATTAATATCCAAAGGGTAATTTCAGAATTTTTGTGGAATTCTAAGCCTCCAAGGAGGATACATGTTGCCTTATGCCTTTCTCATCTTAAGGGTGGTATTAAGCTTCTGGACCTATTCTTATATTATGTAGCAGGACAGCTTGGCCTGATGGGCCAGTGGTCCAGGAGTTGGGGAGAAGGGGGATATATCCCAACTTGGCTCCAAATTGAGCAGTGCACTTTAAAGGACCTAAAACTCTCCCCTGCTGCATTATTGTTTATAGATCTGGGGGCTTTACCTGAAAAAGGAAAGCAGACACCAATTTTTAAGTCAGTGAAGGCATGGTGGGATTTATTAAGCCCAACACAGAGGAGGGCACAAAGGGGAGCTAGGGATTAACCTATATTAGGAAATCCTAACTTTAGGCTGGGGGGACTAATAATTAATCAACCATGGGCATCGCAACTATCCGACTTGAACTTGACAGATTTTATAGTAGAAGATAGGGTGAGTTTACCAGTGTAGACTAGGAAATGGGATTTTTTCAAAAAGATCCAAATTACAAATCTGGTACAGAAATTTATACGAGATTAAAGAAATGGGACAGAGTTAATTTACTTGGGACCATCTGAAGGTGATTGATTACCTACAACACCCCCTTTCAAAAGTTTACAGGGTGCTGTTAGATTTTGTGAGCTTAGAAACTAAGGCTCAGATAGTGTACTGGGAAAAAACTCTAACCCCCCTGAGGCCTGACTGGAAAGAGATATGGAAAAATGTTAAACTTATGCCTATACCAAAGTATAAAACTATGCAATTTTTTATTTGTTCAAACATTTACTACACCTCTGTTAAACTATGTTCTAGAAAACTCAGACAGACAGACCTGTGTTTTAGATGTGGAATGAAACCGGGGGACCTGTTACATGTCATGTGGAGCTGTCCCAAAATGTATTCATTATGGGTTCAAATTGATCAAAAAATGGATCCATTATTAAATTACTTGGAGTATATTAAACCAGAGATTTGTCTTTTGGTTGACATGCAAGCGGTTGTGAGGGACTCAGCTAAGCATCATGTGTCTCTGATGTCCGCTCTGGTTAAGGCATTCATCCTTAGACACTGGAAAAACGATCATACTTATAGTTATGATCAATGAGTCAGTGATCTGCTACAGGTCTTGCATAGACTTTAAAGACAAATGATAATAGAGGAGAAAAAGAAAATATATGATAAAAGATGGAGGGTGTTAGAGGCAGTGTACTCAATACAACTGAAGAATGCCCATACCCATATCTATCTGTCTGAAGGGGATTAGCCTGTAATGTTCTCATAAGAGAATGTGAGAAGGGATTATGATTTCATGGAGATACATGATTTTGATTAGGGTAGGAATTTTTTACCTAGTGAGGCATAATACTCTCTTGAGATTGTCTTTAGCTGGTCCTTTATATTTATAAGGCTAGGATGAGTTCTCTCTCTCTCTCCCAGGGACACAGTTATTAAAGTTCAGTCCTGAGAAGATATAATTACTTCAAAGTTGAGAGAACAATTTAGAGGACAGTCTGAATTGGAAACAGACTAGATCAGTGCTAACTTTGAAGGACTAGAATTGAGTACTACATCGATTAAAATGGACTTAAATCTTTAGCTATAATACATTATGACTGTGTATGTAAATAGTTGTGGGGATGTATATAGTATCCATATCCAGTCTGGGGATATGGGCCTGGGTATTTATCCTGGGATATATGTATGTATGTCTTATTACTGGAAAACATAAAACTCTAATAAAGAAGTTAAAAAAAAAAATTCCACCCACCCACAGACAGAAAGCAGCCAATCATGAGCCACAATTTGAAACATCTGGATGCTGCTGTCAGATTGACAGTTGGGGGAGCATGGCAACCACTGAATGGTGTGGGGGAGCTTGCACTTGTAATTAGATTTTGAGATAATAGTACTGTTCAGCGCTCCAAATGATAGTATTATGGGCTCTGAATGATACTATTATCACCTACAAATGATAGTATTATCACTTTGGCTCTGGTGTATTACTGGAAATTTTTCATATGCTTTTTGATGGTATTATTTCAACTATCCATATATTACATTTTCAAAAAACTACTTTAATGCAGAGATTAGAGTTGTAAAAATACGAAATGTACAAAGATGGGACATGAAAAAACAATAGGGATTTGGGTTTCTGGAGTACTGGCGAATCAGTAGTGGGGTCTTACTTGGGGTTGTCAAATCTAATGCCCACCCCCTCAGCCTGTAGCCTCCTGTCCAAAGCACTGTGTGAAGACATCACATTTGATCTTGTCCGATCCAGGGAAGGGGTGGGTATTAGTGTTGACCACCCCAAATGAGACCCCAGCACTGATTTGCCAATACTCCAAAGAATCAGATCCTTAATGTTTTTCATTTCCTGTCTTTGTATGCTTTGTGTTTTTACAACCCTAATATCTGCATTAACATAGTTCTTTGCAACTAATTTCCCTTCTTTTTGTGATAGTGGAACTGTGTCCTCATTTGCAAAGGTCCATTAGGGACCTGCACAAATTAGTTAAATACAATATTGGAGACAGACATGATGCACTGCATGGGGCCAGCAGACCCCGGCACAAATCTTGATACCCTGTGGGTGAGGTTCCCTGACACACCACAGGGTGTGGCATCTGTGGCAAAACATTGCTCAGTCCCTACCCAGGCCATGACTGGTGCTGCATGCTAGAGCACATTCCCCATCAGCCTTGTCCCAGTAAACCGGCTCACTGAATTCACACCTGAACTCAGTTCACTGCACGGTAAGGCAGTGTGTTCCCTAGAGGTGCAATGGACATTTCTGCAATCAATGTTACATAATAAATTCTTTGTTTTTTTATATTTTGACCCCAAACATTCAACATATTATTCTCATGACCCCCCCTCATAAACCCCATAGATGACATTTTTCAAATCCGTGCTTAAACGCCATTCCATGCCACAGGTGTGAGAACACAATTTGGACAGGATGTGAAAAATGACAGCTGTACTGTTCATGAGGTGGTGTGAAAAAAATGGGTGTGTTGAAAATCTGTAGTCAAAATGTTGTAAATTACTAAAGTTATGCGCCTGTGTAGAAACTACACAATGCACGCTCATAACATGGCCATTTTTAGTATTTTGGGGGCTAAATTTTCAACATGGTCTTTTTGGGACCCCACCTCATAAACATTGGCACTGTCATTTTGTTAAGTCCATAAGTATTTGGTGAGCAAATTATATGGGTGGTATGGTAGGAAAATAAATTTACATTAGCACTTCAAATATCCAAAAATAACTTTTTTGTTTTTTCTTCTTCCAAAAATCATTGCAATAAAGTGCCAAACATACTTAATGCTTCATCATACATGGAAACATTGCTTACTACCCTGTGCTAAAATGCAACCTACCCATGTTCAATGCACCAGCCGGTACTAACAAGGGGTGCGGTTCTATATCCCTTTCTTTATATATACCAATTGTGCACATGCAAAATAATTAAAACAATTTAAATACTATCATTTAAGCAGCAAAGTATAAACTTACTAATTGATTCATACAGCAAGTTCATTTGTTATATAATTAGTATTTAATTTTCTGGTGTTAATATACCAATCGTATAGGCACTAACTGTATGGAAAGAAATATTATGTTCTGGTTAGTTTTAAATATCTTTCTTAATTTAAAATATCTAAATCCCTAACCATGCTATTAACAACCTAATATGTTAACATACATTTGGTACAACCATGTACTCCTACCATACATTTAATTATAACAAGATGCTTTCATCAGCATGCTCTAGTTTGAACACATGCCTAACATTATGGCATATGAAACATACTAGGAATTATTAAATCATCTAGAATAATGTACTTTTTAATTCTATATATGCCAATCTGTGTATCAAATGTCAAAAATTATTTTAAACTTTTTAATGTTATAAATGAAAACTACTTTGCTAAAAAGTTAAATAACAAATACTTCAATTTGATGCCAATATATAAGCAGGTGTTCAAATACAAGCATACAGCAAACACCAAATCTTTTCAAATCCAAATCTATTATGCTGGAAAAACATCTTTTTTGCATCTATACATTTAAAGTGTCTTGCTATTCGCTTTGATATGCAATAGTATACAAATGTATGTACTGTACCACAATATTGTATAAATGTAAACATCCACTGATAATCATTTAAAAAGGCAAATATCACTGTACAAAATGCATTATGCCAGTATATTTTACATTTGTTTTCCTTCTTTCATCTTTTTTCATCGATGTTTCATATCCATTTTCTGTTAGTGCTGATGAAGTTTTCAACAGCAAATCTCCAAGCTTTCAAGGAATTCCATTTTGAGAAGACAAGAGACAAAACAGCAGTGGATAGCCATGCAAAATAAAATACAATACATGCATCGGCTGCATAAAATACGCCAATCGAACCCACACTATTAGTTTACAAATGGGATTTTCAGAAATCTTATTCTAAAGGGAGCAAAAGACCCATGACAATAGAACAATGATGAATGGCTGTACATAGTAAAATACGATGCAAATATCTGACACATATAATGTTCTGACAAAACCTTATATGTAAATTACTAAAATGGTTTTAAATCTAATAAATTATTCAGACCCCTTGGTTTTAGACTGTTTAACTTCCAAATCCAAAAACTTTCTCATTGCTGTAACTTCACTTTAATTGGCACAGTACTTCTGTTAGTTGTTTTCCTTAAACATTCCAACCCCACAAATCTGATGCCTGTTGGATTGCATTATGGCAAAACTCAAAATGCACCACTACAGGACTGTTTGGATTGCAATTTCTGATATTCACTACATGTTCCTGAATCCTCAGCTTTACTTTACATTTTGTCATCCCCACATATAACATGTCACATAGACATATCAAGACATATGCAACATATGTGGTATTATAAGTAATGCACTCATTTATTTTAAACCTTTGTGCTGTTGTTGGATGTTTAAAATCCCGTTCTTCAATCCCAAATTGACATACATTACAATTTTTGCATTTTCTGAATCCCTGGGGTAACCAAGTTGCAACAGCCATTTTCTTTGGTTCAAAATTGCTATGCACTATTTTATCCTTAATGTTTCTTGCATGTTTAAATGAAACTCTAGGTTTTTATTTTGTTAATCAGTCCCAAAAGGTGATTCCGCTTAGTGACTGTGTCATTCCATGCCACAGGTGTAAAAACATGTTTCAGACAGGATGTGAAAAATGACAGCTATATTGTTCATGAGGTGGTGTTAAAAAATGGGTATGTTGAAAATCTGGAGTAAAAAGATTTTAACTTACCAAAGTTATGCGCTTGTATAGAAGGTGCACAAGGCACGCTTGTAACACGGCCATTTTTTGAAATTGTTTCACCAAATTTTCAACATGGGCTTTTTGGGACCCTGCCTCATGAATACTGGCACTGTCATTTCTTTACCTGGTCCCAAAAGGTGATTCCATGCAGTGACCGTGAAATCACCTTTTTGGACTGAGTAACAAAATGGCAGTGCCATTGTTCATGAGGTGGGGTCCCAAAAAGCCCATGTTAAAAATTTGGTGCAAAAATGCCTAAAAATGGCAGAGATAGCAACATAAGTTCAAAACGCTATTGGAATCAAATGCATTATACAGCATTTACCTGTATTCCTCAGTTCGTGGTTCAGCTTTGAAGAGTGCTGACATGTCCTGATCAACAGAAGAATGCATCGGCTGACCTCAAAGAGGTAAGTATTGGGTAAGGGGGTGTGTGGGGTGGTGGGTGCAGAGTGGGAGCATAGGGTGAGGGTAGGGAGATGGCAGGGACATGGATGGACCATTTTCCTTTTTCCAGGTTACAAAAAAGGAAAAAGGTGCCACGGGATGTTTTTTCCTTTTCAGGGGAAACTAGAGTATTTAGGGACACTGGGGGTAGGCTCCCCAGTGTCCCACAGTGCTGAGATGAGGTAAATGCCAATATAGGGATTGGACCTCCCCGATGTTGGCAGTGACATCAATCATTGGGTACAAAGAGGGGAACAAAGCATCTGACACCATGGGTGGGCATCCTGGTGTCAGATTACAGTCAGTCAAAATCATTTATAAACAAAATAAATAAAAACATATACTGCCACTGCGAATTGGGACCCTGGTGGCAGATAACAGTTTAATTCAGCCACAGTCAGGCTGGCAGGGCAGCAATGACAGTAGCCCCATCCCTGACCCACTGTATGAACAAGGACAATACCAGCCTGCACTAAATGGCACAGCTGTCTTTGATAAATGACAGCTGTGTCATATAGTGCAAGTACTATATGACACACTTGTCATTTCTTAAAGACAGCTATGTCATATAGTACTTGCACTATACGACACAGCTGTCATTTCTTAAAGATAGGTGTGTCATATAGTACTTGCAATATACAACAGATCTGTCTTTAATAAATGACAGCTGTGTCGTATGATACCTGCACTATATTACACAGCTGTCACTTGTTATAAATAGCTGTGTCAACCTCCATAGGTAAGTATAGGGTAAGGGGATGTGGGTGTTCACTGGGAGGGTTGTTTGGGGGTAGAGAGAGCTTGGCAGATGACAAGGGATCATTTTCTTTTTTTAGGTTAAAAAAAAAGACGTGGCAGGACTGTTTTTTCCTTTTCAGGTAACTTCACTATTTCAGACACCAGGGGTGGGCTCCCCAGTGTCACACACTGCTGGGGGGGAGAGGGTGTAAATGCCGATACAGGGACTGTGCCCCCCTGTGTTGGCAATGTTAATTCATCAAGGCACTGCACGGGGGGAAGCATCTGACACCAGCGGTGGGCATCACGGTGTCAGTAATGAAGCGTAAATAAATAAAATAAAATAAATAAATAAACGCACAGCCACAGGGGATTGCCCCCCAAAGTGCAGATATACAACTGAAGGTAACAGCACAGTCAGGATAGCAGAGATACAATGACAGTAACCTTGTCCCTGACCTATGAGCGGTGACAGCAGCAGGTGTTTCATTATACAACACAGCAGTCGTATGTTAAAGACAGCTGTGTCGTATAGTGCAAACTGCTGCTTACGCAAAAATTCTGTTATGAATAGAACATTCATTTTTTGAACTGTGCATGCTCAGAAACAGAACATTTTTATTAAATATTTCAAAAACTACTTAACTGAGGGACCTAAAACCCATACAAGCACACACCTTGTACCAACATCTATCAAACCTGAGAGTTTCAGGTTTCAAAGTCTCCTATTTTTTTAGTTATCAGGTGGCAAAAAAAAAAGTCTTAAAAATTTTCAAAAATGGAGACTTTTGGGGGGTTTTGCACCTCTGTAACTTTACCACCACTGAACCGATCTACATGACATTTACAGGATAAAGAGATCCTGGGACAGAGCCTGTGCTTTCCAAAATTTCATGTAAATCAGTTGAAAGGGGGCAAAGTCATTAAGGTGCACAAATTTGAGTTTAACATAGAAGTGCTTACTCAACCCTAATATACCTAATACCTGTCTATCTGTCTGTCTGTCTATCTATAGCTATATATATATATATATTCTATGCTAAAAACTGTGTTAATGCATCATTTAGGGTTAAAGCATAAAAAGTCAGGACATGAGACCTTTAGGGTTGCCCCCCCCGGACCAACCCATCATCCCAAGATTGACAGCTGACGGGGTGTGTCATTGGGGTTGTGAGGCCTAAATGTCACCCCATTCCATCTGAAATGACATTCACAAGCCACAGTAAATAAGAATGGGGTGACATTTAGGCCTCACAACCCCAATGACACACCCCATCAGCTGTCAATCTTGGGATGATGGGCAGGTCCAGGGGGAAGGGCAACCCTAAAGGTCTCATTTCCTGACTTTTCATGCTTTAACCCTAAATGATGCATTAATACAGTTTTTTTGCGTAGAATTTCCTTACTTTTTGAGTTGGATTGCATTATGGCATAATAAGTCAATGGGAAAAGTTAGCAAAAAGTTCAACAGTGTCACAAATGCACTTTTTAGTGTCACAAATGACATGTGCATGTGTGTGTGGTGCTGGAGGGGTAATGCGGAGTTAGGATTTTAACCCTAACATCGAATTTCCTTGCTTTTGTCGCTGCGGAACAACCCTAACTGATGCATTAAATGGATTTTTTTTGCCATGAATTTCTCTTCTTTTTGAAAATGTGCACTAAAAAATAGTGAATGGAATGTGGTGGTGGGAGGGCAAGGCCCTTCTGGCCCCATGCTCCCACCATGTTAATTTTTGTCACTTCGCTGTGCTAAAACTGTATGACCAACAAATGAAAAGTGGTAAATGAAGACATGTACCATACCACAACATGTATAACAAATGTTATCTGAATCTGTTCCACAGTTGCACAGCGTCTCGCCATGAAAACTGCGTAGGAATGCTGAAAATAAAATTTTTGCCACTTCACTACACAAGAACCATATATCAATAGAACCAAAAATTGTAAAAAGAAGACATGTACCATAGCACACCGTGTGTCCATAATTGTGTGTACATCTGTTCAACTGTCGCACAGTGCCACAAGCAAACAATGTAACATGCACAATGCAGCAACTGTAAGAGTCAGTGACCCAAAAATTGGTAGAGTGATAGATGAATTATAACTCTTTGTACATTCCAAGTGCCAGCCAAATCGGATACACTGTTCAAAAGTTATTGAAATATAATGAACCAAATTTTCATTCGTTGTAGTGGCATAATTCTACACCTGTTAATGTTTTACACACTAAACCACTGTAAGACACCTCTGTACCACTAGGGATACCTACACTATAAATTTCAAGCCAGTAGCACCATGCAGAATGCTATGCACAAAACATTAACTGTGTCATGCAGTATCTCAGCAGCAAATTAATTTTCAACATGCAAACAGCGTTATTTTTATCCCCAGGACATCCACTCTGCACCCTCCAAATTTCATGTGAAAAGACCAAACCATTCCAGAGATATTCTATTTTAACATTTCTGCACCTTTAAGAAGTCTTCCACCACAAAATGGTGGAAATCACGGCAGTAAATGCACTAGAATGGCAGACCTGGTGTCAAAAAATCAGTAGCTGCGAAGTGGGGTGACTTCAAATGGCAACAACTCTGGAATGGAACAAAATGTTTTTACCAAATGAAAACTGCCATATTCCTTGAACAAGGGTCTTTCTACATGCCAAGTTTCAGACCAATCAAACTCACACTGGCTGTGCTATGCACCGTGGAAGACAGTGCAGATAAACAGCAAAAACATCATGTTCTGCACTGCATTATGCAAATGCAAAAACACAAACGGTAACGTGAATGCAAAAAGTGATGGAAACAGTGAGGTAAAAGAAAATAATAATGCTAACAGTAGTGCAAACGCAAGCACGAATGGCAATGCACACGGTGACGCAAATGGAAATAACACAAACAGTAAGAGAAACGCAAGTGCAAATGTAAATGAAAACAGAAATGGTAACACAAACACTGACAGCAACAGAAACGCAAACAGTTATGAAAACGGTAACGAAAATGCAAACAGCAATGGAAACACAAACTCAAACAGTAACAAAACAGTAACAAAAATGCAAACGCTAACACAAATGCAAACAAAAATGCTAACGGTAATGGCAACGGTGATGCAGAAGGAATCAGTAATGCACTCGACAACGGGAACATTACTGAAAATGCAAACGCTAAGGCCAACAGAAACGCAAATGGTAATGAACACACAAACAGTAACGGTAACGCAATTGGGAACGCAAACGGTTATGGTAACAGCTACCAAAAACTCAAACACTAAGGGCAACAGAAATGCAAACAGTAACGAACGCGCAAACGGTAATGGTAGAGCAACTGGAAAAGCAAACGGTTATGGTAACACTAACGATGACGCCAAAGGAAACACTAACACAAACAGAAACGCAAATGCAAGTGCATACGTAAATGTAAATGGTAATGCACATGGTCATGGTAATGCAATTGGAAATGTAAACACTTTCAGTAACACCAATGATGACACCAAAGGAAACACAAAGGGTAACAGTAATGCAAACACAAGCGCAAATGCAAACACAAATGGTAATGCACATGGTGACGCACAAGTAAATGCAAACAAAAACGGTAACTGAAATGCAAATGGTAATAGTTACAGAAATGCAAGCACAAATGCAAATGCAAAGGGTAATGCACACAGTGGCGTAAACAGAAACGCTAACACAAACAGTAACGGAAAAGCAAGCAGAAATGTTAACGGTAACAGTAACACAACCACACACCCTTTTTTCCTAAAAAGGTGCATGCAGAAGCACAGTGAATACAAAGTATTTATGCATAATAATTGCTTTCGGAGCAGAAAATGAGCACTTGGAATACTAAATTCCCTATCTCTCAGGAACCGTACAATGTAGAAACATTTTTTAAATTTCATATTATTTATGACTTTCCAGGCTAGTTTTGCACTTAGCCCCCTAGCAGGGGACTAAGCATTCTTCCAATGAAAAGTCCATATCTCGAACTGTTTTTGAGATACGGGCCCCAAAAGGTGTGACAGATACAGTAATGTTCTCCTAAGGGAAAAATCGTCAACTTCAGAGTTCCATAACTTTGCAGCCCTATTATATTTTTTCACCAAACAACCAAAAGGCAAATCTGTGGGGTCTTGGCTTGCTTCCCTCCAAATTTCAGCCCAAAAGACCAAACTGTTCTTTTGCAGCAGGGTGGCAAAGATTCCCTATTGTTTTGGCCATGTGTGGCAAAGTACTTTTGCAAATCACAACACTTTCGCAAATAAAATCATGAAAGTGTCGCAGATGCGAAAGTACTTTCCAAGACTATTTTTACAAATATTTAAAAGCATATTTCTGGGGTGTTTAACCCCCCCAAAAAAGACATGGCTAGCATCTTCAGGGCTTGACTAGGTGAACACAACAAGAATTGTGTCCCTAGAGGGTCCCAAATTTAAATGCCAAACATTTCTGTGACCACCAACTGTAAACAAGATGGCTGATTTGCAACACTACGAGGGTCATTTGCGAAAGTATAAAGTGCAATTGCAACACTTTTGCATATTTTGTTAACTTTTCCCATTGACTATAATGGGAAACCTCTTTTTTAAATAACTTTTGAACCATTTAATATTTTTTCACGAAATCTTTGAAAGGCACATCAGGGACCCTGGCTGCATGTTCCCTGAAGTTTTTGGACTGACCGCACAAAACATGTGGGCTGTAGGCGTGAGCAAAGAAACACACAAAAAACTTAATTCCTACATTGTTTGGCACTCTGTAGCTCCACGACCGTACATCTGATCATAATGCAACTTGGTAGGTCCACAGATCTATGGCACCAGACTGTTCATTCCAAATTGCAGCCAAATCTGTTATATAAGGGCAAAGTTATTAAGCTGCCAAATTTCAGATTTAACCATAAATGGGGTACTCAACCCTAACTATAGTGGCACTACTGTGCCACTATAATATATATCTATATCTATATCTATATTCATGGCAAAAAAACCTCTGTTTAATGCATCAGTTAGGGTTGTTCCACAGTGACAAAAGCAAGGAAATTTGGTGTTAGGGTTAAAAACCCTAACTCCGCATTCACCCCCCACTCCCCCAGCAATACGCACACACAGACACACACACACACATGCAAGTAGGTGGGAGGACCAAGGCAACGACCAATCACAGACAACCAGCAGCAGGTGACAGAAATAAAATACAACAGTCTAAATGTACTACAAGACATCCCCACTCACCCGACCAGGTACTGCATGCTCAGTGGAGATCCACAGCAAAACTGAGGCCATCTACACCAAATGTACACATCTCTGATTGCAGGTGCACACAACATACCACACTTAGGGGTTGCATGGCCTTACCTAGCAATGCCACACACCCCACCACACCTGTTACTGCACTGTGACTATATATCACCAATGAAACTCAATGATTGCAAATATACAGATGTTTGTACAGTTATGAGTAGATAGAAGTATAATACAACTGTCTAAATCTACTTCAAGACACATGCATCATCATAAGACAACAACTGTAGCATTTGAGCATGTGTTGTGCTTAGCTGTACATTTTCTGTGTCTCTCCACTCAGGATGCAGAACCTGATATGGAGGCTCGGCAAGACATTGCCTGTACAAGGGTGTGCAAATCCTAATGCTGCTAACAGGTGTGCAGCTTCAGTGATGGAGGTGTACCATTGATGTACATTGAGTTACTTTTGCTGTGACTGTACACTCAGCATGCACTAACTGCTCTGTGTGTTGGGGGGACTACCTGGTTTAGGCATGCAACTCCTAAGCATGCAAAGATGACTGTAGCTGCAATGCTGTAGCTGTACCACAGATGCTCATAGACTCAGTTTAGCTGTAGCTCTTTACTCAGGATACAGTACCTGGCCAGGACAATGGCATTCCCTGTGTGAGGCCATGCAAATCCTAACTGTGTTAAACTGAGTATCCTGGGGAGTCACGTGATGCAGAGCACTGACTAGCTGCTTTCTCCGGGTGCTCTGACCTCCCTTCACTCTAAACAACTTCTAGCTGCATTGTAATTCGTCTTTTTTCGAAGCTACTGTATAGTTACTAACCTGGACAACAGGACAGAACCGACGGAAAGCTCGATGGAAGCAGAGATGCGTAAGGCTGTGCCTAAACATACCCCACCTGCCACGCCGGAGAAGGCCGTGAAAAAAATCCAGGGCCTCGATTTCTCCGCAAATACAAACCTCTGCAACAGGGGCTAGGGAGGAAGAACCTCTCACGTTAGCAAAATTTCTAGAGGAATTTCGCCACTTTAAACTGGAAATGCAGGAATTAACAGGAGAAATTAAAAATATTACCTGCGCACTGGAAGATCTTACACTAAGGACCTCGGACAACGAAGCGAGGATACGGTCCCTGGAGGGGAGCAGTGCAAGACTGGATCCGGTACTGACCCAAATGAAACACCGCCTAGCTAAAATGGAGTCGAAAGTTGAGGACTTAGAAGGCAGAAGCCACTGAAATAATGCGGTGGTCATTGGCTTGCCTGAAGGGGAGGAAGCGCCAGACCCAATCAAGTTTGTTCAGAAGCTGGTGGAGAAAATAGCAGGCCCTTCTCCTTTTGGACCCACTTACACCATCGAAAGGGCTCATCTGGCTTTACGCCCGTTACCGCCAGTGTCTGCGCCCCCACGATCCCTCATATTTTGATTCCTAAAATACCAAGAGCGGCAGCTGTTTATCTCCAAAACCAGAGAAGCCAAGGAGCTGCAATGGGTTGGAGCAAGGATTAGGGTAGCTCAAGACCTGCCTTTGTCGGTAAGGCAAAAAAGGGGGGCTTTTCATCCTCTGGTCAACAAGCTTGTAGCGGCTGGAATCAAATTCAGAATGGGCTACCTGGCCAGATTTCAGATACAGGTAGCTGGGGGCTGGAACTCGTACGAAAACGTGGAAGCTGCAACTTCTTCTCTCCAAGAGGCATTTCCAAACCTCTTCAAAAAACCCTGAGCTCACAGAAGGTTTGTTGTGCTAAAAGGGGCTCTTGGTGCCCTATCTGGGACTTATAAGTGTCCGTATATTAAGCTCATGTCACGGCTGGGAAATCTATCAGAAAGGTGACTCTGGTATCATCAGCAAGGCAACTGCAGGATCCCGATCTGGGGGGGCAACTGGACCTTCCTTTTTCTGTTGAGTTCTGTCAACCTTTGTGTTATGATGGCAGTCCCGCCTCTCATGAAAATAACTGCGTTTTTTTTTTTGTTTTACATCGTTAGCTGGTATGCATGGGGCGATTTATGGAACCGGTGAATTACAAGCAACCGGTGCAACTAACCCAAAGAAAAGAGTGTTTTACTTTCTCAGAAGTGGATCTGAAGTAGAAACTTGAACTTTAATTTATCGATCCCGCCGCTAGAGGGAGCCAAAGACTGATTGATGGCTCAAATGCTGTCTGTTAATGGGACCCATTTGCTTCATTTAATTTTTTGAACACTGAGAGGCTGAGTCATTACAGTTGCGCAAATCAGCACGAATGTTTAAGAGGTTAAAACGTTTTATTAATATTAGTAGGGCCAAGTTGTTGTTGTAGGCAGGAAAATTAAAATGTTAATAAGGATTAGATACAGGGGCCTGGAGACGATTTAGTCCAGCTGGGTTGTATAATATCTCATTGTAGCAAAGCAAATGGTATATGTCCCAAATATACACTGTCTTATAGAGTAATGTATAGATTATAAGGAAACTAGGGAGAGCAATCAGGAAGCGTTACAGGTCACTACAGTTGAGCCTAAAGTTAGCTGAGTTTAAAGTTCATTGCCCTACTTTAGGAACCTGTATATGTTTGCATGATTCTTAAAATGTACTAATTTCAATTTAGAAAGCAAATGATGAATATAATACTCTGTCAGTAGTTTCGTTTAAAGAAATGGTTGGGGGGAAGGAGGTGGAGACTGAACCACATGTACTGTTGTCATGGGCCATGATAGCATGGTTCGGGGTGGGAGGGCAGGGAGGGTATGTGATGGTGAATATTACAGGGGAGGAAGGGGAGAAAGGGTTTGGATGGACTCATGGTATAAGGATCTTATTTAGAGGGGAGGGGGAGGGAGCACAAGACCACAGGTTTTACAGATGGTGACACTGAGGTGGGTTGTCTGGTTCATGATGTTAGGATGGCAGATAAAACTATGACATCAAACAGGACTATTAGATTCCTAAGCTGGAACATTAAAGGGGCACGACAGAAATCCAAACAGTACAGAATCCTGAAACATCTAGAGGTTGTGAAAGCAAATTTTGTGTTTTGCAGGAAATGCCTACTATGTAAGAAGGAGAATAATATGAGCGCCTACAAATTGGGAGGGTCTTCTCTTCTCAGGGTACCACTGCAATAGGGTGTTATGATACTAATACACAGATTGGTTCCTTTACTCCATTGCAAGTTATTCAAGATAACGAGGGTAGATACATCCTTGTCAGAGGGAAGTTGCAAAATACAGAGCTCTTAGTAGGTTCTATCTATGGTCCCAATGTAGACACTCAGGATTTCGTGGTAAAGCTATTGGATGTACTCACGCCTTTTAACCGACTCCCCATGATCTTAGGGGGAGATCTCAACTCAGCCTTGGATCCTCTAATGGACAGATCCAAACCTTCCCAGCTGGGCCTGACGTCAACTTTGCAGGCCTTAAGAGAGCTAATTGATTGCCTTGGCCTTACAGATGTCTGGAGAGTGCTACACCCAATCTCGGGAATACACTTTCATTTCGCCAGTTCACGGAACTGCATCCTGTATTGACTACATTCTGCTCTCCTGCACTCTCCTACCCGGGGTATTGGACTCGACAATTGTAGCGGGACCTCCTTCAGACCATGCTGCAGTTTCAGCTTCAATCTCCTTCTCATCCTTGCCCAAAAGGGGCAATAGATGGAAGATAAATAACCAGATTTTGTGGAATCCTAAGGCAGTTCAAGATATATCAACTCAAATAGACGAATTTATAATAAATAATCTGAGTGACACTGTCCGGCCAGACATGTTCTGGGGGGCATTCAAGGCATTTACAAGGGGCATCCTAATTGGGCTAGCGGTTAAGAGAAAGAGGGAGAAGGAGCGCATCATGTCAGACTTACTGACCCGGATAAGGGCCAAGGAGTCCAACTTGTTTCCCCAGGCTCAGGAGAAAGATAAGCTTGATCTAGTTAAGCTTAGAGATATGTATCTTAAATTGTTAGGGGAACAAGCAGAACTGGCCTTAATCAAAACTAAAGCCAATTACCTAGACCAAGGTGAAAAGGCCGGGAAGCTCCTGGCAAGGCGCATTACATAGTTAGAGTCTTCTCGAATAATTTCTGGGATACAATCCAAGGCAGACGGTTGCATTAAGACCACCCCCGGGGAGATTGTCCAGGAATTCCGGAACTATTTTGAATCCCTCTACGGGGCTATGGAGTTCCCTCCCTCTAAGACAGAGATGCTTACCTTTCTTGATGACTTGCAGCTCCCCTCAATGGCAGATCCTGACCGGGCACAGTTGGTAGCCGACATTACCCAAGAGGAGATCGAGCAAGTCATTCAGAGTCTCCCGCTAGACAAAACGCCTGGCCTGGATGGCTGCTCGTCCAACTTCTACAAGAAGTTTTCCAAACAATTTATCTCCATTATTGCTTATGCTATTCCAATATATTCTTAGTGGCAAAGAGCTGGACCAGTCACTCTTCGAGGCACTTATTGTTCTTATCCCAATGCCAAATAAACCTCCCGAGCAGCCTGCCAGCTATAGACCTATTTCCTTGCTAAATTATGACATCAAAATTTTTGCGAAACTATTAGCAGAATGAATAAATAGAGTCCTTCCCAAACTCATTGGTGCAGAGCAAGTAGGTTTTATGAAAGGCCGGTCTGCAGCAGATCACATCAGGACCTTGTCGCATGTCTTCACCGGTTTACCGAGGCCGACTCTCCATGGCTCTTGTCTCCTTGGACACCGAGAAGGCATTCAGGGTTCACTGGGGTTTTCTGCTAACTGTAATGGACAAATTTGGGTTTCCGGAGAGGTTTTTAGACTGGATTGGTTCCCTCTACTCAAGTCCCTCAGCAAGGGTCTCTTGCAATGGTGTTATTTCTGATCCCTTTGCCTTGCATGTGGGTACCAGACAGGGATGTCCCCTATCCCCCCTCCTCTTTAACTTGTATTCGGAGCCCCTCATCAGGTGTATAATATGCAACCGAAGCATTAGCAGTATCAAAATCCTGGATCATGCTATCAAGGTAACAGCATATGCAGATGACTTACTGATATACGTCTCTGAACCGAGTGTATCCATTCCAGCCTTGTTAGAATCTATCCGGGATTTTAGCCGCTTAGCCAACTACAAACTAAATTTAGAAACGTCTATAGTTTATCCCCTTATGAAAACCCTCTTCAAACAGGAGATTAGTGAATTAGGCCTAGGGTGGAAATCCGAATCTTTTAAGTATTTGGGCCTTACCCTGATGAAGAATATGAAGCGGGTGCGCCAAGTAAACCTGGATTCCCTTGTACATACTATGGAGCTGGACCTCAAAAGATGGGCACAACTTCCTCTCTCCCTCTGGGGCAGGATAAATATAGTCAAAATGAATGTATTTCCCCGACTGTTTTATCCCATGAGTATGCTTAATATCTGGCTGCCACTTTCCTAGTTTAAGAAGCTTCATGGGTCTATAGCTAACTTTGTATGGGGATACAAGAAAGCCAGGATGGCCTATCATAAGTTGGCCACACCCAAAGCATCAGGGGGGTTAAGAATGCCACACTTTGCCCTCTACTTCTGGGCAGGCCATGTCAACAAATATCTGAGGTGGGTCCAGAACACAGACACTCTTACACAGTTAATCTACGTGCCCTTATGGATACAACTGGAGGTTGCCCTCATTAAGAAATATGGTCTTGCTTCAGAGGCCTTAATCTATATCAATCCCAAATTACTCCCCTTCCCCCCTTAGGAATTCCCCGATAGGGATCTCCCTAAAGATCCACATGCAGCTTTGCAATTTTTTAAAATATGATAATACCAGGGACTGGTCTCAACCTATCTGGGGCAACCCGCATTTTCAGATTTGCCAGAAACCTATTAACCCCACGTGGTTGACTCTACCAGTTGACTGTTGTCTAAAAGACTTCCTTAACGAAGAGGGTTGTGTTTACCCTTCAAGGGAGATCCTGTACAAATTTAACATTTCCAATAGAGGAATTTTCAAGGTATACCAACTTCGTCACCTCTTGATTAGTAAAATAGGTACAACTCCAATACAGACCCCGAAAGTTGATTTCCAGGAGGACCTGAGAGCTTCGGTGGGACTTCCCTCATGCACTCTCCAAGATATATAATATTTTATTTAACTGGGCCTACTCTTCAAATCCAATCCCAGGGACCTACTGGGCCAAGGTGTTCCCTGAGGAAGAATTCAATTGGACAGCCCTCTGGCAGAGCTGCCATAAATTCATTCTGCAGGACCAGTTGAGACTCATTCAGTTTAAAATTCTCCATAACATCTACTACTCCCCACAAAAACTTGGGAGCCTAAAGCTGATCTCAGACTCAAAATGCTATAGGTGCCATTCTAGAAATGGAGATCTGTTCCATATTTTCTGGAACTGCCCAAAAATAGTCCTGGTATGGACGGACATTAAAAATAAAGTTGATCCCCTGCTTGGCCTTGAGGATCTTTTCACTCCTGAAATATGCCTGCTGGGGGATATGTCCAGTCTTTCAGTTAGGAACAGAAAGTTCTATGTGGCTTTGATTTCTATTACTCTTAAAAAGGTGGTTCTTAGACACTGGAAAGACCCTGTAGTGATCAGGTACCCTGAATGGCTTGAGGAATTACTCTATAATTTGAGGACTGAGAGGATGATAGCCACCCTTCAAAATAAACTTCCCAGGTTTGAGAAGATCTGGGCCCCTTTCTATATTGCCTATTCACTTTAAGACATACGGGCACCCCCTCATACACAAATAAATACAGTGGTCTTGTGAGGGGAGGGTAGTGGGGGAGAAGGGGGGTTTGTTGTTGTTTCTGGGTGGTTATGTTTTGGGGGGAACATCGCAGAGAATGTCTCCTGTCACTGGTTTGTTCCAAAATCAAGGTAAACTTTCACGATTGTATCATGTTTACTGGAAACATTCTTTGTGAATAAACTTCAAATAAAGATTTAATGGAGAAAAAAAAGTGAGTATCCTTGCAGTGAGAGAGGTGTACCATTGATCTCCGTGCCCTCAGTTTTGCTGTAGCTCCCCACTCAGGATGCAGTATCTGCTCTTGTGGTTTGGTGGGAGCGTAGCTTAACTGAGGCCATTAAACTGACAACTGTGGTAACTGGAGTGTAGCTGCAATCAGGCAGGTGTACCATTGATGTCGATGGCCTTTGTTTTCCTGTGGCTTAGCACTCAAGATGCAACAAGTGGTGGGGGACATTATGTAACTAAGAGACTGTACAACTTCTAAGTGTACAAACCTCTGTATGGCTACAATGAGGGAACTGCACGATTAATGTCCATGGCCTTATTTTAGCTGCACCTGTCCAGTTGGTATGCAGTACCTTGTCTCATGGACTGTGAGATTGACTGCTGAAGGGCCACAGCACCTGTGTTATGTTGTGTATACCTGAAATCAGGTACATATACCATGCATGTCCAAAGCCTTAATGTTGCTGTGTCTCTCCAGTCTGGGTGCAGTTCCGGGTGTGGTGGGGTGTGTGGCATTGCTAGGTAAGGCCATGCAACTCCTAAGTGTAGTACGTTGTCTGCACCTGCAATCAGGGATGTGTACATTTGGTGTACTTGGCCTCAGTTTTACTGTGGTTCTCCACTGAGCATGCAGTACCTGGTTGGGTGGGTGGGAATGTCTTGTAGTACATTTAGACAGTTGTATTTTATTTCTGTCACCTGCTGCTGGTTGTCTGTGATTGGTCTTGTTGCCTTGGTCCTCCACCTACTTACAATGTGTGTGTGTGTGTGTGTGTGTGTGTGTGTGGTGCTGGGGGTGGGGGTGAGCAGATGAGGATTTTCAACCCTAACACGGATTTCCTTGCTTTTGTTGCTGTGGAACAACCCTAACTGATGCATTAAACGGAGTTTTTTGCCATGAATTTCCTGTGTTTTTGAGAAGTAATGCTGTCATATTATTTTTGAATATCTTATTAAGAACATATCTTTGTTTTCAGAACACAGCTTAAACAACATATTTATACATTTGACTGAATAACTACTTATGAATAACTAGTTATCTGAATCCGACCTGCCAGACTGCCACCCGCAGTCCAGGTGTGAAGCCACCAGCCCCTCACAGAAACATAGGTACGGACTTGCTCTCAGGGACTGACTACCTCCAGGAAGGGAGCTCTAGCTGCCAATTTTTGCTTTCTTTACATGAGGACAGTTGTCTCTGGGTTTAAATCCAGAGTCTTTTACTGCTGTAGCCCACTGGCTGCAGTCAGCCCCAGGAACACTCCGATTGGCTCCATATAGCTCTGCACTGTTAATGTTTGATTATATTGTGCTTGATTATGTTTTCTGTTAAAATTGTCTTGTTTGTATTTTATAGCTGAAGTTTTCTGATTTAATGTAAATGCCTGTATTGTGTTCTTCATAAGACCAGTACCGATCTCAGCTCAGGCCTTTGAAACCCCCCCTTCACCTTTTTACGCTAGTATTGTGTTTTTAATAGCCCTGTTATTGCTCACTCAGACTTGAAGGCACCTTGCCTAACATTTTGGTCTGCAACGCCCCCGTTTAAGCCAGTGTGCATTTCTTTTTATCTCCACGAGCAGCCCCACCCCCTCTGACTTTCTTATTTAATTCTCCTCTGCCTTCTCCTTCCAGGTATTCTGAGAGCCACATCCGTGGTTCTCTGATGAACCTGACCTGTCAGATTACCACCCACAGTCCAGGTGTGAAGCCACCAGCCCCTCACAGAAATGCAGGTACGGACTTGCCCTCAAGAACTGATTACCTCCAGGAAGCGAGCCCTAGCTGCCAATTTATTTGCTCACCGACCCTCCCTCCCTGGTGCTGATTAAATACACATAAACCCTGCCCCGGCTTTCTAGCTCACTCCTACTGGCTATTGCCAACCACGCCTCATTGGTTATCTAGGCCTTAATTTTCACTGGTCCTCCATCCTCCCACATGAACCACTCACTTCCCTGGCCTTCTCAAGGAACTGTTGCAAATCCTGTATTTATTACTGGTAAAAGGAAATATCTCCATGTTAAGAATGCCATCTGCGCCTATCCTTCTCTATAGTTGCCTTATATTACTAAGTTGTGCTCTACCCAAAATTTCAGTTTGCAACTCAGACAAAGGCCAGTTTCCCTCCTCTATCATCTACCAAGCTATAGCCTCCCACATTAGACCATGACATCCTACATCAGGGATGTCTCCTCTATGGTCATGCCCCTCCTCCCACCAGGCCATAACTATAGAACACGTGCAATTCCTAAGGATGGTATCGGCCCTATCAGTTCTCTATGTTTTATCCTTAGCAAATAGTAATCCTGCCCTTAACACAGCCACTGCTAAACCAATGTATGCCTGAAGGAGTAACAAAAGACTATTTAGCAAGCTAAGACACCACCTTAAAAAACTACTACTGCTTCTCCTACCCTGTTCGGGAAATGTTGAATTAAACCCAGGCCCACCTATTTCTCTGGATGCCCCTGTAGACCTCCCTCAATATAAAGGGATTAGCTTTCTCCATATCAATGTCTGTAGTTTGCTAAAGAAGATTGACTCTATACAGACCTGGGCTCTACATGTATCTCCTGATTTCTTCATGATAACTGAATCCTGGCTCACACCCTCGACCCCGGACAAATCTATCAACATACCCGGATATATCATCTACCGCTGTGATAGACCGACTAGAGGGGAGGGGTTGCAATATATGTCAAAAGCAAATTCACAGTCACAGTCTTTGACTGTACCTCAAAGACTAAGGAATTTGAATGCCTGGCTCTAAAATTATCACTTTCCAGAGAGAAATCACTCCTTATGGCAGCATGCTACCGTCCGTCTGGCGGCTGGGCACTTCTGCCACACCTTCAAAACCTTCTTGACTCTGCTAATATTGAGTGTATTGTAATGGGGGATTTCAATCTAAATTGGAATGATGACAGCTCTAAGAAATTGAAGGTTCTATGCAATGTTAATGGTCTGTTACAAATGGCGACTGCTATAACCAGACCTAACAGAAAAAAACCTGAGTGCAGCACCCTCCTGGACCTTATACTAGTAAATGAACCTCACAATATCTCTCATACTGAGTATTCTTCAATGATAAACATGACCATTGCACTACTGCCTGCATCAGACATCCTTCCCAAATAAAAACGGCCTCCAAATTCAAACTGTAAAGATGCCTGAAAAAGTTCTGCCCGTACACTTTCCTGAAAGATCTAAGCAACATTCGTTGGCAGGATTTCTATCTAGCCCCACCTTTAATGAGACATTTAACATCTTTCACAGCCTCTTACTGGGGCTAATAGACAAACATGCCCCACTAAGACTGATCAAATCAAAAAACAAAACTCCTGGCTGGTTCTCTCCCATCCTGAAGAAAACACTTAGGGACAGGGACTACTGGTGGAAAAAAGTGAGGAAATCCCAGCTGGAGGTCGATTGGTTAGCATTCCAGTCACTAGGAATGCTTGTACAAAACTAATTAGGTCAGAAAAGTTAGGTACTTCCAAAAAGATCTAGAAGATAAAAAAACAACTCTGCCAAATTTTGGAACATCCTCAAAGAAGACGAAGGTCAGTCCACTGCGACACCCCTTCCAAACAAAATTGTGTCTAATGGTACCACCTATACAGACAAAGCTGATATACTAGAGAAGTTTAATGATCACTTTGCCACTGCAGGGCTTGCCTTTGACACCTCATCTATCAGCAAACTTAGCCCAGCAAGAGACTACACTGTTGGCTTCACTGATAACCACAACCATAACCAGCCGCATCCCACCCCCTTCAGCTTCCTCACAATTATGTACAAGCAAGTGGAGGACCTCTTCCTTTCTCTGGATACAAAAAAGAGTGCGGGTGCAGATAATATTGAACCTTACTTCTTAAAACTTGGCCATACATATCTGATCGCCCCCATTACACACTTATTCAACACCTCTCTGATTCAAGGTGAGCTACCTGTCTCGTGGAAAACTGCCCACATCCTACCATTATTCAAGACTGGGGATCCGAGTGATCTGAACAATTACCAGCCTATTTCTATACTATCTGTCCTCTCTAAATTACTTGAAAAAATTATTAACATCCAACTTAGAGAACATTTGGATTCACAAAAGTTGCTAAACCCGGCTCAGTCCGGCTTCAGAGCCAAACACAGTACAGTATCGGCTCTTGCCAAAGTAACTACAGACTGGAAAATGGCCTTGGACCCTAAGAAGCATGTATTTGCCCTCTTTCTTGATCTAAGTAAGGCGTTCAATACTGTGGATCATACCATCATGTTTACTGCACTGAGTAACATCAGTCTTGATAGTTCTGCCATTAAATGGTTCACCAGCTACCTAACCAATAGGTTACAACAAGTCAAAGCCATAGGAGGTCAGTCCCCACAAAAATCCTTGTTACGAGGTGTCCCACAAGGCTCCATCCTGGGTCTGATCCTCTTTGCATTATACATCAATAATCTGAACTCACAGCTGGGCACAGCCAATGTGCACTTATTCACAGATGATACTGTTCTCTATACCACAAATTCATCCTTGGATTTGGCCCATGAGTACTTACAGAAAGACTTCATCACCCTCCAATACAACCTTATCACTCATAAGCTCCTCCCCAATATCAAAAAGACTAAAGCAATGATTCTCTCACAGAAGTGTACTTCCGGATGTCCACATATCACACAGATCCGAACACTTTTAGATGAACCCCTTGAAGTAGTTGATACCTTTAAATACCTAGTGTTCTGGATGGATAACAAGCTCAACTTTCTGTGCCACTTAAATGAAACCTCAAAGAAACTAAGACAGCAATTAGGTTTATTCTATCGCATTAAACACTTACTTACATTAGAAGTCAGAATGAGACTAGTACAAACTACATTCCTACCTATACTGGACTACGCTGACTTCCTTTACAGTCATTGCCCATCAACGATGCTAAACAAACTGGACACCCTTTACCACCGGGCTTTAAGATTTATCCTAAATCTACCCCATGGTACACATCACTGTCGTTTATACCAGGTTTCGGGAAGGACCTCACTGTCAACTAGGAGAAAAAGGAATGCTTTCCTCTGTTTTTTTAGAGCATTATCTGATAACCTCCCTGCATACATCTTTAACTTCTTCAAATGGGCTAAAGGGTCCTGTGGCCTGAGACTCTTCTCCATAATCGGCTTCCAGATTCCTAGAGTGAAAACTACCCTTGGCTCAGCAGCAATCAACTTCTCACTTCCACCACTTTGGAAGACTACGTAAGACTCATTAAAATTATCCTCACTTCCAAGCATTTTCACATTCAAAGCTCTATTAAAGGATTATCTGAAGGAATCATGCAACTGTTTCAGATGCCTATGACCCCTAAGCCCAGGGTGCCACTCTCAAATCCTACACCTAAGTATCTCATCCACCCCGCATTCCTAACAACAGAAACCTAGGACCTACAAGCCTAGTTCCCTTAATGCAAGATGGCCCTGCCTATCCTCTACCTTTTACCTATTCTGGCCTCCCTCTTGGCTGCCTACTCTTTCACCCCAATTTCTACCCTATTCCTTAATACCTCCTTATTTTTTATCATTTAGGTATGAGCTCTTACTTAGTGGAGACTATATGGGATTGTTGTCTCTTCTCATTCCAGTAAAGCTTATCATTAGTACCTTTGCATGTTAATTATGTTGACCGGTATGTATAGGCCCATACTGACCAGCACCTTCACAATGTTTTTTTTTTGCACTGCTGTCCACCATAATTGTAATCTTATTAAGTGTACTGTATTGTATCAATGCCCAGGACCACCTTGAAAATGAGCTTGCTCAATGGTGTTTATGCCTGGTTAAATAAAGTGATTGATTGATTGATAGTATTTACACAAATATTGTTAATGTGCTACAGCTTAGATGTGCTAATAAAATGATTCACCTACAAAATAGAAGTATATCTTCACCACATTGAAGAATATCACTTTGATTGTGATAAATAGAAAGAATGTACCAATGAACATCATGTACTATGTTTCAATGCAGCACTGCAGCAACACCAACATACATACTATCACCGTTACATAATAGTGAAAGAAAGACACAATACAGGTAGGTAAGGTTTAAAAAGATTTATTACCCAATTAATAACTGTGAGAAGGCCGAATTTAGAATCCAATTGGTACATAAATATCAGTCTCACAAAACAATCACATAAATGTTTTTCACTGTTGCTTAAATACATGTAAACCAGCACCACAGATAGTAAATCAGTGACATGTGACAGAATCCAAAAACACATAAGGGCAGGCATCACATCACCCTCTGAACATGGCTTACAAATATGAAACAGTTATGATATTGTTGTTATTGTATGACTGATAGTGTGAATGTTCCTGGGGTGGATGAAAAACCAAATGCTACTAATTAACTCATAGCAGTACAAACAGGCTATGGATTAAAAAGAAATATATATCTAAAACTAACAGTTAAAATTTAATGTTAAATGTATTCTATGTGTAGACATATGAATATATACACAAATAGATGTACATGTCAAGACATACTGCTATATTACTGCATTTGGAAAATTCCCACCTGACCCCTCAATAGGGGCGATCAGAAAATATTATCAGGAACAAAAACATGCTCAGTTGTTATTAGTGAAAGTGTCTGATGTACAATTTTCAACTATTGTTTACATACATCAAGGTTAGGTAAAACACAAAGATGTCTGATACAATATGGTAACAGAATTATATACATCACTGTTAATCTTAAAAATAATAGTTACATAGGCACAGAACTAGTTAACCACCTAGATCTGTAACATCTTTCACTTACATGAAAGGAATTGTTTTACCGAATACTATGAATATAACATTTTACGATATCATAAGTAAAAACTCTGTGCACTAAATGATAAAAATATATATAACGTAACACTGTAACTTATTAATGATGCCATAAAAATAACAGAACACTACATATGTGCAACTGCATAATATGTCAAGCTAACAAATACAAGCATACTACTTCTTACTCTTTATGATTGTACAAGTCTTTAAGAGAAAATTCATACTTATAATGCCATCAGTCAACGTATATGTTAATTAATACTACTACTTTTTACATCAGAGTACTAAATACAACCAAGAAATATATAAAACACTATATATATATATATATATATATATATATATATACACATACAATCTAGATACACGGTGATAAAACAGTCATAGTAATGCACTGTTGCATAAAACAGTTTAGATATTTGTTCAAGACGCAAGCATAAGAAGAAAGAAATGAATACAGAGCACACATCATAGTTCTCAACACGTGACAAAGTGATGTTAATCTTTAGTTAAAGATACTGTATGATACACAGTAATGTTAATGCACATGGACAAACACTGTATCTTAGTATGATCATACATCTAGGAAATGTGCCAAGTGCAATTTCTTATGTCTGCAAATAACATACTCATAACTAAAGACTATGACAGAAGAATTTGACCAGATAGGAATAGTTCTTTTGACATGCAGAAGTCTTTGTTATACACATAAGTGTGGTTTCTCTAGTGACTGTGAAAACAGCTGGCGCAGATTAAAGACCACTGCAACTATTTTCTCTGTGTCACTGATCAACGCAACAATCTTAAACATTACAATGAGTCTAGATATGCAAGAGAACCATGTGATGTATTTTCTGTACATTTGTTAGTAACAACATGACAGTGTGCCAAAACTCACTCTGTAAGACAAAAAAAAAATGGACAGCAAAGTAAAGGAATTTCACATGCTGTGCAACTATTCCTCTGACACATGAAGATTGGCATAATTCTTCAGTATCAGAACATATGCATTTCTTAAGTGTCATGACAGTCTCTGTTTGAAAGAGCTTGTTTAATCATTGCACTTGACCCATCCAGTTCTGTACCTCAACAAACAAGTGTAGTGTCCAGAATGCACAGACTGGCCATGGTGGTAGATCACAACATGAGTGTCAAACACTGCTTGGTTAAATACTATTCTACCAGCTGTGAAATCAGTGATAGGTGTGTCAACTCTGAGCCAGTTGGAGTCAAATCTATGCAATACTAGCATAAGGTATTGAGATGAAGTATTGAGATGTAGGGACTGAGTACATGCACCTCCACACCTCACACACAAGTGACCACTTTGTACATTAGTAAACAGCTGCCAAAACTTAACACTTTTACTGTGAGGCACAAACAGAGAAACCCAAAGCATGTCTTCTGTGGTTTCTCGCTCTGAATAACCACATAAAAGGCATACGTACTTGGTAACATATGACACAGTGAAATAGTGATGCATAGAAGTTCTGTCTTCATCCAGGCTGTTTATGATAGCCATCATAAACTCGGTAGCATCTTGCTGCATGTTTGCAGCAAACGTACTGCGTCCATCATATGTGCCCAGCACTTGCCGCAGAGGTGTTAGTGACTGCACATTGTTAGACTGATCAGAAGCCATGTTGACAACCTGCTTCAATTCATTTGATAGGGCAGTGTCTTGCGAAGCAGATATTGCCTCAGCAAAGTGTGGCGTATGGAGAAAGACCTGCATAGCTGCATTAGCATAGCAGTTGACTCTAGTACTGTTGTCAAACACTGGCACAACAGCCATACCAGCTAACTTCTGACCAACTGCTGGCTCTGCATCTGTATTTGACATTGTGACCTTCTTAGAACTCTGTACAGTTCCATCAGTTGAGCAAGCTCATTTTCTTTTGTTACCAACTGTAGATGTGACTGAAGGATGTGAGACAACCACATACATTGGTAGTGGTATTAAAGACATCTGTGGCAGGTATACAGTATGCAATCTGTTGTACTGAACTATCCAGCACTTATCAGCACGTATCTTCTGAGGTGCGACTGTTATGATGTGCAACCCAGAAAGACTACGTACGCGTGAAAGTGTGCCGTATCTCATGCCATCTTTGAAAATGTCTGTCCCTATGTCCACCATTGCTGAATCCAAACTCAAGCCTTGAGACTTGTGAATGGAAACAGCATATGCAACACATATTGAGAACTGTTTCCTGTTCACATAGATATCCTTCAATACCTGGAACTTAACACAGGTACGATCAATCTGTACAGGTTGTTTCATGTTGTCAAAGTGGACAACGGGTGTCTTGATAAATGTCTTCTGAATGTTGTAAACAAAGTCAATGATCTTACCCATGGCACAATTTGCCATACCACGCTCCACATCAAGAGTGCGGCGTAGCATAACATGTGCATTCTTACAAACTGTAATTACAGCTTCTAGACCAGCTGTGCTTGAAACATCTGACTTCAATTCAGACAGTTGTTCAGTCATCTTTGCTACCAGCTTCCAACTTAAGATGACACCATCAACTGTGTCAACAGCAGGTAGTGTGAGAATTGATTGATTTTTCTCTCTGCAACATGACACTGTTGAACTCAGTACATTTCTTTAGTCGTGGCATAGGACACACAATGCGTGTGCCCATGGAACACACATCACTGTCGCATTGCTGAAAACATATCATTCACACTACCATCCTGACAGACACGTCTTGGAAATCTGAAACAACATCTTTGTGTACCAATCTGATTTGTTCTTTACTACCCAGCGCAGTATTTTGCACAAATATGGTGCTGGAACTTTTGCATCAACTTCCACAGTGTAGGACTGTCGTACTTGTCCAGAATGCGGCAAGTGATGTATTTTTTGATAAACGTTAGCACTTGTGCAGCTTCATGCTCACCTATGCATGGCGCATCCTTGATCCACAGCAACATGCGAATATGAGGAGCACCTCATGCCTGATACTCCGTCCTCCAAAAGTAATGTTCAACAATACCAAGAGGCGGATTGTCCTTTGACAAAATGAAAGTCAGAATATCATGGAACCACTTGTGGAAATGCCTTGTGACAGATACAGGGTCAAAGTGAACACATTTCTCTGAGGATCATTGATGAAATACCCTCAGTATCAGAATTTGCCCACTTCAACAGTTCTATGACCTCATCCCAGGCATACTCAGCACAACTCAGTGTGACAAACCATGTAGCTGCACCATGCTCTCACAGCATTTTCATCATCTCAGAGTGTCTGTGGTACCAATATTCTTTGGTGCCATGTAGACTTGACAGAATAGAAGACAAATTCACTTGCACATTTTCATCTTTCTGCCTCAATTTCTGAAGAAACTGTGCAGCTGTAATTCCATCAAGTGGAGTAGTCAGATGAATAGTATGCACAATAGACGCAGACAGTATGCTAAGTTCACTCTCCCACAGGAGATGGAACAGGTACTGTATGTTGCATCTGAATTTGACAACTTTACTGAGCACACAGCTTGTTTAGTACTCAGCATCCTGTACATACACTTCTCTTTCATCCAGGTGACCACCTGACCCTTTTGGGAATAAGTCTAGGAAACAGCGTGCTTCAAGTGTTGCCTCCCAAATGCAGACAGGCTCACCTTCCACCTGTTTCATTTGATAAAGATCAGTGTTGTCCCCTACCAGATCTCTGCCACGTAGTGGATGAATTGTGTACTGTTCATACACATTGTCATTTGTTTCCACATTGACCTTCTCAATCATTGGCTTTGTGCTTTCCAACTCATCATGACCAACAGGCACACTAGTGATGTGATCAATATTAAGGTCTGCATAAAAAGGATTGTTGTTCTTTAAGTGAGTAAGGGCAAGCTTAGCCTTCTCAACATTAACAACATCCTGCCAAATCACCTTAGACTTTGTTGGCACACCATTTACAAGAATGATCAAAGTGTTTTCAATGGAGATAGCCTCCACATTTTCCTGCAGAGGAAGTGGAAGATACATGATGGAACCCTTAAGAGATCTAATGAGTTCTTTCTGTGAAATATTCCGTGTCTTTGTGTTCATGTGTAGAATAGTTTGAAAAGGTTTCATTGTCTGAATAAGAATCCTTTCAAACAAATTCAATGTGGCAATCTCAGTTGGTGTCACATCTGCCTCCATGTTGTTCAAGACTGACCTTGTTGACAGAATGTTACACTGCACTTTGGAAAAACAGTGCTTGCACATCACAATGATTGGTTCTAACTGAAAGTCACACTTCAACAGAAGAAATGCTGTAAGGCAAAACCACATGTCATTGTGTGGTGACAAGGTTTCCAGGTTCACTCTGACCATTTGTTTCTTGTAACAAAGCCGATCACATGACACACATACAGAGTCAAACTTCTGTCTCTTTGTCAACTCAAATTAGGCAATTGATTTTCCAAACTGCTTGAGTATATCAGTTTCTAAGACAGAGACACAGTTCCCATCAGCAATCGATGACTGAGTAACCACAGTATCAGTCACAGTGCTGACACGTCAAACTGTTTCAAAAATTGAATGGCACTGTGCATGTCACCAGACAACAGTAACTCATTCAGACAAGTATACTGAATGACAATTTGATGAACTTCATATACCCTGTACACAAAGTTCCTCATTCCTGATTGATGTACTTCCAACCTGTGCATATGGTAAAAGACACTGTCACAAACACCACTATCTAGGCATGCAAGGGAGTGACCCATAAGTCCAGTGTGTGGATGGAACTCACAAAGGTCTATGCTCTCAAATAGTTTATGTCTGTCTTTATGGTCAGTAATAACAAACAGGTTGATAAAGTGATCAACTTTGTCAAACGATGATTGCCTACAGTTGCAAGTGTCATCACATGTCCACGACAGACAGTGATGCTTACAAACCTGAGTAGCTGAGTCACATTCATCATCTGACTCCATCGTAGTGTCATCACACACACTGAGCACATTAAACACTTTCCCAGACTCATCAATGCACAACTTGCTGTCCTTTTTCTGAGAGCGATATGACTCCTCCCAGAAATATGCCTCTGAGTGCTGTGTGTGCAGCCACTGTCCTGTGAAAACATCACAGAAATTGTGCATGTTCAAGATAGGATACTGCTGTAACCTCATCTTTACATCATACACAATTTTCCTAAACTGCTCAAGTACATGAGACATCTTACGCCACAAACGTTGAAGAGCAAAAACTGCTCTGTTAACAAATGTTCGTACTTTCAGGTGCAATTTCATCAAACTGAGATGACTCTATTTTTTTGCACTCACATCTCATCACAGCAGCAATAAGTCTTTCAATCTTGGTTTTAGAAGCTAAAGATCAGAAATACTTCTGCTTCCTCAGATAAGCATCAGCAGCTATACATTTTTGGTGCTGCTTAGTACGTGTATTTATGCATCTCTTTGCAACAGTTGCTTTTCTGCTTACAGATCTACACAACTGTTCCTTAGCAAACATTCTTTCCTTGCTGTTGAGCAAGCATGTACTTTCCCTACAGACTGACAAACCTCCAGATTCAGTCCTTTACTGGAATGCTGCATCTTTTTACGTCTTGAACAATCATCACTAACTTTCACATCACCCTTATGCAACAGTGAACTACTGTGATACCTGTTTCATCTCTGCATAGACTTCTGTCTCTGTTTAGATGGCATCTTCCCCTGTTTCACGAATTACAGTTCAGTATACCAATGTAACAGAACAACCAGACACCTGTATGGGAAGCACAGAAAAAAAAGTTAGAATTCATCTCTTTATTGTGCTTCTAGCATTACATAGTATCATGCAGCATCCATATCTCATATAAGAACCCAAAATACTACTGCCTACTAAACATTGTGGAGATAATGACTGTAGTAAGCTAAGATCAGTAAAGCAATACACAGTCTTTTCAAATGTTGACAAACATAACGTCAATAATAATATGACAACAAATATCAAAAAATGTCAAAAATGAAACAGTGACACAATCTTAAGCATCCACAGTACAGTTCTACCTATTTAAAACTGTTTCTTCAAAAAGTAACAGAAGTAGTGTCAAATGTGCAAAACTTTCGCAAAATGTGGTGTTGCGCATACGACACCATCGCAAAAAATAGTGTCGAGCGTTCGACACTGTTGAATATAGTGTCGAAAAACAGTGTCACACGCACAAAAGTGTCAAATAATAGTGTTGCACTTACAACACTTTCGCAAATCACAATAACTTTACACCCCCTTTGACACTCAGCCAATGACAGACTGGTAGCTATGTGACTGACAGACGCTGCAACCAATGTGTTGGCACATATATCAGGCCTTATCAAACAACCAGTCACAACCACTGAACAGTGAAGAAGAAGGACATAGCAGCCATCTTAGAGAAAAAAGGAGACACCCTGTTTGTCACTGTGTAAGTACATCACATTTTCTAAATAATTTATCTGGCACTATAAAAACTATTACCAGTACAAAAATACTATTAAACAAAACCTTTTTTATGCAGTATTTTAGTATGATAATATGATTCACCTACTATACTGTAAAAAAAAGTTATAACAGTTTAAATTCAGAGTGTCAATCAGTACTTACTAGCACAGATAGAGCTGCAAATGGAGGCAGAAACAAGCACCACGTGTATCATAACAAGAGACACAACCAATCGCATGGCTCTGTTAAGCTGTAATTCTTTGAAGTAGCCAATGGCAATGTTGCATTTACCCACTAAGAAATATTCCTGCATTTATGTTTCACAGCAAGAACACCCATTCAGTGTAGTAATAGTAAGTGCATGCACTCAATTGGTTAACCAAGAAAAATCATTAACGATAACATACCAAATTACTGTGTTTTGTATCAGCCCACAAAACCAGTGTTGAAGCTGAGAGGGAAATCTTTGTTTCACATTCACTTGTGGCTAGACACTGCAGGAGAAACACTGATTTTATTGGTAGCGCTCTATCCTCTTCTCAGTTTAAAAGCTAAGAATGGCAGAAAACAGCAGATGGACCGTGTGGGTAGTGGGCAGCAGCATAGTAAAGCATGCTTCAGAGTATGCTCTGAGGATTGATTTTGGGAGAGATCTGCAGCTTCCAAATTACTCTGCAAAGTGGTTTGGTAGAGGTGGCATGAGGTGGGAGCATTTCTCATGCCAACAATGCACAGACTTTTGGCTACTCAAGCTCAGCCAGACATACTGCTGATCCATCTCGGAGGCAATGATTTGGGAACCAAACGATGGATAGATTTAGTCTCAGAAGCAAAATTGGGCCTTGTTTCCATTACGTGTATGTTGCCTGCCCATAAGATCATTTTTTCTGATATTACAAAGTGAAGAGTCTGGCAAGCAGAAAAGCACATGTATCTGCTTGACAGAGCTTGCAGAAAGGTAAACGTCTAAATATCTGAATACCTTCGTATGGCTGGGATGCACACCATACATCATCCTCAAATTAAATATTGTAATTATTGGCTCTACCTACCAGATGGTGTGCACTTCTCACATGCTGGCAATTGCCTTTTCCTGGGTGACCTTCGAGATGGGATACTCACAGTCCTCTGAAAAGATCGTGGTGTCACAGCACACAGAATTGTAAACAAAAAGCTCTTTTAAGAGCCAATTTACTTGGTCAAAACATAGAAAAACTGCACTGATTACACACACAAACAAGAACATGTTACATCACTGTCACACTGTTACGTGTATTCAAATTAATGCTGTACAGTTCTGCTCCCAGCATCATTAAATTGAAGCTAGACCACCCTCCCAACCACAAACTTTTGTTGATGTCACTTCATACCCATGGCATGCAGGCAGTCCCTTTCATGTACCTCAACCCACCCATACTCCCCCACCCCAGCACAGTGGTGATGTTGCTGGGAGACTCAACCCACCACATACTATTACAGCTGCCAGCCAAAACATCTATCTGATAATCAGACCTATTGCATACTTAGTCTCTGCAATATCTGTTATTCACAGACAGCCATGTTAGCAGACAGCCATAACAGTATGCGTCTGGTTTGAGTCACCCAACAACATGACTACCCTGCTGGAATGGACAGAGAGATTTAGGTTGTAGAGTAAAAATACAGGTGGGTGGGTGACTGTCTGCACAGCTGTCACATGATGAGGTATTAACAATGGCTTGGGTCTGGGATGGTGTATCAGCCTGTCATTCACCACCGTGTGAAGTATCTTGATAGAAGCACTGGACTGGGGACCAGGGTTACCACAAGAGCCAACCAGAATAACATTATATTGGCATTAAGAGATCTCCAGTACTCTTGCTGTCAGCAGTGGTACTTTGCAGCAGACTGAGGGCGGGGGTGAGTATCAGCACATTTTTCTCAAGTTTTCAGATGGTGGTACAATGGACATTGCCGCTGCCAGACACAGCATCGTACAGGGTTTCTAGTGGGGGGGGGGCTCACTGCACTGCCAGCATGCAATGGCATATATGAGAAATACTCAGAAAATTCCTTCTGCTAATCATTCTCATTGTGCTATAATAAGTATGGAATCACAAATGTCTTACTCTGTGATAATCCTTCCTATCACCTGTATGAAAAGGAGAAAGAGCACATCTCACAATACAGTATCCTAATATATTGTTGTATCTCTATTTGTTACAGCTTGAGAAAAACTTTACTATAAGACTGTGGTCTGTGAAGGAGGTGTGCTGCCTGGTCCAGGCAGCCCAGTCCCAAGGAAATCCCTGGTTCCTCATGTACAGCACTAACAGGAAGCTGGACAAGATGTGGAGGTGCATACATGAGTATATGAGGATTGTTCTAAAAATAAGAAACAAGACTGCACCAATGTGCACCTCAAAGTGGAAGCTGTTGGCGCCGGCGATTTTACATACTGAAAAGACGGGAGGAGATACCAGATAATGATGTTGGCTGGTACTACATCGCTTACGAGATGTGGGAGGTAGCTGGAAAGCCAAATGCGGGGGAATGCATGAGAGAACGTAAGTAAAGAAACTATCTGTAATTAAACACTACGTTTACTTTTGCAGAAATAAATAAAACAGCTAAGTGATGTGTTAATAATGAAAGAATCTAACAGAGGTTTCACATTGCCTGCAGACATTCTATCAGTCAAATTTTCTTAACTTCTATTTAAATCCATAAACAGGTCACACATTGCTAAATAAGGTTTAACACTATCAACAAACATTTGTTATAGTAATAGTAATAAGCCACATCATAATAATAAGGCATACAGTATTTAAATAATTATATTGTCAACTATTAGTACATGAACCACATCACTCAGTTACACTTCATGTGGCAGTACACTGATAGAATGTAATTCACATTTCATAAGGATAAGCCTTGTGTCTGCTTTTCTCTTAACTGACATGATACCTTACGAAGTCAGCTACGAGACCATAAACTCAGTACATACACAAGCTAACATGTCACAAGAACACACCACACCAGACAAACTTAAGACAGATACCTCTAAGACACAATGTTTGCTTGTAAGTTCATTCTTTGTAATAATTCCAATGTGTGTGATAGTACAATAACAGTGATGCTCCATTTCTCTATATTACCTTACAATAACAAACAAACTGAAGATGAAACCTGCACTGCTCAGTGTTCAGTGTGTGTGTGTGTGTGGGGGGGCTGTGCACATTGACATTCATATCATGGGTGCATAATATGAATGGCACCCTCAAAGTCTGCAGCCATGTAATGTTGCAATGGAATGACTGTGGACATTGATATATCTCCATGTTGTTCAACTTAGATTCTCTACTCTTAATGCACTGTCTGATCTATGTTACAAGGCATGACATTAACTACTCTGTAACTGTACTGTTAGTGCTAATTACCTTTGTTTGTGTTTGAGCAATTACATACACAAAACTAGCCCTCTTTTATTTCTGGGCATCTCACAGCCTACCTCCATAAAAAGCAATCTTTCAGTGCAGTAATTGAAATATTGAAAAGCTATTTACATAATGGTTATTTAATTCTGGTTGAACACTATTGATGCGCCTGTAACATCAATTTTTTTTTATCTCTGTTTACTCTGACCATAGCGTAAGGATACAAAACCCATTGTATATAGGTGTTTGTTATTGTCTACCATACATAGCATATTACTACTATCACCTTGCTGTAAAATGTTAATCCATGTAAAAATCTTCTGTGTACTCAATAATTATGCAGCACCGCAAGTAGTTGTGATTAATCTGCCAGAGTAGACCATAAGTGCTCAAATATTAATCTTTTTAATACAGAAACACTCAAATAAAACACTGAATAAATGTTTATACTATCTCTCATTAATAGATTGTCATAGGTGCCCCGTCCCACAAAGCGATGTAGTGCCAGCTGAACCACAGGCTGTGGAGGCTTCCCATTCAGACTCTGACAGTATTATCATTGTCGAGTCAGAAGGTAAGTACGTAATGCAACAAAAAATTAACCATAGTTACTGTCAAGACTAGATATCCATCACAGTTCTTATGCTGTCCACCCACCGAGCCACTGTTACATTTTAGAAAATGGGTAAAAGTAATTCAGCCTTCTGATTGTCTGAACCACTTCTCTAGCTGGGCATCTATCAGACAACAGATGCCCAGCTATTAAAAGTACCAGCCCAGCCAACCTCATTACCAGAATCATACTGCCCAACCTGATCTGTAGTTGGATAAACCCTCACCAGGAAGTTTGAAATTGATGCCATTGTTTTTAACTCACTCAGCGAGAGACAAACCCCCATACTTGTTTTTTAATTCACTAGACAGTCATGTAAAAAAATTGTGTCCCCATCGCCATTACTACCCCTCAAAACAGCCTTTTCCTTTCTTTTTGCTGTTTGAATCAACAAGCTGTAGAAGGCTCAATTTAAAAATGGCACAATTTGTAACTTTTTTGAGCGAGAGCGAGAACGAGAGAATGCCCCCCCCAATAAGACGTTAGCCAGGTTCATACAGAAATGCACTTTTTTTATTTAAAAAAAATGTGGCACACACCATCTATGTTTTGCCCTTGCCAGTGTTAATATTTTAAATGAACAGCACTAGCATGTTGAGGGAGAGAGAGAGAGAGAAAAGACTGCTGGCATGCTTACGTCAGTGGCCCATTCTCTCTCTCTTGCAGTCAGCGTCCTGTGGCAGAGTTGTACAGCTGATCTCCCCGCCTAAGTAAGCACCTCAGCTGCTGCAGATGGATCCACTTTTTTTCACTCGTAGCCCTCAAGCTGTTCTCTCACTTTACAGGAGCAAAATGCCTTTTCTATTAAACAAAGATGTGGCACAGTGCCACAACATCCTGTACTGAGCCCCTGTTAAACACAGCTTCCACTGCTCACTGTGGCACTACTACACACTATCGCTCAAACTGACCTGAAGTTTTGTGAGCATCAAGGGACAGGGTAGGAGTTGGACAGGTGAGCATGTGTGTGTGTTTTGGGGGGGTTAAAGAAGTGTTGCTGGGGGAGACAGAGTTAAATGCTGTGAAAAACAGCAGCACTCTCTATTGGCAAACATACCAGTAGAAGGACTGCTTTATCAAAAAGTTAACTTTAAATGGATTTGTATTAAATTTTTCTAATTCTTTTTAATGATTTTTATATTGTAGCTAAAATGTAACATGTACCCCATTTTCTAAGTGCAATAACACCCTCCAGGGTGGGCGGTATTGTGCTATACTGGACCTTTCAGGGGCTATAAGACCCTCCACCTGTGGCGTCGGGCATCATTACGCCCCTGGGTGGTCCGGTATAGCACAATATCGCCCACCCTGGAGGGTATTATTGTTTACACTACATGCTGCACAAGTTTTCTGCAGACTGTACAGTTGTAAACACATTCTTTGTATATCATCACAGCACATACCGTTGCTGAGTACATAAAAGTACTCATTTGACAAGCATATGTACCTTCATAATCGGCAAGCTATTCTATAACTATAAATGTCACTAGTTTATCTCTGCTTCTCCACTCAAGACACATAATGCAGTAAATACGTAACTAATAACTAATACCTGACACAATACTAATTATCTACAGAAAATTCTGTACAGAACAGGTAAGTACCATGTCACAAAAGACAGTATCAATTGTGCAATAGTGAACAGACAAGTGGTTAGCAGAGGTATTCCACACTGAGTTTGCCACCATGATAAAAAAGGAAATAACATCAATGTGAAAAGATCAGACATTAGTACAGAAAATGAAAAAACAAAAGTGAAGGTATACGTTAACCTATATAGATAAAGTAACTGCAAAAGTTACTAAACTAATATCACTGCATCTATTAAACATCTCTATCTCTCTGTGTTACAGTGGCTGAGGAGACTGCACAAACATCTCAGCCACAGGTGAAGCAGGAGACTGCCAGCAGTCCTGAACGTAAATGTAGCATTATACAATATATACGTATAATTGTCTTAGGTCATTGATCAAAACACATCACATGTCCATGGTATATAACAGCAATGTATCCCTCCAGGCTGTGGGTATACTGAAGGATTTACCACACTTGGTGTGGTTCAGTCACAAGGCACAGCTAAGTGAATGGACCAAGCCACAGCCGAGCAAACGAAGCACACCAGATCTGCTAAGTCCTCCAATATAGTCACACCCTGGAGCAATAAATTGTAATAATACAATAGCTAAGATTATTTGCTTAATGTTTTGTAACTCACTAAGGTCCATACAGTTAAAAGGAGGATGTCATTTTCATTTAAATTTACCATCGTGTCTTAGAAGCGGCAACAGGAAAAATGGTGGTGGTTCCTTTGAATGTAAAGCATCCTACTGATATACTCACTGGCAAGAGATAAAGTTGCCTGGTACTTTTTCCAGTGGGTACACTGGTAGCATTTACAATGCTGGGAAAGGTACCAGGCAAACAACCAGGTTGTGGCATTTGGCTGATTAAACTTACCACATTGTATAATAAAGAATTTACCCACTTCTTCTTTGGTAAACCCACTCAGCTGCGCCTTGTGACACACCTCACAAACCATGTCCAAAATCACTCAATAAGCCACACCCTCTCATGCCTTATTGATCAAACTAAAACAGACAATTACGTAATACAACGCTGACAACAGTATCAGTATATACCACAATTACATGTGAACAGTGCATCTGAATCTCTCCTGCTGCTATATTTATATCCATTGCCTTCTTCTTTTAGCTGACTCTCTAGTGCAATCTGTAATTATTGTTTTATTTTTTGGGGGGGACCCACTCACTGTATGATGACATGCAACTGTTAACTATCCTGTTTACTGTGTCACTACTCCACTCAGGACACAGTACCTAATCTGCAGTGTTGGGGGAGCATTACATGGCTGACACCGTGCAAGTGATAAGTGTGGTAACTGTAGTGTGCCTGCAATCAACAAAGTCTACCGTTGATGTCCATGGCCTTCTGTTTTACTGTAGCTTTCCAGTCAAGATGCAGTACCTACTCTCGTTGGGGGGGGGGATTCCTGGCTGAGACTGTGCAACTCCTAAGTCTGCAATCAGGGAAGTGCACCATTGATGTCCATGGACTTATTTTACCTGTGGATCTACACTCAGTACGCAGTACCTGCTCTTTCGGGGGGGGTACTGCCTCTCTGAAACCATACCACTCCTAACTGTACTAACTTGAGTGCACTTGCAGTTGGTTAGGTATACCATTGCTGTCCTCAGCCTTAGTTTTGCTGTGTCCTACACTCAGGACACAGTACCTACTTTTCAGTGTGAGGGGAGTATTGTGTGGCTAAGGCCGTGAAAGTCATAAGTGTGGTAACTGTAGTGTACCTGCAATCAAAGAGGTGTGCCGTCAATGTCCATAGACTTTTGTTTTACTGTGCCTCTCCACTCAGGATGCAGTACCTCCTCTGGTTGAGAGGGGGTGAGAATTCCTGGCTGAGACTGTGCAACTCCTAACTCTGCAACTGTTAACTATCCTTCTTATTGTGTCACTACAATCATGAAGCTGTACCATTTATAATCATGTATAATTTTAACGATTAGTCCACAATTAGCATTCAGTTCCTGTTCTAGGCAACCAGGGTATTGCCTAGCTGTTACCACACAACTCCCAACTCAGCAAACTATGTGTACCTGCAACTACAGAGGAACACCACTTATATGTATTTACCAGATTAATAGCAACCTCCCACTCATGATGCACTAACTATCCTAGTTATGAGACGGGACAGGGGTTACATTCAGTAGTTCACAGCATACAACTTTTAACTGCCATAACTTGAAAGTTACTACAATCACACAGCTGCATTTTTCATATCCATTGTCTGTATGTATGTATGTCTGCCTGTATGATGTGGGCCATTCTCTGTATCACACTATACAAGTACCAACCTTTCCTAACTTTTACAGTCTACAACCACAAAACACTACCATTAATAGCTATAGTCCTTCTTTAACTGTGACTAAACACTACACATAAACTATGTCTACGGGGGGGTAACATGAGCCATCATCTACTTGTGTGTTGCTCGGCATCGCCTTGCTGATGTCACATAAAAATCTACTGCTACAACCTCTGTGCAATATCATTATGAAACTATCACAGCAATATCCATTTCCTCCAATTAACTGACAGTCTCAACACAAAAAACAGTTCCTCATCTGTGATGGACTGGGGGGAACATCACATGCCTGACATCACCCAACTCCTAACTACATATGTATTGACTAACCTCAAACAAAGATGTATTCCATTAATGACTACACCGTTTCTTTTCCCTTCTTATCCAGTGAAGATACCGTTTACAGTATATGTCTGTCTATGTTGCCCTGGGGGGGGGGATATTCAGTAACTAACAGCATAAAAGTAACAGTTTCCCAAATTCGTATGTCCCTACAACCAGAAACATTCAACATTCATGACTATCTATCTTGTTTTCTTCTCGCTACATACTCAAGAATCACTAAATCCTGCGATAACTCTCAACCTTTTGTCACCCCAAGATGTGAAAATTCACAACAAACTTAATGACAGGTGGGCAAAATGTGTAACTGTTAATCAAATCTTTACACAATAAACTGAACACTCTAAAGATGTTTTTCTATGTTGAGAAAGTCCATGATGAATTGAAAAATATCATTAATTGCATTATAAACTATGTTTTTGTACTTCTAAATCTTGCCTTTGAATATGAAACAACTCGTCACAATGTGGCACAGGGAAGTTTAATGAAGTAAAATGAAGAACATTACTCATCAGTGGAACAGCTCAGATGTATGTACCCTGTGCATCACAGTGGCTTACAAAATCTTCTCTGTAACTAGTTGGAGAACATCCACTACCATGTGCCATGTAACAACTTACTGTTTCAACTTGTGTGATACCTTTAAATGAAGCTGTTACATGCATAGCACCAAACCTTCCCCCCAAAACTTGTATTCTAAAAAAACTAACAATAGAAACACTGAAGTATTTTTTACATTCTCAGATGCTAAATGTTTTTTTTCTCCTTTCTCTTCACAGATCAGCATCACAAAAAGCAGCACGCTGTGCACTGTCGCTGTGTTCGGAAACTCGAGCACAAGGTTGACTGTCTTACAAAACAAATACAAGAAATGAAACAAGAACATCTTAATGAAATACAAAAATTTCAGGAACAGCAAGAAAAAATTGTACAATTATTAACAGCTCAACAGGTGACAGTCAACCTTGTGCTCAAGCCTGTTGACACAGTGGCAGGTGCCAGTGTGGACATAAGTACTATTTCACCTGTGGTCGAAAGCAGTCTCCTTGGCAACTGATGGACAGCCTCCACAGCCTCATCCTGGTATCTTCTCCCAAGCTGGCGCAGCAGCTTCCACTACAGATGCGCCTCCACATCTATCCAGATTCCTGCGTGGGCTTCCTGGACCACGCAGCAGCACACCTCTATTTTTGAAATTAGTTATTTTTATATTCAATTTTTTTATTATTTGAAAAACTTTTTTGTAAAATAAAAAATATTTATTTACCAAATGAAAATTATTTTGTTTACAGCTAAGCACAAAGCAGTCCTATCATTTGTATGTACTGAAATATATATTTTGTCTAAAAAATAAATATATCTTTTATTGCAAAACTGAATTTGCTTGTTCAACTTAAAAAGCTTAACATTTTACTCTGTACCCAATATACAGCACATGTGTAGGGTGGACACAATGGGCAGGACAATAGGTACTTCCTAACTGGAGGGCTAGCACAGTACATTGTTTATATGGTATCATAGATCAGTACGAGGGCCATTGTTTAGCTGGAGGGGAGCTGTAGTCCATTGACTCAGTAACATCGTAGATTCATGAAGATAATGTGTTTTGGTACTAGAAAACATGGTGTCTCGGATGTACAGATCACATAATTGAATCAAACCTTAATAGAACAAGTCTCAAATTATTGTTATTTAGGAGTTAATATTGACTCTTTATTGATCTTTAAGAGTCATATAGAGTCTGTTATTACAAAAACACATAAAAAATTGGGAGCTTTGAAGAGAACATCTAAGTCCTTAAAACTGCAAGATAGGAAACTGATTGCTGAACAGCTTATACTTCCAGTAGTAAAATATGGAGAGGTTATTTATATGACTGCATCTAAACAACTTTTAAGTTGGATAAATTGCAGTATAGGGTGACAAGATATGTCTTACGCTGTAGTTTTAGGACTCATCACTGTGAACTGTTGACCAAGTTAAATTGGTTACCTCTTGATTTAGAGTGCAGGTATAATTGGTCCTCATTTATATGCAAATATAGGACAATATATTTGAATCATAATATATTAAAAATATTGGCAGATAAAGATTCTGCTCTCAGGAAACATTCAGTTAGGGCTTTGTATCAAAATAGAATAGATCCAGACAAGCGTAAGAATAAATTTGGGGATAGAACATTGGTGTCACAAGCATCAATGTGTTGGAATATACTCCCTCCTTTATTGCGATTAGAGAAAATTGAAAAAAAATTTCTTAAAGGGTTAAAGATGTACTTTGTATATTCATGTGAATGTGTTTGACTTAATTTGGTTATATTGTCTAATTGTGTGTGTCTTTGCGATTTTGTATTTTTATAATTTGTATTGATTGTCTGAAACTGGTGTGATTATGTGAAACTTGGAAAACTTGCACAGGACTGTCTTGAAAACTGGATTATTTTATCTAAATGACATGTATTATTCCTGTATAAAAATAACATTTTTTACTACTACTACTTACATGGCTGCCAAGCTGGGCATGCTTTGACCTGGGAGCTGCAAGTTAACTACAGGCCGAAGCCTTTTGTTGTTTTTTGGCTTTGGTTTTAAAGCATTTGCTAATTCTTTTAACTTTGCTAATTTTTGTTCTATTTTCAATTTGTTGTATGCGTAAAGAGAAGCCGGGTGTGAGACATTTGTTTCTGCTCTCCGTCTCGTTTACCTGGTTAAACGATCTGTCATAGTGTATTTGGATGCTGTCGTTGCATTGCTTTTTGAGAAACAATCTGAAATGCCAAAAGGAGCACTGGGTTTAACACCCACTATTCCTACTATTCTATCGGAAAGTGTGGCCGAGGGGGAAAACTGCTGGAGGATTTATCCTTTTTGTGTGATTCTGCACTGAAGCTGGTTGTCTCTATGGAAGTGTGTGGCCAAGGAAGAAGAACTCCCAGAGGATTTATCATCCTGTAAGATGTTTGATCTTGTCCTGAAGCTTGTTTTAAGCTATTGAATAATATGTTTAAGCACTTGAATTGGGTGCTGGACCTTGGTTTTTTGATTTGTTCTGTGAGGACTTACTGCTGCTCTGCAGTGATCTCCCAGCCGGAGTCTGCTGGCCCACGGGAGCTCCTTGAGATTATTAGTTAGGTATCTGGCTGGTGTTCTTAGTGAGCCCCTAGACTTCTGGGACTGGCTATTTGTTTGATTGGCCCCAGGTGTCGAAGTGGTACAGTAGAAGATTTCTGGCTAGGGGTCCTGGGGTAGCTGAGTATTGCTGGCCCAAAGATTACTGCCCTCATTTTCTGGATTCTTTTTAATTACATATGATTTTGCATTGACTTAAAGTTTACGGTCTTTACCTCCTGGATTTATTTTGACTGATCTCTTCTTCTGTGGGGACACTGGATCTAACATTTATGTTAACTACTGGGGCATCATTTCTCTTGGCCATACTTGCATCGAATTGAATTTAGTCAGCGGCTCTGACTTCTTTGGATTGTTGGATTTTACTGCTGAGTTGGACTACCTAAACATCTCTCCTATATTTGGATGACTTCTAAGCCTTGCCTTTATTTTATTTTGTTTGTAGACTCCTGGTGGTGAGAGGACCAGGGTGTCTATTTTTTATTTACTTAATTTTTTTTTTAAATGTTACGTTTATGTTTGATTAATTTTTATTTTTCTAGGCAGTGAGAGTGCCTAGAACCTTTCTGCCCCTTTCTTGGCTGTGAGAGGGCTGGGGGGGTGAATTTTTCTGTACTTTATATCTTGTGAGCAGGGATTGTGTTATTTTCTTTTAGGGGTTTGAAATCATTCATTATTGGGAGTAGATAGTTGTTACGTTTTATATTTTGATGGGTGCGGTTTTATTATTTTTTGGGAGTCTTAGGTATTTTAATTTTTTAATTCTGGAATTAAGAGGTTGGAGTTTTGTGTGTTTGCCCCACTGTGATTGTATTGTTTGTTGGAGTGTGCCTGCTTGCCTCACCTGTCCTGTGCTATTTAGCCACCGCTCCCCGCCCATTCTCCTCTCCCCCTCTGCCTGTTTATACCTACCAGCACTGTTGAGCACTGGGGATTGCTCATGGGAGGGGGCAAAGGCAGTGGGTGAGGGGGCATGGACAGTGCAGACCGAATGAATGGCGCTCTCCCATCGGGATGGTTAGGACCAGAAGATGCTCTGGGGTGAAATGGTGCCTGGAATGTGGTCATCCTGTTCTGGTTCCCATACCCAAGGGTAACTCCTCTTTTTTAGGAGGGCAAGTAGTTGGGATGACTTGCCAACATAGTCCAACCCGGGTGCTGTTATGCAATGCCAGATCTGTTTGCAACAAGACTGCCCTTATAGCGGATTTTGTTGGTACTGCAGATCTGGCTTGCATTACCAAGACCTGGCTGGATGGGAATGCTGCCCCTATTTTGGAGGCAGCTGTCCCTCCCAGGCACTCGGTTATACATCGCCCGAGATTGGACCGTGGGGGAGAGGGGTTGCGGTCTGTTTCAAGACCAAATTGGGCCTAACTAGTTTACTGGTTGGGGTGGCCATCTCATTTGAATGTATGGTGGTAAATGGTTTGGTGTGCAGGATAGCTCTCATTTACTGTCCACCAGAGGATAAGAAGCTGTTCCTGCAGGAAGTAGCAGACTTCGCCGCTGACATGGCGTTGGAGTCACCCAGACTGATGGTTCTGGGTGATTTCAATGCCTGGGTTGATGACGAATCCTCACTTTTTGGACAACACTTCCTCCAGGTGATGACATCCCTGGGCTTCATACAGGTTGTTTCCTCCGTTACTCACAAAGGTGGTCACTCTCTTAATTTGGTCTTCCTCCTGGGGATCGAGGCCTCTGACATGGTGGTGGAACCTGTCAGTTGGTCTGATCACTACACGGTTGGGTTCAATTTTTCAGCTCCGCTGGGTAGGTCAGCTGCTGTGGAGATGGTCAGTTACCACCCTTTGTGGGATGTGGTCCCAGAAGACCTGATGGCGGCGATTGACCTCTCGTTGATTGGCGAGTTTAGCACAGATCCAGAGCTATTAGTATCTGCCTATAATAGGTCTATTTCTTTAGCTCTCAATCTGATTGCTCCAATCCGTGTTCACCCGCTTCTGCTGCACCCCTGGGTCACATGGTTTGATGGGGTTCTGAGAGATCTGCGGAGGTTGGGGCATAGGTTAGAGCATCAATGGCAGAGGACTGCCTTGGATGCCGACCACCTTACTTTGTTAGAGCATTATAAACTCTATCAAACAGAAATTTCCCACAAGAAGGCAGAATTCCTGTCCCAGGAAATAGCTGTCTCATGGAATCAACCGGCTCAATTCTTCTGAACTGTTGACAGGCTGTGCAACCTAGCCTGTCAGCAGTTCCACCGAGCTTTTTCACAAAGTGAGTGTGATGAGATAGCTCATTTCTTTGCAAATAAGGTGGCTGACATCAAGCAAGAGTGCCATCAGCTTCACTCTATGGGGGATGCTACTGGTCAGCATTTGGTCACAGTGCCCAGAGTTTCCTGGAGTACCTTTGATCTGCCCGAGTTCACGGATATTATGAGGCTTGTCCAGGGGATATGTCCCACTTGCTGTAGTTTAGATCTGGGCCCTACTTCCTTGATTTTGGGATGTAGTGATATCATTGGCCCGGTCTTAGCTCGGATTGTCCGGTGTCCTTTGGACTCTGGTGAATTTCCTAGCTCTCTGAAGAAGGCGGTGGTGACACCCCTCCTGAAGAAAGCTTCTTTAGACCCAGAGAACCTAGCGAACTACAGGCCTATCTCTAACCTTCCTTTCATGGGAAAGGTTATTGACAAATTTGTGGCAGCTCAACTGGAGGACCATTTAACCATCCATAATTAATATGAACCTCTCCAATTGGGTTTTTGTAAGAGGCATAGTACTGAGACTGCTCTGATTCAGGTGCTCAGTGATCTCCTGATGGTGAGAGATTGGAGAAACTGTTCCATCCTGGTACTCCTTGATCTGTCATCAGCTTTTGACACTGTAGATCATGGGATTCTGCTTGAGCATCTGAGGTTCATCTGTGGGCTGTCTGGGACAGTCCTTGGATGGTTTACATCTTTCCTCTCTGGAAGATCTCAGAGAGTTGTCTTGGGAATTTTTTCCTCTGAGTCTATCTCTCTGCCTTGCGGGGTTCTCCAGGGCTCGGTGCTGTCTCCCATGTTATTTGCAGTGTATATGCTGCCCCTCGGAGACATTGTAAGATGGTATGGGCTGAGGTTTCACTGCTATGCTGATGATACCCAGCTCTACCTGTCTTTTGCCCCGGATCAGGTTAGTGCTATCTCAGTACTGAACAGCTGCCTTCTAGAAATCCAAGATTGGATGAGTTCCAGTGGCTTAAAGTTGAACCCAGGAAAGACAGCGGTTTTGGTTGTGGACCCAGGTTGTGGGACAGAGGGGTTGAGGACTGCTCTCCCCTCAGGTTTAGTCCTGGGTGGGGCCCCGATCCTCACCTCCGAGTGGGTGTGTGACCTGGGAGTGGTGCTTGACGATGGGCTGACCCTTCGACATCAGGTGTCGGCAGTCATCAAGCTGGCTTTTTACCATCTTAGGAACATTTCCAGGTTCAAGCACCTTGTTCCATTCAGCAGCCTGCCTACTTTTGTCCACGCCTTTGTGACTTCTCACCTTGACTACTGTGACTCCCTTTACCCAGGGCTTCCAGGGGTTGATATCCACTGCTTGCAGCTAGTGCAGAACACTGCAGCACATTTGTTGACTGGGGTATCAAGGAGAACCCATATCACCCCGTGCTGCACGAGCTGCATTGGCTGCCTGTTCAGTGGTGGATCACCTTTAAGGTAGGTTTATTAACTTACAAAGCCCTACACAGACTGGGTCCTGACTACCTGAAAGAGATTCTGGTCCCCTACACCCCACTGCAACAGCTCCGCTCGGCTGACGAGGGGTTGCTGGAGATTCTGAGAGTTTGTTTAAAGTCATCTGGTGCTCACGCCTTTGGGTTTGTTGTCCCTACCCTCTGGAATTCTCTGCCCTGTCAGCTTTGTGAGTGCGGGACGGTGGGATGTTTTAAGCAGGCACTGAAGACTTTTCTGTGGGGAAAAGCATTTTCTGAATTTTTGTGATTTTATTGGTTTTATTGTTCTGTTTTATGTGATTGTGCATCGCCTTGATATATGAAAGGCGCTATGTTAAATAAAACATATTATTATTATTATAATAACTAAGTATTACAAATTCACTGTTATCAAATTGTGAAGCTCTCAAATGAATACAAAGAACCTTTGTTGCCCCAACACTCTCCACTCACAATACAGTAACTCATGAACACTGAGAGACACGTGGCAGAGAGGTGAAGGTGGTGAAGACACTGCAAGGGACATTGCCTGCCTTCTCCCATGCAACTAGAAACTGCACTTAACTTTTCTGCACCATTGATGTCCATGGGCTTATTTTTCCTGTGGTTCTACACTCAGTATACAGTACCTGGTCTGTGTGTTGGTGGGGGGAGGGCATTGTCTAGCTCAGACCATACAACTTCTAACTGTGTTAACTTGAGTGTACTTGCAATTAGGAAGGTATACCATTCATGTCCACAGTCTCAGTTTTGCTGTGTGTGCCACTCAGAACACAGTACCTATTCATAAGTGTGGGGGATCATTGTGTGGCTGAGGCAGAAAATGAGCAGTTGGAAGACTAAATTACCCTATACTAGGGCCATTTGTGTCATTAAAAAGTGCATTTGTGAAACTGGTTGTCGCTTAATACTTACACAGCTGTATCTCCGACCAGTACGAAACTTGGCAGATCGTGCATACCAAATTTCAGGCAAATCTGTTGAATGGTTGCAAAGTTATCAAGGTGCAAAATTTGACTCTTTAACCTTAAAAGTGCTACTCAACCCTAACTATGGAACCAGTACCATGCCATCATAATAATATATATATACATATATATATATATATATATATATATTCACTGTTAGGGTTGAAACCCCCCTTCGACCCCTCCAGACCACCCCCACAAGTGGCACTGGGGTGCGCATCGTGGTCATCAGCCCTAACTCTCACCCCATAACATGTGTAAAGAAGCTGAGGAATAGGAAAATGGAACAAGAGTTAGGACTGACGACTGCAATGTGCACCCCAGTGCCAGTTGGAGGGTGGGCTGGAGGGATCCAAGGGAGTTTCAACCCTAACAGCAAATTTTCTCACTTTTGTTGCTGTGTAACAACCCTAAGTGATGCATTAAATGGATTTTTTTGCCTCTAATTTCCCTTCATTTTCAGAATGATGATGAGAAATAGTAAAGGTAATGCAGCGGCAGGGCCCCGAGCTCCCGCCATGTGATGTGTTGTGACATAGTAACAGGAACAGCAATGCAAACAGAAGGTTGAAACACTAATGGTAATAGTAACTGAAAAGCAAGCACAAATGACAATGCAAAGGGTAACGCACAGGGTGGCATACACAGGAACGGTAACGCAAACGGGGACATAAACGCAAGTGGAAACAGTAAGTGTAACAGTACTGGAAGCACATACCCCATTTTTGGTGTACAGCTGCACACAGAAACACAAAGAATGTATGCATTGTAATGGGCATCAAAGCTAAAAACAAGCATTAGAAGTACTTAATAGCAAATATCTCAGAAACCGCACGACATAGAAAAAAAATTAAAATTTCACAAAAATCATGAGTTTCCTGGCCAGGATTTTGTAGTTACATAGCCATAAAAATCTGTATCTCGCATCGTTTTCGAGATATGAGCCTCGAAAGGTGCAGCGTATGCCGCCACGTTAGTCTATGGGAAAAAACACCAACTTCAGAGTACCATAACTTTGCATCTGTACAATATTGTTTCACCAAACCAGCGAAAGGCACATCTGTGACATGTTGGCTGCATTCCCTCCAAATTTCAGCTCAAAAGACCAGACTGTTCTTTTGTAGCAGGGTGGCAAAGAATTCCTGTCATTTTGCCATTGTCAGAAAAAGTACTTTCACAAATTGTGACACTTTTCGCAAAAATTTGCAAAAGTGTCGCAGGTACGACACTATTTTGCGATACTACTGTTTACAGAAATTTGAAAAACATATTTCTGGGGTGTTTAACCCCAAAATAAAGACATGTCTAGCATCCTCAGGGTCTGACTAGGTGAACACAAAAAGAATTGCGTCCCTAGAGGGTACCAAATTTAAATGCCAAGCATTTTTCTGATCACCAACTGAAAACAAAATGGCAGATATGTGAAAGGAAAAGGCCCATTTGCGAAAGTAAAAACTGCATTTGTGACACTGTCGAACTTTTTGTTAACTTTTCCCATTGACTCATAATGGGAACTTATTTTTTTGAATAACTTTTGAACCGTTCACTATTTTTTCACAAAATCTTCAAAAGGCACATCAGGGACCCTGGCTGCATGTTCCCTGAAGTTTTCAGAGTGGTCGCGCAAACCGTGCAACCTGTAGGCAAGAGCAAAGAATTCACAAAAAAGCGTAATTGTGCAATTTGTTGTTGCTTAATAACTCTGCAGCCGTATATCTGACTGATACAAAACTTGGCAGATCCCAAGATCTACCATTCCCAATTGTGCATGGCAAATTTCAGGCAAATCTGTTGAACAGTGGCAAAGTTATTAAGGTGCAAGATTTTACCCTTTAACCTTAAAAGTACTACTCAACCTAACTATGGTAGCACTACTGTGCTACCATAATATATATATATATATATATATATATATATATATATATATATATTTATTAGAGGCAAAAATCCATTTATTGCATTAGTTGGGTTGTTCACAACAACAAAAGCGAGGAAATTCAGTGTTAGTGTTGAAAGCCCCCTTGGACCCCACCTGCCCACCCCTAACCGACATTGGGGTCATTGGCCATAACTCTCACCCCATCATATGTGTGAAAATCAGAGGTATAGGAAAATGGAATGAGAGTTAGGACCGACGACTGCAGACACCCCAATGCCAGTTGGGGGTGGGCTGAAGGGTCCAAGGGAGTTTCAACCCTAACAGCAAATTTCCTCACTTTTGTTGCTGTGTAACAACCCTAAGTGATGCATTAAATGGAGTTTTTGCCTCTAATTTCCCTTCTTTTTGAGAATGATGATGAGAAATAGTAAAAGTAATGCAGCGGCAGGGCCCCGTGCTCCCGCCATGTGATGTGTTGTGACATAGTAACAGGAACAGCAACGCAAACAGAAGGTTGAAACACTAATGGTAACAGTAATGGAAAAGCAAGCACAAATGACAATGCAAAGGGTAATGCACACGGTGGCATACACAGGAACGGTAACGCAAACGGGGACATAAACGCAAGTGGAAACAGTAAGTGTAACAGTAACGGAAGTGCATACCCCATTTTTGGTGAACAGTTGCATACAGAAACACAAAGAATGTATGCATTGTAATGGGCATCAAAGCTAAAAACAAGCATTAGAAGTACTTAATAGCAAATATTTCAGCAACCGAACGACGTAGGAAAAAAATTAAAATGTCACAAAAATCATGAGTTTCCTGGCCAGGATTTTGCTATTACATAGCCATAGGCTATGCAACTCACAGCAAAAAATCTGTATCTCACATCGTTTTTGAGATATGAGCCCCGAAAGGTGCAACGTATGCCACCATGTTAGTCTATGGGAAAAAACACCAACTTCAGAGTACCATAACTTTGCATCTGTACAATATTGTTTCACCAAACCAGTGAAAGGCACATCTGTGACATGTTGGCTGCATTCCTCAAATTTCAGCTCAAAGACCAGACTGTTCTTTTGTAGCAGGATGTAACAAGAATTCCTGTCATTTTGCCATTGTCAGAAAAAGTACTTTCACAAATTGTGACACTTTTCGCAAAAATTTGCAAAAGTGTCGCAGGTACGACACTATTTTGTGACAGTACTGTTTACAGAAATTTGAAAAACATATTTCTGGGGTGTTTAACCCCAAAATAAAGACATGTCTAGCATCCTCAGGATCTGACTAGGTGAACACAAAAAGAATTGTGTCCCTAGAGGGTACCAAATTTAAAAGCCAAGCATCTTTCTGATCACCAACTGAAAACAAAATGGCAGATATGTGAAAGGAAAAGGCCCATTTGTGAAAGTAAAAACTGCATTTGTGACACTTTCAAACTTTTTGTTAACTTTTCCCATTGACTCATAATGGGAAATTGTTTTTTGAATAACTTTTGAACCGTTCACTATTTTTTCACAAAATCTTCAAAAGGCACATCAGGGACCCTGGCTGCATGTTCCCTGAAGTTTTCAGAGTGGTCGCGCAAACCGTGCAACCTGAAGGCAAGAGCAAAGAATTTGCAAAAAAGCATAATTGTGCAATTTGTTGTTGCTTAATAACTCTGCAGCTGTATATCTGACTGATACAAAACTTGGCAGATCCCAAGATCTACCATGCCCAATTGTGCATGGCAAATTTCAGGCAAATCCATTGAACAGTGGCAAAGTTATTAAGGTGCAAGTTTTTACCCTTTAACCTTAAACGTACTACTCAACCTAACTATGGTAGCACTACTGTGCTACCATAATATATATATATATATATATACATATATATATATATATATATATATAGAAACAAAAATCCATTTATTGCATTAGCTAGGATTGTTCCACAGCAGCAAAAGTGAGGAAATTCAGTGTTAGGGTTGAAACCCCCCTTGGACCCCCCCCTGCCCATGCCCCAACTGGCATTGGGGTCATTGGCCCTAACTCTCACCCCATCACATGTATGAAAAAGCAGAGGTATAGGAGAATGGGGTGAAAGTTAGGACCGATGACCCCAACTTGCACCCCAATGCCGATTGGGGGGTGGGCAAGGAGGTCCAAGGGGCTCAACCTAACACCAATTTCCTCACTTTTCTCACTGTGGAACAACCCTAACTAATGCATTAAATGGAGTTTTTTGCCTCTGATTTCCTTCCTTTTGAGAATGATGATGAGAAATAATGAATGTAATGCGGTGGTGGCGGGCCCTACGCTCCCACCACGTGATGTCTTGTGACATAGGAACAGGAACAGAAACACAAACAGAATCATGAACAGTGGCACACATGGTAATGCAAATGTAAATGGTAAGGAAACATTAATAGAAATGCAAGCACAAAGTGATGCTGAAGCGAACAGTGACGCAAACGGACATTGAAGTGTGTACAAAACACAACTGGTAATGTGAACAGTGATGGCAGCGGTATTTTAAATGGAAATGTTAAGTGTCACAGCAAAAAGAATGTGAAAGGGAAGAGAAACGGAAACACAAACGCAAGCACACATGTAAACGCAAACCGTAACGAGCACAGGCATGGTACTGCAATTGTAAATGCAAATGGTAAAGTTAACATGAAGAATAATGCCAAAAGAAAGAGAAACAGAAACAGGAACAGAAGTGCGTACGGAAACACAAACCAAAACGTGCACGGGCACATAACCGCAATTGTAAATGCAAATGGTAATGGTAACAGCAACAATAACAGCAAAGGAAACAGAAGTGTAAAAGGAAACGCAAGCACATATGGAAACGCAAACCGTAATCTGCACGGGCACAGTAAAGCAATTGCAAATGCAAATGGTAACAGTAACAGCAAGGAAGACGCAAAACGAAAGAGAAACGCAAATGCAAATGAAAGTGCTGCCTTAAATGCAAATATCAATGCGCATGGTGACGCAAACAAAAATGCAAACAGAAACAGTAGTGGAAACCATAATGGTAACAGTAATGAAAATGGAAGTGCAAATGACCATGCAAAGGGTAATGCACACGGTGGCGTACACAGGAACAGTAACGCAAATGGGGACATAAACGCAAGTTGAAACAGTAACTGTAACAGTAACAGAAGTGCATCACCTGTTTTTGCCAAATAGATGCATACAGAAACACAGTGTGTACAAAGGATGTATGCATTGTAATGAGGGATCAAAGCTTAAAATGAGCATTGGAAGTACTTAATTGCTAAAATCTCAGCAACTGCACGACATAGAAAAAAATGTAAATTTTACAAAAATCTTGATTTTCCTGGCTAGGTGTTTGCTATTACATAGCCCATAGGACTATGCAACTTGAAACAAAAATTCCATATCTCGCACCGTTTTCGAGATACGAGCTCCAAAAGGTGCAGCAGATGCCACCATGTTAGTCTATGGGAAAAAATGTCAACTTTGGAGTACTGTAACTAGGCAGCCATGCAATATTTTTTCACCAAACCACCAAAAGGCACATCTGTGAGATGTTGGATGCCTTCCCTTCAAATTTCAGCTCAAAAGACCAAACTGTTCTTTCACAGCGGGGTGACAAAGAATTCCTGCCATTTTGGCCAAGTCTGAAAAAGTAGTGTTGCAATTTGCGGCAATTTTCGCAAAATCTTGCAAAAGTGTCATGCCTGCGACACTACTTTGTGACACTACTGGTTCCAGAAATTTGAAAAACATATTTCTGGGGTGTTTTACCCCAAAATAAAGACATGGCTAGCATCCTCAGGGTCCGACAAGGTGAACACAAAAAGAATTGTGTCCCTAGAGGGTCCCAAATTTAAATGCCAAGCATTTTTCTGATCACCATTAAAAAAATGGTGGATTTGCAACACTACTAGGTCCATTTGTGACACTAAAAAGTGCATTTGTGGAAGTGTTGAACATTTTATGAACTTTTCCCATTGACTTATAATGGGAACTTATTTTTTGAAGAACTTTTGAACCGTTTAATATTTTTTGTCAACATACCAGGATACACAATCTACAGGAGGGACAGGTAGGTTAAAAGAGGAGGAGGAGTAACTCTCTATGTAAAGGAAGGGATCAAAGCAACAGAACTAAAGAGTAAACAGGGAGCAGATGAGGCACTCTGGGTCACCCTGGAGACAGAAAATGGCACCACAATCCGCATGGGGGTTGTATACAGATCCCCATCTCAGGGGAGGGAATGGACAAGGAAATGATAGAAGACATACTTAGGATGGCAGAGAAAGGGCAGATACTGTTGATGGGGGACCTTAATATGCCAGATGTCAACTGGAGCACCTTTGCTGCAGGCACATCCAAGAGCAGGGTCATTCTTGATGCCCTACAGGGGGTATGCCTCAGACAGCTAGTATTGGAACCCACTCGGGAGGGAACAATCTTAGACCTGGTACTCTCAAATGGGGACGGAGAAAGAATCTCAAATTTAGAGGTGGGTAGCCATCTGGGAACAAGCGACCACCAAACAGTGTGGTTCATGATAAACACAGCCATACAATCAAGCCATACAAAAGCAAGAGTATTGGACTTTAGGAGGGTTGACTTTGGGAAAATGAGAGAGTGCCTTAGAAAAGCACTAGCAAACAGGCAAGAAGGAGGGGTGGAGGAACAATGGGGAGTAATCAAAACAGCCATCACAGAGGCAACAAGCCTTTGTGTAAAGCAAATCAATAAAACACAACAAAGGAAAAAACCGCTATGGTTCTCAAAAGAGGTGGCAGGGAAGGTTAAGGAGAAAAGGATAGCATTCAGGAAATATAAGGAAACACAGAAGGAGCAGGACAGAGAACTTTATCAGTTAAAGCAGAAAGAGGCTGGGAAGGCAGTCAGAATAGCAAAGTCCCAAACCGAGGTAAGGATAGCCAATTCTGTTAAGAAGGGATAAGACCTTTTAGGTACATTAGGCAGCGAAGAAAGACCAAAGGAGGGATACTGAGGCTTAATAAAGGGGAGGGAATGTGGGTAGAGGGAGACAGTGAAAAAGCAGGGATACTGAATGAATATTTCTGCTCAGTATTCACAAAGGAAGAGGAGGGGGAGGTACCTAAACCAAATGAGAGAAACACTCTGAAGGCGGGGTTGATACCAGTCCATTTACAGAAGAAAGGGTTCTGAAAGAACTAATAAAATTGAAGGTGGACAAAGCAATGGGGCTGATAGGATTCACCCAAGAATTCTAAAAGAACTAAGGGTAGAACTAGTGACACCTGACTACTCTCTTTAACAAATCATGGGAGGATGGGGTGGTACCTGGGGACTGGAGGAGGGCAGATGTGATTCCTCTTCACAAAAGTGGGAGCAGGACAGAGGCAGAAACCACAGACCAGTTAGTTTGACCTCAGTGGTAGGAAAATGATGGAATCACTTCTAAAGGAAAGAATTGTTGAGTACCTAGAGGCCAGTGGGGCACAGGACCCAAGGCTGCATGGATTCACGATGGGAAGGTCATGTCAGACTAATCTAACAGATTTCTTTGACTGGGTGACCAAAGTAGTAGACCAGGGAGGGGCTGTGGACATGGCATACCTAGATTTTAGCAAGGCATTTGATACAGTCCCACACAAAAGATTAATACACAAGTTAGCCACTCTTGGAGTGGGCCCCAAGGTGGTAGCCTGGATAAAAAATTGGCTAGACAACAGGACACAAAGGGTAGTAGTAGATGGAGTACACAGTGAAGAAAGGAGGGTTACTAGCGGGGTACCGCAGGGTTCAGTACTGGGACCGGTCCTTTTTAATGTCTTTATAAGTGACATTGCAGAGGAACTGGAAGGAAAAGTATGTCTCTTTGCAGATGACACAAAGATCTGCAACAGGGTTGATACACAAGATGAAGTGGACAGGATGAGAAGGGACTTGGCAAGGTTGGAGGAATGGTCAAATGTATGGCAGTTCAGATTCAATGCAAAGAAGTGCAAGGTAATGCACAAGGGAAACAAAAACCCAAGGGAAGAGTACACAATGGGGGGTGAGATACTGACAACAGTAAAAATGGAAAAGGGCCTGGGGGTAATTATATCAGATGACCTAAAGGTGGGCAAGCAATGTGAGAAGGCAGTAAGGAAGGCTGGGGGGATACTGGGATGCATAGGAAGAGGCATCAATAGTAGAAAACAGGAAGTTGCTATCCCTCTGTACAGACAGTTGGTGAGACCTCATCTGGAGTACTGTGTGCAGTTCTGGAGACCCCATCTCCACAAAGACATAGACAGAGTGGAGGCTGTCCAGAGGAGGGCTAACAAAATGGCAGGGTCTGCACCAGAAGACATACGAAGAAAGACTAAAGGAGCTTAATATGTATACCCTTGATGAAAGAAGGAGAGAGGAGACATGATAGAAACTTTCAAGTATCTCAAGGAATCAATAAAGTCCAAGAGGGTAGCATCTTTCAGAAAAGAGATGTGCAAGAACAAGGGGCACAATTTGAAGATGGGGGGACAGCTCAGAGGTAATGTGAGGAAGTATTTTTCATGGACAACAGTGGGGGAATTCAAGAATGCATGGGACAGACATAAGGCAGTCCTAGTGGGGGGTAGGAGGAAGTAAGCCGTTGGTTAACTAGGATCTGCAGCTTATCTGTTAGGTAGGAAAATGGGCAGACTAGGTGGGCCAAGCGGTCCTTATCTGCCATCAAATTCTATGTTTCTATGTTTTCATGAAATCTTCAAAAGGCACATCAGGGAACCTGGCCGCACGTTCCCTGAAGTTTTCAAACCGGTTGCGCAAACCGTGTGACCTGTAGACGAGAGCAAAGAAATCACAAAAAAGTGTAATTGTGCAATTGGTTGTCACTTAATAACTCTGCAGCCGTATATCTAACCAATAGGTAGCTTGGCAGTTCCCAAGATCTACCATGCCCAACTGTGCTAACCAAATTTTAGACAAATCTGTTGAATGGTGGCACAGTTATTAAGGTGCAAAATTTGACCCTTTAACCTTAAAAGTGCTACCATATTTAGGATTGAGGAGCCATTTACATGTTAAACCTAAAATTTTGCACCTTAAGAACTTTGCAACCATTCAACAGATTTGCCTGAAATTTGGAATACACGATCAAGAACCATACATCTTGGGATCTGCCAACTTTCGTACTGTTTGGATATATGGCTGCAGAGTTATTAAGCATGATCTGTGCGCACGTTTACAGTTTTTTGAATTCTTTGCTCGTCCCTACAGGTCGTACAGTTTGTGCGACTGCTCCAAAATCTTCAGGGAATATACGGCTAGTCCCCAATGTGCCTTTTAAAGATTTCGTGGAAAAATATTAAACGGTTCAAAAGTTATTCAAAAACAATTTCCCATTATAAGTCAATGGGAAAAGTTAACAAAAAGTTCGACAGTGTCACAAATGCACTTTTTACTGTCACAAATGGCCCTAGTAGTGTCGCAAATCTGCCATTTAGTTTTCAGTTGGTGATCAGAAAAAATGCCTGGCATTTAAATTTGGGACCCTGTAGCAACACAATTCTTTTTGTGTTTACCTTGTCGGACCCTGAGGATGCTAGGCATGTCTTTATTTTGAGGTTAAACACCCTAGAAATATGTTTTTCCAATTTCTGGAAAAAGTAGTTTCGCAAAGTAGTGTCACACTCACGAATGTGTCAAAAATTTTTGCAAAAGCTTTCGCAAATCAGGACGCTACTTTGCGACACTATGCGCAAAATAACAAGAATTCTTTGCCACCCTGCTGCAAATGAACGGTTTGGTCTTTTGAGCTGAAATTTGGAGGGGAAGGCAGCCAACATCTCACAGATGGGCCTTTTCATGGTTTGATGACAACATATTGCATGGATACAAAGTTACAGTACTCCAAAGTTGACACTTTTTCCCATAGACTAACACTGCGGCGTCTGCTGCATGACAGGAATTCTTTGCCACCCTGCTGCAAAATAACGGTTTGGTCTTTTAGACTGAAATTTAGAGGGAAGAAAGCTAACATACTACAGATGTGTCTTTTGGTGGTGTGGTGAAAAAATATTACAGGGAGGCAAAGTTATGGCACTCCGAACTTCTCTTTTTTCCTCATAGGATAACATTATGGCATTTGCAGTGCCTTTCAGGGCCCGTATCTCGGAAACGGTGCAAGATACGGACTTTTCTTCAAGAAATACAAAACTAGACAGGAAAGTCATACATTTTTTTCTACATCGTACAGTTCCTGAGATATGAGCACTTTAGTATTCCAACTCCTCATTTTCTGCTCTGAGACCCATTATTATGTATACATTCTTTGTACTCACTGTCTTTCTCTGTGCAGCTTTTGGGGAAAACCAGCCTGTGCGGTTACATTACTGTTACTCTTACCACTTCTGCTTGCAGTTCTGTACCTGTTTCACTTACTGTTCCCGTCTACGCCATCATGTGCAGTACCTTTTTCATTTTCATTTGCTCTTGCATTTGCATTATTTTAACCATTTGTGTCTACAGTACTGTTTATCTTTGTGTTTCACTTTGCAACACCATGCGCATTACCATTTGCGTTTGTGGGCACCGTGTTACTATGTGACAAGACATCACATGGTGGGTGCGAGGGGCCTGCTCCCGCCACCACATTACATTCACTATTTCTCATTATCATTTTCAAAAAGAAGGGAAATTAGAGGCAAAAAACTCCATTTAATGCATCACTTAGGGTTGTTCCACAGCGACAAAGCGAGAAATTTGGTGTTAGGGTTGAAAGCCCCCTCAGAACCCCCAGTCCACCCCAACCAGCACTGGGGTGTGCGTTGGGGTCGTCAGTCCTAACTCTCATTCCATTTCCTATTCTTCAGCTTCTTCACACATGTGATGGGGTAGAGTTAGAGTCGGCGACCCATACGCACCCGATGCCGGTTGGGGTGGACTGGGGGTTCATAGTTTCTAACCCAACACTGACTTTCTCACTTTTGTTTATGCGGGACAACCCTAGCTGATGCATTAAACAGATTTTTTGCCACTAATATATATATATATATTCCTGGCAAAAAAAAACTCTGTTTAATGCATAAGTTAGGGTTGTTACACAGTGACAAAGGGAAGGAAATTTGGTGATAGGGTTGAAAACCCTAACTCCACATCCACCCCCCCAGTACCACACATACACAGACACAGACATAGACACACACACGCACACACACACATATGCAAGTAGGGGGAGGACCAAGGCAACACGACCACTCATAGACAACCAACAGCAGGTGAGAGAAATAAAATACAACTGTCTAAATGTACTACAAGACATCCCCACCCACCCAACCAGGCACTGCATGCTCAGTGGAGATCCACAGCAAAACTGAGGCCATGTACACCAAACATACACATCCCTGATTGTAGGTGCACACAACGTAGGGACTGGAGCACAGGCTCTTCAGGTGTAACCATCAACATTATTTTTAGTAGTACCTTATTGCTATAATAATATTAATATTCTTTCAAACACTATTAAACATTGTACAGCCCATTGCTAACCTCCACAGTTATATAAATAAGAGATTAACATAAGGCTGTCACAGTGTTAACAGTCGATAATAGAACTTCTTGTCTGATGCTCTAGTAGTCATATCAATACAATCAGTATTCTGTCATGCTACATATCTCAGTAGATGGCACACCACAAATTAGAATAAAACTCAACAAATGTTTCTGTTAAGAAAATATTTATATATTTTGCATCATTTATACAAAAAGAGATATAAAAGGTAAAGATGTATAAAAAAATCTTTAGTTTTATATAAAAATATATTTTTGTAACATAATGAAATAAAGGAATGCACAAAAAAACATAAATAAATCAACAGAATGTAAATAAAATTTGCACCAAAAATTGTGATTCTTTAAATAACACTAACTTGTTTTTTTTTTCTCTTTTAGATATTTCCTGAAGAAGACCTAAGGTCGAAACGTAGATTTTTAACTCTATTTTCTATTTTCAGCATGCATTTAATATAACCATTTTGTTTTGCTTTAAATAAGTAACTGTTTGAAAAACCAAAATATTCTCAACTTGTTTAAAAAAAACAAACAAAAAAAATGTCCATTTAAACAAGAGGTGTACTGCTGGTCGAGGCAGCCCAGGACAAAAATTGGATACTATGTGCAGGCGGATCGAAAGTAGAAGCTGCTGTGCCACTGGGAGAATATTCCAGGTGAGCTGTAGAGGCAACTCATTGTGGCTCAGGGAGACTTGCTGTAGTTGGTGCAGATGAAGCAGCGCTGGTCGGTGCACTGCCACCTGCCACTGTGCCCACAGGCTCGAGCACAAGATTAATAGTGGCCTGCTACGCTTCAAGTAGGGTTGTCAATTTGTCAACCCGTACTCAAAGTGCAGCAGTTTCTTCAGTTAAAGTATTTATCTTGTGCTCGAGCCTGTGAACACAGTGGCAGTGTACAGTGCATGTTTTTTTTCATGTGGCTCTGCAAAGAAAGAAAAATTACTTTAGATATATTATAGTCACAATTGAACTGTATTGCGTGTCTTAAGGCTGAAAAAATGTTTTGCTTGCCTGCATATATTTAAACTAGACATACATGTCTATTCATAGCCACATATGTTAAGGTGGTAATTATAACAAGTACTCTCTTATTATTCTGTTCATGATCTTTGTTACTTATGATGCAGTTTAAACAGATTTTTTTTGTAAGTTTAAATACATTGTACAACTCCTGCATTCATATACTATGTTACTTAGCATGTAACACACTTGATTAATGCAGTGCTTGTTCAGTACATATAACAAAGCAAAGTATTGAAAGACTGAAATTCCATCTTGTTCTAAAGACACTGTAATTTCAACCTATAGACATTGGGTCGGATATTCAAACTGCGCCTAAAAAGTGCGCAACAGCAGGAACAAGCACAAGTCAATTGCGTACAACTGCAATACACGTGATATTCAAACATGGAGCAAGACAAGTTGTGCAACCAGCCAACGTCTGAATATCGCACAACCTGCACCATAGCGCAACCAAGAAGGGGAAGCTGAGCAGAGATGATGCGCCATAGTGCAACAAAGGCAGCCCAGCTGAGCAGTCCAGAGTCACCATAGCGCAAGCAAAGAGACCCCCAGCAGCAAAGCAATAGAACTGCACAACCAGGGAGGTAGGCAGGGGCCTACCACCCATGCCACAGATGGGCACAGGGACACACTGCAGAACCAACAATGTACCCCCACACCCCAAGCACAGCATAACTGGGGGAGGGATGGAACAGCCACCGGACCATGGGGACAAGCAAAGAAAGCACATCCCAGCTGTGTTACTGCAGCACACCCACTGGCAAGCTGAGAGTGCCACACATAGGGGGCAGACCACCCCAGTGTCCGGCAGCCCCTGTGTGCACAACACACCAAACACTGTGACCCCAAGACACCACCCATGTGCAGTGACCAGCACTGCAGGATCCCAGGCCCGGCACACTGCAACCTCGTGAACCACAGAACTATACAAGCCAGACCCACCATGAGCACCCAGCAGTGGGTGGCAGCACGAGCAATACTGAGTGGAAGCCACACCCACCAGAGACACCACCCCACACACACGCACACACATACCCATGACCATACCACCCCAGATGCCATGCACACCACTGCAACTGAGCACCTATAGCCAGCTGCAAATCAGAGACCACCACAGTATTCATATCAAAATATAAATGTAATGAATAAGAATAACAAGAACAACAAAGCAACTATGTACATATATACAAAGCAGGGGTGGGGGTATGGGTATAAGGTAGGGGTGGGTAAGGGGCAGGGGTGAACAACCGGGAGAGGGAAGGTGGGTGTGGTGATGGGCAGCTACCGGCCGGCAGCCTGCCCTCCTTCCACCTGGTGCTGTGCCCGGGGCCTCCTCCAGTGCCGTATCCCATGCCACTGCATGTCCAGAAGGATGGCATGAGAATCCATGGCCACCTGTGTGAGCCTCCGCAGTGCACGCTCGATGCGACACAGGATCTGGATACCTAGGACAAGGGATCAGAGTAAATGACTGTGACTGTCCACATCCCTGAATCCCACCCATCATGCATGGCATTCAGCCAAGTGCCCCGCTCCTGTGATGGACTGCACCCACCCACAGTGACCATGCACAAGACATGCCCAACCAGGCAGCAACAACCATGTGTACCACTGCACTCACACACCGCCCATGTCCATCACAGCACAACCAAGGCTGCCCAGTGACGTGGCTACGTGGTGGGATGCTAGTGCCACAGCCATGTGCCCAGTGCATGCATGGACCACCAGTGATGCACACACACACACATGCAGTGCCACTGGACAGTGATGACTGTCACATGTTGCGTGCATGGTAGTGTAGTCCATGGACGGTGGCCGTGCCCCCCCCAGCATGCAATAGCATCCATGATGTAATGACACTCACCCTCATCAGGCTGCTGCTGCTGGTGCTGCTGCAGTTGCGGCTGCTGCTGCTGTGGCTGTGGCTGCTGCTGCTGCTGATGCGGCTGCGGCACACCACCTCTGCCAGCCACCCCAGCACCGCCATCCCATGCCTCAGCCTGGGCCCGCCTCCACTCCTCCACGCCTGTGGGAGACAAAAGAAGAGAAACACATCAGTGTGATCCCAAAGCAGACAGCCCCTTGCCCCATTGAGTGTGCCTGCCCACACAACCAGACCCAAACAGCACACACCTGCAAACACCTTCACAGCAAACCATAGCCCAACCCACCCCCATGCGCAGGTCACATTACACAGTGCCACCCATGCGGACAATACCGGTGCATACACAGCACACCCACCTGGCCTAGGCACAATGCCCCTCCTGGCACGAGACCTAAGGTGCTCCAGCAGAGCACGCTCCCTCCTTTGCAGGTCCCTATAGCGGTGCCTGCACTGCTCAGGAGTCCTCCTCTGCCAGTGGCCTGCTCTAGGGCAGTTGCCACCTGCTGCCACACATGGGTGCGTGCCATCTGCAGGGGCACTCCCCCAAACAGTGTCCCATGGTGTGGCTCCACCACAGCCACCAGGTTTGCCAGCTCCAGGCCCCCTACTGTCAGAGCTCTCCTGCGTGCCATTCCAGAGTTGTACAGTGGCAATATGGTGCTCACTTGTATCGGCCTCATGTAAAATGTTGCGCAATACAACTCCATGAGTCCCTATCGTGCTGTTCGTACAGCGCCATCAGTCCAAATCACCCTGTCACCGAACAGCGCGATAGAGCCGTACATATGCCAGACGTACAGCGCCAGAGGGAAAAGGTCGGGCACAAGGTCATGGGTCAGTGGTGCAAGGCCACGCACAGTGCCATCGGACATCTACACATCCTGTGTGATCAGTCACCTGCGTGCCAGTGCCACAGTGGACTATTGCGCAGTTGTGCCACAGCGCCATTTGGTGACCAGTGCTGTAGCACCACTGGCACAATGGTGGCTGTGTCCGAGTGCTGATCACACACAGCACGTCATCAAGCCGGCAGATGCCTGTGTAAGCTACCTGGGCATCTGCCAATCACGATGTACTCACGCAGTCACAGCAAAAGATCCAGCCGGCTCAGCCATATTGCACAAACGTAACGGGTAGCGATATTCAGCCGCCACATGCAAATCGTCTGATCAGCCATTCAAAGGTGCAGTGGCACGATTTGCATCTCATTACAGTTGCTCCATCCCTAATTTGCATGCATTGTGCTATAAATATGCGACAGTGGACTGCGCTGGCCAGATTTGGGTACTGCAGGTAAGAGGTGAGTTGCAAGCTGTGTGATGTTCTGGGCAATGGTCATGGGATAACGCTGTAGACTGCACAGAGACAGGTGTCCACTTCCACCCATACAGACCGACATGACTGAGTAAAGACCAGGTGAGGATGAAGATGGTGGGCGAAAGAGGAGGCCCAACTTCACCAAGTCAGAGACAGAGGCACTCTTCCAGGCCTACCTGGAAGAGGAGCCACTACTGAGTGGATGGCGGGGCACCCCTCAGGCCCGTGCTGCTGCATGGGAGGGGGCAGCCCATGTGGTAAACCTGCGCGGAAGCCACCAGCGCTCCATGCAGGAATGCAAGAAAAAGATGGGGACAGACCGGAGATGGGTCAACGAGAAGGTGGCAGCCCTCAGGGCGGCACGCGCTGCCACAGGTGGTGGCCAGCCAGAAGTGGCAGAGCTGACCCCAGCGGAGGACCATCTGGCTGCATTAATGCAGCGTAGTGCTATAGAGGGCATACCAGGAGGTGGATTCCAGACCCGGTGGAAGCCCATCACTGCACGGTATGACATGGTGGTGGTGTTGGGGGGGGAGGTTGATCACATGCACTAACATGTTCTCACTTTCTGTTACAGATCCTGTTCATCTGCAGGGGATGGTGGTGGTGGGACCAAGCAGTGTGGAAGACCTGCCAGTGTTGCTGGAGGGTCCATTCACCTCTGCTGCCAGCCGGCATGCACTGCACCAGCATGCACGCCTGGCTGCCACCTCTGTTGTCAGTGAGTCAGGTGTGGGGGGGTGCACAGCCTGTGTCTCAGCAGTCTGGCATGCAAGCATGCCAGCACGCTGTGACTGTGGCTGTTGCATGAACCTGCACCATTGATGATGCAAGGACTGCAACGGGCAGTGACACGTGTGTGTCTCATAACAGACACACAGCAGGCCAGCACGTGCCCTTGGACCTAGCTAGTTTCAACGTGTGTGCCAGCACATCAGCACAGTCCCAGGCTGTGCCTGTCAGCACCGGTGGGGCAGCACCCGGTGGCTGTGCAGGTCTCTGGCACTGTTGCGGCCACAGCAGTGGAACGAGTGGTCCCTGGGGAACAGCAGTTGGAGGGGCAGCAGCAGCAGTCACCCACCAGGTCTGGGGGTACAGGGTTCAGTGGTGGCACATGCACATCGCCTGTTGACTTGCCCACACCTGGTCCTGGTGAACAGCACCCACCCTCAAGGGGTGTTGAGCATCAGGCCCTTCCATACCCTGGGGGGACAGAATGCAGATGTGGCACAGGACCCATTGGACGAGCAGACCCGCCTGCTGCGGGCATCAGTAGAGCAGCAGATGCAGGTTGCAACGTGCGTGGAGGCACTGTGCATGGCTGTGGAGTGGAACAGCAGGGACAATGCATTGATCCTTGCAGAGATGGTCAGACTGCAGACGGATGTGACCGCCGCCATTGACAGGCTGACCCAGGCAGTGGTCTCTGTCATGGCCGCATTGGGCACACAGTCAGGTGCCCCTGTACCGCACACCCCACACAGTACGGTCTCCACTCCCCATTCCTGGCATCGTGCGACACCCAGACTGTCAACACTGGGTTCTGCTGTGAGCATCCCGAGCACACCTGGTGCAGGTATGTTCGGCATGCTGCACACCCCTGTGCAGACAAGGTCGTGATCACGCAGTGGGACCCCTGGTGGTCCATTGGTGCCACCCCATGTGGCCCATGATCAGCCTGCCAGTGCTGCTGGGACATGGTGGGACTGCCCACACATCCGAGGTGGCCGTGGCACAGTGCCACCTGAGTGACCTGTCTCCCAGTGCAGGCCCTGTCTGATGCTGCCCTTTGTGCAATGTGTGTCATGGTGGGCAGTGCACTGGTGGGTGCCCTTCCCAACACGCCGACACACGGACCACCTGCACACCCACCCAACTGCTGTCCACAGGTGCGTGTGCATGATGATGCCTGCATTGTACTGTACACCAAGGTGCAAGGGTGCCCAGCATCTGACACACGTGCTTTGACAGTACAGGTGGTGGGGGTGGTCCGTTGATCCGTGTGTTTGCCATGTCTGTTCCTGCTCTGCTGTGCACCTGCCGATGTATGCTTTGTGCCTGGTGTGTGTGTGTGTGTGTCCATATGACTAGTCACCCCTCCCTGATGGTGTGTTTGTGCACCTGGACCCTAACACTCCCCTTGCCATCATGCACCCTTGCTATGTTACCCTGTATGCCTGTGGGTTGCTCCTAGACAGTGTTGGTTGCACAGGGCCCCTTGACTTACCTGTGTCATGCAAAATGCTCCTCCATGATGGTGTCCTGGTGCAGCTGGGCCTGTCGGATCAGTCAGGGGTCCCACCGTCCAAGGGGGGCTGCTCATCCCCATCATCACCGGTGTCACCGGCGGCCCCATCTCTGTCCCCCTCCTCAACCTGTATGGCTATCCCACAGTCTTTGGCCATGTTGTGCAGGATACAACAGGCCAGGAACATCCCACAGGCCTTTGAGGGGTTGTACTGTAGGGCACCGCCGGAGGTGTCTAGGCATCGGAAACATGTCTTAAGCATCCCAAACACCCGCTCGATGATGTTGCATGTGGCAGCATGTGCCTCATTATAGCGCTGCTGCGATGGGGTCATATGGCGCCGGTAGGGTGTGAGCAGCCAGGTACGGAGTGGGTATCCACTGTCACCTTTGTGGAGATGGTGGAGATTAGTATCATGTACAGGTCCATATTGCCCATATCCCTGTGTGCCACTACCATGGCACCTGTGGCTTTCCCACCCTTGCCCCAACCTTGCAATTCCTACATGCATACTCACCCACTAGATGTCCTGTGGGGATGTCCCCACTCTCGAATCGATGGCACAGTGCAGATTGGTACCATATGAAGGCATCATGTGCTCCGCCAGGGTGTGTGACACAGACATTGATGATGCGCCCATTGGCATCACACACCACCTGGCAGTTGACACTCAAGAAACCCTTCTGGTTTTGGTATGCTGCCCCATCGGGGCCAGGTGGCATGCGAATAGCCACATGGGTGCAGTCTATCGCCCCTAGCATGCCAGGCATACGTGCTACCCTGTGGAACTCCTGCATGTTTGCTGTACGCTCTGCCACGGTGCTGGGGAAATGGATGTACTCTGCAGCATGTGGCAGCAGTGCACTGAGGAATTGGGTGAGGATGCGTGATGTTCCGACTGTGTTATGCCTGTGGTGTCCCCTGTCGGCCTCTGGAAGGTACCCGTGGCAAGCAGGCACATGCAGGCTGTTACCTTTGTCTCCACTGACAGAGTGTGACTCCGTCGTGAGGGTGCCTGCATCACATCACTGCACAGCTCACAGAGCCACCTCAGTATTGCCCTGTTCAGGCAGTAGTGGCCCACAATCTCTACATCCGTGTACAGCTCAAAGCTGATGCAGGCACGGTACTGCCTGTTGGGGGCGTACCGCTGACAGGCCCTTCCATGGCCACGTCCCCCTGCAGCATGCCTTCTCACCCCCCTCATTACAGCTTCCATGAGGAAGCTGGCACTGTCCATTTCCCTTTCTTGTGGTCCCCCCCGGCTGTTGTTTCTCTGTTACCCCCGCTGTCCTGACTGCTACCTCCACTGCACCGGGTACACCTACTGGCCTCTGCAGTCTGTGGCCCCACACACCCTCCCTTGTCCCTCTTCTCTCCTGTGCACTCCCTGGCCTGCATTGTTTGCCACTGTCACCTTGTCTGTCTCCCTGCCTCATGTGGCTTCCCTGTAGCATTCTTGCGCCTCTTCCTTGAGCCTTTTTATTTTGGCTCATTTCCGCCGTGGCGCACCTTCCGGCTGATCCGCTGTTGTGCATTACACATGCCTTTCAATATCACATTGCGCTCTTTATACATGGATCCACCCCTTCGGTTGTGCATGCCTTCATTTGCATTGTGCTGTTGCTCAGCATGTGTTCGGTAGCGCAACTGCTTCCCATTGAATATGGCAGAATGGTGCATTTTTGGACTTGCGCAAGCGCAACCCTATTGCGCATGGCAAATCCTTTTGAATATCTGGCCCACACTGTATTTGTGCACATGTTCTTTACATTTTGTGTCTGTTGCGTAGCATGAAAGTGTGATATCAGTCACTTAATGTTAGCTTATGTTTATTCATGATGTGCCTGTCTAGAAATAATATTAAAGAAGTATGTTGTTATGATGCATGTTACAGCAAATGTTTATCATCTGAATATCAAGCCTCAGGATACTAACTGTTACTTTTTTCATGAGACGTCACCTGTCTATTTAATGCTAAAGTACAGAATATCCAAATAATAAATACAATTGATTACATTGTTGTGTTTTTCTTAACAATATAACATTCCACATTATCAATACAACAGTTAATTCTGTAAGTATTGGAATGATATATGGACACAGTCTGTATTTCTCAACGTCTGACTCTTCTTTGAACATGAGTAATGTATGAGAAACATTTTCAGCACTGAGGTTTTTTTATATTAAAGGTGGGATTTTTGAGAAATACACCTGGCAGTGCCACAAGCTGGACGCAGCACAGCTGGGATGCGGCAGGCCGTAGACTGGGTGATATACAGTGGTACTATGCCATAGCTTAGTACCATTGAATATGGCAACGTGCCTTCTCACACTGCACATGGCTCAGTAGCACTGTGACAGCACAACTGTTAACAGACTGAGGATGGGTATGCAGCACTGCAAGTGCAGTTGTGCTATCTGTAGGGATTGTGATATTAAACAGCAGAGATGTAAATGAGGCCATGATGCATGTAAGTTGCAAGTGGGCATATTAGCATCTCATTATGGCCCCATTTCCATGCATCTCAACTATCCCCTGCAACTTGCACTTGGTGCCCTCACACATTGCAGCTGTCAGTGCCGAATGCCTCCTGTACATTTTGACTAAGTCCACCAATGCCTGATCACGTCCATAAGTATTATTAAAACCTGCTTACAGTATCCCTGGTGGTCCAGTGGACCACTTCCAGAGCAATCACAGACATAAGTATTAAAAAAAATATATATACCTGGTGCCCCACTGGTACCCCCCTCAGCATACACCCACTGAGCTGTGATACTCCACTCCCCGGCTCAGTTAGCATCAGGCACCAGCTCCCAACCAAGAACTGATCATCCAGCCACTAACTGATTGTGCACACCACAACTGCACACACATTGTTCCACAGCATGCATCAATGGCCATGCAGACCATACCTTACTACACAGTCCCTATATGTGAATGGGTGTATTACAGCTGAGGAACTTGTGACTGATACTGACCGGGGGGGGGGGATCAGGGTGTCAGAGCCCAGTGGGTAGGTGGTGAGCGGGGCACCACTGAATCATTGCAGATAATTGTAAGATATTTTTATAATAGTTATGCTACAGTCAGCCTTGAAGTAGTCCACTGTACCACCAGGGATATCATTACAATTATAATTCCCACAACTGGATGTGGGGGGGGTGGGATGTGACGCCAACACTTCCTGTACCCAGAGCTCGACTTGGCACCCACATGTGCTCAGTACTATGTTGCACTGCATAATATGGCAGCTCAGCTGTGTGTAGCTAGCTCTTGACCTTATTTGCTGTACAAAAAAACTTTCAGCAGCAATGTACGGCACAAGTAGGGATTGCACCAACATATGCACCGCACATCACAGGCTAAATATTGGACTGTCTGGAATATGCATGTGCATGCTCCCCTGCACTTGCACTGCATATATTGATGCTGCACCCTGGTGCATTGGGATCTGTCTGTCACAACATCAACTTTACAATATCATGTCAGAGTACATCATTGAGTTGTCCAAGATGCAATACTGTTGCACCATGTGCAACCCCTTTGAACACACCATCCTCACTTAACAATTTCTCCTGTGCAGCAGAAACCAAATAGTTTTATATTACACTTTATCAAGATTGTAAATGTTTGTAGATTCAGTTAACATTCACTTGCATTCCACTTTTTGTAATTTTCAAGTTTAAAGAACATATCATCTACATGATTTTGACGTCATACTTACGTTCAGAGCTACTGACTTCCTCCTGCTTCACCTGCACCACTGGGACTCTCACAGCCTCCCTGTCCACTGTAACAAATATGAACACATCATGTTATGATCATTATTAACAAATGTGAATAAATCACAACCCTTCAACTGTGTTAGATATAGATCATGTTATGTCATACTGGCATCCAACAACATTGTACTGGTCTGTATGTGGCTACCTACGACATGCTGAAAGTAATGCAACATAAATTGCATGCCACATAAAGTCTTCTAACAATGCAGACATTAACAGTATGGAAAGGATATTCAAAAGGTTGCACATAGTGCAACACCATTGAACCATGAACTACCAGTTGTACACCCTGACATGATATTGAAAAGAAGATTTATCACGGCAAAAATCTTGATGTACCATTATGCATCAGTAATGTATGCAGCACAAATAAGTGAGGCTGTATTATTATACATAATCTGGACATCCCAATATTCAGTCTGAGATGGACTGACCCTATGCCTGTGCAACTGCTGCTTTCACAGACGACAGCTGACTAAAAAAAGAGAAGCAACACTGGTCATCCACAGCTGACCTGTTGTATTTCAGGGTGCAGTATTGCAGCCACCAGGTGTGCTAGACACTGACCTCTAGTATCACTGTCTGTCAGCATCGAGCCCCCAACCCATGGTTCATTGCAAGTTTCTGATGATATGAATAACCCTGCTGTTCCAGTCCAACCTGTCCCCAGCCCAATGACAGTCTTTTACTAATATCATGAACACTGGTGGTCCACTGTACCCTATATCCAACCCGACCACAGGCTTTCAGTAATATCATTAACTGTTGTGGTCCAGGAAAGTCTATCCCCATCAAAATTGTGAACTTAAAATAACATTATTAACCCTGCTGCTCTAGTGGACCTGCTTCCTCAGCCCGACTTCGGGCTGCGTAACATCAAACCCACCTTGGTGGTTCAACAGTCTCCCCTCCCAGCTTCTCCACTCACTGTCACCACCCTGGAGCACCCCAGTCAGCAGTAGGTGACATCACACCACATACAAGATGGCCGGTCTCCTGTTGAGCAATACCATAGAGTACGGCTGTATGCCCATTGGTCCACAGCATGGCCAATGGACATGCGAACCATATGTATGCATTCACATATGTGTACTCTGTAGAACAGTATGATCTTCCAATGCATTAGGCCACACAGTGGGTAAATATCATGCAGTCATACTGTGCACTGTGAGTTGGTAGTCAGACGTGTGATTTGTGGGTGTGACTGTTCTGTACTACAGCATGACATACACTACGACAGCTGCATAGAACAGCACCACAATCTGTATCTATTCTGTATTTTCCTAATATGGCTGCGCACAACAGCACATTTGAAACTGGACTATTCTAAAACTCTTTAATATTAACTGTAAGTGCTTGTGCAGTGCTGAGATGCTTGCACATGCTTGGAGCGGTAAGAACCACAACAGTGCTGCAAACTGCTTACAAAGCATAGCATGATGAGATGCTGACTTCAGTATTTTCCCAGAGGTAACCGAAGTGTGCTCATTTCCATGTCACTTTTTAATATAGTAAAGTTCACCACTGCCAAACGTGTTTGCACCAAGCTAATGGTTCAGTCCTGCACTAAAGTCATGTAAACATATTACTGCTGTACAATTGTGGACATTGTATTTTCAGACATGGTGCTGCCTGCACCTGTACTGTACTCACACATTTGCTGGCATAGACATTGCTCACATATGTCACTTCTACGTGCTTTTACATCACAGTGCACTGTTGTGTTCTTATGGCTTGAACTTCCTCGTTAACTTATTCATAGTTGTGCTATTCAGTGCTAACTTTCCCCTTGCATTCCCAGCCCAGTTTGACCCTCCCTATTCCCATGCTATATTCAAATGCAGTTCCCATCAGGCTATTTCGTTTTTATATCCATAGCTTTGAATGCTGTTCAAGCCTTGCCAGCTCCACAGTAACATTTTCACCCCTGAAGCAATGTTTTCAACATCTATTGCTGATCATTAATAGAACTTCACTTATCTGACGTACAACAACTACTGACAGTAGGCATCAACATAACAACTACAAGTATCTTCTTACCATCTGACTCTACAATAATCACAGACTCAGAGTCAGAGTCCGAAGCCTCCACAGCTTCTGTCTCAGCTGGTACTACCTCGGCCACTGGTTGGGAACGTCTCTGTTGGTCTGTCAGATAAAGATAAAACACAGATTTACTGACTGTGAACACCCATGTAAATTATTAAGTGTAAGATTATCAACATTATTAGCAAATAAGTAATGACACTATTATTTTATTCTTAGCACTTGTAAACTACTACTTATATTGCAGCCATTGTAATAGAATTAAATACCTATTGTACACTCACTGTTAAGTTGCAGAACACAACGTGGAAAGATTTAAATACTGCAAATAGACAATCATATTTAAAACCTGTTTTTAATATTGAAAACACGATCTACAGATGTAACTTCACTTGTGTGCCACGAGGTAAGGCGACCAGCATCTCAGCCGGCAGCGGGATTGGTACAGATGGATCACTATCACTTAAATGAGTAACAATAGATACCTTCATTTCACATAACACAGCAACACTGCAGCCCCACAACTGTCAAGTGATGAGCACAGGGATGTTTTAGTTGAAGTAGAGCAATATTCTGTACAGTGAGTTTCCTATTCAGTGCTAAGAATAAAATGCAGCCTTCATTTATGCAGCACATAAATGGAACCAGTTGCATATAATCATTCCCACTTATATACACATACTCCAATAACTAGCAACTTCTGTCTGGTGCCCTGACACCCTATAGCGATCACAAACTGATATCCTATTGTGCTCAACATAAAGGTTCCTTAATACCTGACTTTAAACAGTTAAATTAACAACGTTAACATGCTCATATAGTGCACCTGCACTCCACAGTGATTGCCAGCTTTCTCAAGTAACTCCTATGTTTGCTGTCATAGTGTAGTTTCACACTAGCCTGGCTGTCCTCTTTGCAAAATAAGATTCATATGTATGATACAATGTATTATCCTATAACCCAGATAGATGTACTATTAATATAGTTGTAGTCCCAGTACTTCGGTATCTGCATGCAACCTTCTTGTAGTCAATGTAAATACATTTGTACCCAGTTAATGTATCATTGCACCCTCAGTACAGCCAAATACTGCCAAGTGGCACAGGACTGCTGACTACACAGTCAGCAGTGCATAGCACTGGTCAACCTCCAGCTCACACAGCTGTGTCACAGCTGACAACAAACTGTACATCTTTACAGAAATATATACACAACAAGGGTAAATAACTCTGCACACTACAGTATAGCACAACTGCCAATATCAGCATATATTGCTGCTGTGCACTACACTGCAGTCCGCATGTTCATTCAAACACACCAGTGAATAAACATTGCTCAACCATACTATACATTTTCAGTTATTAGGAAATGATCTGTTATACAGATATACAAATAATGTACACTGATTACTACAGTGGACTGCAACAGTGTAATGAAAATGATTCCTGAAGTGTTAATAGGACTGCATGTATTACTGCAGTATCAAGTGTCATAGTGTTTTACATTGATCACAATGGATGTGTGGAGCACTCCACTACACCGCTAGATATCTACATACTTTTACTAACCTCAGAATTGCACTGGAAGAGACAGTACACTGTACCAGCAAACATGAATATACTATAGCAAACCCCAAATTAGTTTGCAGCTATCCTTAATTGCACTGCAAGACATTAATACCATTAAACAAACTTCAATTTTAGATGTGGGGGGGAAGGATTAAGTATCACGCTATGACAACATACTATTCCTGACTGTTCAGAATGTGATGTTCAAGCGACTTGCCACCATGAAACAGTAAGCATCAATATCTCACATGTACATCGTGGCAGACCACAAGCTGCAGCTGGCTGGCAATTGCCATATGTACATTTAAATGTTGTCCTAAATATATCCTAACCACCCATTTCTAAGATGCATACATGATGTCTCTATTTGCACACACATTACAAAATATCACCCTTGTATAACTATTAAACAATAGTTATTTTACTTACGGTTTTTTGAGACGCTCGCCCGCATGTGGTTTGCCAGCGGCCTCCCACAGCTCGTAGCTGAGGTAGTACCAGCACTTGTCATTTTCTGGAATATTCTCCCACTCCTTTAGCTGGTAGAAGCACTGGCACAGCAGCTTCCACTTTCTCTTACACTGCAACGCCGTCTTGCTCTTCACCTTTAAAATGACATGCAGGTAACAATTGATCCGCCTCCACATAGTATCCAACTTTCATTTAGTGCTCCGCATTAATATTCGGGCACTTCCCTGAGCCTGGACTGCCTCAACCAGCAGGTACACCTCTCGTAGGCTCCAGATCCTCATTTTTTTTTGTTTGTAGTCACAATCTGTAATAAATAAGTGGCAAACAGTACATTACTGTTATGATTAGTAACATCTGCCACATTTTCTGTTCTGTTAAGTGTAACACATTACATTAAAAACAATAGTATGTAATACATTCTGCTGTTATTATAAGAAATATAAACATACAAGAACAGGATATTCAAAGGGGTTGCACATGGAGCAAGGCTGTGGTGCCAGGCGAAAGCCAGCGATGCGCCCTGGTGCAATACTCAGAAAGGTATTGTGCACTGCACAAATATGGATGCACCATGGTATATCAGATATGTATCCGGTGCAAGTGATGGGTGTGTGATGATGCATTATTGTCACATCACAGTATTCACCTAGGATATGCTGAACATATGCAGGCATAGTCTCTACTTGCACCGTACAGTGTTGAGCACGAAAAAAACAATAAAAAGAGCTGGAAACCACAGCTGAACTGCCGTATCGCACAGCACAACACAGCAGCTGCCACCTGTGGATTGGCACCCAAGCCCCAGTGCCACTGTCCGTCTCCATCTCCCCTATGACCTATCACAGGGTATATATTTTTAAAATATCCCTGGTGTTACAGTGTACCCTACCCGCACAACAACTTTTCATATTTCTGTAAAAAAATAACCATAATGGTCCAGTGGAGCTGTCCCCTGAATGCAACCAGACAAGGGTGTACAGTGCACTGGACCACCAGAAATAGACTCAATACACTAAGCCTGCAATGAGATGAGGGCATTGGGTCTACTGCACCATCAGTAATATTTTTCATATAGGTAACCAACAAGCAGCTGTTGGGTTGCATTGTTGCCAAGGCACATAGGGACATTGTTTTTCTGACAGGTGGTAGCTGGCAGGGTGCCAGATGCAAGTCATTGGGGATCACTGCATCCACATGCAAATGGAGCCATAATGAAATGCAAGTGGTCATATTAGCACTCTGCATGTATTATGGACCCATTTGGATATCCACCACTGAACAGCACAGTGGTTGCAGCTAGCAGAACCAAAGTTGCAGTGATGCATCCCACTGTTCCTCTCTAGGTAATGGCAATGGGGCAATGCCACTGCACCATGCAGAATGCAAGTGCCACACTGACGTATTCAATACTGCTGAAGCATGGGATTGCAGCATTAAATATCACCCTGACAACACCTTGATGCTTATCAGTTTAACATCTGCCAGTTTTCCATAGTGTGAATATTCCCACCCATGTGTTACACATGTATGAGTGATGTATATGCCCATTCTATTTTTTGACCAACATTTTTTGGTTCAGAAAAGAACCTTTTTTTGCACTTTGCTATCTCTTCAAACAGTCTGACATTCTTAGAAGACTTTGAGGATTCCATCTTGCAGGTCTCTCAGAAAAAGGCAATTGCCAGCATGTGAGAAGTGCACACCATCTGATAGGTATAGCCAATCATTACAATACTTGATTTCAGGGTGATGTATGGTATGCATTCCAGACATGTGTAAATATGCAGATATTTGTGTGTTGACCTTTCTTCGAGCTCTGTCAATCAGGTACATATGATGTTCTGCTTGCCAGACCCTACACTGTGTAATATCAAAAAAAATGATTTTACAAGCAGGCAATATACTCATGATAGAAGCAAGGTCCAATTTTGCTTCTGACACTAAATCAACTCAATGTTTGGTGCCCAAATCATTGCCTCCAAGATGTATCACTAGTATGTCTGGGTGAGCTTGAGTACTCAGAAGTCTGTGCATTATAGGCATGAGGTGCTTCCACCTCATTTCACCACTGCCATACCACTTCACACAGCAATTTGGGAGCTGCAGGTTTTTCCCAAAATCACTGTTCGGAGCATACTCAGATGCTCTCCTCACTATACTGCTGCCAACAATCCACAAAGTCCTTTTGCTGTTTTCTGCCATTCTCAGTTTTCAACTCAGAAGTGGATAGAGAGTTACCAAAAAAGTCAGTGTTCACCCTGCAGTACCTAAGCAGTAGTGAAAGTAAAACTGCAATTTCCCTCCTAAGTTTAACACTGCTTTAGTGGGCTGACCCATGAGGCACAAATAAAACAAATCATTGACTAATAGTCTTCCTTCCTTAACCAATGTAGTGTGTAAACTGACTATCACTGCAGTTCTGCTCCAGCTAAAATGTGGAAACATTTCAAAGTGGCAAAAAAAAGCATCCTTTTGTTAGGTGGTTTCAGACAATTACAAGTGCAGGGACATGTCTGATTGGTTCCCTCTTCTGTTATGGTACACATGCACCTTGCTATCTCCCTCCATTTGCAGCTGTATCTGTTCAAGTAAGTACCAAATGACTGTCTGACTTTAAACACTTGTACCTAAATAATGCAACATCATAGGTTATTTCTAGCAACATAGGCAAATAGAGGAGTAAAAAACATTTTGATTAATACTATTTACCTGTTTCTAACACTTTTTATCATAGTAGAAAAATGATTTATAAAATATGATGTACTTACAGATATAAAAGTGGTGTGTCTTAGTGTAGGCTAAGATGGCTGCTGTGTCCTCCTTCTTCAGCCTTCTCTGTCTCTCATTGGTTGTCTTACATGGCCTGATAAATCTAGCACAACATTGGCAGAACTAGCTGTCAGTCAAATAGCAATCAAGATATAATTCGCTAATGCACACAGTAACTCCCCACATGTCTAAATTTGCAATACTTTAGAACGCACGACACTACTTTTGTGAAACTATCGAACGTGTGACACTACTTTTGAGATACTTTTGAATGTGCAACATTATTTTTTCAAAAGTGTCGGAGCTCGAAAGTACTTTTTTCGACACTTTCGCATGTTCGACATTACATTTTTGACATTACTTTCGATACTTTCGAACAAACTAAACTATTTTTTGTGACACTTTCGTGCAATCGGCACTATTTTTTGTGACACTTTCGAATGTACAACACTATTTCATGTGTTTTTTCACAAAAAAATATGATTTCTGAAGGGAGAAGTGTCCTGCTTCCTACATTATGCACAAATACACAAGTGCACACAATTCTTGATTGTTATTTAAGCAATAAGGCATGTCCAGACATTATGTTAATGGTCTGTTAATCTCCTTCGAGGGGTGTAATGTGGCATGAGGCATAGCCGAGTACTACATGCCCCTAGAGGATGATTAACTGACCATTAACATAACTCCTGGGAGTGCCATATTGCTATAATACTAAAAATGTATTTTAAATAGTGTAAAACCTTGTTCAGTATATGATTAGGCTGTACATGTATGTTAATGAAATATTAACACAGAGCTGATAGAATGATTACAACCAATCAGAAAGCTCTATTTCTCTGACCTTTGTTATAATGTGAAATATTCAGTTAACTAAATAACTTTATCATTTCTACAGCATTATTTTCTGATTTGATTGTATTCAGTTACCTAAGCACTGACCACCATAGTCATTCATACACATTTATAAACGGCAACAATGAATTGTCAAACTTGATTGGCTGACACAGCCTTCAAGATGGTCACTTAATTTTCAATAGATGACCACCTGAAAATAAGTGCGACACTATATTCGACAATGTCGCACACTCAACACTACTTTTTTTGAAAGTGCCGCATGCACAACACTATATTTTTTGAAAGTGTCACACATTCGACACTACTTATCAGATTAAAAAAAGGTTTTTATTAGTTAGAACAGCAGTGCAGATGTTTAACATTGTGGCACTGTTTGAATCTTCACATTTTTTGATATTTATTGTCATATTATTATTGATGTTATGTTCGTCACTATTTGAAAAGCCTGTCTATTGCTTCACTGACTTTCAATTACTACAGTAATTATCTGAACAATGTTTACTGGACAGTAGTATTTTTTGTTCTTATATGACATAGAGATGATGCATGAAAGTATGTGATGTTAGAAATACACTAAAGACATGGATTTTCATTTTCTTTTTTTTTCTGTACTTCCCATACAGGTGTCTGATTGGTCTGTAAGATTGGTGTACTAAACTTAGAATAGTGAAACACGGAAGATGCCATCTAAACACAGACAGAAGTCTATGCAGAGATGAAACAGGTATCACAGTAGTTCACTGTTGCATAAGGGTGATGTGAAAGTCAGTGATGCTTGTTCAAGACATGAAACAATTCATCATTACAGTAAAGGAGTGGATTCAGAGCTTTATCACTCTGTAGGGAAAGGACATCCTTGCTCAACAGCAAGAAAACAAAGTGTAGCTAAGCAACAGTTGTGTAGCTCTGTAAGCAGAAAAGCTACTGTTGCAAAGACACGGATAAACACACATACTATGCAGCACTGAAAATTTATTGCTGCTGGTGCTTCTCTGAGGAAGCAGAAGTATTTTTGATCTCTAGCTTCTAAAGCCAAGATTGAAAGACTTATTGCTGCTGTGATGAGACGTGAGTGCAGAAAAATCAAGAGTCATCTCAGCTTGATGAAATTGCACTTGAAAGTACGAACATTTGTTAATAGAGCAGTTTTTGCTCTTCAACATTTGTGGTGTAAGATGTCTCATGTACTTGAGCAGCTTAGAAAAATTGTGTATGATGCAAAGATGAGGCTACAATGATATCCCATCTTGAACCTGCACAATTTCTGTGATGTTTTCATAGGACAGTGGCTGCATACACATCACTCAGAGGCATATTTCTGGGAGGAGTCCTATTACTCTCAGGAAAAGGACAGCAAGTTGTGCATTGATGAGTCTGGCAAAGTCTGTAATGTGCTCAGTGTGTGATGATTCTACGATGGAGTCAGATGATGAATCTGATGCAAGTATTCAGCCTCGTAAATGTCACTGTCTCTCATGGACATGCGATGTCACTTGCAACTGTAGGCAATCATCAATTGAGAAAGTTGAGCACTTTATCAACCTCTTTGTCATTACTGACCATAAAGACAGACATGAACTGTTTGAGAGCATAGACCTATGTGAGATCCATCCCACACACTGGACTTATGGGTCACTCCCTTACATACATAGATAGTGGTGTTTGTGACAGTGTCTTTTACCATATGCGCATGCTGGGAGTACATCAATCAGGGATGAGGAACTTTGCGTATGGGGTATATGAAGTTTGTCGAGTTGTCACTCAGTATACTCATCTGAATGAGTTACTGTTGTCTGGTGACATGCATGGTGCCATTCAATTTTTGAAACAGCTGCAACATGTCAACAATGTGACTGATACTGTGGTTACTCAGGGATCTATTACTGATGGGAATTGTGTGTCTGTCCTAGAAAGTGATATTCTCAAACAGTTTGGGAAATCAATTGCCAAATTTGAGTTGGCAAAGAGACAAATGTTTGACTCTGTATGGTGTGTCATGTGAATGCCTTTGTTATGAGAAACAAACGGTCACAGTGAACCTGGAAACCTCGTCACCATACAATGACATGTGGTTTTGACTTTCAGCATTTCTGCTGTTAAAGTCTGACTTTCAGTTAGACCCAATCATTGTGATGTGCAAGCACTGTTTTTCCAAAGTGAAGTGTAACATTCTGCCACCAAGGTCAGTCTTGAACAACATGGAGGCACATATGACACCCAGCTGAGATTGCCACATTGAATATGTTTGAATGGATTCTTATTCAGACAATGAAACCATTTCAAACTATTCTATGGATGAACACTAAGACACAGAATATTCCACAAAAAGAGCTCATCAGATCTCTTAAGGGTTCCGTCATGTATCTTCCACTTCCTCTGCAGGAAAATGTGGAGGCTATCTCCATTGAAAACACTTTGGTCATTCTTGTAAATGATGTGCCAACAAAGCCTAAGGTGATTTGGCAGGATGTTGTTAATGTTGAGAAGGCGAAGCTTGCCCTTACTCACTTAAAGAACAACAACCCTTATTATGCAGACCTTAATATTGATCAGATCACTAGTATGTCTCTTGATCATTATGAGTTGGAAAGCACAAAGCCAATGATTGAGAAGGTCAATGTGGGAAACAAATGACAATGTGTATGAACAGTATACAATTCATCCACTACATGGGAGAGATCCGGTAGGGGACAACACTGATCTCTATCAAATGAAACAGGTGAAAGGTGAGCCTGTCAGCATTTGGGAGGCAACACTGGAAGCACGCTGTTTCCTAGACTTATTCCCAAAAGGGTCAGGTGGTCACCTGGATGAAAGAGAAGTTCATGTACAGGGTGCTGAGTACCGAACAAGCCATGTGCTCAGTAAAGATGGCAAATTCAGATGCAACATACAGTACCTGTTTCATCTCCTGTGGGAGATTGAACTTAGCATATTGTCTGTGTCTATTGCACATACTATTTGTCTGACTACTCCACTTGATGGAATTACAGCTGCACAGTTTCTTCAGAAATTGAAGCAGAAAGATGAAAATGTGCAAGTTAATTTGTCTTCTAGTCTGTCAAGTCTGTGTGGCACCAAAGAATATTGGTACCGCAGACACTCTGAGGTGATGACAATGCTGCGAGAGCATGGTGCAGCCACATGGTTTGTCACACTCAGTTGTGCTGAGTGTGCCTTGGATGAGGTCATAAAACTGTTGAAGTGGGCAAACTCTGATGTTGAGGGTATTGCATCAATGATTCTCAGAGAGATGTGCTCACTTGACCCTGTCTCTGTCACAAGGCATTTCCACAAGCGGTTCCATGATATTCTGACTTTCATTTTGTCAAAGGACAATCTGCCTCTTGGTGTTGTGGAACATTACTTTTAGAGGATGAAGTATCAGGTGCGAGGTGCTCCTCATATTCACATGTTGCTGTGGATCAAGGATGCCCCCATATAGGTGAGCATGAAGCAGCACAAGTGCTCTCATTCATCAAGACATATATCTCTTTCCACTTTCTGGACAAGTATGACAGTCCAGCACTATGGAAGTTGGTGCAAAAGTTCCAGTGCCAAATTTTGTGCAAAATACTGCCACCAGGTAGTGAAGAACAAATCTGATTGGTACACAAGATGTCATTTCAGATTTCCTAGACGTGTCTGTCAGGACGGTTGCGTGAATGATCTGTTTTCAGCAATGTGACACCACTTGAAGGAAAAATCAACCAAGAGGGTATATGAGTTACCCAGAGATGAAAAAGAGGTGTACATCAATGACTACAGCCCTACTCTTCTCCTAATGTGGCACGCAAATATAGATGTTCAGTTTGTGGCTGACAACTCATTGGCTCTGGTGCGGTATGTCACTTCGTACATAACTAAACATGAGCAGACTACCTTGAAAGATCTTTGGGAAGATATTGCTAGTTCAACCAAGAGCCTTACATCTCAGTTGTGGTCATTAGGCTAGACGACCCTTTCACACAGAGTATGTGGTGCTTATGAGGCCACTGATTTTCGGTTTTTACCGTAAAACCCGGTAAAATTCCAGAATTAGAGCTGCTTGAACACCAGTAAAAACAAAGATTTCATGGAATCTGGCATTTTATATCAGATCAGTAAGTCTACAAAACTTGTATTTTTCTTATAATTGCTTCATGTACTATTTTCAGTGTCCTTTATTTAATGCTCTGTATATTAAGCCTTCTTTCATTCTGATTATTTATGCACATACTAAAAGAATTACACAGAATCCTGTTAAATTCTGGAAATTAGAGTAACAATCACCAGTGCAGTTCTGGAATCTGATGTCTTGAAATTGGAATTTCATTGTTTTAATCACTTTAAATCAGTGGCCTTGGTGATCGCTTGATTGGTACACTTCTGTATGGCAAGTCTGATGCTGTCTGCTTTCTCACTGTGAACTACAAAGAGAAGCGAAAGCGTGTACTTATTTCTCATGCTGAGATTGAGGAACTGGCTGTTAATAGACCCTCTTCAAGACATATCTTGAAGACTAACTGCATTGACACATACTACCCCCATAGACATGAAGACATGGATGATATGTGTCTATTTCAGGTGGTTAAGTGGTACGACTACAAGACAGATGTCACACCTGATTGTACGCGTGACATTTACAAGGTCAGAGGAGTGGATGGCTGTCTTGTTAAGAGACATAAGCCTTGGCTTATTGACCACTGTAAGTTACATCTAGGCACATCTGAGAGCAGACAGCATTACTACTTTGCTCTGTTATTCCTATTTAGAGCCTGGAGGAATGAGGCTGAATTGGAATGTGACTGTGATACATTTGAGAAAGAGTTTAATCGCAGTTACAAGACATTCAGAAGTCAATACTCAGAGATATACATACAGAGACTAGATACTGAGAAGGAGCAGCTTTAAAAGGCACAGAAGCTACTTGAGGAGGATACTCCTGTTAGCTCACAGAACAATCTTGATCCAGAAGGATAAGGTATCCTTGGGGAACCTCTGCCTCTGAATGCCCCAGAAGTACTCATTTCGGAAGTGGAGAGTGCCATGGAACATGGTACGCACTGTGGTGCTGACCCAGCTGGGCTGAGACAGAGACCAATGGGCAACAACGTGTGGTTCACTCTCAGGTAACTGACTCAGTCTGGCATGGGATACTGCATGAAGAGAAGAAATGTGACTGTCTTGACTACAAACCACTGCTATTGTTTATTTGTGGGTCAGCTGGTACAGGGAAGAGTTTCCTTATTGAGGCCATCACGGCTGAAATACATAGCTTGACAGGGTCAGTGATGTCTGTTGCTGTTGGTGCTCCCACCAAACTGGCAGCATACAACATTGATGGCGTGACATTACACCATCTGTTCATGTTGCCAGTGAAGCATGGCAAAGCAGGAGAGTATTGGAAACTGTCATTTGAGGTTGCATCTTAGTTTCATTCAATGTTTTGTAAGATGAAGTTACTCATCATTGATGAGATTAGTATGGTCTCTAATTTGATGCTTGCCAGTATACATCTACATCTACAGGAGATCCTGGGGACTGACTATGAAGCTGCATTCAGTGGAAAAAGTGTTGTTGTATTTGGAGACCTTTTACAGCTTGCACCTGTGAATGCAGAACATGTCTTTGCAACTCTGACTGTGAAGCAGGCCAAGAATACACTTGGCTGCATTGGAGGTTTTAACCTGTGGGAGTTATTTATCTATGTCGAGCTGTATCAGAACTTGCACCAAAGTTCTGACATGACTTACAAGGCACTGTTGGATCAAGCTCATACAGGTTCTCTGTCACCAGAACATGTTGCAATGTTAAATGTGTGAAGAATCAGAATGGACACTACCTCCATAGAAATTGCATGTGATGTTTTCAGTGATGTGTGTTCCACGGGCACAAGCATTGTGTGTCTTATGCCATGACTAAAGAAATGCGCTGAGTTCAACAGTGTCATGTTGCAGTGAGAAAATCAAGAAATGATCACACTGGATGCTGTTGACACAGTCGATGGGTGTCATTTTAAGTCGGAAGCTGGTAGCTAAGATGACTGAATGACTGTCTGAACTGAAGTTAGATGTTTCATGCACAGCTGGTCTAGAAGCTGTACTTACAGTTTATAAGAATGCACATGTCATGCTGTGATGCAATCTTGATGTGGATTGTGGTATGGTAAATGGTGCCATGGGTAGCATCATTGACTTTGCCTACGATGTTCAAAAGACATTTATCGAGACACTTGTTGTCCACTTTGACAACATGGAACATCCTGTCCGGATTGATTATACCTGTGTTAATTTCCAGATATTGAAGGATATCTTTGTGAACAGGAGACAGTTCCCAATATGTGTTGCATATGCTGTCTTCATGCACAAGTCTCAAGACTTGAGTTTGGATTCAGCAATGGTGGAGATAGGTACAGACATTTTCAAAGATGCATGAGCTATGTCGCACTTTCACGTGTACTTAGTCTTTCTGGGTTGCACATCATAACAGTCGCACCTTAGCAGATATGTGCTGACAAGCACTGTATCATTGCATACAACAGATTACATACTCTATACCAGCCACAGATGTCTTTAATACCACTACCAATGTACGTGGTTGTCTCACATCCTTCAGTCACATCTACAGTTGGTAACAAAATAAAACGAGCTTGTACAACTGATGGAACTGTGCAGAGTTCTAAGAAGGTCACAATGTCAAATACAGATGCGGATTCAGCTGTTGTTCAGAAATCAGTTGGAATAGCTGTTGTGCCTGTGTTTGACAACAGTACTAGAGTTAACTGCTATGCTAATGCAGCTATGCAGGTCTTTCTCCATATGCCACACTTTGTTGAGGCAATATCTGCTTCACAAGACACTGCACTATCAAAGAAGTTGAAGCAGGTTGTCAACATTGCTTCTGGTCAGTCTATGAATGTTCAGTCACTAACACCTCTGCGGCAAGTGCTGGGCACATATGATGGATGCAGTACATTTGCTGCAAACATGCAGCAGGACGGTACCGAGTTGATGATGGCTATCATAAACAGCCTGGATGAAGAAGGAACTTCTATGCATCACTATTTTACTGTGTCATATGTTACCAAGTACATATGTCTGTTATGTGGTTATTCAGAATGAGAAACCGCAGAAGACATGCTGTGGGTTTCTCTGTTTGTGCCTCAGAGTAAAACTGTGAGATTTTGGGAGCTGTTTACTAATGCTGAAAGTGGTCACCTACATGTGAGCTGTGGAGGTACATGTACTCAGTCCATACATCTCAGGACTTCATCTCAATATCTTATGCTAGTATTGTATAGATTTGACTCCAATATGCTCAGAGTTGACACACCCATCACTGATTTCACAGCTGGTAGAGTACTATTTAACCAAGCAGTGTTTGACACTCATGCTGTAATCTACCACTATGGCCAGTCTGTACATTCTGTACATTACACTTGTTTGTTGAGGTACAGAACTGGATGGGTCTAGTGTGACGATTCAACAAGCTCTTTCAAACAGAGACTGCCGTGACACTTAAGAAATGCATATGTTCTGATACTGAAGAATTATGACAATCTTAATGTGTCAGAGGAAGTTACACAACGTGTGAAATTCCTTTACTTTGCTGTCCATTTTTTTCTTACAGAGTGAGTTTTGTCACACTGTCATTTGTTATTAGCAAATGTACAGTTGCGATTACACAGGAGATATATCATAAGGCTTTGTTGCATATCTAGACTCATTGTGACTTTAAGATTGTTGCATTGATCAGTGACACAGTGAAAATAGTTGCAGTGGTCTTTAATCGGCACCAGCTGTCTTCACAGTCACTAGAGAAACCACACTTACATGTCTAAAAAAGACTTCTGCATGTCAAAAGAGATATTCCTATCTGGTCAAATTCTTCTGTCATGGTCTTTTGTTATGAGTGTGTTATATGCAGACATGAGAAATCACACTTGGCACATTTGCTACATGTGTGATTGTACTAAGGTACAATGCTTGTCCAAGCATATTTACAGCACTGTGTATCATATCTTTAACTAAAAAGTAACAGCACTCTGTCACGTGTTGAGAACTATTATGTGTGCTCTGTATTCATTTTTTTCTTCTTATGCTTGCGTCTTGAACAAATATCTAAACTGTTTTTCACAACAGTGCATTACTATGACTGTTTTATTGTCATGTATCTAGATTGTATATATATATATATATATATATATATATATATATATATACACACACAATGCTTAATATATTTTAGGTAGTACTTAGTACTCTGTTGTAAACACTAATAGTATTAACTAACATATACGTTGATTGATAGCATTATAAGTATGAATTTTCTCTTAAACAGTTATAGACTCATAAAGAGTAAGAAGTAGTATGCTTATATTTGTTAGCATGAGATATTATGCAGTTGCACATATGTAATGTTCTGTTATGTCATACCCCATCATTAATAATAAGTTTATGTGTACCATTGCAGATATCTTTATCATTTAGTGCACAAAGTTTTTGCTTATCATATCGTAAGATGTTATATTCATAGTATTCAGTTACAAATTGCTTTCATGTAAGTAAAATATGTTACAGATGTAGGTGTTTAAGTAGTTCTGTACCTATGTAACTATTTTTTGAACATTTACAGTGATGTATATAATACCGTTACCATATAGTATCAGAAATCTTTGTGTTTTACCTTAACTTGATGTATGTTAACAATAGTTGAAAACTGTACATCAGACACTTTCACTGATGACAACTGAGCATTTTTTTGTTCCTGATAATATTCTCTGATCGCCTCTATTGAGGGGTCGGGTGGGAATTTTCCAAATGCAGTAATATTGCAGTATGACTTGACATGTACTTCTATGTGTATATGTATTCATATGACTACACATAGACTACATTAACATTCAGTATTTAACTGTTAGTTTCAGATATATATTTTCTTAGTAAACCATAGCCTGTTTGTACTGCTATGAGTTTATAAGTCGCATCTGGTTTTTTGCCCAACCCAGGAACATTCACACTATCAGTCACACAATAACAACAATATCATTACTGTTTCATATGTGTAAACCGTATTCAGGGGGTGATGTTATGCCTGCCCTTCTTGTCACAGATTTACTGTCTGTGATATTGGTTTACATGTATTTCAAGCAACAGTGAAAAACATTTATGTGATTGTTTTGTGAGACTGATTTTTGTGCACCAATTTGATTTTTAATTCGGCATTCTCACAATTATTAATTGAGCAATAAATCTTATTAAGCCTTATCCACCTATACTGTATCTTTCTTTTATCATAATGTAACAGTGATACTATGTATGTTGGTGTTGTTGCAGTACTGCATTTAAGCATACTGCATGATGTTCATTGCTACATTCTTTCCATTTATCACTGTGGCGGGGACCATTGCATGCCTGAGACCATGCAAGTCATTAATCTGGTAACTAGAGTCTACCTGCAATCAGGGAGGTATACCATAAATATCCATGTCCTTTGTTTAACTGTGGGTCTCCACTCAGGATGCAGTTGCTATTGTGGTTGGGGGGGATTCCTGCCTCAGACTGTGCAACTTCTAACTCGACAAACTTGTGTATTATTGGAATTACAGAGGTGCACCATTGAAGCCCATCACCTTATGTTTGCTGTGGCTCTATACTCAGTACACAATACCTGGTCTGGGGGGAGGGCATTGCCTGACTAAGCCCATGCAGCTCCTAACTGTAGTAACTAGACTGTACTTGCAATGAGAGAGGTGTACCATTCATATCCATGGGCTTATTTTTGCTGTGGCTATCCACTCAGCATGCAGTCATAACTGTGGTTACTACAGCGTACCTGTAAACAAGGAGGTGTACTGTCGATGTCCATGCCCTTTTTGTTTTACTATGGCTCACCACTCAGGATGCAGTACCTCCTCTGGTGCTGGGGGGGGATTCCTAACTGAGACTGTGCAACTCCTAGCTGTGAAAACTTGTGTGCAGCTGCAATCAGGGGAGCATACTATTGATGTCCATGAACTTATTTTTGCTGTGCTTCTACACTCACTATGCAGTACCTGGTCTGTGTAGGGGGTGGGGGAGCATTGCACCATGCAACTCCTAACTGTGTTAACTTGAGTGTACTTGCAATTAGGGAGGTGTACCACTAATCTCCACAACCAAAATGTTGCTGTGTCTCTCCACTCAGGATACAATACCTTATCTATAGTGTGGGAGGAGTATCGCATGGCTGAGCCCGTGCAAGGCATAAGTGTGGTAACTGAAGTGTACCTGCAATCAGGGAGGTGTACCATTGATGTCCATGGCCTTTTGTTTTACTGTACCTCTCCACTCATGATGCAGTACCTCCTCTGGTGGGGGGGGGCAAATTCCTGGCTGAGACTGTGCAACTCCTAGCTGTGAAAACTTGTGTGCAGCTGCAATCAGGGAAGCATACTATTGATGTCCATGAACTTATTTTTGCTGTGCTTCTACACTCACTACGCAGTACCTGCTCTGTGGTGGTGGGTGGGTGATCATTGCAGGGCTGAGACCATGCAACTCCTAACTGTGCTAACTTTACTGAACTTGCAGTTAGGAAGCTACACCACAGATATACATAGCCTCAGTTTTTCTGTGACTCTCTACTCAAGATACAGTAGCAGGGCACCACTGCATCACTGAGTCCATACAAGTCACAACTGTATTAACCAAAGTGCATCAAACCACCAAAAGACACATCTGTGAGATGTTGAGTGCCTTCCTTCCAAACTGCAGCCCAAAGGTGCATAGAGTAACACAGTGTGTACAAAGAATGTATGTATTGTAATGGCACTGGAAGCTTAAAAGCAGCATGGAAAGCACTTAATTGCTAATATCTCAGCAACCGTACGATGTAGAAAAAAATTTAAATGTCACAAAAATCATTATTTTCCTCACACTGTTTTAGATATATGAGCCCCAAAAGGCATGGCATACGCCACCATGTTAGTCTATGGGAAAAAGCATCAACTTCGGAGTATCGTAACTTTAGAGCCATATAATATTATTTCACCAACCCATCAAAAGGCACATCTGTGACATGCTGGCTGCCTTTCCTCCAAATTTCAGGGCAAAAGACCTAACCATTCTTTTGTAGCAAGGTGGCAAAAAACTTCTGTCATTTTGGCCATAGTGTTGCAAAGTACTTTCATGATTTGCAAAAGCTTTCTCACAGATTTGCGAAAGTGTCATCCATGCAAAAGTACTTTGCGAAAGTACTTTTTCCAGAAATTTGAAAAACATATTTCTGTGGTGTTTAACCACAAAATAAAGAAATAGTTGGCATCCCCAGGCTCCGACTAGGTGAACACAAGAAAAATTGTGTCCCTAGATCGTCCCAATTTTAAATGCCAAGCATTTTTCTGATCGCTAACTGAAAACAAAATGGCTGATTTGTGAAAGTACTAGGGCCATTTGCGACAGTAAACAGTGCATTTGCAAAAGTGTTGAACTTTTGGGTAACTTTTCCCATTGACTTATAATGGGAACTTATGTTTTGAATAACTTTTGAACCGTTTAATATTTTTTAACGAAATCTTCAAAAGGCACATCAGAGACACTGGCTGCATATTTCCTGAAGTTTTCAGACCAATTGTGCAAACCGTGTGACCTGTGGGTGAGAGCAAAGAAATCGCAAAAAAGCATAATTGTGCAATTCGTTGTCAGTTAGTAACTCCACAGCCGTATATCTGACCAGTACAAAACTTGTGCAGATACCAAGATCTACCAAGCCCAATCATCCATACCAATTTCAGGCAAATCTGTTGAATAGTGGCAAAGTTATTAGGGTGCAAAATTTGACCCTTTAACCTTAAAAGTGCTACTCAACCCTAACTATGGTAGCACTACTGTGCTACCATTATTTATAGATATATATATTCATGGCAAAAAAATCCATTTAATGCATCAGTTAGGGTTGTTCCACAGCGACAAAAGTGAGGGAAATTCGCTGTTAGGGTTGAAAACCCTAACTCCGAATTCACCCCCCCAGCACCACACAGACACAGACACACACACACACATTCAAGTATGGGGGAGGACCAAGTCAACACAACCAATGACAGACATCCACCAGCAGGTGACAGAAATAACAAACACTTGTCTAAATGTACTATGAGACATCCCCACCCACCTGACCAGGTACTGCATGCTCAGTGGAGATCAACAGCAAAACTGAGGCCATGTACACCAAACGTACACATCCCTGATTGTAGCTGCACACAACGTACCACACTTAGTAGTTGCATGGCCTTACCTACCGATGCTCCACACCACACCACACCACACCACTTGTGGTGGGCCACCTGAGCAATAGAGTTAAGCAAAACCAAGGAGTTGTACAGGTATAATATCTCTGATTATAACAAGGGTTTGAGAAACACAGCTTTCTAATTGACTGTAAACATTGTAACAGCCTTATGTTTAGTTTTTGTAACATACATGTAGAGCCTAACCATATGATGAACATGGTTAAATGTTGTTTAAGAAACAGTTTTATTATGATAGCAATAAGCCACTGTCAGTATTATGTCAATGGTCAGTTTATCACTGTCTAGCGACATGTGGCACTCGGATATGCCTCATTCAACATTAAACCCCTACAGGGTGATTAACAGACCATTTAACATAACTGTTGGTCATGCCTTATTGCTTAATTGTCTTTATGAGTAGATACTCTCCCTTTGCTAGGCACTGCAGCAGCTTTGCAACACAGTGTCCCACCCAGTTACACCATACACTGTCTAGTTGCTGGAGAATGGCTGTGAATATGAACTCATGAAGAAGAACAGTGTAACTTGATAATTACAGTCATCGAAACTCTAGTGTGATTATAACTGACAGACTCAGTGATAGAGGATAACCCCTGCTGTCCTACTACATTTACCACATTATGAGTTAAATCAATACTAAAAGACATTCTGTTTATATCTACACCATACCTACCTCATTCCTGTTGTAGCAGAATTAACATAGTTATCACTTTGATAGCATCAGTGACAGAAGTGTGGCAAACCCAAACACTAGGCATACAGCCTGGTATGAAACAACTGTTACAAAAATCACACTGTGTCCATAAGTGCCATAGATCACTCATTGCAACAATAGCAAATCTATTACTATTTGAATAAGTTAGTTATCACAGATGCAATGAGATTGTCTTTATCAGGTACAACATACTCAGTAAGTGCCTACAGGAAAATCTATCCTATATAAATGTCTGATACAGGTACATCATTGTTGGCTCAGTAGTGCTATGACATTGAGAAGTTGCTTGGCCTGATCCATGCAATTACAATCTTTCTTACAAAGAATACTTACTGCATCTTTAACATTGAGACACACTGAAGGTCTATGTATGTACATCAGCAGTACACCTTCATCAGTAAGAATGCATGTGATACTGGCAGAGCCAATTTCACAGCGTTGAACAGGCAATGCTTTTCCATATGTTTACATCAGCCTCTCTATGTTGACTAAACCATTGCAGTAAATGTAGTACTATGTAAATCACTTACTAAATGTATCACTAATTTTATCTTGAGCATGCTAGTGTCTTGTAGTTAATTTATGTGCTTCTCTTAATTAATGTATACTCAGTAGTGTTAAAACCTTTCTACAACTGTCATCATGCACCTTCAGCATTTATATTGAATAACGGCACAGTACCAGTTGTGGTGTGGTGTGGTGTGGTGTGGGGCATCGGTAGGTAAGGCCATGCAACTACTAAGTGTGGTACGTTGTGTGCAGCTGCAATCAGGGATGTGTACATTTGGTATACATGGCCTCAGTTTTGCTGTTGATCTCCACTGAGCATGCAGTACCTGGTCAGGTGGGTGTGGATGTCTCGTAGTACATTTAGACAATTGTTTGTTATTTCTGTCACCTGCTGGTGGATGTCTGTCATTGGTTGTGTTGACTTGGTCCTCCCCCATACTTGAATGTGTGTGTGTGTCTGTGTCTGTGTGGTGCTGGGGGGTGAATTCGGAGTTAGGGTTTTCAACCCTAACAGCGAAATTCCTCACTTTTGTCGCTGTGGAACAACCCTAACTGATGCATTAAATGGAGTTTTTTGCCATGAATATCCTGTCTTTCAAGTATCACTCAGCATACTACATGATTTATAGTCCTAAGAATAGTGCACATACATATAAAACAATGTTTCAGTATCAGAAATATTTCTACTGTTGTGGTTGCACTTACTGTCATTCTCTTAATTACTTTATTAATTGTCACTTGTCATTCTCGTTCCATGTAGTAGTTTTAATGTTAAAGTGTCTTAATCATTTTGTTTGTGATCACATATGTAACTTTAAAATGTGCATAACTAAAGACAATATGACATGAGATGGACACTATTAGTTCATGTACTAAACAAATGGATATGCTATTATAGTAACTTGAGATTTCAAAGAGTGCTTCCACTATCAACTGAGGTCGTACCATCAATCATGTGAACAGCAGTGGAAGAGGTTTGTTGTACTGAATACATATACTGGACCACCAGGGCTATGTTCCGGGGAGGGTTTACTGCTTACATCCCAGGAACGGGAGTTTTGCTCCACTAGACCACCAGGCTTATGTTCGGGGGTCAGCTTTACTGTTTACATCCTGTGAATGGGACTTTCAGTCCACTACACCACCAGGGCTATGTTCGGCAGGAGGGCGGGTTGTGTTTCACAGTGATACACCTTGAAATCAGCTTCTCAGTACACTGGACCACTAGGTATGTATTCACAGGAGGGCTGTTTTTAAACTAGAGCAGCCCGTGGTCAGGCTTCCGGGGGAGGAACATTTCTGCTGTTGCCCACAATAGGCCCAGTGGTGGGGTGGTGTTGGGAAGTGTCACTCTTTTGACCACGATTAGGCTGCACTATGGGACATGGAGTGGCTTGGGGGCCAGCGACAGCTGTCACGTGCTGTGTCGTCCCATGCAATTCAGCAGTTTACCTGTGCATGATTGTTGACTTGAGCATTTTTTTGGCCTGAAAGTTGTGCAGGAGCAGGTTCCAGGTTGCGGCTTCACAACTCTACACAGCCTTGCTGAATGTCAGGCTGTGCACTTAGTCCATGGTTCGTCCCCCTGCAGTTCATTATGCATTGATTTGCATTGCACTGTTACTCAGCATGTCTTCTGTGGTGGAACCGCCTCCTGCTGAATATCGCAGAGATGGAGCAAGTCTTCACTTGCACAGGCACTACCCTTTTACACATGTTGCAACCCTTTTGAATATCTTGTCCATTAAACTATAATACTAATAGAAGGAGCATTTGTCACACAGAGACTGGTGGGCCCTTGGAATGAGTCCCTTGTCACTTATTTGTCCTAAATCAAAGATGCTTTTAAAACTCAGCTGTATAGGAATTGTTATGAAGGAAGCTAACATGACTACATAAGAGATATTGGCTGGGAACAAGTATGGCCTATTCTTTACTGTCTGGCCTCCTCCACTCCCTTGAAAATTTCTATGAACCTTTCTATTAACTATCTTTATATTATGGATAACAATACTGCCACATATACCCAATGTTAATATGATATGGTTATGACAATTGTCCCAAAAATGTTGCGGCTTGAATATCACACTTTATCTCTTGAATATGAATAAGACACCAAACACAAGAGAGTATAGTTGTAGTTATTTAGTATAAAAATATTGTCAATATAAAAAATGACAAACAAAAATATATTTTTTTATACATAAAAAAATAGATTTTTATAAAAGAATATATACATACACCGAAAAAAGGTGTGTATTACTTCATACACATTTTATAAATAAAATACAAAAATCTTTTTTAAATATTTATAAAAACATAAAAAATATTTTCTATCGTTTTATACAGTCAAGACTTAGAGAGGTGTGTGCACTGCATCAGGCAATCCAGGCTGTAAGCTGGATGCAATGTGGAGGCGCAAAGAAGTAGAAGCTGTTGCGCCATCGGAGATGACACGGACCTCTATGAAGGGTGGCCAGTCACCCAGGGAAGCTGCAGGAACAGTTGGTAGCTGCGGGTGAAGCACTGCTATGTGCAACAGCACCATCACCCACTGCTCGACCGGCTCAGGGCAGGTTCACAGTCTGCTGCTGTGCATCCAAGAGACTGGATTTTGTCCAGCCTCTCAAGGATGCCAGCGCTTCTCCCGCAGACTGCGAACTCGCGAGTGAGCCGGCTGTAGCAGCGGCAATGGCCTGTGCATCTTCGCAGTCGCCGGCGCCCTACAAAGATAAAGAAAAAACAGTTATGGTGAATATATAACACAAATTCAACAATTACAACTGTAAACTATTTCACTTCAAATATTTCTTATCTAATACAATATCAGAAATGCATTCATTTTAAAGTAATGATAATACTTTAAACTATGATGCAACACTATTCATTATACAATGTGGTAAATCCAATATGTAGAATCCTGCATCCTGAGTGGTTGGCTGGCACAATGACCACCGTGATGAATCCTCCAGTGTACCCAGTGGAAGAAGTGCCAGCCAACCTTATACCATGCTAATCCGGTCACATTCACTTCAAACAAAACTGCTGCGCTTTGTCCTGTTGCCAGTTCGCTAAAACACCACAGACATTTTTTAGCTAAATGACCTCCTCTTTCGAACTGTAGGGACCTCAGTGAGTTAGAACGCAGTTAAAAAACATAAAAAAACAACATTCTGCATTGTATTATAAAAATTTATCCTCCGACAGTGTGGGTACACTGGAGGATTTAACACCACTGGTGTGACTCAGTCACTCGGCTGTGACTGCGTGGCCGAATCACACCAGCGTGTTAAATCCTCGATGTTACCCCTCCCTGGAAGGATAAATTGCTTAAATATCTAATTTGTCTCTCTGTCATACTTGACTATCTATATTATCTAATAAGCTCACAACATAAAAAATGTATAGTTAGCTGCGACTATAGTGCTACTCTTAGATTTTCTTTCACTACTCAGAACTATTCTGTATATCATACTTTAGCATTATTTACACTATTATGCCATGAGGTGGAAATACATCCTCATCAAGTGTGAGAATGTTTACTTCACCATGTCTGCCTATAATGTGTAGTCATGTATTCAGTGAAATTAAAGTACCTTGAGAGTAGCAGTATTATAAAATTCTTTTCATGCGTACACTATCATGATAAGTTTAATGATACTTTTAAACTGGACAGCTTTTCACCCGTGTTTCAAGATCTCAGCACAGATCAGTACTTTAAATAAATAAGTCACTAATATAAGATGTGATGCAAAACCATGCCAGATATCGAGTCAAGCTCAGCAGAGTTGTGCAGGCGCAACCCCAAAGCTGTGCCTGCAGAAGTTTGAGAAAAAAAAAGGATCAATTTCAGTGCCAACCACAAGTGAGCTGCGGCACTGCAGGATGCAACACAGGAGCTGGCACCTGTGCATGCCCTCAACACTCTGTCTCATACGTCTGAACTGTTTGTTCCCAAAATGTGTTACATTGCTTCTCTAAATGTTGAAAGAATAGGAAAACCGTGTAACACTTAATCTAATTTTACAATTAGAAGCCCACAACACTGTAAAAATGTTTGCATTTAAGTTCATAAAGTCCTCAATTTATTAAATTAATATATTTACAGTTCTGCACCGAATGAATTTGCCTGACAAAAGTTGTTGAGGAACAGTGACAGTGTGTGTGTGTGTGTGTGTGTGTGTGGGGGGCAGTGTCTTTTTGAGACAGCTTGTCATTAATGAGCCAATATCTCTCACTAAGTGACAGAAAAAAATGGCAGTGACTTTAAATTTATTTAGATGTTTTTAGCCAATGAGTAACCTGCATGGGCAGAGGGATACTTGAGTGGGTGAGAGGGTACTGGGGCTGATACTTTTTATTTGCTGGGCATGTATTGAAAGTTAATGTACACCCCTGGGAAGGGCACTAGCCAATCAGATGCAGGAAACAAATACCCCATTTTCTAAGTGTAGTGAGACAACTTCCATAGTGTTATTTAGAAGCGTCACGATATTCATAGGGTGAGCATAAACAGTCCCAACATTACCTTCATTATTAGTTTTATCGACATCCCTCAGTTCATCATCACCTTTAAAAATACACACATATGCCAGTGCACTGAACAGCATCGCACTACATTGTACAGGTAAGCATTAGGCTGGCAAGGCTGAAGACATACACACTGCACAGCTATTCACTTTTACTGCGTAAAACGGCTCATGAACACTATAAGGCACACTTTTAAACTTGTCTATTGAGAAAAAAACAAATTAAACATTATTGTACACTTTATGCAGTGCACAACATTTATGTAACTACAATATCCTACCACCATGTTTGTGTTTTGGGGGTTGTTGGATATCTGCAGTGATCAATGCATTCACACCCTTACAAGGTCACATCACACGTAAAGTAAGTTATGTAGACAGTGATTCACCCACCCACAGCAAACAAAATAAAGTGGTGCTACAGTTAACACCGAAGCTCTCTTGTCACACCCCAAACTATTTTACATTAGCAGTGAGTATCCAATAGACAGTGCACTCCCCCTATCATATAGTAGGACTGCAAAGTGTAATTCTCAACAGGAGCATTGATCACCACAGAACGTTGACAACCCTATGGTACTTCTCAAGGATGCACATAATATCAGCAATCGATTTTCACTTACGTGGTGGGCTGGCGCCGGCTTCCTGCTTCACCTCCACACGTTCCACAACAGCAGCTTCCCTGGGCTCTATTAAAGGAAACAAGAAAAAAAATGATCACATTAATAGATGAAATATGAAGGTCAAACTGTTTTTGTTAAAAACATCAATTTCTTCAATAATGTATTTTCAAAAACATTACTCACAAATATATTGCATTCAGTGCAGAACAAGTAGTGCCTGACCATGGATCACAATACTTATAGCATTGTCATAATGCATGGTTGAGACACATGAACATCATAAAAACATTACATGTATGTTCAATTTACATACATGCATACCTAATAATATGAGACTCTGTTCCTTTAATAGTTTAAAAATGTGAGTTATAATAAAAAAAAACACAAATACAACGATAATGTCACTGTTCAGTCAATGACCCTCTAGCTGAATGTAGCAGCCATGGATGTGTTATTAACCATATGACCCCTACAGGGGTATAAAAACACATTAACAAACATGTAGATATTCTATTATGCACATTTATAACTATTACAATAATAAAAATGAAACATTGGCATGACATATATAAATATTAACTAAATATAATCTAGAGACATATCATTATTCTCACCAGATAATTTAGCAGCACACCATTTAATTCCACCGACACACCTACAACACTACAACAACATTAGAATTTGTTATCTATTTAACCAATAAGGCATGACCAGAGGTTATGTTAATGGTCTGTTAATTACTTCTAGGGGTGTAATGTGGCACGAGGCATAGCCGAGTGCTACCCCAGAGGTGATGTGACCATGTAACATAACCCTAGGAGTGCCTTATTGCTATTATAATAACAATGCTTTCTAAATAGTGTTTTACCTTGTTCAGCATATGATTAGGCTGTACATGTATGTAAATCAAAGATGAACATAGGGCTGATACAATGTGTATAACCAATCAGAAAGCTGTATTTCTCAGACCCTTCTTATAATACTCATTATGAACCGGCGATCGTAAATGGACGATTCTGATTGGCTGAGAAGTCTTTGAAGCCGTGATGATATCTAGCTACATCATCACGCCTTCAAAAAGTCTCCGGCCACCAGCCTCCTTACCCATAGCAAATCATTCCGACGGCAATGGGCAGTCACACTTCAACCAGCTCTTCACTCGCTCCGATGGAAAACGCAGTTTCAGCAGCAGCTCCGAGTGTCACAAACGGGCGAGCACACCAAGATAATTTAAAACAATGTTGTTGTTGGCACTGTCAGTAAAACTTCTTACATTTATTAATACAGACAAAGCTGTAATTTTTTTTAAAGGCAGCGTTGCCACGTTCGTGCAGCTTTACGTCTCCCTTACTTGCTCGCTCTTTTCAAAATCGCGCGCTTGCCTGCTCGTTTGCTTCACGTACTAACGCTTACATTTGTAACATCTTCCTGCCTACTTAGTGATATATTGGAAACTCTTGAAGTGCCCCCACTAGTCAGTCTGCTCCCTTTCAAACTGTGACTTCAGTCCTCTCATGGCTCCAATGATACTTTCACATATGTGGTAGCACTAGAAATGTTCATATTTTCCCAAAAAGTCACCACATAAATAGGATGTCTCCTGACCACACTATATTTTTTGGGTGGGGACAATGTTCACAGCTGCACCTCCTCAACAAAACAACTTCAATTACACTAGGGACCACCTGCTGGCCCAGAGCCTCCAGGAACTATTTTATTAAAGCGTACTCCTCCAACACCTCAAAAACACATTTTCATAATGATTGAAAAGATTTTTTTTTTTTACTGCTAAAACTTGTATTCCTGTTCATAATAGCAAGAATGCACTCCAGGGTGTGGTATATCGTGGGATATCGTCAATTCATCGGGTCGTTGGATGCACTCCGTCCTCGCGGCCTTGTGCCCAACCACCGGTGGCGACGTCCATGATATACCACACCCTGTCGTCATATTATAAATAATAACCAACAGGGTGTGTGTCATTTAAGATAACGTCCGCCTCAGTTGTTGGACACCTCCAGCCTGCGTACTCTTGCGAAACCACCGGGCGTGGCGTTATCCCAGCAGACACACCTGTCGAGCATTGTTGTAATTGTACATTGAACTCCTCCAACAAAATTAGCAGTGGAGAATACCTGCCTCCCACAACACCACATCTACCGCTATCTACACCCATACATTGTCAGATTCATGAAGAATATAATTCCACTCACATCTGTTGTAATACCAGTTTGTTATGGTAGTACAGGATCTTCTGCCATGGTGGCACTGCACAATCATTAGAGTTGGTAAACACCTTTTTGTAAGTATTTTGGTGCATATTCAGAGATAGTTAACCAAGCATCCATGCACCACTGTAGCTCCCCAAAGCGTATCCCTGATGCTACACTGCCGTGAAATGCCGATCTCATCCATAACTAAGCAATAATACCGACAGAATTGTTGTTAGCCGTGCTAGGATAACATCACACCTCAGGTGGTTGGGCACAAGTCCGCAGTCTGAGTGCGTTCAACAGCTGAGGCGTGACGTTATCCCAAACAACACACACCCTGAAGGGCATTATTGCAATTATACAATGGGTCATTCTTATGCAGAAGAAAAGACAATTTTAAAGATGTTTCTGTGTGCAAAAATATTTTTTTTTTGAACAGCAGATGAAACAATCAAGCAAATAATCAGGATGATCATCCAGCAGATATTGTACTGATTAACATCACGAGTCCAATCCAATACTGACCAATCACAGTCCAGCATTTTTTATTGCCATTGTATAATGTTACGTAACCTACTAAATGTATCCCTTCAGCTCAAGAGCAGCAAAATGCCCAACTGCAGCCAGTAAGTTACAAACTCAGCCCTTGTTCTGAACATATACGTGCTGTTCTACTGACTGAAATGTCTATTTGTTCGTAGTTAGCGTAAACCCCCCTGTCTGAAGATAGGCCTGGTGGAGTGGGTGTTGCAGGATATTCCTTAATCTATCATAAAGTTGCACCGCAGTATTGTTCCCCCATGCCTGCAGCCTGTCATGGCACCACACAAAATTTGTCATGGACCAACAGACCTGCATGGTAATATCATGCAAATCACAGCATGACAACATACAAATGTGCCCACACTGCATCTTGCAATCATGACAATACCACATTTCATGTCACATTTCAAATATTGCTCCAGACATACAGCTGTCCAGCTAATTTGCACTACACAATACCTTCCGTGTATTAATGCCACAATTTCAATATCACACACTTGTGTCATAAGAAACCCTCATTTCTTATTTGAAAACAACCTAGGAACTTTGTAATAATAAAGTCTTACCGTCAGACTCAATGACAATGACACTCTCAGTGTCTGACTGGCCACCCTCCACAGGTTCGCTCGCTGCTGGCACTACCTCGCTCGTAGCTGGGGAATGCCTCCGATGTCCTACAATAAATCAAAAAAAATACATGTTAATGTTAGGTGTAAATCAGACAACATTTTTTTAACACTGACAGCAACAGTTGTTAAAAATAGTACTTTCTAATTTCTATCACGACGGTATTACTGTATTCAATCTTCGATTATACAATGCAAGGAAAAAATCCTGGGCTCTGATTGGTCAGTCTTGGGCTGGACCCGTGATGTTAATCAGTACAAGATAACAGCTGTGATGTTAATCAGTACAAGATCACGGGTGTAGTCTCAGCCTTACTGTGAACCTGCTGATCAGCATGACCATGCTGATCATTTGCTTGATTGTTTCATCTGCTCTTAAAAAAAAATATTTTTCCACACAAAAACATCTTTAAAATAATTTTTTTTTTCTGTGTAACAAAGAAACATTGCATTATACCAATAATGCCCTCCAGGGTGTGTGTTGTTGGGGATAACGTCACGCCTCAGTTGTTGGACACACTCGGACTGCGGCCTCGTGCCCAACCACCTGAGGCACGACGTTATCACAGCACGACACACACCCTGTTGAGCACTATTGCTTTATTGATATATATGTAAGAGACTAAGCACAAACAAAACAATGTTCAATACTATTTTCAAAATATTGCTATGATAATACAAATAAGGCACTCTGACTGTATATATCAATGGTAACTTAATCACTGTGTAACTGATGTAGTACTCAGCTGTGCCTCATACGACATTACGCCAGTAAGCAGTCATTTACACAACATTGAATAACCACTACTGATGTCTCATTGCTTATTTAATGCATGCACAGATCTGATAACTGCTCCATTCTGAATCACCAGCCCTGCGCTGTGAAAATAATTTTGCACAGGTGTCTCCAGGGTAATATTCAATAAAATTGTGCAATGGACCAACTTCTTTCACTATCACCCCCAGCGACAGCCACTGGACATGTCGCACTGCAACTTGCGCCACCACAAGTTGCCAGAGTTGAGCATAAAATTAGCAGTGGCAGAAGTACCATTGCGCCATACACAAATTTCAGAAATTCAAAAGCTGGCATGCAAATGAGATAATAGTTAATACAAGACGAACGTGGGATAATTTACATCTATTTATGGCCACATTTGCATGCCATTAGCATGTAGGTCCATGATGCACAAGCATTTGCACCTGGCCACCCTACTAAGCAGCAGCTGTTGGAGACCGATGCACCCTGCAGCCCAATGACACACACTATCTCTCTGTCAACATTAACCCTCCCCCAGACACATCCTTAAGCACAATCACAGGCAATAAAGTAACATGACCCCCCACCCACACACCTACTGACGCCCCATCACGGGCAATACAGTAACATCATTCATAAATATGGAGTGTCATGTACATTATGGGCTGCACGTCCATTGGCTATAGTTCGGCATCAATGGTCATGCAGTCATGCCAGGCAGTTATTCGGCAGCCAGCGTGGCATCAGGTGGGTGGGATGCTGCCACCCACTGCCTACAAAGGGAGGAGCAGGGTAGAGGGGCTTCAGACAGGACTGGAGGGGCACTAGGCAGCAGGCTGACTTTTTGAGGTGGTAGTAACTTGACATTCTGCCCACAATCAGACATTACAATCCACTGGACCACCAGAGCCATATTTTGGTTGAGAAGGGCTCCACATTCTGCCCATGATCATGCACTGGAAGTGATACATGTTCTGGCCATGATTGGGCTTTGGGAGATGTGTGAGAAGGGGAGGTCATGTTACTTTATTGCCCTCGATCACACTGTGGGAGATCTGTAGGGCGGGCATGTAACTTTATTCATGCAGGCGGGCATCAAGAGATGTGCAGGTGGGCGGTATGTTACTATATGCACACAATGGGGCTGGTGGGGGGCACAAGAACCAACTACGGGTCCAGCCAGGAGTGGCAGCTGCTGTGTTGTACCCTGCAATACAGCAGCTCACCTGTAGTTGGCCGTCAACTTCATGTTTTGGGGGGCTCAAAGTTGTGCAGCCATATGTTGGCCATTGCGCATGCACAACTATCTATTACCCACTGAATATTGTGTTGGGCAGCTTATGCATCGTTCCTCCCCCTCCTCTTAACCATGCATTCATTTCCATTAATCTTTTGCACAATCTGTTGTCAATGACATAACTGCCTCCTGCTACATGTCGCACAATTGTTAAAAGTTGAACTTGCACATACACAACCCTGTTGCACATCGAGGAACCCTTTTCAATAGGTGTTCCACACTATAAGACATTTTTCACTAAGTCTGAAAACATTCACAACTATAGTTAAAAGTTGTGCTGAGTTACTTACGCTGAGTAAGGCGCTCCCCCACACTTGGCTTCCCAGCAGCCTCCCACAATTCGTGGCGGTAGTACCAGCACGTGTCGTTGTCCGGTATCACCTCCGTTCCTTAAGCACGTGAGGCGCTGGTACGCAACAACTTCCCTTCTTTTTAATTGCACAATAGACTTATTTTTTACCTTTAGTGCAATATAAAGGTATTATTCTAGCATATCCATTGCATCCAGCTTCTGGTTGGTACTTCTCATCAAAACTCGAGGATTACCCCAGGCCTGGACTGCCTGAAGCAGTGCACACACCTCTCGCAAGTTCCACTGCCTCATGTCACTTTCTGAGTGTTAGTAGTTCTGAAATACAAAACCCAAAAAGATGCACATTAGCTTCATGTAACAATATTCATCATTTCTTAAACAAATTCTATACAATAGTAATTAAATGACATCAAACACCACTTGTCCTTCAAGATAGCAGAAACACAGATCAGTACCATAATAGAACAAAAAAAACAGGATACAGCCACCTTGACAGTAAAAGCAACTGCTAGTACACTAACATGCTATGCTGTAGTCTCATGCGTTGGAGTAACTGTATCAAACACCACAGTGAAATATTCGCATAACATTGTAATGTGCTATTAAACACAGATGAAACACACATCACAGAACTGTGTTTTATTGAAGTCGCAAACATACATTACTGGTACACAGGCCTTGAAATAACATACTCTCCACCCAGCTCGGACACCTGCTTTTTCATAGGGACAGGCGTTTTACTTTCTTGGCCTGTGCCTTAGACAGGCAGTTCTGATTTACAACTTTGCCACACATATTAGGCTCCTAGGCCCCAACCACAGCACTTAATATAGAAAAAAGGGATGTCAGGACCTCATAATATGAAGATACAGCACAGGACTCGAAATAAGTGGGCACTGACCACTGATATGCACTTCAGTTGTAGTAATTGCCACCTGCCACTTTAAAAGGCAGCAACTTAAGGGCACTCCTAGTAGCTCCTCATGTGTCTGTCCTGCATAGTACATAAATTACACATGATACCAAAGATGTTATGTGGGTGAGTCAATTCATCAAGCTGGACCGGAAAGGAGTATTAAATATTTTAACATGGTTCTGGAAAGCCAAAACTCCTACACATAAAACTTCATGAGGGCAAGTTAGCAAACACAGAATGTCACAGAGTGTGATTCAAATATATCCTTCATGCTCTAATGTTCAAGGATGTTTACCACTGTTCATTTGTACAATACCTTACCTGTACCCTGACACATCATGTTAGAATGTAAAACTACATTAATTCACATATACACTTTTACATTCTGTGAAAGGAATCATACTGTGACACGTTACAGGTATTGTCAAACAGTTATCACTGGCAAACATCCTTCAACAGTTAACCAGGTAAGGAAATATTCTCCTACAACCTGACAAACTTCGAAAAACACTAAAGCATTAGTGCAGCAAACAATTCAGATAAATTGCCAGACACTCAGTTCTACATGGCAGCTAGGTTACTGCATATTTTAAATCTATTTTTGACCACATTAATATGGTTCTGAGAAAGAACCTTTGTATACTATCATATTTCATCAAACAGTCTCACAATCTTAAAGGACTTTCAGGATTCCATCTTGAAGGGCTCCCAGAAAATGACAATTGCCAGCATGTGAGAAATGCACACCATCTGGTAGGAATAGCCAATCATTACAGAATTTAATTTCGGGGTGATATATAGTATGCATTCCATGCATGCGTAAAAAAGCAGTGATCTGTACATTTACTTTTCTGCGAGCTCTGTCAATCAGATACATATGATGCTCTGCTTGCCAGACTCTGCGCTCTGTAATATCTGAAAATATGATAATACAGGCAGGCAACATAGACATAATAGAAGCCAGGTCCAATTTTGCTTCCATCACTAAATCTACCCATCATTTAAACCCAAATCATTGCCTCCAAGATGGATTAGCAGTATGTCAGGAGGACAGTGAGTTCTCAAAGTCTGTGCATGGTTGGCATAAGATGTTCCATCTCATCCCACCATGACCAAACCATTTACATAACAATTCGGGAGCTGCAGGTCCTTCAAAATCACTATAAGTGCAAACTCAGCTGCTAAATCTTATGTAACTGCTTCCAATTATCCACAAAATCCTTTTCCTATTTTCTGCCATTCTAAGTTTTTCACCCAGAACTGCACAGAAAGCTACTAAGAAAGGACTAGTTCACCTGCAGTGACCAGACAGCACTGAAAAATCAAACTGATATTTCCTCCTTATTTCAAGCTAGCTACTGCATTCAGTCAAACACACATTTTAAAAACATTCCCTCTGGTCTGGCTTCATAGACAATAGTAGCTCATGCATTCAGTATTACTAGACTATGTTTCTGCTAAAATCTAAAACCACTGAGAACTAAAAAAAAAAGCATGCTTTTCATAGGCAGTTTTAAACAATTACATCAGAAAGAAGTCTGATTGGTTAGTTTCGTCATACAACTCCACGCACCTTCCTATCTCCCTCCATTTGCAGCTGTATCTGTACAAGTAAATACTGAACTTCTTTCTTACTTTAAACTATTTTCTCTTCAAGAAATAGCATACAACAATTAACATCATCAGATTCAACACCCAAAAACGTTTTGATTAATGATACGTACATGTTCTAATAATTTTTTTAAATACTAGAAAATATCATGTGAACATAGACTGTACTTACAGTTTAAACTGCTTCTCTCTCTGCAATTTTCAAAATGGATCTTGTTTTCTTCTTCTTCAGTGTTGTCCGTCACTGATTGGTTCTCAGAAGTGGCCTGACAAATCTTTAACTTCATCGGTAGAGCTATCTGTCACTCAAACAGGCTATTTAATGATTTGATAATGAATGTTTCAGGCACTCCCAAGTATTACACTTACTTTACTTTCGAATGCACGATACATTTGTGTTGCCTGATGTACAGTAAATTTTCTTGAAAGTGTCGAACGACAGTACTTTTGACTATAATTAATAAGATAAGAAAATGGTGCGACACTTAGGACATACGAAAGTATTTTTAATCATTCTTCGTGCTCATGAAATACTTTTCAAGAACTTTCTATATATTGACACAGTTTCACTTATGGAAAATGACTTAATTATCAATTGTAAACACATAATCTGCTACATAACTTACCTCAAACTCAACACAGTGCAGATATTTAAGATTTACAATGATTAATCAGTACCATAAACTGTACAGCATACACTATAAAACACTTATTTGTTGTATTTTTACACTCAAAACGCCCTCATATATCCATTGCAACCTCTGCTCATGAACATTACACTCTTATATGAAATTTCAACAGAATAGTCATTTCTCACATCGGCCTTGCGTAAAGCACGGCATAAACAACAAAACACAGCATCATCAAGGCGACAAATTAAATCTACACTTTCAGAACAGTGTTGTCTGAGGTAACAATAACACCCTCCAGACTGGATAGTGTAGGGAAAAACCAAACCAACCAGGCGTAATGAGACCCAACAACACAGGAGGAAGAGCACATAAGATCTGGAAGGTACATACTTCCTATATCAAGCCACCCTGGAGCGTATTAGCACTTAGAAAATGTGCTGTAAAGAAAAAAATGGAGCAAAAAGTATTTTTAAAAATATATATAAAAATACAAATGAGCTTCATACAACTTTTATGAATAAGTAATCCCTCTGGCTGTTTAGAATATATAAACTATTGGGGACTCCATTATGTGACAAGCGCACCTTGTTGGCATGCGCTGTGACTAAAAGCTACCACGGGAGGCTCTGAATCTAGGTTACTGGGTAACCATTCATTGAAAGATGTTTTTTTATAGGTACCCTGTGCCTGCCAGTAGTTTGAGACACATGCGAGATCAAGTAAATACAATAGAGGACTTGTGGCATTCTTAATAGATTTTCTGAATAGGGCCAGGCAACAGTCACAGCACTTTAACGCAACAGAGGCCATGAATGGAGACATGCACGAAACTTTGCCATATAATGGATTGCCCAGTCTTGACGAACTATGATACCACGGCATTTTCTTAGCTATTTGCTGGTGGGTCTCAGTCTTTAGAGTTTTGAATGGGTACTGTGTGCTTCTGTTGGGTTTTCTGTCTGTGTGTGTGTGTGTGTGTGTGTGTGTGTGTGTGTGTGTGGGACATCATGGTCCTATTCATTCATTTGCTAGCAAGTGGTACAAAGATGGCAGGTGAAAAACTTGAAGACTGGGTTCACTCACAAATACACAGTAATGCAGCACCCGAATACTAACTTTTTTGCGGGTATCTATTCAGAAATACGAACCACTGAGATAGATATCATAGCCAATCAGAAGGCTAGGATTTTCAGACCCATTTTCCAAAATCAAAATAAATTAACTCTGAACTAAAAGTATGACACAACACAAAAGTTAATGATGTACCTGTGAACTGCAATGCACAAGCTTGTAAAATCAAATATTTAAATTTTCACACACATTTTTGAACATATTGATTTATCTGTTCAAAGCATCACTAATTCTCACTGTCTTCCACACAGTTATTTCTGCAAGAAAACTTCATCATTGCACAGCACATATAGAGAAAAACATTCTTGTGGCATGTTGTGAGAAAATCACAGCTCGAATAACAATACAAACAGCAAGAAACACTATATTACTACGATGCAGCATCAGCATTGAAATATCGCATGCAACCATATCTACCAATTCTGACACACACACACACACAGTCACAAAGCAGCAATAAGGCATATCATCCACATGACTGTAAATATACTGGTGTGATACATTTAATAATACACACTCACTCTGAATTCTTGCTCCACCATATACTTCATCATCAACCTGACTATCACATAACACATACACACAGCATTAAACACATATTAGCACACAGATAAAATACCATCCATCATAATCACGTAAGAACATCGTGAAGAAAAAACATGCAAATCTCCACAGAAATATTGAGAATGTTAAAATTTCTGATGTTACATAACAACTGTACAATGCACATTCATAACAACTATCATTTGCTTCTCTTTCACCAAATTGTTAACATTCTTAACATGATATTCTAGTAATACACATTACTATAGAAATGTACTGAAGCATATTCTAAAACTTTTTCTTTCTCTCATACAGGTGCCTGATACTTCTGTAAGATTGCTTACTGTGACTGTCAACTAGGGTACCTGAAAATGCCAACTAAATACAGGCGTAGTTATCTCAAAGAAGTGGCATAATAGTACTACACTGTTGTACAAGGCAACAAACTAAAAGTAAAGTTACCCAAAAAAAAATGAGAATCGAGAGAGCATTGCTGCAACAGTGACTCCTACATCAAGTCACTGCACAAAACAAAATCCATAAAAAACAGAAATGTATAACAACACAAATGTTGTGTCGATCAGTAGATGAAACACAACTATCTTGAGTGTAACCATCAAGAGGCGGCTCAAATGTAAACGAAAAGTGTGACTTACAACTTAGAAAAGAAAGTATTTTCGATCACACGTAGTAAAGCTAAGATCGAAAGACTTAATACTGCTGTGCTCTGACGCCCGCAAACAGATCAAGAGTCACCTTTCTCTGATGAATTTACGTCTGAAAGTACAAACATTTGTCAACAGAGCACTGTTTGTACTACAAAAGATTCTGCCGAAGGAGAATGTCATGTCCTTGAACAATTCAGGAAACTTGTATATAGCATCAAAAAACCAACAGTATCCTTGTTTGACGTGACAACTTCTGCCATGCCTTCACAGGACAGTGGATGCACACAGCACTCAGAAGCATGTTCTGGGAAGAGTCTTATCATGACTACGAAACAACAGACATTCAATATCGATGAGTCCGGCAAACTTACAAATGTCCTCAGTATCTCTGATGACAATCAATTAGATACAGCGATGACTGTGGTCAACCATAGTCTTGAATAGCAGCACTGCCTTACATGGTCATGTGATGCTACCTGCAACAGTAGGCAATCATCATTTCAAAAAATGAGAACAGTTTGTTAACCTATTCATAATAACAGATCGAAAGAGACATAAGCTGTTACTGAAATCGATCATTGTAATCAACCGCCATATACTGGACTCATGGGTCACTCACTTGCATGTCTTGATAGTGGTGTTTGGCGATAGTTTGTTTCACAACATACGGATGCTTACAGTGCATCACACAGGCATCTGGAACTTTGTCTACAGAGTATACTGTAAATTACAGCGGAGCTGTGCATCAGTACACTTGTTTAAATGACTTACCTGCAGTCGGTGGCTTGTGCAGGTGCCATCACTTTCATGAAAAAAGTAAAACACATTCCTTCTGAGCCAGAAACAGGAATTTCAGTGTCACGACAACAGAAAATCTGTTTCAGTGTTGAAAACAACATTCTGAAACAGTATGGAAAATTGCTAAGTTTGAGATAGCAAAAGTATCAAAGTTGATTCTAAAGTATATGTCATACGACCGTTTGTGCTACAAAAACAAACTGTCACAGTAAACCACGAAACCTGGTCATCCATACAATGACATGTGGTTTAAGCCTCACAGCATTCTTGCTTCTGAAATCTGACTTTCATCACAACAAACCATTGTACTATGCAAACACTGTTTTTCAAAACTGAAGTACAACACTTTGCCAGCAAGGTCAGTGCTAAACAACATGGAAACAGATGTCACACCAACTGAGATTTCAACGTTGAATATGTTTGAACAGTATTCTAATTCAGACAATGAAACCATTCCAAAGCGATTCTCACGTCTGAACACAAGAACACGCAAGATTCCACAGAAAGAGCTAGTTAGATCTCTAAAGGGTTCTGTGATATATCTACCACTTCCTCTACAGGAAAAATGTTCAAGCTATCTCAACATAAAATAGCTTGGCCATTCTAGTAAATGGTGTGCCTACAAAGGCCAAGGTCATCTGGCAAGATGTTGTCAACCTGCAAAGGTAAGCTTGCTCTCGCTTACTGAAGGCAACAATTCCTTCTATATGAACCTTGACATAGATCAAATGGCCAGCCTCTCTGTGCAACATGATCTATTAGAAACAAGTAAGCCAATCATCGAGAAAGTCACTACACAGACAAGTGAAATAATATGTATGAACAGTACACAATTCACCTAATTACATGGTAGAGATCAAATAGGAGACAACATTGATCTCTATCAAATGAAGCAGGTGGAAGGTGAGCCTGCCAAAGCATTTGGGACACAAATATTAAAACACAGCTGCTTCCCAAACCTATTTCAAAAAGTGGTCAGGTGGATGCCTAGATGAAAGAAATGCGAGTCAACAGGGTGCTGAGTACCGCATCCAGCCGTATCCTGAACCAAAGATAGCAAATTCAGGCGTAACATTGAGTACCTGTTCCATCTGCTCTGGGAAAGTGAGCTTAGCATTCTGTCTGCATCTATAGCACATACCATTAGCTAACAACTCCACTAGATGGAATTACAGCTGATCAATTTCTGGAGATGTGAAACAGAAAGATGAAAGTGTGCAAGTGAATCTGTCTTCCATACTTTCAAGCCTGCAGGGGCACCAAAGAATATTGGTATCGCAGACACCTCAAGTGATGACAATGCTATGAGAGTATGGGCGCAGCCATGGTTGTCACACATAGTTGTGCAGAATATGCCTGGACAGACTCATTGAACTGTTGAAGTGGGCAAATTCCGATGTCAAGGCATCTCATAAAGACTTAGAAATGTGTTCACTTGATCCTGTGTCTGTCTAAGACACTTTCTGGCGCTTCCATGACATTCTCATTTCATCTTATCAAGGACAATCCTCCTCTAGGCATTGTAGAACACTACTTTTTGGAGGACAGAATATCAAGCACGGGCGCCCTCAATATCCATATGTTATTATGGATCAAGGGATGCGCCCATGATCAGGATGAACATGATGCAGCACAAGTGCTATCATTCATCAAAAAAAACACTTGTCACATTCCAGACAAGTATGACAGTCCTACACTATGGAAGTTGGTTCAAAAGTTCCAGTGACATATTTGCACAAAATATTGCCGGCGAGCAGTAAAGAACAAATCTAATTGGTACAGCGCTGTAGCTTTGGATTTCTAAGCGTTTGTCAGAATGGTGGCATGGAATGACCTTTTCTCAACAATGCGACACCACTTGAGCAAAATCAACCAAGAGAAGTATCGAGTTACAGAGATGAAAAAGAGGTGTATATCAATGACTACAACCCAACTCTTCTCCCTAATGCAAGCAAACATAGATGTTCAGTTTGTGACTGACAACTCCACTAGCCCTGGTTCGCTGTGTAACCATTACATAACCAAACATGAACAGACAACTAGCCAAGATCTTTGGGAAGATATTGCCAGTTCAAGCAAAAGCCTGACATCTCAGCTGTGGTCATTGGGTTTGAAGACTCTTTCACACAGAGAATGTAGAGCTTACGAAGCCAGTGACACGCTAATGGGTACACATCTATGCAGAAGTCTGCGCTGTACGTTTCCTCAGTGTAAACTAAAAAGAAAGCGGGAGCGTATACTGATCCTCATGCCGAAATTGAGCAGCTTGCTGTCAATACACCTTCTTCAAAACATATCTTGAAGAATAAAGCAGTAGATCTCATACTACCCGTAGACACAACGAGATGAATGATATGTGTCTGTTTGAGGTGGACTAAGTGGTATGACTACAAGACAGGTGCAGCACATGACTCAACACGGCACATTTACAAGGTCAATGGACTAGATGGCTGTCTTGTGAAGAGGAACAAGCCATGGCTCATTGATCACTGCAAACTGCATCTAGGCACATCAGAGGCACAGAACATTACTACTTTGCTCTCCTATTCTATTTAGACCCTGGAGGAGTGAGTCTGAATTAAGGTGACTCTGACACATTAGAAGAACAGTTCAATCTCACTTATGAGAATTCCAAACCGACCTCCTCACATACATAGAAAGACTAAAAGCTGAGAAAGAACAGCTTGAGCAGGCAGAGAAACAACTTCAGCAAGACCTCCAGTTAGTTCACAGACAACCTTGATCCAGAAGGACAAGGTGTTCTAGGTGACCCTCTGCCATTAAATGCCCTAGAACTGGTAATCTCAGAATTAGACAGCCATGCAACATGGCACACTATATAGTCAACCCAGATGACATAAGAGAAAGACTAAATCAGCTGCAGCATACAGTACCTCCAAAGTGGTTGAAGCTGTCCAACATGGGATACTACATGAAACAAAAGGTGACTGCACTCAGCACAAACCACTACTAATGTTTGTCAGTGGTTCAGCTGGCACAGGAAAGAGTTTCCGATTGAAGCTATCACTTCAGAAATACGGATGTGACAGGCTCTTCAATGTCTGTTGCTGTGACTGCTCCCACTGGACTAGCAGCATACAACATTGGTGGAGTAACATACACCGTCTCTTTATGTTGCCAGTCAAACATGGGAGAACTGGAGTATCGTAAACTGTCATTCGAGGTTGCATCTCAGCTCCGTCCCATGTTCACAAAGATGCAGCTACTCATCGTTGATGAAATCGCATGGTCTCCAATGTCATGCCTAGCCTGTATTCATCTACGTCTACAGCAGATCTTAGGTACTGACGATGCAGTGCCATTTGGGCAACAAAGTATACTTGTCTTGGGAGACCTTTACAACTTACCCAGTCAATGCAGAGCATGTATTCACAACTCTAACTGCCAAGCAAGCTAAGAATATCCTCGGATGCATTGCAGGCTATAACATGTAGAGATTATTCACCTATGTTGAGTTGTCTGAGAACATGCGGCAAAGTGGTGACATTAAGCTTACAAATCACTTTAGATGAAGCTCGCAGAGGTTCTCTATCACCAGAACACGCTTGTATTGTTAAATGATCGAAAATCACAGTAGATAGTACATGCATAGAAACAGCATGTAATGTCTTCAGCGACATATACTCTACTGCCAGACAGATAGTGTGTCTTATGCCACGACTAAAGAAATGCACTGAATTCAACAATCTAATGCTAAAGAGAACCAAAGTTGTCACTCCATGCAATTGATACAGTTGATGGCGTTATTCTTAGTCGACAGCTAGTAGCAAAAGATGACTGGAGCGACTAAGTGAACTGAAGTCAGATGTTTCAAGAACAGCTGGCCCGCAAAGCGCTTCTCACACTTTGTAAGAATGCGATGATCATGCTACGATGTAATCTAGATGTCGAACAAGGCATGAGTAAGCGGTGCCATAGGAAACATCACTGACTTTATCCATAATGTACAGAAGACATTTATTCAGACACCTGTAGTGCAGTTTGACAACATGCAACACTCTGTACACATAGATCGAACTCGTAAAATTCCAGGTTTTCAAGGATATCTCGTAAACAGAAACAGTTCCATTATGTGTTGCATACGCAGTCTCCATTCACAAATCTCAGGGATTAAGTTTGGATTCCAATGATAGACATAGGTACAGACATATTCAAAGATGGCACTTGAGCTCGTTGCACTTTCACGTGTCAAGACCTTTCTGGATTGCACATCATTGGTAGCACCTCACAAAATACATGCTGACAAGCGATGTATTCTTGAGTACAACAGATTGCGTACTCTACATCAGCCACAAAATGTCTTTAATACCACTGCCTACATATCTGTCTGTCTCACACAATTCAGTCACAGGTAGACGAGCAACAAACAGCAGCAAGCTTCACTAAGTGATTCACAAAAAACACTTCAGAAAAGGCCACAACCTCAAGTAAACATCCACAATCAACAATTCATCAGAAATCAGTTGGTGTAGCTCCTGTACCATTGTTTGACAACAGCAATAGAGTCAACTGCTATGCTAACTCAGCTATGCAAGTTTTTCTACACATGCCACACTTTGTGCAAGCAATATCTGCTTCACAACACAATCCCCTATCAAACGCTCTGAAGCAGATTATCAACATGACTTCTGACCAGTCTAACAATGTACACTCACTAACACCACCATGACAGGTGTTATCTACATATGCCGGATGCAGTACATTTGCTGCAGACATACAGCAAGACAGTACTGAGTTTATGATGGCTGTCATAAACAACCTTGATGAAGACGGCACCCCAATCCGCCAGTACTTCAGAGTAACATACATAACAAAATATGTATGTGTTTCATGTGGCAATTCACAGCGTGAAACCACACAAGACATGCTGGATAACTCTCTTTGTTCCTAAAGCCAAAAGTGTCAAATTTCGACAGCTGTTCACTAATGCTGAATGTAGTCATGCCTGTGTAAGAAGTGGAGGCAGATGCACTCAGTCCATATGGCTCAGGACTTCATCTCAATATCCGTTGCTTATGTTGCACAGATTTGACATCAATGGGCTCAGAGTTGATACTCCTATCACAGAATACACAGCTAGTAGAATAGTCTTCAACCAATCACTGTTTGACACTCACAGCATTATCTATCATCATGGTCAATCCATGCACTCTGGACATTACACCTCGTTACTAAGGTGCACAGTTGGATGGTTAGAGTGTGATGACTCTACAACTACTTTTAAACAGAGACTCCCACGTCACCTGAAAAATGCATATCTTCTAATATTGAAGAATTATGACAACCTTCATATTTCAGAAGAATAGGACAAAACATGTACCATTTTAACATGAGTAGTTTATCCCCAAAGATGTCATAACTCGTTACAATGTTGTACAATTTACTACTGTAAATAAACAATACAATTTCAACGAAACTGAATTCAAATACAGATATTACATAGACTATGACATGTTACATCTTGTGTAGATCAGTGACTACATGGAAAATGTTGTAGTGGCTTGAATCGGCGCCACTAGAGAAAACATGATAACATGTCTTTACAAGATAATGCATCTAAAAATGTACTAAGCTGCACAGCTGTATGGTTAGAGTGTGATGACTCTACAACTACTTTTAAATAGACACTCCCAGATCACCTGAAAAATGCATGTATTCTAATATTGAGGAATGATGACAACCTTCATATTTCAGAAGAATAGGACAAAACAGGTACCATTTTAACATGAGTACTTTGTCCCCAAAAATGTCATAACTCGTTACTATGTTGTACAATTTACAACTGTTAATAAACAATACAATTTCAACAAAAAAATGGAATTCAAATGCAGACATTACATAGACTGTGACATGTTACATCTTGTGTAGATCAGTGACTGCATGACAATTGTTGTAGTGGCTTCAATCGGTGCCAACAATATTTACAGTCACAAGAGAAGCCATGATTACATGTCTGTGAAAGATTCTACCCTTATAACATTTAACAAACATTCCACAGTCTCAGAAGTAGTCTTTTTACACTTCTAGTGACTCTTCACATATAGAGAACATCATTAGATCACCATGCAACAGTGTAGAACTATCACGCTTTCAGACGTAGTACTAGTACTAGTATTGTACATATGTAAAAACAACTACCGTTATTTATAATGCAAGAACCTAACTACACACTGTTACTAATAACCAATTACTTAATCTAATTTAGTGACTCTTAAAACTGTTTAAAACTACTTGTACATAATAGAAACATTTGTGTTCAAGTGTACATTATTAATAACTTGTTTAATAATTGAACTACAAATAGCAGTGTATCACTACAGTACAAGTGAATGTCTTACATATTACTCCTGCAGTATACTAACAACATGTAACTAAGCATAAGTTTGTGAAAAAATGCATTCCATTACAGTTTTAGTATTTACAAGTTAAGAATTTACATAGAAGCCAATGTAAGAATTGATAACATTTTTGTGTTCATGTAAAACATTCTTTTTTTTTTGTACTTGTCACATTACTAACTGTACCATTTGTACAAAATATTGACAATTGTAATCAGGCACTGTTGCTGATCACAACAAACTGCATACCTGTTCCTGACAATATTTATGATCGCCTCAACTGAGGGTCGTGGGAATTTTCCATTTGCACCTAGTCAGTGACATATTATTTAATAGTAAGAATCAAATGTCACTAAACTTACAATTCGTTAACTGTACTACTTGAGACAATCAGCATATGGTTTTCGCCCACCCGGAACATCCACATTAGCAGTCACACAATTACAACAAAACACTTGTCTATCTTGTGTCTAATCACACTTCACTACCAACTGACATTCCCTTATTAACATAGCAGACAAGTAATGCACTACACATAGTTACAACATACAACCATTTTAAAAAAAGTTACATTTTTTACAAATTACATTCACATTCAATAGCAATAGCTTCAGCCTGACTATTAACATTAAAATTCAAATGCCAGAAAATACTTCCACACATATAAACAGAAGTGAGTACTGAACCACAACTAAAAACACACAACATCCGATTAGTTTCATATAATATCACACACTTAGTCCAATCCACATGATACACTTATTATTATTCTTACACATTTACAAATTTCACAAGCAATGATTGCACACATACAAAGATTGTATTGTGAGACTGCTTCTGTTAACTTAATTTGACTCTTGATTGGACCTTTTCTCCATTTGGCAAATTGGCAATAAATTTTTTAAAACCATAACCACCTGTGTCGTCTCCTTACTTTAAATACCATTATGACATAAAAATAAGTGTCTATGACTTAAGCATTCAAATAAATGTTTACTAATACTGCTACAACTATACCTCCATCTATTTGTTTGGTACCTATGACATACAGTCAGTAACACAGCAACACAAAAGGTAACACACTTGGTGGCATAGACGGGATCGTCAGCCCTAAGTCTCACCCCATGACATGTGTAAAGCAGCAGAAGTATAGGAGAATGGGGTGAGAGTTAGGACCCACGATCCCAATGCACACCCCAATGCCGGTTGGGGGGCTGGGCAGGGCAGTACAGTCCATGCGCTACCACCACATGATGTGTTATGGCACAATAAAACTGACAGCACTGCAAACATTAATGCTAAAAGTGCCACTTGGGGAGTGGACAGCTGAAGGGCACAAGGGGTGTTCACCCTAACAGCCAATTTGCTCACTTTTGTCGCTGTGGAACAACCCTAACTAATGCATTAAACAGACTGTTTTGCCTCTAATTTCCCTTCTTTTTAAGGAAGATAAAAAAAATTGTAAATGTAATGCAGCACGCTCCCACAACCATGAATTAGAACAGAAACGCTAATGCATGCAGTGGCATACACAGGAACACTGTGCCACATGATGCCTTGTCACAAAGTAATGTAGTGCCTGTAAATGTTAATGTCAATGGGCATGGTGACACAAGGTGAAACAGAAAGCAAAACAGTACAGTGCACACAAATGGCTAAAAAGTAACAGAAACACAAACAAAAAAGAAAATGCAAACAATTGCGCATATGCTGGCATTGGGGTGCGCATTGGGATCGTCAGCCCTAACTCTCACCCCATGACATGTGTAAAGCAGCAGAAGTATAGGAGAATGGGGTGAGAGTTAGGACCCATGATCCCAATGCACACCCCAATGCCGGTTGGGGGTGGGCGGGGGTCCAAGGGGGTTTTCAACCCTAACAGCGAATTTCCTCACTTTTGTCGCTGTGGAACAACCCTAACTAATGCATTAAATGGAGTTTTTTGCCTCTAATTTCCCTTCTTTTTGAGAATGATAACGAGAAATAGTGAATGTAATGCAGCGGCGGGAGCAGGGCCCGCGCTCCCACCACATGATGTGTTGTGGCATACTAACAGGGACAGCAACGCAAACAGAAATGCTAACAGTGGTGCACATGGTAACACAAGCACGAATGAGAACAGAAAGGGTAACGCACATGGTGGCGTAGACGGGAATGGTCTGCCACGTGATGTGTTGTCACATAGTAACATGGTGCCTGCAAACAGAAATGTCAATGGGCATGGTGATGTAAAGTGAAACAGTAAGATAAACAGTACTGTAGACAGAAATGGCAAAAATAACAGAAGCATAAGCGCAAATGAAAACACAAAGGATAGCTACATGGTGGCGCAGACGCCAATGGTAAGTGAAGCGAGTACGGATCCGCAAGCAGAAAGGGCAACAGTAACAGTAATGTAAGCGGACAGGCTGGTTTTCCCCAAAACCTGCATTGAGAAAGATAGTGAGTACAAATAATGTATGCAAAATAATGAGTATCAGCGCAGAAAATGAGATCTTGGAATACTAAATACATTATATCTCAGGAACCGTACGACGTAGAAAAAAAATTTAAAAGTCATATTATTTACAACTGTCCTAGCTAATTTGAATCTTAGCCATGAGGGGGCTAAGAAGTTTTCCACTCTAAAAGTCCGTGATCTCGACCGCTTCCAGATACGGGCCCTGAAGGCGGCGACGCCGTAATGTTATCCTATGGGAAAAAAGAAAGTTGGAGCACCATAACTTTGCCTCCCTGTAATGTTTTTCACCAAACTACTGAAAGGCACATCTGTGGGCTGTTGGCTGTCTTCCTCCAAATTTCAGGAAAAAAGACCAAACCGTTATTTTGCAGCAGGGTGCCAAAGGATTTCTGTAATGCGTCGGGCGCAGTAATGTTATCCTATGGGAAAAACTGTCAACTTTGGAGTGCCATAACTTTGCCGCCGTGTAATATTTTTTCAATGCAATACTGAAAGGCACATCTGTGAGATATGCATCGTCCCCTCCAAATTTCAGCCCAAAACTCCCAACGGTTATTTTGCAGTGCAGTGCCAAAAATTGCTGTCATTTTCCACACAGACTATAAAATTAGTGTCTGATTTGAAAGCTTTCATAAAAAGTTCGACACTTCGTGAGCATTCTGAAGTAATTTGCAAAAGTACTTTTCAGAAATTTAAAAACATATTTCTGGGGTGTTTTACCACAAAATAAAGACATGGCAAGCATCCTCAGGGCCGAACAGCTAAATACAAAAAGAATTACGTTGCTAGAGGTCTCAAATTTAAATGCCAACCATTTTTCTGATCACCAACTGAAAACAAAATGGCGGATCTGCGAAAGTAACAGGCCCATTTGCGAAAGTAAAAATGCATTGCGACACTGCTCGAACTTTTGTTAACTTTCCCATTGACTTATAATGGGAAACTGTTTTTGAATAACTTTGAACCGTTTAATATTTTTCACCAAATCTTTGAAAGGCACATCGGGACCCCGCCTGCACGTTCCCTGAAGATTTTGGGCCAGTCACGCAAACCGTACGACCTGTACGCACGACCATAGAATTCCAGAAAAGTGTAAACGTGCGCACAGATCACGCGTAATAACTCCACAAATGTATATCCAATCAGTACAAAACTTGGCAGATCCCAAGGCCTATGGATCTTGATTATACATTCCAAATTTCAGGCAAATCCATCAAACAGTTGCAAAGTTATTAAGGTGCAAAGTTTTGGGTTTAACATGGAAATGGCTCCTGAACCCTAATTATGGTAACATTGCATACATAATATATATATATATATATATATATATATATATATATATATATATATGTGTATATATATATATATATATATATATATTATATATATATATACACACACATATATAGAGGCAAACAATTCCATTTAATGCATCAGTTAGGGTTGTTCCACAGTGACAAAAGTGAGGAAAGTTGGTGTTAGGGTTGAAAGCCCCCCTTTCATCCCCCCCAGCCCACCTCCCCAACCGGCATCAGGGTGTATATGGGGATCATTGGCTCTAGCCCTCACCCCATCACATGTGTAAAGAAGCAGAGGTATAGGAGAATGGGGTGAGAGTTAGGACTGATGATCCCAATGCACACCCCAATGCCAGTTGGGGGTGGGCTGGGGGGTCCAAGGGCGGCTTTCAATCCTAACACCGAATTTCCTTGCTTTTGTCGCTGTGCAATAACTCTAACTGATTCAGTAAATGACATTTTTTGCCTCTAATTTCACTTGGTTTTGAGAATGAGGATGATAAATAGTGAATGGAATGTGATATCTTGTTACATAGTAACAGGAACTGCAAAGTAAATGGAAGCAGCAACAGTGATGCACATGGTAAAGCAAACATAAGTGGTAAAGCAAACGGTAATAGAAATGCAAGCACAAAGTGACTCCAAAGTGAACAGTGATGGAAACGGAGATGCAAATGCAAGTGTGTATGAAATGCAACTGGTAACGCACACGGTCATGGTACTGCAATTGGAAATGCAAATGGTAACATTAACAGCAACAATAACACCAAAGAAAACACAAACGGAAACCAAAATGCAGACGTACAGAAATGGAAAGTGTGACATGCATGGTCACAGAACTGCTATTGTAAATGCAAATGGTAATGATAACAGCAACAATAATGCCAAAGGATAGAGAAGCGGAAAGACAAACAGAAGCGAGTATGGAAACGCAAACCATAATGCGCAGGGGCACAGTACTGCTATTGTAAACACAAATGGTAACAGTAACAGCAACAATAATGCCAAAGGAAACAGAAATGCAAACGCAAGCACAAACGGAAATGCAAACCGTTATGCACACGGTCACAGTACCGCAATTGGAAATGTAAATGGTAATGACAACAGCAGCAGTAATGCCAAAGGAAACAGAAATGGATATGCAAATGCAAGCACATACAGAAATGCAAAGCATAATGCGCATGGTCATGGCAACGCTATTGGAAATGCCAATGGTAATGGTAACAGCGATGATGATGTAAAACAAAAGACGCAAATGGAAGGTCGACCACAAAAGCAAATGGCAATGCACAGGCTGATACAAAAAAAACCTAAAACATAAACAGTAATGGAAACGCAAATGGTAACAGTAACACAAATAGAAGTGCAAACGAAAATGCTAACCATAATGCACATGGTGGCATACACAGGAACGGTGATGCGAATGGTAAAGGAAATGCAACTGGAAATGCTAACTGGCATATTAACGAAAGGGCATATCCTTCTTTTCCCCAAAAACTGTATTGGAAAAGACAGTGAATACAAAGACTGTATGCATAATAATGGGAATCGGAGCAGAAAAGGAGGACTTGGAATACTAAATTGCTTATATCTCAGGAACCGTACGATGCAGAAAAAAAATGAAAACTTCATATGAATTATGACATTCCTGGCTAGTTTTATACTTAGCTTCTGGTTGGGGGGGGGCTAAGCATTTTTCTGATGAAAAGTCCGTATCTCGCATTGTTTCCAAGATACAGGTCCCGAAAAGCGCGACAGACACCTTAATGTTATCATATGGGAAAAAGCATAAACTTCAGAGTGCTGTAACTTTGCAGCCCTCCAATATTTTTTCACTAAACCACCAAAAGGCACATCTGTGACATGTTGGCTGCCTTTCCTCCAAGTTTCAGGGTAAAAGACCTAACCGTTCTTTTGAAGCAAGGTGGCAAAGAACTCCTGTCATTTTGGCCATAGTGTTGCAAAGTACTTTCGTGATTTGCGAAAGCTTTTGCACAGATTTGCAAAAGTGTCGTCCGTGCGAAAGAACTTTGTGAAAGTACTTTTTCCAGAAATTTGAAAAACATGTTTCTGTGGTGTTTAACCACAAAATAAAGACATTGCTAGCATCCCCAGGCTCCGACTAGGTGAACACAGAATAAATTGTGTCCCTAGATGGTCCCAATTTTAAATGGCAAGCATTTTTCTGATCGCTAACTGAAAACAAAATGGCAGATTTGTGAAAGTACTAGGGCCATTTGCGGCAGTAAAAGGTGCATTTGCAAAAGTGTTGAACTTTTTGTTAACTTTTCCCATTGACTTATAATGGGAACTTGTTTTTTGAATAACTTTTGAACCGTTTAATATTTTTTAATGAAATCTTCAAAAGGCACATCAGGGACCCCGGATGCATGTTTCCTGATGTTTTCAGACCGGTCGCGCAAACTGTGTGACCTGTAGGTGAGAGCAAAGAAATCGCAGAAAAGCATAATTGTGCAATTCGTTGTCGCTTAATAACTCTGCAGCTGTATATCTGGCCAGTACAAAAGCTGGCAGATACCAAGATCTACCATGCCCAATTGTCCATCCCAAATTTCAGGCAACTCCATTGAATGGTGGCAAAGTTATTAGGGTGCAAAATTTGACCCTTTAACCTTAAAAGTGCTACTCAACTCTAACTATGGTAGCACTACCGTGCTACCATAATATATCTATCTATCTATCTATCTATCTATCTATCTATCTATCTATCTATCTATATATGTGTATATATACATATGTGTGTGTGTGTATATATATATGTGTGTTTATATACATATGTGTGTGTATATATATATATATATATATATATATATATCTATATATTAGAGGCAAACAAAATCCATTTAATGCATCAGTTAGGGTTGTTCCACAGTGACAACAGTGAGGAGGGTTGGTGTTAGGGTTGAAAGCCCCCCTGCACCCCCAGCCCACCTCCCCAACCAGCATCAGGGTGTACATGGGGATCATTGACCCTAACTCTCACCCCATCACATGTGTAAAGAAGCAGAGGTATAGGAGAATGGGGTGAGAGTTAAAACTGATGACCCCAATGTGCACCCCAATGCCAGTTGGGGTGGGCTGGGGGGTCCAAGGGGGGCTTTCAACCCTAACACCAGCTTTCCTTGCTTTTGTCACTGTGGAATAACCCTAACTGATGCATTAAACAGTTTTTTGCCTCTAATTTCCATTCTTTTGAGAATGAAGATGATAAATAGTGAATGGGCGTGGTGGGAGGCCTTGGGCCCAAGGGCCCTCGCCCTACTGTGATCTTGTTACATAGTAACAGGAACTGCAAAGCAAATGGAAGCAGCAGCGGTGATGCACATGGCAAAGCAAATGGAAATGGTAAAGCAAACAGTAATAGAAACGCAAGCGCAAAGTGACACCAAAGTGAACAGTGATGAAAACAGAGACGCAAACACAAGTGCATACGGAATGCAACTGGTAATGCACACGGTCATGGTACTGAAATTTGAAAAACAAATGGTAATGGTAACAGCAGCAATAACACCAAAGAAAACAGAAACAGAAACCAAAATGCAGGCATGTACAGAAACACAAAGTGTGATGCGCACAGTCACAGAACCGCTATTGTAAACACAAACGGTAACAGTAACAGCAACAATAATGCCAAAGGAAACAGAAATACAAATGCAAGCGTGGACGGAAAGGCAAACCGTTACTCGCATGGTCACAGTACCACAATTGGAAATGTAAATGGTAATGGCAACAGCAACAGTAATGCCAAAGGAAACAGAAACGGAAATGCAAATGCAAGCGCATATGGAATCACAAAGCATAACGCGCACTGTCATGGCAATGCTATTGGAAATGCCAATGGTAACAGAAACAGCGACGATGATGCAAAATGAAAGACACACACAAATGGAAGGTCGACCACAAATGCAAATGGCAATGCACAGACTGATACAAAAAAAAACTAAAACATAAACAGTAATGGAAATGCAAATGGTAACAGTAACACAAACAGAAGCACAAATGAAAATGCAAACCATAACGCACATGGTGGCGTACACAGGAACGGTGATGCGAATGGTAAAGGAGACGCAACTGGAAATGCTAACTGGCACAGTAACGAAAGGGCACATCCTTCTTTCCCCCAAAAACTACATTGAAAAAGACAGTGGATACAAAGAATGTATGCATAATAATGGGCCTTAGAGCAGAAACTTGGAATACTAAATTGCTTATATCTCAGGAACTGTACGACGTAGAAAAAAAAATGAAAATTTCATATGAATTATGACATTCCTGGCTAGTTTTGTACTTACCCCCTGGTTGGGGGGGGCTAAGCAATTTTTCTGACAAAAAAGTCCATATCTCATACCGTTTCCGAGATACAGGCCCTGAAAGGCGCGACGGATGCCATAATGTTATCCTATGGGAAAAAGCGTCAACTTAGGAGTGCTGAAACTTTGCAGTCCTCCAATATTTTTTCACTAAACCACAAAAAAGGCACATCTGTGGCATGTTGGCTGTCTTTCCTTCAAATTTCAGCCCAATAGACTAAACCGTTCTTTTGCAGCAGGGTGGCAAAGAATTCCTGTTATTTTGGGCATAGTGTCACAAAATAGTGTCGCAATCATGACACTTTCGCAAATGAAATCATGAAAGTGTCATGAGTGCGACACACTTTGTGACACTACTTTTTCCAAAAATTTGAAAAACATATTTCTGGGGTGTTTAACCCCCAAATAAAGACATGGCTAGCATCCTGAGGGTCCGACTAAGTAAACACAAAAATAATTGTGTCATTAGATGGTGCCAATTTTAAATGCCAATCATTTTTCTGATCACCAACTGAAAACAAAATGGTGGATTTGCGACACTACTAAGGCCATTTGCAACACTAAAAAGTGCATTTGCGACACTGTCAAACTTTTTGTTAACTTTTCCCATTGACTTTTAATGGGAACTTGTTTTTTGAAAAACCTTTGAGCCGTTTAATATTTTTTTCACAAAATCTTCAAAAGGCACATCAGGGACCCCAGCCTCATGTTCCCTGAAGTTTTTGGACTGGTCGAGCAAACCATGCAACCTGTAGGTGCGAGCAAAGAATTCACCAAAACTGTAAATGTGCGCACAGATCTCACTTAATAACTCAGCAGCCATATATCTGACCACTACAAAAGTTGGAAGATCCCAAGATATATGGTTCTTGATCGTGCTTTCCAAATTTCAGGCAAATCCATTAAACGGTGGCAAAGTTATTAAGGTGCAAAGTTTGACCCTTTAACCTTAAAAGGGCCACTCAACCCTAACTATGGTAGCACTACCAAGCTACCATAATATATATTATACTGGCATGGTTGCGCCAATATAGTTAGGATGAAACTGCACTTCTATGTTAAAGTCCAAACTTTGAGCCTTAATAACTTTGGAGCCCTTCAATAGAGTTACACAAAAGTTGGCTTGCGTAATCTGTAGGGATAGCTCTCTTGATCTACCAAATTCCATGTGAATCCTTGAAGTGGTTTCTAAGCTGTAAAGTGTTGAAAAAACAGAAAAATCAGGATTTTTTAACATTTCTTTCTACAGCTGTATCTCAAAAATGGCGTTATGTTGTGGGCTGACATTTTCAGGGTAGAAAATAGTTGTGCCTTTTGAACGTTTGGTGAAAAAAATATTAATCTGTTCAAAAGTTATGACATTTTGAATTTTCCCATTATTTCCTATGGGAAAATTTATATATCAGGGATGAAAAATACTATTATTTGAACAATACTGTATTGTGCGAACAATACCGGCCTATTGCGTGCATAATACTGTATTGTGCAAACAATACCATGTTCTTTTAAAAAATAAAACATGGTAATGTGTGCAAGATAGATTACTGTGTGAAAAATACCAGCTTCTTTTTGCAAAAAAATGCTGGTATTTTTCACACAGATTTCTGTGTTGTGTCCACCATCTTGTTTCCCTGCTTAGCAAGAAATGTGAAGTCTCAAACCTTTTTAACACAAAAAAAAATCAGAGAACAGCTAAAGAGAACATCTGTAGGTGTATTCTGATGTTTTATTGTTTTTGAAACTGGATCCCAACATTTTATTTGGGGGGGTCCAGCTTATACAGAGAATGGCTTGTAAGCCATTCTCTCTACGAGAAGAGTGGTATTATCTTGACTTCTGCAGCCACAACTAGAACTCGTGCTGCCGGCTGCAGAGTCACGAAAGATCCGCCGACATGGGGTGCCCAATCCCTGTGTCAGGATGTATCCTCCCCGCACCCCCCTCATCCATACTTACCATCCAGATGGCAAGAGTGGTGATTTTCCGTGGACCGGGAACACGTCTGCACTCTTCAAACTCTAACCACAAACTGAAGAAATCGAGGTAAGCCAGATAATGAGAGTCAGGGGGGTTCAACTTAGATTTATATCTTGGCCAATTTTTTGGGAATTTTGGGCCCACATTTTAAACATGGAGTTCTTAGGACCCCTCCTCATGGACATGTAAGTGTCATTTCATTTCTTGGTCCTGAAAGATGATTTTGCGGTTGCTGTGCTGAATCACTGTTCAGGACCGATTCATAAAACAACAGTGCCGCTGTTCATGAGGTGGGTCCCAAAAAGCCCATGTTGCAATTTTGGTGAAAAAATTCCCCCAAATGACTGCATTATGAGCGTGCATTGCATGCTTTCTATGCACACTCGTAACTTTGCAAATTTGCAATATTTTCTCTCCAGATTTTCAACATTGCCATTTTTTTAACACCTCCTTATGAACAGTACAGCTGCCGTGTTTCACATACTGCTCAAAATGTGTTTTCGCACCTGTGGCGCAGAATGGCATGGTCATTGCACAAAATCAACTTTTGGAATGGAGTAACAAACTGACAGTGTCACTGTTCATGAGGGGAGGACCCATAAAACCCATGTTGAAAATTTGGTGAAAAAAGTCCCCAAATGACAGCTTGATGGGCTTGCGTTGAGCACTTTCTACGCACGCTCGTAACTTTGTCAAGTTTTCATATTTACACTTCAGATTTTCAACATTGCCATTTTTTCACACCACCTTATGAACAGAACAGCTGTCAATTTGCATATCCTGTCTGAAATGTGATTTCACACCTCTGGTGCAGAATGGCACGGTCACTGTGCGAAATCAATTTTTGGGATTGATTAACAAATTCACAGTTGCACTGTTCATGAGGGGAGATTCTCATAATGCTGATGCTGAAAATTTGGTAAGAAATTCCAAAAAATGAGCACTTTATGAGTGTGTATTGTGCAGTTTGTATGCACACTCATAACTTTGCCTGTGTTACCCATTTTTCATACTGTTGTACTATTTGGATGGAGGTACGCTTGACTCCCACCATTACATATGGATACTGTTGTACTATCTTGATGGAGGGATAGGAGTGCATGGTACAGAGGACCCTGTGCTTCCACCATGACATATGGACAGTGTTATACTATCTCAGTGGAGGGTTTGGACCCTGTGCTCCCACCGTGAATGTGGACACTGTTGTACTATCTGGATGGGGGTATGGGAGCACAGGGTCCAAAGGACCTTGCACTCCCACCTTAACATATGTACACTGTTTTTTTTTTTGTTTGTTTATACTACTTTGCTGAATGGCCCTCGCATTCTGGGGGAGCCCCAGCCCCATCACTCTGGCATCCACCATCTGGCACTTGCTCCCAGGGCTTACCTCTCCCGGTGGGGTCAGTGGAGGAAGCCCTCCCCTATCAAAACTGGATCAGTGACTTGCACTGTGGCTGGCCTGGTGTGGGGCCTGTGAGCTCCCCCGTCATCTGCCAAGAGCTATTTTTCCTGTTTTTTCATTGTGCCCCCTCAGTCACATGGCATATGGTGACACCTGTGACAGGGTCTTGCACACTCCTGCACACAACCTCTTCATGCATCTGCCACACACTGCACCCCATGTTATATATTGGCTCCATGGCACCAAGCCCCAGCCTCCTCCAGGAGTCAGGTGTGCACCGGCAACCAGACTCCTCCCTCCCCAGAGACGGAGAGCAGTTCATCAGATGATTCATCCATCTCCATTACTGCCAGCCCATGCTCATTCCCGAACATGGGTCACTGGTGTAGTGTGAGGTACAGCACCAGCACCTCAGCTCTCAGTGCCACCGGGCCAGCTACATATGTACACTGTTGTACTATCTGGATTGTGGGATGACTTATGGACAGTGTTGTACTATCTCAATGGAGGGATGGGACTGCAGGGTCCGAAGGACCCTATGCTTCCACAGTAAAATGAAGATAAAATTAAGCTATCTGGAAAAGAAGGGAAATTCTTTACAAAAAACATCATTACTACATCAGTTGGGGTGGCTACCACAGTGACAAAAGCAGGGAAATGAGGTGTTAGGGTTTTCAACCCTAACACCCCACCTCCAGAGTTCCTACCCTTAGCACCCCATCCCCCCACCCTCCAGACACCAACAGGCATTGGGGTGTGCCATGGGGTCATAAGGCTTAACTCTCACCCCATTGTCCTATACTGTAGCATGTTTACACATGGAATGGGGTGAGAGTTGGGCCTTATGACCCCATGGCACACCCTGATGCCTGTCGGTGTCTGGAGGGTGGGGGAATGGGGTGTGGTGGTAGGGGTGGAAACCCTGTGGTGGGGTGTTAGGGTTGGAAACCCTAATGCCTCATTTCCCTGCTTATGTCACTGTGGTATCCACTCTGACTGATGCATTAACAGAGTTTTTTTGCAAAGAATATACATATATATATATATATATATATATATATATTAGAGGCAAAAAACTCCATTTAATGCATCATTTAGGGTTGTTCCACAGCGACAAATGCGAGGAAATTCGATGTTAGGGTTGAAACCCCCTTTGTACCCCACCAGCCCACACCCCCCACCAGGAATCGGGGTGCGCATTGGGGTCGTCGGCCCTGTCACCCCATCACATGTGGAAAGAAGCTGAGGAATAGGAGAATGGGGTGACAGTTAGGACCGATGACCCCAGTGCGCACCCCGATTCCAGGTGGAGGGGTGGGCTGGAGGGGTGCAAAGGGGGTTTCAACCCTTACATCAAATTTCCTCGCTTTTGTCACTGTGGAACAACCCTAACTGATGCATTAAATGGAGTTTTTTGCCTCTAATTTCCCTTCTTTTTGAGAATGATAATGAGAAATAGTGAATGTAATGCAGTGGGCACTCCCGCTACATGATGTCTTGTCACATAGTAACATTGTGCCCACAAATGCAAATCGTAATGCGCATGGTGACGCAAAGTGAAACAGAAAGAGAAATAGTGCTGTAGACAGAAATGTTAAAAACCAAGCAAATGCAACCGCAAATGAAAACGCAAAGGGTAATGCACATGGTGGCGTAAACATGAACGGTAAGTGAAACAGGTACAGAACCGCAAGTGGAAATGGTAATGATAAAAGTAATGTAAGTGCACAGGCTGGTTGTCCCCAAAAGCTGTATAGAGAAAGACAGTAAGTACAAAGAATGTATGCAAAATAATGACTCTCGGAACACAAAAATGAGGACTTGGAATATGTCAGTAACTGTATGACATAGAAAAAAAATTTAAAAGTCATATGAATTATCACTTTCCTGGCTAGTTTTGCACTTAGTCCCTTTTTTGATGAAAAGTCTGTATCTCGCACCGTTTTTGAGATACGGGCCCTGAAAGGTGCGACGAATGCCGTAATGTTATCCTACGGGAAAAAAACAGAAGTTCAGAGTGCCATAACTTTGCCTTCCTATAATATTTGTTCACCAAACCACTGAAAAGCACATCTGTTGGATGTTGGATGTGTTCCTTGAAAATTTCAGCCCAAAAGACAAAACCGTTATATTGCAGCAGGGTGCCAAACGATTGCTGCAATGCATAGTATGCCATAATGTTATCCTATGGGAAAAAGCATCAACTTTGGAGTACCGTAACTTTTCTGCTATGTAATGTTTTTTCAACAAAACACTGAAAGGCACATCTGTGAGATGTCAGCTGCGTTCCCTCAAAATTTCAGCCCAAAATTCCAAACTGTTCTTTTGCAGCAGGGTGCCAAAGAATTACTGATATTTTGGGCATAGTGTTGAAAAGCAGTGTAGTGATTTGCGAAAGCTTTCGCAAAAATTTGCGACACTTTCATGAGTGCGACACTACTTTGCGAAAGTACTTTTTCCAGAAATCTGAAAAACATATTCCTGGGGTGTTTTACCCCAAAATAAAGACATGGCTAGCATTCTTAGGGCCTGACTAGGTGAATACAGAAATAATTAGGTTGCTAGAGGGTTTAAATTTTAAATGGCAAGCATTTTTCTGATCATTAACTGAAAACAAAATGGCAGATTTGTGACAGTAAAAGGGCCATTTGCGACAGTAAAAAGTGCATTTGCGACACTGTCGAACTTTTTGTTAGCTTTTTCCATTGACTTATAATAGGAAATTGTTGTTTGAATAACTTTTGAACTGTTTAATATTTTTTCATGAAATCTTCAAAAGGTACATCGGGGACCCTGGCTGCACATTCCCTGAAGAATTCGCCAGTCATTAACCAGCGACCTGTAGGTGCGATCAGAATTCCAGAAAAAGGGTAAATGCACGCGCAGATTATGCTTAATTACTCCGCACCCATGTCTCCAACCAGTACAAAACTTGACAGATCCCAAGGTGTATGGGTCTTAATCATGTATTCCAAATTTCAGGCAAATCCATCAAATGGTTGCAAAGTTATTAAGGTGCAAAATTTTGGGTTTAACATGTAAATGGCTCCTCAACCCTAACTATGGTAGCACTACGGTATATATATATATATATATATATATATATATATGGGCTGCATGGTAGTGCAGCTATAGAGTTGGCAGGCCACTTTTGTGTTAAACCCTAAAGTTTGCACTTCAATACCATTGCAACCATTTGTCCGATTTGCCTGAAGGTTTGCATGTGCTGTGTCCAACCATACATCTCTGGATTTGAAAAGTTTTGTTCCAGTTGGATGTACAGTTGTGGAGCTGCAGAGTGTCAAAAATGTGAAAAATCCTCAACTTTTGTGCAATTCTTTGTCATGCTCCAGAGAGCAAACAGTGTGTGTGTGTGTCTGGCTTCAAATGTGCATTTGTATATGTGGTCCGGGTCAGGGTGGTGCCTTTTGAAGATTTGGTGAAAAAATGTTAATCCGTTCAAAAGTTATGGATGTTTTTCATGTCCCATTTTAGCCTATGGGAAAATTTATATGGGTGACATGAAAACGTTCATGAAAGCATGTTTGTTTTCATGCTCTGGATTTTTGTTTTCATGCTGCCAACATCTTGTTTTCAGTTAGCGAGAGACAAAAAACGTAAATCAAAAAATAGTGCCTCTTGCCAAATACTAACGCTTGTGTTTACCTATTTGGGCCTTGTGGAACTTGCTCTGGCATCAGTTTTTGTGCAAGTAGTCTGAAAATATGTTTTTCAAAATGTTTCCACCATTTTGCTGTTTTGTTTTTGTGAAAACATTTTTTGTGTGCGCAATAATAGCCACACACAAAATAAAAGGTGGCTCTACCACATATTTTTGTGCATGAAAAGATTTTATTATAAGGTATAGGGGTGTCATGAAAACATTTTTATTTTAATGAAAACAATGCTTGAAAACATTATCCTATGTGTTTTCTTTGTCACTTCATTGTGCCAAGGTGGATAGTGCTTTTGGGCTGAAATTTGCAGGGTGGTAAGCCCTGGCCTCACAGATGTTCATTTTGGTGGTTTGAACCCAAACATTCAACAGGCCCATATTTACAGTTTTCTGAAGTTGAGAAATTTCCCATAGGATAACATTGCCATGCCCTTGTGGCACCCGTATCTCGAAAACTATTCGATATATGGATTTTTCGCTACCCGCAGCTTAGTTGGCTAAGCACACATGGAGGTTTCAAAGTCATGATTACAACTGCAGTGGAAGTTTTTTCATAGTTCCTATGGTTACTGAGATATTGCCAAATAAGTGTCACAAGGGTTCCTTTTCAGTACTATTGGGCTGCTGTATGGCTCCGTACTTATGTGTAAGTGGGAGAGCAGGGCCCAGAGGGCCTGCACTCCCACAGTCGCATACCATTATGAAAAAATGGGCAATGTGAAGGGAGCACAGGGCCTGAAGGGCCCACACTCCCAAAAACACATGCCAGTTACCAGTTAGATTACAGTTCCTCAAAAAGAAGGAATCTTGATTTAGTAGTTGCCGTATTGGTCCTTGCAAGAATAGATCCAGAAGCAAATGATTTGATACCTTTTAATGGACCAACATAGATGTAACAACAAGAACAAAGTGCTCTAGCTTTCGGACCAACCAGTCCTTCTTCAGAAGCTCATGGCAGTTGTTTAGAAAATACAATACTTATAACAGCTAGATAATGCAGAGAAAAACAGAAAAAAATCCCCATTGGTTTAAAATACTCATTTAAAAAAAAAAAAAAAAACAGAAGATGATGTCAGAGAAGTTAAACAGTACAATACTGCCCTCAGTCCGAATGAACCTTGGGTTAAGATGTGCTTGGTGCAACAAACATAAAGAATCCTACTGCACATAAATTTAATTGACATAAGATAACACTGCTGAAGCAGATAACTCCCAAATCAAGCCATGAGTGTCACAGTCAGTATAAGGATGTGATTACTGAAAGGCAACCCCCACCCAGCTTAAAGACAAACTAAGATAGTTATAGGGCTCATGAAATTACAATGTATGCATTAAAGACAAGAATACCAGTAAAGTTGTCTAAAAAACATCAGTGCGCACTGTGTGATGTGTAAAACCTAGCTAGACATGTCACCCAGCTGTATTCTCAAGCTAAATAAAAGGCCAAGAAATTACAAAAACCTCAGGACTATATAAATGATAATATAAATATAAATTGATAATATTAGTGTTAAACAAAAACTCTAGTAGAGGAACCTCGAGGAATTCAGACCATGCATCCTGATATGTACTGATGTCAATATATACTGAGAATGTAGCAACTACATGTACCACAAGTGTCTAGGGAATCTGAAAAAGAGATAAAAAAGTAATTTATCTCCTCCTGCTCATACAAACAGCACAACCTAACCCACCCCACATCACAATAATGTGGGTGGGGGAGATACATAGCTTAAACGAGATGTTGTCTCTCTCTCTCCCCCTCCTTTTCTCTCTCTCTCTCTGTCCCCCACAGACACACACACACACACACACACACACACACTCTCAATCTCTCTCCTAGTGAACCTATATTAACTTCAGTCACTGTAATTGTTCTCCAAAGGAATACAACTTGTAATGAAATTCTGAGTATCATTACACTATTAGCCTAATGTAAAAGATATGTGCAGGACCCCAAGCAAATGAGATCACACATCCCAATATGTACAGAGTTACAAAAATTATATATAACAGTATAAGATAACACTCCTGTATGTACACTAGCAGGCTGGGTAAACTGAATATGGTGCAATGGAATCAATCCCCCACACAGGCAAAGATAAAAAGTAAGGAGAAATTTGTTGTGTGAAATGAAAATAGTAACACATTATACCTCCATATAGCTAAATAGAGACTTACCTCAATGTGACAGCAAGCCCACATCTATTATATCACATACCTCACAGCATACCCACACACATACATACACACACGCATCCACATCTCACACATGCTGAAGTCCTATAATATGTCAGCTTGAAGAAGAAAAGGTCTGTGGATGTTAATTTCTGTAGTGTCCCATAAAGCCAATATCAAGTTCATCCCATCTGCTACCATATTGAGATGTAAATAAGTTTAATCTCAAAAGCCTCGTCTCTGTTGTGTGTTTTGAGATTTCCTTTTAAGACCATTACTGACATATCTGAGACTGAGTGGTCAGGCTGGGAGAAGTGATGCCCCACTGGTTTTCAGTCTTCCTTGCTGTAATAGTATGCCTGTGTGAGTTCATCCTAGTGCGGAGCTGTTGGCGTGTCTCTCTACATAACCTGTTTGTAGACATCTCTTGCACTGAATGAAATAAACAACATATCGTGACATGCATGTATAACTCCCATGCACCTGTAATTGTCTGTTTTGTGATGTAACCACACAGTCTGAGGTAGAAATTAGCCCACAAGTCTTGCAGGGCGTTGATTGCAGGGTCGTGTGCCATTGTGTGACATGGTATTCTGTTCGGTGAAAGTTTGCTCTAATAATTAGGCTGGATAAATTTGGCGGTTGTTTAAAAGATAGTAGTGGAGTTCCTTAAAAATACAATTAAAGTGTCATCCTCACTAAATATTGGGTGGAGATCTTTAATAATCTTACATGACGTTCAAGGTCTGGATGATATGTGACTACCAAGGGTATTCTTTCTGTAGCTGTCTTTTCTTTATATTGAAGTAGTTGTTGCCTTGGTACTTGCGTTGCCCGTTCTGTTATCCTGTCAATTTCCCTGGAAGAGTGTCCCTGCTCCATAAAGGTGTTTTTCAACGTAGCCAAATGTGTATCTCTGTCATCCTCATTTGAACAAATACGTTGACAACGAAGTGCTTGACTGTATATGACAGATTTTTTTGTATGATTAGGGTGGTTACTTTTCCTCTGCAGGTAAAAATTTCCTGTGCAGGTAGAAATTGGCACGGCTAGACAGTGACATCTATTTTCTAACCCAGTGCAAGAGGAGAAACATTATCCCTAAAGGTCTTACTATTTGGAATCCATTAAGAAATACAAACAATTCTACTTATGCAGAACAACTTTGTCATAGGACCTCTGAGAAACTGAGAAATCACAGGATTTGCATGTCATATACCCAAAAAGTTGTTCTTAACAAAAAGTTTGCTGAAATTGTAACCACTCTGGAAAGGGTGTCTGGGGAACCTATTCAAGACATCTTGCGAGAGATACACATTAACTACCAAAGGACCTTAAGAAAAGCCATGCTTGTGAAAAATAGGAAATTAGATGCCTTCAACGTACCATACTTCCTAACAACCATGAAGCACATAATGGAGTCACTGAACAACAACACAATACTGATGGGCACCTTTCAGTTGTTAATTTGTCCAACCACACACTGACTACTGGAGAACTGAATGTACTTTCAAAGGGCCTCACTTTCTGCCAACAAAACCACTGGATAACATACTGTTTTGTGGTGAACTAGAGGAGTACTTCCGTAGATTGAGACTTAAAGAATTCTTTCATGGCAGGGAAGAAATCACTGGTAGTGAAGACAGTGCAAACAGCAATAATGTAATGGATAAGAAAAAGGAATCTGATTTTACCCCTCAAGTGGGCGAATAAAAACTAGACAATTATATTAATTGTTTCCGCCAACAAGTCAGTGGTCAGATCCTTACCAGGCAAACAAACCCATTATAACCTCTCTCCACTGGAACGGAGAGCTATAGGGACACTGAAATCAAACCACAACATTGTCATCAAAAAGCTGATAAAGGTTCTGCAGTATTTTAAACAGAGAAGACTATATTACTGAAGCTAATAGACAGCTAACAGATCTTACATACTACAGAGAACTGGAAGTGACCCCACTACAAGATATAAAGATGAACTATGTGACTTAACTAAAACTTTTCCTGACCATGTCCAAAGAAACTAGCTCACCTCATTCCTGCTGAACCAAAGCCAGGGACATTCTACATGCTGCCTAAAATACATAAACCTGGCAATCAGGAGACCCATAGTCTCTGGTAATGGTACCTTGACTGAGGGATCTCAGGGTTTGTAGAGACCATTTTGAAACCGCTGGTTATGGAAAGAGACAGTTATATCAGGACACTACGCACTTGTTGCGTGTACTTTCTGGTTATAAGGATTTACCACCTGATACCATTTTAGTGACAATGGATGTAACATCCTCTACACTAATATTCCACACACAGATGGCATTGCAGCATGCCTTAAATACATACGTGAGAAAGGACCTGACCAAAACATCAAACCTGGAGTGGTGGGGAACTTATGGAATTCATTTTGACACATAACAACTTCAACTTCAATGGTAAACATTATGTTCAAACTATGGGAACAGCAATGGGCACCAAAATGGCTCCACAGTATGCTAACCTCTTTATGGCTGACTTGGAGGAGGATTTTTAAGGCAGTATCCCCACAAACCACTGGCTTATTTCCGTTACATTGATGATTTGTTTATCATCTGGACGGAAGGCACAGATGCACTCAAAGATTTTCATCACAAACTTAACAATCTCCACCTTACTATAAAGCTTACCTTGGAGTACTCTACCACCAAGGTTAACTTTCTGACACCACAGTCATCATTAAGGATGGAACCTTACATACATGTATTTACAGGAAACCAACAGACAGACAGAGATACCTGCACAGGAAAAGTAACCACCCTAATCATACAAAAAAATCTGTCATATACAGTCAAGCACTTCGCTGTCAATGTATTTGTTCAAATGAGGATGACAGAGATACACATTTGGCTATGTTGAAAAGCACCTTTATGGAGCAGGGACACTCTTCCAGGGAAATTGACAGGATAACAGAACGGGCAACGCAGGTACCAAGACAACAACTACTTCAATATAAAGAAAAGACAGCTACAGAAAGAATACCCTTGGTAGTCACATATCATCCAGACCTTGAACGTCTGCGTAAGATTATTAAAGATCTCCACCCAATATTTAGTGAGGATGACACCCTTAATTGTATTTTTAAGGAACTCCACTACTATCTTTTTAAACAACCGCCAAATTTATCCAGCCTAATTATTAGGAGCAAACTTTCACGGAACAGAATACCATGTCACACAATGGCACACGACCCTGCAATCAACGCCCCTGCAAGACTTGTGGGCTAATTTCTACCTCAGACTGTGTGGTTACATCACAAAACAGACAATTACAGGTGCATGGGAGTTATACATGCATGTCACGATATGTTGTTTATTTCATTCAGTGCAAGAGATGTCCACAAACAGGTTATGTAGGAGAGACACGCCAACAGCTCCGCACTAGGATGAACTCACACAGGCATACTATTACAGCAAGGAAGACTGAAAACCAGTGGGCATCACTTCTCCCAGCCTGACCACTCAGTCTCAGATATGTCAGTAATGGTCTTAAAAGGAAATCTCAAAACACACAACAGAGAGCGAGCTTTTGAGATTAAACTTATTTTACATCTCAATATGGTAGCAGATGGGATGAACTTGGATATTGGCTTTATGGGACACTACAGAAATTAACATCCACAGACCTTTTCTTCTTCAAGCTGACATATTATAGGACTTCAGCATGTGGAGATGTGGATGCGTGTGTGTATGTATGTGTGGTATGTGCTGTGAGGTATGTGATATAATAGATGTGGGGCTTGCTGTCACATTGAGGTAAGTCTCTATTTAGCTATATGGAGGTATAATGTGTTACTATTTTCATTTCACACACAACAAATTTCTCCTTACTTTTTATCTTTGCCTGTGTGGGGGGGATTGATTCCATTGCACCATATTCAGTTTACCCAGCCTGCTAGTGTACATACAGGAGTGTTATCTTATACTGTTATATATAATTTTTGTAACTCTGTACATATTGGGATGTGTGATCTCATTTGCTTGGGGGTCCTGCACATATCTTTTTACATTAGGCTAATATTGTAGTAATTTACTCAGAATTTCATTACAAGTTGTATTCCTTTGGAGAACAATTACAGTGACTGAAGTTAGTATAGGTTCACTAGGAGAGAGATTGAGAGTGTGTGTGTGTGTGTGTGTGTGTGTGTCTGTGGGGGACAGAGAGAGAGAGAGAAAAGGAGGGGGAGAGAGAGAGAGACAACATCTCGTTTAAGCTATGTATCTCCCCCACCCACATTATTGTGATGTGGGGTGGGTTAGGTTGTGCTGTTTGTATGAGCAGGAGGAGATAAATTACTTTTTTATCTCTTTTTCAGATTCCCTAGACACTTGTGGTACATGTAGTTGCTACATTCTCAGTATATATTGACATCAGTACATATCAGGATGCATGGTCTGAATTCCTTGAGGTTCCTCTACTAGAGTTTTTGTTTAACACTAATATTATCAATTTATATTTATATTATCATTTATATAGTCCTGAGGTTTTGTAATTTCTTGGGCCTTTATTTAGCTTGAGAATACAGCTGGGTGACATGTCTAGCTAGGTTTACACATCACACAGTGTGCACTGATGTTTTTAGACAACTTTACTGGTATTCTTGTCTTTAATGCATACATTGTAATTTCATGAGCCCTATAACTATCTTAGTTTGTCTTTAAGCTGGGTGGGGGTTGCCTTTCAGTAATCACATCCTTATACTGACTGTGACACTCATGGCTTGATTTGGGAGTTATCTGCTTCAGCAGTGTTATCTTATGTCAATTAAATTTATGTGCAGTAGGATTCTTTATGTTTGTTGCACCAAGCACATCTTAACCCAAGGTTCATTCGGACTGAGGGCAGTATTGTACTGTTTAACTTCTCTGACATCATCTTCTGTTTTTTTTTTTTTTTTTAAATGAGTATTTTAAACCAATGGGGATTTTTTTCTGTTTTTCTCTGCATTATCTAGCTGTTATAAGTATTGTGTTTTCTAAACAACTGCCATGAGCTTCTGAAGAAGGACTGGTTGGTCCGAAAGCTAGAGCACTTTGTTCTTGTTGTTACATCTATGTTGGTCTCAAAAAGAAGGGAAATTCATTGCAAAAAACTTCATTAATGCATCAATTAGTGTTGATAGCACAGTCATCAGACCTAACTCTCACCCCATTCTCCTATTCTGAAGCATGTCAGCTTGCTTACACATGGAGTGGGGTGAGGGTTGGGCCTAATGACCCCATGGCACTCCCCAACATCTGTTGGTGTATGAAATGTTGGGGGAGTGGGGGTGGGGTGGTAGGGGGATAACCCTAACATCAGATTTCCATACTTTTGTCACTGTGTTATCAATCCTAACTGATGTATTAAGTTTTTTGCAATGAATATATATATATATATTATATATATATTTTTTAATATACAATGGATGTTTTGGGAAAACTGCCAGCATAAAAAGTGATATCTTAGCCAGCCAGTGAAGATATCATTGATATCTTCACGTTCTTATACATCATATCGAAAATTATCTGGTTGATCCTGCCATTTGTCTTGTCATTGCAATTAGGCACTTTCACTTTTAATGCTTTTATCTGCCGTTAGCAAGCAGTGTCAGTGATGTGCTGCCACTGGACTGTAAAATTCAAAACTGTGTACTTGTACTCAATTTTTTTTTTCATATGATACCCTGATGATTTACAGACATCTAGCCCTTTCACTTTTTGTGCAGGTATGTAGCGTGGCTGAGCGGCATCAGTGATGTGATGGCAGAAGCACTCTGTACTAAAAAATAAAAGAAAACGTCCTCTTTTGATAATCGCACTTCTTTTCTTTGAAAGAAGCCACTGACTGTAGCGAGATAACAGCAAGTGAGTCGGTGGCTTCAGAGTAGTAGACACAAGCACCAGTGAGCATTGCTAATGCTCGTGCATGCTTGCATCTACTACTCTGAAGCCACCGACTCGCTTGCTGTTATATTTCTACAGTTGGCAGGATTTTTCAAAGCAATTTAGTGCGATTATCAAAAGAGGATGTTTTCTTTCATCTTTCAGTACAGAGTGCTTCTGCCACCACATCACTGATGCCGTTCAGCCATGCTACATGCCAGCATGAAAAGTGAAAGGGATAACATGTCTAAAACTCAAACTAATCCTTTAAAAATAGCACAAATTGCAGGATCAATCAGATAACTTTGTAATCCAAAATTGTATTTTCTTTTGGAGACTATGCAGAATTCGGGGATAAAACATACTAAGTCACCTGGGAGGGAGGGGGTTCAAAACCTGGGCCAAAACCTCTGAGTATGATTTCCAAACCTCTAGCTGAGAAATCAGGTTAAAAGGGAGATGTAGGAGACTTGCGCTTCATAGCCCTCCAAAACATATGCAGTATAAACAGAACATGACTTTGCCTGACTGAAGATATCATATTTTATCTTCACTCAAGGCCAATGACATCAAGATATCTCACTTGTGACTTCACCACTCATGAGATATTATGATATCATTGGCCTCTTGTGAAGGTAAATATGATATCATCAGGCAGGCCATGTCATATCCCATATATATATGTAATATTATATATTATATTATATATGTAATAGATAACCCACTCTGGGGTGTGCAGTCACGCTCTGATATACGCACGCCTTGGTGTGCATTGTGCGGCCTCATGCGTTCAACCACCCAAGGCGTATGTGTATCAGAGCATGACCGCACACCCCAGAGTGGGTTATCTATCTTATAAAATGGCCATAAATGTGATGGGGGGAGTAGTCCCTATGTGGCACAAATAATTGTATTATCTGTAGAGAATCTGGTTGATGCTGCCATAATTTAAATGGGTTTAAGTTGTTGGTAATGGTTATCTGGTTGATCCTGCCATTTTTTGCTGTGGCTCTATGCTGAAAGGCTTTTACTTTCTGCTGCAATGTAATATGACCGAGTGCTGCCACTGTTTATGAGTTGCTTCCAGAAGTTTAAATGACACTCAGTTTAAAAAGTACAAAAAAAGTTGTTTGTTTCTGTTTTATTCATTTTAGCACAAAAAGAAAGCTGCCGTTTGTACATCTGTACAGCTACATATGTAAAGTAAGTCCCTCTTAAGTGAAATCTATAGTAAAGCCGCCGACTGAAGAGCGAGGAGAGAAAGCGCAGAGGGAGGCAGTCAGCAACTTCAGAAAGACAGACACAATGCAGAACGAGCGTTGCTATAGCAACACTTGCTCTACCTTGTGTCTCTCATTCTGAACTCGCTGACTGTCTCGTTCTGCGCTTTCTCTCCTCGCACTTCAGTCAGTGGCTTCTTTTCAAGAAACTAGACTACAAATGCAAAAAAGAGACTTTTTACTATAGATTTCACCTAAGAGGGACTTATTTACACATGTAGCTGTATTTTACTTTTGGAGACCGAGCATGCTCGGTCATGCTACAGTTCAATATTTTAAAAGTGAAAGTGCTCCGCGGTGGGCCTTCTCGATGTACAGATCGCAGCTTCCACATAGCTCCAGAGCCATACATACAACAGCCCTATAGGGCAAGAAACCCTTGTAACACTAATTTGCCGATATCTTAGGAACAGTAACAGGTATAACAAAAATTCAAGTGTTATTGTAACCATGACAGTGAGTAGAACACACGACAATCACTGACTAAACCTGTATCTTGAATCATTTCTAAGATATAGGCACTGAAAAGCACTGGACAGGCACTCTTTGAACCCTTGTGACAGTAATTTCACAATATCTCATGAACCATGCAACATATGAAAAAAATTCCACTGCAGGCGTACTCTATGATTTCTTTTTTTTTAAACACATCTTTATTCATTTTCCAGATATGTGACAAGACAAACAAAAAACCTGCAAATCCCAGGGCACACAATCCAAAACTGATTGTGTAAACTATGTACAATCCAACTATATACATACATACACAGCAGGCAGCGACACCCCCACCAACTAACATTTAAACCTATTTTGTCGATACATTAAATAAAAATAATATCAGGGCTGCATACCAACTTAGGCCCTTCCCATTAACCTGAGTAATAACCCCCTGCAGCCTGATAACTGCTCTCTAGACCAGACTCCACTTTAGGAGCAATCTGTTTAGAAAAGTGGCACCCCTCTGTGCCCCCTGGAAAGAGAGAGAGTCCCCATCCCCCCATATTAACTTGGCAGACCCTACTGTCTAACTAGTAACTTTGTCCAGAAACCTTACCCAGTCAAATACATTCCCATAACCAAACACTTAAATCTCTCTAGTGTCCAAATGTCTATTACTCATTCCAGCAAACATTTCTTCCGCTAGTCGCAGCCCGACAGACAGACCTGCATTTGGACATATGTATCCTGGTGGAAGTATATCGCCTCTAGCGCTGCCCATCTGTTAGCATATACCCTTTTCTCCCCTCTGAGTACAGATGTCTCTTTATCCTACCCAGAGCCCCCAAGAGATCTCCTGCCCACTGCTTATAAACATAAGTTTGGTCATCCTTCCAGTGTTGCACCACAAATGATTTAATTAGCGCAGCTATCAAAGATAGATGAAATTTAGGTGTAACACTGGAAAGTTGCAATAAATTGCCTAAAACACATATCTCTGGTGTTATATATTTTGAATAATCTAGCATTGGATCCATCTGTCTCTTGATTTCATCCCAGAGGGGAGATATTTTACTACAGTCCCACAACACATGCAGGAGATCTCCTCTCCCTAATTCACACCTAAAACACAGGTCTGTCTGTCTTAGGCCTCTATCACACAGTTTCACAGGGGTAAAGTATATATTAGAAACAATAAAGAAATGCAGGCTCCTGTACTTAGGTATAACTATATATTTGTTGTTTTTCCATATGTTGACCCAGTCAAGGCTTTGAGGGGCAAATACATTGTCCCAGTATGGCACTGTTATAGGGTAGTTCAAACTAAGAAAATCCAAAAGTACTTTATAGATTTTCGACAGAGATCTAGATTTCGGATCAACTTCCTTCAGCATATCCCATTTAAAAAAACAGTCTGTGGGACCCCCTGACCTCCTCAACACCCCCTCCAGCATCCGTGTAAGCTGTAGCCTTTGAAAAAAAGGGCATCCCCTCACAATGGATTGGGAGGACCACTCTGTTATCCTGATTGACATCCTTTAGTTTCAGGCCCAAGACCTGTTTAGCCCACCTCCCACTGATTACTTGACCCCCAATGACATAGTTGGGATTGCCCACCAGTGGTTGCTCTTGGGCCCTCATTTGGTCCTTTTTCTGAGTCGGGCTCAGAAGTGACCACCAAGCTTCCACCGCCTTCAGGATTGGGTTCCCGAACCTCTTTTTAAAACACTTGCCTTTATTGGCATACAACGATGCTTCTGGAGAAAGGCCAGCATCTTTCAACATTTGGATCTCCAGATGCAGCCAATCTAGAATATAGGTCTCCCCCTCAATACTTCTACCCCATCGAATCATCATACGCAGCTGTCCCGCAACATAATATATGTGGAGATCTGGTAGCTTAATCCCTCCCCATGAAAATGGTAGCCGCAGGACATTATACTTTTTCCTAGGAAGCTTAAAGTTCCATAGAAAATCTGAAAGTAGCTTCCTAATCATTTTAAACCATATTTTAGGGATACTATATGGGGCTAGATACAACAGATATAGCAGCCTAGGTAGTAGATTCATCTTAATAAGCCCCAATTTGGCCATAACATTCAGGGGGTGCTTATTCCATTTTACTAAATCACCCTGAATAGCTGATATAATCCCTTCCATATTTATTTCGGCTCCCCCATCTCAATATTCACTGTAATCCAAATACCCAGATATTTAATCTTGTCTGTCACCCATTGGACTCTCAATGGAGGAAAATCTGCCCTATATACGTATGGCATCAATGGGAGAATTTGAGTTTTAGTCAAGTTTAGCTTATAATTTGAGACTTTAGCAAATTGCTCTATTAATTCTCTTATCTTCTCGAAACCAGCCGCCAGTTCTTGGAGATGCAGGAGTACATCATCTGCAAAAACTGAGAATTTTAACCCTCTTCCCACTATCTCCACCCCCTTTATGCACCTGTCATTATTAATTGCTCTCAACAAGGGCTCTAAATAGATGTTGAATAATATCGGGGAAGGAGGACATCCCTGACAGGTCACATTCTCCAACTGAATTTCCTGCAAAATATAGCCATTACACAAAACCCTGGCCGTCGGAGCAGTGTATAAATTCTTAATGCCTCTGAGCAGGCCCTCAGGGAAGCCCATCCTCTCCATTGTAGCAAAGAGGAAAGGATGAGAGACCCTATTGAAGGCCTTTTCGGCATCTAAAGATACCAAAGCTAAGGGTAATTGAGAGTCCGATGCAAAATTCAAAATATGGTGTAGCTTTCTCAAAGCATCATGTGCCCCCCTCCCTGGCATGAATCCCACTTGCTCCTGGCTGATTAGGCTAGGGCAATCCACCAAATTCTGTTGGTCAAAATTCTTGTAAGAATCTCATCTTGATTCATTAATGCTATGGGCCTGTAATTGCTGGGCAGATCCCTGGGTTTGTCCGGTTTGGGGATTAATGTAATGTACGCCTGGTATAATGGGGGGTGAGCCACTCCCTTCTGCATTATAGCATTAATAAATTCTTGAAGCATAGGCAGTATAGTATGAATATGAGCCTGATAAAACTTCGCCTTAAGGCCATCTGGCCCCGGTGTTTTACCAGCAGGCAGAGACCTCACCACTTCAATAATCTCCACTGATCCTATAGGGGCCGCCAGTTCCATAGCCTGATCTGGGTCTAGAAAGGGTAGATGCACTCCCTCCAAGTAGGTTTTAATTTCTTTCTCCCCCTCCGTGCTCCTAAGCTGATACAGTTCTTTAAAATAGGACGTAAAAGCGTCTGCCATTTCCTGGGAGTCTGTTATAAACTTCCCCTCATATCAGATGGCTGTCACCATTCTACTCACTTCCCACTCCTTGACTCTAGCCACCACGAGACATCCAGGAACATCCCCCAGCAATAAATATTTAGCTTTAATCTTTTCCAACCAAAAATCCACTTTGCCATACACAATATCCACCCATTCCCTTCTAAGACTTTTAAGTTCCCTATCAATTTCCTCCGAGGACCCCTCCAGCGGCATCAGCAAGTTGATTGCCCCCAGAATAAATTCTTCTTTTGCCCTCCTCTGCCTACTTCTTTGTGCAGCCAACTCTTGGGCCACTCCTGCATATAACACTTTACAGGTTGGCTATGCCAATTTTTTGTTTTGCAACATGGGCAACTGTTGTTGTATAATTTTTACTAATGCCTCTTCAAGCTTGCCCTTAGTTGAAGCTTCCATCACTAAGGAATCATTTAATCTCCACCGATACATTCTAGGAGGGCCTGATCTAGGTTCCCAAATCAATTGAATCGGAGGGTGATCCGAAAAGGTTCTATCCCCTGTTGTCATATTCCTAATGTCCATAAGTGCCTCCCTATTTACCAGAAAGAAATCAATTTGAGATTGAGTCTTATGCACAGCTGAGTAAAATGTCATAATATTACCCCCATTAGAGTGGGTCCATATCGGATCCACCAAAGCCGCAACCTCTAGCAACCTGTTTAAAGCAATTTGAACCTTAGTTAAAGGCCCTCTAGCAGGTGGGATCCTATCTTCCTGGTTATTGGAGTATGCATTCCAATCCCCTGCCAGGATAAGGGTGTGCAAAGGAAAAACAACTATGTCCCTCTCTATAGAGGCAAAAAATTCTGGATTGGGGGGCGTCGGCCCATAAATGGAAGTGACCGAGATCACCTTGCCATTTACAAGGCCTAAGACGTAAATCCCTCTGCCATCTTCCCTTGCAACCACTTGCTCTACTTTAAATGGACAGGTTTTCTTTATTATTATCGCTACCCCCATGAGGCCCTTTCCTTACCAACCCCATAAACTTGCCCCACCCAGAGTCACTTAAGATTATTCAGCTCCTCCATCAGCAAGTGTGTTTCTTGCAAGGCAACAATATGGGCCCCCATATGATCCATATGTCTCAGGATTGCCATTCTTTTACATCTACCCCTGAGTCCTTTAACATTCCAAGAAATTAGTCTAACACTAGACATAGACAATGCCAAAACTTATTATGAATAAACAAACCCTCTGAGCACTATCTGGGTCTGCCTCCTTCTCTCCTACCATTGTGGACTCTCTCTCTTTCCAGCTCCCCATTACCCCCCCTTCCCTTCTGCCCCCGATCCCTAGATCACCCACCTTCCAAGTATTGGATCATAGATGAACTCCCTCTTATGCTACCCCCAGCCCCACCCTCACCTGAACAGCTCCAGGATCTAGTTTGGAAACCAAAAAAAAACCAAAAAAAAACCTGCTATACAACTACCTCACTCCCCTGGATCCCCCTCTTCTCCCAGCCTGTTTGATCATTCAACCTTCAGATCTCACCCCTCTTCTAAACCTCGCATATACAATTTGTAGATTATCTCAGCATCATATAAAGAAAACCGTGACCAACCTCATTTCCAATCCCATTTGTTAGGAGACAGGATTAACTGAACATTTCCCCCTCAATATTCCCCACCATTTAAGTGGCCCATTCTAATTACTACCCATCAACCTTTACACCTTACCCCCATTTACCTAAGCTTCATTTGACACCGTTCTAGAGCCTTTCAATAAAATAATGCAATTGGGCTGACTTATAGCATAAAGCTGATCCATGCCTAGGGGATAAGACGCCCTCTGGTAATGATATTGGCCAATGCTTGTCACCCAAAGTTCTACATAGCCCCATCCACCTCCTCTTTCCTCTTCCGAATAGCGATTGAGATAGAAGGTGACCAGGATTACCTCAGGAAGCATCAGGTAAGAGAAGAGAAAAAAAAAAGGCAACTCCCATTATTCTCCTCCCCTTGAGAACCCAAAAATAGAGAGCAACTGCAGCCAGTTTAGACCTCCTTCATGTACGGAATTCAGACCCTCCTCTTGTAAATGATGGGGGAATTACCGGGCCCCAGAAATTACCCTCCTCATCTTATTTACACCCCTAATACCCCCTTGAAGTGATGCACCCTTCCAATTATCTCAATTCCTGCCCTTGCACTCTGGCCAAATCACTCTCTCTCTACATCCCCCGTGAAAGGGAAACTCCTCCAAACTCCTACTTACACTATCCACCCAACCACCCCTTATGCTCTAGACCCTTACCACCCACTCCCACTGCTTCTGTGATCACTTTCCATTTTCTAACCTTCTCCACTCCCTATCTCTAAAGTGAGATCATTCAATCTTACCTCCCCCATAAATAGCCCTCTCCAACCCCATTTGAGTTGATAGAGGTCTTTTCGCTCCCACCCATTTAGCCTTGAATCCAGCAATCTGAATGAAAAATTAAGTTTGATAAGCTTTTAGGTCTCTACAGTCCCAAACCAGTCAGGCAGATTATCTCCCCTTTTCATCTGGGGTGGTTCAACTCGATGATCTAAATAGCTCGGGAAGCTCGACTCGTAGCCCTTCTGAAGCATCCTTTGCTGTGAGAAATCTCTTCTCCCCATTTTGAAGCCGCACCACTAATGTTGCAGGGTATTGCAGCCAAAACTTGATTCCTGTGAGATATAATTTCTTCTTTATTTCTGTATATTCCTTCTGTTTTTCTCTTACTGCAGGTGTCTGGTCTTGGAATAACCATAAGGAGGCACCATTCCACTGCATTGATTTCTTTTGCCTGGCAGCAGACAATATGTGGGCTTTCTCTTTGTAGTTAAGGAAGCGCATAATAATTACCCAAGGTCTTGCCCAGGTGGTGGTAGCTCTCTCAAAGCTCTATGTGCTCTTTTCAAGTTATAGGCATCCCCATATGGCATGGGGCCAAACAGTTTAAGTAGCATATCTTGTATGTACGATACACAATCTGAGCCTTCGGCCCTCTCAGGCAGCCCTGCCAGAATCAAGTTATTCCTTTGGCTCCTCGATTCTTGGTCCTCTATTCTCTCCTCAAGTTTCTTAACTTGCTTTCTGACAACCACAAGCTCCTGTTCGATCATAGAAACTTTCCTCTCCTGAGAGGAGATCTGAACCTCGGTGTCCCCCATTCTCTGTGCCAGCGACTGCAGCGCCGACTTGACTGCTGCAAAGTCCACTACTAGCCCCTGCAACATCTGCTTTATTTCTTGTATATCCTCGCTGCTTGAGTAGGCTCCCCCTTCCTTTCCTGTCACCTTCTCTTGCTCATTAGGGGTGGGATATTGAGGCTTCAGTCTCTTAGTAGCGGGGGATCTCCCTGTGAGTGGCTCCACCATCTCGGCTTCCATTTCAGAGTTGTGCCATGGCCTAGTACTACCGCCAAGCACTTGCTGTTTGAAGCATTTCCGCTCTTGTATAACTCTTTGTCTTGCACCACCACACCACGATTCAAGTCCGTGGCACCTCACCAGTCGGATATAAATATTTTTGGTGCAGTTCAAGCTGATCCTGGAAGCTTTAAAGCCTTATAATTAGCTTAGGGCCTCAGAGCAGCACGGAGTACGTCTTCTCCGACTTAGCTCATCACTTGATCCCCAGACTTACTCTATGATTTCAAACCTTTTTCCCATGGCATAGATCACTTAAAGGTGATCTAAGCCAAAAGTAGCAAAAAGTCTGTATCTCACTTTGTTTCCGAGATAACGGTGCTGAAAGTTGTGACAGAGACAGCAATGTTATCCTATGGGAAAAATGTCAACAATGTCATTAAATATCTCTGCAACCAATTAATTCCCCAACACCTAAATAGCACAATTCACATCTGTAAGACATCCCCTCAACACGCAGCAAATTTCAAGTAAAAAGACCAAACTGTTATTGAGATATGGTTGTCCCAATCTCGGCCATCTGGTCTTCCCTAGAGTCACCTGGTCTTCCCCATGGACATCACATAATATACATATACATATTCCCATAGGATATAATGGGAACTTCAAATTGTAATAACTTTTGAACAGATTAATATTTTTTCACCAAACAAATGCTGGCATGTTCCTTGGCCCAAGCTCCTTCAATGTCCTAAGCTTCGGACCAATAGACTACGCAGTGTCTGTGCAGCACCAGGGACAAAAAATGCACGTAAGTGGCAAAAAAGTGCATTTTTTGCTCTTTGCTGTGCAAAAACCATATATTTGACTGAAACACAACTTGATAAATCAAGAGAGCTACCATACCAGTCTGTGCATTCCAAATTTCATGTAAATCCATTGAATGGTTGCAAAGTTAATAACGCACAAAATTTGAGGTTTAACATTAAATACAGGGTCATGACCACACCTCTATGATATATATATATATGTATATATATATATGTATTATGGTATCACGGTAGTGCTGCCATAGTTAGGGTTGAGTAGTACTTTTAAAGTTAAAGGGTCAAATTTTGCACCTTAATAACTTTGTCACCATCCAACAGATTTGCCTGAAATTTGGTAAACACAATTGGGCATGGTAGATCTTGGGATCTGCCAACTTTTGTACCAGTTGGATGTACAGCTATGGAGTTATTAAGCAACAACCAATTGCGCAATTATGCTTTTTTGTGCATTCTTTGCTCACTCCTACAGGTAACACGGTTTGCGCGACTGGTCCGAAAACTTCAGGGAACGTGCAGCCGGGTCCCCAATGTGCCTTTTGAAGATGTCGTGAAAACATATTGAACGGTTCAAATGTTATTCAAAAAACAAGTTCTCATTATAAGTCAATGGGAAAAGTTAACAAAAAGTTCAACACTTTCACAAATGCACTTTTTAGTGTCACAAATGGCCCTAATAGTGTAGCAAATCTGCATTTTTTTTTTCAGTTATTGATCAGAAAAATGCTTGGCATTTAAAATTCGGACCTTCTAGGAACACAATTCTTTTTGTGTTCACTTAGCCTGACCCTCAGGATGCTAGCCATGTCTTTATTTTGGGGTTAAACATCCCAGAAATATGTTTTCAAATTTCTGGAAAAGTAGTGTCACAAAGTAATTATCGCACCTGCGACGCTTTCTAAAATTTTGCGGCTTTTAGCAAATCACGACACTACTTTCCCAGACTATGGCCAAAATGACAGGAGTTCTTTGCCACCCTGCTGCAGAAGAACGGTTTGGTCTTTTGAGCTGAAATTTGGAGGGAAGGCAGCCAACATCTCTCAGATGTGCCTTTTTGTGGTTTGGTGACAAAATATTGCACAGATGCTAAATTACGGTATTCCAAATTTGACTTTTTTTCCATAGACTAACATGGTGGCATTGGCCGAGCATTGCAGGGCTCGTATCTCGGAAACGGTGCGAGATACAGAATTTTTGTTGTGACAATGCATAACCCTGTGGGCTATGCATTCAATGAAAACCTAGCCAGGAAACACATGAATCATGTGAAATTTACATTTTATTTCTACGTTGCACGGTTCCTGAGATATAAGCAATTTAGTATTCCAACAGCTCATTTTCTGCTCCGAGACCCATTATTATGCATACGTTCTTTGTTCACATTGTGATTCTCTATGCAGCTGTCAGGCAAAAACAGGGTGTGTGCTTTTGTTACTGTGAAAGTTAGTGTTTCCACTTGCATTTCCGTACCCGTTTGCATTACCGTTCCCGTGTACACCTCCATGTGCGTTACCCTCTGCATTCTTGTTTGCACTTGTGGTTGCATTACTGTTACCATTTCCGTTTCCTCTACTGTTTCTGTTTGAGTCTTGGTTTGCATTTCTGGCACCCCTTTCATTTGCATTTGCGTTTCTCTTTCAGTTTGCATCTTCGTTGCTGTTACTGTTACCATTTGCGTTTCCAATTGCATTACTGTGCCCATGCGCATTATGGTTTGCATTTCCGTACGCGCTTCCATTTGCTTTTTCATTTCTGTTTCCTTCGGTGTTATTATTGCTGTTACCATTACCATTTGCATTTACAACCTTGGTAACGTGACCGTGTGTGTTACGGTTTGTGTTTCCGTACGTGCTTCCAGTCCCATTTCCGTTTCTGTTTCCTTTGGCATTATTGTTCATGTTAACTTTACCATTTGCGTTTACAATTACAGTACCCTGACTGTGCACGTTATGGTTTGCTTTTCCATGTGTGCTTGCGTTCGCATTTGCGTTTCGGTTCCCTTTCGGATTATTTATGCTGTTAACATTACCATTTGCATTTCCAGTTGCCATACCATGACCGTGCACATCACGGTTTGCATTTCCCTACATGGTTGTGTCTCCCTATTGCGTCACTTTGTGCTTGCATTTCTATTAACGTTTACTTTACTATTTATGTTTCTTTAACCATGTGTGAAACCATTAGTGCTTGCATTTCCCTTGCACTTACTATGTCAGAAAACATCTTGTGGTGGGCCCCGCACTCCCACCACCACATTCCATTCACTACTTTTATTGCACATTCTCAAACAGAAGGGAAATTAGAGGCAAAAAACTCCATTTAGTGAATCAGTTAGGGTTGTTCCACAGTGACAAAAGTGAGGAAATTCAATGTTGGGTTGAAAACCCCTCTTGCACCACCCCACCTGACCCCCAACCGGCATCGGGGTGTGAGTTGGGTCACTCAGTCCTAACTCTCACCCCATTCTCTGATAGTTCAACACCTCAGCTTATTTACATGTGATGGGGTGAGAGTTAGGGCCGATGACCCCAATGCACACCCGGATGCTTGCGGGAGGGGCAGGGTGGGGGTGGGTGCTGGGGGGGTTCACCAGATGAAGCAGCGGCTGTCAGCAATGAAGTCAAAGCAGTTTCATAGTCACAGGCAGTGGCAGTCACATGTATAGAAATAGAAACTCTGCCACCAGAACGTATATTGGCCGACTCAATGAGTGTAACTTCGAGCATAAAAGCACCTAACTCATTGATGTCCGCAGAAGATAGTGAATCTTCTCAACCGTCATGTAATGTGCCATTGTTGGATCAAAGTGAGATGACCAATAAAACAACACAGCAATTCATAATCAAAGAAACTGAGTGCATACCTGGCACATCAGCTGCAGATGTGGACAATGTGCAAGCATCTCAAAATTCAGTAGTATCACAGCAGGTACGTAGAACAAATAATGGTAATCATTTTTATAATCATGCAGCCTGACTGAAATCCCTCAAACAGACCTACATAAATCTTTCACTAGCTGTATTGTGTAACAGTACACAAAAAAAAAGTGAAACAGGCACATCCTTTTTCTTCAGGCCAGTAGTCAGGGTATAGCGAACCAATGTTAGCACAAAGGGGTCATGACAACAGTGCGAGTCTGTTAAATATAAGCTGCTGTCACTGGCTAAATGGAAATAATCTCTCCAGCAGTGAATTGTACACATAATGGTAAACTAATTTCCCTAGAAGCAAAACATTCGTACCATCGCATCCAATCACTATGTAAATTCGCAAACTAGTAAAAATTCACCTCACGCCTGCCCGGCATGACCTTGGCTCCCATGGAAATGTAATTGACAGCCTTTGGCAAGCCCACAGCACCCATGGCAACACTATAACTGTGACAAATCTAATAGGCTAGCACAATGTGAACTACCCTAAAACACAATAATACTGACAGAAGTCCTGTGTCAAGCAAAGGATGAATATGTCAGAATTCATGTATTTCAGCGTGGAAATCCATGAGACAACTCACATATGTCACAGACGTTCATACTCGCTGTTGCTAAGCTGTCTGATGAGACTTAAAAAAGTAAATAGTGTAAACAGATTCCTGTAAAGGTAACTAAATTGGAGCAGTTTTAAAAAAAGAACTCTTGTGTTCCACTGAAGATATCCACTGTAAAACTTGGAAACACCACAGGTTTCACACTCTCTGTAGCTAACCGATAGCAGTTGCCTGCTCAGAGTAAAAAAAAATAAAATAAATAAAAGCGAGTGGGAAACAGTTTTCTACCATGAGAAAAAACACAGATCAGTTGCAAGGTATCACTAGACAGTTTTTGTGTGTCAACTCTGTTGTGCAATGAGCAATGTTATCACAATAACCCCAGCAGTAAAATTCTGAGTCACCAACATGTTGTTTGAACCAGTCTATAAAAAATCACTGTCTCCTAGGTGACCACCAGCCACACATGGCAACTGGCTGAAAGAAAATGCAAGAAAGTATTTAGGTAAAAAAAAAAATACAAACAGCTGAAAGCGATAATAATGTAATTGTCATGGCTATTAATATAAAAAAAAGTGTATAATAAAATATGTCCACATTGAAAGGCAAAGCACTCCTCCTTCAGTTTCGATGAAAAAATGTAGACATGGGTGTACAGCACTAACTGTAGTGTATGCTAGTCCATACTGTCTGTGGCACTGAATCACAGGCGTGACCCTCAGACATCAATGTAACTCAGACCACATTGTGCCCACCTCAACCCCCATGCACACAAACAGTTATTGCAAGTTAGTGGTCCTTCTTCTGGAGTTCAGATGTAAAAAGCCACATGAAAAAATCTCTCAACACAAAGATACCTATGCATAGTAACTGAAACAGTTAATAAAAGAAGCGAATGCCTACTCCCTTGTCCCATACATCCCACAAGCCTTTTCTACCTTGTGTTTCCATAAAACCAACAACACATGCCTGTAATAAATGATAGATATCATCATGACAGTTTAAATATGTACATTTATCACCTCCTTGTGAGATAAATGTTTTAATGATGCAGACTTAGCAGGGCAGAAAAATGTGTTTTTGTTCACATAGAAACATAGAATTTGACGGCAGATAAGGACCGCTTGGCCCACCCAGTCTGCCCATTTCCCTACCTAATTGATAATCCTAATGGATTACTTCACATACCAATAAATACTAGTGTGTTTGTCTCTGAGTATAACTGTCAATGAGATTCCCATAATTTATGTAAATTGTTTTTTTTGTTTGTTGTTGTTGGTAACTGCATCTCTCCTCAGCAAATGTAATTTAACAAGCATACTAATCTTTAATTTGATTGGCTGTGTGTTCATGAGGGTATTTGTCCAAAAAGTTAATATTAAGAACTTGGTCAAAAGGCAAAAAAAAAAATCACTAAGTTACAAACGTGGTTCTGCATTTTTTACGCCCGCTAATAACTTCAACAACTTCTCATATCTCGCTCTCTGTATTTCAACATATCCATTTTTCACACCACCACATGAACAGTATACATCTGCCATTCTTCACATCCTGTCCAATACATGATATTGCACTTGTGACAAAGAATACCATATTTAGTGTGAGGAATAATTAATAGGGTCAGATAAACAAAATCTCAGTGACATTGTTAATATTGCAGGTCCCTTAATTCCCATGGTGATAAGTGTGTGTAACTAAGCACCCACACATTTTCTGATTTCAGCTGTTGTGCGATGTATCTATATAAGTTCTAAGGCAACTGAGATATTGAAGTAATAAGGCATGACCAGGGGTTAGATAAATGGTCTGGCACTCACTAACTAGGGGTGTAAATGTGGCATGAGGTGCAGCTGGGTTCCATATTACCCCAGCGGGTGATTGACTGTAAATCTAACTCCTGGGAGTGGCTTATTGCTATAATGCCAGACAAGTGCTCCAAGAGTAAATTTCCATAACCATAGAGTTCTACAATGTGTGTACTTATGTTTAGAAAATGTTTTTTTTTTATTCCCTGGCATCTGATTGGCTAGTACCCTTGCCGGGGGGGGGGGTACATGAACTTTCAATAGATGCCCAGGAAATAAAGAGGACTAGCCTATAGTGCCCCTTCACCTACTTAATTATCCTGGTGACCACCCTGCTTCCTATTTGGGTGACACGGGTAATTTGAATTTGAGACTGCTGCCATGTTTTCTCTGCGCTTACCATGAGATGCTACCCATAGCAAGTCAGCCCCACCAGAGAGTCACAAAAGGATGTAACAAACATGACCACAACAATTTTTTTGTTTTTTAAAAAAAAAAACATAAACTACTTCATTCCCAAGCACCACACAAGACTAACAATAGTGTAACCTGGCCGTCACACTTCTCTGACCTCCCCGTCCCATCACCGATCGTCGACCAATTTCCATAGTACCACAAAACGCCATCAAAACATAACAAGTGTACCTGCTGTTTGCAGGCTTGCTTTTTTTGTATTTCTGCCACCTCAGTCAAGCTTCTCCATAGTGTGACCACCACCCGGAGTACTCTTCCAGTCAAAATTCAACTGCCCACACCATGGTAATGTGGTTGCTCACCCACCACCTCCACTCCTCTCCTGGTGTTTAGTTAAATACAGGCTTGAAAGTGCTGTCTCAAGTAAGAGACCTCAAAAGGATAAACATACAATGCAGTACCATTTACCTCGATACAGCAGATTTATTTTTTCAACTCAAAGCTCACCCCAACCACCATCTCGTTCCTTGGCTACATCCCCCCCAATGACAAAATATATAGTGTAAGGTTGTAATCACTGTATGAATTACCTGCCTGTAAGAATTGTAGGATCACTCTGAAAAAACAAACTGGGAGCCTGCCTCACCCTCTCACATCAAACCCGCTAACCACACATCTCAGCGTCACTGACTGACTAGGCTGCTCTTTGAGTTCTGGGATTAGACTGGGTCAGCAGGGGGTAGGACACCTGGAAATACAGAGAAAGGAACTGTCCTTGAAAATGCCTTCTTGCAGTTGTAGGAACTAGTTTATTATCCCAAGAGTACCACAGCTCTCATCTCTGAAGATAACAGTGCAACAGTTGTCAGCATGAGCAAATTGCAATGCCTGGAGGTGCTGAACTCCCACACTCCAACACCAGTAACATAAAATTGTCTAAAAAATGCAGTGAACTAATTAGAAATAACCCTATGTAAATGTATAATATTGTTTTTTTGTGCTGCATTGTTAAAAGCTGTTAAATTAGAACATCGGTTCACCACCCCTACCAGTACACCCCCACCCACCACACAAGAACAATAGTCATAGTGCACCTTGTAGTCATCGGGTCTAACTCTCTTTCCATTCTCCTATACAGATCCATCATCATCTTATCTACACATGTAACATAGTGAAACATAGGTTTGATGACAGCAAGGCACACCAAAGCGGCCATTGTCAAATGTAGGATGGCTGATGCTAATGTGGTGTTAGTGATGAAAACCCTTAAGTAATTATGTGCATCACACTAGTAGAGTACCTGTGCAATCTGTCCACAATTGGTGTCACATATACCTGTGTGGGGGTGAGGTGGGGTAGTGAGCCACATGTAAAGAAAGACAGTATAAATGGCTTGCAACATACCTCAGTGTATAATAAAAAGGGTCTGAGAAATAGAGCTTTCTGATTGGTTTCAAACATTCCATCAGCCCTATGTAAATCTTTGATTAACATACATGCACAGCCTAATCATATGTTGAACAAGGTTTAACACTATAATAAAAAAAATAGTTGTAATAACAGCAATACGGCACTCCCAGGGGTAATGTTAAATGGTCTGTTAATCACCCTCTAGGGGCATGTTGTACTCGGCTACACCTCATGCCACATTACACCCCTAGAGAATCATTAACATACCATTAACATAACCTGTGGTCCCACGTTATTGCTTAAATCAGAACACTCTATTTCTCAGATCCATGGCATAATACTGATAGTACAACTGATAGTGTAGAAGTGTGCAACTGTGTACCTGCATGTGTGCATTTGAATGTTTCCTTAACTCGTCCTTGATATTTGCCAATCTAACACCAAAGAAAACATGTGTGAGCCTGTACTAAACTCTAAATTTTTCTTTTCATAAAATGTAGTTGGAAAATAGCAGAGAATATCATCCAACAGAAGTAACACAGACACAAATATCACCAGGAAGGCATGAACCAACCACTAATGAGGAGCTGGATATCCTTGAGGGAAATAGCAATGAACAAAACACAAGGAAGGCAGCACAATGGGCAGTAAAACTGTTCAGGGAGTGGCTGGGTGACACAAAAAAAGACCCTGACTTCGAACAGTATACCATAGCACAACTGAAAACCACACAGTTTTAGGCATCAGTGAGAATAAAGGACAAGAAATACTACAGTCTGGGAAGTTATGTTAGCATACGAGCTGGACTAAATAGGCATCTCAATGATCTGTCATACAGTAGGAAGATAAACATTATGCATGGCGAGGATTTTACAACAGCAAACAATGTATTCATAGCTCTCCTAAAGACAATTCATAAAAAAAGAGATGATAAATCAACACACTATCCAAGGATAAGTACACTTGACCTAAAAAAATTTACATCAAGTGACACACTAAGCACAAATACTGCTTTGGGGCTAGTGTAAAAAAAAGTCAGCATTGAACATCTGGATAAAAAAATATGAAAAATTTTGTGAAGTTAAGAGCCAGCATTGAAACTGTGCAACATTCATCTGTAACTCAATAATGTTTTGTTTTTTTTTGGAAGCCACATATTCAACATAGGCATTTTAGATTTTGCCCTCATGGACAGTTGCACTTAGATGTTTGTAATCTGTCCCAAAAGTTGATCTCCCACAGAAACCACACCATTGTATAAGAAACACATATCAGGAATGATGTGAAGAAGAACAGCTGTACTTTTTGTAAGGAGGTGTGAAAAAATAGCAGTGTTGAAAATCAGACATGAAAATATTGCACATCTGCGAATTTACAAGAGTGCGTGGAACCTGCACAATACATGCTTGTAACACAGTTATTTACTGGAGTTCCATCACCAAACTTTCCACATAGGCATTTTAGGAGCTCTTCTCATGAACAGTGTCACTGTCATTTTGTAAAACTGGCCCTAAAACTGATCTCGAACAGCGGGTACGTAATTTTGCTTTTAACGTGCAAAAACAGATGACGAGTAGAATCTGTAAAATGACAGCTGAACTGTTCATAAGTAGGTGTGGGAAAATGGCAATGATGAAAATCTGTACTCAGAGTATGATAAATTCATGAAGTTATGAGTGTGCGTAGAAACTGCGCAGCGCATGCCCATCAAACAGCCATTATTTGTAGAAATGTCACCAAATGTGCAACACATGTTTTTTGAGAAACCCCCTCATGAACAGGGTTACTGTAATTTTGTTAATCATTCCCAAAAGGTGATTATGCGTAGTGACCATGAAATCACCTTCCAGGACTGAATAACGCCATGACAGTGACTGAATTAATGAGGAGGTATCCCAATCACCCCATGTAGTAAAATTGGTGGAAAAATTAACAAAAAAGTGTGCAACATATGCACCAAAGATGAAAAAAACTTATTTCTGTCATTATACAGCTTACTAGCATTTCTTCAGTTCTCAGCCAACTTTGAAGAGTACAGACATGTTCCCTGTCCACCGTAGATCACCGCACCAGGCTCCGGAAGTAAGTATGTGGAAGAGGGGATGTAGAGAGGCTAGATACGCAGATGGTAGTAGCGGACTGAGGGAGAGAGCAGGACAGACCATGAGGGACTGTGTTCTGATTAACAGATGTAAAAAAAAAACACTGTGAGATTTTTTTTTTAACAGAGACATAGTGGCATGCTGGAGTAGGCTCCCAGCATGCCACCTGAGTGATTTTGAGGGTGGTGCTGTAGCCGACGGGCGATTGAGCACTTCCATCAGCACATACAAAGATGAAGGAGTGGGTGGACAATAACTAAGGGGTATTGGGAAGTCCCCTTGGCACACAACAAATGGATGGGGGGAACATTATAATGATGGGGAGTGGGCTCCACTATTGGCAAATAAAACTGGAAAGGGAGGACTAAAGCCAACTGGGATTGAGCCCCCCCATCAGAAAAAAAAGACTGTTGGTGGGGAGGCACATGATGCCGAGAGGTATTGGGCACCCCCTCAGCACCCTCTTGAAATGGGAGGGAGGGGCCATAATGCCGATGGAGAGTGGGCCCCCCCATTGGAAAATGAAGTGAGTCGGGACATGCCGACAGGGGGATTGGGCACCCCAGAAGTCGGTGCCCTGCATGGCAGCACTCAGTGCCGGTATGTTTATTGAACTGCTTCACCAGGAAAGGCACGCTGCTGCATGGCAATCTTGGCTTTCATTGCAGTGGACCTTTTCTTACATCTGGTGGCCAGTTAACATATTGTTGTTGTCAGTGCCCGCAGCTGTCTTATTTGGGAATGAGGGGATACACCTAGTGATGCATTCCCTACATTTATGCACAGTGACCGCACCTCAGAATCTGCTACTACTGCAATATGTTGGCTGTCACACAAGCATGAGCCAATATAAAAAAGTAGCAAGAAATGGTATATCTGCGACTAGTGTAAATCTCTATTGAATCACACAGTTTTAATGATAATGTACAATAATAGTAAGGATGTCTTAATCCCTCTGTTTGAATTGTTCCCTGACCTTGCAGTAGCATTATGTAAGACTGTAATTGACACACTTGTAGGTCCTCTTCACACAAGCAGTGATTTAAAAAAAATAAGTACTGCCTACACTGTAAATTCTCTTTAAAAGGATCATAGTTTCACAATGTTGCACCTGTATTAGCCCTCCATGATCCTGCCTTCTGTTGCCCCCCCAACCCCTGGTTGCTCACTGTCAGTTTAGCTACAGTCCATGATGCTCCCCGAGTATGTAACCACCACCACATAACATGTATCTTTTTAAAGAATGGTCATAAGAGTAAAAATGTAGAACTAATGAATCCGCTGCGAGACTGTGACCTGGACATTTACGCACCCGAGATAGCACGCATCATTTTTCTCACTACCATTCTGTCACATCACAAGCTCACCTGATGGCCCTGGACTGTGAGATCAATTAGATGAGCTCCAGAGACACGAGGAAGGTGGTGGAAGAGCAGCGAAAGTAATAATGTAAAGAGTGCCAATGATAGTAGTGGGCCTTAATATAAACATATAAATCAAGTTCACATGAATATTAATGAGCTCAGCCTGATTTCTTCTCATGAGCTCTCTTTTAAAAATATGTTTTTTTGTCTTCTCACCACATTCCTCATGTCTCCTAATCCCAAGTGACTCATGTTGGGATTAGGGAGCAGTGGGGAAGCCACTGTAGCCCATATTTAGCAGTGAAAAAATGAATGCTTACAGCTGTACATAGACATACTACCAACTCACACATTCTTAGTGTGGTCGCAAGAAGTTTCACATCATTGCCTCTCCAGCCCCTCCTTAGAATAAAAAGCATAACCTGAGGTCTAATTGAAGCTCTGGGAGCATCAGAGAGTCAAGCCAATGCGTCAGTGAGCAAACTGTGGAAAAAGTGATACAGTAACTTGAGTTTAAAAAGCTGCCATTGTCTGACGGCATGACCAAGCAGCTATTGGCACAGTAACTGCCACACTCATATGCTGCACTGAGCAATACAGCACAATTGCAGGAACTATTTCATCACATTTCCAACTGTAGATAATAAATAAATCAACAAAGCATGAAGGTACTGCAGCCAAAATATGAAGGCCTACCCACACTATGTATGCAATAAGGTACTCCCATGACTTGCGTAAATATTCATGTTAATCACCCCTAGTGGCAATATGACAGCCAGCTAGGCCTCATGCCTCATTACCTGCAGAGGCTGATGAACTATAACATTGACATAACCCCTGGACATACTTTATTGGTTAATTTGTTAACAAGAAGAGACACAGAAATCCAAAGATTGTTTTCAACTGCAACCTGCTATCACTAGGAAGCAGAGCGAACTGACAAGGGTCAAACTTAATCAGATTGATGACTGTGTGATAAAAAAATCAAGGCCTCCAGGTTAGCAGTTCAGAGACTCATTCCACAGTGCACAACTGCCTCCACATTGTTATAAACTGTCCCTCATAAGAGCCATATAACTGCTTATGCATCTTATTAATGACTATGTTGTGTGGGGGTGAGGGGGTTGGGGTTAGCTGACTTGTAAAAAAGGAAAAAAGTCAATATTTGGAACACTTCATTTAGACACTTAAACCAATAAGTTAATAGTAAGAAACAAATTATGAAAATAAGTCTGAGCACTATTTCAATGAACTATTAAATAACTACTGCTTTTGTAAGAAATCAATAAATGTAATACAATTAATGTGTTATTATTAGAATTTGAGGCACAGACAAAAATGCAAACTCTGTGTGTCACCTGAAAACATCTTAGATTAGCATACAGGGCATCCTGTGCCTCTTTTTGCTTCTTAGCCAGTAAATAGGCACAACCCTATCAACCCTCTCAATCAACGCTCATAAAGGTTTAGACAATGTATTTAAGCACACAAAATAGATAAATGTGTAGACTGCACAGTAGCATCACATTCCTCTATTACTACATTGCCATGTCAACACCCCCCCACCCCATGTAAAACCGCCTACTACAGGGGAAAAGATTTGACAATAAAAATAAAAACAGTGACAGTTAACAGAATAGCACTTTTCTCACATCAGGGTATCCAATTCATGACTCATAGTTTTAAACAGTTGTGGGCTGTATTTGTCACAATGCAGCATGGTTTATAAAAGTGAAATCCCTTTCATCATGTTATTCTTACTGCACTCCCAAAAAATTACTCAGTCATCATCCACGATCATATTCAAGGTCATGAATAAATAACACTGTACCATTTGAGTAAGAAAAGTAAACAATTATTACAGAGATTATTTAGTAAACAAAACCAATGCCACATGCAAGCATAATGTACTGTAAATATGGTCTTAACAAAATATCATAACCATTCTTCCCGCCCATCACTTCCCTGGTCTCCACAGAAACAGCACTGAGACCCAATAAATAGTGAGTATGCATACCACAGTAAGATTCAGCCAATAAGAGCTTTTCATAAATAAAAATGACATTTAGATGTTGCCATGAAACAGACAGCAATGCCATTGGCCACAATGTCACTGTTGCTAGGCAACAGCACATCAGACCAAGTTGGGTTACTGAAAACAGAAATAATAAAAAAGCAATTAGCGCAGTAGTTTAACTTAATATCGATGTCATCCAAGGAATGTGCTTAAATGGCTCAGGGCAAAAACAAAGACACCAGGTAATGATTTATGTATTTAAAATGAAGTTATTATTCTCACTTTGATCTCTACTTGATGACGCTTGGACACAGTGATATTTTGAAAGAACCTGAGAAAAAAACGTATTACTACTATCACGGCAAACTGTCTCGCTGTGTTAACAATTCGCCTACCACTTTCTGCGACCGACAATGCTGCATGAAAATGATAGCAATTAACAATTGGGGCCTAAGAACACAACTCTAGCATTAGTTTTTCGCTACAATGCCTGGAAATATGTTATCCTATGGGAAAATATGGAGAGCTGTATTTATGGAACCAGTGTAATTTTTTTCACCAAACTCACAAAAGGCACCCATTTAGTGAGAGTGTCTCTTATGATACCGTTGCCTAGGTAACACACTTGCTGCCAGACTTCATGACTGCGGAAGGACTATTTGAGAAAAAACAAAAGTAACAGTACACAAAACACTTAATTAAACTTAACAGTACACAAAAATAATACTTCTAACAATACCATAATAGCAATAAGGTATTTCTTAGGATTATGTTAATGGCCTGTTAATCACACCCTGGGGGCATGTGGCACTCAGCTATGCCTCGTGCCACATAACACCCCCCAGGGTGTGATTAACAGGCCATTAACATAACCCTAAGAAATACCATATTGCATAATTAAGCCATTCAAAACTTATCAAAGTGTAAAGTTTCCCATTATAGTCTATGGAAAAAACTATATGTTCCCCTTGAAAGCACTTTTTGCTTTTGTGAAAGCACTTTTTACTGCTGCAGATGGGTTCAGTACTTTCATGCTGCCACCATCTTGTTTTCAGTTAGTGAGGTGGAAAAAGCATTATAGCTCAAAACATACTGCCCCTTGGTAAACACCAACAGTTGAGATTACCTAATTGGGGCCCTAAGAACACAACTCCAACATTAGTTTTTCACTACAATGCCTGTAAATATGCTTTTAAAAATTGTCTGCCATCTTAGGCGCGGAAATCTTGCAAAAGTACAGCAGACTTTTGTGAAAGTTTCATGGGTACTTTCATGAAAGTCCTACATCTATAATGGTGGAACTTTTGCGGAAGTGCCACAGTATGTTCGCAAAAGCTTCCCCAGATAAACCAATGGTACTTTTGCGAAAGTCCGCAGAGCCTTTGCAAAAGTACCACAGTTAAACAGCCGCCAAAAAACAGTTTCTTTGCCTCTTCATAGCAAAAAAACTGTTAGGACCTTTGAGCTGAAATTTGCAGGGTGGCAAGCCCTTGCCCCACAGATGTGCATTTTGTGAGTTTCGTGAATAAAATTACACTGGCTCCATAATTACAGCTCTCCATATTTTCCCATAGGATAAAATTGTGACAGTTGCGATGCCTTTTTGCAGCTATATCTTGAAAACAGTTCAAGATATGGATTTTTCACTAAGCACAACATGCATGGACGTCATCGGGTCATGAATACAATTGTGAAGGAATTTTTCCCAAACTTGCTATGGTTACTAAGATATAGCCACATTTGCAGTACAAGGGTTACTTGGAATGCCGCTAGGGCTGTACTATATGTCTACACTTATGGGTAGGTGGAAGAGCAGGGCACAGATGTCCCACACTCCTGCCTGTACATACCATTTATGCTAAAGTGGGAGCACAGGGCCCTCCTGTGATGTGTCTCTACATTTATGGGTGGGTGGGAGCTCAGCCCCTTGGGAGCGCAGGGCCTGCTCTCCCACCTATGGATCCAATTATGCAAAACTGGGAGCACAGGACCCTCCAGTGCTATGGCTATACAGTTATGGGTGGGTGGGAGCACAGGGCCTGGAGGGCCTGCACTCTCACCTACAGTATGGATAACATTCTGCAAACCTGGGAGCATAGGGTGTCCAGTGCTATGTCTCTGTACTTATGGTTGGATGGGAGCACAGGCCCCAGGTGGCCCATGCTCCCACATATGGATGCCATTATGAAAAGCTGTGACTGCAGGGCCCTCTTGCACTATGTCTGTATACTTATGGGTGGGTGGAAGCATAGGGCCCAGAGGGCACTATGCTCCCAACTATGGATACCATTTTGTAAATGTGGCAACACAGGTTCCTCCTACACTATGTATCTATCCTTATGGGTAGGTGGGGAGTGCAAAGTCCGGTGGGCCTGCACTCCTACATACAGTATGGATATGAGTAACGTTACAGTTTCTGATAAAGAAGGGAAATTCATTGCACAAAACTCTGTTAATGCAACAGTTAGGGTTGATTTCACAGTGACAAAAGTCTGGAAATTTGATGTTAGGGTTATCAACCCTACAACCCCCACAACCCCACCCTCTACACACCAGCAGGCACTGGGATGTGCTTTGGGGTCATTGGTCCTAACTCTCACACCATTCTCCTATACTGTAATATCTCAACTTCGTTACAAATAGAATGGGGTGAGAGTTAGGGCTGATGACCCCAAGGCACACCCCAATGCCTGTTGGTGTGTTGAGGGTGGGAGGATGGGGTGATGGTAGGGTTAGTAACACTAACATTGGAATTCCAAACTTTTGTTGCTGTGAAATCAACCCTAACTGTTGCATTAAGGGAGATTTTATGCAATGACTATTGATAGATAGATAGATAGATAGATAGATAGATAGATAGATGAATTTGCTTTGCAATTGGGAACAAAGCAGGGTTGCCCTCTTTTTCCTGCTTTTCTTTATGGTCAGCTTAGAACCCCTAGTGATAACAGTTAGGCAAAATCCAGCAACAGAAACATAGAAAGGTGATGGCCAGGGGGAGGTCACGTGTTGCAGGCTACCTGGTAGCCACAAGGATCTGGAGCTCCCATCTTCCTCCATGCATCACCGCCTTTTAGTGCCTGATTTTTGGATAGTTTTGTCACGAATATCCAGGGCAACAGTGAGAGCCTACCATCAGCACTCATTCTGTGTTAAAACTGCATCGCAATAGGATTTTTTTCTTCTGTGATGGATGCTGAAACTAGGCAGGCCCAGCTAAAACACATGCCGCATCCCTCGCCTAAGGAAATGCCCAAAAAATCTAAGGTCCAAGGGGGAGCGACTGGCAACAGGGGACCCACAACAGTGCACCCAATTTCCCTAACCGAAATGTCCTCTGAGCTGAAATCTATGAGAGGAGACTTGGCTGATCTTACTCGGAAGGTTGGAGATGTGAAGACCCACTCAACATCCCTAGAAAAGTGACAAGACAAACTGGATCCAGAGATAGTCAAACTTTGCCAGCTAGTCCAGAAACTACAGCTGAAAACTCAGGACCTAGAAGGCAGAAGCAGAAGAAACAACATCTTAATTATGGGCCTTCCTGAGTTGGAAGAGGGCCCCAATACTATAACCTTTGTGCAGAAGCTCCTTCAGAAAATTGTGGGCCCTTTCCTACTCAACACCAATTACCAAATTGAAAGGGCCCGTTGGTTACTTAGACCAAGACCACAGCCAGGGTCATCTCCCAGACCAATAATACTGAAATTTCTGAATTTTGTGGAGAAGCAACATGTGTTATCAAAAGTGAGACAGTTGCAGTTGATAATGTGGGAGGGTACTAAACTCAGAATCACCCAAGATTTACCCTACGAAAGCTGGCACAAATGCTCTGCATTTCATCCTAGTCAGCAAAATAATTGCAGCTAGTATCCCCTTCAAAAAAGTTGTACCTGGCTAAGCTGCAGGTTTCCATTTTGGGCACTTGGATATCTTACGACTCATCCTCTCAAGCAGTGGCTGATCTAGTGATCAAGCTACCAGACCTATTTAAAGCAGGCTGAACTTTGCCTAGAACTGTGGCTGTTTTTTTTCATCAGAGGTTAAATCCTCCCAACTCTATTGTAAATTGAAAGATTTTGTTGTGTACCTGTTTGTCGGTATGTTTTTCCTTGGAAGGGAGCTTTCTGAGCCAGAGAAGAGGGACAAGTTTTACTGTTAATTCCTGGACACCAACACTGTCTAGTGCACTTACCCGGTCAACAAACAAAGCAAACAAAAAAAAATAAAACTCAACTGAGTATAGTCGCGTATAATGAGTTTTAAGGTGCCGGATAGAACCAAATATCTAGGTGGTTTTTTAAGGGGAACGATATCTGTTTGGAATGATTCCTGGTCCTGGAGTCACTACCTTCCCCCTGACACTTCCTCAATCTCGAATTGCTGGAATTTCCTGGACTTTTGCCTCATACAAGTACTGATTAATTGTTCTGTTCTGTCTTTGAACTTCTTTGCTCGTTTGTTTTGAAGTTACAGGTTGTCTTTATTGAGTTGTTGTTCACCATGGTGGTAGAGTGGAGGTTAGATGAAATTACCATTCTCCTCATATAAGTTGCTTGAGGCCCTGGCTACATAGAGACTTTTCCCCTCGACCAGCTCCAGGGTAAACAAGGGGTGTCTGTGTTCCTTAGGTTCAGTTATGGGACAAGGGTATATATTCTAGAGGTTTTACCCGAACTTGGTCAGGAAATATTGATTTTGAGCAAATAGTTTGTTTGTTTGTTTGTTTGTTTATTCGCTTAACGGGTAAGCACACTGGAAACAAGTTCCTTTTACAGGTGCGACCCACATATATTGCATACAGACAATACATAATCAAACATACATATACAATGCAGCAAATTGCAGACAAAAATGTCTTTGTTACGTATAAAATTCATAAAAAAAAATTCGTAAAAAACAGTTACAATTAAATTGAGATTCAAATACATCCTTAATGCATCGGCAAACTTTTGACAGAACACAACCACCTAATATCTTGAGGAATTTCATTCCAAATGAATGGAGCAATATAAGCAAAGGATCTTTGTCCACTTTTAGATTTCATAAAAGGAATCTCGAGAAACCTACTGTCTGACCTATGTCTAGAATAATGACCATCAATATATGATCTCAAAACTTTGAAATACTATGTGGAATTCCAGAGTCCATAACTTTATATATGAACTTCCACACAGTATTGGAAATTTAATGAAACCGTAACCAGCCCATTTCTTTCAAAATCACACATGATGAGATGACTTAGAACAATTTAAAGCAAACTTAGCTATCAAGTGAAGTAAAGTGGATTTCTTTGAAATCACTGTCGAGAAGCAGTGTCAGTAATCATAGCTGCATAGTTCACAATAGGAAGTAAGCAGCAATTTGAAATAACCAACCTAGACTCAGGAATAAGAAATGAATGGATTCTGTACAAAGAACCTAATCTACAATGTATTCTTGAGGTAACCCTCAAAAAATGAGATTCATAACTTAGATGAGAATCTAGTAATACCCCAAGATATTGAAATGTATCATCATAGTCAAACAGTAATCCATCAAGAGATTTAACTTCCAAAGTACCAACCTCAGATCTCAGTCTAGGTGGGGTACCAAAACCATCACCTTTGTCTTAGATTTGTTTAAGAGTAATTTACAGGCCATAAGTGAAGACTGAAAATTGCACATTTCCTCTATTAAAGAAACACCTAGATCTCCAAATGACAAACCCTGCGTATAAATTACTGCATCGTCAGCGTAAGTGTTAGAGAAGCATTATTAATCACACTTACTAGTTGATCAAAAACAAAGAAAACAAAAGTGGCCCCAAAATAGAACCTTGTGGAACCCCACACTTAACCATTACAGAGTCTGATACAGCACCCCCTATATTTAACCCTTTGAAACCTATTTGTTAAATAATCCCTCGTCCAGTTGAAGAAAGACTCACCAACTCCCAATGACCCAAGTCTAGAAATCAACAATTGGTGATCAACTGAGTCGAATGCCTTGGTCAAGTCCACGAACATGGCACCCGTCAGACACCCTTTATCCATGCCATTAAGTACCACGTTTGTGAACTCGACCAAGGCAGTCTCAGTACTCCTTCCCTTTCTAAAACCATGTTGGTTCTGAGACAATAATCCAAAGCGATCCACATACCCAATCAACTGATTATAAACTATTCTTTCCTGAACTTTAGCTAAAGCAGACAAGATAGAAATAGGTCTGTAGTTACAAAACTCATGTTGTGAACCAGATTTAAATATAGGAGTGACCAAAGTATGTTTCCATATATTAGGTATAGTACCTGTAACAAAAGACAAGTTGAAAATAATACTAACTGGAAGTGCTATAACCGAGGCAGCATCCGCCAATAAACTAGGACATAAGCCATCAGAACCAGCTGAGCTGTCCTTTTAATACAACGCAACAACTCTCTACCTCCTTGGAGTAGTAGTGTCTCAAGTACAGTTTAGGATTAACTGTAAAATCTTTCAGTCAATCCCAAGTAGTTCACCTTGGACTGGTCACTAAAGGAATCAGACAATGCAGTAAATTTCAAATTAAACTCGTTAGCTATCTTCAGTGGACAAGACAACAAGTCACCATTCAACCTCATTGAACCTGGTTGACAAACATTAGGCCTTATAAATTATTAATTGTTTTCAAAAAGTAGTAGCGTTAGATAACCCTTCACATTGTTTATGACGAATATAGTCTGTTTCAGCCTTCCTTATCTTAGCCTTACATTGGTTCCTTAAAGTCCTATACGCATGATAACCAGAAGCAGAATGGTTCATTTTATACGTTTTCCAGGCCTTGTCTCGTTGTCTCATAAGTTTATTCAAAGGAGGTGTTAACCACCCATAAGTTTTCCCTCGGACCCTTCTTTTAACAAGGGGAGCTAACTGGTCCAAAACATGTGTAAACTCAGTAATGAAAAAATGCAATGCAGAATCCACATCAGGGATAGAATATAAAAAAGAACAATCTATTTTACCCAACTCTGTACAAAAAGAATGTACATCAAATTTAGAAAAAGATCTCGAAATCCTTATAATTGGCTTAGACTTCTTCAGTCCCCCATGCTTCCAAATACAGAAGACTGGATGATGATCACTTAACGAATCAGAGGTCAAACCACATTTTATCATATTAATAGGTCTATTTGTTAATATCCAGTCCAGCAATGTGTGATTTCCTGATCTATTATTGTGTCGAGTGGGCAAAGTAATAATCTGTTGTAAACCAGACTGAGACAAGACCGTATTTAACTTTGTTATATCTGAACCCATCCAATTTAAATTAAAATCCCCAGTAGTATTAACTCTGTAGAAACCCCAGTATTCAAAGCATTTACAAGTTCTTGTAAGCCTGATTTGCTACCATTAGGTGGAAGATATACACAACAAATAGTTAATTTTTGACAAATCCCAACAATAACTGAATAGTAATATGTTCACAATATTCCAAATTACTGTTAAATATAGTGGTCTCATTTACCATTAAATATTCCTTAACATAAAACAAAACCCCACCCCCTCTACCAGTGGCACGATCCTTTCTAAAAAGTTTATAAGCAGGTATACAAAGTTCAGTATCAAGAACAGGTAAGGTTAACCAGGTTTCAGTCAGTGCCAGAACATCCGGATTATATAAACTAATCCATGACTCCACCTCATGAAATTTAGATGTTAAGCTTAATACATTAAAATGCATAATTTTGAGGCCATATGAATGCTGCAAAATCACTATCTGCCATATCGTTTGCTAAAGGACCAGGTTGCTTTCAACATTGCGGATCGAATTAGCAAGAGAAAGCAATGTAACCAGGTTCTTATTCAAACAGGCAGAACACATTCCGTGTCTTATATTTCCTAACACTGTAACCCAAGTTATAACACATGTATTTAACCTTTACACCAAATAAATGACTATAATTAGAATAAACAGTTGAGTCTGAACTCCAGAATCTGATTATTTTCATACGTTCTAAAGTCATTATTAACACACATAGAACAAAATAACCCATCAGTACACAAAACACAAAGTGTATAGGCTACACAACAATATCCCTCTGTTAATCATAACTAATCTATAGGTACAAACCCAAAAGAAATGATTAACTCTAAGCAAGATATTACAAACTCTAATAGCCCAGTCCGTCCCCGGTCTGACTCCGGTCAGACTCCTCTCTTCACTTTGCCGTCCCACTTAGCTGCTGCCGCTTTGACACTGCCGCTGTGTAGAAGGCATCCTTTATATTGAAATCGCCCCCCCTCCACTTCCCAGAGCTGCCACCATCTGGAAAAATGTGGAGACCAGAACAGAATATAATGAAAGCAGGTGATGGCAATAATGCTGCAAGCAGGTCAGGTACTGTGCTATTACCTAGCAACCCAAGTCAGTCACAGCTCCACAGAACTTTAGCATATACAATTCTCAACAACAGATGACTCGTGCAGACTCAAACAGCAGTCTATGCAGCACACTTCAGGTCCTGTAGCAGCTTCAATGTGATTAAAGTTAAAATCAGTCTACGGTTAAGGGGAGGGGGTAAACAGGTCAAACACAGCAATTCATGTTTCACTCACAGGCTTGCAGGCTGTGAAATTGTAATTCACAGCAGTCATTGGTAACTCACAGATGGCAACACTGACAGATACAGTGTTATCAGCAAAAGATAAGAGGAAATAGCCAGTCACAGAACCTGCCACACTCCGGTATATATAGTGAGATCCTGTGCCTAATTTTACTAGGCAGTTATCCCTCTGTAGTGTGGTAGCAAGGGTAAAATTCTGCAGGGCAAGGGACGGGGAACTAGACTGCTCCCTTTCCAAGTCAGGTGCATTCGTTTCGGTAGTACAACCTGTATTACCTGCAAATCGGTCCTTAAATAGGACACATGAGATAGTAGCCCTGGTATAGGTGGTGGTGGGGTGGGGTGGGGTGAGGGGAGGTTACGGTTCATGCAGGCTCAAGGTAGAGCTGCATAGTGCACCAGATAATGGGGGGATTGGCTCCTTAACACTTCTCTTGTGCTTGACGTGCCAAATCTTGGCTTTTCAAGTATGCTTCATAGCGTCGGGCCATGGTCCCCATACTTATGCTGTGCTTTTGTGATTCACCTTGGAGGAAGTGTGTCTAGCAGCCGACTGGAGTCGGGCTCTCCATTTCCTGATTTTTACTTCTAGTCTGGATAGTTGGACAACAGGGGAGACCAGTGTACATAGTTGCTGGGGTAAGGGGGAGGAGTGAGGGAAAAAGGATTTTCTCATTGGTCCAATTACTTTCTTACTCTGGTGGGTCTCAATGGAGAGGAGTTTAGGTTTGTTGGGGGGGAGGTTACCTGGAGGGGAAATCTTAGTTCAAACTGCAGACTTGAGTCGAGATTGGTCTGAGGAGGAGAGAGGGTGGAGGCTCTCAGTGTTTCTATTCATTGTCTGGTATTGTGGGACAATCTTGGTCTTAGTGTTTGGAGCCATTCCTCTTGGTGTATCATTATACAAATTTTTGCTTGGCTCCTACTGAGTTATGATGGGTTTTTGGACTGGGAGGGAGGGGTGGACTAGAGTGTGCCCTGTTGGTTACTGCTATCTTCCTGTCAGTCTAGGTTGGTTATTCACACTGACAGAAATGGCAAATAACACAATCAAAGTTGTAACATGGAATATTAGGGGAGTTAGAGACCCAATGAAAAGATATCAGGTTTTAAAACACAGTGCCCTGCTCAATGCTAGAATCATCTTGTTGCAGGAAACACACCTGTTGGAAAAAGAGGCCATTTGGTTATGCCAGCAGGGAGTGTCCCAAGTTTTTGCCTCAGGGGATCCTCTTTGAGTCAAGGTGTGGCCATTCTAGTCATGGGCAATGTGCCCTTCCAAGCTGATTTGACTATTGTGAACCCAAATGGTAGATTCATCTTGGTTAAAGGTTCTCTCATGAGCACAGAAGTGGTTTTAGGTTCCCTATATGGTCTGGTGGGAGAAGATGCAATGTTTCTCATGGACCTTGCCAATAGGCTCACATCCTTCTTGCCCACTCCCTTAATACTGGGGGTGATTGGAACATTCCACCTACACAGGACTTGGATAGGTCCTATCTACCATTAAAGCCCCCTTCACCACCCCAAAGAGCTCTGAGTGATTTTACAGATTTGCTTGGACTCTGTGATCCATGGTGTGTCCTTAACCCTTCCCACCATCTTTTGTCCCTTTACTCGGCTATTCACCAATCATGGTCCAGGCTGGACTGTATTCTAATTAGTCTTTCCCTCCTTACTGGCCTATGTCAGGCTGGGATTGAGCCAATTGTCCTATCTGACTATTTGGCGGCATGGTTGGTCCTATCCCCTGACCCTGATATGCAGAGAGACACAACATGGAAGTTGAACACTCAACTATCAAAAGATAAATCCATTGTCTCTTAGGTCCAGTTCCATATTCAGTCCTTTATTGACCTTAACTGGGGCGCTGTACAAAAGGAGGATCTTGAATGGTGTACACTTAAATGTTATCTCTGAGGTGAATTCATCAGACTAGCATCTAGGAGGAAAAGGCAGAAGGAGGAGGAGGCTTTATCTCTTCTAACTCAGATTAGGACAGCACAGCTCTCTCTCTCTCTCTCTCTCTTTCTCCTTGTCTACTTCCCCTGACTCCCTGAAAGCATTGCTAACACTAAGAAACAAATATGTGGACTTGTTGAGAAAGAAGGAAGAATATGCCATTTTAAAAACAAAAGTCTAAATATGTGGACCAGGGACAAAAAGCGGGTAGACCCCTAGCTCTTCATCTACGCAGTCTGGAAAGCTCCAGGATAATTCCCTTCACCCTAGCCCCAGATGGCTCCACCAAAACTGCACCCTGGGACATTGCCTGGGTTTTCAAAAACTTTTACCGCACTCTGTATGGTAAGCGCCCTTCCCCACCGACATCTCAGGAAATAGAGGCTTACCTAGATTCTCTTGACCTACCCTATCTTCTTGCTCACCATCAGGCCTCCCTGTCATCTCCAATCTCTATCTCAGAAGTAGAGGATGAAATTAAAGGCTTAACCCTTGATAAGGCACCTGGACCTGACGGTTTCCCCTCTAACTTCTATAAAACCTTTTCTAAAGAATTAGCCCCTTTATTGCTCTGATTATATAGATATATGCTTAATGCCAACTCTCGACTTATCATTACTGAAAGAAATAATAGGACTTCTTCTCAAACCAGACAAACCCCACACCCATCCAGCCAGCTATCGTCTGATCGCTCTCCTAAATTGCAACATCAAGATTCTAACCAAGATACTGTCTTTGCATATCAGGAAGGTCTGGACCCACCTAGTGAGTCCTGAACAAGTTGGTTTTGTTCCAGGTCAGTCTTCTGTGGACCATCTTAGGAAACGAAATCATGCTTTCCAGGTTGCTCAATCCTCTCAGACCCCTATGGTGCTGATTTCACTAGATGCCAAGAAGACTTTCAATAGAGTGGATTGGGAGTTTCTCTGGCCAACTCTATGAAAAATGGGCTTCGCCTCGCTCTTTCTTCAATGGATCCAAACTATTTATTCATCTCCTTCTGCCAGGTTATCTTTATGGGTATGGATAACTATCAGAAAGATGAACGTTCTCCCCAGGCTCTTCTATCCCTTAAATATCTTGAATATTTGGCTTCCTCTCTCCTTCTTCCAACATATACACTTCATTATCTCTAGCTTCATTTGGTTAAACAAGCATCCCAGACACTCTTTCCTTAAACTAAGCCTCCCCAAAGATTCTGGTGGTCTTCGTCTTCCCAAGTTTCTTCTATAATGCTGGGATAGCCACTTCTCAAGGTCTGGAAGATGGCTCTCAAATCCAGAAAGTGACTATATAACTATTTGGCTACAATTAGAAAAACAGCTTCTGTGGCTGCACAACCTAGATGCCTCAGCTATCTTCTATCTACCATGGAAAGCACTGCCAGTGCCGCTTTGCCATTCGGTGATTGGCACCTCACTAAAGATATATTCTCAGTGTTGTTCCTTTTATAGGATTTCCCCACAGCATGATTCTGCCCAACCTATTGTTCTCAATCCCAACATTAGGATTGATGGTATTAGTCTCACCCCAGGTTGCCTACCTCAGTCACAGGAAGCCATAGTGTGAACTTATGCTCTTAGGACTCTCTCCTCTCCTCTCCTCTCCTCTCCTCTCCTCTCCTCTCCAGATATCCTCCTAAAATACAACTTGAATCAGGTGTACATCTTCAAGATTTTCCAGCTCAGACATTGGATAGGTCAGTTATTTGGTACCACCCTTCAATCATCAAGAGTGGGACCCATCCTGGTTCAGCTACAGGATCTATCCTCTACGCCTCATTGCATTTCTCTGTTATACACCTGCCTTCTGGCTACAGGCTACCCAGATCCCCTTCCAGGTTCTAAGATCTGGAATTCTCTCCTGCCTGATTTACCCTTTAAGTGAGCACAAATCTGGAAGAACCTATATATTTATAATTCCCAGGACAGGCTTAGACTCACCCAATACCGTATTTTAAATGACATGTATTACGCATATCCCCATAGACTTCTAAACATTTTTGCCTTAATTATGAACCCCAGTACAGAGCAATGCTAGATGGCCTGGCCAGGTGGAAACTTCTTCCATTATCTTTACATGGATGTATTAGTACATTTAAAATTAATCTCTTACTGAGATTCCTCTTCATGTTTCAGACATTGCCTGTATCCCTTCCCAAGCCCTTCTGGTCCAAACTAACAAAAGACCTCTCAAATGTAAACATAGAATTAACAAGCATATTTTGTTGACAAAAAGAGAACAAGTTGGTCTGGCAATGCTGGATTTATGTTTTTATTTTCTAGCTGCTCATACAGCTCCACTGATTACATGGGTTAATCAATGGACCACATTCCGGTGGTATGACATAGAAAATTGAGCAGGACTGGATGTTCCACTGTTTGACCAACAGAGAACTCTGGCACTCACCACCTCTCAATAAATATAGGTGAACACTTGGCTATAAAAATAAAAACTTTTAGTGGAAGCACAAGACTACTTGCCTGACTCATTTTGGACTATCAGTCCTTTCTCAAAGGCCTTTGAGAAAGGACTGATAGACTGAAATATGTCAGGCATGCAGTCTTTTGCTTCCAATAAAAGTTTTTATTTTTATAGCCAAGTGTTCACCTATATATACTGAAAGGTGGTGAGTGCCACAGTTCTCCATTGGTCTACTAGTCTTCACTCTGGGGTCCTCCATCTCAGTGCTGTCTCATATGTGTTTGATGTTACACTGTTTGCCCTCCTGCTAGGTACAGTTTCCCATGTTAATAGGCAGAAACTGTCTAACCCATGGAGTCTAACCTGGAGCACATTGTACAGTTCTGGAGACCAGGGGTGTAGCCAGGAATTTCAGATCTGCACACCAAGGTGACTCACTGCTACCCCCCCCCCCCGGTGAAGCCAGACAATATACAAATGTACACCAGGACCATTTTTGTTGCCTCATTTGGCACAATAAATACAACTTTTGTATTCCATGACAATGGGTAAATACAAATGCCATGCATTGCTCCCTAAGACACCCACATACCAGCCCAGAGCCTGTAAAGTTGTATTGTCCTTGGGATGCAAAGACAGTATTAGTGACCAGTCCTTCTAGTTTCAGTTCCTATGAATAAAATTACAGAAAGGTTCAGCATTTTCTTTGTTAGTTTTCATGGAAAAAGGAAGCAGTTCAGAGCCTATTTGCTACCCCTTTAAATAAAATTGCACACCATGGAGTGCTTGGAGTATGCCTGGCTACACCCATGCTGGAGACCATACCTACGTAAGGACATAGACAGGGTAGAGAAGGTTCAGAGGAGGGCAACAAAGATGGTACATGGATTGCATCACAAGTCCTATGAAGACAGGTTGAAGGAACTGAACATGTACTCCCTAGAGGAGAGGATGGAGAGAGGGGATATGATAGAGACATACAAGTATCTTACAGGGAGGAACAGGGTGCAAGAATACACTATTTTTAAGGGAAAAAGATGTTCCAGGACTAGAGGGCATGGGATGAAGTTGGAGCGAGGACGATTCAGAGGAAACGTGAGGAAGAATTTCTTCACAGAACGGGTGGTGGACAAGTGGAACACCCTGCCAGAGGAAGTGGTGGGGCTGAAACAATCACGGGATTTAAGAATGCATGGGATAGACCTAAAGGAATTCTGGAGGTCAGGGGTAAGGGGCAACAGACTTCTAGGAAAACATAAACTGAACTTACAAGCTCAAATGGGTAGAATGGGTGGGCCATAGGTCCTTATCTGCCGACACTGTCTATGTATCTGTGTATCTATGTATCTATGTTGTATTTGCTGCATATTCTGGATGAGGCCAAATGTGCCCTGAGGATTAAGGCAGATGTAATCACCTTCCACTCATTAGATATACAGAGTCCTTTATATATTGGTGGTGCATTTTTTAATACAGTCACCATTACTAAACATACTGCCACGACCAACACAGAAAGGTGCTGGAGACATTTTGGGGGTAAGTGTTTGCATCTTCACATATTTTGGTAGTGCCTCAGAATACAAAATTACTGGGAGACTTTATGGGATAAAACTAAAGGGATATTGGAGTTGACACTACCATTATGTTTCAATGTTTTGTTCTGGGTATTTTTCCTTCTACATTGAAATTAAACATGTTTGGTGGTTATATTGCATTTTAATTACAGCTGCATTGAAATGCATAACCCTGTTATGGGTTAGACTTGACTCCCCCAGTCTCCACCTGGATTGACAGGGTGCAAGAGATTCATGAAATGGAGCAGATCACATTTGATCTTCAACTCTGCTGAGCCCAATTTGTGGACCTCTGGAGCCCTGGGATATTCACACCCTAGACAGACAAACAGGCAGATTTCCAGCTCTCTTTGAGGAAAGTCACATATGGATATGGGGTTTTAGAATGGAGTTCAGAACATACCAGTCCAGACCCTAGTGCATTCCCTGTCTCAGTCTGTTATTTGATGGACTGCATAATGCTGCACAATTGTTACTTTTCTATTAGCAGGAACCAAATAAGTTTCCGACATTGTTGTTTATGGTTATTATCTTTCATATCAAGCACAACATAATATGTACTCAGTCTAATGTCTTAAGCATGTTTACATTGATTGCTTAAAAAAAGATTGAGTTATTAAAAAAAAGAAAGCTGGATAGGCTACTAAGGGGTCACCTGGATAGCATTAGTGAAGGGATGGGGTTGGATCAGAAGGCAGCCACAAAGGAGTGTGTTAGGCTAAAAGGGGAAAAAGTCAAGGGCCAGAGTAACTAACTGGTTTAGCAGAGAGGCAGCCAAGGCAGTCAGGGAGAAGAGGATGACCTCCAGGAAGTTCTGGAGAGGCTGGAGGGAGGAGGACAGACAGGACTACTAAAGAAAACTCAGAGAGGCTGGGAAATCAGTCCAGCTGGTCAAGAACATGAAGAAACTGCAGCTGGTGGAAGGGATTAAAAAAAAGGAAAAAAAGCCTTTTTTAGGTATATTAGTGGAAAAGAGATTCATAGTAAGGCTAAAGAGAGGAGTGGGGTAGGTGAAAGTAAATGGGGACAAAGCAGAGGTGTTGGAGGGTTACTTCTGTTTAGTCTTCACTAATGAGAGGGATGGTCTGCTACTGCAGGTGAGATGAGCAATGAGGGAGGGGAAGGGAAGGGGGACTGATGGAACAATAAGTGGGATGGGGTGAGGAAGGGTTTGTTGTCCCCAAGGATAGACAAATCCCCAGGCCCAGATGGCACCCATCCAAGAGTGCTAGGGAAACATTAGTTGAGACTCTTGCAGGTCCCCTGGCCAACATCTTTAACAGTTCATTTGATTTGAGGGTTGAATCACATGACTGGAAAACAGTGCACGTGGTGCCATTCCATAAAAGTGGACCCAAGGATGACCAGAGTAACTACAGGCTGGTCAGCCTGGCCTCAGTTGTGTGTAAGCTCATGGAGGCCATACTTAAAGACAGGATGGTGGGCTACCTGTAAGAAAACTGTTTTCAGGACTAGCAACAGCATGCATTCATGGTTCAGAGATCCTGCCAAAGAAACCTGATCGATTTCATTGACTGGGTCACCAGAAGTGTAGACAGTGGCCAAGCGGTAGATATTCTGTACTTCGACTTCAGCAAGGTCTTTAACTCTGTGCCCCACAGGAGATTGATCAGAAAGCTGGTGGGATCTGGAAATAGAAAAGAAACTCACAAGATGGGTAGCTAGCTGGCTCAAAGACAGGACACAGGGAGTTGTGGTGGAAGTGGTGGGGGCTCTCTAGTTCTAGAGATGTCACCAGCTGGGTCTCACAGGACTTCGTGCTTGGCCCGGTGCTATTTGATGTCTTCATTAATGATGCTGGAGAAGGATTAAAAGGCAAGATTTGCTTGTTTGCAGATAACACCAAGCTCTGTAGGAAGGATACAGTGGCAAGGATACAGGACCTAAAGGAAGATCTTGCCAAACTTGAGAGGTGGTGTAGAAAATGGCAACTTGGATTCAATGTGAAGAACTGCAAGGTCATGCACATTGGAGCCAAGAACCTGAAGATGGAGTACAGTCTGGGAAGGGTCATCGTAACCAAACACAAGAAAGAGAAAGACCTAGGGATGTTGATCACTAGTGACCTGAAGCACTCCTCTCAATGCAGGAAAGCAGCAGATAAAAATCAGAATGTTGGGCTGCATTGCCAGGGGATCGGCAGAAGGCAGGAGGAAGTCATACTGCCATTATATAGATCATTGGTGTGGCTGTACCTGGAGTATAGTGTGCACTACTAGCACTCCTACCTGAAGAAAGACACTAATTAGCTGGAAGTGGTCCAGAGGAGGGCAACAAAGATGGTTGAAGATCAGCAGGGCAGGACATACAAGGAGAGGTTGGAAGCCCTAAACATGTACTCCCTGGAGGAGTGGAGGGAAGGAGGACATGACTGATACATTTAAAAAATCTGAAGGGTGTTAAGGTGAACAAGGACAGCCTCCTCAGACTCACTTAAATCAAAAGGGGATATTGCCTCAAGCTGGGGGGGGTCAGGGGAGAGTCCAGGAGGCATTTCTACGTGGAGAGGGTGATTGCAGGGTGTAACGTGTTCTCTGAAGATGTGGTATCAACAAAGAAGGTGAAGGGCTTCAAAAGGGGGTGGGGTTGGGTAAAGGGCAAGGTTAGGGTCAAAGGGGGTATGGCTAGAGAGGGGGAGCTAGCAGTTGGGGAGGGGGACAGAGTCCATAGCTGCTGCTTGTGACTTTGCAATATGAGCAGACTCAATAGACTGCTAGGTCTTATTCTGCTGGCATTTTTTGCATGTTCATTTGTCAATTTGATTAACTTTAATTTTCTCTTTTTTACATATTGTAGCCATTTTATGAAAATGTTACACTTCCTAGTAGTCCAGTGGTACTGCCTCTTTATATCTATTACCCACCAGTTACCATTCTTCCAGGACAGATTCCTCAATATATCCTTCTCATACCAGTCTGGTAAGACTGGTATACCCATTTGCATTATTTCAACACCATCCCATTGTCACCTGCTTACAGCCAGGGAAGTTGTAGGAGACTGTGATCAGCTTTCAAGTGGCATCACACATCTGTGAACGGCCCATTTAGCTGTTTGCATTACAATCTGTGCTCAATTCCCCATGTAATACTAAACACCTTTGCTTTGCTGGGCTTGTGGACAGAAGTGTCTGGAGCAGTGCATTTTGTCTAAGATTGCAAAGGGTTATGGTGCTGTGGCCTGCCAATACCTATTACCTGAACTCCTGAATAAAAGAGTCACAGCTGCTTGAATATGGCACCATGTGGCACTCCGACCAGGCCTGTGGGTCACGTGATTCTTGAGACCAGCCAACTGGTCTGAGCCTCCTTTAGACCTATTTACTCTTAAAGAGCTGGTAACATGTTCAGGAGAACTTTGATAAAACATAATATTTAGGCACTGTTCAGCTTGCAATTTCCATTAGTTCTGTATACTTCTTCCCCATTATTTAATAGTGAGGTAATTTGAATGAAAACGCAATCTTTACTTCTGATGAGTTAATTTGTTCCTACTGCTTTATCCCTACTTGAAGTCATAGAGCACTGCTTGTGACCTCACAGTTACTCCCATGGTAACAGTTTGTGATGTCACAACAGAGGATTATGACTTGAAGTAGGGATTAAACTACAGACTCAGATAAACTCAAAATTAACTCTAATGGACAATGATCATACATTCATATGCATTTCTTTAGTAATAAATAATGGGGGGGGAATATATAAAATATAAATGGAATGCAAGCAGAAGTATTCCTAATTATTATGTGTTTTAATGTTTTATTTGAGGTGTCAGTAAGCTCCCTGTAGTCTAGCTGCTATTCACATTGTAAGCCAGGGTTCAAAGACCAGAGCATAAGGACATTACAATGGAGGCATCAGTGTCAGGCAGAAGTCAGCTGGAGGCCCTGACCCCCTAGTTTTTTAATTTTTAAATATTCTATCAATTTCCATACTCAATAACATCATACATTGTAAGTAATAGATACAATATTAATATAATTCCCAAAGACTGATTCAACATTTTAACAGTTACATTCCTTAAGCTCCCCACCCTCCTCCCTCCTGTTCAAAAAGGAATCTGGAATACCTTCATTTTCACATGTTGCGTCTGAGCTACTAGTCCAGTATTGTTTTCATATTCGTAATAAGTGTGGGAATTGAACAATAAGTTATTTCCGTGATACAGCCATTATGCCGTTTTAGTTTTCTATATTGTACCAAATATTTTCAAAAATAAGGGTTTCTTTCATTTTGTGCCATGACACTTGTCTAATCGAGGAAGGGAGGACTTGGCTCTTCCAATGTTCCAAAATCAGTTTCTTGATGGCAATAGTTTTCAGTTTAATTATACGACTTTGCACTTTAGATACTTTTAATGTATCATGCTTGTTTATTAATAGTATGGTAAAGGGATTGAAACTCCTGTGATTTGTTCCAGCATTGCAATCGTTACTTTCCACCAATTTAATATTATTTGGCAGTTCCAAAAGTTATGTGTTAAATCTACAATTTCACCTCACCCATGCCAATATTTATTTGATATACCTGCATGAATTTTACTTAAAGTTATTGGGGTTATACAGTATATGCTTTGTTGATAATTTTAATGGACTTATTTGTTGCTGATAAGTAACTTTTATTTGCCTTTTTTGGTAAAGAATTCCATTGCTGGTCTGTTAAATTGATTCCAGTTTCATTTTGCCAGTTCTTATATATTTTTTGCCTACATGTTAAGGGTTTATCTGTAATACATTTGTAACATTTGGACAATATTTTGGTGACAAGTTTTGTATAAAAGTCTTTTCCCATTTAACTTTATAGGTAAACTGATGTAAAGGGATTCCCATTTGTTTAATAATTTTATTAAATGTAGCCTTTAATGTATTATAATGTACAAAGTTCCTAAGATTAGGGGCTAGATATTTAAAACCTTGCCCTGGGGCTAAATTAGCACTGCCCGGTGTGCTAAATTAGCCCAGAACCAATAGCTCACTCATTTCAAAAAGGATAGCCCCGGTGAAAAACTTGCTGAATATAGCATGCTAAGGAAGCTGGGCAAACTGGGGTGGGAGTGCAGAGCAAAAATAGCCTGGAAAATAAGACAGCTCTGAATATAGCAACCAGGAAGTGCAAACCACAACAGCAGCCCAGTGCACAGCGACATGAAGGAAGGTAAAGGTGAACTATGTGGCCAGTGTGTATGCTAGCAAAAGAGCGGATTAACTAAAGCTGCAAGCACCAGCGAATGTGAAATTTTTTCAGAAATGTGCCATGTTTCCAAAACATTTGCACAGCACAGACACATTTGTGCAAGTTTTGTGCAGAGCTAAGATGTTTACCTGGCGCTATCATGTTTGCCCATGGTGAAAATTTGCTATATTCAAAAGTGACATGCAGATGAGCCTACTAAGGCAGTCCATTGGCAAACATCCAGATTAGACTCTCATTATGGCTTGATTTGCATGCAGTTTGTCCAGTGCTATTGCAGGGTCCCTCAGCTCCACCTGTAGCCCAGTCTGGAAGTACAGGGTCTGGCAGGGTCTGCCCACAGCTCCACCTGTAGGTCAGCCTGGAATTACAGGGGCTGACTGGGTCTTCCCACAGCTCAACCTATAGGGCAGTCTGGAAGTGCATGGTGGCAGCTGCAGACTACATTTGTACAGAACCTCATAGAATATTGTGCCCCAGAGGACTACACAACAGAGGCACAGGAGGTGGTGTTGCATGCAATAGTCAAACTGTAATTCCTGCTACAGTGCACAACAGACACTACAGTATCAAGGGATCCATAGTGTGTGGGACACAGCAATGCCTATGGGCATCAATGACTGCTGCACTTTACACAGTGACAGGCCCATCTTGTAGGTGTGTAGTGACAGTGGACATTACTGTTATGCTGTTGTGCAACCCACAGACACTGCACCATTGGTATGGGATACTCACAGTGACATATACATGGTTGGCTGTGTGTGCTGTGTTGTCTGTTCAGATGTGTGATATGTGGCTGGGGGGTACGTACCACCAGACAGACACACTGGTGTTGGGGTATTCCCTACACTGGACCATTTGTACTGCATGAATTGTCCTAGCCTTGAGGCAGCACCAAGTTTATGATGCAGCCTGACTACCTGTACACCCTCCCCTCAACACCCTCCCACACCCCCAGTGCTGCATGTGTGCTTGATTCTGTTGATGTCCACCGAAGGGTGGTCTGCAGGTGTCTGCTGTATGGACACACTGCCATGGTGTTCACTGGGTGCCGGGTCTCCAACTAATGCCTAGCATGGCTGGGACTGGTGGCAGATGATGGCAAACATAGGAGGTGCTGTCCATGTACAGCATGTTTATATCCTGTCTGGTACCTGTCTATGTTTATTTATCACTTTGTTGTCTGGATAAGTACACTGGGCTGAGGCACAGTGCCAGACACACCTCTCAGAGCCACAACTTGTGTGGCTGGGCTGATACAGAGTACACTAAACACAACACACAATTCACACTGTGCAACATATTGTCACATTGCAAACCATTACTGCTGTAGGTGCTGTTTCAGCGTAGTTCTATCTCTGACTGGCTGGTTGGCTTTTAAGCAATATAACTGCATTGTATTCCACAGTTTGTGTGCCTGTGCACATGGAGTGGCTTAGGGAGGCAGTCTGCTCACACTGCCTTCTCACTTGCAGCAGACAGCCTTGTTCCCTGTTGCTGTTGTGTCCATGCCCCTCAACCTTGGTTTGCCTGGAGTTAAAACTATCTTTTTCTTCGTGGTAATTTGCACCGCGCAAAGTGTCATGCAGAAAAACTTTGCACGGTGCTAATGCACTGATTATAGTATTGTGCCTGTATTCATGTACACACCCCCTCTTTTTGGCCCTTGCATGCATTATACTTTTGCCCAGTGCTAATGCAGTTTGCATGCACTATTTGGCCTTTTGAATATAGCAGACCCATGCAAACCCAACACAAACTAAGTGCAAATGGTTTGCGACTAGTGTAAAGTTTTGAATATCTGGCCCAAGTTATTTTTTATTTTTTGTAAAAATTGAGCATAAGAAATAAATCCTTCTTCAATTTGTAAATCAAACCAGGATGTAATATTCTCTTTCTAGAGTTTGTTACTAAGAGTTTTAAAATTATGGCTTGTTGTAGTATCAGATCCTTTTATGTTAGTGTTGGCATGGAGCCATGGTATATTTATTTTCTTCTTTTTTGGCTATCTCTTTTATTCCTCCTTGCCTGATCTTCCATCCCATTGTCCCCACATCTTGGAGGGATTTTATGGCCACTGTCCATCTCTACCATGCTACAGCTGGCCCCCTGGTACCCCCTGTGTCTTACCCCCCACAACAGGGGTGGTGGGGAGTCGTCAACTCACCACCCGGTACGGATCCAGTTTAGGAGTAGCAGAGCTGGCAAATGTATGGACGGCCATCAAGCTGAAAAGCAGGGTGCCATTTTCCATTTTCTTGCCCCTGAAACTGGGAATGTGCAATGACGCCAGGCAGAGGGGAGCACGCACATGTCTGCACATACTCCATACAAGCATCTGCCCCAGCTCCTCTCTGAGAAATGCTGTGATGTGTCCTGTCCTGCAGCCTCCTCCAGGGGGGTGAACAGGCATTGACAGCTGCTGACCCCCCTCCCCGGAGAAAGAGAGCAGTCCCACGGACCCTCCACCCTTCTCCACCCCTCCCAACTCCTGGCAGCCCATGCTTATTCCCAAACACAGATCACCAGTGTAGTGTGAGGTAAGGCATCCAGCACCTCATCCCTCAGCACCACCTGGCCGGCTGGTATATTTTTATTCTGTCAAAGCTGGCAAACTTGATTCCTATAATTATAAAAATCTTTCATAAAATATATTAATTTAAACTTCTTAAATTAATTATAGAACAATAATGTATTTAGTTGAATTTTGCAGCCCAATTTTTTAAGCAATTCTTCTACCACTTTATCTTCCTTATGTGGATATATTGCCCCATCCTGTATTATAGACATTAAATGGGCCAAAGTCCTCCTCTTTCTCTTGGTCCAACAACACAGCTCCAGGCAATCCTAGGTTTGCCCCCTCTCCATAAAAACTTAGTAAAGACGTGTTTAATTATGGAAAACCATTTGCTATCCAGGAGACCCCTTGATGCTTGTACCACAAATAAAAATTGTGGCAGGGCCATCATCTTAATAAACTCCACCCTTCCCTACAAGTAGATTAATAGGTTCTGCCAAAGGACCAATTTATTTTGGATTTTTTCCTTTACTAACTTATAATTTAATTGCATATTTTCTTCTAAATTTTTAGTAAGAATTAATCCCAAGTATTTTATTTGATTAGCTTTCTTGAACATCTTTAATGGTTCATAATCAATGTCTATTCCATCACATAAGGGCATGACTACCGATTTAGATGCGTTGAGTTTATACCCGGCAAATTGGGAAAATTGCTCGATCAAGTTCATCAGGGCAGTATCTGAAGATGCAACATTAGTAAAAATCAGTATTATATAATCTGCATAACTACTTAATTTTTCATTTTGCTGCTGTATTTTAACTCCCTTAATATTCCTATCAGTTCTTATTCTTTGCTGTAATGTTTCCAAGCAATGAATAAAAATTATGGGATAGAGAGTGCATACTTGTCTTATTCCATTTTGCATGCAAACAAACTGAGTACGATGATTACAAGAAAAGAAGATCTTGCAGTTTCAAACAATCGCATTATAACATTTAACAATTTCTCAGGCATTCCACACCTTCTCAGGACTTCTATTATATAATGCTTGTTAATATTAAATGCTTTAGATGCATCTAAAGCCAACAGATAATATTTTTCTGATACAGTTTTTGTGATCTCCATTAGGGCCTGTACCCACCTTGTAGCCTGTGATAGGGTTCGGCCGGCACACATCCAAATTGGTCTTTATGAATAGAGAGGGGCTATCAATATTCCAGTAGCAATTTAGCCACTATTTTATAATCAACATTGAGAAGAGCTATAGGTCAATAATTTTCTATTTACTGTTTATCTTTCTCTTCTTTGTGAATTAAAACTATTTTGCTTCATTCATTGTATCAGGTAATTGCCTCACTCCATTCATCAACTCATCCATCATCAACTGAATCCAAAGAAGAAGTTCCCTCAAGAAGACCAGATACATTTCTATGGTATAACCATCTAATCTAGGGGCTTTATTTTTTGGCATGGTATTAATTTATTTTGTCTCGGTCAAATGGTGCTTTTGATACACGTAGTTTGATAAATGAACTTGATCTAGGAAGTCCTGTATTACCTGCTTATCTATTTCATGTTCTTTTTTTGTAATAATTTAATATTATTTTTTCCATATCTTTAATTCCTGTTACAGGGTTATGGCTCCCATCCCTAAGAACATTATATTCCTTTTGTTTTTTTCTTCAATAGATTTGCTAATATTTTGCCTGTTTTATCTCCTTTAAGATATCTTAAGCATTTAACCCTAAGCAGGTTCCTTTCTGTCTCCCTATTTATTTGTATTTGTTTTTCCAACCTACACTCCATCCATTCATTATAGTATTTATGCTTATCTATCATCAAAAAACATCTAATTCTTTTAATATTTTCTTTGTTTTTTTGTTCCTGTTCTTTTACCTTTTATTATTCCAAAATTGGTAGGAATTGGTTGCCACTCTAAGTACTGCTTTAAAGGGGTCCCATAATTTTAAGACAGAATCTTGACCCGAATAATTATAAAACCAATATTCTGCTATTACATTCTTAATTTTTTGGATGAACTCAGGACATTTTAATAATTCATTATCAAAGGACCAAGTTCTCCTTTTTGGTTGTTCTTGAGTGCTTTTTTAGAACTGATTCCACAATTGCATGGTCTGAGATCAATATCGAATGAATGGATATAGAAAGAGTATAGTCATATAGTTCTTTTAGTAGGAATATGTAATAAGTCCTAGAAAAACCTTCTGTTTTATGGTCATAATGTATAAATCCTTTAGTTTTGGGGTGCTGAAGTCTTCCAATATCAATCAGCTGATATTCCTCTATAACATTATTTAGAATTATTGATATTCTTTTATTACTTTGTGTACTTGGAGAAGATTTATCGAGGGCTACATCCATTAAGGCATTCATATCACCTATTAAAATTATATTTCCTTGCCAGCTCAGTGGCACAGCAGTTGGATTTCTGTCTGCAATACTGGTGACCTGGGTTCAGGAATGGACTTCTTAGGTCATCGGAGGGCCAGCCGGGGGGAGAGGAATGGAGTGTCCCGAGGACTGCTCTCCTTCTCTGGGGGGAGGGATGGGTGTACATTCAGTGCTTGATGGACCCCTGTTGGAGGCCTGGGGTACTGCAGCAGCCGATGTCCAAATGTTAAGGGAGGCAGGGCAGATGATGGACGTCATTGTACATCCCTGCCTCCAGAGAAAACATCTAAAAATCCTGATCCCGATGGATGATGCCACCCCTATGCCTGGCCTCCATAGCTTTCCACCACCCCTCCATACTGACTTAATTACAGCTCCATGGGCCACTCCGAGACCTGAACCTCGCCCTGAGGGGGAAGCCAGGGAGGCAATGCCAGTTTGTTGGCACCCTACCCCATCATCGACGGGTGTACAGTGGTGCCTTAGCACCATCCTGGGGAGAAAGCCAGAGAGTATTGGTGGTCATAGGGTGGTGATAATAGGAGAATGAGGTAGGTGTTGGGTGAGACTGATGGCAGCTGGGAGTATGGGCAAAAAGTATAGCAAATAATAAAAAAAAATTATATTTTCTGCCACAATTTTGTTTAATCCTTCAGTTAAAGATGCTAAAAATGCTGGGTAATTTTCAAATGGTGTATAAATAGATCTTAGGGTATAAATAATACCTCTTATCTTTGCCTTAACTAAGATAATTCATCCTTGTTTATCATTCCATTTTTTAATAAGGCTAAACTCTAAATTCTTCCATAGGACTAATGATATCCCTGCTTTCTTTTTTGTTCCTGTTAAAAAGAAGATCTGATTAATCCAGTTCCTTTTTAATTTCTTAATTTCCTTTTATTCTAGATGGGTTTCCTGAAGTGCTATAATATCTATTTTGAGTTTATTGACATATGTAAGAATCCTATTCCTTTAAATTGGGGAACTTATACCATTGACATTTAAAGAGCTAGGCCTGGATATTCAGACTGTGCCTAGCAGTGGCACAAGTGTTGGTGCTGTGCAACTGGGATGCGCCGTGGCCAGGACCAGGTGATATTCAACACTGATGCGCCATGGTGCAGCACCATTGACTATGGCATGGACAGTGCATGATGCAGTGGCACTGTGCATGGCACAGTGGCATTGCACCAGTGCAAGCCATGCATAGGGAGCACGGTGATGCACCAGCACAAATGCTGTTGCGCTGGGTGCATCAACCATGATATTCAGCAGTGGGCATGCAAATGAGGCCAAAATATATGCAAGACACAAATGGGGCCATTTGCATGTCATTATGGCCCCATTTGCATGCCTTGTGCAGGGCAGCCCGGTGAATTGTGCCTGGCACCCTGCACAGAATGACATGTGCACAGTGGGTGTTCCAGGGCATCCCCTGCCCCGTAGCTGTGATCATCAGTAAATGTCCATAAACACATTCCCTGGTAGTCTAGTGGTACCCCTTCCTCCCATTACCCCGATCACCTATAAATGTATTCTCATTCATTACCTGGTAGTCTAGTGGTACACCCTCCCTTCCTCCTGTTACCCTGATCACCGGTAAGTGTACTGTGAATCATTCCCTGGTAGTCTAGTGTACACTCCTCCCTCCTGTTTCCTCAATTGCCCATAAATGTACTCTCATTCATTCCCTGGTGTCTAGAGGTATCCCCCTGCCCCTAGCCCTGATCAAGGTATATCACCATAAAAAATGTTCCTGGTGATCCAGTGGCAGCCCCCATCCCTCTCACTCTCACAGGACAGGACCCCTTGCCCATCCCACTCCCCCATCATGAGAGGCTGCTGCAGCCCACCTGCATACTGCCTGGCCACCTGCCAAATGACAGGTACAGTATGGGTTATAAGCCCCATTGGTCCACAGTGTGGACCAGTGGGTTTGCATGGCATACTGTCCTAGACAGTCCCAAATATGTGAATGAAGTAATTCACATATTTGGGACTGTTCTAGGACAGTATGCCTTGCAAGCCCATTGGTCTTATAGCTCATTCTGTATCTGTCATTCAGCGGGCAGCCAGGCAGTATGCGGTAGGTGCAGACACCCACCAATGATGGAATGATGGGGGAAGTGGTGGGCAATGGGTCCTGTGTGGGTGGGAGGGGTGGGCTCACTGATCACCAGGGACTTTTTTATGGAGATGTACCATGAGCAGGACTGGGGTGGGGGTACCACTAAACTACCAGGGAATGAATGAGAGTACATTTAAAGGTGATTGGGGAAATGGGAGGGAGGGGGGTGCTGCTAGACTACCAGGGAATGATTGAATGTACATTTACTAGCGATCGGGGAAACAGAAGGAAAGGGGGTGCCATTCGACTACCAGAGTGATGTGGGTACTTGTGGATGGTTTTCTGGGTGGGCAGGTGGCCACCCACAGCTGGCAGCTGCTGTGTTGCACCCTGCAATACAGCAGCCCACCTATGGGTGGCCAGGAGTTGTTCCACCAATTCATGGGTTCAACTTTGAGCCCCCAATGTGGTGCAATGCAGGGTTGTGCCAGCATATGTACCACACACCCGGGCTGAATATCGGGATGTGCCGCATATGCATGGGCATGCCCCCTACATCTACGCCGCACACATTGCCATTGCAGCCCTGTGCATTGGGATTTGCACTGCACCAGGCAACCTTTTCAATATCCCACTGCGATGCAATATGGGGTTATGCCAGTGCAACTCTGTTGTGCCATGTGCAACCTCTTTAAATATCCAAGGCCTAGTGTACTGCTTGGAAACTGCCTGCAATTAATAGTAATTTTCAGATGTAGTCAGCTATCACTTCTTATATCTCAAGTATTTATTCTTTTCTGTTTGTTAATTAGAAGATTTTCCACCTGGCAGTACTGGGAGGATGAGTGGAGCAGCACTCTGTCTGGAGAAAAAAAACTCAGTTCTGTTCCTCCCACTACGTCAACACTAAAATCACACTGACTATGACATCAGTAATACCCAATGAGAAACATTTCTCACTGCCAGGTTTCACTTTCATATGAAGTAGCAGGAACTAGCTCTCCCTGGTTACTAATGATGTCACAGTTTCCTGCATTTGTATTGGTAGCTTGTGAAAGTCACTGCTAAGGCTGCAAGGATTGTGGTACATCTATGTGTTTGGTCTCTTTTCTGAAGATGTAGTGGGAGGAACAGAGCTGATTTTTTTCCCTCCAGACAGAGTGCTGTTCCACACATCACCCTAGTACTGCAAGGTGGAAAATCTTCTAATTAGCAAAGAGAAAATAAAAAAAAACACTTTGGATACTGGAAGTGATTGCTGACTGCATCTGAAAATTACTATTAATTCTAAGCCATTCACTAGCTCTTTGATGTGGCACATTTTAAAATTTCATTTTGATACATATATCTCAAGGTTGATCAACTTATCATGGCTTTACAGATTCCTATCTTGCTGACATTCCCAGTGAATTTTATGTAACATATTAATATATTCCTTAATAATCACCCAGCTTCCAAAGACTTTGTAATAAACAAAAAAACTTGTCATTCTCCTACCCTCTCCCTCTCCCATACAGTTCAAAAGAACTGTTACCATATTGACTTTATCCATGATGTCCATTCCTACTCCCTTTCAAACAAGCTTATTTATAAAAATTGCTAATCATGTAAACAGTTCTGGTAATCTTTTATATAACATCTCTAAGGCTTCCTGTGACAAAGGATTAATTTCCTATAAATACATGAAGCATTGCTGGGAACAACATAGATGTTTTGTAACCTTTTGACCAAAGTTTTGTTTTAATAAAATTATATTTTTTCATTTCGTTACTAATTTCCAGATGTAAATCATGGAATATTTGTTTATTAGAGCCCATTAAACATAACCTTTTTTCTTATAAGCTAACATCATTAGTTTCTCTATAGATAGATAGATAGATAGATATTTTATTTATATCGTGCCCATTTCCAAAGGAGTCTGAGCACTTTACAATTTGAAAAAACAATACAACAAACAACATCACAGTAAACAAATAATTCAGGTGAAGCAACAGCCGAATACATAAACGTATCTATCAATAGTTTAGTAATTAAGACCCATTAAAAGCCTGGTTGGGGGAGGAATGCTAAGCAGCCAAGTGGGAGGCAGTATTTCTTAAGAACTCCATGATTTATTGAGCTTTATGGATGTTAAATTTGGTTTAATACCCCTCATTGTGTAATATTTAGCTCTCTTAGTGGCTCTGAACTGTTCAGATGGCTGTTATGGGTAAAAGTAAGGGCAACACAGCAGCACTGGGAGACCTTTTCCACCTGAAAAGATGACGTGATGGTGGGCCTTCTCATGGCGCTGGGCCTGGGACCTCTAGTGGAGCAGGTCCAGAGGAGGTGTTGCTGGCAACAGTTAACACCACATTGCTGCAATTGGTCCATACAGTACTAGAGCTGGATCACAAATTTGACTTACTTACCCCTAGGGTTGTGGGATTGGAAACACAGATAGACCTAACCCAGCAGTCCATCTCTAAGCTGGAGACCAATCTGAAAAAAACAGTGGATGTTTCCACCAAGCTAATGAAAGATATCACATGGATGTGGCAATGTCTAGAGCAACATGAAAATCAGGTCCAGGAAAAGAACATCTGGATCCTCAGTCTGCTCGAATCAGCTGAGGGAGAGGACCTTTTGATTTTGCCTGCACAATGATTTTGGAGTTGCTGGGCCTTGGGGAGGATGAGGGACAGATATCAATGGAAAAGGCCTATAGACTCACCCCTAGGAGATTAGTGGGGGAGTCAGCTGGTCCATGAGCATTTGTGGTGGCATGCATGGGTGTGGGTGACAGGGACCACCTATTATCAGTGGCTCAAAGACAACACCAGGTCAGATACGGAGAGACAAAATTACATTTCTTCCTGGATCTGGCATATGGGACAAGGCAGCACTGTAAATCTTTTGATGGGGTCTGGAGCCACTTATGTCAGCTCCGTATCTTTCATCAGTTGCTCTTTCCAGCTCATCTTTGGATGGAGTGGAAGGAGAAGGTCTACATGTTTTCAGATGTGCGTGAAGAGGAGAAAGCTCTGGAGATTTTGGAGCAGTATCTTAAACAGGACAGTATGGTCATGTCCCCGGAGGGAGAGTGACTGTGTGAGGATTTCTTTTTCCTTTTTCTTTTCTTTCTTGCCCAACAGTAAAGTCTTAACCTGTGGTCTTATGGGTCCTAAGATGTGAACTTTTGTTTTGGGTATATGACTGTAGATTGGGCAGGAATGGGTCTCTGGGAAATGGATAATTAAGAATATGGAACTGGCTGGGATTCTCCTACATTGAAGCTGCTGTTCTGATTAAAATGTGTTGGACTGACCTTCACCTGATATAGTTTGACTCTCTGAACCCAGCATCTCTCACCATTACTACAGGTGGACCTCAGAACTTTTGCCAGGTTTCTCTTGCCTGCTGAGGGTTTGGTTAAAGTGCATTGCACAAATGGGATTGGTTTACAGAGTATTGATTAAATTTATGTTTGCAGGTTAATGTTAATACATTTGGATGCACTGTTTTAGAATGTTGGGATATGTCCTGTAGAGGGAGCAGTGAACAGTTTAGCTCACTGGCCAGCAGGCTCTGTTGGGTGGGCTGGTTGATATCCCTCTAGGCTTCTCCCTAGGTTGCATACTTTACTTATCATTGGGAAAGTTTTATGGGTATTTCCCCCTATGTCATGCCATCTGGGGTGTTTCCTGTTATATGGGTTTAATGCTGATCTTGTGAATTATATCTTTTTTATGGAAATGCCTATGTGTGTATGTTTTTGAAGGCTGGACCTTACAAAAAGCTTAATAAAAAAATTATACAAAAAAACCCTGGTTAAACAAAATTAATTGTAATCCCTTTTTGAAGGATTTCACCTAGGGAGCCTCCCAAAGCTGTTGAGGATGGGAGTTCCATAGGGTGGGCGTGACCACAGAAAATGCTCGATCACCTGAGTGTTGCAGCCTCACCCTAGGAACATTAAGGAGGCAACCCTCAGCAGAATGGAGAGCCGGGGTCAGATGGTGGGCATGAGGAGATCTTGAAAATAAGCTGATTCCCTACTGTGTAGGGAGTTATAGGTCATTAAACTGACCTTGAAGATGATCCACCTAACCAGCAGCCAGTGCAGTTAGCAGAGTACCGGCATAATACAATCATTCCTTTGTATGCATGCCAGTAATCAAGACGCCACAGTCTGCACAAGCTGCAGCTGGCAGAGGTTACCTCCAGAAAGCCCCAGGTATAAGGCATTATAGTAATCCAGCCTGGATGTGACAAAGGCATGTACCAATGAGGACAGGTCATGAGGTGGTAGAAGTTGCCAGATCTGGGCAATGTTCCTCAGATGGTAGAATCCACTCTTAATGACAGCCGATACCTGAGAATCAAACATCAAGCCATCATCAGGGATCATGCCCAGATCCTTTACCTGCTCAGATGGGACTAATGGTACCCCCCAGTACAATACTGGGGAGATTCCAATACATCCCCACCCCACCCCGATGGCCCTGATCCAACACCAGCAAGTCAGTTTTGTCAGGGTTGAGTCTTTGCCAGTTATGAGACATCCAAGTCTGGATTTCAGTCAGGTAGCTGTTATGCAAGGCATCTGCCATTTGCCTACCCAGTGCGTAAGACAGATACAGCTTGGTGTCATCTGCATAGCAGTGAAAACCCAGTCTGTATTGCCTGATAATGTCCTCCAGCAGCAGCATGTAGACTGTAAACTACAAGGGCGACAAGACTGGCACCTGCCGAACTCCACAGGTCAGAAGCTTTACCTTTGATCTTAAAATTTAGCTATTATTGCTCTTGGTGGGGCATTATCATTTGACTTAGTCCTTAAGGCTTAGTGAATATGATCAAGTGCAAAGGTAACCTCTTCTGGAGAGGTGTCCATATATGTCACAGCAATCTTTTTAAACGTCGCTTTTGGCATGTTCCAATTGTCCCATGCTTCCAGTACTCCTATAATTCTAATAATTTTTCATCTTGTGCATGATTCAAAATGAGTTAATTCATCTTTACATAGATTACATAAATTGTTCAAGCGTTATTACACTTGTGTCCATATTTTGCTTGCCTCAGTATTTTATGTCATTTCATATTTGTTTGTAATACACCTACCAAGCCTAGTCTTAAATAGATCTGTGGTTCTACTCATGACCATCTCTGTTGGTAATCTGTTCTATAAGTGGGGGAACCCTGAGGCTGAACCAATGTCTTCGCTTTAGTAAATTCCATTTCTTTAGGGTTAACTGTAATGGATGGCCTCTAGTTTGTTATGTTCCATGCTTGAGTGTCAACCCATAACTATTTGCTGTTGATTCATTCTGCAGTGCTTTGTGAACCATGCACTTGTCCCCCTGTGCTGTCCTGTGCTGGAGAGTATATAGATCTAATTATTTTAATCTGTCCGAGTACATAAATTCTTTATAGCCTGATACTGCCTTTGTAGCCCTTTTTTTGAGTTTTTTGAGTTTAATAACATCTCCTTTTTATATGGTGACCAAACCTGTGCCCCGTATTCAAGATGTGGCCTAACCAGTGATCATACAAGGGGAGGATCACCTCCCTGTCCCTGCTACCAGTATGTCTCAGAATGCAATTCAAGTTCTGACTAGCCGTGCTTGCCACCATACTGCAATATTCACTAAACTGGAGGTTCGATGTTATTATTCCTAGATCCCTTTCCTTATTGGTAACTGGTAGATTTCTGTTTCCCATAGAATATAGGATACTTAAGTTGTGTCGCCCCATGTGCATAATAGCACATTTATTTACATTCAGGGACAGCTTGTATTTAATTATCCAGTTGTAGATTTAATTTAGTGCTGTTTGTAGAGATTGTCCATTCCCAGCATTGTAGTTCCTTTTGAATATATTCTAAAGTTTTAATTTGTCTCTGCATCAGTATTTGATTATCCTCCAAGTCGATACTCTTTGTTGAATTTGAATGACATATTTTTTAATCTGGGTGTTTGCTTCCACTATTTCAGTTATTACAGAGGAGATTTTATCCACTTTTGTCTCCAAAGCAGTGACAGATGATAGCTTTTGATTAATTTCTCCAAGTTGATTTATAATAGTGATGGCCCAGATCAGGACATTCTCACCTTGATCTTCTTCATCTTCACTACTACCATGTTCCTCATGTATTGCTTCGTGAAATGTTATGAGTTCTTTTTGCTTTTCAATGTTGCTTATTAGTTCAGTGTTAATACTTATTGAGGGAGTCATCATTGCTCCTCCAGAATTGCTAGGGCCTTGTACGTTACTCTCAAAACTTAGACTGTCTTCAACTCCTAATTGATCCATTTTTGTTGTGTGCTTTCTTTCTTTTGGATCATTGAAAGAAATATCCATAACTTTACATTGTTCGTCATGTTCCCCACCGACCTGATTAACCGCTTCACCTTTTATATAGGAACTCGATATTTTGGCTGGTTGTGCTGGTTCATAAACTGTTGCTTCCAACATTTGTAATCCCTCAGGCATAGTACAGTGAAGTCTTCTGCTCTCAGCAATTTTGCCACTGCTATGACCAGTAGTAGCTATTTCCCAATCAGTTATTATCTCTTTCTCCTTAGTATTAACAGTCTCCACTGGTAAATTAATGGTAACATTAAGCTGATCTGAAGTAAGCTCAGATAAGGTGGGCTGTTTGTGAACTGTTCCCTGTGCACACAATGGCAATGGTTGATTGGTAGTATCAGGTTTGTTCAGCGGTATATGAAACTGTACTAAATTATTGTGGATACTGTTAGGGATTGTGATATCTTCACCCCTTATATTGTTGGTTTTATTTAAGAACTGCTCAGCCCCTTTTCCTGAATTCTTGAATGAGTAGATGTAAAACCAAAACTCGGTTCTGCCTCAGCACCAGGTCTCATTAACAAGTCTGTTCCATCTCCCGTACTAGCAAGGACATCATTATTTTTAATTTTATCAGATAAGTGCTTAACATCTTCTGATAAAGATTTTGCAATGCTGACATTCAAAACATCTCTCTGCTTAACTGGTTTACATTTTTGGCCATTAGTTTTAGTTACAAATTTGACAGTACTTTTAAGTTCCTTGCTGGAGGTTTCCTTGTTTCTGCTTTTTGTCATGGAGGGATTGGGGTGTGAACCAGAGGGGAGCGGGGCAATCTTGCTCTTCTCACTATCCTTCTTTTGGGTTTCTGTTTCGGGTGGAGTATTACACAACAGGTCTTGCACTGTGTTAATACCGAAGCCTTCTTGGGATTCTGACTTCATCTGCTTAACCCAATTCAAATCCATTTCTGGGTTTTCAGTTTTGGATGATGAATCATCCTCTTTATGAAGCAGGTAAGCCATTTGCAACTGTCTCTTAAAAATCTCTTCAATGATCTTTTTTGATCTTGTGGTCCTTGCTTTGTAAGAGTATGGAGCTTTAGTTTTATGCAGTCCAGTTTCTTTCTTCCTTCTGTGGCATTTGCAACTGTTGGCAACGTGTAAGGCATTTTCCTTATGGTACTAGCAACACTTTGGGAATGACACTGCCTCAGTTAGTCAAACTGTTTTTTTATCACAGCATAACCCAAACTTTGTGCTTGTCTTTGATATTCAATCTGAATATCAGGAGAGGTTTGAGATGCTATACTTAACAGCTCATCGAGTCACCATCTTGAAGTTGGGCAAGGAAAGAGAGGAACCAGAGACTGCTCATGTGCAAGAGGAGGCCCTGATCCCTAAGTGTAGAATAAGGGGTGTCTGCCTGCATTGCCTGCATGTCTGCCAGTCATTCTCTCTCCGGTGTGACCTCCCACCTTCATTGCTGAGGTCTGCTCTAGGCAACTCCATTCACAAGCTACCTAAATCTTATTGTGTAAAATCTGTTTAGCTGTGTTGTCAGTATTATTTACTTTTGTACTGCTAGCCTACCTAATCCACACAAAAATGGTCTTCTTTCTGTCAATACTAGTATTTGCTTACTTTTATTTGGGTCAATTCTAGTTCATATTGTTGCTGCTTCCAGCCTCCCCCTTATGACTTGAGGGATGCAAGGCTGGTTTAATATATATTAGTACCAGCTTCCAAACACCATCCCCCTCCATTCTCACTTCAGTATCAGTAAGGATTTCAGCATGCTGATTAAAAATCTGTTTACTGCAGTGTACTACATGGAGTATGGACACAGCATGGCACAGACTACAAAAAAGACCTCACAAGCCAATTTTATGTTTTGCATGTATAGAACTTCATCAAAAGTGCATGTGCATCAAGGTCACCTGTTTTTATATACCTCCTTAAAGGTGTACATCCTATTATTCTTTTCGCACAAGTACCAATGCAGGCCATTATATACAGTATGAAAGCTTTAGTGCCAAACAATTATACACACCACTGAGACAATATAATGAGCTTTCCCCAATCCATATTAGAGATTTAATTAGATTATTCTCCCATGGATGTAATAAAGACACTTACCCCCAGAGATTTTTTTAATCATGTTTATAAACTTAAAAAAATTACTAATAAGTGTAATACTATTGATATGAACACATTATTCCTTTACCACATTCACTACTATTGGGTCCTATTTACTATGATATGTAGCACGTAGGGCCAGGGTATACACATCCCAGGTGTCCAAAGGACACCCACAGATACATGAATGTCCTGCAACCAGAGCACATCCTAGCCTGGGGCTGTCTGTGCCTGTACCTGTACCTGTCAACTGCATTGTTGGTTTGGGGCAGGGGGTTGAAAGTGGGAGTGCCAGTGGTGGTCCAGAAGAGCGCAGCATTCACGATGCTGGTTACACTTCTCCAGGACAGTGCCAGGAGGGGTGTGTGTTATGCTAGCTAGAGGGCTGCTCAAATGGGTATAACCCCTCCAACTGGCATCTAGCAGCCTGGATGCTGCATTACAGCCATGGATCCCAGCCCTCCAAATTGCCACAGAGGGCTGGGGAGTAGACAGTGGCAGCAGGGCATATATGTCATCACTGAACAAAAATATGATATTGCAGTGGGGGACACGGATGTTTCTATGGGGACTGCTGTATCACATGAGTCCATACTCCTATGGAGCTGGGGAACCATGGTGGGGACATCTGGGGCTTTCTACTGGAAGCCCCTGGTCTGGCCCAGATCATTCCTCCCAGCTGGCCTACACCATGTGTGGCACTTTGCAACTGCACATCAGGCTAGCCCAAATTCATGAATACCAGCCCTGTGTGTCTGACAGAGGCCAGGTACATTGCACACATTTCAGTATGTGCCCTTTCCAGTGCATGCCAGGTTTCTTTGTGAAGAGGGCCCATTATAACTAATCAAACTGACCACATTGAAAAATTCACTATTGCAGCTTATAGTGGACATTTGCACATATAAAAAAGGTTTCAATGCTATAATATTATACATAGCTTTTTAAGATGTTAGCATAACAGATTTAGTTAAACAGATGTTTTTTTAGGCCAGTAAAACTCTATACATTTCCTACCTGTTCTAAGAGGGGAAATAGGGAGCTGATAGAAGGTAGAATGCCAGGCTACAGTTGTATAGTGAGGCTGCAACCTAATCATGTGAGTTATGTCTTTGCTTTTATTAGGTTGCAGCCTCCCAGTAGAAAATGTGTTAGTGGCTGGCCTGGTGATGCTGAGGGCTGAGGTGCTGGATGCCTTACCTCATGGCATGCTGGCGGCCTGAGTTCAGGAATGAGCCCAGGCTGTCAGGAGTTGGTGGGGGTTGGGGCCGAGCTGGATAGAGTTGCCAACAGGCAACTCTGCTCTCCAGGGAGGTGTGGTGGCTACCCTCGGCTAATGGCTGCCTCCTGGTGGATACCAGGGACAGCACAGGTCCAGAGGGGGCCAGGTATTAGGCCAATGGGGTGGGGGATAGGGGTCATTACTGGGGTCATAAGGTGCCTGCGCATCTCCACGCGCATGCGCATCTACTCCTGGGGCTCCTCAGAGAAAATGGAGGAGAAAACACACCAGCAACAAAATAAAGACTGACTTCCCACAGGTGCCGCTCCTGGACTGGGCATATAGTAAGCCCCAGTAATTCCAGGGGATGGGGCTGGGGGGTCGATCGGATGGGGGCCGGTGGCAAGGCGCATAAAATGCTAAATGGTAAAAAGAAAATGTGTTAATGATCCTGCTACTTGTGCAGTCTCTGACACTTGGAAGAGAGCTACAGTTATCCCCCTCCCTAAAGGGATTGAGTCCTCAGTCCTGGGCAACTACTACCTTGTATTACTCCTACCAGGTTTAGCCAAACTTTAAGAACACATAATCCTCCTCACTCAACTCTCATCTTGTATGGACAGGCTCTTCCTCCTTTCTAATCCCTTTTCAGTCTGGTTTCAGGAATTCCCACTGGTTCCTCACTTCTCAGACTCAGTGATACAATCCTGAAGGGAATGGATCAGTGCCTGATTATTGTTGCCATCTTTGTCAACGTGGTCAAAGCCTTTCACACTGTTTCCCACCTCATTTTCCTGGAAAAACATGTATGTGTGGGATTATCTGACCCAGCATTTGAATGGTTTGTCTTGTGCTTGGAGGCAGAACACAAGTAGTCTGCATAGATGAATCCTCCTCCCCTCCACTCCCTATTGGATTAGGTGCCCCAAGGCTTTGTCCTTGGATTTTTCCTGTTCTCAGTTTTACTAAATGACCTCCTCAAAGCATGTGTCTCTTCAAATGTACACATATACGCAGATGGCACCACACTTTTTGCCTCTGACCTACTTGCTTCTAATCTGGCTGTTCACCTACAGATGAATGTTAGCAGTATCTAACTGGTTCCACTCTAATCATCTTACCCTCAATGCAACAACAACAAAAAAAAACAAGTTCTGGCAAAGCCACTATGACTGTGAATGCATTAACTAGATAAGGGTGTTTCATGGGCTTAAACATAAAAATTTATTTAAAAAAATATCAGATTAACAAACCTTTGAGTCAGAGACTCATTTACAAAGGCACCTTGTTGAAAGTAATACAAAGACAGCACAGTTAACAGGTCCAAAACAATGGCCCAGAGAGCAGACAGTTATAACAGTCATTCACTGAAGATACATGGGTAGCAGTAGATAAAGAGATTACATAGTTTAGGCACACAGGCACCACATCAAGAAGACCAAAGCAGTTCAAACAATATACAATAGCTAAAGCAAATGGACATCAGGAGTCAAAGAGAAGCTCAGAGTGTTCACATGAAGGCTGTTGCACACACTAACTGAATCAAGGTATAGTACATTGAGAAAGGGCATATTTAAGCAATAAGACATGACAGGGTGTGTATTATCATGTAATAATGTCACTCCTGTGGTGGGTTGAAGCATGAGGCGAGGCCGAGTTTTTATTTATTTGCATGTATTTATTTGATCCACTGGATTAGCAATATTTGCACAAGCTGTGCCCAGTGCAGATTTTACAACACTGGTCCTGGTCTGGTGATCTGGATTTTACCCATACCACACTACAGTTGGCTTAGTGATATACTGTACTGATGGCTGCAGAGTCTAACCCATTGAAGGCTGAAGTTTCAGAAAACCATTATGCTACAAATATCAAGACTCACTTCCTCCCCCAACCCCAGTCACAATGAATCCTCCACCAAAGTCATACTTAAATACTGGTGCCTCTACATCCACATCACTAAGCTTTTAATGCCAACATGCTTCTTCTGCTGCTGTGAGTTAAACTCTTTATTTAAAAACATTTTGTTGAGAAATTTTTGTTTTAGTATATCCATGTCAGAAAAAATGAATTTATAAAAGAAAACAAAATTCCCATTTATCAGTTCATTGAAGCACAATTCAGCATGTTATGAATTTTTCAGATTCTAGAATTGGCAGACTAGGTGGGCCAAGTTGTCCTTATCTGCCGTCAAAGTCTATGTTTCTATGTTATGTGTAACTACTGTAAGCCAAACAGAAATTAGACACAAATGCCTACTTATTTGCAAGTAAAGAAAATGTGGTTATTATCATTCAGTTGTAAACACCTATAGTAACAGCCAGGATTCACATTGCTAGACTCCAGTGGCATCATGCCCATAGGTCCCGAGAGGGCATGTGGCCCCCCCAATATCATTGCTCAAAACTAGTATAAAATACCTGTAAATGAATTTTATTTTCCAGAAAATCATGAGGTCTAAAACAATATTGACTTTTTTGAAGTCATTAGTGGTGGGGGCGGGTATCTGTTGATGCCACCATGCATCAAGGAGTGGATTTTCAGGCACCATCTTACTCTGTGTGCTCAAGGAGGACTGACTGAGGAGAAGACCAGTATGAGAAAAATGAAGCAAAACTGCAACCAAGAAGGGTAAACATTCACCTGTGGCGGGCCACGCTATTGAGTGAGATTGGCTGTGGGTGTGTATGTGCCGCCGCTACTTCCCAGGAGAGGAGTACTAGCAGTACCAGCAGCAATAGGAGGCAGGTGAGTCCAAATTTCTTCATTCATCAGTCTGGGTTGGCTTGTAAAAGGGGTCTGTTCTTAGAGGACATTGCATGTGACAGGAGGATGGGGCAGAGTGGATAAGATAACAAGCCTAATTCTTCTGAGCTGTGCCCAGTGTCCATCAACTACTTGATGAGCCAGCGTTGGCCCACAGACAAGGATTTCTGTGTTTGGAAGGCTGAGGAGTGGTTTCCACCTGGACTATGTTCTCTGTCCTCCATTTTTTTTTGTAGATACCTCTTCTCAAATTGCCGATCTGCTACCCCTCCCCTTCCGACTTTCAGGTTTTGTTTTTCCTTTGCTCAGGTGATGGATGTGTGAGCAGAGTTGTGATTCATTTCCTTTCTGAAGCATCATGGAAAGAAAAGAAAATTAAACTCTGCTCACATGTCCATCACGTGAGAAAAGGAAAAAAGTTGCATCAGACATGTTAGTGTCTCTCCTTTGAATGGTTAGCTTTCATTCCTTTCCCTTGTAAACTCAAAGACAAATTGTAACTTAACCAAGTAAAAAGAAACCTGAATTTGATTTGGAGAATTCAGTTTTTAGCTTTGGAATGTAGGCAGAAATGCTCATGGAACACAAAACTATGCCATTTTTTTGTAACTCTGCCATACTGGATTTTGACTTTTCTTTCTTGGCATGTCTCCTTATTAAAGATAGTATATAATGAGCAACAGGGATCCAGGGTTCTCACTGACTGTAACAACTGCAACCCACATAATTATCTTCAGAAGCTTTTGTAAGCTTACCGGGCCAATACACAGTGGCTCTTGGGGGCAGATATATGGTGGTTGTTAGGGGTGATGGACTTTAGGGGCACACAGAGGGTCTCCATACCACCATGCCATAAAAGCGTTTTACACAAAGCCACCACTTAGTGGCCAGGTAAGGAGTGTGGGTGTGTGTGTCTGGGGGGAAATGGTGAGAGTTGTCGCTATCAGTGGCCAGCAGGGACACTTGGGTGGGGTCAGGGTGTTGGAGGGGCTGCCTCTGAATGCCACAGATACTTGGGCATGAGGTAGGGTGTGTTGGGGTAGCACCGTACACCAGAGATACTTGGACATGGTGTTGGGGTGTCACTGGACTGTGCAGTCCCACTGGGAAAGTGGCAGGTGCCACAGTGCTGGGACCCAGAGCAACAGGAGTAACAGATGCCCCCCTGAACAAAGCAACATACTTAGTGGTGTTGACCAATGCAGACCACCCTCCAGCAGCTGCAAAAAGACAGTGGTCTATGCCATGAGCTGAGCAGTTGTGGGGTCTGGGGAGCAAGAGAATCAGAGGGAATATTAGTGATAAGAGGTCTCCTGGGTTCAGTGTAGGGGACACAGAGGGACATGACCATTGGACTACCCCAGACACCAACAGAGAGCTGTAAAAGTTTGGTTTTCAGGAATGAACAAATCCTGTACTCAGCTGGAGCAGCAGGAGTGAACTGTGCCACATTCACCACAGCTCAATACGCTGGAGATGCCCTATGGTGCTGAGAGGCAGGCAGAGGAGCCGACCACCTGCCACCATGGACAAGCCAATCAAAGTTGGGCAGATGTTCATGCAGCAGCAGATGTTCAGTAGGGTAAAGGTTAAACACAGTGGGTGAGTTTGTTAGTTTTATTATTAGTAGTAGTAAACTGCAATAATTTATTCATTGTTATTAGACAGGCTATGGATGCACTTTGCAAGAGGTCGAATGTGCATGTATTGGTGACAGCTCAGTGGGGCAGCACAACACCTCCCCCCCTTTAAATCATTAGCTTTCACTGTAGTTCAAGTGACTTCTGCTTGTTTGCTTAGATAAGCCCCCCCTCCCAAAAAAGAAAAGTTGGCTCTTGTTCAAATGTTAGGGGTGTGATTATTGTCTGGGGTAGGTTATTCCATCCATCCCCAACCCTTGGTTGTCAGTCTGTATTGTATTTTATTGTCATTCATCTGTTTCTATTTGGTGGGTTTACAGGAGGAGGTCACTCATCTGGGTGTGGTATTGCCATGAATACCACCCCTGTCATTTGTCAGTGTTGGAGGGTTATTAGTAAGGGAATTAATTAAATAATAAGGCATGACCAAAGGTTATGTTAATGGTCTGTTAATCACCTTCTAGGGGTGTACTGTGGCACAAGGTGTAGCCAAGCTACTTACATGCCTAGAGGGATAACTGACCATTAACATAATCCATGGGCGTGTCTTACTGCTATTATAATAAAAAATGTTTTTAAACAGTGTTAAACCTTGTTCAGTGTATGGCTAAGCTCTACATGTATGTTAATAAAAGATTAACATAAGGCTGTTAGAATGTTTGCAGCCAATCAGAAAGCTCCATTTCTTAGACCCTTTTTATAATTTGTTGTTATTAGGCTTGCTCTGGTTTGAAAGCCTGCAGGATGTGGTTGTGCTCTAGAATGGAGTGTAAGGCCTAATCTGCTGGCAATTAGTATGTTACTATGTTAGTAAACTGTGTGACTTGGAGTGGGTTACCCCTTCCAAGGGCACTAGGAGTTTTGCAAGTAATATTAATTAGTATGATCCTTTATTATGCTGTTCTGACAGTTTTACTTTTGTTAGCAATACTAAGTACAGTGTATTGCAAGCTGGCTTGCTCTGTTTGCAGTACTTCATTTGGAGGGCCTATTGGTAGGGAGTTGGTACTGATGTTTATTTATTTATTTTTGTTTTATTTTAGTCTTTGGTAACCAGGTAAGGCCCACTAGGCACAAGTGCTTGTTTTCAGGGGTGACCTGGGAGCAGTGGGCGGTTAAGTGACTTGTTCCCGAGTCACATAGTATGCAAGTGGAAGGTGTGAGAATTAAACTCAGGTCTGGTTTGCTGGATGTACCATACTCATTCACAACTCATTCCTCTAATCTTTAGGCTATACTGCCAGCTCAAATGTGATGGATTATCCCCACCTACATTTATTTCTGCCTTGCATTGCTCATCATGGTCTCTGTCATGCCTCTTCACAGTTTTTCTGGGCTGTTTGCAGTTTCATAATAAAATGTAACTTTTATTGAAACATACTTTGGCACTAAGCATAGGAAACCCACTATATGTATATTGATTAAGAATGTGTTACATATTCAGACATTTTGCTTGCAATTTAAAGACAAGTGCTGACATGATAAGATGAGAGGTATGGTCCAGACTTCCGAGGTCAAACAGCACTTGTGCAGATAAATAAGTTATCTGACAGCTCACTATTGTATATTTCCTTTATACAATAAGGGATGCTTTCTGACACTGCAGGAACATTTGCTTTTGTTGTTTTTTAAATTATAGGTTGTGTGACTTTTTGTCAACTTTCCAACTAGCACAGTGGTTGCTGTTAAATGAAACACCACTCATTTTGTAGATAGTTTTGTGTTGAACAACTTGTGTGCTCAAAGTACCACACTGTCATGTTTTTTTGTTTTAAAGTTATTTGCAATTGTTTCTTGCAAAAAGTGAACAAAACTGAATTTTCTGCTATTTTTTGCTAATTTGTCTGTTTTGTATATATGTTTGGGGGGTTGGTTTGTATGGGGATTAATAATCATGAGTACCTTTGAAGATAAGGAAGTTAGAGGTGATATGATGAAAGGTGCCCAGTGACTGTGTGAGACCAACAAGAAGGTGGCAGGTGAGAGCTGCATAAAACGCCAGTATAATATCCAGTTGGGGCATTCTTTGGGAGAACTGCTTTGCTTGAACTAAATGCCTGGTACAAGCTGTACTTTTTACTACTGCTGCTAATTGAGTGCCTGCTTTTACTCTGGGTTTGAATGAACTGCACCTGAAACTCTGTCAGTCTGCATGAGGAGGTCAGTGATTTAATGAACTAGGGGCTCCAGCACTATAAAGCCTTGCTCTGATCCCCCCCGAAGGTGCCCAGTGACTGTGTGAGACCAACCAGAAGGCGGCAGGTGAGAGCTGCATAAAACGCCAGTATAATATCCAGTTGGGACATTCTTTGGGAGAACTGTTTTGCTTGAACTAAATGCCTGTTACAAGCTGTACTTTTTACTACTGCTGCTAATTGAGTGCCTGCTTTTACTCTGGGTTTGAATGAACTGCACCTGAAACTCTGTCATTCTGCATGAGGGAGTCAGTGATTGAATGAACTAGGGGCTCCAGCACTATAAAGCCTTGCTCTGATCCCCCCCAAAGGTGCCCAGTGACTGTGTGAGACCAACAAGAAGGCGGCAGGTGAGAGCTGCATAAAACGCCAGTATAATATCCAGTTGGGACATTCTTTGGGAGAACTGCTTTGCTTGAACTAAATGCCTGTTACAAGCTGTACTTTTTACTACTGCTGCTAATTGAGTGCCTGATTTTACTCTGGGTTTGAATGAACTGCACTTGAAACTCTGTCAGTCTGCATGAGGAGGTCAGTGATTGAATGAACTAGGGGCTCCAGCACTATAAAGCTTTGCTCTGATCCCCCCCCGAAGGTGCCCAGTGACTGTGTGAGACCAACAAGAAGGCGGCAGGTGAGAGCTGCATAAAATGCCAGTATAATATCCAGTTGGGACATTCTTTGGGGGAACTGCTTTGCTTGAACTAAATGCCTGTTACAAGCTGTACTTTTTACTACTGCTGCTAACTGAGTGCCTGCTTTTACTCTGGGTTTGAATGAACTGCACCTGAAACTCTGTCATTCTGCATGAGGGGGTCAGTGATTGAATGAACTAGGGCTCCAGCTGTAAACCTATAACAATCAGGCGTTACCATGCAAGACGGCAACGTGAGTGGCACGAAGCCACTGCAGAGAAATTGTTTTAACTTGTTTGGCAGTAAGAAGCTTAATTATGGGGTCTGTTTTGTATTTATGTTTGGGGGTTGGTTTGCAGGATTAATAATCATGAGTACCTTTGAAGATAAGGAAGTTAGAGGTGATATGATGAAGTTATCAGGTATGTATTTTATGGGAAATGTTCGATTCAATTGTGAAGATGGATTCGTTCAGAGAAGGAATCACTTTACAAATGAATCCTGATATTATCAAAAGAGTTCTTGTGTTAAGCATGGTATTTGTGGGTTAAAAGTAACAGGAAGTACAAATATATTATGTTTAACGCTATTAATTCAAAGTGGGGATATTGAGTTAAATCCGGGCCCTAATTGTAAAATAATTAAGCGGCTTTTGATGGTTCATGAGAACATTAGAAGCATAGTCCATAAAATGGACGAGTATAGGGTATGGGCAACTAAAACTGAGTACGATTTATTAGCAGTATCAGAAACATGGTTACATACAGGTATAATGCAGGAAGAAATTCAACTTTCAGGATTTTCTATAGAACGTGCAGATAGAGGTAAAGGGGAAGGGGGTGATGTTGTTTATTAAGAATACTCTTGGCTCCTATAAAGTACTGTTAAGTACGAACAAGGAAGGAATTGACTGTCTTATTATTGAATTAATTGCGATAAAATTAGTGGTAGGAGTGTTTTATGCACCCCCTAAAACAAAAAGTAAAACATTTGATGTACTAGCAGAGTTAATTTTAGAAAAAATAAAGGACAAACAAATAGTTTTAACAGGGACTTTAATGCAGATTGGTTTCAGACTAGAGGGAGAAAATTGGAGAGTAGTTTTTCAATTCTGGGTTTGCACCAAATAATACAAAAATCTACAAGAAATACAAAAAATGGAACTTACGGTTCTCTTTTAGATTTATTTTTGCATCCCAGGACATAGTAAAAACCTGGGAAGTATTACCTTTAAATTTGGGGACCATAATCCTATTACTTGTACTATTGAGTTACAACAGTGCATTACTCAACAATCAACTAGTTATTGGAGCAGAGATTTTTAAAGGGTTTAATGAGCAATCCTTTATAAATCATCTAGGGCAAATCCATTGGGACAGAATTTATTTGATACCAGACATAGAACTGGCTATTCAAGAGTTTAATGACATGTTTTTGAATGTAATACAGTACCATGCCCCATTAATAAGAAAAATTAAAAGGAATAAAGAAGCCCCATGGATCACCGATAAGATTAAAAAATATTTAAGGATTAGAGATAGGATATGGAAAAAGGCGAGAAAAACAAAGAAAGAAGCAGATTGGAATACCTTCAGGTTTTGGAGGAATAAGTGTAAAAATATAATTAAAAACATAAAGAATAAATATTATCAGAATAAAATAAATAATTCCTCTGACTCCAAGCAGTTTTGGAAGCTTATAACAGAGCTGAAATCCCCAAATAAAGACTCCATAAGTCTTACTTTGGTACAAGATGGAAAACTAGTTACTGATACAAAGGTTATAGCGAATATTTTTAATACGTATTTTTTGGAATTACCAGATTTAAAGTTGCCAGATTTGAATGGAATGGATTTCTCTACTTTATCAGACACGCTGGTAGCCCATACAGGAATATTTAAGTTTGAAATTTTAAAAAAAGAGGGATATACTGAAAGAGCTAAAAAAATTTAAATAAAAGTAAATCAGGAGGTATTGATGGGATTGAGGCCCAATATTTAAAATTGGGAGCACATGTAATAGCCCCTATTGTGACCTATTTGTTCAATTGGAGTTTGAGTACTTCTACTGTTCTTGAAATTTGGAAGATGGGGAAAATTATTCCCATTTATATGTCTGGGGATCGAACTATTCCTTCAAATTATAGGCCAATAGCCCTTTTGCCAATTTTATCTAAAATCTTGGAACGTAAAGTCTATGAACAGGTAAATAATTATTTAGATACAAATACTGTAATAGTAGATGAACAACATGGTTTTATAAAGGAGATCCACAAACACTGCCCTGTTGGAATTTAATGACCTGGTTGCTACATCTATGAACCAAGGAAAGTACACAGGGGCAGTGTTTGTGGATCTCAGTAAGGCTTTTGATTTACTTCAAAATTATTTGCTTTTGACTAAGTTAAGGGCCATAGGGATTAAGGGCCAAATATTAAAATGGCTTGAGTCATATTTGACAAATAGATATCAATGTGTTCAATGTGGTACAATGATGTCGGCCCCTGGGAAACTAGAGAGAGGTGTTCCCCAGGGCTCTATTTTGGGCCCATTATTATTTAACATTTATGTTAATAATTTGGTTCATGAAATTAAACATAGTGAGGTGAGACTGTACGCAGACGACACTGTTTTAGTGGCGTCTGCTGACAGTCTCACAGGTATGATGGATTCGCTTCAAAGTGATTTGTTACAAATGCAAAAATGATTCAGTAAATCTGGTCTTCTTTTGAATGCTAAAAAAACACAAACTATGTTGTTTTCGATTGGTTCATATAGAGGAAAAGAGCCCAAACCACAATTACATTTACAAGATGATACAGAGATTGAAAATGTATTAACATACAGATACTTAGGGTTTCAAGTAGATGCTAGAATGACATATGTAAATCATATCAGTTCAGGTAAAGAAAGTGAATAAACGATTAGGGCCCTTAGAAGAGTTGGTGGAGCTTTACCTTTGGTGGCAAAGGAGCCATTGGCAAACAGATGCTGTTACCTATATTGGAGTATGGTTCTATAATTTACATATATTCGACTAAAACTGCTTTAAATTTGGTTAATCAAATATATTGTAGGATAGGTAAATTTGCTTCCGGAAGTATTAAAAATGAGCATCATTATATAATTTATAATAAGTTAAATTGGCTTCAACCTGAAGAAAAAAGAAACTGTCTCTGGCTTACTATATGCCATAAGATAATTCACAAAAAGTATAACCATCCTTTGTATAAGCAATTAAAAAGAAAGATAAATAATGAATCGTATATAAAGACTAGGAATCCATTAAGCAATATCCCAATGTAGAGAAGCTTTAATAGACTAGGGGACGGTATGCTCCAGAATAGAGTAGCATTAAGTTGGAATGGTTTGACTGAATCACAGAAAACAAATTTAGATTTTTTTAAATTTAAAAATGAATTGTTTAATAGTTTGTATTTTTATGTGTGTGTTTTAAATAATGTATGTATGTAGAGTGCAATTACATTTGTTTGTATTAGTTGTGTTTGTATTACTTATGTTAAATGTCAATTGTTAATTGGTAATTGTATTAGAATTTACATGCAGGACTTTGTTGTAAACGGGACTTTGTCCTAACAAATGAATTTCCTGTGAAAAAATAAACTTTTAATCAATCAATCAATCAATCAATCAATTATAAAAAAACAAGCATTTGTCAATGCCGAATGTTTGCCTGTTGGCATTGGCATTGGTAGTGTAGGAGTTAGAGAATTGCATAATAGGAATGGCAGTGAAGTATTGAACTGAAACCAACCCCACCACCACCCTGCAGAGACTGACAGGCATTGGAGTGTGCCTTTAGGTCATCAGGCATAACGGCAATGCCATTTCACCACACCCTACTCTGCAGACACTGACAAGTGTCATGGTGTGCCGTGGGGTCTTTAGCCTTATGCTCACCCCATTCCATCAGGAAATACAGTGAGATGCTAAATGAAAAGGCCAAATTTGCCATCCTTACACAAAAGCCTCCTATATAGATCAGGGAGAAAGCTGGAGATTGTTGGTCCAAAGGGTTACAACTTGAATCGCCCGAGATTCCCCTATCCATTCAGTTTGATGGAGCTTGAAATGTTCTCCTCAGGAGATAGTTGCGGAGTTTGCTAATTACTATAAAAGTTATGGAAATATGCCCAACCCCCCTTCTGACTCCAAGCTTTCTTCCTACTTGACTGAGACTCACCTACTCCATCTTTCAGAGTTTCTGAGTAGGAAGTTGATAGCCCCTTTCACTACCTCAGAAATTATGGGAGTGATTCAAGGACTTCCTTCTGATAAAACACCAGGAATGGATGGTTTTACATCCAATTTCAAAGAGTTAGTAGCCCCACACCTTCTTTCCATTTTTCAGAGCATCTTATCTGGTGTTCATGTTGACCCCACTCTTTCTGAGGCACTTATCACACTATTGCCAAAAGCAGGTAAAAACTTAAAATGTGTAGAAAGCTATAGACCTATATCATTGTTGAATCAGGATATCAAAATTCTAACCAAAATTTTGGCGGACAGGGTTGGCTTAGTTCTCCCTGATCTAATAGGTCCACATGAGGTGGGTTTCATGAGGGGCAGGTCATCTGCAGACCACCTTCATTCTCTTGCACATGTCTTCTTGGCCTCCAGGGATGCTCCCTTTCCTGTAGCGTTGGTATCCCTCGATGCCAAGAAGGCTTTTGATAGAGTGAACTGGAACTTTTTGCTTCAAACCTTAGAGGCCTTCGGCTTTCCCCAACAATTTCAGAACTGGGTGAAGGCTCTTTATCAGAACCCCACTGCTAGGATTTTGGGAAATGGGGCATTTTCAGAGTCTTTTACTTTACATTCAGGTATAAGGCAGGGATTTCCCCTTTCCCCCTTGCTATTTAATCTTTACCTGGAACCATTAATCTGTAAACTAATCTTATGTCCGGAGGTTCAGGGGATTCCCATTTCTGGTTTTGAGCTTAAGGTAGCTGCTTATGCAGATGACCTGCTCCTACAGTTATCCCCTCCAGAGACCTCTGTTCCTGCTATGCTGGCCATAATTGAGCAATTCAGTAAATTATTGAATTATAAGTTGAACGTTGGAAAGTCTACCATATTCCCCCTAAACCATAGAGTTTTTAAGAATGATATTTCGGCCCTCAGTCTGTTGTGGTCCAAGGACTGTTTGAGGTACCTGGGCATTGAATTAAACAGAAATACACAACTTTTCTTCAAGAAAAACTTGGGGACGATATTAATGATGGTGTTCCAGGATTTAACTCACTGGTCAACCCTTCCCATTTCTTTTTGGGGGAGAATAAGTTTAATTAAGATGAATGTTCTTCTGAGGTTACTATACCCCCTTCAAATACTTAATATTTTCTTACCCTTGGATTGGTTCAAAAGGGCTCAAAGTTTAATAATGGATTTTATCTGGGCTAAAAAGAAGCCGAGATTAGCTTACCATAAACTAGCGGCATCTAAAGATAAGAGAGGCTTATGATTACCACTCCTTAGTTTGTATTACTGGGCTTGTAGTGTTGCCAAATACCTCAAGCAGTTGGATTCTGAGATCTCCACATATGTCCCAGCCTGGCTCCAAATAGAGCGGGAACTGATCTGATCTGCTAAGTTAGCCCCTTCTACTCTACTGTTTCTTAACTCATCTTCCCTTCTGAATAGACTAAAAGAGATCACAACTGCAATATCTGTCAGAATTCATTCACAGTTGTGTGGATTTTTAAAATACAAGCATTGTTCAGATGCATCACAATCAATTTGGAACTCCCCTACTTTTAAAATAGATGGTAAGATGTTACCCCCTTCATGGCTACCCAAGTTGGGGGAAGGTAAGTTATCCTCGTTCCTTAAGGAGGATGGAACTTGATTATCTATAGAGGGTTTCATGTCGAAATTTAGATTGCAAAAGACAGAATATTTCAAAGTCTTGCAGCTCAGACATCTCCTTATCAAGAAATTTGAAGATGGTCTTCCTTTAGTTTCCAAACTTTCTTTTCAGTTGAATCTGGGTCCTTTAGCTCACTCCCCTAAAGCAATTTCCAGACTATATAATGCCCTATATGACTGGTGCTTCTCTGACCCGTTTGGACCTACAGAATTTTGGGCTGCTTCTTTCCCGCACTGGGACAGGGATTGGTCGGTTATATGGAGGAATTCTCATCATTTTGTCACACAAGATAGGCTGCGCTTAATGCAGTTTAACATCCTGCATAATCTTTACCATTCTCCACAGAAACTGGCCAAATGGGGTGTGTTACGCTCCAATAAATGTGTGAGGTGTTTGCAGGTGGAAGGTTTGTTGTTTCATATTTTCTGGGAATGTCCCAAGATAACCTCCCTATGAGAGAGTATTAAATGCAAGACCGACCCTCTGCTTGGGTTAGTTGACTTATTTACCCCAGAGATCTGTTTGCTGGGGGATTATTTGCAGATATCTGTTAAGAAACAGAAGTATCACATTGCCTTGATCTCTATGTCTGTTAAAAAATTAGTACTCAAATATTGGAAAAGTTTGGATACTGTCTCTTATTCTGAATTGCTTAACAAGCTGATAGCCAATCTCCTAATGGAGACGATTATTTTGAGTCTTAATGACAATAATTCTAAATACGAGAGGATTTGGGCCCTGTTACATACTTTGTATTCTATTTAGACCTTCTTTCACAAACTTGGAATTTCCAGATTGATGAACCTCCTGTCTGTGTGTGGGGGGGTTGGGATATATTTGGGGGGAAGGGGAATGGGATCTAATTACTGTATATGTGTATATGGTTCTGTTATCATGATCCTGTCCTCTGATTTGTAGAAAATTCAATAAACATTATATTAAAAAAAAAAGGAAATACAGTGAGTTGGATCCTGTATAGGAGAATGGGGTTGACTTTGGGGCTGAAGACTCCAAGGCACACCTCGATGCCTCTCACTGGCTGCAGGGTGTGGAATGGTATGAGCATTACAGGCGAGAATCCCAAGTCATACCCCTGATGCCTGTCAATCTCTACAGGCTGGGGTGTTATGGTCAGAAACCCTAATGCCTCAGGCATTCGTTGGCATTTTCACTCCAAATTTTCAACATGGGGTTTTTGTGACCCCCACCTTATGAACAGTGGCAATATCAGCTTGTTAGCCGAAAGCTGATTTCGTACAGCGACTACACCATTTGGCACCACAGGTGTGAAAACACATTTTGAACAAGATGTGAAAAATTACAGCTGTACTGTTCATGGGGTACAAAAAATGGCAATGTTGAAATTCTGCAGTAAAAATATTAAAAAAAATGGGTGCAGTCAACAGCGCGTGTAGAAAATCACAACGCACACCCCTAATGCAATTAGTTCGGGGAATTTTTACAGCACATTGTCAACACAGGGATTTTGGAACCTCCGCCATGAACAGCGCCACAGTGATTTCCAACAGTGACCATGCATTTCTGCGCTGGAAGTGCGAAACACATTTCGCCATGGTGTGAAAATGACAGCTGTACTGTTCATAAGGAAGTGTGGAAAATGCCATTGCTGAAAATCTGAACTGAAAATGTTAGAAATCCTTGAAGTTACGAGGCTGTGTGGAAACTGTGCAATGGTGGCTCAAACACAGTCATTTTATGGACTTTTTCACCAAATTTTTAACATAGCATTTTAACACCTCTGCTCATGGACAGTGTCACTGTGATTTTCTTAATCTGTCCCAAACATAGATTTTGCAAACTGACTGCGCCATTGTGTGCTATAAGGGTGGAAAAACATTTTGGGTGAGATGAGAAATCACAGCTGTACTACTCATAAGGAGGTGTGATAAAATGGCAATGTTGAAAATCTGGAGTGAAAATATTGAAAATTTGTGAACTTACAAGTGTGTGTAGGAACAGTGCAACACATTCTCATAAAACAGTCATTTCGGGAATTTTTTCACCAAATTTTCAACATAGGGTTTTTGGGGCCTACCTCATGAACTCAGACACTGTCATTTCATTAATCAGTTCCAAAGGCTGATTTCATACAGTGATCATGCAATCACCCTTTGGGCCGATTAACACCATGACAGTGAAAGAATTAACCAGAAGGTTCCCAAAAACCCCATGTTGAAAATTTGGTGCTAAAATCCAAAATGCCTGAGACATGCATTACAGTTGAAAAACCTATTTATTGCATTATACAGCTTACCTGCATTTCTCAGTTTGCAGTCAGCTATGAAGAGTGCAGATGTGTTCCCGGTCCACTGAAGATCATCACGCCAGACTCCACAGGTAAGTATGGGGTGAGGTGGGGATGTGGGGAGGCAGGGTGCACAGAGGGTGGGTGCGGGTGGGGGAGGGGACAGGACACTCAGCGAGGGAAGGTTTTTTCCTTTCAGGCTTTTTTTAAAATTAGATGATGCAGGACATTTGCCACACTGGGGTGAGCTCTCAGTGTGGCACAAGGAATGCTGTTTGGGGGGGCCATGGAGCAGATGGGGGAGCACCCCTGTCGGCCATACGATCTGTTGCCATGCTGAGGTGGACTCCCAGTGTGGCACCCTGTACTCTCTGGGGGGAGCAGTGGAGCCAACAGAGGATTGGGCACCCCCATAGGTTATACAATGTGTTGCCATGCTGGGGTGGGCACCCAGCATGGCATCTGTAACTCTGTTGTGGGGGAAGTGCAGCACAGCCGATGAGGGATTGGGCACCCCCGTCAGCTATACAGTGTGTGCATGGGGGGGCATGAGCATGCAGTATGCATGCGTGTGTGTGTGTGTGTGTTGGGGAGCGTGCATGAGAAGGTGATATCTTATTGCTGCTCACTGAATTGTAGCTCTCCCTTTCAACTGTACGGCACTGCATTTTGGGATCATGGCACTATGTTTCTTGCACATGCATGCAAGCAAACATAAAAAAACTAAAAGGTAACTAAGAATGAAATACCACTCATTTTGTAAATATCTTTTTGCTGAACACATTTTGTTCTTATAGTATGCTATCATTCTTCATTTTAACATTATTTGCATTTGAATACAGGAATACGTGACATCACTACTATGCAGATAAATGATAATGACATAAATAATGTGTGGATAAATGGTGATTAAATCACTACTGTACAGATAAATTTGATTTATTCAATGGCTGTGCAGATAAATAAATTTATTAAATGGGTTTTGTGTCCATGTAGGGTATTAAATAATCCAAAAAAATTGATTAGCAGTTTCACATGTGGAAGTGCTAACCAGCAGCATAAATGCATAGTATATGGCACAGATTGGTTAGCAAAATGAAAAATACTTTGTTTTTAATGTGTTTTGTATGTGTAAACTTGATAAAAAATATAAAAAATGTTTAGCAGTCTAGTACTATACAATTCAGAAAATGGATAGCACTACCTTCTGATACTGAATAGCATTATGCTATGCTATACTAGATATTTAATACCCTGCCATGCCTATTGCATGAATAAGGGCTATGGGGGGGGGGGGGGGGGTGACTGTGTGATAAAGCGGTTATCTTGTGAACTTGCCGTTGACCTCAAGTAACCTCACGAGTGGTGGAGCATGATGTAATAACTGTGTGTATAAATTATATTTATACACACAGTTACTCAAATAAATGGATTCATCATACTCTGCTTATCGTCATCCCTATTGCATACATGTAAGTAATACATGGAAAAGATTACACAGTAAACAAAGTATCAGCAAGAACAGATGACCTGTGTCATTATTCTTCATGCAAAACATTTATAGTAGATGACTGTAATAATTTGACTATTAAAATGGTGCATTTCTGGCTTTTAGCAGGTAATTAATTAGTTAGGAATGGACTTTAAATAGCTAGCTGATTCACTGTATGGTAAAAGTCACCAAAATGCACCATTTCAGCTTAGTTTTTACAAAATTGCTCTGAAAATACAAGAGGTCACTGTTGCAGACTGAAAAAAAGGAAAAAAGTATCATTGTGATAGCATTTGTCATGTTAAGAAAAAGCTTCCTGGCCTTCTAAAAGTCACCAAAATGCACCATTTGACCTCAGTTTTTCCAAATGTTCCCAGGGGAGCATGCCCCCAGACCCCCCAGAGAAATTTTGATTTTGTGCCCCTTCAAAATTTCTGGTTGCATGACACCCTTGCTAGACTCTGGGTAAGTATGACAAGTTTCCTAAATACTGGTACCTTATCCAGCTGTGTTCTGCTTGGGGTGTGTGTGTGTGAATGTGTGAGTGTATGTGTTTAAACATGTAACTTTCTATAGTATATTGTATAGTAATGTGAATCCTGTCTGCAGTGATATTTCTGCATACATGTAAGTAATACATGGAAAACATTACACAGTAAACAAAGTATCAGCAAGAACAGATGACCTGTGTCATTATTTTTCATGCAAAACATTTATGGTATATGACTGTAATAATTTGATTATTAAAATGGTGCATTTCTGGCTTTTAGCGGGTAAGTAATTAGTTAGGAATGGACTGTAAATAGCTAGCTGATTCGCTGTATAGAAAAAGCCACCAAAATGCACCATTTCAGTTCAGTTTTTACAAAATTGTTTTGAAAATACAAGAGGTCGTTGTCACAGACTGAACAAAGAAAAAAAAGTATCATTGTGACAGCACTTAGCATGTTAAGGAAAAGCTTCTAGCCTTCAAAAAGTCACCAAATGCACAATTTGACCTCAATTTTTCAAAATGTTCCCATGGAGCATGCCTCAGACCCCCTAGAAATTTAGAGTTTGTGCCCTCCAAAATTTCTGGTTGCATGATGCCCTGCTAGACTCTGGGTAAGTATGACAAGCTTCCTAAATACTGGTACCTTATCCAGTTGTGCTCTGCTTGGTGTGTGTGTGTGTGTGTGCGTGTGTGCGTGTGTGTGTGTGTGTGTGTGTGTGTGTATCTGTTTAAACATGTAACTTTCTATAGTATATTGTATAGTACTGTGAATCCTGTCTGCAGTGTTTTTCTCTCCTGTGGCAAGACATTGTAACAAGACACTGGCTTGCTGTAGGGGCTATTAAACATCAAACCAAATGGTAAGCTATGAAGACTAACTTGGAGAAGATGCAATAAAACAAATTTGAATGACAGCCCCCAGATGTCATAAAACACCAAGGGAAAATTTGAAAAACTCCTCTAATAGCCTAGGCAGAAACAAAACACTGGATTGAAGTGAGAACTTAAAACTGGTTGTAATACATATATTCATGATTTTAACATGCAGTTTTCCTTTAAGAAGATTCAGTAGAATATAGTAGCCCAGAACTGCCTGCCTAAGAATGAAGTTGGTATATTATTTGGAAAAAAGGAGGGCTAGTCTCTTGTTATGCAATGTCCTTTAAAGTAACACAATGACTGCTCTTAGGATCCTAGTACCAGATGCTGTGATGTGCCATGGGGAACGTATTGTGCAGAAAGTTCCAGGAAGTGTTTAACCCATTCTACTTCTCATAGCTTTCTCTTCTCAGACTTAAAAGAAAAATACACTTCAACACAGACTGTGTTTACCAAGCACTGTGCCCATGATTAAAATAATTTGAACCCCATCCCCCAAACAAATGTGCCCTCACATGAACATGCATGATTTATCTATAAAGACAATTAAAAATAAGTATTTCTAAATGCATTAGTAACACCAATACTTTCCAGAATTTGAAAGTACTAAAAAGACAAACTATATGTATAGATAGATAGAATATGGTAAACAGATATTGTTAATCCCAAAATCTGAACTTTATTTTTAGTATATAAATGTTTAAGAAATACCTGAAAGCTGTCTATTTTCCTTAGTTTTTAGACACTTCTTAGTCTTTCCTTTTGAGACACCAGGTGACTCTGATAATCATTTGTTCCAAGGGTTTTTAAGTCAGTTTGAAGGCATTTTAAGAACTTCTGTTCTAGTCATTAACACAATGCAGGGACTCCACATACATCTGTCCCTTGGTCCACATCCCAACTATGTGAGTCTTCTTTCAGGATGATAGATGCACCTCATGTCCCTCCCACATGAATAAAAAAAAGGTGAGATGGACCTTTTGGAGCTTCTTGGGTGGAGGTGGGGTGGACCTTACTTCCCACAAAAAACAATGCTACCTCCCACTACTCAGGTTCCAGTTCTTGTACCACCCATTTAAGAAACAAAACAGTACCCTGCAACCATTGACTAACATGAAAGTGTATTTATTTGAGGGCAGAAAACATTTCTTGGAGGAGTGTAAGGCGCAGGAGACTATTTACACCTTCAGTCAGTTCCACAGACAGAAAACATGACATCACTTCTTTTTAGATGCAATACTCCTGTAGGCTCCACCCGCAGTCGTAAAAAAAACCTAAGGGGCACAATCATCCCTTTTTTGCATCATTTTACATTTCTAGTTGTAAACCCACATTTTATAATTGTTTGTCTTCTCTAAATGATGTTACTTGTTGGTTATTTTACATGCTTTCTTATAGGGTGTACTTACAACCAACCTTGTTTTGAGCTACTCCTATTGCATACTTTCTGAGCAATAAGAAAACCCCCAAACAGTGCAGCCATGCATGATGCAATAGCCTCCTGTCCTTCCCTGCATCATGAGTGGCTAGACTGTACTGCAGGTGTTCCAAAATTCAGGAAAGATGTAGTGGAGTTGATCAAGGACTGTAAATAAGCATACTTTTTGTGTGGTAACACCAGTTATGGTGAGCAGTTTATTTTTCACTTTTAAAAAGATAAAGGGAATCAGAATTCATCTACCCGCTACATCAGCAATCTCTATAGAATGTGACCAATCATAACATGTGTTTTCTAAACTAAAGGAACTTTGAGGCCGAAGAGGTTTGACAGTGTCTCTATAAATAGTGGGTCATTAAAGAAGACATCCATTATTAAAGTACTTTGACTTTACTTCGAAGTGCTGGGTTTGATGCTGAGGTCTGCTGTGTAAACTGTTGCTTTGTGTTGCAGTTAAGGGGTTGCAACCTCAATGAATATATCTAAGTTGCTGGTGGTGCTAAGTAGTCACAGAAAACACATAATGTCACATTGTGTGGCTGTGAATAACTCAAAGGGTTCTGTTTATGCAGGTCACATTTGAGAAGGGTTTTAGAGCTCTTTTTCCCAAATAGTTTCCCCATTCTCTCCCCATGGCAATTTTTTTTGAACATAGGGCCCTCAGCAGCAGGCTTGTCCTATTTATTAAATAAACAACAATAACACATGCCAGAGTATTGACTGTGCCAAGTTATAACATGCCCTCTGAGGTGTACTGAGGCATGAGGGTGAGGCACAACCATATTGATTCGATGGTTGTGCAGATTTTATCAAAACATAATGGTAACACAAGTTGTAAATTCCATTTCCTGTACATCTCTATTAAATTCACATTTAAGTTTCAGAATTGATTAGCCAGTTCTAATGTGGGACTTTTCACAGCCAGTTTCTAACAATAAATTTGAAGTGATTTTCCAGTTTGAAGGTATGACTTACCTTCAGTTATAGTTTATGCTGGCTATAGTCCTATTGCTGCAATTATCAAATTTTAAGCCTGTATTGTGTTGGACAGGATCACAGTTTGGCCCCAACAAAGTGACCAGCCAAGCCCTTCCACTTCCCAATCAATGTACATGCCCCCGCATACAAGCATGTTATGCTGTGCAGCAAGGGAGAATGTGGGGGTGTACCCCAGTGAAGTGACTTGAAGTCTATTTTAATTACTATTTTATACCATATGATGGCCAGTTGGAGATTAATGAAGGCCACCGTTTGAGTAACATGGCCTTTGTTAGTTGAAAGGTGGCCTTCATTAATTTCCAGCTGACTATCATAATGTATAAACAGTAATTAAAATAGACTCCCATTCACTTCACTGCACATGATAGTGTGCCCGAGCCTGGTTGCATGCACATCACTAGGGAAGTGGAAGAGATTGGGTGCCCACCTTCTCGGGGCCAAACTACAATACCTTCTAACACAATACAGGCTTAAAGTAACATTTAAACAATTGCAACAACAGCTTTTCATTGACTTAAGCTACCAACTATGATAAGCAATACATTATGTTAAGAAAGATTGGAAAATCACTTTAAACATATCCACAAAAACTTGCAGCATATTTTCTTATACATTGCACATTGTTTAGGCAACCCACAACATTTAGCTTTCACATAATGATTGGCCTGTGAAATGTTTCTGTTGCGTCTGTGACTTACATGGGTTCCAGAAATATTCTACTGTTCAGCTCTACTTGTTTAACCTTATGTTAGCATTCCTGTTTGGATTTTGACAGACTTTTTACCTAGCAGTTGACACAGGTTGCTAAATCTCCAGAGATAAATTAATATATGTAGGAATGTGCAAAAAGAGGCACAATAAAACATAAATTCTATATTGTAGCCGAGTTAGTAGAGCACATGATGTAATATTCTGGAAGCCAAGGTTTGAAACCCACTTACTCACTGTAAGTATACTAGCAAATCATGTCACTTCCTGTGCTTAACATTCTCTGCCTCACATTTTCTTCTTCTGTGCTCAGCCACTCAGAGTTTTCCATAATCTGCTTCAAACTTGCTTCATCTCCTGGTGCATACCTAATGGCTATTTCAAACATTCATGGACTGTAAATCACTTGGTGGTACAGTGGGTGTGAAAGGTGCTACATAAACTAAATTATTTCCCTTCCTTACTGAAGAAACTATAAATATTTTGGGATGGTATGAAGAGTTCCAATATTCATTCCAGGGTTTTAATGATCTCATAGTATATTACAATTGTCCCCTGAACCCCTCCCAGGAATGAAGAATGCCATAACTTTGTTACTTTTTGGTTGTTTGTTGGCAATATTTATTTTGGCACAAAGATATTTACATTGTCACTGTCATCTTTCAATCTGTACATCATAAACAATTCAATCCACAAATTATTCTTGGTTCTGGCCTCTTCCTTCCTCCGGTTGCTTGTTCATCTTGCATTTTCAGGGTCCAGACACTGTGAATCCAGCCCCCTTCCTCATCACCAGAACCAGGCTGGTTCCACCTACCTCGGGCCTTCACCCTCCAGGCCTGGACACTTCTGAATCCAGCGCCTGGACCTATCCCCCCTCCCCACCTTAACACCACATCTAGGTTCTTTGTCTCCAGCCTGTGTCACCTCCCTCCTTTCCTGCCCCTTTCTCATTCCTTTTTTCCCCCTCTTCCCCCATCTCCCACCATCCTTCCGGGGCATAGCAGCCCCCCAGAGGGCTATGACCTAGCCCCTTGGACCAATGGCCGCCTACCTGCAGCCCCAAACACCAGCTCCCTGCCCAGGGCACACTGGGCACACCCATCTGCCCACCCTTTTTCCATCTCTGTGCCAAACCTGCCCTCATCACCTTCTGTACAAGGGTGGGTGGGTGGGGAATATCCCAGCAAAAGAAGTCATCTCGAGGTTGCCCTGGCTTGAGATAACCCTTCAGGACCCCTGCTCAGGACCCCTGGGGTTCTGGCCTTGCCTTGTCATAGGACCCTGTGCCTGGACTTGTGTGATCAACACTAAGCCCCTCCCTTCCCCTTCCCCTAACCTTTCCCCTTCCTCTCTCCCTCTTATTCTTTCCTGGCAGTAGTCATCAGATAACCTGGCCTGCTATTTGGTGGCAAGCCTCAATGTCCCCCTGATACCCTCCCAGGAATGAAGAAAGCCACAACTTTGTTACTTTTTGGTTGCTTATTGACAATATTTATTTTGGCACAAAGATATTTACATTGTCACTGTCATTTTCAATCTGTACAACATAAACAATTCAATCCACAAATTATTCTTGGTTCCAGCCTCTTTCTTCCTCTTGTTGCTTGTTCATCTTGTATTTTCAGGGTCTGGACACTGTGAATCTGGCCCTCTCATCCATCAACAGAACCAGACTGGTTCCACCTACCCTGGGCCTTTGCCTTCCAGGCCTGGACACTTCTGAATCTGGTGCCTGGACCTATTCCTCTTCCGCCTTAACGCCACATCTAGGTTCTTTGTTCCCAGCCTGTGTCACCTCCCTCCCCTTTCCTTCCCCATTCCTCTTTTTCTATCTTCCACTGTCCCACCTCTAGCTTGTAACAGACGGTGGGGCTCTCCACTTGCAGGCTAGTATCTCAGGCCTTTCTTAGCTAACTCCCCCACCAGCTCTCCAATAGGCCTCAAAAACAGACACATACTGAATTCTGACAAATCCACCCATCAGACCTGTAAACCACTTCTTGGTCAAAGGAAATGTCTTTATGTTGTAGGTGCACCCCCATTTCAATTAAGGCCCTCGCTACTCTCCTATTAAGCTGCTTCATCACCTTTTTCATCAATGTGACATTTTTGACCCCTCTCCGCACCCTCTGTGAGGTGATGTCAGACCAACCGATAGTCACCCTTGGCCTCCACCCCTTAATTGTCTCCAAATCCCCAGTATGTTCTGTCCCAAAACTCCCATGGAATACCCCTTAAGTCATTGCCCCCAGGTGTATTATGATGCAATCTGGCCTGTCCCACTGGACCCTTAGTTCATCCAACAGTGTAACAGCTGGGCCCACCTCATGCCTCTAATGCCTTTCTGTAGCACCTTAGTGTGCTCCATGTTGTAGAATAACTCTGTCCCCTTGGATGTGGTGACCACAAACCTCTCCACCCAATAGATGAAGGAATGCCCCACTATCCAAACCTTCCTCTTGGAACCTGCCACGAGAACAAGAGAAACAGTGTGAGTTGCTGTTATCAACATCTGACATACCTCTTGTAGCAACTGGACTTTCAGCTCCCAACGGTCAAGAGCTCCTCTACAGCCACCCCTCTTTCTGCTGTTTCCGAAGTTGCCCTAATCCGAAAGGAGTGAGGGGCAAACCCTCCTAGGTCCTGATCCACAAATGCCAGGGCCTTCCAGAGCACTGCCCCACCTAGAATCTGGTGACTGGGGAACTGTCCCCATGGTGGAACAAAAGCCCCTGCTATCCCCGGATGCTCTCATATGCCTCCAGTGCAGCCACTCTGCAGGTGGTGGACTGTGTCTGCCGTACCAGTGACACTGCAGTCCTTCTCCCCTTGGTCAGTTTGGACTTGGCCAAACTAATGACCACTTTATCCTGCCCCCATAAAAGGCTTTTATGTTGTAGCGCCTGTTCACCCGTTGCCCACCACCTCCCCCACCAAGAAGGCCCCTGCTGCTATGACAGCAAAAACAGCTCTGAAGAGGGTTGCCTCATGGGCCAAGAAGCACACCTGTCATGTTGCCCTTAATATCCCTGCCAACAGCTGCCCCTTAATGGGACAACTTCAGTCTCTCATTGTGCCCTGCCCCCTCTGCCATCCCATGGCCATTCTTGTATTGCTCTGCTGGCTGTGACATCCTGCCATCCCCTGTCCTGGCATACCCAAATGATGTCTGCCAAGTGTACCACCACTGTGGCATGGGCCAGACCTTCCTCTCACTTCTCCACTATGAACATTCTTACTTGTTAATCCTGGGCTGGTTTTTCCCTGTCCCAGCTGTGCTTCCCCCTAAATTTTTTTTTTTTTTTAGTGTTATTTTTTAAGTCATCTTTATTGTGCATTTCTTCCATTAATCATTTGACAAACATACACATATACCCAGGACGTGCCTGGGCCCACACCCCAAAACTGGGTGTGACCACTATGTATAATCGATAACTATATACATACACAGCTGCACAGTATACCCTCTAATAATTTACTCATTCCTGGGTTTAGAATATAATAACTAGGACAACCCCAGCCAAGAAGATACTTATATGGATCAATATCTAAATCTCAATTGCCCTATAAAGCCTTTAAGGCCTTGCATCGCACATAAGGGTCCTCTGGGAAATACCTTGCAGCTGTGTCCCAAAGGAAAGAGAGTCCCCCCACCTTGATGTTTGGCAGATTCCGTGATCCAATAACTAGAAAACTTTGAAACATGGCCTACCTGCCTCATAAGCTAGCTGCATTTAAGTAAGCCCACTATTACAGGAGTATCTACTCCTACCCAGCTATTCTTGATTAGACACCTTCTGACAGACAGACCCGGTTTGGGGTACTTTGGACTGGAGGTATATACCACCTCAAAGTCTTCATCTCTTATGATAAGTTGCTTCTCATCCAGCTTGAAGCATTTGTTTTCTGAGCCTGGCCAAAAATGTCAACAAGTCTTTCACCCATTGGTCATATGTATAAATCATATAATTTTTCCAGTGCTTTAAGATGAATGCTTTGACCAAGGAGGACATTGAAAGAGATGTGGCCTTTAACCAGCTTGCTAGGGATATCTGACATGTCCCCTAGAACACAGATCTTAGGCACAATGAATTCCTTATAATTTATCACTGGATCCATATTATGTTGAATTTGCTCCCAGATGGGAAGAATTTTGGAACAGTGCCATAATACATGGAATAAGTCCCCTGTGTTCACACTACATCTGAAACATTGGTCTGTCTGTCTAAGGCCCCTAGCACATGGCTTGGTAGGGGTATAATATAAGTTAGAAACTACAAAAAATTGCACGATCTTGTATTGAGGAATAGGAATATATCTACTACACCTCCACACTTCTTTCCAGTCAGGTCTCTGAGGGCTAATGTCCTCTTGTTTATCCCAATGTGGAATCTTTACATAGAACCCTGCTTAAAAGTCAAGTAATATCTTATAGATTTTGGACAGGGATTTCTTTGCAGTTACCTCCTTAAGAAGATTCCATAGATGACGTATCATGAAATCCATCTGTCTCCATTTCCATTTTTGGAGCAATTTAGTAATTTGAATTTTCTTAAAAAGTTCAATTCTTGCATTGGTCCGGAAACCACCTTATCCCTTTAATAAAGTCCCACCATTTTAAGTTGAGCAAATGAAAGGCCCATTGCCCTTTAATTGTTTGCCTCCGATGCGCATATTTGGATTACCCACAAGAGGTTGTTCTCTGGTGCCTTTTTGGTTATTTCTTTGTTTTGGGGACAAGAAAGTCCATCAAGCCAATACTGTTTTATAAATTGGAGTTTGTTTCCTCCACCCGATAGCCTCCAGGGTAATAAACTATACAGCTTCAGGAAACACCCACATTCGAGAAATTTGCTTTTCAACCTGGAGCCAGGTTGGGATATATCCCCCCTCCTTCACCTGCTCACGCCACCTACTCATTAACCCTAATTGACCTGCAACATAGTAAATTTGGAAATCCGGGATTTTAATACCTCCCATGCTATAAGGTAGTCATAGGATATTATACTTTCTTCTAGGGGGTTTATCATTCCACAAAAAGTTAGAGATGAGCTTTTGTATTTTAGTAAACCAGCATTTAGGGATGATATACGAGGATAAGTGTATTGGATATAGAAGTCTGGGTAGTAGGTTCATTTTAACCAGCCCCAATCTTGCTGTCCAGTTTAGCGGGAGTTTATTCCATCTAGTTATTTCAGTTCTAATTACCGATAGTATCTCTCCTAGATTTGCTTCAAGGCCTTCATCCTCCTTAATAGTGATCCAAATGCCAAGATATTTAAGCTGTTTTGGAGACCATTTCACCTGGAGAGGTTCAAAATCGGCTTTATAGGTAAATATAGTGAGAGGAGAACCTGCATCTTACTCAAATTTAGCTTATAGTTCGACACCCTGGAAAATCTATCAACTATATCTAGAACCGCCTGAAACTCTCTGCGGATCCTGGAGGTGTAACAAAATATCGTCAGCAAAACAGATAACTTCATTTCTATTCCTCCAATAACAATCCTTGTACCACAAGGTCTTTCTGAATTGCCTTAGTAAGGGTTCCAAGTAAATATTAAATAATATTGGCAATGAAATCCTGCCTGGTCCCATTATCTAGAACAATTTCCTTCGATAAATAGCCATTACATACAATCCTAGCCGTAGGCAGCGATAAGTTTTTAATACCCCTAAGAAAGTCCTCTGGGAAACCCATGCATTCCATAGTTGCAAATAGAAAATCATGGGAGACCCTATCGAAGGCCTTCCCGGCGTCTAAAGCAATTATCGCCATAGGTAGCTTAGAGGCTGAGGCCTTATGTAGTATATGGTGGAGTTTCCGGAGTGCATCATGAGCTCCTCTACCCGGCATGAATCCCAGTTGCTCTTGGCTAATTAAACCAGGGGCAAGTGCCAGAATTCTATTGGCCAATATCTTTGTCAACAATTTCAAGTCTTGGTTCATCAGGGCAATAGGTCTATAGCTCTCAGGGAGTTCTTCAGGTTTCTCCGGTTTTGGAATGAGAGTTATATAGGCCTGATACAACTGTGGGTGTGGGACTCCATCCTGCATAATGTTTTCAAATAATTCTTTCAATAGAGGCAATATAACTGCAGCATGAGATTTATAAAATGGGGCCGTTAGACCATTCGGTCCCAGTGTCTTACCATTTGGAAGCGATATAATCACCTCTAGTATTTCTGACTCTGAAATAGGGGCTGCTAGCCATTGGGCTTGAGCCTGGCCCAGCCTCGGGAGAGGTATATTTTCCAAGAACCCCATAATGTCTCCCTTGCTTACTGAGACTCCCCTTTGATAAATCCCTTCGAAGTAGGCCGCAAATGCATCAGCCATTTTCTGGGGCTCTATTATTGTTTCTCCCTGATGGTTTATAAGCGGGATTACCCTAGCTGCCTCCCCTTCTCTTATTCTATGGGCAAGAAGCCTATCTGGAACATCACCTTGCATCAAATAGTTTGCATGGACCTTTTCCACCCACCGCTCCAACTTGCCACGCAGTATACCTGCCATCTCATCTCTAAGCTCCCTAAGCTCCAGGTTCAGGCCCTCTGCAGTGCCCTCCAGGGGGGGTCAGTGAGTTAATAGCACCCAGGATAAACTCCTCCTCACCCTTCTCATATAAGTTCTCCTGGCTGCCAGTCTTTGAACCAAACCCGAATATAAAACTTTACAAGTGGGCCACCTTAATCTACTATCTGATAGCGTAGGAAGTTGGGTCTGGATAATTTCCACCAATATCTGTTCTGACTTGGCTAGCATGTGCTTATCAAGCAATAGGGAATCCTCCAATCTCCATCGGTATGGTCTCATTGGGAGGGAATCTATCACCCAAGTTAGCTGGACTTGGGAGTGGTCAGATAAGATTCTAGTATGGGTAATCAACTCCTTACCCTCTCAGTTGCCTCTTTACTAACAAAAAGTAGTCAATTCTTGAGTGGGTTTTGTGCCGAGAATAGAAAGTCATAGTGCGCCTCTTTATTGCAGACCGTAATTGGGTCAATCAGCACCGCAGCCTCTAGAAGTTTGGCCAGTGATGCTTGTGCTGTAGAGTGAGGTCGCTTGATGGGGTTTTTATCCACCCTATTATTGAGACAGAGATTCCAATCTCCTGCTAAAATTAAAGGATAGGATGGGAGTAGGCTATGTCAACTTCTATCAAGCATAGAAGTCAGGGTTGGGAGATGTAGGAGCATATATAGAAGCAACCGATAACATTCTGCCCATAATAGTACCCGTAACATAGAACCCTCTGCAATCTTCTCTAGTTTTGGTTTGTAAGACTATAAATGGACAATTTCTTCCAATCAAAATGGCAACTCCCTGAAGCTTTGGTGTTTCCATCACCGAGAACCTGCCCTATCCATAATTTTTTAAGAAGGCCCAGCTCCTCTTTAAGGAGATGAGTCTCTTGTAGAGCTACAATCTGGGCTCCCAATTGGTGAATGTGCTTTAGTATCACCATCCTCTTCTTCTGCCCTCTGAGGCCTTTAACATTCCACGTGATAATTTTAATGTTGATCATGCAATTTTATTTACAACCCTGGATTCCATACCACGAATCTGCCTTAACAAATATAAAGCGTGTACTCTCTCTTTCCCTTTTCCCACATTCCCCCCAAACAGCCCCGATCCTTGAATCGTCCCTCCTAGCTCAAATGGACACGTAGATGAGCTAACTGGTGAGCTCATCCCAAGACCCTCTAAAGTCTCACATTCACCCTTATAATTTCTTACCTTCCCTAAACATAGGCCCATCTTCCTGATCACTCCCCTCTATTTACCATCATAACTGTAAACAACCCCTACCATATTTAAAAAACTTAAACAGAAGGAACAGAAGTGATATCTTAAGCTGAGGCAAATGCCCTTCACCGCACCAAGTTGGAAAGAAGAAAAAAAAAAAAAAAGGGGGTGTAAAGTGTCCCTTGCTGGGATCATAAATTCCTGCTCATAGAAGTTATAGGGCTCAAATCTAACCCCTCTAGACTTTAGTTAGCATCCAGGACATATTATAAATCTACAGTTTCCTTTAGACCCCCCTGCGGTCTAGGTGAGTCATCTTTCATGATTCATGAATTTTAACATAAAGTAAATAAATAGTCCCCCCCTAACCCTCAACCTCAGTTAAAATGGAAAAAAAAATTGGGGGATAGGGGATAGTGAGGGTAGGAAAAAAAAAATGAAGGAGGGGAATGGGGGGTGGATAGGTACAGGGGAAGAGGAGAACATTTTCTTCCTTCCATTCTTTTTCTTTCTTGTCTTCCACTTAGTCTTCCTCTTCTCTTCTTACATTCATATCTCTTCTTCCCCTTTCCATATAGGAGTTCAAGCAAACGCTTCTTTACCATTCAACTATCATTGAAAATGTCCAAAGTCTTATAAAGAGCCACAACTGGTTAATGCTTTCCCTATGGAGTCTTCTCAGGTCTTTGATTTAAACAGATCTGGGAGCTCCTGCCTCAGTCCTTCTGTCGCCTCCTTACCCGTTAAGGTACCTTTTGTCTCCAGATTGCAGTTTCACAACCAACGTGGCAGGGTGTTGGACTCTAAACTTCACGCCAGCCAAATAAAGTTTTTCTTTTGTCCCGGTATTCCTTCTGTTTCTCCTGAATCGCGGAGTTTGGTCCTGGAACACTAACAAGGGCCACCATTCCACTGCAGGTTTTCAGTGCTCTAGCTCTGTTTTGGACGTGTAATTTCTCCTTAAAATTTAAGAATTGCATAATAATGACCCTCGGTCTAGCCCCTGGTGGAAGTACCTCTCTAAGAGAGCGGTGGGTCCTTTCCAAGTTGTAAGAGTCGTCATAAGGTGTTGGGCCTAGGAGTTTCATTAGCATGTCTTGGATGAAGGTAATGCATTCTGGCCCTTCCGATCACTCTGGCAAGCCAAGTAGAATTAGATTATTCCTTCTACTTTGAGATTCCTGATCTTCGACACGTTCCTCTAATTCTTTTACTTGCCTACGCATAGCCACCAGCTCCTGCTCTTGGGAGATAGATTTATGCTCCTGAGACGCCACACGCACTTCCACGTCTCCCATTCTTTATGCCAAGGCTTGCAACGCAGGCTTTACTGATGAAAAGTCAGTGACTAGACTTCTAAGGAGATTTTTAATTTCAGAAATATCCTCGGATGATGTCTGGTCTCCTCCGACCTTCGCAGCGCTATGCCCTTGATCTTCCGGGACAGGTGATGGGGGTTTCAGGCGCTTTGTCACCAGGGCTCGTGAATCCAGGCTCTCGGGGGTTTCGAAATCCATCCCTGATGCTGTGTCTGGTTTCGTACGCCGCTAGAACTCTGTAAGTACTAAACCGATTTAGAGAAAAAAAAAAGGTTTCTGCAAGGGTAGAAGGAGATTCTAGGAGAGCAGTTCCTTTTTTTTCCTGCCGCGATGCCAGGGTATTGTACATTTATAATGTAGTTAGGTCATTAGGGCCCAGGAGCTCCACTCAGCGTGTCTTGCCCCGATCAGCTCATCACGTGATCTCCGCTTCCCCCTAAATTCTTGAAATCTTGACCACCCTCCTTCATAAGCCCTCAAAGTGTTAGCCGACAAGGATCCACAGTACAGAGCTCTGGCTGTGCCCCTCCAGCCTCCCACAACTGGTCCGGGATCCTGGTCCTGTGTGATGCTGCCTGCAGCCTCAGCTCCCAAAACCTTCAGAGCTGTAAAGGGGAGAGGCTGTCAGCCACCTCATTCTTAATTCCTTCAACATGCTGGGCTTTGAAAGACAAATTCAGCTGCAGCCCCAGCAATACCATGCACCTAAGTATCCTACTCCCATCTCAGTCTTACCCTGTCTATTAATGACCTCCACCACCTCTTTATTGTCTCACCAGAAAAGATATGCTTACCCTTCATCCTGGTAACCCATATTTCCAATGCTGCCCAGATTGAAGTGTCTCCAGAAATGTGATGTCCTTCAGCAGGTCACCTGTGCTCCCGTGCTCTGGCCATGCCTACAACATCCATTCTCCCTGGAAAATCCCCCATCCCAGGGCACCCAAAGCATCTGTAAACAACTCCAGATCCGTATTCCGTTCTCACTCATCTTGCCAAAATGTTATTCCATTATAGCTGTCCAAAAATTCCTCCCATACTTTAAAATATTCCCGCACCCCTTTAGACACATCCACCCAGTGGTGCAGCTGTTGAGCCTTCCCTGTGGCCCTTCCCAATCTCCTCGTAAAAGCCCTACCCGGACTAATCACCTTTCAGGCAAAATTAAGGTGCCCCAGCAGTTGCTGTACCTGTACCAGCTGCACCCTCCTCCTCCTCATCTCTCCTGCCATCAACAACACCTTGAGCCATGCCACTTTGGACCTGGAGAGCCTGAAACATCCCATCTCCATGTCCACCTCTATGCCCAGGAATTCCAGCCTACAGGCAGGGCCCTCTGTCTTGCCCTGTGCCAATGGTATCCCTATGTGCTGGCACATCCCCTTGAAGTCCATTAACATCTTATGTGCTTCCCCTGTGTTTCCCCAATGAGGATCAAGTCATCTAGATAAAGCACTACCCTCCTGTGTCAATACCTGGCTCTGACTACCACTGTACCCAAGTGTTGAATGCTGAAAGTGGAGCAAGCAACTGAGCATCCCATTGGCATGGCCTTGTCAAAGTAGAGTATCCTGGAATTGAAAGCCCAAGAGGTACCAATCCACTGGACTGACTGGCAGTAGACAAAATGCTGACTCAATGTCTGTCTTCTCCAACCACGCCCCATTGACTGCCCTGATCAATACTATGGCTTGCTCCAGAGAGGCATATGATACTATCGGAGGTGGTCTGGTATGCACTCATTCACTGACAAGCATTCTGGGTATGACAAATGGTAAATCAGGCGATTTTCCTTCTGCCTTCTTTGGCACTATGCCCAAAGGGGATACCGAAAGTAGGTACATGGAGGGGCCTCCAATGGCCCCTCCACCCAACCTACCTCAATTTCCTTTGAAATCTTAGCCCACACCACCTTCTTTTCCTCTCACTGACCCAAGGTTTTGGCCCTCATCTCTGCCTTCCCCCCTTGAAAACCCAGTGGGAAACCTGTCTGGAAGCCCTCCCTAAGCAGCGCTGCTGCCCCCTTATTCGGGTATTCTGCAGTCCACTCCTTCACCACTGATAAGGAAATGGGCATCCAAGTCAGTGCATAGCCCCACCTTCCTGCACCCTGTTCCCTCCTAATTCCAGCCATAGGGGGCATTATGTTGTCTTCTGTGGTGTCCCCTTGGCCCCCTGCCCTGCCCTTCCCCTGGGTCCCCGGAAGGGATTCTTATGGTACTGGCCTCTGTTTTGTCCCCCTTTCTCTCCCCCTTGCCTGCAGTTGGTGACCGGGTGTGAACACCCGCATTTAGAACATGCATGAACTTGCAATTATTCCAGGTGCAGGAGGCTTTGTTAAAACCCTAACAGGTCTTAGTCCCCAAGGTTGGGGGACTCCTATTCACCTGTTCCCCTCCAGTCCTGCTCCTTTCCCTCTAAAGGGTCCTCACCCACAGCTTGGAAAGGGTGAAATCCCACCTCAGATCATCCTTCACTGACATTCTCTTTCGGAATGCCTCATTGAATTTTAGCCACCCATACCCCAGCTTTGCTTTGTATGCATCCCTCATGATGGATGTGTATGTCAAAAGTGGAATGGCTAGGTCCAGCTGCTTCTCCAGCAACAGCACACTATAAATGATAAACCCCCCTTGCCAATTCTCTATGGTTTTCCCTTTGTACTTGGCCATCTTGGCCTTGTGACCTATGACCGCCAAAGTCACTGCCATCTCCGACTTCCCCACCAATTCCCTCTGCTCATATTTTGTGGCTGTGTCTTCACTCACCAGCCCAAAAATGTCCACATACTCTCCCTTCCAAATCTTTTATCTGATCGATGCCGGGACGTGGTCCCGTAGTGAGCAACCCTGGGGTCCTTCGTATAGTTTACTGTTTGTTAGCCTGTCCCTGGATCCCCTTTACTCTCTCCTTTTCCTTTCAGGGCCTGCATGCCCATTCCATTTTTCAACCCCTGCATCCCCCATGTCATCCAATAGCCCTTCCAAATACTCTTTCAATTCATTTTCATCAGATATATGTACTCTGTTCTTACCCCCATCTGGGCTCTCCCAGTCCTGCTCAGATGCCGGCTGGGGTGCCAGGATGGACGGGGGTGTGGTACTTCTTCTGGGTCTCTTCCCATCTTCCCCTGTTCAGGCCTCCTCACATTCATTCTGCTTTTCTGAGACTCCTCCTCTGCTTCCCTCTGCTTTGCTGCCACCAGCTCCCATCTGCCCCATCAGCTTTGCAGCCTCTTGCATCATCTTTTCACTGGATATCAGATTGTGTTTAGGTGCTATCACTGCTTCTGGTCTCTGCTACATAAAAATGAGAAATAAGTGCCCATACCCTGTGAAGCATCCTTCCTGGAGCCTGCCCTAGTCTCCCAGGCACTGTTCCTGCCATTGAATAGCCACGTCAAGAAAGGCTCCACCACCACGGCCCCTTCCACAAGGCTTGTTTTGAAACCACAGCACACCAACCAAGGATCAACCCCAGGCCCTTCTACGCCAGGGGCATGCTGGCCTCCAAAAGCCACGCAACCACACAGCCAGCTTGGTGGCTTCTTTACTTCTTCCACTCCCCTTCACATGCTGGGGAAGGGGGGGCCTTCTCTGCCATCCCCCTGCATAATGCCCTTCCCCTCATGCTCCTGTGGCCTTCATGCTCATTGCCCGGGCCTCAAATCCGTTGTAACAATATGCCCCCCCACCATCGACAACTGCTTGAGCATGGTAAACCCAAACACCCTTTGGGGGAATTTCACGCCAACGCTCTCCATTCACGTCTCTAATGACGCCACATGGGTGTCCTCCAACACCACCCTCACACCTGCTGCCAGGATGACGATGGTGCCTCGCCTACCCCATGTGGCCACTGTGGTTCCTGCTGCACCACTAGACCTGCTATATGGCTGTTTGCCCACGTGCTTACAGGAGCAGTCTCACATGCAGTGCCCCTTCAGTCAAAAAGTTCCTCTTGTACTAAATTCACCAGTATCCACTGCAAAGCACTCTATTTTGTCCTGTTAATCCCTAGTGAGCTGCCACAGAGACAAATGCCCTCATGTGCCCTATGCCATGCTATCATGCATACCATGGGCTCAGCAAACACTCTTAGCCCCTGCAGTCAGGTGAAAACAAATGCAATGAAAACAGGCCCCTTTGTGCCCTATGCTGTAATACAGTGCATTCCACAACATAATGTCTGCCATGTGTTTAGCAACTTTTTAGCCATTGAGAGGGGCTTCCTCCAAGAGAGACCACAACCCTGCATGCATGTGCTGTCGCACGCCATCTCAGCCTTGAGGCCTGTCCTCCGAGAATCTTCCACTTCTGGGCTGCCATGCCACCTACAAGCTTCGCGGTGCCACCGTGGTCTGGTCTGTCCACCCAGCCATCAGCTCTATTGCACTTCCTGAGTGGCAGATTGATCACCTTAGCCTGCAGACTCATCCATCTCCTGCCCAAGAAGTGAGCATCTCCAGTTACACGCGGCCCTCTGCCACCTTTCCACAAGCCCCCCGCACTCGCAGATGGTGCCATAATGCAGTAACTCCATGCACCACCCTGAGTTCTGTAGGGAAACACCAAAACATGCACCAGTAATTCCAAAGCAGCCTTCTTGGGGCCACGCCAAAATGTCCCCGAACCGCGAGACCAGTCAGCCTGCCCCAGTTCACGCTCTTGTCCCCCTGTGCCACAGCATCGTGTCCCAGCAACAGGACCCCCCAGACCTTGTAGCCTCCATTTGGCCACAACTGCACCCATGCAAGTGACGCCCAGGCCACAGCGCTGCCATGGATGGCAAGCCCCTTCCATTCCAGCAACACATTTGTTCTCTTTTTTTTTTCTTTTGTATTTTAGCCATTCCAGGTCCAGCGCACTCACACCAAAGGCACTCCAGCATACCAACCATGTGAGCACTGATCTAGTGACAGCTCTTAGCTTGAAAAGCCAGCACAGCCAGCATAGCTCAAGCCATCTTCATAGCCCTCAGATCTAGGCGCCAGGGCCTCAGCTTCCACATCGCTGTTACTCCTGGCTCAGAACAAGCAAAACACCCACCAACCTTTGATTTCTTTGCAATCCTACACCTCCTCTTTGCTCCATCTCTCATATCTAGGCACCAGGGCCTCTCTTCCACACCTCTTCACCCCTGACTCAGAACCAGCAAAACGCCACCAGCCTTCAAATTTTGTGAACCATACACTTCCTGTTTGTTCCATTGCCTGAGCTTAGCTGCACTTCTCTGGCTTTGTAACCTACTCACTAAGTGCAAGCCAGCCAAAGAAAGAAAACCAAGCCAAGCAAAGCCAATCAAATGCCAATAAAATTCCAATTTCTTTGAAAACCCCAACCTAATCTCTTTTCTGCATGAGCTAGCTGCCCTTCTCCTGTTCTTCTTAACCTCTTATTTATCACCAGCCACCAAACAAAGGAAAAAACAGCAAGATCATGCTGGGCCGCATGGCCTGCTAGGCTCAGCTGCCCATGTGCCTTACCTGTATATTGCCAACGATGTGCTGAGCTCCAAGTTCTGTTGAATTTCCCAGCAAAAGAGGTAATCCTGAGGTTGCCCTGGCTTGATATATCCCTTCAGGACTCCCTGCTCAAGACCCTGTGACTTTGCCCCCCAGCTAATTCCTGTTGCTCTGGCCTTGCCTTGTCCAATGACCCTCTGCCTGGCCTTACGAGGTCACCACTAAGCCCCTCGCTTCCCCCTTCCCTAACCTTTCACCTCCCCCCCCCTCTTATTCCTTCCGGCCAGGGGTCATCAATCTGGCCTGCCTTTTAGTGGCAAGCCTCATTATCTGAAACAAATATCGTTGCTTGGTGCACATCACAAACGCATTTAAAGTATGCCTTTTTCTACAATGTACAATAGGCTAAAATAAAAATACATAGTATGAATAAAGTACTGGATAGATTTGTTTGGAGCATGACAAATATTCTACCCTCAAAGGAAAGACATTCAGAACTCTCTTGTGGATTTGCTGTGTGTGAATTTCTGGTCTGTTTTTACTAGTCTATTTTTAATATCCCCATAATGTATTCTGTAATATAAAATAGTCAGCATGGGCTCCATGATATGACTGTTCAGCTCCTGTCTATAACTATGAATATAATTACAACAACATAACATGATATGTAAAATCAGTCCTCCCACAGACTGTTAGTAGACAAAAAATTGCTTTACTGTTGGGGAAAAAAAAACAACACATGCAGACAAAAATTAGCAACTTTATTACCACAATAAAACACTATGGGGTGTGCTGTTATTGCATTAGATAAAGGTCATCTTTAGAGAATGAAGGAGCTCAGATATGCTGCATGTCTCCCAGAATTATCTCCTATGTACATTTATATGCCGACAAAGTATCTCATGACAACAGTGCTCTGCATTTTGCCATTGCTAAAGCAATACAGGCATGTCATACTGCATTATTGTTGGATAATGCCATGCCTTGGGGAGTGTGGCAAGAGGCAAAGCTGAGTGAGCCAACAGGTGCTGTTATCACACAACTATACACACCCCAAAGTGCCTAACTGTGATTATAATATAGCTCTCCTGATTTTTTATTTTTAAAAGTGAGTAATACATATGTATTTCTGACCTGTGTTGTTGTTGTGGTCAGACACAGTCATGTGATTACACAGTCATGTGATTACATTTGACTAATCAAATATCTTGGTTCCTGTTACAAGTTTCATAATTAAGCAATAATACACTCCAGAGTGTGGGATATGGCAGAATATTGTCCTGCCTCAGGAGTGTAATGAGTCAAGAGACCACAAGCAATGTGTTGTATGCACTTGAGAAGTGACAATTATGCAATGGAATGTTTCTGAATTAAATAAATATGTAAATGAATGATTTTTTTTTAAGAGTTTTATAGTTGGGTTTTTTTGGATTTCCAGTGGGAACCAGTGAAGATGGCAGCCTAAAACCTATCGCTCTGCCCCAGCCCAATGGAAATTCTACACTTGCCACTGGAGTGATGGACTAAGTGTGTTCTTTGGCCCTAACCTCTCACCTCCACCCCCTGTCACCGCTAATGAAATATTCTGCCAGGAAATAGAACGAGCAGGGCTGATGAATCATGCAATCACTGGCTGAATCACTGCTAAGTAGGCTGCACAGGCCTGACCACGGTATTCCTAATTGTAGCACCCCAGGGTCATTTTTCACAGATCGACTGTGCCCCTATTCTGTATTGGGCTGCCCTGACAGCAAATGAGGGCGTTGAAAGCCAGCTGGATCTCAGAACTACCGATACTGATCAAGTCATAATTCCAAAAAAGCCTCATAAGTACCCGCCTGATGTCATGCAGGGAGCTCGCCATTAAGACGGACTAAGTCATGGTCAGCAATGATGGGGTGGCTGTACAGGGTGCTCTGGATCAGACAAAGGTGAGGGAAGCCCTAGGCAACATTACCAAAATGCTTGCGGCATTACTCTCCAGGGTGGATAACATCGGTGCTTCACTGGTGGGCAATGTCGCAGATGTCTGCAGGTTAGAGGACCAACATAACATTCTGGAGCAGTGCTTGGGGGGAATTGAAAGGCCAGCATTTGAATGTCCTACATAAACTAAGAGGTCATGAAGCCAAGCTGGCACAACTGTGGCAGAGGGCCGAAGTACAAGAGAATCGCATAAGAAGAAGCAATATTCATATTCTTGGGGTACCAGAGGGAGCAGAGGGCCCTAACTTAGAGAAATTTCTGAATGAATGGCTTCCTCGGCTAGTAGAAAAATGTTGGAAGGAGTCTGTCAATGTGGAGCATGCTTATCAGGTCCCTAGCAACTCAAACCACAACAAAAGTCCTCGGACAATCGTAGCATATATGTTGTGTCTATCAGTAAAGGAGTGGTTGATGAAAGTAATAAGAGATGCTGGGGAACTGACTTGGAGGGGGCACGCCATCTCTATATACAGAGACTTTTCACAGGAGGTTGCGGCAAGACGAGGCTCTTGCAAGATGATTAAAAAAAGTGTTGAATGCAAATTCAGTACAGTACAGATTTAAAGTACTCACTTCACTTTATATGTTTAAGGATGGACAGTCTTTTGTGGCGGAATCGCTGAGGGATGCAGAGGCCTGGATCCGGGGCACTGGCCAGGTATGCTAGCTGGCACTACATCTCCCAGATGCCTCTGGGACCTAGCGGCAAAATATTGCAGGGAACCAGCAGAAAGGTAGTGCTGCTCTAGAGGACCAATATCGCTGGTGGACGAGTCCGACCAATGCAGCTCCCCCATTGCAAAGGCAGCTATGGGCTCCCTTCCCCGATGAAACCAAGACAAATATTCTTCATTCTGCATCATATCAAGCCTCAGAAACACATAAAGATGCTCAAGTTCAGCAAATGCCTGATGCGGCTGACCCTCTGATGCCAGTGAGACAGCGTGCATGTGCTAGAAGCCCTCGTCCACCAACTCAGGGGAACTCAGCTGCATCCCCACCTGCCAAGTTTCTAAAAGCGGACCTTAACACACTGGAGAGAAGCAAGACAGCTGCTAAGGTGAAGGAATCAACGGGGGCCATGGAGGATGACCTGATACTGATCGACTGGGCGGCGATGATGGAGGAGGAAGAGAGCGATGTGGAGAAGACAACCTGCACTGCTGTGAAACTGGGGCTGAAAACATATGCCAAAGCCCTGTTCATACCGGGGACTTAAAAATCAGAGGACTGCCTTTATTGCTACTCTTAATAGCTAAAAGTTGGGATGCATTTGTCGTGCAACAGTTGGGGGAGGAGGCACCCCCCGCTCCTGATTATACCAGCCTATCTAGTGCAGTGCGAGGCTACATCTCAGGGGCCAGGGGCAGGGGACCTTCTCACCCCTCCTTATCTACCTCATTTTACCTGCTCACGTGAAAGTTCTATCTGGCCCATCTGACAAGGACAGTAATTTGTCCTCCCATCTGCTAAGGCAGATGCGCTCCATAAGCGCACCCCACGCTCATTATTAATGGAAGAATTGTGCACTTAGTGCAATTTAATGCCAAGGGCCCTGATTTAACTCTATACTGCATAAGTAATTCATCAGTTGGGCTACTACCAAGTGGTACACATGTGGGTACCTAATAGTCATTGATATGTTCTGAGTAAGCAACTTAGAATATGGCCATTTATGGATCACTTCCTTTCCCCACAGGCTAAACTTTTTTAAAGTTCGAGTTGGCTGACAGATCCCCCCTCCCCATCCCTCACCCTCTTCCCACTCTTTGGTTGGATGCCTTTTGACTAAAGCCCCCATAGCAGGATGGGGTGGCCTAGACTATAGGTCATTCCTGGAGGGCTTGATGCAGTATATTTAGCTGGAGCCACAGGTTCGGGCTGGGACAGAACACTTGATTTAGTATGACTCCTGCCCGTTCAACATTTGGTGTCTAAAGCAGTGTGGCTTAGGGGCATTGCCTCTACGCATGTGTTCAGCTCAGCACTAGTAACTGAGCTGTAGGTGATCAATTTATTGTGTGATGCTGTTTATATCTAATTTACTGGTTAACCTGGTTGCTTGACAGCTGTTTGTTGGCAGTTTTCTGCCCTGTCTTTCTTTCTTTGATTCTCCTAAATTTCCAAAGTATGTAACTCTGATCTTTTATTGTTTTTTTTGTTTTTGGTTTTTCACTCTGTACAGGCCTCTCTTCAGCTGTAGGTAGTTTGATCAATATGGTCTTCTCTACACACCTGGTGATTTAGAGGCTCATCGGCAGCACAAGACCATCTATAAGCCACAAGTCAGGTAGTCTCTCTCTCCCACTCACATCCACCTCCCTCCTTACTGCTGACTGGGTGAGTACACACATTCTCTTTGCTGTGTAATAGGAGGGTGCTATCATGGCCAGACCACGGTGGTGCCGCAAGGATGGGGTTGCATCTCCTGGAATGTGCATGGTCTCAATCATTAAGCAAAGTGAACTGAGGTGTTGCAGTATCTAAACTCGATGGGAATCGACATTGCACTACTTCAGGAGATGCACCTTACCAGCCACACAGTGCAATGGCTAAAAAAGCTGTAGGTGGGAATGGTGCTGGTCAGTTGTGCCTCTATGAAATCCAAGGGAGTGGTTCTCCTCCTACGGAAGTCAGGTCCATGGACTGTAGAAGGTCAGCGTCCAGACTCATTAGGTAGGTGGTTAGTGGCTAAGTTGGTGTATCCTGGGGCAAGGCTTTGATAGCCAATGTCTATGGATTTAATACAGATACAGAGGGTGTTTACTTTGAGGTGAGTCAAGCCTTAACAGAGCTCACTGGGGATGACCTGGATATTCCAATCCTGCTAGGTGGGGATCATAATTTGGCACATGACATTTTCTTAGACAAATCCATACCTACACCACAGTCCCATCCAAGGGTTTGGAAACTCTAAATACTTTGATGTCAGAATAGAGGTTAGGAGACCCATGGAGGATTAACCACCGAGCAGGCGTGACTATACATACTTCTCCACAGTGCATGGGATGCACAGTAGACTTGATTTTTGGCTGGCCAATCATGGTGCTATGCCAGGATAGCAGCTCCCACCATTGGCAGTATTGTCATTTCAGACCATGCCCTGTAACGGTCACTTTCTCTCCCCAGGGCAGAGCCAGCATTCTACAAGATGGAGATGTAACCCATTACTAATGGAGGATGCAGCTTTTGTGAGTATATAAAAAGGAAACCCTCTCCTATTTCTCAGTTAACACCCTAGGAAACCAGTGCAGCCACAGTCTGGGAAGCCTTCAGGCAGCAGTTATACAGGGAGAATTATTTCCTTCTCTGTGGCAAAAACAAGAAAGGGCAAAACAGATATCAGAGCTCCAGAAAGATCTGGCATCTCTAGAGAAACAAATTAAACTATCACCTACTAATCCGTTTAACTCCCTCTCTAGCCAACATCACTGGCTAAAATATAAACTTAATGTGCTGCTAAACAGAAAGGCAGAGTGGCAACTTACCCATGCTAAACACAGGTTCTGGGAGGGAGGAGATAAAGGAGGGAAATTGTTAGCCTGCTGTCTAAGGAACCAACAAACCGCTTCCAGAATTTTAGCTTTAAAAAACAAGGAGGGGAAGGTGGCCACATCACCAAAGGGCATTAACAATGCTATGAAAGTACTTTATCAAGACCTGTATCAATCTAAGAATTCCCTTTCAGCTACAGAGTTATCTCAGTGGCTGCAAAGTTTTTGCCATGGGCGCAGCTCCTAAGCTTGAAGGGAAGCAGGTTCTAGTGATATAGTGAAAGGCGCCTATATAAATAAAATTATTATTATTATTATTAGTGCTGGATGTCTTATAACCCAGGATGAGCTCTGGTCTGCACTATCCCATATGACCAAGGAAGGCTCCCAGGCTGGATGGGCTATCTGCAGAACTGTACCAAGTGATACAGGATGAGATCACTACCTCTTTATTACAGACTCTCCAAGAAGCCCAATTGAGTGGTACTCTCCCTCCCACTATGTGTGAGGCCCTCATATCACTTATTCCCAAGAAAGCTTTGGACAGCTTATCGTGTGTGAACTATAAACCTAGCTCGCTCCTCTCGGTTGACACTAAGATACTAGCTAAAATTCTGGCAACCAGATTGTCCCCAGTGCTCCAAAATTTGATCCATCCCTCTCAAACAGGGTTCTTAAAGGAAAATCGAGTGCAGACAACCTCGCCTTATAGTAAATCTGAAATGGCTGGCTCTTCACTTCAAAGTCCCTATGGTAGCCTTGGCAGTTGACTTTGCCAAGGCTTGACTCACTGGAGTGGGAATATCTACATCAGATTCTCCAGCTTTATGGATTTGGACCCCAATTCTGTTTGTGGGTATGTACACTATACAATTTGCCTTCGCCAGAATCCTTACCAACAAAGATACATCCTCTCTTTTACCCTCCAAAGAGGTACCAGTCAGGGTCCCCACTCGCCACTCCTGTTCCTGGTAGCTCTGGTCCCCTTAATTAGAACACTGATCAATACCCCAACTGTAATGGGTATTCCCTTGGGGAACACCTCATATTTAGTTAATGCATATGCAGATGATATGCTTCTTACCCTATCGGACCCACAGTCCTCCCTCCCACCTGTTCTCTCAATACTGCAACAGTTCGCTAAGATATCTGGCCTCACAGTTAATCAGAAAAAAACCCTATTATCTCCCTTAAATAAGAAATGTGGTAGACAATGCTTAGTGGGTACAGACATTTCTTGGGTGCCTCAGGGCTTCCCCTACTTGGGCATCAACATCACAGCAGCCTGGAAGAATCTTGAAACGGCCAACTTCTCTCCCCTCCTAACAACCCTAACAGTGGAGGTCCATCGCTGGATGAAATTGTGGCAAACTTTAAAGGGTAAAGTGGAGGCTATCAGAATGTTTATCTTCTCTAGGGTCTCCAATGCCATTCTCCCAGAAACCATTCCAAGCCCTAGACAGACTGGTAGCACTTCTACTCTGGGAAGGTGGCCTCCCTATGTGGGGTAGAATGAAACTATGGGCACATTGGACCAAGGGAGAGCTTGGTCTCCCCTGGTTTATGGGATGCCATCTGGCCTTTAATATGGCCCAGACCCTGACTTGGTTTGCCCCTCACCATGCTCCCCCTCCTCAGTGGGTGGTGCTGGAAGCTATGCTGGCAGAAGGGATCCCCTTTACTCCCTGTTATCTAGTAGGAAGTCGACTAACTCCCAACTCACGCCAGTTATGACAAACTCATATGCCTGTGGTGACATGCAATGGTCTTAACTAGTGTTCTTGTCCGATTATCTTCTTATGCTATATCATGATTTGGAATAACCCACTTGTAAACTAGACCACAAGCCACTTCATTTGGCCTCTTGGGCCTCTAAGGCATACAGACAATAGCCGACCTTCTCATACCAAATACTGCGTGCGGTGATGTCCTTGAAGCAGCTTAAAACTAAATACAAATTACCAAATCAAGACTTCTGAAAATTTCTCCAACTGCATAGTGCATTGACCTTCTACTCAAGAGCTGGCCTCCTCATCCCTTGGAGATGTCTGAACAACATCTCCTGCCAAACAGAGGCAAGTGCCTCATAGGTGCTATAGACAGAACACTTAGAGACTCCCAGCTGGATGTCACCCTACCCAGCAAAGCTGCATGGGAGCAAGATATCTCATACAATTTATCTCTACAACAGTGGTCGGAATGTCTCAGATTGTCCTCACGGCCTATGTAGACTCAAAGAGCCAATTGGTTCAATTAAAATTCTTCTCAGATAGTACCAAACTCCTGCAGTCCTACATAGGCAAAGATAATCCCACAGGACAGCTGCTGGAGATGCCACTCTTCTCCGGCCCACCTATAGCATATATTGTGGCTGTGCCCAACAATTCGTACCTTTTGGACTTTAGTTCTGAAGTTGCTCCACAATAGTGGGTACCTCATTATCCTGCAACACTACTCCCTGTTGTTAGGAGATACTTTCTCAATAAATGCACTTACCCTTCTAATAGCGCCTGGGTCCTGGTCACTGTCATGAGCGAAGAGCACTGTTAGTGAAATGGAGGCAACCTGTGCACCCACACTTTTTCAATGGCAGGCAGCCATGGTTAGGCTGGCCACATTCGAAAGACTCACGCAGTAGCTAGAGGCAAACTGACTGATTACTGTGTAAAGTGGAATGCCTATCTTCATTCACATATTTGCAGAGTGTCCCTCCTCCACTACAGAACCCTCCTATTACTTAATAGCAAAGGTGAATTGAGGATAGTATGTCTTATGCCGTGTGTTCTCCTCTATGGTGTGTAGATTCTACTATACTCTTTTCTTTCTTTCTTCTATCTTTAGTTAATGTTTTCCTGTACTATCTGCCTGTTGCTTCCCTCTTAACCCTGATCCTATGTGTAGCTAAGCACTACTTCGTGGGTCTGTTGGGTATAAGTTGATTAGAGGCACATAGCTAGTGTAAACTTAATGTATAAATTGAGAGGTCTGTGCTGTAAGATAATGCTCTACTGAATCCTATGTTCTAGTATGTATCTGCATTCACTTAAAGGCTGCAACAACTAGTCTATCTTACATATAGATCAGACCTTTTATTAAGGTCAGTGGAATAGAAGTATAGTATTGGGGTAATCTAGTAACTAGGCTAAGCCCTGTAAATAGCAGTTTTATCAGATATCCTGGGGCATTGTGTCAGCAACTGAAGCTTATTGAGAATACGCTGCTATGTGCTAAGTGAACTAAATGGAAAACTGAAAACTTCAATAAAACATTATATGTTAAAAAATAGTTTTATAGGTTTTTTAATGTGTAAACATAATTGTTTAAAAAAGTGCTGTTATTTATGCTTTGGCCAGTAGGGGCTGCTGCTGTAGTGACAGCTGGAGTTCTTGGGTGTAGTTATTTACATAGAGAATAATACATGAATGGAGTGTGTAACCAGAATTTTACACACACCTGGGTGTGGGATACTAAATAAATTGTTTATAAAAACATCCTCTGTTGGGCAAGGCTGTTTACACCCATCCATCCATGTCATGTTTTTTAATAATGGCTAGTGAGCATTTTTAATAATTGTTGGATTTAAAATCCTTAAAAACTCTAAATTGTAAGGAAAACACATATCTTTGACAGTGTCCCACATCTGAAAGGAACCCTCCTCCGATTAGGCTTTTAAGGCAATACATTATTTTTTCCTAACCTGTGACTTTAATATTTCATCCAGCACCTGTGGCAGCCTTACCTAGTCAGTCCTCCTTACTATCCCACAGTCCTTGCCTAAGGTCTTCATATAACACTTTTCCTTTTTCCCTTATCCTTCCTCTTCTCACTCCCTCCTTTCATCCCCCTCTCCACCCAGCCCCACCACCTGCACTTCTTTATGTGTTGCGACAATTGCCTCTGGTAGCTCTTACCTCCCAGTGTCCTTCCAATTTCTTGTTACCCTATATTATATTCCCTTATCTGCATTGCCTGTCTTATCCAAAATGTATGCATTTGTTTACATGTAACTGAGTGTTACTCTGTTTATCCTGCCTAAAACTGCATTTGCTTTATTGTATTCTGTTGTACTGTCATGGAATTGACATGGAACCTTTGTAAAAAAGTCTCAGCTCAAAGGTACTTGCAATCTTAGATTCAAATAAATAAACTAAAATAAATATATATTAGCCTGAATGTAATCACAATCAGTGCTGTGCAGTACCATTCCCATTCACAGTACAACTCCCACACCACTCCACTGTATAAACAAGTACAAATGAGCAGTGTGGAGCAATACTGTGAATGTGAAATGGTACCATGCAGTGACATCTGTGTTTACATTTAGTTAGTGTCTCAGCAGGTAGCACACCGGCTCTGAGGCTGGGAGATCAGAAGGCTGTGGGTTCTATCCCCACACCAGGCACTTGGGTTAATATCCCAATACTGACACTGTAGTGCAGCATGAGGGGGGTGCTGCACTCCTGAGGTGCTGTCTTTCAGATGAGACGTTAAACCGAGGTCCCATCTGCCTGTTCTGGTGGTAGTTCAGGTGGATGTTAAAGATCCCATGGCACTTCTCGAAAAGAGTTGGGGAATTATTTATTGCAGGAAACAAATCATCAATACAGAATCACAAAAACAATTCAAAAAATTAAAACAAACACAGCATAGTAAATAAAACAACAAAAAAGGCAAAAGAAACTAGGCAGTCACTAATAAACAGCTCATTGAGAATCAAATACAATAAACATTTTCCAGTATTCATGAAACAGATAAGCTGGTAATGTTCATGATTTAAAGTCTCTTTGAGTCAGTAAAGCGGATTCAATGTGTTGGAGAACAACAGAAGGTAAAGTATCAGTATGCTGTAATGAAAATAAACATTGTGCCTGTCACATATAAAACTTAATGCAGGCAAAAATCACAGTATGCGTGCTAGGGCAATACTGGGAAAATAAACCAGAATAGTCCCCAAGTTCTAAGCATTCATAAGAGACATGACAAGAAACACCCCAGACCCACTTAGTAAGCAAAACAGACCAAACTAGCTGGCATAATGATATGAAAGAAAAAAATTATCCATGGTTTCTTTCAGGCCAAAACATTCCATATGAATGCATCGCCTTTCAGAAACAGCTTTATGCTTTAAATTCCCCTTGACCCTGAATCTCCCATGGTAGCTAAGCCATGTTACATCCCACATCCATTCTGGACTCTGCTTATCAGTTAGAACCCATAAAGCTAAATGAACTTTGGAGGGAAAACATATAGGAAAATCAACCACTACAAAAAAAAATGGTAGACATTATCTCAGTATATAAAGCTTTCTGAGAAAGTCGATGAACCTCAGGTCGAGCAAGTTTCCACAGATGTAATTTAGAAGCCACTGAGTAAACAAAAGAAGGTGCACCAGAACTGGACTTAATAATAGGAGCCTGGTCAAAAAATCCCGGATCAGAAAAAACATCCATAAGTCCCAGGGATGGGACTGATACTGTGCAGACTCCTTAAACGTAGATTTAATAAAAAAAGAAAAATAAAAAACCAAGGGATTTATTATACTAAGGCCCCCTGCAGTGATTCACAAATAAGTAAAATCCCACTTAACTGGGTTCAATCAGCTTCCCCACAGCATTTGGAAAAAAAATGCTATAAAGATGAGTATCATAATATCTAGGCAAAGAAAACATAGAACTAAAATATAAAAACAAAGGTAGAAGAAATTTCTTAATAATAAAAATACACTTTCTTTTTGAAAATGTCCAGGATTTCCATAACTGTACCTTACCCTCACCCAGTTCAATATGTGGTTTCCAGTTAAGGTCAGCCAAACAACCATTACCAAAAAAAAAAAAATTAATAGGGCTTAGAGAAATAGCAATCTGCCCAATAGAGGGGTCAAAAGGCCCCTCCCCCCCAAAAAATCCAGCACTCTTCCCATAATTTACCGAAGTCCCAGAAATGGAGCTGAACTGTGCCAAAATATCCAAAGTTAAAAGGCCAGAAGCCAGATTGCATAACAGAAGACACATGTCATCAGCATAAATAGCCAAAATTTGAGGAGGAACATCAATGGCAGATGTAAGACCCAGTATATTCTTATGATGAAGGAGCTCCTGAATTAAGAGATCCAATACAAAGGTTACAATAAAGGGCTAACCGGACACCCCGTCATGCTCCCCTACAAAACTCTATCCCATCACCCAATAGGCCATTAACCAAAGGAAAATTTTGAGCATTAGTATATAAAAGACCAACCCAAGCCCTGAGTTTTTTTGAAAAACCACATCGCTGAAGGACTTGAAATAAAAAAACATGGGAAACTCTGTCAAAAGCTTTAGCTTGATCCAAGGAAAGTAAATATCCTGTAAGATTGCACAGATGGCTACATTCACAAACATTCCTAAGTAGGGTCAAAGTTTGTTGAATGTTCCTACCAGGAATTGAAAAAGTTTGCACTGGATGAATAAGAGTCGTGGCAAGTCATTGAAGCCTGTGATATAAGATAGCGGAAATTTTTTTATAGTCTGCATTTAAGACTAATCGGCCTCCAATTTCCAATAATATGTTTGTCTTCTTTCTTAAACAAAAAGATCGTCAATGCGTCAGAGAAACCTGGAGGCAGAAAAGTGGTGGTGAGTATTTCATTATAAACTTGAGTCAAAATGATACTAAAATCATCCAGAAAAAAATGTATATAACTCATTTATAAGGCCATCCAGGGCACGGGAAATTTCCATTTTCAAATGGCCAATTTCTAGCCTGACCTCAGCCTGAGATATGGGTAGGTCTAAGTCCTGGGATTGAGAAAGAGTCAATTCAGGTGGCACAAAGGACAATAACTCATCCCAAGTACCCGTCAGTATAAAAGCCTGTCCATGTTGATCCTGTAAAAGTTTTGAACTAAGTGCAACATGTCTGCATCTGTGGATTTCAGGGTACCTGTAGCATCGTAAAGTCCATCCATAAGCTTTTTATCTAAGACCTGTTTACAGGCAGAAAATGGGTCTGAGACAGGAGAGGACTTTAGTCCATAAGACAAGTCACAACAGGCTTTCCCATAGTGAAATTGTCTCATTTTATTATGAAGTATAGAAATTTGTTCCTGGATTCTAACATCTGAGGAAGTGGGGAGGGACAGTAATTTATAAAACTGAGCCTGATGGCCCAAATAAGTAATGTACTCCTCCACTCCTCCGACTGAGTAGATCTATTAAAAGAAGTGGAGATGTGCTTAAATTCAAGTTTAGTGTCCACCCACCAATCTCCCCAGGAGTCACACAGCCCAGCAACCGACCTCTGTCTTTCAAACATTTGAAAAAGGGTAGACTGAAACTGAACCTGAGTTAATAAAACAGGATTCAGTTTCCATCTAGTGGGTAAGGTAGGAAAAATGAGGTGGAATGCCAGAAAAAGAAAAACAAACCTTCAACAAAATACGGTCAGAAAACTCACAAGGGTCAAATAGAAACTAATAGGTATTAAATGACAGGGATATCCTTTACAAAAACAGTCCTGGAGTAGAGCCCTACCTGGAACAAGATCCACCAACTGAAGAACCTGTACATGAGTATGGTAAAAGAGTATCCCCACCCCATCAGCAGCACCGGGACCACAGGACCAAAAGGACAGCCCTTGAACCCATAATTGTTTGGTGTAGGTAACATCAAACAATGAAGTAAAGTGGGTCTCCTGCAGGAACAGAATGTCTGCAGTTTGAGATTTGCAAAAATGCACAGCCCCAAAAGCTTCCTTGAATTTTTAATACTACAAGAATTTAAGGAAATAATAGTCAAGGAAGCCAGAGAAATAGATTAGAATTTTTCCTGTTTACGCTTATGTCCTGATTTTTTTTCTTAGACTCCAATAAGTCAGGACTATCTTCATCATTGCATTCCATACCAGACAAAGCCACAGATTTGATAGAAACATTAGAATCTGAATCCCCATCTTGATTCTGCAACACCTGAAAGGAGTTGTGTATGGGAAGAGTGGCAGTCGTAACAATTTTCTTGGTGTGGGACCTTGTCACCCATTTCAGGTGAGGTTTCTGAAACTCTGAATCTGGGGCAGGGGGGTAGAAGTGGATGTACTGGGTAGTGGAAGCCCCAGAGCTACAGAAGGCTGTTGAGCATTCAGAGTATCAGTGCAGGGAGGTGCATCAGAGGGCCTAGATTCAGGATCACTGGGAGGGGCCACAGTGGAAGGGTCTGGGGCAGAAGAGTCTGGATCAGAAGGGTTGGCATCCTCAGATCTAGGCCTGAACCTGTCTTGGGATTCAGAAATCAGGGTTTCTTTATCAAGACCCCCTGAATTGTTTTGTCCATCATACGGACACTGATGGTAGGCATGGCCTTGAGCATCACATAAGTTACAGTGGAAAATATTGCGGCAGGTCCCACTGTCAAGCTCTAGCTCCCCACAAAGTGCACATTTGATCTTATCTCATGCATTGCTCAAATGATGGGTGCTACCACACTTATAGCATGCCTTGGGCTGGCCAGGGTAAAAACACACCCCTCTATCTCCACCCCAAAAAAACCTGTTAAGAATATGCTGTACAGTATCCCCCATAATATGCAGCTTAATCTTAAATTTCCAGCTCCCAGTCTAAATGCCCTCCCCATCGATGATAGGCTCAGGGGGCCCCAACACAGTACACTTACTCTCCAACCAATACAGGATATCCCCCTCATTAACACCTTCATTTCAGAACATAAAATTTATAGTTTTAAACAAAGGTTTGGTAATGGGAATAGCCCAAAATGAAGTCCATAGTGGAGTGGATTTCAAGTGTCATACTTTAGCCAAAACTTGTCAAGGCCAGCAAATGACTGGAACTAACATCAAAGGTGTCCTCCCTCTGACGTTAATGAAGGCATATATGTTAAGCCTGGAAGTTCATAGAATTTTAAGCAATCTCCGAGCTACATAAAATCAGTCAGGGTGTTCCTGGAGACCCCCCCTGTACTGGAGGCATACAGCGTTCCATCTTGGGGCTTGATCTATTGTTTCTGAAAAGGTCAGAGAAGTGAGGGCCAGTGTGAAACTGTTCATGATGGGGAGTGGGGGAAGTATTAGGCAACTCAGTTCCTGCCCCATCAATAGGGACTGAATCAGAAGAAGGCAAAGGCTCAAAACTATTACCCGTGGGTCATGAATCCAGAGGCATCATAACCAAAGAAACAGTAGAAATCCCAGAAATGTGAGGCACTTCAGGTACAAAAATTTCCCATTCTGAATCTGGCAACCAACGACCATCCTGAAAAATCCAACCAGCATCTGTCAAAGCCAACTCCTTACTCCAGTCACCAGAAGGGAATGTGCCGTCAGCAGGTCTTGACTTTGGCATTCCAGTACACAAGTCCTCTGATGGATGAGTCATCACTGAATCCTTCACTGAGCAGTGAGACGGGCAAACTGCCATCATAGCAGGTGAATCCATAGTCAAAATGCCACCAGCCCTATGCATTTCATCAGAATGATGAGTCAGTACTGAAAGATGAACCAGAGGTAGCTCTCCTAGGGGCAATTCTGCAGAAACCTTCATGTCAGAACTCTCTGCATGGTTGAGACCAGGCATATCTCCAGGCAGCTCCAAAAGGTACAGTATGTCACTAGCAACAGCTACCACCTGAGACATAGCTGACTCCAGGCAGTGCACTAGAAATCTTCATTCCAACTGCATGCATAGCATCCATCTCTGTTGAAGGCTGAGCACAGTCTGCCATTCTGCAGAATAGCACCAACAGCTCCCCTACCACTAGCAATGCAGTAAGGGAATTTCCCTGGTGCCCTGGCCAGATTTCCCCCCATTCACTAAAAATACCACCAACAAGCTTAATCTAGTTCAAGCTCAGTTGGTATTCATCTTAATCCCCTCCATGGGTTGTTCCTGAAAATAGGCAGGATTTGTCTAGTGCACTTACCGGTCAACAAAAACTAAATAAATAAATAATTAAAACATTTAGGTGAACATGCTGAATAACATATTAAGGCACACAGAGTTGGGAAAATCTTTTTGTGTGTTTTGTGGGATTTTCATATTGTTAAATGGCAGCAGTTGTGAGAATGGGGTTGGCATCACTCACAACATGAGCTCAATAGAGAGGAGAATTACAACTGAGTGGTTGTAAAGCATAATTACAACTGGGCTGTTGAAATGCATAAGCAAAAATCTATTATCCAAGCATTAAAAATGCTCCCTAGTAGGTATAGCGTGTTAATGAATGTAAAGAGCTGCTCGGTAGAGGGACTGATTTTTACCCATGTGTGGTGAACTAATAACTTAACAGAAGCTGCCTTTTAATAGTAGACGGTAAACACATGCTTAACACTGTCAGTTCTTCCCTGTCCCTCCACACCACCTCTGTTGCCCCACGTTTAGCAAGAGAAGAATCTTCACTAGGAATGGTAGCAGGCAGGGCAGTGACAGTAATGAAAAAGTGTTTGGTGCATGGGAGAAGTGAGGGTTTGCTTAAGATTTATGGTGGCATTCATTTGGTGCATGTGGTGGGGGATGGGAGTGAAGATTAGGTTTTGACTCTTGGGCAGGTTCTGGACATTAGCCACATTGCAGCTTTTTAACTGTGTGATGGGGAAGGGTGTGAGTGAGCATTGGGGACTTGGCTGCATAGTGATTTAAAATTTAAGACTGTGGTAGGTGGGTGGGATGCAGAGTTGGCATGCTGCTCTGTTATGAGGACTGGTGTTGCAAGCTGCAGTGATGGACTGGGGAGAACCTAGCAGGGACTGCCATGAAACTGGGAACAGGACAGGGGTTGCTAGTGGTGTCATGGGCAGGAAACAGATAAGAGATGGAAAGAAGGGGATAGTGGGGTCTTGACAATCCAGCTAGCAAGAGGAAATAGATGAATTAGATAGAGTGTTGTGGGCAGGAACTGGGAAACAGGTGAGGGTAGAGGAAATAGGGTGGATGCATAAGGTAGTCTACCTAAATTCTAGAAGCCTGAACAAGATCAATGAACTACATGTGATGGTGTCAGAGGCCAAGTTAGGCTTGGTAACTGTCATGGGGACATGAGCTTTGGCAACAGTGATTGGGAACTGGCAGTTCCAGAGTACACTTGATGTAGGAGGGACAGATGCAAGGGCAAAGGGAGTGGCCTTCTATATCAGGCAGAGAACAGAGCTTCTGAGAATGGGACCATCAAGATGAAAGAGGGAGTGGAGTCAATTTGGGTTCAGATGATTACTGCTGTTGGAAAAAAACTAGACTGGATGTGGTCTAAGACCACTGAGGAAAAAGGAGGAGATACTGGGCAGAAAGTCAGACTGGGGTAGGAGTTCAGTGTAACTGGTTATGAATCCCATGTGGCAAAACACCATTTTGAATTTGGTACTTACCAACTTGGAAGTGGGAGGTGAGGTGGCAGACAGGGTCCAGTGACCAGAGTTCTGTGTGGTTTCAACTGGCAACTGGAAATAATGGTTCCCCATTGAAGGCAGCAGTCCTGGACCTCAAATGTGCAGATTTTAGTGAGATGAGAAAAGATTAGGGAAAACTTGGTGAGTATAGATCAGATTAAGGAAGCAGAGGAACAGTGGGGAAAGTTCAAAGAGGCAATTTTGTAGGCATCAAAATCTTGTACAAGAAAAGTCACCAAATGAAACAAGATCAAAAGGATAATTGTTTCTGGGCAGTCATACCAGACCAGCTTTATACTGTTTTTTGACTGGGACACTAGGACCATAGAGAAAGGACAGGTGGTAGAGTTGCTGTACTTTGACATCAGCAAAGCCTTCAATTAAGAGTTACACAAGAGGCTGCTGAAAAAGCTGGAGTTAGGAGTAGAGAAGGATTTAATCAGGTGGACTGGAGAACTGGTTAGTTGAAAGGCAACAGGGGTGGTAATAAATGGGGCCAAATCTGGGGATGGGAGGGGCCAGGAGGGGCCACAAGGATCAGGCCTGGGATCTGCCCTCATTTAATATGTTCATCAGTAATAGGGCAGCAATACAAGGAAAATGTGTCTCTTTGCTAAAGACCCAAATCTATGTGGCAGGGTAGACAGCAAGGAAGGGATAAGAGAACTTCAGAATGATTTATAGAAGCTTAGGCAGTTCAGATTCAATGCCAAGAACTGCAAGATTATGCACTTAGGAAAAAGCAACCCCTGCATGGAGTATTGGATAGGTGGGGTCAGGCTTACCATTACCACAAAGGAGAAGGATCTGAGTGTCATCATCAGTGACTCCCAGAAGTCAAACAGCCAATGCAACAAGGCATACACAAGGCATTGAGGATGCTGGTGTGCATTTGGGAAGGATTTTGATAGCAAGAGAAGTAAAGTTATATTGTCTGTATACAGATCTCTGGTGAGGCTTTACCTGGAATACTGTTCAGAGTTCTGTAGTCCTCTCCTGAGAAAGAGCTTAGAAAGGCTGGAGTTGGTACCCACGTAGGTCATCAAAGTGATCCAGGAATAACAAGACAGAACCTATGAGGAATGCTGAGTGGCCCTGAGTATGTACTCACTGGAAGCCAGATGCAAGAGGTGGGACATAATAGAGGTATATACATTTCTGAAGTGTATAAACAAGGTACACAGTGAATACCTGTTTGTTCTGTTTGTTAGAAATAGGTACAAAGTCACAAAATGGCATGACTGGAGAATAGATAGGGATAAATTCAAGAAGGATGCAAAGTTCTACTTCTCTGTAAAGGTGATGAAGCAGTAGAACAGATTGTCAATGGAAGTGACAGGGCCGATACCTTAAATGGGTGCAAACACAGTTGGGGCAGAGCAGGATGGCTCCTAGTCCTACTAGAGGGATGTATGGGGAGGGTTGTTGGTGGGGGGATGACAAGCCCCAGGATACTAGGTCCAGGTGTGCAGTAATATAATATGGGAAGACTCGATGGATCATCTACCTCCATCTGCCAACTGCTTCATTGTTTCTATAATGTGAGAAGTGATTCTAGTGCATCAAGAATGTAAAGAAGGTTTGACTGGAGGGATGCATTTTACCAGTGAGTTATGGTGTGACAAAACCAGTGGAAAAAAAATGTTTTTAGTTTCTTTATTTTTTCTGACTGTTGCATAATTTTTTACAGACATCACAGTGGGGAGTCCCTTAGGTACTAACGATCACTGTCCAATGTGGTTCAACATAAGGGAAGGCACACAGAAGAACCAAATGATGGTGAAGGTCCTGGAGTTTAGAAGGGTAAATTTTAAAGAAGTGGGAGACTGCTTCAGAAAATGCCTCAAAGGGGGATTGCCTGGGAAGAGTGAGGTACAGTGAGGAAGAATAAGGGAGGAAATAATTAGGGCAACAGACCTCTACATGCAAGAGGTTAGCAAAAGCAGAAGGAAAAGGAGAATGTTGTGGTTCTCTAAAGAAGTTGCAAGGTTGGTGAAAGAAAAGGGTGGCATTCAAGAGGTACAAAGAAATGCAGAGGAGTAGGACAGAGAGATGGACCAAGAAAGGCAGAAGGAAGCAAGTACAGTGGTTAGGGGAACAAAGTCACAGACAAAGGGAAGGATTGCTAGAGGGTGTTTAAGGCAAATAAGGCTTTTAGATACATAAGTAAGAAGGAAAAGCAAGGTTAGGGATAGTGAAAATTAGAAGCGCAAAAGAGGGATACTTTACCAAAGGGGACCAGGAGAAATCTGACATTTAAACAGGTACTTCAGCTTGGTCTTTACAGTGGAGGAAGGAGCAGATGGGTCACCAGTGAGAAGCAAGAATAAGGGAAGGGAGGTGGACACAAGCCAATTTACAGAGGGAAGAGTCCTAAAAGGATTCACAGCTCTAAAGGTGGATAAGGTTGTGGGACTCACTTGGGTAATCCCTGCTTACAGACTTGTTCAAAGGTTCACTGGAAGCAGAGTGATTTCTAAGGACTGTAGAAGAGCTGACATGATCACTTTACATAAGAGCAGCAGCAGGGAGGAAGCTAGCAATTACAGGTCAGTCAGTCTAACTACAGTGGTGGTGAAAGTAATACATCCAGTATCTGATTTCAGGCCCCGGTTGCATGATTTGAAGTGAGCATTGAGTGTTTATAAAAGCAGGCAGTGTTGACTGCCATTAGAAAAACATAGCGTGACTGAAGGTAAACTTAACTACAAGACAGCCTAAATGGTTTATAAGAGAAAAATGAGTAGGTGTTATTTAAATTTACAGACAACATTGACAAAGTGTACTAAAAGAAAAGGGAAGAAAAGAGACTTCATGAGAGTGAAGGTAGGGTCAAAGCAGAACTGACAATATGATTTATTAAGCTAACCTGCAAAAAAGCAATCTGCAAAATGTAAGAATTAACAAAATACATTGTAGGCTTTGGATTGAGGAGAGTATTTTGTAGGGGAGTGTGTCTCTTAGATTGTTGAGGCTGTTGTGATTTATTTTTGTTTTGTATACAATTTTGCCTGCGCTGTGTGACAGCTGAGTGCTTTGAATTTCACTTCTCTTGTTGCTAATGTTTAGTCTGGGGTTTTGAGGGAGACACTGGGGTCTCTGGGTCAGCAACTCTGGAAGAGAGCTTTGGGCTGCATATTAGTCACCTAGGGCTGCCATGGAGCTGCAGAGAGAATGGGTTAGGAGTGAGAGTGAAATTGGGAATGGAAATATGTTTTGAGCAGACTGAGATATTGAGTGCAATCTTTGTCTCCTTTCCTTTTTATATTTTTTTGTTTGTATGAACAAGAAGATACTTCTCAGTATTGAAAATGTTCCCAAACTCTTCTTTCCTCACTGTTCCATTGAACATGCATTTTAAGAGAGTAAGAGCCCCAGTTACAGCAACTAACTCATATTTTAATATTTTAAAACTTTCTAAAATGTTTAACTGTTTTAATTAAGTGGTAGTAATTTTGATAACATATAACGTGCTGTTTAATAGAGGTTTGAGTTATTTTAATGTAATTTAATTATTTTGATTAATCTGTAGGCTTTCCTCATAATAGAATAAAATTTCATTTCTTCTTCCAGTGAGTAATCAATTAGGTAACTGACTCCGGGCACAAAATTAATGCTTGCTTAATTTAACTTAATTCATTTATTTATTCATTTATTTATTTACTCATTTGGTTTTTGATAACCAGGTGGGTACACTAGATATTAAATATACCTATTCTCAGGCATAACCTGGGAGAGTACAAGTCAAAATAGATACAATCAAGACACTGGAATAGTGAAACTATTAACATGAACAATGCAGGAAGTAAAGCTAGTGACATAGTATATACATTGAAAAAGAGGGAAGATATAGAGGAGGTAGGAGAAATCAATTCATAAGCTAGATAATATAACAATAAACATTAAGCATTATAATACATAGTACAGTATACCCAATAATAAACATAAAACATAATACACTGAAATACAGAGTGCGTCATTGAGGCAATGTAAATACAACTTCAAATAATGGTAGGGCTATGGAACAGTATAACAGGAAGAGGACCAAGGGCAGAGCTGCCAAAACTAGGAAAACAGAATGCAATATGCATAAGTGCATTTATGAGGCAGCTGGCACACGTTGTAGTTATGTGGAATAAACAGGGTATTCAAGAAGGAGGAAACAGATACTGTGGTTACAGTTTAGGAGGTAGTGGTGTAGCTCCTTTTGAAATGGGCATGAGAGAGGAGAGTTGGATGGATAGTGGTAGGGAGTTCCAGAAAGTCAGGGTATAGTAGGAGAGGCCTGGGATCCCATGGTTGTGTTGCTCCTAGGCACAGTTTAACTGGCTTGTAACCGATACTTGCACCAAGGGATAAAAGGCCTGCAGTTTTATTCACAGTCAGGGCAGACTGGGAGACAGAAGTGGAAAGTATGGTGCTTCGATTTTAGATACATTCACTCTGTTATTTGTTCTTAGAGCAAAAATGTTTGACTAAACATCGATACAAGTTAAAGTCTTTTATGTGTCCAATATTATACTAATGGCTATTTAGTTCAAGTTTTATTGTTTGACAATTTATGTCATTACACACTGGAACAACAATACATATAATAAAAGCAGTCTCATTAATTCATAAAATCGTTGCATTATGAACATTTAAGAAAAGCCCTATACAATTTTCATCTGTCACATAAACCATCAGGATATCATTTACTTTAAACATTCAATCTATCTGATTCTTAAACATTCATATGCAATTTCATCTTCTGAATAATACTTAGCAATTATATTACAGATTCTAAAATGTCTCTTGAGTATGATTTAAGTATACTTGTTACCAGATCTCTAGGTTCTAGTTCAGTAATTTCCTCCCAAAATTCCAGTAGTTGTTTCCTATATGGCTCATACAATGGGCATAAAGTCAATAAATGTACCATGTCATCAGGTTCTCTGCTGCATCTACACTCACTTTTTGTGAGATTCATTTTTTGTTGTGAATATATCTTTTAGATTCTGACTACTGAAATATTCAAATCAAAATTGACTTAACAATTTCCTTCTTTTAGGGTTTTTTATTAAGTATTTTTAATTTCATGGTTTATTTTATTTTTGGCTAACCATTGACTCATTTTAAATTGTACAATCCTAAATTTCTTTTAATAAAAATTTCCTTATTCTCATTTTAATTTAATTATGAACATGTTATTTTGGTTTAATAAATATCTCAGTCAAAGAGCCCAGGAATCCATGTGGTTTAATATACTTTTCAACTATTTTTACTTCAGGAAAAATCATATTGTGTTAAAGATAATCAGTTGACTCTTCCAAACAAGTATGAGGTAGTCTAGTTTCCTTCATAGTGTATACTTTTATCCAGTACTTAATTGCTCTGTTTTGGATCAAGCATTCTACTGGCAGTTGCCTGATCTCTGCCCTAACTAGGGCAGAGGATGCTCCTATTGGTAGACCTAGTAGCTTTTTGTAGAACTTATTTAGTATGCTTTCAACTTTAGATTGTGTTTGTATTCCCCAGATCTGAGCTCCATACAGAAGTTGAGTACACATTTTTGCATTTATGACTTTATGGCAGGCCTTTACTGAATTCCCTCCATATTTATAGATACATCTTTCTATTGCAGGAAGAAATCATTTAATTGTGTGTTCTACAGCCATTATATGGTTTTTCCATGAAAGGTTTTGTGTTATTGTTATACCTAAATAACAAAATCTGTCTACTGTCTCAATTTCATTGTGGCCCATCAAATATTTATATTTTTTCTTAAAATCTATACCACATGTCATGAACTTTATTTTTTTCTTAATTAATTTATAATTATATCTTTGTGCATTCTTCCTGGAATGCTATTAACATCTAATCATTTCAAGACGACCAGTAGAAATAAGTACTATATCATCCATAAGATAAATACAGATATGGTTTTTGTCTGATTCTTGGCATATGGAAGTCAGCATTGTAATTTTTTCTCAATATGGTATTAATAAACACATTGAATATCAGTGGAGACAGAGTGCACCCTGCTTCACCCCATGTTCATTGTGAATTTGTCGCTTTTCTTGTCTTTTGCACTAAACTTTACTTGTGTTTCATTATTCTGATATAATTCTTATATTATATTTATAACATGCAAATCTACCTTTAACTGTTTGAGTGTATCCCACAGTAATTGTCTATTTACTTTATCAAATGCAGATTTTAAGTTAATGAATGGCACACAGCATTTAAAACTTGCCATATTTCTTGTTGTGTAATCTGTTTCAATCTTGTGCTTGTTATACTGTCACTAAATGTGTTTGTATATGCGCATATATCTTGCATATTTGGGTTGTATAACAAGTTTCTATAATGCTCCACCCATCTATTTGGTTCAATATGAGTATCTGGTTCTTCTGAATAATCCCATGCCCCCTTGGCCACAAGTAACTAGAATTTTTTTGCTATTTTTAGTTATAACTGCTTCTTCTAATTGTTTCCACAATTGTTGTTTATGTGTCTTTCTGTGTTTTTTTTTATTACTTCACTGTAGTCTTTCTTCAGTTTGTTAAGTGTTTTCCTATTCTCAAAGTTTGGTGAGATCTTTGTTCTTCTTAGTTGCTTTTTCAGATTTTTTTGCATTCCCTATTATATCATGTAGCTCCCTGATTTTTATATATTTTGACTTCCTTTGTAAGCAAATTTGCAATTTGCCTCATTATTGATTCAAATGTGTATAATATATGCTCATTTAAAAGGGGCACCATTATGTACATAATCTATCAACAATTCCTGATTAGCCAGTTCTCTTAAGAAACTTTTGTTTCTATTTTTGCCAATTTATACATTGTTTCCTCCTGACCTAATTGAGATCAAGTTTTCTTACTTTTATTTTGTACCAGATATAGTTTAAGCAGAATTTCAAGACTGCAATGGTCACTATCTGGTAAGTACTTAATTTCCATATCCATACATAGTGGCAACATATTTAGATTGATACAGGCTAGGTCAGTCACAGAAGAGCCCTCAGTCATATATGTAAAGTGCCCTTCCCTATCTGGATGTGTCCTGTCATTTATCAGTACAAAGTTTTTATTTTTTTTTAGTAAGCCACATCCCTTGTCATTTGTTAACTTGTCCTTGAAAGGCCTTTCTTGTTTAATATTTGGAGGGCCAGATATTCAAAAAATAGCACAGCGTGCAATCCAAATAGTGTGGCAATAGTGCAGGAATAGCGCGGAGCTGCGATATGCAAAGGACCGGTTAACATGTGCTAAATGCAATAGCGTGGGGCCAAATGATAATGTATGCAAGGGGCAAAGTGAGGGGCATGGCCTGCATACATGCACCATGGGATATTCAAAGCCATAGAACTGTGTTAGGATGCATAGTATGACATGTAGCGTGGTGCTAGCTACCACCTATAAAAGGCTGGTCTTAACCCAGGTTAAGCCACTGAGGGGGAAGGACCACACCGGGAAGTGGAAATGACAGCAGTGCCAATAGCAGTGATGCTGCCACTGATGGCAGTAGTAGTGGAGGAGGAGGGGGAGGGAGCAGGGCCAACAAGGACCACAGTGCAGGCCAAGGAGACGGTATGCTGCAAACAGGAGTTACTGGTCCAGTGTCTCCTTCAAGACCCTGCCAGATGAGCACATCACTGGCCAGTACAGGATGAACAGGGATATGTTGAGGCAGCTATGTGAATTCCTGTATGAGCAGCTGCACCCCAACACCAGACGCAGCCATGCCATGACAGTAGAGGAGAAGGTGACAGCAGCGATGTGCTTCCTAGCCACAGGAATGTTCTAATGACCAATGGGGGACACCATCAGGGTATTGCAGTCTGCCACCTCATACCTCCTGACCCAGTTCCTTGAAGCTTTCCTGCCACACACTGGGGAGTTCATAGTAGATCCCAGCATGGCAGCAGAGTGCAGAGAAACCATTCAGCAATTCCGAATTGCACACCTACCAGTGGTACTTGGTGCCATTGAGTGCACCCATGTCCCCATCTGTGCACCACCTGGTGATGGCAGTGAGGTGTATGTCAACAGGAAGGGGTACCACTCCATCAATTGCCAGGTGGTGTGCGATGCAACTGGGTGCATCAGCAATGTCTATGTGCAGTGCCCAGAAGTGCCCATAATGCCTTCATCTAGCAACAGTCCCAGTTGTGGGCATACGAGGAAGGCAGAATATCCAGTGGGCCCCTAGTCAGTGCATAGCAGCAACAAGGCACACACACACACACACACACACACACACACCACAGCAGGAGTGGGGATAAGAATGGAAAGTCAAGGAACGGGCCTGGGAGAGCAACACAGGGGGTGCAAGACATCAATGGGCAGACAGCAGAACATTACTAACAGGTGTACATCTCTCAACAGGGGACAGCGCCTATTCCCTGTGACCCTGGCTGCTGACACCAGTACCCTGGCCAGCCACAGTGGCCAATGAGATGTACAATGAGGCATACACCACCACCAGAAGCATCACACAGAGGGCATTTGGCATACTGAAGATGTGCTTCTGATGCCTAGACACATCAGGTGGTGCCCTACAGTATAGGCCTCAGAAGGTGTGCCATATCTTTCTAGCCTGTTGTGTGCTGCACAACATGGCAATGAACCATGGGATACAGGCACCTGAACCTGAGGGACAGCCCAACAGTGACCCAGAGCCAGTGGTCAGGGGGATAGTGGGGCAACTCAAGAGGAAAGATCCTCATATGGCCCACAGGGCCCTGGAGCACAGGGTCATCATCATCAGGACACTAGCACAGGCTAGAGAGTGAGTACATACAGCAAGGCAACAAGACATAGTACAATGGTAAATAGTTTATTATGTACAGACAACTGCAACAGTGCTGACAACCAACAAAGCATGTGCACAACACAGTGATACTGACTGCATGTGTAACGTCAGTGTGATGGGTAGGCTGTGCAGGTCACACATGTGATGAGGACACACAGCCATGGTACAGTGATGTGGGTGATGCCTGATGTGTGACGGCAGTGTGGGAAGGGACACCATGGCTGTGAATGTACAAGTGATGGTGTGTGTGTGTGTGCATGTGACAGCGTGAGTGCAAGTGTGTGCAGGTACGTGGGAGTGCTAGTGTGCACATGTGAGTGTCAACAGTGCACATGTGCATGGCAGTCATGCCTATCTCTGGTGGCTACCACCATGCACATGGTGCACACCACACATGCGGGACACAGAGCCAGGGGTAGTCTGAGCTGAGGACACAGTAGGGGAGGACCATGGTGAGGCTGGGAGGCCAGACCACCTGTGCTCCCACCAACCAGTGGAGCCGGACATAGTGGTTGGATACCCACAGTGGCACTGGGCACCTGCCAATGTGCATGATGTAGTGGTGCTCATACCAGTGTCTGTCCTGCAGCCATGAGTGGCCCACCTGTGGGCCCCTGTGCCACGGGCATGCTGACCCCTTTGCACAGCCTGCTGCCCTCCATGCACCCCATGCAGCACTATGGTGAGATCGACCACCGTGGCCGTGAGCCCAGAAAAGTGTGTGTGTGTGTGTGTGTGTGTGTGCACACTGGTGTTTGCTCAGGTGTGCAGTTTTGCAGGGTACTGGGTTGCATGTGGCACTGGTTGTGGGGCACCTACTATTTGCACTTTGGAAGGGCACAGTGGTCTGGGGGCATGGCTGCCACATGTGCCAGGTAGCAAACATGGTGGTGGCGGTGCATGTGTGGTGTATGCTGTGTCCGGGGGGGACACTGCAGTCATGTCATGTGCAGCCCCGACACATGGCCATGGTGTGTATGTGGTGGGTGTGGCCATTGTGGGTGATGGGACATGCTACAGGACCATCCTGCAGCCTTCATCAGTGCAGTGGGATGCAGGGGTGCTGTCATATGGGCACTGGACAGCCTACCCAGCTGTGTGTTCCTCAAGTCGCTGTGCACATGCGTCCTGCATGGTTGCACCACCCTGCCTACATGCCCTGCATGCCTGGCACACACTCCCCATCATTCCTGGGGTCCACTGTGTGGGTGTCTTCTGCATGCTATCACTGTCCTTGGGCTGTCCTGCATGTACAGTGTCATGGTGGTGGGCATGTATCTTGCTGTGGCACTCGCGGTTCATGCTGTGCATTGTGCTAACACTGCTGTTTCCTCTGTCGACTGTAAAGTGGACCGTGCAGCCCAGTGCAAGGAGAGGGGGCCAGGAGCTGTCACAGGCCACATCCAGAGGCAGCCTGAGGGTGCCAACCATGCAGCAGTAGGCACAGCAGTGTAGCCCCGAGGACAGGGGCCTGTTGCATGAGTACATCTCTTTCTTTATTTATGCTGTGCCTCTGTATTGTGTTGTACTTTCACTGGAATGCCATTGACTGTGCTGGGCATTTGGCTGCCGTGGGCTTTGTGCACTTCTGCTGTGGCTTTGTGCTGTGTTGTGCAACACTGTCCCATGGTGCTGCCATTGTGTGGTTGTCTGGTTGCCATGTCCTGTGGTAGGGGATGGGATGTGGTAGTGTCAGCATGCATGGCTGGCATTGCCATGCTGTCCATGTTCAGTGCTGGCCATGATCGGCTGGTCATCTGCCATGTGGGTGTTCTGACTGCAGGCCACCGCACACATTGCTGTCCATGGGCCATGTGTGGCAGCAGCTGTCGGTACACCCCTGCAGGTGTGTGCCCTGTGGCATGCGTCATCTGCAGGTGGGTTGTGCTCTGGCCTGGGTTGGCTAATGGCCACCACCATTCCTGCAGTGTGCTGCTCCTGCACCCCTGTTGTTTGCTGTTGCACTCTGTTTTCTGGTATATTACTATCTGTCTGTGGGCAGCCTGTCCCAATGTGTGGTCACTCACGTGCATGTTGTTGCATGGCCCTCACCCACTGCCACCCTGGGGACCACTTGTGTGCCTGCTCTGTATCACTGTGTGCAGTGCTGGGGTGGGTTGTGTACACTGTGCCATGGTGCTGTCGAGGCCTGACGTATCCATGTTTATTGAGTATTGGGATGGGGCCTGTGTCTACAGGGCTTGCCCTGTGGGCACCTGTTGGGGTGTGCCTGCCTTTGTGTTCCTCACTTCCACTTGGACATGGCTGTTGGGATATGCTGTCCATCCCTTTATAGTCACCTGTGGCTGCAGTATGCCTCCTAGCTGGTCTCCCATCCTCACCAGCTCCCTCTTCCTCTTGCAGGACCATGCCTATCATCTCTGTGTGTGATCAGACTGGAGGATTCGGAGGGCTTGGAGGATCTCCTGCGGTGCATTGTCTGGCAGCAATGGACACTTATTGAACAGCAGGCAGTCCTAATTTTGGAGACCAGGATGGTGGCAGCTGTCCTGGAGGAGTGTCTGCCAGATCCATCCTCACTCAACCATGATCTTCACCCAATTCCTGATGTCTATCCCCCACCCTTTGTGGACTGCTGTTTATCCCTGGCCTCTGTTCCATTCCCCTGTTTGTGTCCATCTCCCTTCCATTACCATTCTGTAAATATTGTGGATGTGTACATATGTTTTTCTTGCCACTGTATTGTTAGCCTTCGATATCATAGTTGTAGTCCTTTCCTTGCTAGCCTCTTAGTTTTAATGTTCTGTGTTTGGGGGTTGCTTTGACATTTGTGGGGAATGTGCAGTTGGCCTTGTTAGTTTTGTTGGTTCATCCAGTTGTTGTTCACAGATTAGTTATGTTTGTTGTTTATTGTTGTCACTTAGCCTTCATTTCTTGTGTGTACTGTTACTTTGCCATTCTTCTGTTGCTTATTACATTCATGTTCCTACAGTTTACTGTGTCCTGTGTCATTCTTGGGTGCTGCGACATTCACTTCATGTGTACTGCTCCTTGGTTCTCACACATGGGTCCTGGTCACTGCTTGCCATTCACATGCCTGTGTGTCCTTTCCTGGTTCTGCACTGCAGTTTGGACCTGGGACCCTGTTCTGGGCTCTGTTTCATTGCATATGTCCCAGTGCAGGCTGACTCCCATTGCACTGTGTTCCACTGAGTGTTTGCATTGCCTGCCAGGGTGCTATATTCAGTACTGTCTTGTTTGCTATATTCAATGCTGTCCTTATCCTAGCATATTTGCCCTGCTCTCCTGGCCCTGCTTGCCCGGCTTCCTTTGCTTGCTATAGTCAGCTGGTTTTGCACTGGGCTATTCCTTTTGAATATTGCTTTCTGCTCCGAGCTGGTTGCCAGCTGGGCAGTGCTAACTTTCCCCGAGGTTAAGTTTGCCCACCGGGCAGTGCTAATTTTGCCCCGAGGCAGGGTTTAGAATATCTGGCCCAGAGCTTCAAATATGTTCATATCATTCATAGTATCTTCCGATAATCCTGGAAGTTTCCCACTCTAACATTAAAATCTCCCATCAAAATTATATTTACTAGAAGGTTATTTTCTAAAAGCTCTTCTATGATTGTCCCCACCCATCTCATTACATCATCCTTGTAGTATTCATTATTCCTAGGTGGACAATACACATTCAAATTGCCATTTCAATTTTTAGTTGTTTCTTTACCCTATCAATCTTAATTTCTTCAGTAGAGACATCATTTATAAGTTTACAAAATATTAGCAAACCTCCTGTTCCTTTCCCATATTTGTTTAATTTAACAGCCTTTTTATTATAAGTTCTGTACCCATTTAGACTAATTGTGTTTTTTTACCAAGTTTCTTGCAAACCCATATAGTGGACATTTTTTATGTAATCTAAAAAATCAGGGTCTGACAGTTTATCTGCCAAGCCTGATACATTCTACGATACAATTCCTGTTACGTATTCCATATATTTAATCTGATCTTGTTTGCCCTTTTCTCAATTATTTTTCAATCGTTCCCTTCTTCTGTAGCCAAAGTCTCATATCTATTACTTGTTTTCACCTACTTCCATTCAGCAGATTGTACATTGTATCAGTTGTTCTTCAGTTACCCTTATTCTGTCATTTTCACCATACACATATATCTCCAATTTGTCAATTTTCTCAGTTTTTGAGCATAACAATTTATACATTTCTCCTTCTTTCATCCATACTGAAATGTGTCCTTCACTTTCCCATCATACTGCTTTTATTATTTCTTGTTTAATGCTGGCATCTTTAATGCTTATGCCAAGTATTTCTCCCAATTTATTTTGCAAGTTGACTTTGTTTTCTCCACTTGTATGTTTTAATCCAAAAATGGATAAATGCATACTATTATCTTGCCTTTGATCTTGTTTCTTTTTATAAAACTCAGGGAAAAAAGATTGTAAAGTTTTAATTTCTTCCATTATTTTTCCAAATTGTGCCAATTAATTTGTTTCTATTTGTTATAGCGTTCAGTAAAAAGTACTGATTTGTAATCAAAAATACTAGTTTCGAATTAGGCAAAGGTCTAACAATACCCATATGTTCCACTATATGTTTGTTTTCTTCACATACAGTGGATAATACATTTTTGATCATCATATTCAAGTGAGTCTTCTATTTCATTAGGGGTGATACCAGCATTAAACAAGGACAAAACCTAATCAGTACCCAATGTTTTAATTAGGAACTTCCCACATTTTTCCATACATTCATTATGAATTTTATTGGCTTTTATGTCAGTGTTTTCAGTATTTAAGGCAACCTTAAGTCCTATGTTCTCATTTGTCATTTGATCTGTTTTAATTAATTTTCTGTCTTTTTCTTTTACTTTTTCTAGCTCAACTTCCTCATGATTTTGTTTCTCACAAATGTTCCCAGTTCTTACTTTTTTGCACATTCTAGGCGACTTTTCACTTTCTTAATTGCTTCTTCCTTTTTCTCTCCTTCCTTCCTTCCATGCTTCTTTCTTTAGCACTTATTCTTAGCATTCTGTTCATCTTCAGAAGGTGCCTAGTGCCTCTGTACTTTAATTTCCTATTTTATCGTCTGTTTTGTTCTCTCTGACTTTAGTAGTTTCTACTTTCCTATCTTGTTTTTTACCTTCCTTTTTTATTTCTTCAGTAGTTTCCTTTAATCTTTTCCCTTCTTGAACTATTGCAAAGTCTGACGGGGACTTATGTCCTTTTTATTTATTTATTTATTTATTTCAATCTAGGATTACAATACCTTTGAGCTGAGGCTCTTTCACAAAGGTTCCACGTTAGCATGTGCAAGACTCATCATTTTGTTACAAACATATAGTCATTGACTTACAGACATGTAATAACCAGTACAAAGACTTGAGCTATGAGCAAGACAAGGGAAGGGGTGGGTTGGGAGTGAGGTAGGAGATAGAGGGGAAGGAGGTGCAGGGTAAGGGGAGTACAGGAGGTGGTTAGGGTGGGGCAGGAGTGGAGACACTGAGGGAGGTGGGTGAGGGTGGGATACAGTGCAGCCAAGGGGCCTTGTTGAGGGAATATGACAGGTAAGGTGCTAGGGGTGCAAAGACTGATTGTAAGTGCTGGGTGCTGGCGCATGTGCAGCTGGAATGGTGGACATGTTAAGATGGGCAATCACAGGATACAGGAAGTGAGAGACACAGCTTGGACTTGAAGAGGCCAAGTGTTGGAGTGGTCACTATGTAGTTGCCAAGAGAGTTGAGCCAGTTGGATGCCCGATAGGTGAATGACCTTTGTCCTTGGATCATGCGACATTGTGGAATATGTAGTAGGTGGGAACTGGATCTCCTTGGTGACATTCCTATGTCTAGGTTTAAGGAGGGCAGAGACACGAGGTGGGACAAGCCCCATTATAATTTTCTTGGTTGTGATGCAGGTTTGGTGTTTTATCTGTTTGGCCAGTTGAAGCCATCCAGATTGGGAATAAAGGTCACATATGTGGGTACAGCGATGTGAGCCAGTGATGACATGACAGGCCTTATTCAGGGAGGTCGCGATACATTTGAGAGCAGTGGTAGTTGCAGACCCATATATGATAAGATCATAGTCTATGATGTTGATGATGGAGCTTTGAACAGCCACTGACAGTGCTTTTGGGGTTAGGTGTTTCCTGTGCCAGAATAATATGCCTAACCTCACATTGGCAGACTTTGCAACATTGCTGATATGGACAGTGTATGAGAGGTGGGGATCAAGGGTGATGCTGAGATACTTGAACAATTGTGTTTGCTCTAGGATAGCTCCTTGTTCGGTTGCAATGGAGCAGTGGAGTTGTTTGTTTTTGTTGTGGGGGCTGCAGAAGACAATAGACTTTTTCTGATTGAGAAGCAGTTTATGATTTAAGAACCAGGATTCCATGGAGGAGAAGGCCACATTGAAGTTTATTTTGTAATTGGATTGGATCATGGTCCGAGGTGAGGATTCACAGCATCATCAGCGTAGAGAATTATTTGTTCTGGCCAGCTGTCCAGTAGTGAGTTTAAGAATAGGCTGAAGAGCAGGGGTCCCAGAATGGAGCCCTGGGGGACTCCTGAGCGGACTGGTCTAGGGTCCGAGAGTGTATCAGTGCTTCTTACTGTTTGGGACCATTCTTCATGGTAGCTCTTAAACCAGCCAATGGAGTCAGTTAACAGCCCAGTGTTCTGAAGCTGGACAAGCAGGAGGCAGTGATTGATGGTATTGAAGGCTTTAGTTAAGTCAATATAGATTGAGCCTAGTAGTTCACCGGAGTTAAGTGCATTGTGGATTGTGCCAGTGAATTCAAGTAGGGCTTTGGAGGTGCTGTGACTTTTGTGGAGCCTGTGTTGTTGATTGCACAGGATGTTGTACATATCTAGGTATTCTGTGAGCTGGTCTGAGGCGATGCGCTCTAGTGCCTTGGAGAGTGGGGGTAGTAGGAGATAGGTCTGTAGTTATCATGGGCAGTTTGTCACCACTTTTATGGATTGGGTGACAGTGGCAGATTCCATCTGTCTGGGAACTGGCTAAGGCTGAGGGACAGGTTGAGAATTCTGGTCAGAGGACTAAGCACTTCATCAAGTGTGAGAGACAGGATTTTGAGATCGAGGAGTCATTACTGAATCTTGATTTACCAAGGGCTTTGGTAACATATTTTGTACTTGTGAGCCTTGACTGCTTTGAAGTAGAAGAAGGGGATCTGCTGGGGTAATGTTCATTGTGGACAGAGGGCTTCACCATCTTTGAAGTAGTCCTGGGGTAGGACAGGCTGAGTTGGTAAAGGCTTTGTTAAAGGTATCCATAATGGTTTTGGGTTGAGGGTTGTGGTTCCATTGATGTTGAGTATTGATGGGGGTTTGGGTGGATTCCTGGTGAATTCCTTCATGTTCTACCAGAATTCCCAACCATTGCCCCAGAAGTTTGTGAGGGCGTGCTTATAGTAGATGGACTTCATTTGCTGGATGATTTTGGTGCAGTCATTGCAGGCACATTTGTAGTTTTGTATGTTGTTTTACCTTTGAGAGTTTCTGGCCAGCTCCCATAGGTGGTTTCTTGTTTTAAGCATCCTGAGGAGGTCACCTGTGAGCCAAGGGTTACTGAGTGATTTGACTTTGCATTTCTTAATAGAAGCATACATGTCACAGGCCACTGTGAAGATGTTTATGAAGTGGTCAAGGGCAGTGTTTACATTGGTTGCATTGAAGATAGGGGACCAGTCTTGATGGAGGAGGACGTGGGATTTGAGTCGAGGAAGGTGACCATGGAATAGAACCCTGCTGGTGATAGTTTTTGGTGGTTGTTTGATGAATTTAGGTGCAGCTAACAGGGGAGTGGTCACTGAGAGAGTCAGGGGAGGGCATTAGTGTTAGATATCCATGATAGGTGACTGGTAAGGATCCAGTCCAAGAGTGTGCTGGTGCCAGTCCTGTAATTTTCCTGGTTGGTGAGTAAACCATTTGTGTGAGGTTCGCTGCAGTAATGGTATCCTGTGTGCACCAGCATCGGCCGAGGAATTGATGTTGAAGTCGCCTAGGAGGCTGGATTTGGTGTCCGGTGGGAGTGACTTTACAAAGTCAAGAACAGCTGTTAGACAAGTTCCCTGTTCTTTGGGAGGGTTATAGATGGTGACAACAGTGAGGGTTTTGTTTTGGGTTCCAAGGAGGATTCTCACTGGCAGCATCTGAGCAGTTGTGGGTTGGAGTGAGGTAATGATGCGGTACCCCTGTATGGAGTCTTTTAGGTAGAGAGCACAGCCCCCACCTCTTTTGGAGAGGCGATCCAGCCTAAAGACGTTGTAGCCAGGAAGGCTGATTGTATGGTCCGGTACTGATGTCGTGAGCCAGGTTTTGATAACTGCCAGGATGTCAGGGCAGTGTTGGCTGGTGAAGGCCTGTAGGGAATCCATTTTAGGATGGAGGCTGCAGATGTTGATTGATATGAATGAGAGGGCACTCGAAGGCCTGCTCAGATTAGTGGCTTTGGAGCAGAATGGGCCAGGGTTTGGGTGCACGTTGCCTGACAGCATTAGGAGGAGGAGGACTAGCCTCAAGGAGCTGTGGCATATTTCTTTAAGGGAATGCTTTTGCCTGCTAGCATCTCGGGAAATTGCCGAGCATTGAGGAAAGTGGGTGAGGGTAAGCGTAGACAGGGGGGACCAGAGTGAAGGGCTAGGACCAGTGTGGGTGTAGGACAGTTTCATGGTGGTAGGATGGACCCTGGGCAAGAGACAGTGACCAGTGTGCAGCCTGCCTATGTGGAGGAAGGATGTAGCAATGTGGAAGCTGTGGGGGAGGGTGGGAGGGAGCAGTCTTTGGGGCATGCAGTAGGGGAGAAAGACAGGCAAGAAGAAATAGAATAGGGGTAGAGAATGGTGGAGGTGCATGATTAAGGTAGGATTCAGGGTAGGTGGAGGGAGGGGGTTAAGACAGGCTGGCGGGGCTAGGAGAAGGGGGTGGAAGAGCAGTAGCTGGATCAGTGGGAAGTGAGGATACAGCCAGGAAGGCCAGGCAGCCAGGGAGTGGGAGGTGGTGACTAAAAGATGGGGGAGTCCCAAAACAGGTACCCAATGGAGCATGGTGGGGGTGGAGCTACCAGGGTACGTGGAGGAAGGTCTATAAAGTTAAGGTCGGGGGAGGAGGCGGGCATAACATTTTGGCCATTTGCCATACAAATGAATGGGCACAGCAGCCCCGAGCATAGCAAAGTTTTAGCTGGCCAAGAGCCAGTTCGAGCAGGAGGAGGCAAGAGCGCGTCAATCAGGGTGGGGAATTACAGATACCATGGGGCCAATTCGTAGCTCTCAGTAGTCCTGTGGTTCACAGAAGTCTTACCCGTTTGAGAGGATCTCAAGAGTGGGAAGGAAGGTATATAACAAGTAAAACAACTGTGTCTTTCAGAGGGTAGACTTTTTTTTAAATGAAAGAACAAGAATCCCTCTAGTGGCAGGTCTGTATAACCTGCTAATGGAAAACTTCTATTAGACACTTGAAATGTGCTTAGTTCTATCTAAAATCTATTTTTGAAAAGCACCAGATGGTAAAAGCAGGAAAAGTCCTGGCCAATCAAGAGCGGGTTTGTTGGAAGCACCATATTCCGATTGGCTGCACTGTCCAGTACCTTCCAAGGAGCTGCAGGCAGGCATCCTGGTCTCGGTCGGTGGTTGAATGGGTGCCGACCGACCATGGGAGCTGAAGCAGCCCGTTCAAAGAGCAGGCAGCTGGAGAGATGAAAAAATAGTGGGTTTAAATAGCATAGAGGTAGGATAGGCTTAGATTGAGCAGTTAGCAAGACAAAGGAGAGTTAGACTTTTTTAACACCAAAGCAGAGTGCTTGGATGGGGAGAGGTGCAGGAGCAAGGAAACAGAAGAGCTGTAAGCACTTTAAAACAGTAGCAGAAATTACAATCCAGCTAATACAGTTGAAAAACTTCTGTTAGACACTTGAAATGTGTTTAGTTCTATCTAAAATCTATTTGTAAAAAGCACTAGGTGGCAAAAGCAGGGGAAAAGTCCTGGCCAGTCAGAGCGGTTTTGCTGGAAGTGCCCATGTTCCGATTGGCTGTGCTGTCGCCATACTTTCCAAGGAGCAGCAGGCTGGTGTCCTGGTCTCGGTCGGTAGCTGACTGGGTGCCGACCGACCATGGGGGAGCTGAAGCAGCCCCATTCAAAGGCAGGCAGCTGGAGAGAAGAAAAAATAGTGGGGTTTAAATAGTATAGAGGTAGGATGGGTTTAGATTGAGCAGTTTAGCAAGACAAAGGAGAGTTAGACTTTTTGGCACCAAAGCAGAGTGCTTGGATGGAGGGAGGTGCAGGAGCAAGGAAACAGAAGAGCTGTAAGCACTTTAAAACATTAGTAGAAATTACAATCCAGCTAATACAGTTGAAAACTTCTATAAGACACTTGAAATGTGCTTAGTTCTATCTGAAATCTATTTGTAAAAGTGCCAGGTGGCAAAAGCAGAGAAAGGTCTGGGCCAATCACAGCGGGTTTGCTGGAAACACCGTGTTCCAATTGGCTGTGCTGTTGCTGTACCTTCAAGGAGCTGCAGGCGGGCATCCTGGTCTCAGTCGGTGGCTGGCTGGGTGCACGCCTGACCATGGGGAGCTGAAGCAGCCTGTTAAGGGTAGACAGCTTCCAAGAAGCTGCAGGCAGGCGTCCTGGTCTCAGTTGGTGGCTGGCTGGGTGGCGGCTGACCGTGGGGGAGCTGAAGCAGCCCTGTGCAAGGGCAGGCAGCTTCCAAGGAGTTGTAGGTGAGCATCTTGACGTCGGTTGGTGGCTGACTGAGTGCCGGCTGACCCTGGGGGAATTGAAGCAGCCCCATTCAAGGGCAGGCAGCTTTCAAGGAGCTGCAGGCGGGCATCCTGGTCTCGGTCAGTGGCTGGCTGGGTGCTGGCTGAGCATGTGGGAGCTGAAGCAGCCCCATTCAAGGGCAATTCTTTACATATGATATCTTCTCTGTAAAGTTCTTGAGGGAGCATTATAAGTTCTGATTCTTGCTCCTTATTGTCATTATCTAGATCGCTATCATACTCATAGATGTATCATCTTCCCTTTGTGTGATGTTCATATTATGATTCTTCCCATTAGATCATTGGTGGGATCTATCTGCTTCATACACATAATATTCCAGGGAATTATTAAAAACTCCTTTTTCTGCTTCTTTTTCTATTTCTCTTTCTTTCATTGCCTGATTATCTATTATATCCATCTCACCTGGATCTAAATTGTAAGTTTCCTTTAGCTGCTTGAGAATTCTTCTTTTCTCAATGCAAATTGCTTTAGTAAATTCCACATCCTGTTTAATAGTCATAATTTGTTTAAAAAGTAATATGGTTTCCTGAAATAAATCACTAAGGGCCAGATATTCAAAACTTTGCCCAGGGGCTAAATTAGCATTGCCCGGTGGGCAAACTTAGCCTGGAGCACAGAGCAAGCTATATTGAAATGGAAATAGCCCGGTGCTAATCCTGCTGAATATTGCAGGCTAAGGAAGCCGGGAAAACTGGTCTGGGAGTGCAGGGCAAACATAGCCCAGGAATAAGACAGCACTGAATAAAGCAACCAGAAAGTGCAACCCACAACAACAACACAGTGCACAGCAATGTGAGGGCAGGTACAGATGACCTATATGGCCAATGTGTGTGCCAGCAAATGCATGGACTCAGTACAGCTGCAGGAAGCAGCAGATGTGAAAGAACAGTGATCAAAACTGTATATTATTCCCCGTACCGTTAGTGCTGCGCTAACACATTAGCGCGGCATTAGCGTGGAGCTAAACAGTTAGCCGGGGCAAACACGTTTGCCGAACTAAAATATGCCATATCCACAGTGCCATGCAAATGAGTCTACTTAGGTAGTCTCCGGCAAACAACCAGATTAGTATCTCATTATACCCTGATTTGTATGCAGTTTTCCCAGCATTACTGCAGGGTCCCACAGAGCCACCTGTAGGTCAGTCTGGAAGTACAGGGGCTGACCAGATCCAACTGCAGCTCCACCTGTAGGTCAGTCTGGCAGTGCACAATGATAGCTGCAGGCTACATGTAAACAGTACAGCATAGCATAGCATATTGTACCCCAGGGGATAAGACAGCATAGGCACAGGTGGTGGTGGTGCTGCATGCAACTGTCACACTGTAGGGCATGCTACAGTGCACAGCAGACACTACAGTAGCAAGGGGGCCAGTAGTGTGAGGGACACAGCATTGCCTATGGTGTGTAGGGCAGTGATGATGACTGCACTGTACATAGTGATAAGCCCAACCTGCAGGTGTTTACTTAAAGTGGACATTACTGTTACACTGTTGTGTGACCCACAGATGCTATACCTGCGGCATTGGATGCTCACAGTGACATGTACATTTCTGGCTTTGTGTGCTGTGGCAGTTGTACAGCTGTGCAGTATGTGGCTGGGGGGCATATATTATCCGAAAGGCATACTAGTGTTGGGGGTATTCCCAATACTGGCCCATGTGCACTGCATGATGTGTCCCAGCCTTGTGGCCACACCTGGTCTGTGGCACAGCCTCGCCACCCATACACACTTCCCTCAACATCCTCCATGCCCACAGTGCTGCATGTGTGTGCTGGCATCTGTTTGTGTCCACAGATGTGTGGTCCACAGGTGTGTGCTGTATGGCCACACTGCCATGCTGTCCACTGGTGGCAGGGTCACCACTTACTGCCTGGCATGGCTGGGACTGGTGGCAGATGATGGCATCATTGTGATGCCATCGGTTAGCAGCATGCTTCCTCTATGTTTGGCTTTATCTATGTGTCATATTTATTTGTTAGGGTCGCACAAAACCCGTGCTAAACCCGGGCAAACACCGTGCAAAGCCAAAGTGTCGTGCAAAGCTGATTGCCCAGGATAAGACAAGCTTTTCCTGGGCGGTAATTTGCACCGCGCTAAGTGTCGCGCTAAGTCATGCAAAACCACTTAGCGCGGTGCTAGTTGCTGAATATAGCATTGCGCCTGTATTCATGTCAATTTGCCCCTTGCATACATTGTAATCTTGCCCGGCGCTAATGCAGTTTGCTCGCACTATTTGGCCTTTTGAATATAGCAGACCCGCGCTAATCCCGCGCCTAAACCTACACAAACGGTTTTTGCCCGGTGCAAAGTTTTGAGTATCTAGCACTAAGTGTTATAACTATATAATTACTGGACAGCGCTTTTTCCCATAGGGAAACCCGGTTATAATTTGCCGTTATAACCAGCTCGGCTGGTTATAACAGCAAACACGCGCCAGGTTTCCCTTGGAACAGCCATCCCTCAGTCGCTGTTCTCCGACGTTCACCTTCACTGACGGAATCCCACGGCACAGCACACTTCCTGGTCCCTCATATTCAGGGAAACAAACTCTTCATAAAGGAAGCATTCCACAGCTCAGCAACTGCTGTTCGCCAATAAGCTTAAACAAAAATAGCATACTTGCTGTGACTTACAAAATTAGCTATTTACTGTAAATTCTCATACCACAGACCACAACAGCACAGACTCCTGAGTAGTCTGTCACTGCCTCACCACCAGTCTACTGCCTGATTTTTTACAATTGCTGAGGTGAAAAAAAAAGTGCAGGCCAGCAATTATAAAAACAAAATATGGGGTGGTGTGTAAAACTCCGATTTACACACACACCCTCATTGTGAGATGCATTTCATAAACCCCTGGGCTTCGCCCTGGGGGTTTATGTAGCATCCACACAACTCAGAGTGTGTGTAAAATCTGGAATTACACACCACCCCATTATTATTCTCTATATTTTGCTATCCCATTCACCTCTAGTGTATACTGACTGCAAGTACTCATTAGTTGTGCTTGATTATTTCCTTGCCAAAAATAATTAGTATTCTCTCTTCTACAGTATCTGAATGAATTTCTATATCTATATACATTTAATTTAATTTCCTCATTCTTGTTCTTGCACCTGTTCTTTCTTTCCCATCAGACTGCTTTTTCCTATTCTGATGAATTGGTGGGGGTCACTAACTGCTTTATTTAATATACTTAAGTTCTCAAAAACATCTGTGAAATCCACATTTCCTTTTACATTGTCCTTAGTATTTTCTTTGAATACCTTAATCTGCATCTGTGTATGACTCTCTATGTACAGTAACTCCATTCTTTCCTCAGTAGATTTATTTCCATCTATTAGGCTGTCATTACATCCTGTTATTTACATAACTATCCCTTCATTAGTTTCTGTATAACTATTGATGTATTTTACTATTGGGGTAGATGTTGCTGCTACTAATATAGTGGATCTTCCCCCCTTTTTATTTATTTTACCCTTTTTATTTATTTTACCCTTTTTGTTTATTTTTAGCACTTACTTTCTTTTGCATATTTTTGCATTTTGTTTAGCATTGCTAATGCCAGTTTTCTTAACGATCATGGATTTTTTCCCGTATATGTATCCCCCTATTCCAGACTCTTATGTTTTGGTTCTTTAACCATCATTTTCCCACTTCTCCTCACAGCTGACACATTAGAAGCAAGGGAAGAACAATCTAATTAAATAAATAATAAAATAAAAACAGAGAGAAGAATAAACAAGGACCAAAACACAATGCAATGTATGTATGTATTAGTTACATTTAAATCCAGTGTAATGACCCACAATGTCCCATTATTAATTCCATGGTGCAGCTTGTGCTTCAGTTATTATAGGTTCAATGTTTTAAATAAGCACTATTAATAAATTCTGATAATACCATAAATCACAAAGTCTCAAGGTCAAAACACGATCCTCAGGTTCTCAGCTTCTCAGATTCAAATAGCTCTGATGTTCAGCAGGTCTCAAGTCCCTAGTCCCTAGTAAATAAGATGTTTTTTAGAAACATAGACTTTGATGGCAGACAAGGACCGCTTGGCCCACCTAGTCTGCCCATTTGCATACCTACAGGATATGCTGCAGATCCTAGTTTTTGTACCTTTTTATGTTGGCTTGCACCCACATGCGGAAGCAATGTCTTGCAGTAGTAGCACTGTACTAGAACTTTCAAAGGTGTGTCAGTGTTGTGGCGAATCCAGGGAATGCTGTGTCAGTGTGACCCTCAGCCGCCAACCAGTGAGCATATGCTGCCAATGACAGCAGTTTCAGAGACTGCCACCAACTGAAAACAAATCTACCACTGCAGTGAGAGACAGACCTCGTTGTTGCAGCAGCAGATCTGGCACACCTCCATTATGTGCCATTCCTTGTGAAACATTTCAATAAACATGGTGGCGGCCCAATCCCTAGAAAGCTGACTTGGGGTGCCCAATCCCTCTGTCAGCATGCCCCCTCCCCAGTGCAATTTGTTTGCAGACGGGGGTGCCCAATCTCCATTGGCATAATGTCCCCCCAGTTTCATGTGTCTGCTGATGGGGGGTGCCCAATCCCCCTCATGCCCCCCAACACAGACATGCTTTCTTTGTCAGTGAAGTGCCCAGTCCCCATTGACTTCAGCCCCCCCCAAAAAATGGTGGCACACTGGGAACCCTCCCCAGTGTGCCCAAATGTAATTTGTGTAACCTGTAAAAAAACCCTTCCCCAAAGTTTTTTTTTTCTTTTTTCCGGTAAACAAGAAAACGGTTCCTCATTGTTATGATGCCCCTCCTTCTCCAATCTGCACCTACTTTCTGTGCACCCCCCTTCCCGCACCCCTTTCACCCATACTATCTCTAGAGGCCCAGTGCAGTAATTTTCAGTGGACTGGGAGACATCTGAACTCTTCAAAAGCCGACCGTGAACTGAAGAAAATCAAGGTAAGTTGTATAATGGCATCAATGGGGGGTTCAACTGAGGTGGATATCTCAGCCATGTTTTTGACTTTTGGCTCCAAAATTTCAACATGGGGTTCTTGGGACTCCACCTCATGAAATCAGTCACTGTCATTTCATTATTTGGTCCCAAAAGGTGATTTCTGCAGTCACTCTTCTGAATCACCTTTTTGGTCTGAGTAATGAAATGTCAGTGCCACTATTCATGAGATGGGGTCCCAAAAGCCTATGTTGCAAATTTGTGAAAAAGTCAAAAAAAATGACTGTGTTATGAGCATGCGTTGTGCAGTTTCTGCAGTCTCGTAACTTTGAGAATTTTTAATATTTCTCCAGATTTTTAGTATTGCCATTTTACACACCTCCTTATGAACTATATAGTTGTAATTTTTCACATCCTGCCTGAAATGTGTTTTGCAGAATGAGTGCGGTCACTGTGGCAAATCAATGTTCAGGACGGTTAAGAAAATCACAGTGACACTGTTTGTGAGTGGAGGTCTCAAAATGCCCATGTTGAAAATTTGGTGAAAAAATTCAAAAATTATCACATTACAGGTGTCGTTGTGCAGTATCTATGCATGCTTGTACTTTTGCACATTTTTCAAATTTTTCTCAGATTTTCAACAATGCTATTTTTACACCTCCTCATGAGCAGTACAGCTGTCATTTTCCCATCCTACCTGAAATGTGTTTCCACATGTGGCTCCCAATGGTGCAGTTGCTGTGCTAAATCTCCTTTCAGGATTGAGTAATAAAATGATGGTGCCACTGTTCATGAGGGGGAATATAAATAACCAATGTTGAAAATTTAGGATAATATCAACAAACACCTAGGCCATTAAGGTTTCCAACCATACACCCACCCTGTAGCGACTGACTGGCATCGGGGGATGTAACTTGGGTTTGTCAGCCATAATATTTGCAGAATTGTATCCCCACCCTACAGCCACTGACAGGCATTGAGGTGTGCCTTGGGTTCTGTCACCCTAACGTTCACCCCATTCTGCTATATTGCACCCATCTCAGCTTATTTCCTTATGGAATGGAGTGAGCATAAGTTGAAGACCCCAATACACACACTGACACCTGTCACTCTCTGCAGGGTTGGGTGAGTTGGAATGGTGTAATAGTTATGACCGACCCAAAGCCCCACTCCCAGCGCCTTTCAGTCTCTGTTGCAGGGGTGTTGGCGGTACTTCAATACTTCACTGCCATTCCTATTTTGCATTTCTAACTTCTGCACTACCAATGCCAATGCCAGCAAGCCAACATTTGGCATTGACAAATGCTTGTTCTATGATGTTTTTGTGCTTCCTGAGATCTTTTTGCTTTCTCTTTCCACACTGTATCCATGACAATAAAGTATTCTCATTCCAAATGTTCTCAATCTGGGTTCTTTCAAAAAGAGAAATATGCACTTTGTAGTCTCTTGGTCGTGTTTCCAAAGCCTTCTTTCTAGGACAAATGTTTTCCAAATTAGTTCTTACACCTCATAGAGTTTCAGGGTAAGTGACAGACAACACTTTAAAATTAGAGACAGAGAAAACAATAATGTAACAAATAACTGGTATCCAGTTCTCTCACCTTAATTTACTAAATCACAGATCTAATCCTTTTATAGTATCCTGATATAGTATGTAATCTAATGATCCTTAACTAAAAAAATCTGAATTAAATACCACACACCATGATATCATGTATCTGTTTAAAATTATTTAATATTGCAGTGATCCCAAGGAAATAAAAATATGATACAAATACTAATATTATTAGTTAATATATATATATATTCAGTTTCCCACCTTATATAAAGAAAAATCACACCTACTGTTTCTATTAGAAACACTGTCTTACCACAGCTGTAAAAAAGAAATAAAACCCTTTTCTAGATACTAATATGCCCAGGCTGCTTAGTCCCATTTATCCCAAGAAACCACCACTTTACTGCTTTTCAGCAGTTTTACACCTGATGAGACAGGCAAGGCTAGTGAGACTGTACTCTCTGAGTATGCTTTCATATCAAATAATATAAACTGAAACAAATGCTAGTTTATAGTAGTCACTCTTCACAGTATGGCTCACTCTGTCTTGCTCAGAGTAGCCTCAGCAATGCTGATTCTGGCGTTCTGAACACCAAGAGATTACACATGTATTTTATCATCCCTTAGACCACGTGATCTAGTAGCACAAAGTTTAAACCTAAACTAGTGAAAAACATTAAATAATATCGGTAACCTAAAATGCCTTAAAATACAGAAACGTACCAAGTGCTTCACTAAATCTTATTAAAAAAAGAAAAAGGGGTACACCCATGGCACATAAGGCACACATAACACCCATAGCAAAGAAAGCATGCAATAAAGCACATGAATTCAATATTTTCAATATTTTCATCAAGTGAATAAAATATCTCTCTGAAAAAAATTCTTGTAACATCCTTAGGTTTAGCTTCCAAATTCCAACCATTCTGTTGACTGATGCAGTTTTATTCAAACTCTCTTCTCCTTAGTTTTAGCCACCCTATTGGCCTCTCTGTTCTTCCTGACTTCTGCAGCTCCACCATGGCTGCTTTTCTCCTGCAGGGCACAGAGATCACAAGGAGAGAAACCACAGACTGGAGGACACAATACGTTGTTTTGGAAAGACTACACTGCTTTAGGTACTGATGGCATACCTTTTAAAAATAAAAACAAGCCTTGTGTAGTCCTGCTGCTCGCAGTTTCTGCTCAGCTGCAAGTGTGCATAGCAATCCTCCTCCTCCATCGACTAAAGCAAGACTGCATAGGATTAATCTGTACTCATGGCTAGACTCATCAGCTGATGAACAGTAGCTGCAGAGCAACTAAGCTGGCTTTTTGGATAAGAGTCACTAGACAAGTTGGAAATAAGCTGCAGACTTAATACTTTGATGGAATTGTTAACCGTTTAGACCTTTTAAACAAAAGTAAGTAAGTTCTTTAGGCACCTAAATTTTGGCAAGTAAAATTTTAGATTTTGGATATAAATGGATCCTCAGGGAGTTTTTTTGCTGTGTCTCGAGCTCTTGATAGCCATAGTAAAATCTTAACTATAAGAGTGTAATTTGAGTTTTAAAAAAAGGAAATACTTAAGCATTCACACCATCTATTTTTTAGTGTCTCTTTCCTGGTTGTGGTTACCTAATAACAGTTGCCTCTGAAGTGAGACTTCCCATTTGAGCTTGCTGGAAATAAAAGTTTCAGTGCTACCAGTATATTTTGAAAATATTTGAAGTGCTTGGTTTACTGACCAGGACCTTATGAATACTGAGACCTGTGACTTGACTTTAAATCATGCAGAGGGTTACACAGTCAGCATGAAACTCAAAGGCAGTCTAGGTTACAGTTTGGAACTGAAGCAAGCTAAAGTCACCAATGACGATAAGACTTTAAAGTGACTTTTACAGAGCCCACTCATCAGTTCTACTAAATAAGAAGCTGTAGTTTGTGAACTTAAACACATTGACTACAAGCTACTTTGATTCCCCTGCCTCCTCCTCTTGGAACAGTACATCTGAGGCCATTTATGCTTGATGGAGGACTTTGTGTATGCATTGATACCTATGAAAGCATTCATTGAAGAAGCTTTTGAAGATTTAATAATCTCTATTAAGACTTTAAATCCAGGAAGCTCCAGTGAGGAGCATTTTGTATCTGTTGATTCTTAGATCATAATATTTATATTATATTATTATTTTTGTTGTGCTACTACTGTTGCCACTTTCTACTGATATGGTTAGTGCTAAGAGCAGTAAAATATTATCCCAGTTCTCTTACTATCATTGTTGTAAAATAAAAAAGAACAGAGGGGAATAAGGCTAAAGTTAGCTCTGTTAAAAGTAATATCCTCCAAAGGAATGAAGAATGAACATGGCTAAGCCTAAGATTACTGGGATTTTGGACTGTGCAACCTCCACTGCCCTCATTGCTCCTACTGATTCCATGTGAAAAGGGTGAATTCAGAATTCCGAATGCCGTTACAGCAACTCCACATTGCCGAAATTCAATTTTGGCAATGTGGAATCCTAATGACCAGTGAATGCAGTGCAAAAATCATGTTTTTTACTTGTATGCTGGGGCTTCACCGCTACACCACCTAAATTTCAGATTCTCAATTCAGGGGGTGCAAGTTGGGATGCATCTGCCTGCCAAAAAAAAAAAAAGCATACCTGTCTCGGGCCAGGCACAACAAAAACCTGCCAGTGCCCAGTCCTGAACCCTTCATCCCCACCACCCCAGGCCAGCACCCACCGCTCCACATCACAATGTCAGCTCAGTGGTAACCTGCAGCACCACTTCTCACAAACCCTCCAACCCCACACTCAGTGCACTTGCACCCCCCTGCACACATATACATGTGTGATATCCTGTCATTGTTTTGTGAACCCTCCCTATCCAGTCGCCAACTCCACACCCTTGCCATTGGGGCAGTTGCTGCAAGTGGGCTGCTGTTTCAGCAGGGACCCACTTGCGGTCTGCCCATATCACAGGATACCACTCCTAGTATGTTGGATGATCAGGGATTGTCTCTTAGGTCTGAAAATGAAAATCTCAAATTAACTTAGAGGGTATCTGAAGGTTCTACTGAAGGTATTTCTTTACTAAATCAAATCTGAGTTTTGAATTAGATATCTCTTGTACTAATTTAACATATTCCCATATTAATGATGCACAGGTGTTCCAATTCATTTTACTCCCATCCCAAGGCTGACTTTTGAACAACTCTTTAAATGAGCTGTGAATGTCTGTCTTTTGTCCCCATGGGTGTAGAACCTGGAAAAACACCTGTTCTGAGCACCTCTTATACTCCAAATAATTTAGCATTATTGATCTGGGAGCTTAGTGTTACTATTACTGGACTCAAAAAAATTGACTGCTGTTAACTCTCTCCCGGGAGGAGCAACTACTTGTGCAATTTTTAGAGATGATTTGTCCATAATCCCAGAAATACTATCTGCTGATACTTCTGAATTTGACTGGAAGCCACTTGAATCTAAAAAAAGGAACCCCCCTTCAGAATGTAAAAATTATGTATATGTGCAAAATTTTATTTCCTCTTTTCCTTTCTAAATTATAAATCATAAAAAAACCTTACTATGCAAATATAGTTGTACTTGAAAATATGTGTGCTATAAAGGAGGAACTGATGAGTCTTTGGGCTGATGTTATTCATAATCAGGCCATGCTTCCACAGTTAAAAGAAATAATGAATACAGGAAAGTTTTCATATGTATGCCCTCCTATTCTTTGAAGTACATCATGCAATGGACCTTACTGTTTATGTTTGTATTCTCCCTACTTCCACCTCCCCAGTGAGCATCTGGAATTGAGCAGTAGGCTGCTCAGCATGACTCCCTGATTAAATGCTTAAATAAATAATAAATAAATAAATAAAATATGGCCAAAATGCTCTTGTGAACAACACTGATGCTGAATATCCTTGCTGTAAAAAACAAAATATTCAAGTTAATCCTTCCTGTTTCCTAGAGAAGAATCCCTTATACTTGTTGACACACTAGACACAAAGGATATGAGAAGTAAAAATAAAATTGGAAGGACTAATAATAGAAAACTAATCAAGGCAATCAAAGGAGGTAAAGTTACAAGACCCAAAAATAAGAAAGCTATTATTGGTCATTCAGTAGAAGAGGCTTCCAAACATGATAACTGGGGCTCCTCTTCCCCCAGCTCTATTAACAATAAATATGAGCTTCTGGAGGTAGAGAAAACCCAAATTCTCATTTACCTCCTTTATTGGAGCAATCTGTAATTTTAATCACCAATGCAGGTGGTTCCAGGAAAACGCTGTCTTAGAAAAGCAAATAAGGTATGAACTTTTTTAAGTTCTTGAAAGAGAGTTCTTAAGATAATTGTGGTATCAAGACATACTAAATGCAGTGTTGTTTATGTTTACTGCATCTAGATACTAAAAATGAAGAGATGTCCTGTAAACATTTTGAGCATTGTTTTCCTGCTTCACCATGGTTAGTCTATAAAAACTTTGAGTTTTTCTACTCCTTAAAGTCAGTACTAGAAACAATGATTGAATCAATATATCTATATATATACACACACATATATATATGTATATATATATAGATATAGATATCGTCTTTCTGTCCACATGCTGTGAGACACTGCTATGGTGTGAGACTGTTTTGGCAGAAGTGTTGGATCTCTCATGCTGAAGCTATTGCCTGATAATTATTTTAAGCAGACACCTAGCCTAGCTATTGGGGAACAGTAATATGGGCTCTTCAGGGATAGAGAAAGTGACATCCTGAATGCCTTATAGTGTTTGGGCCAGTATAGTGCTGAGTTTAATTTCATTTTTAGCAATGGACAATGAATTCTCCTACTTAAAGTGTGCAGCTCTTAGATTTTAACTTGAATTGGCAGTGTGATCTGAGTGGACTGCCAGACTCCCCACTAGAACAGCTGACTATCACGGACTTTGGGACCAGGGCTTTGAAGCAGCGCTCCATGCAAGCACATGGTCATCGCTCATGAAAACTCTTGCAAAGTCATGTGCATCTAGCACATGTTTAGCTTGTTTGGAGGGGTAGTGGGGTGAACCAGTAAGTATTACTGTTAACCTGCTCAGATCAAGATCCAGTTGTTCAAGTTAATATGGGTGACACAATTCGGACCTTGTCTGGGGGGTGGGGCATAAAGTGTAGTAAATGCCTGATGTTTATATTAACTGAGGCACATATTGTTAATGAGGGATTTTGCTGCATAAAGTGCTACAAACTAATTGGTTTAGAAAAAGAAATAACAGCTATAAAAACTAAATGTGCAACAACAAGTAGTGTTGCTTTAAGGGTAGCCCAGTTAGGATCAGTTGAAATTGGAGTACAAACTGACGTATGTTCTTTAATGAATAAGGATGTTCATGCTCAATGGCAGTTGACTGTTTCTAGTATAAGCACCCAAACAGAACCATGTGAACAACCGAATGTATTAAGAGTGGTACAGATAGGAACAAATGAATTCAGAGTACAAACTGAAGTATGTCTGTTAAGGAGTATGAATGTCCAAGCAATACCAATGTTGACTATTATTAGTATATGCACTCAAACAGACCCTTATGAACAGTCTAGTGTAATAAATGATGCCATTACCCAGGATATAGTAATGTATGGAAAGAGGCAAAGAAACAAGGATTCAGATGACTGTGCTTGTAGTTCAAATGATTGGACACTAGTTGAAAGTCATAGGAAATCACAAAGAGGATGTAGGGCTATGGAATTTGGCTGCCCACCAGCAATACATTTTATTGTTTAAATAATGTTGAGCCTTTATGAGATGCAACTGAAAAGCTACCGATAAAAAAACATCTTGCACTAGCCTCCAGTCTACTTCGTCACCAGAAGTTCATCCCATATCAAACTTTGATAAGGAAAGCAGTGAGATTGCTCAATCAAATCCAATTGTTACCTCAGTTGTAGAGCACATAAGTACTATTAATGATTTTCCTAGGAATGTGCTGATAACATCCTTCAACACTAGCTTATCGATCAAGGCAATAGTACAATATTACCTGAAGCAACATCAGGAAATAAAAATAGATCAGATATTTCCTCATCAAATTGTGCTACTGATGGGGTAGTTAGGGTTAATATACTAGCCAATAGTATTGATGATCCTGTAGCTAAACCGATGGAGATTCATAACCAAATTGAAGGACCATGTAATCTGATATACAGTGTCAGATTTATGTATTGGGAGACTCTGTGATTAAACACATTGATAAGTTGGTCTATAATCCTGATAAGGCAAATTGAACATGTTCCAGTTACAGGGGGGGGCAAAAATATCTGACCTGACAACTATGATTGATACGATTTTGAAGAATGCAGGAGATAGACCATTGGAAATAATACACACTGACTCAAATAATATTAATCAAAATAGCATAGAAGACATTAAAAGAGAGTTTGAAACCCTAAGTAAATATCTTGTAGCCAAAGGTTGTGATGTGACTTTCTCAGAAGTTCTTCCAGTCCCTAGAGCCTCATTGTATTTAACTAATAAGATTAAGGAGGTGAATAATTGGCTTATAGCATGGTGTTTAAGGAGTGGATATTCTTGCTTAACTCATTGGGAAAATTTTGACAGTCACCCTAATATATATATTGCGGGGATGGTTTACATTTAAGTGAAGGTGAAAGTAGTTTACTGGGAAAGAAAATTGCAGTACATATAAAAAATTGTTTAAACTAGGCTCGTTGGGGGAAGGGTGATATTTGGTGGTTTAGACAGAGGTATTCATTTTGGAAAAGTCTCCAACAAACAAAAGCTTAGTAATTATAACATCATACTAATTAATGCTAGGAGTTTCAATGTTGTTAAGAAGAGTGAACTTGAAATACTTATAAAACATCTTGACTTACACATGGTGGCTATAACAGAAACATTGTGGGATGACACCTCAAATTGCATAAAGGAAATTCCAGGATTTAAACTATATAACACTGATAGCGGGGTGTAGAATAGGAGTGGGGTCTGTATGTATGTGTCAAGCAAACTTCCATCCCATTTAGTTCAGCATCCCAAATTAATGACTAGTAATTTAGAAACTATATGGGTCCAATTAGAACTACAGGGTCATTCTCTTATTATTCTGGGAAATTGTTATAGGCCTCCTTCTTGTGATTATAGGGACACAGTTGCTCTCTGTTCAGAAATTAATGAAGTATCAGCCCAGGGCAATGTCATTATAGTGGGAGATTTTAATCTTCCGGGTATTGATTGGGCTAACCTTAGAGCAAAGTCCAAAACTGAAACCCTTTTCTTAGATAATATTATAAACTATAATTGTGAGCAGATAGTCATGGAGCCTACTAGAGGCTCCAATACTTTGGACTTAATAGTAATTAATATTGGTCACCTCATTAAGAATATTACAATTCTTCCACCTCTAGGTAACAGTGATCATAATATGATTACATGTTCCCTGGGTTGTATCGTCTCCAATTCTGGGAATGCTAAAACCAAAATAAGGATATAGATCAAGACCAATTTAGCACTTGTTATTAATCATCTTAGTAACATTGATTGGAGTAATCATTTACTTGATTTGGGGACTGAAGAAGCTTGGAAATATTTCAAGGATATAATAACACTGGCTGTGGACGTGTCTGCCCTACTAATAAATAAATACAATAACGTGGGTAAGATACTGAATTAGATAACTAATGATATTAGGAAGACACTTAAATTGAAACTTAATGCATATAGGAAATTCAAAAAGCATCCATCTCATACAAAAAAGGTTAAATATATTACTAAACAGAAAGAACTAAACAAAATGATCAGGAGGGCTAGATATAATATGGAGTTTAAAATAGCCCATAGTAAAGATGTTAAGTTGTTACATTCCTACCTTAACACTAATAATTTGTCATCCAATACTTTAGATATAGCTAATGTTAATGGCAATAGTACTACTGATCCTGTTGAAAAAGTTTTAATAACTATTTTGCATCATCATTCTTCAGTCCCAGCTTAGTTAATCCTGATGTTTCCACTGATGTTATAAGAAACACATACATTTTTTCAGAAGATGATGTGAGATTAGAATTACAGAAGGTTAGCACTTCAACCACTCTGGGCCCTGTAATATCGTCCTATGTTATGTTTATCTGGTTCCCATATACTTGCTACCACGTGACAATAATTTTAATAAGTCCTGGAAAGTGGGATTGTACCACTGCTTTGGAAACTGTCTATAGTGACTCGATATTTAAGAAAGGTTCCAGAAATAAACTGAAAATTATAGACCATCCCATGTAAAATAATGAAAGATTAATTAAAATGCATTGGAACAGGAGAAAATTACATTAAACATTATGGGTAATATGCAGCATGGGTTCCAAAGGGAAGTCTTGCACAACAAACCTGCTTTCATTTTATGATAAGTGAAAGCTTGTATAGAGATGATGCATCTGATGTGATATTGTTAGACTTTCAAAAGCTTTTGACAGGTTACCTCATGCTAATCTGGTTAGCAACTGGGTTTTAGTAACTCACTAATAAGATGGATTAATAACTGGCTCAAGAACAGACTCAAATGGTCAGACTTAATAACTCATTATCTGACAAGAAGGAGGTCACTGGTGGGTTCTGCAGGGTCAGTTTTGGGGCCCAGTCCTCTTTGGTATTTATATTAGTGACATTCAACAAAATACTAAAAATAGATTGGTCAAATTTGCTGATGACTTGAAGTTGGGTGGGAGGTAGATACATTCAATAAGCATTTAACTTTGGTTAATGATTTAAATCAACTCATGGAATGGGCAACAATAAATGTGATGCAGTTTAATGCTGATAAATATGTTGTCCTACATTTCGGATTGAAAAATCAAAACTATAAATATATCCTAGGAAATGAGATATTAGCATGGTAACATCGGAACAAGGCTTAGGGTCACAATAAATAATTTATTTACTATTACAGAACACTGTCCACAGCTGTCCTTTAAAAGCAAGGGTCTTAAAAAGGATTAAAAGATTGTTTATTTCTAAGTCAGAACAGTGTATTATACTCTTGCATAAGGCATGTGTTAGGCTTTTACTTGATTTTGGGTCTCCATTTTGGTCTCCTTATCATATGAAGGATATTAAAATGATTGAAGGGTGCAATGTTCAGTCACCAAATTAATCCTATTTAAAAGGATTACCTTATGATCTCAGACTAAAAAAACTGGACTGTTTTCCCTGAACAAAGAAGACTGAGAGGAATCTTTTACTTTTATATAAAATGTTGCAGTCATCAGCTCTAATGATTCAGTGTGGCCTGGGGATTAGTAATACCGGAAATAAACTCTGATCACATGGAAGTAAATTGGTTCTACAGAGGGTTAATACTAGAAAAGATGATTTTCTTTACAGTTAGAGTTCTAAGGCCTGGAATAGGCTCCCACGAACTGTAGTGGAAGTAGATGGGTTTATTTGGTTTAAACACCTTTTAGATAGACAGTATTATACTGATTTTATTATGGTTTGATGATGCCACCATGGTAGGGGACAATATAAATGAGCATTTTGCTCCTTTTGTTCTATCCTTCCTAGTATTCCTAATATATATATATTAAAATGTAAGAGGAGTAAGCTGCAAGAATAGAAAAGTTTATAGAAAGCATAAAATGTGCACCTGTTTTGATGCCATAGTGAGTATGAGCCTAATCTGAATTAAAGGGAATTGTGAATGTTCATATGATGGGAATGTTATATTTAATATGTTTTTTATGAATTATGTTTAGATACCAGTAGACCAGACTCCCTGAGGAAGGGGATATAGCATTCCCTGAAATGTAGGTTTTTATGGGCTGGATGTAAAAAGCAAAAGAATAAATTGAAACTGTGTATTTAAAATTTTGGTGAGCAGACCTGTTTTTCCAGTTTGCATTATTGTTTGCATAGCTTTGATTGGTCATGGGTCTCTCCTACTACTAATACCTGTTTCCCTTTTGTTTATTCTTCCTTTTTACTGAGATTGACTGGACCAGATTACAGCTCCAGTAGATAGGAATAGTCTAGGAGGGAATGTAACTTGAGCCATACAGTAGACATAAACTGGATTCTACCCACATCACAAAAAATATCCCTTTACCTTCTCCCCAGAACCATTTTGAAATTCCTATTCATAACAGATTTTCCCTGTTGCAGAAATTACCTGATAACTGTCTAGAATCCTGTCAAATTTCAATTAAACAGGCATTAATTAATGACCTTAACAGCTTGAACATTCTTTCTTGTAGTATTGGGGATTAGCTTCTAAACGGCAGATCATGAAGTTTATAACTTCTTGACTTCTTATGATATTCTGCTTGTTCAAGAAACGTGGTGGCATGATGTATCCCTCAAGATTCCTGGTTCTTCATCTTATATGATTCCTGCTATAAAAACAAATAGGCTAGGAAGGTATCAAGCTGGTTTGGTTATCTTGCTTAGAACTTCCTTGGCCTTCTTGATTTCAGAAGTCACCCATAACCAGTTTTTTTTCCCCTATTCTCAAATTAGAGAACAAAAGCACTACAATAATTTTAGGTAATGTGTATAGTCCTCCCAAAACTAGTAACATCTATAACTCTTCTATATGGCAACAACTGGCAGAAATATTGAGGAACTGACATCCAAATTTGAGAATTATTCTATTGTAATTATTGACAATTAAAACTAGAATCCCTGAACTATTTGAATATAGTGAATTCAAAGACAAGCTTGATTTCAAACTTAATTTAATTAATCCAGTATTAAACTTAGGAAGGAAGTCAAATTTAATTATCAAGGGCAAATATTTAAAGAAAAGATGACCAATCTGGATCTTTTTCTTGTGAATGGTTGGACCCCTGGAGATTAGGAGAGATAATTTACCTTTATTGGCCCTATGGAGGCTTTGATCATTGACTTGGCTTTGGCCACTAAAGATGCACTAGAGATTTACTAGATTTTAAAGTAGTAAACTAATCAGAATCTGCTCATTTCTCATTTCCATTACTTTCTGCTTTACAACTCATCAGAAAACTGACTATGCACTCCAATCTGAGAATGTAATAGAGGTATTAAATACCAAGAGACTAAGATTGCAGACTGATGTGGCTGATTTGTTTTCTTAGTTTGGATCCCTTATACACGTTGAGACTGGGAATAGGTTTTAATATAGACAATGGCAATATCAACCCTATTAGTGCATGGCTATAAAGTAACAACTTTTTAAAACCTTTATTTAGGATAAATAAAATAGATCTATCAAACAGACTTGGTTTAATGCAAGGTGTAAGGCTGCTAAAGCAGATGTAAATGAATTTGTTAGGTACATCAAAATGTGCAGGACCAGAGAAAACCTTAGGCTCCTTAATAAATGAAGGGAAGACTTCAGGAAGCTTCCTGAGATAGAAAAACAGAAGTATTAAATCAAGATGTAGAACAGACTAAAAAACAAAAGCTGTGTGAGATTAAGATATTAAATTATTCTGGACCTTAGTCAGTATTGGTTATGACCAATATACTATGAAGACTGAGGCCTATATTATACTCAGATCTGAGTTGCTCATTTTGAGGCCTTATATTTTTTTTCCTCAGAAGAATATGGTTCTATGCATGTCCTAGACCAATTATTTTCTTTCCTGATGAAATAATGCAAACTTTCTTTCAGTCAAAACTAATAAAGCCCCAGGTCCTGACCAAATTCTAGATGATATTTATAAAGCAGTTCCTAGTGGTGGATCCCTAGTTCTGTAAATCTGTTTAATATGTTCTTATAAAGGGAAGACTTCCCCAATACGTGGAAGGGTAGCATCATCTATCCAAATATAAAAAGGGACAAGTTACTGACCCAAGTATGTAGAGACCCATTCATCTTCAAGATGCATCACACAATATATTTTGTAAACTTTTACTTTGGAAATTAGAGTTTTGGGCCCATAAAAATCATGTTTTCAAGAAAGTACAGAATGGTCATGGAAATGTATTTATAAATACATTTCCCTCAAAAAAGGGTATAGCTAGCCAGACCCAAACCCAGATGAATCCTGTTTACTCCTGCCAGTTGGCAGGATTCTTAAAGGCCTAGTCCTCTCAGATCCTTCCTTTTGTCTACAAATGCTGCCTCTATAAACTTTTATCACAGAACCACATAATCTGATTTGACATAGTTAGGAGACTTGTATGAACTTTTCCCCTGGTATGGAATTTTAACAGCAAGTGGACTTGTATTTTTGTTTTATTGTTATTTAGTATTTGTACTGTTTATAGCAGTTCATTGTATTTGTACTGTCGGTAATGACTTGATATCGATCAATAAACTCAAAATTCAAACTCAAAAACGTGTTGTATGTTTATTACTGATAACATTAAACAGCAGGAAATATAAAGAGAAAGCATAAGAGAGAATTTGAATCTAGCAAGAGGTTAATCATATTTTTGTAGGAGATGCTATTTGGGAAACAAATGAATTGACAACTTAAGTTTGTATAATTTTTTATTGATATAGCAGTCAGCAATAGAGGCGCAAGAAAAAGAAGAACATTTTAAGCAGCAAGAAAAACAGAAGCCACAACAAGGCAATTAATGTCACAATGTTTATTTTTTTGTGTGAATATTTAGAAACTTGTTATTAGCAAGAATGAAGGTATTTCCAGATATATGAACATATGAACATATGAAATTCACCAGCATAAAAAGGCCATATGGTCTACCAAGTCTGTGGTGTTGTGCAGCTAGCAGCCCCTATTTTGCCAGCTGCTTGCCTCCTCTTCCTGACCTTCCACCTCACTCAGTCCCATCCCATCTTGAAGTCTTCCACTGTTCTACTGGATACCATCTCCTCTGGTAATGCATTCCACCTGACCACCACCCTCTCTTAAAAATATCTTCTCATCTCCTCCTGAACCTCCCCCAAGCTTCATAGTATGGCCTCAGGTGTCCCTACCCTCCCTTAGTTTAAATAGCCCCTCCTTACTAGACTTGTTTATCCCTGTCATGTAGTTGAAGGTCTCAATCATTTTCCCTCTCCTTCCTCTCCTCCAGTGAGTACATGTTCAGTTCCTTTAGCCTACTTTCATAAGGTAAATCCCCCAGCTCTTTGATCATCTTTGTCACCCTGTGTTTCACCCCTTCAATAGCTTAAAGTCCCTCTTCAGGTATGGGCACCAGAACTGCATGCAGTACTCCAGGTGAGACCTAACCAGCGATCTGTACAGTGGTAGAATCATCTCCCCCCTCCTTGAGGAGAAACCACCAGCAATACAATCCAGCATCCTGTTGGCCTTAGCAGCCATGTTTCTACATTGTGCAGAGCTGTTCTTTGGCTCTGCAATTTTTACACCCAGATCCTTCTCCTTTTCTGTCACCACCAACTGCGCTCCTCCCAGATGGTAGCTCCTCCTCTGGTTATTAGCCCCAAAGTGCAGCACCTTGCATTTTTTGGTGCTGAATCCCAGCTGCCAGCTGTCTGGCCATGACTCCAGCTTAGCAAGATCCTCCTGCAGTCTTTGCCACCCCCTTATATCATCTACCACTGCCCCCATCTTGGTGTCATCAGCAAACAGACTGATTTTGCTTCTGATGCCCACCAAACTGTCTGTAATGAATATTCCAAATAGTATAGGCCCCAACACCAAGCCCTGTGGTACTCCACTCATCACCACCCGTCTAAATGAATATTTGATATACATGAGTCTATATAGGCATTTAAAGCTAAAAAATAATTTCATTAGAACTGATTGAAAACATTAAACAACAAAATGGATATAATATAACAAGACAATGCATTTCTTAGTTCAGAATAAGTCTCCTGATGAAGCAGCGGGGTGACACTATAAAACACTGAGCATGTAATAATATGACATATTGGCTATAAAGAAATAAATGAGATACAGTATATGATGAACTTAGCTAACGTGCATTTGCATTTCAAAACACCACTAGTCAGTTTAGGGATCTGCTCATTGTCTTTAACAGATGTTCCCCATTTTTTTTATGTTTATCTACAGAGGGAGGCCATACTGCACTTATCACTTGCAAACTAATGGAAACCCTCTGAAGAAGAGGCTGGCTAAGCATTGACTTTGTGGCTTAGAATGTGCATGGGTAGTTTTGGCATGGAGGGTACTTGCACAGATGCAGTTTATCCATTTTGTATGCAACTAACAAATATTCATCACTGACGCCTGGTGCAGGCCCTTTTTGTTGTTCTTTCTGTCTGAAGGTTTTTGCAAATAAAAGCTATAGCCCCTCTCCTGCATTAAGCCATTAATTTATACCATATAATTAACAGACTATAGTATGTTACCCATACATATACCTTGTATTACAGAAATTAATTTGTTCATAGTAATAGGGTTAACTTGAAAAGTGAAGTGTTCAGAAATACTTTTTTTTGTTAATTAGTTTATTTAATTGGTTCATATTTATTCATGAGGTGTTGGTATAAAAGTGTCAGGTGTCTCTCACAAATCACGCCCCCGATGAAAAATTTCTGACCCAAAGCTCCAGGGCATTGTGGCAGTGGTCAGATGTGTATGCACTTCCACTTTATTTTGCTATTACAGCATTTGAAAATGTATTGGAGAGTGTGTATTTCAGTGCTTGGAGGACAGGTTCTCTTGGATTTTTCCTCTTTTGTTGTTTCTGGTTGCTTTCAGGACCTGTATCATTGAATTTGTCTGTGCGTGGGAGTTTTTTGCTTTTGCTTTGTTGCTGACCCACTTTCTGCATTCTCCATTTCTGGGTTCACACTCCCACTTAAAACACAGAAACATAGAAATTGATAGCAGATAAAGACCACTTGGCCCACCTAGTCTGCCCATTTTCCCTACCTATTGTAACATCGCAGTTTGGCATATTCGAAATGCAGCCTTTTCTCTTTACATCCTGCTGATACAGTGTGATGTTTAAGTGTGTCTTTGGCTTTTCAAAAGTTACTATAAGCAACGTGCAGTAAATTCAGTCAGCTGCCTGCTTTCAATTTTTATTTTTTTAATTTTGATGATGCACCATTTGAAACTGGAGTTTCTGTGTTAAAGTGCAATGGATACTCCACAGCAGGGGAAGCAACAATGGAGCTACTGGGAACATCCATCTTTCTATGCACAGATGCAGGAGTACTCAAGAGACAAAGGGCAGAACAACTATTTGAAAATGTTAACCTGGTACTGATTCATAAGAAAATAGTGAGGAAACCCTCTTAAAATATTTATTTATTTGAATTTTGGTAACTGGGTGAGCCCACTGGGACTAGTGTCCCTTTTCCAGGGTGATCCGGAAATAATAACAATTATACAATTAGTGTGATATTACATTTAGACAAATAATGCAACTTGAGTAAAAGTAGTAAGCAGTATTACATAGAGGTAATGGAAGATTGGACAAGGATTAATTATAGTAGTCATGAGAGAGGTTGGCACCCTGCATCTCCACAGTCAATCACAGATAAAACACATTACTTTCTGCAAGAACAGTTAATAAAGTGTAATGAGTAGGTACATTTTACAGAGATTAGACAGTTGATCAACAGTAACATATTATATAATAAACTTGATCTACTTAATATTGAATCCAGGCTATTTAATAACCAGTCCAAGTTGGTGAAGTACCTCAATATGAAAATAATTCCTTGGGGGCTGTGTTTGTTATAAGTCCCTCTTCTAAATCCCAAAAATTTTAAGCAAAAAAAGATCTGGGAAAATGCCTTAAGTAACTGCTTCTTTATATTAATTGGCATGTTAATCAAGGAGGATGATATGAACTCAAATGAGATTCAGAGGTAGATTACTACACTAAAAGAGAAAAAAGGAATATAATTTACACCCTGAGTTTGCAGAGTTAGAAAACAAATGTAAAGCAACAAATATGAACACCCAAATACAGATTCAGCTTCATCCACTGATAACAGTAGAGAATGTGTGGTGTCTTTTTTACCAATGGGAAGCATTACAAATGCAGCATACCCTTAAAAACACAGACCAAGGTCAAGGCAGCAGCAAGAGAAAAAAGGAAGGGTGATAAGAAAGCAACCCTGCAACCAATCCTCAAGTCATTGATGGCACTGAAACAAAATAAGTAATAAATATATCACATATTCAACTAACACCTATGCAACTTAAAGTACTGTCCAAAGGATTAAGTTTTGATTCCTACACAAACCTGACCATTTCAAGTTGTAGTGGAATTAAGTTGTACAGAAAGATTAATATGAAGATTAATTTTAATGGCACATAATCTTCCAAAAAGTGACATTGGCAGTTTTTCTGAAGTCAATCAATCAATCAATCAATTATAAAAATAAGCATTTGTCAATGCCGAATGTTTGCCTGTTGGCATTGGCATTGGTAGTGTAGGAGTTAGAGAATTGCATAATAGGAATGGCAGTGAAGTATTGAACTGAAACCAACCCCACCACCACCCTGCAGAGACTGACAGGCATTGGAGTGTGCCTTTAGGTCATCAGGCATAACGGCAATGCCATTTCACCACACCCTACTCTGCAGACACTGACAAGTGTCATGGTGTGCCGTGGGGTCTTTGGCCCTTATGCTCACCCCATTCCATCAGGAAATACAGTGAGATGCTAAATGAAAAGGCCAAATTTGCCATCCTTTACACAAAAGCCTCCTATATAGATCAGGGGGAGAAAGCTGGGAGATTGTTGGTCCAAAGGGTTAAGCAACTTGAATCGGCCCGATTTATTCCCCCTATCCATTCAGTTTTGGATGGAGCTCTGAAATGTTCTCCTCAGGAGATAGTTGCGGAGTTTGCTAATTACTATAAAAAGTTATATGGAAATATGCCCAACCCCCCTTCTGACTCCAAGCTTTCTTCCTACTTGACTGAGACTCACCTACTCCATCTTTCAGAGTTTCTGAGTAGGAAGTTGATAGCCCCTTTCACTACCTCAGAAATTATGGGAGTGATTCAAGGACTTCCTTCTGATAAAACACCAGGAATGGATGGTTTTACATCCAATTTCAAAGAGTTAGTAGCCCCACACCTTCTTTCCATTTTTCAGAGCATCTTATCTGGTGTTCATGTTGACCCCACTCTTTCTGAGGCACTTATCACACTATTGCCAAAAGCAGGTAAAACTTAAATGTGTAGAAAGCTATAGACCTATATCATTGTTGAATCAGGATATCAAAATTCTAACCAAAATTTTAGCGGACAGGGTTGGCTTAGTTCTCCCTGATCTAATAGGTCCACATGAGGTGGGTTTCATGAGGGCAGGTCATCTGCAGACCACCTTCATTCTCTTGACATGTCTTCTTGGCCCCAGGATGCTCCTTTCCTGTAGCGTTGATATCCCTCGATGCCAAGAAGGCTTTTGATAGAGTGAACTGGAACTTTGCTTCAAACCTTAGAGGCCTTCGCTTTCCCAACAATTTCAGAACTGGGTGAAGGCTCTTTATCAGAACCCCACTGCTAGGATTTTGGGAATGGGCATTTTCAGAGTCTTTTACTTACATTCAGGTATAAGGCAGGATTTCCTTCCCTTGCTATTTAATCTTTACCTGGAACCATTAATCTGTAAACTAATCTTATGTCCGGAGGTTCAGGGGATTCCCATTTCTGGTTTTGAGCTTAAGGTAGCTGCTTATGCAGATGACCTGCTCCTACAGTTATCCCCTCCAGAGACCTCTGTTCCTGCTATGCTGGCCATAATTGAGCAATTCAGTAAATTATTGAATTATAAGTTGAACGTTGGAAAGTCTACCATATTCCCCCTAAACCATAGAGTTTTTAAGAATGATATTTCGGCCCTCAGTCTGTTGTGGTCCAAGGACTGTTTGAGGTACCTGGGCATTGAATTAAACAGAAATACACAACTTTTCTTCAAGAAAAACTTGGGGACGATATTAATGATGGTGTTCCAGGATTTAACTCACTGGTCAACCCTTCCCATTTCTTTTTGGGGGAGAATAAGTTTAATTAAGATGAATGTTCTTCTGAGGTTACTATACCCCCTTCAAATACTTAATATTTTCTTACCCTTGGATTGGTTCAAAAGGGCTCAAAGTTTAATAATGGATTTTATCTGGGCTAAAAGAAGTCTAGATTAGCTTACCATAAACTAGCGGCATCTAAAGATAAGAGAGGCTTATGATTACCCTCCTTAGTTTGTATTACTGGGCTTGTAGTGTTGCCAATACCTCAAGCAGTTGGATTCTGAGATCTCCACATATGTCCCAGCCTGGCTCCAAATAGAGCGGAACTGATCTGATCTGCTAAGTTAGCCCCTTCTACTCTACTGTTTCTAACTCATCTTCCCTTCTGAATAGACTAGAGATCACAACTGCAATATCTGTCAGAATTCATTCACAGTTGTGTGGATTTTTAAAATACAAGCATTGTTCAGATGCATCACAATCAATTTGGAACTCCCTACTTTTAAAATAGATGGTAAGATGTTACCCCTTCATGGCTACCCAAGTTGGGGAAGGTGTTATCCTCGCTCTTAAGGAGGATGGAACTTGATTATCTATAGAGGGTTTCATGTCGAAATTTAGATTGCAAAAGACAGAATATTTCAAAGTCTTGCAGCTCAGACATCTCCTTATCAAGAAATTTGAAGATGGTCTTCCTTTAGTTTCCAAACTTTCTTTCAGTTGAATCTGGGTCCTTAGCTCACTCCCTAAAGCAATTTCCAGACTATATAATGCCCTATATGACTGGTGCTTCTCTGACCCGCTTGGACCTACAGAATTTTGGGCTGCTTCTTTCCGACTGGGACAGGGATTGGTCGGTTATATGGAGGAATTCTCATCATTTTGTCACACAAGATAGGTTGCGCTTAATGCAGTTTAACATCCTGCATAATCTTTACCATTCTCCACAGAAACTGGCCAAATGGGGTGTGTTACGCCCAATAAATGTGTGTGAGGTGTTTGCAGGTGGAAGGTTTGTTGTTTCATATTTTCTGGGAATGTCCCAAGATAACCTCCCTATGAGAGAGTATTAAATGCAAGACCGACCCTCTGCTTGTTAGTTGACTTATTTACCCCAGAGATCTGTTTGCTGGGGATTATTTGCAGATATCTGTTAAGAAACAGAAGTATCACATTGCCTTGATCTCTATGTCTGTTAAAAAATTAGTACTCAAATATTGGAAAAGTTTGGATACTGTCTCTTATTCTGAATTGCTTAACAAGCTGATAGCCAATCTCCTAATGGAGACGATTATTTTGAGTCTTAATGACAATAATTCTAAATACGAGAGGATTTGGGCCCTGTTACATACTTTGTATTCTATTTAGACCTTCTTTCACAAACTTGGAATTTCCAGATTGATGAACCTCCTGTCTGTGTGGGGTTGGATATATTTGGGGAGGGGAATGGGATCTAATTACTGTATATGTGTATATGGTTCTGTTATCATGATCCTGTCCTCTGATTTGTAGAAAATTCAATAAACATTATATTAAAAAAAAAAGGAAATACAGTGAGTTGGATCCTGTATAGGAGAATGGGGTTGACTTTGGGGCTGAAGACTCCAAGGCACACCTCGATGCCTCTCACTGGCTGCAGGGTGTGGAATGGTATGAGCATTACAGGCGAGAATCCCAAGTCATACCCCTGATGCCTGTCAATCTCTACAGGCTGGGGTGTTATGGTCAGAAACCCTAATGCCTCAGGCATTCGTTGGCATTTTCACTCCAAATTTTCAACATGGGTTTTGTGACCCCACCTTATGAACAGTGGCAATATCAGCTTGTTAGCCGAAAGCTGATTTCGACAGCATACACCATTTGGCACCACAGGTGTGAAAACACATTTTGAACAAGATGTGAAAAATTACAGCTGTACTGTTCATGGGGGGGTACAAAAAATGGCAATGTTGAAATTCTGCAGTAAAAATATTAAAAAAAATGGGTGCAGTCACGAGCGCGTGTAGAAAATCACAACGCACACCCCTAATGCAATTAGTTCGGGGAATTTTTACAGCACATTGTCAACACAGGGATTTTGGAACCTCCGCTCATGAACAGCGTCACAGTGATTTCCAACAGTGACCATGCATTTCTGCGCTGGAAGTGCGAAAACACATTTCGGCCATGGTGTGAAAAATGACAGCTGTACTGTTCATAAGGAAGTGTGGAAAAATGCCATTGCTGAAAATCTGAACTGAAAATGTTAGAAATCCTTGAAGTTACGAGGCTGTGTGGAAACTGTGCAATGGTGGCTCAAAACACAGTCATTTTATGGACTTTTTTCACCAAATTTTTAACATAGCCATTTTAACACCTCTGCTCATGGACAGTGTCACTGTGATTTTCTTAATCTGTCCCAAACATAGATTTTGCAAACTGACTGCGCCATTGTGTGCTATAAGGGTGGAAAAACATTTTGGGTGAGATGTGAGAAATCACAGCTGTACTACTCATAAGGAGGTGTGATAAAATGGCAATGTTGAAAATCTGGAGTGAAAATATTGAAAATTTGTGAACTTACAAGTGTGTGTAGGAACAGTGCAACACATTCTCATAAAACAGTCATTTCAGGGAATTTTTTCACCAAATTTTCAACATAGGGTTTTTGGGGGCCTACCTCATGAACTGTGACACTGTCATTTCATTAATCAGTTCCAAAAGGTGATTTCGCACAGTGACTGCGAAATCACCCTTTGGGTCGATTAACACCATGACAGTGAAAGAATTAACCAGAAGGGTTCCCAAAAACCCCATGTTGAAAATTTGGTGCTAAAATTCCAAAATATGCCTGAGACATGCATTACAGTTGAAAAAACCTATTTATTGCATTATACAGCTTACCTGCATTTCCTCAGTTTGCAGTCAGCTATGAAGAGTGCAGATGTGTTCCCGGTCCACTGAAGATCATCACGCCAGACTCCACAGGTAAGTATGGGGTGAGGTGGATGTGGGGAGGCAGGGTGCACAGAGGGTGGGTGCGGGTGGGGGAGGGGACAGGACACTCAGCGAGGGAAGGTTTTTCCTTTCAGGCTTTTTTTAAAATTAGATGATGAGGACATTTGCCACACTGGGGTGAGCTCTCAGTGTGGCACAAGGAATGCTGTTTGGGGGCTATGGAGCAGATGGGGAGCACCCCTGTCGGCCATACGATCTGTTGCCATGCTGAGGTGGACTCCCAGTGTGGCACCCTGTACTCTCTGGGGGGAGCAGTGGAGCCAACAGAGGATTGGGCACCCCCATAGGTTATACAATGTGTTGCCATGCTGGGGTGGGCACCCAGCATGGCATCTGTAACTCTGTTGTGGGGGAAGTGCAGCACAGCCGATGAGGGATTGGGCACCCCCGTCAGCTATACAGTGTGTGCATGGGGGGGCATGAGCATGCAGTATGCATGCGGGTGTGTGTGTGTGTTGGGGAGCGTGCATGAGAAGGTGATATCTTATTGCTGCTCACTGAATTGTAGCTCTCCTTTCAACTGTACGGCACTGCATTTTGGGATTATGGCACTATGTTTCTTGCACATGCATGCAAGCAAACATAAAAAACTAAAAGGTAACTAAGAATGAAATACCACTCATTTTGTAAATATCTTTTTGCTGAACACATTTTGTTCTTATAGTATGCTATCATTCTTCATTTTAACATTATTTGCATTTGAATACAGGAATACGTGACATCACTACTATGCAGATAAATGATAATGACATAAATAATGTGTGGATAAATGGTGATTAAATCACTACTGTACAGATAAATTTGATTTATTCAATGGCTGTGCAGATAAATAAATTTATTAAATGGGTTTTGTGTCCATGTAGGGTATTAAATAATCCAAAAAATTGATTAGCAGTTTCTTTAGTGGAAGTGCTAACCAGCAGCATAAATGCATAGTATATGGCACAGATTGGTTAGCAAAATGAAAAATACTTTGTTTTAATGTGTTTTGTATGTGTAAACTTGATAAAAAATATAAAAATGTTTAGCAGTCTAGTACTATACAATTCGAAAATGGATAGCACTACCTTCTGATACTGAATAGCATTATGCTATGCTATACTAGATATTTAATACCCTGCCATGCCTATTGCATGAATAAGGGCTATGGGGGTGATCAGTGATAAAGCGTTATCTTGTGAACTCTGCTGCTGACCTCAAGTAACCTCACTAGTGGTGGAGCATGATAATAACTGTGTGTATAAATTATATTTATACACACAGTTACTCAAATAAATGGATTCATCATACTCTGCTTATCGTCATCCCTATTGCATACATGTAAGTACATGGAAAAGATTACACAGTAAACAAAGTATCAGCAAGAACAGATGACCTGTGTCATTATTCTTCATGCAAAACATTTATAGTAGATGACTGTAATAATTTGACTATTAAAATGGTGCATTTCTGGCTTTTAGCAGGTAATTAATTAGTTAGGAATGGACTTTAAATAGCTAGCTGATTCACTGTATGGTAAAAGTCACCAAAATGCACCATTTCAGCTTAGTTTTTACAAAATTGTTCTGAAAATACAAGAGGTCACTGTTGCAGACTGAAAAAGAAAAAAAGTATCATTGTGATAGCATTTGTCATGTTAAGAAAAGCTTCTGGCCTTCTAAAAGTCACCAAAATGCACCATTTGACCTCAGTTTTCAAATGTTCCAGGGAGCATGCCCCAGATCTCTGAGAGAAATTTTGATTTTGTGCCCTTCAAAATTTCTGGTTGCATGACACCCTTGCTAGACTCTGGGTAAGTATGACAAGTTTCCTAAATACTGGTACCTTATCCAGCTGTGTTCTGCTTAGGGTGTGTGTGTGTGAATGTGTGAGTGTATGTGTTTAAACATGTAACTTTCTATAGTATATTGTATAGTAATGTGAATCCTGTCTGCAGTGATATTTCTGCATACATGTAAGTAATACATGGAAAACATTACACAGTAAACAAAGTATCAGCAAGAACAGATGACCTGTGTCATTATTTTCATGCAAAACATTTATGGTATATGACTGTAATAATTTGATTATTAAAATGGTGCATTTCTGGCTTTTAGCGGGTAAGTAATTAGTTAGGAATGGACTGTAAATAGCTAGCTGATTCGCTGTATAGAAAAAGCCACCAAAATGCACCATTTCAGTTCAGTTTTTACAAAATTGTTTTGAAAATACAAGAGGTCGTTGTCACAGACTGAACAAAGAAAAAAAAGTATCATTGTGACAGCACTTAGCATGTTAAGGAAAAGCTTCCTAGCCTTCAAAAAGTCACCAAAATGCACAATTTGACCTCAATTTTTCAAAATGTTCCCATGGAGCATGCCCTCAGACCCCCCTAGAGAAATTTAGAGTTTGTGCCCCTCCAAAATTTCTGGTTGCATGATGCCCCTGCTAGACTCTGGCTAAGTATGACAAGCTTCCTAAATACTGGTACCTTATCCAGTTGTGCTCTGCTTGGTGTGTGTGTGTGTGTGTGCGTGTGTGCGTGTGTGTGTGTGTGTGTGTGTGTGTATCTGTTTAAACATGTAACTTTCTATAGTATATTGTATAGTACTGTGAATCCTGTCTGCAGTGTTTTTCTCCTGTGGCAAGACATTGTAACAAGACACTGGCTTGCTGTAGGGCTATTAAACATCAAACCAAATGGTAAGCTATGAAGACTAACTGGAGAAGATGCATAAAACAAATTTGAATGACAGCCCCAGATGTCATAAAACACCAAGGGAAAATTTGAAAACTCCTCTAATAGCCTAGGCAGAAACAAAACACTGGATTGAAGTGAGAACTTAAAACTGGTTGTAATATATATTCATGATTTTAACATGCAGTTTTCCTTTAAGAAGATTCAGTAGAATATAGTAGCCCAGAACTGCCTGCCTAAGAATGAAGTTGGTATATTATTTGGAAAAAAGGAGGGCTAGTCTCTTGTTATGCAATGTCCTTTAAAGTAACACAATGACTGCTCTTAGGATCCTAGTACCAGATGCTGTGATGTGCCATGGGGAACGTATTGTGCAGAAAGTTCCAGGAAGTGTTTAACCCATTCTACTTCTCATAGCTTTCTCTTCTCAGACTTAAAAAGAAAAATACACTTCAACACAGACTGTGTTTACCAAGCACTGTGCCCATGATTAAAATAATTTGAACCCCATCCCCCAAACAAATGTGCCCTCACATGAACATGCATGATTTATCTATAAAGACAATTAAAAATAAGTATTTCTAAATGCATTAGTAACACCAATACTTTCCAGAATTTGAAAGTACTAAAAAGACAAACTATATGTATAGATAGATAGAATATGGTAAACAGATATTGTTAATCCCAAAATCTGAACTTTATTTTTAGTATATAAATGTTTAAGAAATACCTGAAAGCTGTCTATTTTCCTTAGTTTTAGACACTTCTTAGTTTCCTTTGAGACACCAGGTGACTCTGATAATCATTTGTTCCAAGGGTTTTAAGTCAGTTTGAAGGCATTTTAAGAACTCTGTTCTAGTCATTAACACAATGCAGGGACTCCACATACATCTGTCCCTTGGTCCACATCCCAACTATGTGAGTCTTCTTTCAGGATGATAGATGCACCTCATGTCCCTCCCACATGAATAAAAAAAGGTGAGATGGACCTTGGAGCTTTTGGGTGGAGGTGGGTGGACCTTACTTCCCACAAAAAACAATGCTACCTCCCACTACTCAGGTTCCAGTTCTTGTACCACCCATTTAAGAAACAAAACAGTACCCTGCAACCATTGACTAACATGAAAGTGTATTTATTTGAGGGCAGAAAACATTTCTTGGAGGAGTGTAAGGCGCAGGAGACTATTTACACCTTCAGTCAGTTCCACAGACAGAAAACATGACATCACTTCTTTTTAGATGCAATACTCCTGTAGGCTCCACCCGCAGTCGTAAAAAAAACCTAAGGGGCACAATCATCCCTTTTTTGCATCATTTTACATTTCTAGTTGTAAACCCACATTTTATAATTGTTTGTCTTCTCTAAATGATGTTACTTGTTGGTTATTTTACATGCTTTCTTATAGGGTGTACTTACAACCAACCTTGTTTTGAGCTACTCCTATTGCATACTTTCTGAGCAATAAGAAAACCCCCAAACAGTGCAGCCATGCATGATGCAATAGCCTCCTGTCCTTCCCTGCATCATGAGTGGCTAGACTGTACTGCAGGTGTTCCAAAATTCAGGAAAGATGTAGTGGGAGTTGATCAAGGACTGTAAATAAGCATACTTTTGTGTGGTAACACCAGTTATGGTGAGCAGTTTATTTTTCACTTTTAAAAAGATAAAGGGAATCAGAATTCATCTACCCGCTACATCAGCAATCTCTATAGAATGTGACCAATCATAACATGTGTTTTCTAAACTAAAGGAACTTTGAGGCCGAAGAGGTTTGACAGTGTCTCTATAAATAGTGGGTCATTAAAGAAGACATCCATTATTAAAGTACTTTGACTTTATCAGGTGCTGGGTTTGATGCTGAGGTCTGCTGTGTAAACTGTTGCTTTGTGTTGCAGTTAAGGGGTTGCAACCTCAATGAATATATCTAAGTTGTTGGTGGTGCTAAGTAGTCACAGAAAACACATAATGTCACATTGTGTGGCTGTGAATAACTCAAAGGGTTCTGTTTATGCAGGTCACATTTGAGAAGGGTTTTAGAGCTTTTTCCCAAATAGTTTCCCATTCTCTCCCCATGGCAATTTTTTTTTGAACATAGGCCTCAGCAGCAGGCTTGTCCTATTTATTAAATAAACAACAATAACACATGCCAGAGTATTGACTGTGCCAAGTTATAACATGCCCTCTGAGGTGTACTGAGGCATGAGGGTGAGGCACAACCATATTGATTCGATGGTTGTGCAGATTTTTATCAAAACATAATGGTAACACAAGTTGTAAATTCCATTTCCTGTACATCTCTATTAAATTCACATTTAAGTTTCAGAACGTGATTAGCCAGTTCTAATGTGGGACTTTTCACAGCCAGTTTCTAACAATAAATTTGAAGTGATTTTCCAGTTTGAAGGTATGACTTACCTTCAGTTATAGTTTATGCTGGCTATAGTCTATTGCTGCAATTATCAAAATTTTAAGCCTGTATTGTGTTGGACAGGATCACAGTTTGGCCCCAACAAAGTGACCAGCCAAGCCCTTCCACTTCCCAATCAATGTACATGCCCCCGCATACAAGCATGTTATGCTGTGCAGCAAGGGAGAATGTGGGGGTTTACCCCAGTGAAGTGACTTGAAGTCTATTTTAATTACTATTTTATACCATATGATGGCCAGTTGGAGATTAATGAAGGCCACCGTTTGAGTAACATGGCCTTTGTTAGTTGAAAGGTGGCCTTCATTAATTTCCAGCTGACTATCATAATGTATAAACAGTAATTAAAATAGACTCCCATTCACTTCACTGCACATGATAGTGTGCCCGAGCCTGGTTGCATGCACATCACTAGGGAAGTGGAAGAGATTGGGTGCCCACCTCCTCGGGGCCAAACTACAATACCTTCTAACACAATACAGGCTTAAAGTAACATTTAAACAATTGCAACAACAGCTTTTCATTGACTTAAGCTACCAACTATGATAAGCAATACATTATGTTAAGAAAGATTGGAAAATCACTTTAAACATATCCACAAAAACTTGCAGCATATTTTCTTATACATTGCACATTGTTTAGGCAACCCACAACATTTAGCTTTCACATAATGATTGGCCTGTGAAATGTTTCTGTTGCGCCTGTGACTTACATGGGTTCCAGAAATATTCTACTGTTCAGCTCTACTTGTTTAACCTTATGTTAGCATTCCTGTTTGGATTTTGACAGACTTTTTACCTAGCAGTTGACACAGGTTGCTAAATCTCCAGAGATAAATTAATATATGTAGGAATGTGCAAAAAGAGGCACAATAAAACATAAATTCTATATTGTAGCCGAGTTAGTAGAGCACATGATGTAATATTCTGGAAGCCAAGGTTTGAAACCCACTTACTCACTGTAAGTATACTAGCAAATCATGTCACTTCCCTGTGCTTAACATTCTCTGCCTCACATTTTCTTCTTCTGTGCTCAGCCACTCAGAGTTTTCCATAATCTGCTTCAAACTTGCTTCATCTCCTGGTGCATACCTAATGGCTATTGTCAAAACATTCATGGACTGTAAATCACTTGGTGGTACAGTGGGTGTGAAAGGTGCTACATAAACTAAATTATTTCCCTTCCTTACTGAAGAAACTATAAATATTTTGGGATGGTATGAAGAGTTCCAATATTCATTCCAGGGTTTTAATGATCTCATAGTATATTACAATTGTCCCTGAACCCTCCCAGGAATGAAGAATGCCATAACTTTGTTACTTTTTGGTTGTTTGTTGGCAATATTTATTTGGCACAAAGATATTTACATTGTCACTGTCATCTTTCAATCTGTACATCATAAACAATTCAATCCACAAATTATTCTTGGTTCTGGCCTCTTCCTTCCTCCGGTTGCTTGTTCATCTTGCATTTTCAGGGTCCAGACACTGTGAATCCAGCCCCTTCCTCATCACCAGAACCAGGCTGGTTCCACCTCACTCGGCCTTTCACCTCCAGGCCTGGACACTTCTGAATCCAGCGCCTGGACCTATCCCCCTCCCCACCTTAACACCACATCTAGGTTCTTTGTCTCCAGCCTGTGTCACCTCCCCTCCTTTCCTGCCCCTTTCTCATTCCTTTTTCCCCTCTTCCCCATCTCCCACCATCCTTCCGGGGCATAGCAGCCTCAGAGGGCTATGACCAGCCCTTGGACCAATGGCTCTACCTGCAGCCCCAAACACCAGCTCCCTGCCCAGGGCACACTGGGCACACCCATCTGCCCACCCTTTTTCCATCTCTGTGCCAAACCTGCCCTCATCACCTTCTGTACAAGGGTGGGTGGGTGGGGAATATCCCAGCAAAAGAAGTCATCTCGAGGTTGCCCTGGCTTGAGATAACCCTTCAGGACCCCTGCTCAGGACCCCTGGGGTTCTGGCCTTGCCTTGTCATAGGACCCTGTGCCTGGACTTGTGTGATCAACACTAAGCCCCTCCCTTCCCCTTCCCCTAACCTTTCCCCTCCCTCTCTCCCTCTTATTCTTTCCTGGCAGTAGTCATCAGATAACCTGGCCTGCTATTTGGTGGCAAGCCTCAATGTCCCCCTGATACCCTCCCAGGAATGAAGAAAGCCACAACTTTGTTACTTTTTGGTTGCTTATTGACAATATTTATTTTGGCACAAAGATATTTACATTGTCACTGTCATTTTCAATCTGTACAACATAAACAATTCAATCCACAAATTATTCTTGGTTCCAGCCTCTTTCTTCCTCTTGTTGCTTGTTCATCTTGTATTTTCAGGGTCTGGACACTGTGAATCTGGCCCTCTCATCCATCAACAGAACCAGACTGGTTCCACCTACCCTGGGCCTTTGCCTTCCAGGCCTGGACACTTCTGAATCTGGTGCCTGGACCTATTCCCTCTTCCCGCCTTAACGCCACATCTAGGTTCTTTGTTCCCAGCCTGTGTCACCTCCCCCTCCCCCTTTCCTTCCCCCATTCCTCTTTTTCTATCTTCCACTGTCCCACCTCTAGCTTGTAACAGACGGTGGGGCTCTCCACTTGCAGGCTAGTATCTCAGGCCTTTCTTAGCTAACTCCCCCACCAGCTCTCCAATAGGCCTCAAAAACAGACACATACTGAATTCTGACAAATCCACCCATCAGACCTGTAAACCACTTCTTGGTCAAAGGAAATGTCTTTATGTTGTAGGTGCACCCCCATTTCAATTAAGGCCCTCGCTACTCTCCTATTAAGCTGCTTCATCACCTTTTTCATCAATGTGACATTTTTGACCCCTCTCCGCACCCTCTGTGAGGTGATGTCAGACCAACCGATAGTCACCCTTGGCCTCCACCCCTTAATTGTCTCCAAATCCCCCAGTATGTTCTGTCCCAAAACTCCCCATGGAATACCCCTTAAGTCATTGCCCCCCAGGTGTATTATGATGCAATCTGGCCTGTCCCACTGGACCCTTAGTTCATCCAACAGTGTAACAGCTGGGCCCACCTCATGCCTCTAATGCCTTTCTGTAGCACCTTAGTGTGCTCCATGTTGTAGAATAACTCTGTCCCCTTGGATGTGGTGACCACAAACCTCTCCACCCAATAGATGAAGGAATGCCCCACTATCCAAACCTTCCTCTTGGAACCTGCCACGAGAACAAGAGAAACAGTGTGAGTTGCTGTTATCAACATCTGACATACCTCTTGTAGCAACTGGACTTTCAGCTCCCAACGGTCAAGAGCTCCTCTACAGCCACCCCTCTTTCTGCTGTTTCCGAAGTTGCCCTAATCCGAAAGGAGTGAGGGGCAAACTCTCCTAGGTCCTGATCCACAAATGCCAGGGCCTTCCAGAGCACTGCCCCCACCTAGAATCTGGTGACTGGGGAACTGTCCCCATGGTGGAACAAAAGCCCCCCCTGCTATCCCCCGGATGCTCTCATATGCCTCCAGTGCAGCCACTTCGCAGGTGGTGGACTGTGTCTGCCGTACCAGTGACACTGCAGTCCTTCTCCCCCCTTGGTCAGTTTTGGACTTGGCCAAACTAATGACCACTTTATCCTGCCCCCATAAAAGGCTTTTATGTTGTAGCGCCTGTTCACCCGTTGCCCACCACCCTCCCACCAAGAAGGCCCCTGCTGCTATGACAGCAAAAACAGCTCTGAAGAGGGTTGCCTCATGGGCCAAGAAGCACACCCTGTCATGTTGCCCTTAATATCTCTGCCAACAGCTGCCCCTTAATGGACAACTTCAGTCTCTCATTGTGCCTGCCCTCTGCCATCCCATGGCCATTCTTGTATTGCTCTGCTGGCTGTGACATCCTGCCATCCCCTGTCCTGGCATACCCAAATGATGTCTGCCAAGTGTACCACCACTGTGGCATGGGCCAGACCTTCCTCTCACTTCTCCACTATGAACATTCTTACTTGTTAATCCTGGGCTGGTTTTTCCCTGTCCCAGCTGTGCTTCCCCCTAAATTTTTTTTTTTTTTAGTGTTATTTTTTAAGTCATCTTTATTGTGCATTTCTTCCATTAATCATTTGACAAACATACACATATACCCAGGACGTGCCTGGGCCCACACCCCAAAACTGGGTGTGACCACTATGTATAATCGATAACTATATACATACACACAGTATACCCTCTAATAATTTACTCATTCCTGGGTTTAGAATATAATAACTAGGACAACCCCAGCCAAGAAGATACTTATATGGATCAATATCTAAATCTCAGTTGCCCTATAAAGCCTTTAAGGCCTTGCATCGCACATAAGGGTCCTCTGGGAAATACCTTGCAACTGTGTCCCAAAGGAAAAGAGAGTCCCCCACCTTGATGTTTGGCAGATTCCGTGATCCAATAACTAGAAAAACTTTGAAACATGGCCTACCTGCTTCGGTAAGCTAGCTGCATTTAAGTAAGCCCACTATTACAGGAGTATCTACTCCCTACCCAGCTATTCTTGATTAGACACCTTCTGACAGACAGACCCCGGTTTGGGGTACTTTGGACTGGAGGGTATATACCACCTCCAAAGTCTTCCATCTCTTATGATAAGTTGCTTCTCATCCAGCTTGAAGCATTTGTTTTCTGAGCCTGGCCAAAAATGTCAACAAGTCTTTCACCCATTGGTCATATGTATAAATCATATAATTTTTCCAGTGCTTTAAGATGAATGCTTTGACCAAGGAGGACATTGAAAGAGATGTGGCCTTTAACCAGCTTGCTAGGGATATCTGACATGTCCCCTAGAACACAGATCTTAGGCACAATGAATTCCTTATAATTTATCACTGGATCCATATTATGTTGAATTTGCTCCCAGATGGGAAGAATTTTGGAACAGTGCCATAATACATGGAATAAGTCCCCTGTGTTCACACTACATCTGAAACATTGGTCTGTCTGTCTAAGGCCCTAGCAATGGCTTGGTAGGGGTATAATATAAGTTAGAAACTACAAAAAATTGCACGATCTTGTATTGAGGAATAGGAATATATCTACTACACCTCCACACTTCTTTCCAGTCAGGTCTCTGAGGGCTAATGTCCTCTTGTTTATCCCAATGTGGAATCTTTACATAAGAACCCCTGCTTAAAAAGTCAAGTAATATCTTATAGATTTTGGACAGGGGATTTCTTGCACAGTTTACCTCCTTAAGAAGATTCCACGTAGATGACGTATCATGAAATCCATCTGTCTCCATTTCCATTTTTTGGAGCAATTTAGTAATTTGAATTTTCTTAAAGAAGTTCCAATTCTTGCATTGGTCCGGGAGAACCACCTTATCCCCTTTAATAAAGTCCGCCCATTTTAAGTTGAGCAAATGAAAGGCCCATTGCCCTTTAATTGTTTGCCCTCCGATGCGCATATTTGGATTACCCACAAGAGGTTGTTCTCTGGTGCCTTTTTGGTTATTTCTTTGTTTTGGGGACAAGAAAGTCCATCAAGCCAATACTGTTTTATAAATTGGAGTTTGTTTCCCTCCACCCGATAGCCCTCCAGGAGTAATAAACTATACAGCTTCAGGGGAAACACCCACATTCGAGAGAATTTGCTTTTCAACCTGGAGCCAGGTTGGGATATATCCCCCCTCCTTCACCTGCTCACGCCACCTACTCATTAACCCTAATTGACCTGCAACATAGTAAATTTGGAAATCCGGGATTTTAATACCTCCCATGCTATAAGGTAGTCATAGGATATTATACTTTCTTCTAGGGGGTTTATCATTCCACAAAAAGTTAGAGATGAGCTTTTGTATTTTAGTAAACCAGCATTTAGGATGATATATACGAGGATAAGTGTATTGATATAGAAGTCTGGGTAGTAGGTTCATTTTAACCAGCCCCAATCTTGCTGTCCAGTTTAGCGGGAGTTTATTCCATCTAGTTATTTCAGTTCTAATTACCGATAGTATCTCTCCTAGATTTGCTTCAAGGCCTTCATCCTCCTTAATAGTGATCCAAATGCCAAGATATTTAAGCTGTTTTGGAGACCATTTCACCTGGAGCGGTTCAAAATCGGCTTTATAGGTAAATATAGTGAGAGGGAGAACCTGCATCTTACTCAAATTTAGCTTATAGTTCGACACCCTGGAAAATCTATCAACTATATCTAGAACCCGCCTGAAACTCTCTGCCGGATCCTGGAGGTGTAACAAAATATCGTCAGCAAAAACAGATAACTTCATTTCTATTCCTCCAATAACAATCCCTTGTACCACAAGGTCTTTCTGAATTGCCCTTAGTAAGGGTTCCAAGTAAATATTAAATAATATTGGCACGAGGGGGCATCCCTGCCTGGTCCCATTATCTAGAACAATTTCCTTCGATAAATAGCCATTACATACAATCCTAGCCGTGGGGGCAGCGTATAAGTTTTTAATACCCCTAAGAAAGTCCTCTGGGAAACCCATGCATTCCATAGTTGCAAATAGAAAATCATGGGAGACCCTATCGAAGGCCTTCCCGGCGTCTAAAGCAATTATCGCCATAGGTAGCTTAGAGGCTGAGGCCTTATGTAGTATATGGTGGAGTTTCCGGAGTGCATCATGAGCTCCTCTACCCGGCATGAATCCCAGTTGCTCTTGGCTAATTAAACCAGGGCAAGTGCCAGAATTCTATTGGCCAATATCTTTGTCAACAATTTAAGTCTTGGTTCATCAGGGCAATAGGTCTATAGCCTCAGGGAGTTCTTCAGGTTTCTCCGGTTTTGGAATGAGAGTTATATAGGCCTGATACAACTGTGGGTGTGGGACTCCATCCTGCATAATGTTTTCAAATAATTCTTTCAATAGAGGCAATATAACTGCAGCATGAGATTTATAAAATGGGGCCGTTAGACCATTCGGTCCCAGTGTCTTACCATTTGGAAGCGATATAATCACCTCTAGTATTTCTGACTCTGAAATAGGGGCTGCTAGCCATTGGGCTTGAGCCTGGCCCAGCCTCGGGAGAGGTATATTTTCCCAAGAACCCCATAATGTCTCCCTTGCTTACTGAGACTCCCCTTTGATAAATCCCTTCGAAGTAGGCCGCAAATGCATCAGCCATTTTCTGGGGCTCTATTATTGTTTCTCCCTGATGGTTTATAAGCGGGATTACCCTAGCTGCCTCCCCTTCTCTTATTCTATGGGCAAGAAGCCTATCTGGAACATCACCTTGCATCAAATAGTTTGCATGGACCTTTTCCACCCACCGCTCCAACTTGCCACGCAGTATACCTGCCATCTCATCTCTAAGCTCCCTAAGCTCCAGGTTCAGGCCCTCTGCAGTGCCCTCCAGGGGGGGGGTCAGTGAGTTAATAGCACCCAGGATAAACTCCTCCCTCACCCTTCTCATATAAGTTCTCCTGGCTGCCAGTCTTTGAACCAAACCCGAATATAAAACTTTACAAGTGGGCTACCTTAATCTCCTATCTGATAGCGTAGGAAGTTGGGTCTGGATAATTTCCACCAATATCTGTTCTGACTTGGCTAGCATGTGCTTATCAAGCAATAGGGAATCCTCCAATCTCCATCGGTATGGTCTCATTGGGAGAGAATCTATCACCCAAGTTAGCTGGACTGGGGAGTGGTCAGATAAGATTCTAGTATGGGTAATCAACTCCCTTACCCTCTCAGTTGCCTCTTTACTAACAAAAAAGTAGTCAATTCTTGAGTGGGTTTTGTGCGCTCGAGAATAGAAAGTCATAGTGTGCGCCTCTTTATTGCAGACCGTAATTGGGTCAATCAGCACCGCAGCCTCTAGAAGTTTGGCCAGTGATGCTTGTGCTGTAGAGTGAGGTCGCTTGGATGGGGGTTTTTTATCCACCCTATTATTGAGACAGAGATTCCAATCTCCTGCTAAAATTAAAGGATAGGATGGGAGTAAGGCTATGTCAACTTCTATCGAAGCATAGAAGTCAGGGTTGGGAGATGTAGGAGCATATATAGAAGCAACCGATAACATTCTGCCCATAATAGTACCCGTAACATAGAACCCTCTGCAATCTTCTCTAGTTTTGGTTTGTAAGACTATAAATGGACAATTTCTTCCAATCAAAATGGCAACTCCCCCTGAAGCTTTGGTGTTTCCATCACCGAGAACCTGCCCTATCCATAATTTTTTAAGAAGGCCCAGCTCCTCTTTAAGGAGATGAGTCTCTTGTAGAGCTACAATCTGGGCTCCCAATTGGTGAATGTGCTTTAGTATCACCATCCTCTTCTTCTGCCCTCTGAGGCCTTTAACATTCCACGTGATAATTTTAATGTTGATCATGCAATTTTATTTACAACCCTGGATTCCATACCCACCGAATCTGCCTTAACAAATATAAAAGCCGTGTACTCTCTCTTTTCCCTTTTCCCACATTCCCCCCCAAACAGCCCCCGATCCTTGAATCGTCCTCCTAGCTCAAATGGACACGTAGATGAGCTAACTGGTGAGCTCATCCCAAGACCCTCTAAAGTCTCACATTCACCCTTATAATTTCTTACCTTCCCCTAAACATAGGCCCATCTTCCTGATCACTCCCCTCTATTTACCATCATAACTGTAAACAACCCCTACCATATTTAAAAAACTTAAACAGAAGGAACAGAAGTGATATCTTAAGCTGAGGCAAATGCCCTTCACCGCACAAGTTGGAAAGAAGAAAAAAAAAAAGGGGTGTAAAGTGTCCCTTGCTGGGATCATAAATTCCTGCTCATAGAAGTTATAGGGCTCAAATCTAACCCTCTAGACTTTAGTTAGCATCCAGGACATATTATAAATCTACAGTTTCCTTTAGACCCCCTGCGGTCTAGGTGAGTCATCTTTCATGATTCATGAATTTTAACATAAAGTAAATAAATAGTCCCCCTAACCCTCAACCTCAGTTAAAATGGAAAAAAAATGGGGGATAGGGATAGTGAGGGTAGGAAAAAAAAATGAAGGAGGGGAATGGGGGTGGATAGGTACAGGGAAGAGGAGAACATTTTCTTCCTTCCATTCTTTTCTTTCTTGTCTTCCACTTAGTCTTCCTCTTCTCTTCTTACATTCATATCTCTTCTTCCCCTTTCCATATAGGAGTTCAAGCGAACGCTTCTTTACCATTCAACTATCATTGAAAATGTCCAAAGTCTTATAAAGAGCCACAACTGGTTAATGCTTTCCCTATGGAGTCTTCTCAGGTCTTTGATTTAAACAGATCTGGGAGCTCCTGCCTCAGTCCTTCTGTCGCCTCCTTCGCCGTTAGGTACCTTTTGTCTCCAGATTGCAGTTTCACAACCAACGTGGCAGGGTGTTGGACTCTAAACTTCACGCCAGCCAAATAAAGTTTTTCCTTTTTGTCCCGGTATTCCTTCTGTTTCTCCTGAATCGCCGGAGTTTGGTCCTGGAACACTAACAAGGGCGCACCATTCCACTGCAGGTTTTTCAGTGCTCTAGCTCTGTTTTGGACGTGTAATTTCTCCTTAAAATTTAAGAATTGCATAATAATGACCCTCGGTCTAGCCCCTGGTGGAAGTACCTCTCTAAGAGAGCGGTGGGTCCTTTCCAAGTTGTAAGAGTCGCCATAAGGTGTTGGGCCTAGGAGTTTCATTAGCATGTCTTGGATGAAGGTAATGCATTCTGGCCCTTCCGATCACTCTGGCAAGCCAAGTAGAATTAGATTATTCCTTCTACTTTGAGATTCCTGATCTTCGACACGTTCCTCTAATTCTTTTACTTGCCTACGCATAGCCACCAGCTCCTGCTCTTGGGAGATAGATTTATGCTCCTGAGACGCCACACGCACTTCCACGTCTCCCATTCTTTATGCCAAGGCTTGCAACGCAGGCTTTACTGATGAAAAGTCAGTGACTAGACTTCTAAGGAGATTTTTAATTTCAGAAATATCCTCGGATGATGTCTGGTCTCCTCCGACCTTCGTAGCGCTATGCCCTTGATCTTCCGGGACAGGTGATGGGGGTTTCAGGCGCTTTGTCACCAGGGCTCGTGAATCCAGGCTCTCGGGGGTTTCGAAATCCATCCCTGATGCTGTGTCTGGTTTCGTACGCCGCTAGAACTCTGTAAGTACTAAACCGGGATTTAGAGAAAAAAAAAAAAAGGTTTCGGCAAGGGTAGAAGGAGATTCTAGGAGAGCAGTTCCTTTTTTTTTTCCTGCCGTTACGACAGGGTATTGTATATTTTATAATGTAGTTAGGTCATTAGGGCCCAGGAGCTCCACTCAGCGTGTCTTGCCCCGATCAGCTCATCACGTGATCTCCGCTTCCCCCTAAATTCTTGAAATCTTGACCACCCTCCTTCATAAGCCCTCAAAGTGTTAGCCGACAAGGATCCACAGTACAGAGCTCTGGCTGTGCCTCCAGCCTCCCACAACTGGTCCGGGGATCCTGGTCTCTGTGTGATGCTGCCTGCAGCCTCAGCTCCCAAAACCTTCAGAGCTGTAAAGGGGAGAGGCTGTCAGCCACCTCATTCTTAATTCCTTCAACATGCTGGGCTTTGAAAGACAAATTCAGCTGCAGCCCCAGCAATACCATGCACCTAAGTATCCTACTCCCATCTCAGTCTTCCCACCCTGTCTATTAATGACCTCCACCACCTCTTTATTGTCTCACCAGAAAAAGATATGCTTACCCTTCATCCTGGTAACCCATATTTCCAATGCTGCCCAGATTGGAAGTGTCTCCAGAAATGTGATGTCCTTCAGCAGGTCACCTGTGCTCCCGTGCTCTGGCCATGCCTACAACATCCATTCTCCCTGGAAAATTGCCCCCATCCCCGGGGCACCCAAAGCATCTGTAAACAACTCCAGATCCGTATTCCGTTCTCACTCATCTTGCCAAAATGTTATTCCATTATAGCTGTCCAAAAATTCCTCCCATACTTTAAAATATTCCCGCACCCCTTTAGACACATCCACCCAGTGGTGCAGCTGTTGAGCCTTCCCTGTGGCCCTTCCCAATCTCCTCGTAAAAGCCCTACCCGGACTAATCACCTTTCAGGCAAAATTAAGGTGCCCCAGCAGTTGCTGTACCTGTACCAGCTGCACCCTCCTCCTCATCTCTCCTGCCATCAACAACACCTTGAGCCATGCCACTTTGGACCTGGAGAGCCTGAAACATCCCATCTCCATGTCCACCTCTATGCCCAGGAATTCCAGCCTACAGGCAGGGCCCTCTGTCTTGCCCTGTGCCAATGGTATCCCTATGTGCTGGCACATCCCCTTGAAGTCCATTAACATCTTATGTGCTTCCCCTGTGTTTCCCCAATGAGGATCAAGTCATCTAGATAAAGCACTACCCTCCTGTGTCAATACCTGGCTCTGACTACCCACTGTACCCAAGTGTTGAATGCTTCGAAAGTGGAGCAAGCAACTGAGCATCCCATTGGCATGGCCTTGTCAAAGTAGAGTATCCCCTGGAATTGAAAGCCCAAGAGGTACCAATCCACTGGACTGACTGGCAGTAGACAAAATGCTGACTCAATGTCTGTCTTCTCCAACCACGCCCCATTGACTGCCCTGATCAATACTATGGCTTGCTCCAGAGAGGCATATGATACTATCCGGAGGTGGTCTGGTATGCACTCATTCACTGACAAGCATTCTGGGTATGACAAATGGTAAATCAGGCAGAATTTTCCTTCTGCCTTCTTCGGCACTATGCCCAAAGGGGATACCCGAAAGTGGTAACATGGAGGGGCCTCCAATGGCCCCTCCACCTGACCTGCCTCAATTTCCTTTGAAATCTTAGCCCACACCACTCCTTCTTTTCCTCTCACTGACCCAAGGTTTTGGCCCTCATCTCTGCCTTCCCCCCTTGAAAACCCAGTGGGAAACCTGTCTGGAAGCCCTCCCTAAGCAGCGCTGCTGCCCCCTTATTCGGGTATTCTGCAGTCCACTCCTTCACCACTGATAAGGAAATGGGCATCCAAGTCAGTGCATAGCCCCACCTTCCTGCACCCTGTTCCTCTAATTCCAGCCATAGGGGCATTATGTTGTCTTCTGTGGTGTCCCTTGGCCCCCTGCCCTTCCCTGGGTCCCCGAAGGGATTCTTATGGTACTGGCCTCTGTTTTGTCCCCCTTTCTCTCCCCTTGCCTGCAGTTGGTGGCCAGGTGTGAACACCCGCATTTAGAACATGCATGAACTTGCAATTATTCCAGGTGCAGGAGGCTTTGTTAAACCCTAACAGGTCTTAGTCCCCAAGGTTGGGGACTCCTATTCACCTGTTCCCTCAGTCCTGCTCCTTTCCTCTAAAGGGTCCTCACCCACAGCTTGGAAAGGTGAAATCCCACCTCAGATCATCCTTCACTGACATTCTCTTCGGAATGCCTCATTGAATTTTAGCCACCCATACCCCAGCTTTGCTTTGTATGCATCCTCATGATGGATGTGTATGTCAAAAGTGGAATGGCTTAGGTCCAGCTGCTTCTCCAGCAACAGCACACTATAAATGATAAACCCCCCTTGCCAATTCTCTATGGTTTTCCCTTTGTACTTGGCCATCTTGGCCTTGTGACCTATGACCGCCAAAGTCACTGCCATCTCCGACTTCCCCACCAATTCCCTCTGCTCATATTTTGTGGCTGTGTCTTCACTCACCAGCCCAAAAATGTCCACATACTCTCCCTTCCAAATCTTTTATCTGATCGATGCCGGGACGTGGTCCCGTAGTGAGCAACCCTGGGGTCCTTCGTATAGTTTACTATTTGTTAGCCTGTCCCCGATCCTCCCTTTACTCTCACCTTTTCCTTTCAGGGCCTGCATGGCCCATTCCATTTTTTTAACCCCTGTGTCCCCCATGTCATCCAATAGCCCTTCCAAATACTCTTTCAATTCATTTTCATCAGATATATGTACTCTGTTCTTACCCCCATCTGGGCTCTCCCAGTCCTGCTCAGATGCCGGCTGGGGTGCCAGGATGGACGTGGGGTGTGGTACTTCCTTCCTGGGTCTCTTCCCCATCTTCCCCCTGTTCAGGCACTCCTCACATTCATTCTGCTTTTTCTGAGACTCCTCCTCTGCTTCCCTCTGCTTTGCTGCTGCCACCAGCTCCTACATCTGCCCCATCAGCTTTGCAGCCTCTTGCATCATCTTTTCACTGGATATCAGATTGTGTTTAGGTGCTATCACTGCTTCTGGTCTCTGCTACATAAAAATGAGAAATAAGTGCCCATACCCTGTGAAGCATCCTTCCTGGAGCCTGCCCTAGTCTCCCAGGCACTGTTCCTGCCATTGAATAGCCACGTCAAGAAAGGCTCCACCACCACGGCCCTTCCACAAGGCTTGTTTGAAACCACAGCACACCACCAAGGATCAACCCCAGGCCCTTCTCGCCAGGGCATGCTGGCCTCCAAAAGCCACGCGAACCACAGCCAGCTTGGTGGCTTTTACTTCTTCCACTCCTTCCATGCTGGGGAAGGGGGCCTTCTGCCATCCCCTGCATAATGCCCTTCCCCTCATGCTCCTGTGGCCTTCATGCTCATTGCCCGGGCCTCAAATCCGTTGTAACAATATGCCCCCCCACCATCGACAACTGCTTGAGCATGGTAAACCCAAACACCCTTTGGGGGGAATTTTACGCTACTGCTCTCCATTCATTGCCCCCCCAATGACGCCACATGGGTGTCCCTCCAACACCACCTCACACCTGCTGCCAGGATGACGATGGTGCTCGCCTACCCCATGTGGCCACTGTGGTTCCTGCTGCACCACTAGACCTGCTATATGGCTGTTTGCCCACGTGCTTACAGGAGCAGTCTCACATGCAGTGCCCCTTCAGTCAAAAAGTTCCTCTTGTACTAAATTCACCAGTATCCACTGCAAAGCACTCTATTTTGTCCTGTTAATCCCTAGTGAGCTGCCACAGAGACAAATGCCCTCATGTGCCCTATGCCATGCTATCATGCATACCATGGGCTCAGCAAACACTCTTAGCCCCTGCAGTCAGGTGAAAACAAATGCAATGAAAACAGGCCCCTTTGTGCCCTATGCTGTAATACAGTGCATTCCACAACATAATGTCTGCCATGTGTTTAGCAACTTTTTAGCCATTGAGAGGGGCTTCCTCCAAGAGAGACCACAACCCTGCATGCATGTGCTGTCGCACGCCATCTCAGCCTTGAGGCCTGTCCTCCGAGAATCTTCCACTTCTGGGCTGCCATGCCACTACAAGCTTGGCAGTGCCACGTGGTCTGGTCTGTCCACCCAGCCATCAGCTCTATTGCACTTCCTGAGTGGCAGATTGATCACCTTAGCCTGCAGACTCATCCATCTCCTGCCCAAGAAGTGAGCATCTCCAGTTACGCGGCCCTCTGCCACCTTTCCACAAGCCCCCTTTCGCAGATGGTGCCATAATGCAGTAACTCCATGCACCACCCTGAGTTCTGTAGGAAACACCAAAACATGCACCAGTAATTCCAAAGCAGCCTTCTTGGGACGCCAAAATGTCCCAACCGCTGAGACCAGTCAGCCTGCCCCAGTTCACGCTCTTGTCCCCTGTACACAGCATCGTGTCCCAGCAACAGGACCCCCAGACCTTGTAGCCTCCATTTGGCCACAACTGCACCCATGCAAGTGACGCCCAGGCCACAGCGCTGCCATGGATGGCAAGCCCCCTTCCATTCCAGCAACACATTTGTTCTCTTTTTTTTTTTTTTTGTATTTTAGCCATTCCAGGTCCAGCGCACTCACACCAAAGGCACTCCAGCATACCAACCATGTGAGCACTGATCTAGTGACAGCTCTTAGCTTGAAAAGCCAGCACAGCCAGCATAGGCCCAAGCCATCTTCATAGCCCTCGCATCTAGGCGCCAGGGCCTCAGCTTCCACATCGCTGTTACTCCTGGCTCAGAACAAGCAAAAACACCCACCAACCTTTGATTTCTTTGCAATCCTACACCTCCTCTTTGCTCCATCTCTCATATCTAGGCACCAGGGCCTCCTCTTCCACACCTCTCTCACCCCTGACTCAGAACCAGCAAAAACGCCCACCAGCCTTCAAATTCTTTGTGAACCATACACTTCCTGTTTGTTCCATTGCCTGAGCTTAGCTGCACTTCTCTGGCTTTGTAACCTACTCACTAAGTGCAAGCCAGCCAAAGAAAGAAAACCAAGCCAAGCAAAGCCAATCAAATGCCAATAAAATTCCAATTTCTTTGAAAACCCCAACCTAATCTCTTTTCTGCATGAGCTAGCTGCCCTTCTCCTGTTCTTCTTAACCTCTTATTTATCACCAGCCACCAAACAAAGGAAAAAACAGCAAGATCATGCTGGGCCGCATGGCCTGCTAGGCTCAGCTGCCCATGTGCCTTACCTGTATATTGCCAACGATGTGCTGAGCTCCAAGTTCTGTTGAATTTCCCAGCAAAAGAGGTAATCCTGAGGTTGCCCTGGCTTGATATATCCCTTCAGGACTCCTGCTCAAGACCCCTGTGACTTTGCCCCCCAGCTAATTCCTGTTGCTCTGGCCTTGCCTTGTCCAATGACCCTCTGCCTGGCCTTACGAGGTCACCACTAAGCCTCGCTTCCCCTCCCTAACCTTTCACCTCCCTCCCTCTTATTCCTTCCGGCCAGGGTCATCAATCTGGCCTGCCTTTTAGTGGCAAGCCTCATTATCTGAAACAAATATCGTTGCTTGGTGCACATCACAAACGCATTTAAAGTATGCCTTTTTCTACAATGTACAATAGGCTAAAATAAAAATACATAGTATGAATAAAGTACTGGATAGATTTGTTTGGAGCATGACAAATATTCTACCCTCAAAGGAAAGACATTCAGAACTCTCTTGTGGATTTGCTGTGTGTGAATTTCTGGTCTGTTTTTACTAGTCTATTTTTAATATCCCCATAATGTATTCTGTAATATAAAATAGTCAGCATGGGCTCCATGATATGACTGTTCAGCTCCTGTCTATAACTATGAATATAATTACAACAACATAACATGATATGTAAAATCAGTCCTCCCACAGACTGTTAGTAGACAAAAAATTGCTTTACTGTTGGGGAAAAAAAAACAACACATGCAGACAAAAATTAGCAACTTTATTACCACAATAAAACACTATGGGGTGTGCTGTTATTGCATTAGATAAAGGTCATCTTTAGAGAATGAAGGAGCTCAGATATGCTGCATGTCTCCCAGAATTATCTCCTATGTACATTTATATGCCGACAAAGTATCTCATGACAACAGTGCTCTGCATTTTGCCATTGCTAAAGCAATACAGGCATGTCATACATGCATTATTGTTGGATAATGCCATGCCTTGGGGAGTGTGGCAAGAGGCAAAGCTGAGTGAGCCAACAGGTGCTGTTATCACACAACTATACACACCCCAAAGTGCCTAACTGTGATTATAATATAGCTCTCCTGATTTTTTATTTTTAAAAGTGAGTAATACATATGTATTTCTGACCTGTGTTGTTGTTGTGGTCAGACACAGTCATGTGATTACACAGTCATGTGATTACATTTGACTAATCAAATATCTTGGTTCCTGTTACAAGTTTCATAATTAAGCAATAATACACTCCAGAGTGTGGATATGGCAGAATATTGTCCTGCCTCAGGAGTGTAATGAGTCAAGAGACCACAAGCAATGTGTTGTATGCACTTGAGAAGTGACAATTATGCAATGGAATGTTTCTGAATTAAATAAATATGTAAATGAATGATTTTTTTTTAAGAGTTTTATAGTTGGGTTTTTTTGGATTTCCAGTGGGAACCAGTGAAGATGGCAGCCTAAAACCTATCGCTCTGCCCCAGCCCAATGGAAATTCTACACTTGCCACTGGAGTGATGGACTAAGTGTGTTCTTTGCCCCTAACCTCTCACCTCCACCCCCTGTCACCGCTAATGAAATATTCTGCCAGGAAATAGAACGTAGCAGGGCTGATGAATCATGCAATCACTGGCTGAATCACTGCTAAGTAGGCTGCACAGGCCTGACCACGGTATTCCTAATTGTAGCACCCCAGGGTCATTTTTCACAGATCGACTGTGCCCCTATTCTGTATTGGGCTGCCCTGACAGCAAATGAGGGCGTTGAAAGCCAGCTGGATCTCAGAACTACCGATACTGATCAAGTCATAATTCCAAAAAGCCTCATAAGTACCGCCTGATGTCATGCAGGGGCTTCGCCATTAAGGACGGACTAAGTCATGGTCAGCAATGATGGGGTGGCTGTACAGGGTGCTCTGGATCAGACAAAGGTGAGGGAAGCCCTAGGCAACATTACCAAAATGCTTCATGACATTACTCTCCAGGGTGGATAACATCGGTGCTTCACTGGTGGGCAATGTCGCAGATGTCTGCAGGTTAGAGGACCAACATAACATTCTGGAGCAGTGCTTGGGGAATTGAAAGGCCAGCATTTGAATGTCCTACATAAACTAAGAGGTCATGAAGCCAAGCTGGCACAACTGTGGCAGAGGGCAAGTGCAAGAGAATCGCATAAGAAGAAGCAATATTCATATTCTTGGGGTACCAGAGGGAGCAGAGGGCCCTAACTTAGAGAAATTTCTGAATGAATGGCTTCCTCGCTAGTAGAAAAATGTTGGAAGGAGTCTGTCAATGTGGAGCATGCTTATCAGGTCCCTAGCAACTCAAACCACAACAAAGTCCTCGGACAATCGTAGCATATATGTTGTGTCTATCAGTAAAGGAGTGGTTGATGAAAGTAATAAGAGATGCTGGGGAACTGACTTGGAGGGCACGCCATCTCTATATACAGAGACTTTTCACAGGAGGTTGCGGCAAGACGAGGCTCTTGCAAGATGATTAAAAAAGTGTTGAATGCAAATTCAGTACAGTACAGATTTAAAGTACTCACTTCACTTTATATGTTTAAGGATGGACAGTCTTTTGTGGCGGAATCGCTGAGGGATGCAGAGGCCTGGATCCAAGGGCACTGGTTGGGTATGCTGGCTGGCACTACATCTCCCAGACACCTCTGGGAGCCCAGTGGCAAAATATCACAGGGAACCAGCAGAAAAGGTAGTGCTGCTCTAGAGGACCAATATCGCTGGTGGACGAGTCCGACCAATGCAGCTCCCCCATTGCAAAGGCAGCTATGGGCTCCCTCCCCCGATGAAACCAAGACAAATATTCTTCATTCTGCATCATATCAAGCCTCAGAAACACATAAAGATGCTCAAGTTCAGCAAATGCCTGATGCGGCTGACCCTCTGATGCCAGTGAGACAGCGTGCATGTGCTAGAAGCCCTCGTCCACCAACTCAGGGGAACTCAGCTGCATCCCCACCTGCCAAGTTTCTAAAAGCGGACCTTAACACACTGGAGAGAAGCAAGACAGCTGCTAAGGTGAAGGAATCAACGGGGCCATGGAGGATGACCTGATACTGATCGACTCGGGCGGCGATGGAGGAGGAAGAGAGCGATGTGGAGAAGACAACCTGCACTGCTGTGAAACTGGGGCTGAAAACATATGCCAAAGCCCTGTTCATACCGGGGACTTAAAAATCAGAGGACTGCCTTTATTGCTACTCTTAATAGCTAAAAGTTGGGATGCATTTGTCGTGCAACAGTTGGGGGAGGAGGCACCCCCCGCTCCTGATTATACCAGCCTATCTAGTGCAGTACGAGGCTACATCTGGGGGCCAGGGGCAGGGGACCTTCTCACCCCCTCCTTATCTACCTCATTTTACCTGCTCACGTAAGGCTTCTATCTGGCCCATCTGACAAGGACAGTAATTTGTCCTCCTATCTGCTAAGGCAGATGCGTCTCCATATGCACCCCACGTCTATTAATGGAAGAATTGTGCACTTTAGTGCAATTTAATGCCGGCGCTCCTGATTTAACTCTATACTGCATAAGTAATTCATCAGTTGGGCTACTACCAAGTGGTACACATGTGGGTACCTAATAGTCATTGATATGTTCTGAGTAAGCAACTTAGAATATGGCCATTTATGGATCACTTCCTTTCCCCACAGGCTAAACTTTTTTAAAGTTCGAGTTGGCTGACAGATCCCCCCTCCCCATCCCTCACCCTCTTCCCACTCTTTGGTTGGATGCCTTTTGACTAAAGCCCCCCCATAGCAGGATGGGGGGTGGCTCCAGACTATAGGTCATTCCTGGAGGCTTGATGCAGTATATTTAGCTGGAGCCACAGGTTCGGGCTGGGACAGAACACTTGATTTAGTATGACTCCTGCCCGTTCAACATTTGGTGTCTAAAGCAGTGTGGCTTAGGGGCATTGCCTCTACGCATGTGTTCAGCTCAGCACTAGTAACTGAGCTGTAGGTGATCAATTTATTGTGTGATGCTGTTTATATCTAATTTACTGGTTAACCTGGTTGCTTGACAGCTGTTTGTTGGCAGTTTTCTGCCCTGTCTTTCTTTCTTTGATTCTCCTAAATTTCCAAAGTATGTAACTCTGATCTTTTATTGTTTTTTTTGTTTTGTTTTTCACTCTGTACAGGCCTCTCTTCAGCTGTAGGTAGTTTGATCAATATGGTCTTCTCTACACACCTGGTGATTTAGAGGCTCATCGGCAGCACAAGACCATCTATAAGCCACAAGTCAGGTAGTCTCTCTCTCCCACTCACATCCACCTCCCTCCTTACTGCTGACTGGGTGAGTACACACATTCTCTTTGCTGTGTAATAGGAGGGTGTGCTATCATCAGCAGACCCACGGTGGTGCATAAGGATGGGGTTGCATCTCCTGGAATGTGCATGGTCTCAATCATTAAGCAAAGTGAACTGAGGTGTTGCAGTATCTAAACTCGATGGGAATCGACATTGCACTACTTCAGGAGATGCACCTTACCAGCCACACAGTGCAATGGCTAAAAAAGCTGTAGGTGGGAATGGTGCTGGTCAGTTGTGCCTCTATGAAATCCAGGGGAGTGGTTCTCCTCCTACGGAAGTCAGGTCCATGGACTGTAGAAGGTCAGCGTCCAGACTCATTAGGTAGGTGGTTAGTGGCTAAGTTGGTGTATCCTGGGGGCAAGGCTTTGATAGCCAATGTCTATGGATTTAATACAGATACAGAGGGTGTTTACTTTGAGGTGAGTCAAGCCTTAACAGAGCTCACTGGGGGTGAACTGGATATTCCAATCCTGCTAGGCGAGGATCACAATTTGGCACATGACATTTTCTTAGACAAATCCATACCTACACCACAGTCCCACCCAAGGGTTTTGGAAACTCTAAATACTTTGATGTCAGAATAGAGGTTAGGAGACCCATGGAGGATTAACCACCCGAGCAGGCGTGACTATACATACTTCTCCACAGTGCATGGGATGCACAGTAGACTTGATTTTTGGCTGGCCAATCATGGTGCTATGCCAGGGATAGCAGCTCCCACCATTGGCAGTATTGTCATTTCAGACCATGCCCCTGTAACGGTCACTTTCTCTCCCCCAGGGCAGAGCCAGCATTCTACAAGATGGAGATGTAACCCATTACTAATGGAGGATGCAGCTTTTTGTGAGTATATAAAAAAGGAAACCCTCTCCTATTTCTCAGTTAACACCCTAGGGGAAACCAGTGCAGCCACAGTCTGGGAAGCCTTCAAGGCAGTTATACAGGGGAGAATTATTTCCTTCTCTGTGGCCAAAAACAAAGAAAGGGCAAAACAGATATCAGAGCTCCAGAAAGATCTGGCATCTCTAGAGAAACAAATTAAACTATCACCTACTAATCCGTTTAACTCCCCTCTCCTAGCCAACATCACTGGCCTAAAATATAAACTTAATGTGCTGCTAAACAGAAAGGCAGAGTGGCAACTTACCCATGCTAAACACAGGTTCTGGGAGGGAGGAGATAAAGGAGGGAAATTGTTAGCCTGCTGTCTAAGGAACCAACAAACCGCTTCCAGAATTTTAGCTTTAAAAAACAAGGAGGGGAAGGTGGCCACATCACCAAAGGGCATTAACAATGCTATGAAAGTACTTTATCAAGACCTGTATCAATCTAAGAATTCCCTTTCAGCTACAGAGTTATCTCAGTGGCTGCAAAGTTTTTGCCATGGGACGCAGCTCCCTAAGCTTGCGGAAGAGCAGGTTCTAGTGATATAGTGAAAGGCGCTATATAAATAAAATTATTATTATTATTATTAGTGCTGGATGCTCCTATAACCCAGGATGAGCTCTGGTCTGCACTATCCCATATGACCAAAGGGAAGGCTCCCAGGCTGGATGGGCTATCTGCAGAACTGTACCAAGTGATACAGGATGAGATCACTACCTCTTTATTACAGACTCTCCAAGAAGCCCAATTGAGTGGTACTCTCCCTCCCACTATGTGTGAGGCCCTCATATCACTTATTCCCAAGAAAGCTTTGGACAGCTTATCGTGTGTGAACTATAAACCTAGCTCGCTCCTCTCGGTTGACACTAAGATACTAGCTAAAATTCTGGCAACCAGATTGTCCCCAGTGCTCCAAAATTTGATCCATCCCTCTCAAACAGGGTTCTTAAAAGGAAAATCGAGTGCAGACAACCTGCGCCTTATAGTAAATCTGAAATGGCTGGCTCTTCACTTCAAAGTCCCTATGGTAGCCTTGGCAGTTGACTTTGCCAAGGCTTTCGACTCACTGGAGTGGGAATATCTACATCAGATTCTCCAGCTTTATGGATTTGGACCCCAATTCTGTTTGTGGGTATGTACACTATACAATTTGCCTTCGGCCAGAATCCTTACCAACAAAGATACATCCTCCTCTTTTACCCTCCAAAGAGGTACCAGTCAGGGTCCCCACTCTCGCCACTCCTGTTCCTGGTAGCTCTGGTCCCCTTAATTAGAACACTGATCAATACCCCAACTGTAATGGGTATTCCCTTGGGGAACACCTCATATTTAGTTAATGCATATGCAGATGATATGCTTCTTACCCTACTCGGACCCTAAGTCCTCCCTCCCACCTGTTCTCTCAATACTGCAACAGTTCGCTAAGATATCTGGCCTCACAGTTAATCAGAAAAACCCTATTATCTCCCTTAAATAAGAAATGTGGTAGACAATGCTTAGTGGGTACAGACATTTCTTGGGTGCCTCAGGGCTTCCCCTACTTGGGCATCAACATCACAGCAGCCTGGAAGAATCTTGAAACGGCCAACTTCTCTCCCCTCCTAACAACCCTAACAGTGGAGGTCCATCGCTGGATGAAATTGTGGCAAACTTTAAAGGGTAAAGTGGAGGCTATCAGAATGTTTATCTTCTCTAGGGTCTCCAATGCCATTCTCCCAGAAACCATTCCAAGCCCTAGACAGACTGGTAGCACTTCTACTCTGGGAAGGTGGCCTCCCTATGTGGGGTAGAATGAAACTATGGGCACATTGGACCAAGGGAGAGCTTGGTCTCCCCTGGTTTATGGGATGCCATCTGGCCTTTAATATGGCCCAGACCCTGACTTGGTTTGCCCCTCACCATGCTCCCCCTCCTCAGTGGGTGGTGCTGGAAGCTATGCTGGCAGAAGGGATCCCCCTTTACTCCCTGTTATCTAGTAGGAAGCCGACTAACTCCCAACTCACGCCAGTTATGACAAACTCATATGCCCTGTGGTGACATGCAATGGTCTTAACTAGTGTTCTTGTCCCGATTATCTTCCCCCTTATGCTATATCATGATTTGGAATAACCCACTTGTAAAACTAGACCACAAGCCACTTCATTTGGCCTCTTGGGCCTCTAAAGGCATACAGACAATAGCCGACCTTCTCATACCAAATACGCGTACGGTGATGTCCTTCGAGCAGCTTAAAACTAAATACAAATTACCAAATCAAGACTTCTGAAAATTTCTCCAACTGCATAGTGCATTGACCCCTTCTACTCAAGAGCTGGCCTCCTCAATCCCCTTGGAGATGTCTGAACAACATCTCCCTGCCAAACAGAGGCAAGTGCCTCATAGGTGCTATAGACAGAACACTTAGAGACTCCCAGCTGGATGTCACCCTACCCAGCAAAGCTGCATGGGAGCAAGATATCTCATACAATTTATCTCTACAACAGTGGTCGGAATGTCTCAGATTGTCCCTCACGGCCTATGTAGACTCAAAGAGCCAATTGGTTCAATTAAAAAATTCTTCTCAGATAGTACCAAACTCCTGCAGTCCTACATAGGCAAAAGATAATCCCACAGGACAGCTGCTGGAGATGCCACTCTTCTCCGGCCCACCTATAGCATATATTGTGGCTGTGCCCAACAATTCGTACCTTTTGGACTTTAGTTCTGAAGGATTGCTCCACAATAGTGGGTACCTCATTATCCCTGCAACACTACTCCCTGTTGTTAGGAGATACTTTCTCAATAAATGCACTTACCCCTTCTAATAGCGCCTGGGTCCTGGTCACTGTCATGGAAGCGAAGAGAGCACTGTTAGTGAAATGGAGGCAACCTGTGCACCCCACACTTTTTCAATGGCAGGCAGCCATGGTTAGGCTGGCCACATTCGAAAGACTCACGGCAGTAGCTAGAGGCAAACTGACTGATTACTGTGTAAAGTGGAATGCCTATCTTCATTCACATATTTGCAGAGTGTCCCCTCCTCCACTACAGAACCCTCCTATTACTTAATAGCAAAGGTGAATTGAGGATAGTATGTCTTATGCCGTGTGTTCTCCTCTATGGTGTGTAGATTCTACTATACTCTTTTCTTTCTTTCTTTCTTCTATCTTTAGTTAATGTTTTCCTGTACTATCTGCCTGTTGCTTCCCTCTTAACCCTGATCCTATGTGTAGCTTAAGCACTACTTCGTGGGTCTGTTGGGTATAAGTTGATTAGAGGCACATAGCTAGTGTAAACTTAATGTATAAATTGAGAGGTCTGTGCTGTAAGATAATGCTCTACTGAATCCTATGTTCTAGTATGTATCTGCATTCACTTAAAGGCTGCAACAACTAGTCTATCTTACATATAGATCAGACCTTTTATTAAGGTCAGTGGAATAGAAGTATAGTATTGGGGTAATCTAGTAACTAGGCTAAGCCCTGTAAATAGCAGTTTTATCAGATATCCTGGGGCATTGTGTCAGCAACTGAAGCTTATTGAGAATACGCTGCTATGTGCTAAGTGAACTAAATGGAAAACTGAAAACTTCAATAAAACATTATATGTTAAAAAATAGTTTTATAGGTTTTTTAATGTGTAAACATAATTGTTTAAAAAAGTGCTGTTATTTATGCTTTGGCCAGTAGGGGCTGCTGCTGTAGTGACAGCTGGAGTTCTTGGGTGTAGTTATTTACATAGAGAATAATACATGAATGGAGGTGTGTAACCAGAATTTTACACACACCTGGGGTGTGGGATACTAAATAAATTGTTTATAAAAACATCCTCTGTTGGGCAAGGCTGTTTACACCCATCCATCCATGTCATGTTTTTTAATAATGGCTAGTGAGCATTTTTAATAATTGTTGGATTTAAAATCCTTAAAAACTCTAAATTGTAAGGAAAACACATATCTTTGACAGTGTCCCACATCTGAAAGGAACCCTCCTCCGATTAGGCTTTTAAGGCAATACATTATTTTTTCCTAACCTGTGACTTTAATATTTCATCCAGCACCTGTGGCAGCCTTACCTAGTCAGTCCTCCTTACTATCCCACAGTCCTTGCCTAGGTCTTCATATAACACTTTTCCTTTCCCTTATCCTTCCTCTTCTCACTCCCTCCTTTCATCCCCCTCCACCCAGCCCCACCACCTGCACTTCTTTATGTGTGCGACAATTGCCTCTGGTAGCTCTTACCTCCCAGTGTCCTTCCAATTTCTTGTTACCCTATATTATATTCCCTTATCTGCATTGCCTGTCTTATCCAAAATGTATGCATTTGTTTACATGTAACTGAGTGTTACTCTGTTTATCCTGCCTAAAACTGCATTTGCTTTATTGTATTCTGTTGTACTGTCATGGAATTGACATGGAACCTTTGTAAAAAAGTCTCAGCTCAAAGGTACTTGCAATCTTAGATTCAAATAAATAAACTAAAATAAATATATATTAGCCTGAATGTAATCACAATCAGTGCTGTGCAGTACCATTTCCCATTCACAGTACAACTCCACACCACTCCACTGTATAAACAAGTACAAATGAGCAGTGTGGAGCAATACTGTGAATGTGAAATGGTACCATGCAGTGACATCTGTGTTTACATTTAGTTAGTGTCTCAGCAGGTAGCACACTCGTCTCTGAGGCTGGGAGATCAGAAAGCTGTGGGTTCTCTCCTCATACCAGGCACTTGGGTTAATATCCCAATACTGACACTGTAGTGCAGCATGAGGTGGGGTGCTGCACTCCTGAGGTGCTGTCTTTCAGATGAGATGTTAAACCGAGGTCCCATCTGCCTGTTCTGGTGGTAGTTCAGGTGGAAGTTAAAGATCCCACGGCACTTCTCGAAAAGAGTTGGGGAATTATTTATTGCAGGAAACAAATCATCAATACAGAATCACAAAAACAATTCAAAAAATAAAAACAAACACAGCATAGTAAATAAAACAACAAAAAAGGCAAAAGAAACTAGGCAGTCACTAATAAACAGCTCATTGAGAATCAAATACAATAAACATTTTTCCAGTATTCATGAAACAGATAAGCTGGTAATGTTCATGATTTAAAGTCTCTTTGAGTCAGTAAAGCGGATTCAATGTGTTGGAGAACAACAGAAGGTAAAGTATCAGTATGCTGTAATGAAAATAAACATTGTGCCTGTCACATATAAAACTTAATGCAGGCAAAAATCACAGTATGCGTGCTAGGGCAATACTGGGAAAATAAACCAGAATAGTCCCCAAGTTCTAAGCATTCATAAGAGACATGACAAGAAACACCCCAGACCCACTTAGTAAGCAAAACAGACCAAACTAGCTGGCATAATGATATGAAAGAAAAAAATTATCCATGGTTTCTTTCAGGCCAAAACATTCCATATGAATGCATCGCCTTTCAGAAACAGCTTTATGCTTTAAATTCCCTTGACCTGAATCTCCCATGGTAGCTAAGCCATGTTACATCCCACATCCATTCTGGACTCTGCTTATCAGTTAGAACCCATAAAGCTAAATGAACTTTGGAGGAAAACATATAGGAAAATCAACCACTACAAAAAAAAATGGTAGACATTATCTCAGTATATAAAGCTTTCTGAGAAAGTCGATGAACCTCAGGTCGAGCAAGTTTCCACAGATGTAATTTAGAAGCCACTGAGTAAACAAAAGAAGGTGCACCAGAACTGGACTTAATAATAGGAGCCTGGTCAAAAATTCCCGGATCAGAAAAAACATCCATAAGTCCCAGGGATGGGACTGATACTGTGCAGACTCCTTAAACGTAGATTTAATAAAAAAAGAAAAATAAAAAACCAAGGGATTTATTATACTAAGGCCCCCTGCAGTGATTCACAAATAAGTAAAATCCCACTTAACTGGGTTCAATCAGCTTCCCCACAGCATTTGGAAAAAAAATGCTATAAAGATGAGTATCATAATATCTAGGCAAAGAAAACATAGAACTAAAATATAAAAACAAAGGTAGAAGAAATTTCTTAATAATAAAAATACACTTTCTTTTTGAAAATGTCCAGGATTTCCATAACTGTACCTTACCCTCACCCAGTTCAATATGTGGTTTCCAGTTAAGGTCAGCCAAACAACCATTACCAAAAAAAAAAAAATTAATAGGGCTTAGAGAAATAGCAATCTGCCCAATAGAGGGTCAAAGGCCCTCCCCAAAAATCCAGCACTCTTCCCATAATTTACCAAGTCCCAAAATGGAGCTGAACTGTGCCAAAATATCCAAAGTTAAAAGGCCAGAAGCCAGATTGCATAACAGAAGACACATGTCATCAGCATAAATAGCCAAAATTTGAGGAGGAACATCAATGGCAGATGTAAGACCCAGTATATTCTTATGATGAAGGAGCTCCTGAATTAAGAGATCCAATACAAAGGTTACAATAAAGGGCTAACGGACACCCGTCATGCTCCCCTACAAAACTCTATCCATCACCCAATAGGCCATTAACCAAAGGAAAATTTTGAGCATTAGTATAAAGACCAACCCAAGCCCTGAGTTTTTTGAAAACCACATCGCTGAAGGACTTGAAATAAAAAACATGGGAAACTCTGTCAAAAGCTTTAGCTTGATCCAGGAAAGTAAATATCCTGTAAGATTGCACAGATGGCTACATTCACAAACATTCCTAAGTAGGGTCAAAGTTTGTTGAATGTTCCTACCAGGAATTGAAAAGTTTGCACTGGATGAATAAGAGTCGTGGCAAGTCATTGAAGCCTGTGATATAAGATAGCGGAAATTTTTATAGTCTGCATTTAAGACTAATCGGCCTCCAATTTCCAATAATATGTTTGTCTTCTTTCTTAAACAAAAGATCGTCAATCGTCAGAGAAACCTGGAGGCAGAAAAGTGGTGGTGAGTATTTCATTATAAACTTGAGTCAAAAATGATACTAAAATCATCCAGAAAAAATGTATATAACTCATTTATAAGGCCATCCAGGGCAGCGGAAATTTCCATTTTCAAATGGCCAATTTCTAGCCTGACCTCAAGCCTGAGATATGGGTAGGTCTAAGTCCTGGGATTGAGAAAGAGTCAATTCAGGTGGCACAAGGACAATAACTCATCCAAGTACCCGTCAGTATAAAAGCCTGTCCATGTTGATCCTGTAAAAGTTTTGAACTAAGTGCAACATGTCTGCATCTGTGATTTCAGGGTACCTGTAGCATCGTAAAGTCCATCCATAAGCTTTTTATCTAAGACCTGTTTACAGGCAGAAAATGGGTCTGAGACAGAGAGGACTTTAGTCCATAAGACAAGTCACAACAGGCTTTCCCATAGTGAAATTGTCTCATTTTATTATGAAGTATAGAAATTTGTTCCTGGATTCTAACATCTGAGGAAGTGGGGAGGACAGTAATTTATAAAACTGAGCCTGATGGCCCAAATAAGTAATGTACTCCTCCACCCTCCGACTGAGTAGAATCTATTAAAAGAAGTGGAGATGTGCTTAAATTCAAGTTTAGTGTCCACCCACCAATCTCCCCAGGAGTCACACAGCCCAGCAACCGACCTCTGTCTTTCAAACATTTGAAAAAGGGTAGACTGAAACTGAACCTGAGTTAATAAAACAGGATTCAGTTTCCATCTAGTGGGTAAGGTAGGAAAAATGAGGTGGAATGCCAGAAAAAGAAAAACAAACCTTCAACAAAATACGGTCAGAAAACTCACAAGGGGTCAAATAGAAACTAATAGGTATTAAATGACAGGGATATCCTTTACAAAAACAGTCCTGGAGTAGAGCCCTACCTGGAACAAGATCCACCAACTGAAGAACCTGTACATGAGTATGGTAAAAGAGTATCCCCACCCCATCAGCAGCACCGGGACCACAGGACCAAAAGGACAGCCCTTGAACCCATAATTGTTTGGTGTAGGTAACATCAAACAATGAAGTAAAAAGGGTCTCCTGCAGGAACAGAATGTCTGCAGTTTGAGATTTGCAAAATGCACAGCCCCAAAAGCTTCCTTGAATTTTAATACTACAAGAATTTAAGGAAATAATAGTCAAGGAAGCCAGAAAATAGATTAGAATTTTTCCTGTTTACGCTTATGTCCTGATTTTTTCTTAGACTCCAATAAGTCAGGACTATCTTCATCATTGCATTCCATACCAGACAAAGCCACAGATTTGATAGAAACATTAGAATCTGAATCCCCATCTTGATTCTGCAACACCTGAAAGGAGTTGTGTATGGGAAGAGTGGCAGTCGTAACAATTTTCTTGGTGTGGGACCTTGTCACCCATTTCAGGTGAGGTTTCTGAAACTCTGAATCTGGGGCAGGGGGTAGAAGTGGATGTACTGGGTGGTGAGCCCCAGAGCTACAGAGAGGCTGTTGAGCATTCGAAGTATCAGTGCAGGGAGGTGCATCAGAGGGCCTAGATTCAGGATCACTGGGAGGGCCACAGTGGAAGGGTCTGGGGCAGAAGAGTCTGGATCAGAAGGGTTGGCATCCTCAGATCTAGGCCTGAACCTGTCTTGGGATTCAGAAATCAGGGTTTCTTTATCAAGACCCCCTGAATTGTTTTGTCCATCATACGGACACTGATGGTAGGCATGGCCTTGAGCATCACATAAGTTACAGTGGAAAATATTGCGGCAGGTCCCACTGTCAAGCTCTAGCTCCCCACAAAGTGCACATTTGATCTTATCTCATGCATTGCTCAAATGATGGGTGCTACCACACTTATAGCATGCCTTGGGCTGGCCAGGGTAAAAACACACCCCTCTATCTCCACCCCAAAAAAACCTGTTAAGAATATGCTGTACAGTATCCCCCATAATATGCAGCTTAATCTTAAATTTCCAGCTCCTAGTTCAAATGCTCCCCTCCCATCGATGATAGGCTCAGGGGGCCCCAACACAGATACTTACTCTCCAACCAATACAGGATATCCCTCATTAACACCTTCATTTCAGAACATAAAATTTATAGTTTTAAACAAAGGTTTGGTAATGGGAATAGCCCAAAATGAAGTCCATAGTGGAGTGGATTTCAGAGTGTCATACTTTAGCCAAAACTTGTCAAGGCCAGCAAATGACTGAAAGCTAACATCAAAGGTGTCCTCCCCTCTGACGTTAATGAGGGCATATATGTTAGAAGCCTGGAAGTTCATAGAATTTTTAAGCAATCTCCGAGCTACATAAAATCAGTCAGGGTGTTCCTGGAGACCCCCCCTGTACTGGAGGCATACAGCGTTCCATCTTGGGGCTTGATCTATTGTTTCTGAAAAGGTCAGAGAAGTGAGGGCCAGTGTGAAACTGTTCATGATGGGGAGTGGGGAAGTATTAGGCAACTCAGTTCCTGCCCCATCAATAGGGACTGAATCAGAAGAAGGCAAGGCTCAAAACTATTACCCGTGGGTCATGAATCCAGAGGCATCATAACCAAAGAAACAGTAGAAATCCCAGAAATGTGAGGCACTTCAGGTACAAAATTTCCCATTCTGAATCTGGCAACCAACGACCATCCTGAAAATCCAACCAGCATCTGTCAAAGCCAACTCCTTACTCCAGTCACCAGAAGGAATGTGCCGTCAGCAGGTCTTGACTTTGGCATTCCAGTACACAAGTCCTCTGATGGATGAGTCATCACTGAATCCTTCACTGAGCAGTGAGACGGGCAAACTGCCATCATAGCAGGTGAATCCATAGTCAAAATGCCACCAGCCCTATGCATTTCATCAGAATGATGAGTCAGTACTGAAAGATGAACCAGAGGTAGCTCTCCTAGGGGCAATTCTGCAGAAACCTTCATGTCAAGAACTCTCTCTGCATGGTTCGAACCAGGCATATCTCCAGGCAGCTCCAAAGGTACAGTATGTCACTAGCAACAGCTACCACCTGAGACATAGCTGACTCAGGCAGTGCACTAGAAATCTTCATTCCAACTGCATGCATAGCATCCATCTCTGTTGAAGGCTGAGCACAGTCTGCCATTCTGCAGAATAGCACCAACAGCTCCCCCTACCACTAGCAATGCAGTAAGGGAATTTCCCTGGTGCCCTGGCCAGATTTCCCCCCATTCACTAAAAATACCACCAACAAGCTTAATCTAGTTCAAGCTCAGTTGGTATTCATCTTAATCCCCTTCCCATGGGTTGTTCCTGAAAATAGGCAGGATTTGTCTAGTGCACTTACCCGGTCAACAAAAAACTAAATAAATAAATAATTAAAAACATTTAGGTGAACATGCTGAATAACATATTAAGGCACACAGGTTAGGGAAAAATCTTTTTTGTGTGTTTTGTGGGGATTTTCATATTGTTAAATGGCAGCAGTTGTGAGAATGGGGTTGGCATCACTCACAACATGAGCTCAATAGAGAGGGAGAAATTACAACTGAGTGGTTGTAAAGCATAATTACAACTGGGCTGTTGAAATGCATAAGCAAAAATCTATTATCCAAGCATTAAAAATGCTCCCTAGTAGGTATAGCGTGTTAATGAATGTAAAGAGCTGCTCGGTAGAGGGACTGATTTTTACCCATGTGTGGTGAACTAATAACTTAACAGAAGCTGCCTTTTAATAGTAGACGGTAAACACATGCTTAACACTGTCAGTTCTTCCCTGTCCCTCCACACCACCTCTGTTGCCCCACGTTTAGCAAGAGAAGAATCTTCACTAGGAATGGTAGCAGGCAGGGCAGTGACAGTAATGAAAAAGTGTTTGGTGCATGGGAGAAGTGAGGGTTTGCTTAAGATTTATGGTGGCATTCATTTGGTGCATGTGGTGGGGGATGGGAGTGAAGATTAGGTTTTGACTCTTGGGCAGGTTCTGGACATTAGCCACATTGCAGCTTTTTTTAACTGTGTGATGGGGAAGGGTGTGAGTGAGCATTGGGGACTTGGCTGCATAGTGATTTAAAATTTAAGACTGTGGTAGGTGGGTGGGATGCAGAGTTGGCATGCTGCTCTGTTATGAGGACTGGTGTTGCAAGCTGCAGTGATGGACTGGGGAGAACCTAGCAGGGACTGCCATGAAACTGGGAACAGGACAGGGGGTTGCTAGTGGTGTCATGGGCAGGAAACAGATAAGAGATGGAAAAGAAGGGGATAGTGGGGGTCTTGACAATCCAGCTAGCAAGAGGGAAATAGATGAATTAGATAGAGTGTTGTGGGCAGGAACTGGGAAACAGGTGAGGGTAGAGGAAATAGGGTGGATGCATGGAAGGTAGTCTACCTAAATTCTAGAAGCCTGAACAAGATCAATGAACTACATGTGATGGTGTCAGAGGCCAAGTTAGGCTTGGTAACTGTCATGGGGACATGAGCTTTTGGCAACAGTGATTGGGAACTGGCAGTTCCAGAGTACACTTGATGTAGGAGGGACAGATGCAAGGGCAAAGGGGTAGTGGCCTTCTATATCAGGCAGAGAACAGAGGCTTCTGAGAATGGGACCATCAAGATGAAAGAGGGGAGTGGAGTCAATTTGGGTTCAGATGATTACTGCTGTTGGAAAAAAAAACTAGACTGGATGTGGTCTAAAGACCACTGAGGAAAAAAGGAGGGAGATACTGGGTAGAAAGTCAGACTGGGGTAGGAGTTCAGTGTAACTGGTTATGAATCCCATGTGGCAAAACACCATTTTGAATTTGGTACTTACCAACTTGGAAGTGGGGAGGTGAGGTGGCAGACAGGGGTCCAGTGACCAGAGTTCTGTGTGGTTTCAACTGGCAACTGGAAATAATGGTTCCCCATTGAAGGCAGCAGTCCTGGACCTCAAATGTGCAGGATTTTAGTGAGATGAGAAAAGATTAGGGAAAACTTGGTGAGTATAGATCAGATTAAGGAAGCAGAGGAACAGTGGGGAAAGTTCAAAGAGGCAATTTTGTAGGCATCAAAATCTTGTACAAGAAAAGTCACCAAATGAAACAAGATCAAAAGGATAATTGTTTCTGGGCAGTCATACCAGACCAGCTTTATACTGTTTTTTGACTGGGACACTAGGACCATAGAGAAAGGACAGGTGGTAGAGTTGCTGTACTTTGACATCAGCAAAGCCTTCAATTAAGAGTTACACAAGAGGCTGAAAAAGCTGGAGTTAGGAGTAGAGAAGGATTTAATCAGGTGGACTGGAGAACTGGTTAGTTGAAAGGCAACAGGGGTGGTAATAAATGGGGCCAAATCTGGGGATGGGAAGGGGGGCCAAGGAGGGGGCCACAAGGATCAGGCCTGGGATCTGCCCTATTTAATATGTTCATCAGTAATAGGGGCAGCAATACAAGGAAAAATGTGTCTCTTTGCTAAAGACCTAAATCTATGTGGCAGGGTAGACAGCAAGGAAGGGATAAGAGAACTTCAGAATGATTTATAGAAGCTTAGGCAGTTCAGATTCAATGCCAAGAACTGCAAGATTATGCACTTAGGAAAAAGCAACCCCTGCATGGAGTATTGGATAGGTGGGGTCAGGCTTACCATTACCACAAAGGAGAAGGATCTGAGTGTCATCATCAGTGACTCCCAGAAGTCAAACAGCCAATGCAACAAGGCATACACAAGGCATTGAGGATGCTGGTGTGCATTTGGGAAGGATTTTGATAGCAAGAGAAGTAAAGTTATATTGTCTGTATACAGATCTCTGGTGAGGCTTTACCTGGAATACTGTTCAGAGTTCTGTAGTCCTCTCCTGAGAAAGAGCTTAGAAAGGCTGGAGTTGGTACCCACGTGGGTCATCAAAGTGATCCAGGAATAACAAGACAGAACCTATGAGGAATGCTGAGTGGCCCTGAGTATGTACTCACTGGAAGCCAGATGCAAGAGGTGGGACATAATAGAGGTATATACATTTCTGAAGTGTATAAACAAGGTACACAGTGAATACCTGTTTGTTCTGTTTGTTAGAAATAGGTACAAAGTCACAAAATGGCATGACTGGAGAATAGATAGGATAAATTCAAGAAGGATGCAAAGTTCTACTTCTCTGTAAAGGTGATGAAGCAGTAGAACAGATTGTCAATGGAAGTGACAGGGCCGATACCTTAAATGGGTGCAAACACAGTTGGGGCAGAGCAGGATGGCTCCTAGTCCTACTAGAGGGATGTATGGGGAGGGTTGTTGGTGGGGGGATGACAAGCCCCAGGATACTAGGTCCAGGTGTGCAGTAATATAATATGGGAAGACTCGATGGATCATCTACCTCCATCTGCCAACTGCTTCATTGTTTCTATAATGTGAGAAGTGATTTCTAGTGCATCAAGTAATGTAAAGAAGGTTTGACTGGAGGGATGCATTTTTACCAGTGAGTTATGGTGTGACAAAACCAGTGGAAAAAAAATGTTTTTAGTTTCTTTATTTTTTCTGACTGTTGCATAATTTTTTACAGACATCACAGTGGGGAGTCCTTAGGTACTAACGATCACTGTCCAATGTGGTTCAACATAAGGAAGGCACACAGAAGAACCAAATGATGGTGAAGGTCCTGGAGTTTAGAAGGGTAAATTTTAAAGAAGTGGGAGACTGCTTCAGAAAATGCCTCAAAGGGGGATTGCCTGGGAAGAGTGAGGTACAGTGAGGAAGAATAAGGGAGGAAATAATTAGGGCAACAGACCTCTACATGCAAGAGGTTAGCAAAAGCAGAAGGAAAAGGAGAATGTTGTGGTTCTCTAAAGAAGTTGCAAGGTTGGTGAAAGAAAAAGGGTGGCATTCAAGAGGTACAAAGAAATGCAGAGGGAGTAGGACAGAGAGATGGACCAAGAAAGGCAGAAGGAAGCAAGTACAGTGGTTAGGGGAACAAAGTCACAGACAAAGGGAAGGATTGCTAGAGGGGTGTTTAAGGCAAATAAGGCTTTTTAGATACATAAGTAAGAAGGGAAAAGCAAGGTTAGGGATAGTGAAAATTAGAAGCGCAAAAGAGGGATACTTTACCAAAGGGGACCAGGAGAAATCTGACATTTAAACAGGTACTTCAGCTTGGTCTTTACAGTGGAGGAAGGAGCAGATGGGTCACCAGTGAGAAGCAAGAATAAGGGAAGGGAGGTGGACACAAGCCAATTTACAGAGGGAAGAGTCCTAAAAGGTTCACAGCTCTAAAGGTGGATAAGGTTGTGGGACTCACTTGGGTAATCCTGCTTACAGACTTGTTCAAAGGTTCACTGAAGCAGAGTGATTTCTAAGGACTGTAGAAGAGCTGACATGATCACTTTACATAAGAGCAGCAGCAGGAGGAAGCTAGCAATTACAGGTCAGTCAGTCTAACTACAGTGGTGGTGAAAGTAATACATCCAGTATCTGATTTCAGGCCCCGGTTGCATGATTTGAAGTGAGCATTGAGTGTTTATAAAAGCAGGCAGTGTTGACTGCCATTAGAAAAACATAGCGTGACTGAAGGTAAACTTAACTACAAGACAGCCTAAATGGTTTATAAGAGAATGAAATGAGTAGGTGTTATTTAAATTTACAGACAACATTGACAAAGTGTACTAAAAGAAAAGGGAAGAAAAGAGACTTCATGAGAGTGAAGGTAGGGTCAAAGCAGAACTGACAATATGATTTATTAAGCTAACCTGCAAAAAAGCAATCTGCAAAATGTAAGAATTAACAAAATACATTGTAGGCTTTGGATTGAGGAGAGTATTTTGTAGGGGAGTGTGTCTCTTAGATTGTTGAGGCTGTTGTGATTTATTTTGTTTTGTATACAATTTTGCCTGCGCTGTGTGACAGCTGAGTGCTTTGAATTTCACTTCTCTTGTTGCTAATGTTTAGTCTGGGGTTTTGAGGGAGACACTGGGGTCTCTGGGTCAGCAACTCTGGAAGAGAGCTTTGGGCTGCATATTAGTCACCTAGGGCTGCCATGGAGCTGCAGAGAGAATGGGTTAGGAGTGAGAGTGAAATTGGGAATGGAAATATGTTTTGAGCAGACTGAGATATTGAGTGCAATCTTTGTCTCCTTTCCTTTTTTATATTTTTTTGTTTGTATGAACAAGAAGATACTTCTCAGTATTGAAAATGTTCCCAAACTCTTCTTTGCCTCACTGTTCCATTGAACATGCATTTTTAAGAGAGCTAAAGAGCCCCAGTTACAGCAACTAACTCATATTTTAATATTTTAAAAACTTTCTAAAATGTTTAACTGTTTTAATTAAGTGGTAGTAATTTTGATAACATATAACGTGCTGTTTAATAGAGGTTTGAGTTATTTTAATGTAATTTAATTATTTTGATTAATCTGTAGGCTTTCCTCATAATAGAATAAAATTTCATTTCTTCTTCCAGTGAGTAATCAATTAGGTAACTGACTCCGGGGCACAAAATTAATGCTTGCTTAATTTAACTTAATTCATTTATTTATTCATTTATTTATTTACTCATTTGGTTTTTGATAACCAGGTGGGTACACTAGATATTAAATATACCTATTCTCAGGCATAACCTGGGAGAGTACAAGTCAAAAATAGATACAATCAAGACACTGGAATAGTGAAACTATTAACATGAACAATGCAGGAAGTAAAGCTAGTGACATAGTATATACATTGAAAAAAAGAGGGAAGATATAGAGGAGGTAGGAGAAATCAATTCATAAGCTAGATAATATAACAATAAACATTAAGCATTATAATACATAGTACAGTATACCCAATAATAAAACATAAAACATAATACACTGAAATACAGAGTGCGTCATTGAGGCAATGTAAATACAACTTCAAATAATGGTAGGGCTATGGAACAGTATAACAGGAAGAGGACCAAGGGCAGAGCTGCCAAAACTAGGAAAACAAGAATGCAATATGCATAAGTGCATTTTATGAGGCAGCTGGCACACGTTGTAGTTATGTGGAATAAACAGGGTATTCAAGAAGGAGGAAACAGATACTGTGGTTACAGTTTAGGAGGTAGTGGTGTAGCTCCTTTTTTGAAATGGGCATGAGAGAGGGAGAGTTGGATGGATAGTGGTAGGGAGTTCCAGAAAGTCAGGGTATAGTAGGAGAAGGCCTGGGATCCCATGGTTGTGTTGCTCCTAGGCACAGTTTAACTGGCTTGTAACCGATACTTGCACCAAGGGATAAAAGGCCTGCAGTTTTATTCACAGTCAGGGCAGACTGGGAGACAGAAGTGGAAAGTATGGTGCTTCGATTTTAGATACATTCACTCTGTTATTTGTTCTTAGAGCAAAAATGTTTGACTAAACATCGATACAAGTTAAAGTCTTTTATGTGTCCAATATTATACTAATGGCTATTTAGTTCAAGTTTTTATTGTTTGACAATTTATGTCATTACACACTGGAACAGCAATACATATAATAAAAGCAGTCTCATTAATTCATAAAAATCGTTGCATTATGAACATTTAAGAAAAGCCCTATACAATTTTCATCTGTCACATAAACCATCAGGATATCATTTACTTTAAACATTCAATCTATCTGATTCTTAAACATTCATATGCAATTTCATCTTCTGAATAATACTTAGCAATTATATTACAGATTCTAAAATGTCTCTTGAGTATGATTTAAGTATACTTGTTACCAGATCTCTAGGTTCTAGTTCAGTAATTTCCTCCCAAAATTCCAGTAGTTGTTTCCTATATGGCTCATACAATGGGCATAAAGTCAATAAATGTACCATGTCATCAGGTTCTCTGCTGCATCTACACTCACTTTTTGTGAGATTCATTTTTTGTTGTGAATATATCTTTTAGATTCTGACTACTGAAATATTCAAATCAAAATTGACTTAACAATTTCCTTCTTTTAGGGTTTTTTATTAAGTATTTTTTAATTTCATGGTTTATTTTATTTTTGGCTAACCATTGACTCATTTTAAATTGTACAATCCTAAATTTCTTTTAATAAAAATTTCCCTTATTCTCATTTTAATTTAATTATGAACATGTTATTTTGGTTTAATAAATATCTCAGTCAAAGAGCCCAGGAATCCATGTGGTTTAATATACTTTTCAACTATTTTTACTTCAGGAAAAATCATATTGTGTTAAAGATAATCAGTTGACTCTTCCAAACAAGTATGAGGTAGTCTAGTTTCCTTCATAGTGTATACTTTTTATCCAGTACTTAATTGCTCTGTTTTGGATCAAGCATTCTACTGGCAGTTGCTCGATCTCTGCCCTAACTAGGGCAGAGGATGCTCCTATTGGTAGACCTAGTAGCTTTTTTGTAGAACTTATTTAGTATGCTTTCAACTTTAGATTGTGTTTGTATTCCCCAGATCTGAGCTCCATACAGAAGTTGAGTACACATTTTGCATTTATGACTTTATGGCAGGCCTTTACTGAATTCCCTCCATATTTATAGATACATCTTTCTATTGCAGGAAGAAATCATTTAATTGTGTGTTCTACAGCCATTATATGGTTTTTCCATGAAAGGTTTTGTGTTATTGTTATACCTAAATAACAAAATCTGTCTACTGTCTCAATTTCATTGTGGCCCATCAAATATTTATATTTTTTCTTAAAATCTATACCACATGTCATGAACTTTATTTTTTTCTTAATTAATTTATAATTATATCTTTGTGCATTCTTCCTGGAATGCTATTAACATCCTAATCATTTCAAGACGACCAGTAGAAATAAGTACTATATCATCCGCATAAGATAAATACAGATATGGTTTTTGTCTGATTCTTGGCATATGGAAGTCAGCATTGTAATTTTTTCTCAATATGGTATTAATAAACACATTGAATATCAGTGGAGACAGAGTGCACCCCTGCTTCACCCCCATGTTCATTGTGAATTTGTCGCTTTTCTTGTCTTTTGCACTAAACTTTACTTGTGTTTCATTATTCTGATATAATTCTTATATTATATTTATAACATGCAAATCTACCTTTAACTGTTTGAGTGTATCCCACAGTAATTGTCTATTTACTTTATCAAATGCAGATTTTAAGTTAATGAATGGCACACAAGCATTTAAAACTTGCCATATTTCTTGTTGTGTAATCTGTTTCAATCTTGTGCTTGTTATACTGTCACTAAATGTGTTTGTATATGCGCATATATCTTGCATATTTGGGTTGTATAACAAGTTTCTATAATGCTCCACCCATCTATTTGGTTCAATATGAGTATCTGGTTCTTCTGAATAATCCCATGCCCCTTGGCCACAAGTAACTAGAATTTTTGCTATTTTTAGTTATAACTGCTTCTTCTAATTGTTTCACAATTGTTGTTTATGTGTCTTTCTGTGTTTTTTATTACTTCACTGTAGTCTTTCTTCAGTTTGTTAAGTGTTTTCCTATTCTCAAAGTTTGGTGAGATCTTTGTTCTTCTTAGTTGCTTTTTCAGATTTTTTTGCATTCCCTATTATATCATGTAGCTCCCTGATTTTTATATATTTTGACTTCCTTTGTAAGCAAATTTGCAATTTGCCTCATTATTGATTCAAATGTGTATAATATATGCTCATTTAAAAGGGGCACCATTATGTGTACATAATCTATCAACAATTCCCTGATTAGCCAGTTCTCTTAAGAAACTTTTGTTTCCTATTTTTGCCAATTTATACATTGTTTCCTCCTGACACTAATTGAGATCAAGTTTTCTTACTTTTTATTTTGTACCAGATATAGTTTAAGCAGAATTTCAAGACTGCAATGGTCACTATCTGGTAAGTACTTAATTTCCATATCCATACATAGTGGCAACATATTTAGATTGATACAGGCTAGGTCAGTCACAGAAGAGCCCCTCAGTCCTATATATGTAAAGTGCCCTTCCCTATCTGGATGTGTCCTGTCATTTATCAGTACAAAGTTTTTATTTTTTTTTAGTAAGCCACATCCCTTGTCATTTGTTAACTTGTCCTTGAAAGGCCTTTCTTGTTTAATATTTGGAGGCCAGATATTCAAAAATAGCACAGCGTGCAATCCAAATAGTGTGGCAATAGTGCAGGAATAGCGCGGAGCTGCGATATGCAAGAACCGCTACAAAAGGTGCAAATAGCTGGGCAAATGATACCGTATGCAAGGCAAAGTGAGGGCATGGCCTGCATACATGCACCATGGGATATTCAAAGCCATAGAACTGTGTTAGGATGCATAGTATGACATGTAGCGTGGTGCTAGCTACCACCTATAAAAGGCTGGTCTTAACCCAGGTTAAGCCACTGAGGGGGAAGGACCACACCGGGAAGTGGAAATGACAGCAGTGCCAATAGCAGTGATGCTGCCACTGATGGCAGTAGTAGTGGAGGAGGAGGAGGAGAGGGAGCAGGGCCAACAAGGACCACAGTGCAGGCCAAGGAGACGGTATGCTGCAAACAGGAGTTACTGGTCCAGTGTCTCCTTCAAGACCCTGCCAGATGAGCACATCACTGGCCAGTACAGGATGAACAGGGATATGTTGAGGCAGCTATGTGAATTCCTGTATGAGCAGCTGCACCCCAACACCAGACGCAGCCATGCCATGACAGTAGAGGAGAAGGTGACAGCAGCGATGTGCTTCTAGCCACAGGAATGTTCTAATGACCAATGGGGACACCATCAGGGTATTGCAGTCTGCCACCTCATACCTCCTGACCCAGTTCCTTGAGCTTTCCTGCCACACACTGGGGAGTTCATAGTAGATCCCAGCATGGCAGCAGAGTGCAGAGAAACCATTCAGCAATTCCAGATTGCACACCTACCAGTGGTACTTGGTGCCATTGAGTGCACCCATGTCCCCATCTGTGCACCACCTGGTGATGGCAGTGAGGTGTATGTCAACAGGAAGGGGTACCACTCCATCAATTGCCAGGTGGTGTGCGATGCAACTGGGTGCATCAGCAATGTCTATGTGCAGTGCCCCAGAAGTGCCCATAATGCCTTCATCTAGCAACAGTCCCAGTTGTGCCAGGCATACGAGGAAGGCAGAATATCCAGTGGGCCCCTAGTCAGTGCATAGCAGCAACAAGGCACACACACACACACACACACACACACACACCACAGCAGGAGTGGGGATAAGAATGGAAAGTCAAGGAACGGGCCTGGGAGAGCAACACAGGGGGTGCAAGACATCAATGGGCAGACAGCAGAACATTACTAACAGGTGTACATCTCTCAACAGGGGACAGCGCCTATTCCCTGTGACCCTGGCTGCTGACACCAGTACCCTGGCCAGCCACAGTGGCCAATGAGATGTACAATGAGGCATACACCACCACCAGAAGCATCACACAGAGGGCATTTGGCATACTGAAGATGCTTCTGATGCCTAGACACATCAGGTGGTGCCCTACAGTATAGGCCTCAGAAGGTGTGCCATATCTTTCTAGCCTGTTGTGTGCTGCACAACATGGCAATGAACCATGGGATACAGGCACCTGAACCTGAGGGACAGCCCAACAGTGACCCAGAGCCAGTGGTCAGGGGATAGTGGGGCAACTCAAGAGGAAAGATCCTCATATGGCCCACAGGGCCCTGGAGCCTGGGGTCATCATCATCAGGACACTAGCACAGGCTAGAGAGTGAGTACATACAGCAAGGCAACAAGACATAGTACAATGGTAAATAGTTTATTATGTACAGACAACTGCAACAGTGCTGACAACCAACAAAGCATGTGCACAACACAGTGATACTGACTGCATGTGTAACGTCAGTGTGATGGGTAGGCTGTGCAGGTCACACATGTGATGAGGACACACAGCCATGGTACAGTGATGTGGGTGATGCCTGATGTGTGACGGCAGTGTGGGAAGGGACACCATGGCTGTGAATGTACAAGTGATGGTGTGTGTGTGTGTGCATGTGACAGCGTGAGTGCAAGTGTGTGCAGGTACGTGGGAGTGCTAGTGTGCACATGTGAGTGTCAACAGTGCACATGTGCATGGCAGTCATGCCTATCTCTGGTGGCTACCACCATGCACATGGTGCACACCACACATGCGGGACACAGAGCCAGGGGTAGTCTGAGCTGAGGACACAGTAGGGAGGACCATGGTGAGGCTGGGAGGCCAGACCACCTGTGCTCCCACCAACCAGTGGAGCCGGACATAGTGGTTGGATACCCACAGTGGCACTGGGCACCTGCCAATGTGCATGATGTAGTGGTGCTCATACCAGTGTCTGTCCTGCAGCCATGAGTGGCCCACCTGTGGGCCTCTTGCACACAGGCATGCTGACCCTTTGCACAGCCTGCTGCCCTCCATGCACCCATGCAGCACTATGGTGAGATCGACCACCGTGGCCGTGAGCCCAGAAAAGTGTGTGTGTGTGTGTGTGTGTGTGTGCACACTGGTGTTTGCTCAGGTGTGCAGTTTTGCAGGGTACTGGGTTGCATGTGGCACTGGTTGTGGGGCACCTACTATTTGCACTTTGAAGGGCACAGTGGTCTGGGGCATGGCTGCCACATGTGCAGGTAGCAAACATGGTGGTGGCGGTGCATGTGTGGTGTATGCTGTGTCCGGGGGGGACACTGCAGTCATGTCATGTGCAGCCCCGACACATGGCCATGGTGTGTATGTGGTGGGTGTGGCCATTGTGGGTGATGGGACATGCTACAGGACCATCCTGCAGCCTTCATCAGTGCAGTGGGATGCAGGGGTGCTGTCATATGGGCACTGGACAGCCTACCCAGCTGTGTGTTCCTCAAGTCGCTGTGCACATGCGTCCTGCATGGTTGCACCACCCTGCCTACATGCCCTGCATGCCTGGCACACACTCCATCATTCCTGGGGTCCACTGTGTGGGTGTCTTCTGCATGCTATCACTGTCCTTGGGCTGTCCTGCATGTACAGTGTCATGGTGGTGGGCATGTATCTTGCTGTGGCACTCGCGGTTCATGCTGTGCATTGTGCTAACACTGCTGTTTCCTCTGTCGACTGTAAAGTGGACCGTGCAGCCCAGTGCAAGGAGAGGGGCCGGAGCTGTCACAGGCCACATCCAGAGGCAGCCTGAGGGTGCCAACCATGCAGCAGTAGGCACAGCAGTGTAGCCCCGAGGACAGGGGCCTGTTGCATGAGTACATCTCTTTCTTTATTTATGCTGTGCCTCTGTATTGTGTTGTACTTTCACTGGAATGCCATTGACTGTGCTGGGCATTTGGCTGCCGTGGGCTTTGTGCACTTCTGCTGTGGCTTTGTGCTGTGTTGTGCAACACTGTCCCATGGTGCTGCCATTGTGTGGTTGTCTGGTTGCCATGTCCTGTGGTAGGGGATGGGATGTGGTAGTGTCAGCATGCATGGCTGGCATTGCCATGCTGTCCATGTTCAGTGCTGGCCATGATCGGCTGGTCATCTGCCATGTGGGTGTTCTGACTGCAGGCCACCGCACACATTGCTGTCCATGGGCCATGTGTGGCAGCAGCTGTCGGTACACCCCTGCAGGTGTGTGCCCTGTGGGCATGCGTCATCTGCAGGTGGGTTGTGCCCTGGCTTGGGTTGGCCAATGGCCACCCACCATTCCTGCAGTGTGCTGCTCCTGCACCCCTGTTGTTTGCTGTTGCACTCTGTTTTCTGGTATATTACTATCTGTCTGTGGGCAGCCTGTCCCAATGTGTGGTCACTCACGTGCATGTTGTTGCATGGCCCTCACCCACTGCCACCCTGGGGACCACTTGTGTGCCTGCTCTGTATCACTGTGTGCAGTGCTGGGGTGGGTTGTGTACACTGTGCCATGGTGCTGTCGAGGCCTGACGTATCCATGTTTATTGAGTATTGGGATGGGCCTGTGTCTACAGGGCTTGCCCTGTGGGCACCTGTTGGGGTGTGCCTGCCTTGTGTTCCTCACTTCCACTTGGACATGGCTGTTGGGATATGCTGTCCATCCCTTTATAGTCACCTGTGGCTGCAGTATGCCTCCTAGCTGGTCTCCCATCCTCACCAGCTCCCTCTTCCTCTTGCAGGACCATGCCTATCATCTCTGTGTGTGATCAGACTGGAGGATTCGGAGGGCTTGGAGGATCTCCTGCGGTGCATTGTCTGGCAGCAATGGACACTTATTGAACAGCAGGCAGTCCTAATTTTGGAGACCAGGATGGTGGCAGCTGTCCTGGAGGAGTGTCTGCCAGATCCATCCCTCACTCAACCATGATCTTCACCCAATTCCTGATGTCTATCCCCCAACCCCTTTGTGGACTGCTGTTTATCCCTGGCCTCTGTTCCATTCCCCCTGTTTGTGTCCATCTCCCCTTTACCCCCATTACCATTCTGTAAATATTGTGGATGTGTACATATGTTTTTCTTGCCACTGTATTGTTAGCCTTCGATATCATAGTTGTAGTCCTTTCCTTGCTAGCCCTCTTAGTTTTAATGTTCTGTGTTTGGGGGGTTGCTTTGACATTTGTGGGGAATGTGCAGTTGGCCTTGTTAGTTTTGTTGTTGGTTCATCCAGTTGTTGTTCACAGATTAGTTATGTTTGTTGTTTATTGTTGTCACTTAGCCTTCACTTTCTTGTGTGTACTGTTACTTTGCCATTCTTCTGTTGCTTATTACATTCATGTTCCTACAGTTTACTGTGTCCTGTGTCATTCTTGGGTGCTGCGACATTCACTTCATGTGTACTGCTCCTTGGTTCTCACACATGGGTCCTGGTCACTGCTTGCCATTCACATGCCTGTGTGTCCTTTCCTGGGTTCTGCACTGCAGTTTGGACCTGGGACCCTGTTCTGGGCTCTGTTTCATTGCATATGTCCCAGTGCAGGCTGACTCCCCATTGCACTGTGTTCCACTGAGTGTTTGCATTGCCTGCCAGGGTGCTATATTCAGTACTGTCTTGTTTGCTATATTCAATGCTGTCCTTATCCCCTGGCAATGTTTGCCCTGCTCTCCTGGCCCTGCTTGCCCGGCTTCCTTTGCTTGCTATAGTCAGCTGGTTTTGCACTGGGCTATTCCTTTTGAATATTGCTTGCTTTCTGCTCCGGGCTAAGTTTGCCCGCTGGGCAGTGCTAACTTTCCCCCGAGGTTAAGTTTGCCCACCGGGCAGTGCTAATTTTGCCCCGAGGCAGGGTTTAGAATATCTGGCCCAGAGCTTCAAATATGTTCATATCATTCATAGTATCTTCCGATAATCCTGGAAGTTTTCCCACTCTAACATTAAAATCTCCCATCAAAATTATATTTACTAGAAGGTTATTTTCTAAAAGCTCTTCTATGATTGTCCCCACCCATCTCATTACATCATCCTTGTAGTATTCATTATTCCTAGGTGGACAATACACATTCAAAATTGCCATTTCAATTTTTAGTTGTTTCTTTTACCCTATCAATCTTAATTTCTTCAGTAGAGACATCATTTATAAGTTTACAAAATATTAGCAAACCTCCTGTTCCTTTCCCATATTTGTTTAATTTAACAGCCTTTTTATTATAAGTTCTGTACCCATTTAGACTAATTGTGTTTTTTTACCAAGTTTCTTGCAAACCCATATAGTGGACATTTTTTATGTAATCTAAAAAATCAGGGTCTGACAGTTTATCTGCCAAGCCTGATACATTCTACGATACAATTCCTGTTACGTATTCCATATATTTAATCTGATCTTGTTTGCCCTTTTCTCCAATTATTTTTCAATCGTTCCCTTCTTCTGTAGCCAAAGTCTCATATCTATTACTTGTTTTCACCTACTTCCATTCAGCAGATTGTACATTGTATCAGTTGTTCTTCAGTTACCCTTATTCTGTCATTTTCACCATACACATATATCTCAATTTGTCAATTTTCTCAGTTTTTGAGCATAACAATTTATACATTTCTCCTTCTTTCATCCATACTGAAATGTGTCCTTCACTTTCCATCATACTGCTTTTATTATTTCTTGTTTAATGCTGGCATCTTTAATGCTTATGCCAAGTATTTCTCCCAATTTATTTTGCAAGTTGACTTTGTTTTCTCCACTTGTATGTTTTAATCCAAAAATGGATAAATGCATACTATTATCTTGCCTTTGATCTTGTTTCTTTTTATAAAACTCAGGGAAAAAAGATTGTAAAGTTTTAATTTCTTCCATTATTTTTCCAAATTGTGCCAATTAATTTGTTTCTATTTGTTATAGCGTTCAGTAAAAAGTACTGATTTGTAATCAAAAATACTAGTTTCGAATTAGGCAAAGGTCTAACAATACCCATATGTTCCACTATATGTTTGTTTTCTTCACATACAGTGGATAATACATTTTGATCATCATATTCAAGTGAGTCTTCTATTTCATTAGGGTGATACCAGCATTAAACAAGGACAAAACCTAATCAGTACCCAATGTTTTAATTAGGAACTTCCCACATTTTTCCATACATTCATTATGAATTTTATTGACTTTTATGTCAGTGTTTTCAGTATTTAAGGCAACCTTAAGTCCTATGTTCTCATTTGTCATTTGATCTGTTTTAATTAATTTTCTGTCTTTTTCTTTTACTTTTTCTAGCTCAACTTCCTCATGATTTTGTTTCTCACAAATGTTCCCAGTTCTTACTTTTTTGCACATTCTAGGCGACTTTTCACTTTCTTAATTGCTTCTTCCTTTTTTTCTCTTCCTTCCTTCCTTCCATGCTTCTTTCTTTAGCACTTTATTCTTAGCATTCTGTTCATCTTCAGAAGGTGCCTAGTGCCTCTGTACTTTAATTTCCTATTTTATCGTCTGTTTTGTTCTCTCTGACTTTAGTAGTTTCTACTTTCCTATCTTGTTTTTTACCTTCCTTTTTTATTTCTTCAGTAGTTTCCTTTAATCTTTTCCCTTCTTGAACTATTGCAAAGTCTGACGGGGACTTATGTCCTTTTTATTTATTTATTTATTTATTTCAATCTAGGATTACAATACCTTTGAGCTGAGGCTCTTTCACAAAGGTTCCACGTTAGCATGTGCAAGACTCATCATTTTTGTTACAAACATATAGTCATTGACTTACAGACATGTAATAACCAGTACAAAGACTTGAGCTATGAGCAAGACAAGGGAAGGGGGTGGGTTGGGGAGTGAGGGTAGGAGATAGAGGGGAAGGAGGTGCAGGGGTAAGGGGAGTACAGGAGGTGGTTAGGGTGGGGCAGGAGTGGAGACACTGAGGGAGGTGGGTGAGGGTGGGATACAGTGCAGCCAGGGGCCTTGTTGAGGGAATATGACAGGTAAGGTGCTAGGGGTGCAAAGACTGATTGTAAGTGCTGGGTGCTGGCGCATGTGCAGCTGGAATGGTGGACATGTTAAGATGGGCAATCACAGGATACAGGAAGTGAGAGACACAGCTTGGACTTGAAGAGGCCAAGTGTTGGAGTGGTCACTATGTAGTTGCCAAGAGAGTTGAGCCAGTTGGATGCCCGATAGGTGAATGACCTTTGTCCTTGGATCATGCGACATTGTGGAATATGTAGTAGGTGGGAACTGGATCTCCTTGTGGTGACATTCCTATGTCTAGGTTTAAGGAGGGCAGAGACACGAGGTGGGACAAGCCCCATTATAATTTTCTTGGTTGTGATGCAGGTTTGGTGTTTTATCTGTTTGGCCAGTTGAAGCCATCCAGATTGGGAATAAAGGTCACATATGTGGGTACAGCGATGTGAGCCAGTGATGACATGACAGGCCTTATTCAGGGAGGTCGCGATACATTTGAGAGCAGTGGTAGTTGCAGACCCATATATGATAAGATCATAGTCTATGATGTTGATGATGGAGCTTTGAACAGCCACTGACAGTGCTTTTGGGGTTAGGTGTTTCCTGTGCCAGAATAATATGCCTAACCTCACATTGGCAGACTTTGCAACATTGCTGATATGGACAGTGTATGAGAGGTGGGGATCAAGGGTGATGCTGAGATACTTGAACAATTGTGTTTGCTCTAGGATAGCTCCTTGTTCGGTTGCAATGGAGCAGTGGAGTTGTTTGTTTTTGTTGTGGGGGCTGCAGAAGACAATAGACTTTTTTTTCTGATTGAGAAGCAGTTTATGATTTAAGAACCAGGATTCCATGGAGGAGAAGGCCACATTGAAGTTTATTTTGTAATTGGATTGGATCATGGTCCGAGGTGAGGATTCACAGCATCATCAGCGTAGAGAATTATTTGTTCTGGCCAGCTGTCCAGTAGTGAGTTTAAGAATAGGCTGAAGAGCAGGGGTCCCAGAATGGAGCCCTGGGGACTCCTGAGGGACTGGTCTAGGGTCCGAGGTATCAGTGCTTCTTACTGTTTGGGACCATTCTTCATGGTAGCTCTTAAACCAGCCAATGGAGTCAGTTAACAGCCCAGTGTTCTGAAGCTGGACAAGCAGGAGGCAGTGATTGATGGTATTGAAGGCTTTAGTTAAGTCAATATAGATTGAGCCTAGTAGTTCACCGGAGTTAAGTGCATTGTGGATTGTGCCAGTGAATTCAAGTAGGGCTTTGGAGGTGCTGTGACTTTTGTGGAGCCTGTGTTGTTGATTGCACAGGATGTTGTACATATCTAGGTATTCTGTGAGCTGGTCTGAGGCGATGCGCTCTAGTGCCTTGGAGAGTGGGGGTAGTAGGGAGATAGGTCTGTAGTTATCATGGGCAGTTTTGTCACCACTTTTATGGATTGGGGTGACAGTGGCAGATTTCCATCTGTCTGGGAACTGGCTAAGGCTGAGGGACAGGTTGAGAATTCTGGTCAGAGGACTAAGCACTTCATCAAGTGTGAGAGACAGGATTTTGAGATCGAGGGAGTCATTACTGAATCTTGATTTACCAAGGGCTTTGGTAACATATTTGTGTACTTGGTGAGCCTTGACTGCTTTGAAGTAGAAGAAGGGGGATCTGCTGGGGGTAATGTTCATTGTGGACAGAGGGGCTTCACCATCTTTGAAGTAGTCCTGGGGTAGGACAGCGCTGAGTTGGTAAAGGCTTTGTTAAAGGTATCCGCAATGGTTTTTGGGTTGAGGGTTGTGGTTCCATTGATGTTGAGTATTGATGGGGGGGGGTTTGGGTGGATTCCTGGTGAATTCCTTCATGTTCTACCAGAATTCCCAACCATTGCCCCAGAAGTTTGTGAGGGCGTGCTTATAGTAGATGGACTTCATTTGCTGGATGATTTTGGTGCAGTCATTGCAGGCACATTTGTAGTTTTGTATGTTGTTTTACCTTTGAGAGTTTCTGGCCAGCTCCATAGGTGGTTTCTTGTTTAAGCATCCTGAGGAGGTCACCTGTGAGCCAAGGGTTACTGAGTGATTTGACTTTGCATTTCTTAATAGAAGCATACATGTCCAGGCACTGTGAAGATGTTTATGAAGTGGTCAAGGGCAGTGTTTACATTGGTTGCATTGAAGATAGGGGACCAGTCTTGATGGAGGAGGACGTGGATTTGAGTCGAGAAGGTGACCATGGAATAGAACCCTGCTGGTGATAGTTTTTGGTGGTTGTTTGATGAATTTAGGTGCAGCTAACAGGGGAGTGGTCACTGAGAGAGTCAGGGGAGGGCATTAGTGTTAGATATCCATGATAGGTGACTGGTAAGGATCCAGTCCAAGAGTGTGCTGGTGCCAGTCCTGTAATTTTTCCTGGTTGGTGAGTAAACCATTTGTGTGAGGTTCGCTGCAGTAATGGTATCCCTGTGTGCACCAGCATCGGCCGCAGGACAATTGATGTTGAAGTCGCCTAGGAGGCTGGATTTGGTGTCCGGTGGGAGTGACTTTACAAAGTCAAGAACAGCTGTTAGACAAGTTCCCTGTTCTTTGGGAGGGTTATAGATGGTGACAACAGTGAGGGTTTTGTTTTGGGTTCCAAGGAGGATTCTCACTGGCAGCATCTGAGCAGTTATGGGTTGGAGTGAGGTAATGATGCGGTACCCCTGTGGAGTCTTTAGGTAGAGCACAGCCCCCACCTCTTTTGGAGAGGCGATCCAGCCTAAAGGCGTTGTAGCCAGGAAGGCTGATTGTATGGTCCGGTACTGATGTCGTGAGCAGGTTTTGATAACTGCCAGGATGTCAGGGCAGTGTTGGCTGGTGAAGGCCTGTAGGGAATCCATTTTAGGATGGAGGCTGCAGATGTTGATTGATATGAATGAGAGAGGGCACTCGAAAGGCCTGCTCAGATTAGTGGCTTTGGAGCAGAATGGGCCAGGGTTTGGGTGCACGTTGCCTGACAGCATTAGGAGGAGGACTAGCCTCAAGGAGCTGTGGCATATTTCTTTAAGGGAATGCTTTTGCCTGCTATCTCGGGAAGTGCCGAGCATTGAGGAAAGTGGGTGAGGTGGCAGTAGACAGGGGGACCAGAGTGAAGGCTAGGACCAGTGTGGGTGTAGGACAGTTTCATGGTGGTAGGATGGACCCTGGGCAAGAGACAGTGACCAGTGTGCAGCCTGCCTATGTGGAGGAAGGATGTAGCAATGTGGAAGCTGTGGGGGAGGGTGGGAGGGGAGCAGTCTTTGGGGCATGCAGTGAGGGGAGAAAGACAGGCAAGAAGAAATAGAATAGGGGTAGAGAATGGTGGAGGTGCATGATTAAGGTAGGATTCAGGGTAGGTGGAGGGGGTTAAGACAGGCTGGCGGGGCTAGGAGAAGGGGGTGGAAGAGCAGTAGCTGGATCAGTGGGAAGTGAGAATACAGCCAGGAAAGCCAGGCAGCCAGGGAGTGGGAGGTGGTGAATAAAAGATGGGGGGAGTCCCAAAACAGGTACCCAATGGAGCATGAGTGGGGGGGTGGAGCTACCAGGGTACGTGGAGGAAGGTCTATAAAGTTAAGGTCGGGGGAGGAGGCGGGCATAACATTTTGGCCATTTGCCATACAAATGAATGGGCACAGCAGCCCCGAGCATAGCAAAGTTTTAGCTGGCCCAAGAGCCAATTCCCGAGCAGGAGGCAAGAGCGCGTCCAATCAGGGTGGGGTACAGATACCATGGGGCCAATTGCGTAGCTCTCAGTAGTCCTGTGGTTCACAGAAGTCTTACCCGGTTTGAGAGGATCTCAAGAGTGGGAAGGAAGGTATATAGCAAGTAAAACAACTGTGTCTTTCAGAGGGTAGACTTTTTTTTTTAAATGAAAGAACAAGAATCCCTCTAGTGGCAGGTCTGTATAACCTGCTAATGGAAAACTTCTATTAGACACTTGAAATGTGCTTAGTTCTATCTAAAATCTATTTTTGAAAAGCACCAGATGGTAAAAGCAGGGGAAAAGTCCTGGCCAATCAAGAGCGGGTTTGTTGGAAGCACCCATATTCCGATTGGCTGCACTGTCCCGTACCTTCCAAGGAGCTGCAGGCAGGCATCCTGGTCTCGGTCGGTGGTTGAATGGGTGCCGACCGACCATGGGGGAGCTGAAGCAGCCCCGTTCAAGGGCAGGCAGCTGGAGAGATGAAAAAATAGTGGGGTTTAAATAGCATAGAGGTAGGATAGGCTTAGATTGAGCAGTTTAGCAAGACAAAGGAGAGTTAGACTTTTTTAACACCAAAGCAGAGTGCTTGGATGGGGAGAGGTGCAGGAGCAAGGAAACAGAAGAGCTGTAAGCACTTTAAAACAGTAGCAGAAATTACAATCCAGCTAATACAGTTGAAAAACTTCTGTTAGACACTTGAAATGTGTTTAGTTCTATCTAAAATCTATTTGTAAAAAGCACTAGGTGGCAAAAGCAGGGGAAAAGTCCTGGCCAGTCAGAGCGGTTTTGCTGGAAGTGCCCATGTTCCGATTGGCTGTGCTGTCGCCATACTTTCCAAGGAGCAGCAGGCTGGTGTCCTGGTCTCGGTCGGTAGCTGACTGGGTGCCGACCGACCATGGGGGAGCTGAAGCAGCCCCATTCAAAGGCAGGCAGCTGGAGAGAAGAAAAAATAGTGGGGTTTAAATAGTATAGAGGTAGGATGGGTTTAGATTGAGCAGTTTAGCAAGACAAAGGAGAGTTAGACTTTTTGGCACCAAAGCAGAGTGCTTGGATGGAGGGAGGTGCAGGAGCAAGGAAACAGAAGAGCTGTAAGCACTTTAAAACATTAGTAGAAATTACAATCCAGCTAATACAGTTGAAAAACTTCTATAAGACACTTGAAATGTGCTTAGTTCTATCTGAAATCTATTTGTAAAAAGTGCCAGGTGGCAAAAGCAGGGGAAAGGTCTGGGCCAATCACAGCGGGTTTGCTGGAAACACCCGTGTTCCAATTGGCTGTGCTGTTGCTGTACCTTCCAAGGAGCTGCAGGCGGGCATCCTGGTCTCAGTCGGTGGCTGGCTGGGTGCCGCCTGACCATGGGGGAGCTGAAGCAGCCCTGTTAAAGGGTAGACAGCTTCCAAGAAGCTGCAGGCAGGCGTCCTGGTCTCAGTTGGTGGCTGGCTGGGTGGCGGCTGACCGTGGGGGAGCTGAAGCAGCCCTGTGCAAGGGCAGGCAGCTTCCAAGGAGTTGTAGGTGAGCATCTTGACGTCGGTTGGTGGCTGACTGAGTGCCGGCTGACCCTGGGGGAATTGAAGCAGCCCCATTCAAGGGCAGGCAGCTTTCAAGGAGCTGCAGGCGGGCATCCTGGTCTCGGTCAGTGGCTGGCTGGGTGCTGGCTGAGCATGTGGGAGCTGAAGCAGCCCCATTCAAGGGCAATTCTTTACATATGATATCTTCTCTGTAAAGTTCTTGAGGGAGCATTATAAGTTCTGATTCTTGCTCCTTATTGTCATTATCTAGATCGCTATCATACTCATAGATGTATCATCTTCCCTTTGTGTGATGTTCATATTATGATTCTTCCCATTAGATCATTGGTGGGATCTATCTGCTTCATACACATAATATTCCAGGGAATTATTAAAAACTCCTTTTTCTGCTTCTTTTTCTATTTCTCTTTCTTTCATTGCCTGATTATCTATTATATCCATCTCACCTGGATCTAAATTGTAAGTTTCCTTTAGCTGCTTGAGAATTCTTCTTTTCTCAATGCAAATTGCTTTAGTAAATTCCACATCCTGTTTAATAGTCATAATTTGTTTAAAAAGTAATATGGTTTCCTGAAATAAATCACTAAGGGCCAGATATTCAAAACTTTGCCCAGGGCTAAATTAGCATTGCCCGGTGGGCAAACTTAGCCTAGAGCACAGAGCAAGCTATATTGAAATGGAAATAGCCGGTGCTAATCCTGCTGAATATTGCAGGCTAAGGAAGCGGGAAAACTGGTCTGGGAGTGCAGGGCAAACATAGCCCAGGAATAAGACAGCACTGAATAAAGCAACCAGAAAGTGCAACCCACAACAACAACACAGTGCACAGCAATGTGAGGGCAGGTACAGATGACCTATATGGCCAATGTGTGTGCCAGCAAATGCATGGACTCAGTACAGCTGCAGGAAGCAGCAGATGTGAAAGAACAGTGATCAAAACTGTATATTATTCCCCGTACCGTTAGTGCTGCGCTAACACATTAGCGCGGCATTAGCGCGGAGCTAAGCAGTTAGCCCGGGGCAAACACGTTTGCCCGGAGCTAAAATGTGCCATATCCAACAGTGCCATGCAAATGAGTCTACTTAGGTAGTCTCCGGGCAAACAACCAGATTAGTATCTCATTATACCCTGATTTGTATGCAGTTTTCCCAGCATTACTGCAGGGTCCCACAGAGCCACCTGTAGGTCAGTCTGGAAGTACAGGGGCTGACCAGATCCAACTGCAGCTCCACCTGTAGGTCAGTCTGGCAGTGCACAATGATAGCTGCAGGCTACATGTAAACAGTACAGCATAGCATAGCATATTGTACCCCAGGGGATAAGACAGCATAGGCACAGGTGGTGGTGGTGCTGCATGCAACTGTCACACTGTAGGGCATGCTACAGTGCACAGCAGACACTACAGTAGCAAGGGGGCCAGTAGTGAGGGGACACAGCATTGCCTATGGTGTGTAGGGCAGTGATGATGACTGCACTGTACATAGTGATAAGCCCAACCTGCAGGTGTTTACCTAAAGTGGACATTACTGTTACACTGTTGTTGACCCACAGATGCTATACCTGCGGCATTGGATGCTCCATGACATGTACATTTCTGGCTTTGTGTGCTGTGGCAGTTGTACAGCTGTGCAGTATGTGGCTGGGGGGCATATATTATCCGAAAGGCATACTAGTGTTGGGGGTATTCCCAATACTGGCCCATGTGCACTGCATGATGTGTCCCAGCCTTGTGGCCACACCTGGTCTGTGGCACAGCCTCGCCACCCATACACACTCCCCTCAACATCCTCCATGCCCACAGTGCTGCATGTGTGTGCTGGCATCTGTTTGTGTCCACAGATGTGTGGTCCACAGGTGTGTGCTGTATGGCCACACTGCCATGCTGTCCACTGGTGGCAGGGTCACCACTACTGCCTGGCATGGCTGGGACTGGTGGCAGATGATGGCATCATTGTGATGCCATCGGTTAGCATGCTTCCTCTATGTTTGGCTTTATCTATGTGTCATATTTATTTGTTAGGGTCGCACAAAACCCGTGCTGAACCCGGGCAAACACCGTGCAAAGCCAAAGTGTGGTGCAAAAGCTGATTGCCCAGGGGATAAGACAAGCTTTTCCTGGGCGGTAATTTGCACCGCGCTAAGTGTCGCGCTAAGTCATGCAAAACCACTTAGCGCGGTGCTAGTTGCTGAATATAGCATTGCGCCTGTATTCATGTCAGTTTGCCCCTTGCATACATTATAATTTTGCCCGGCGCTAATGCAGTTTGCCTGCGCTATTTGGCCTTTGGAATATAGCAGACCAGCGCTAATCCGCCTAAACCTACACAAGCGGTTTTTGCCGGTGCAAAGTTTTGAGTATCTAGCACTAAGTGTTATAACTATATAATTACTGGACAGCGCTTTTTCCCTTAGGAAACCGGTTATAATTTGCCGTTATAACCAGCTCGGCTGGTTATAACAGCAAACACGCGCCAGGTTTCCCTTGGAACAGCCATCCCTCAGTCGCTGTTCTCCGACGTTCACCTTCACTGACGGAATCACGGCACAGCACACTTCCTGGTCCCTCATATTCAGGGAAACAAACTCTTCATAAAGGAAGCATTCCACAGCTCAGCAACTGCTGTTCGCCAATAAGCTTAAACAAAAATAGCATACTTGCTGTGACTTACAAAATTAGCTATTTACTGTAAATTCTCATACCACAGACCACAACAGCACAGACTCCTGAGTAGTCTGTCACTGCCTCACCACCAGTCTACTGCCTGATTTTTTTACAATTGCTGAGGTGAAAAAGTGCAGGCCAGCAATTATAAAAAACAAAATATGGGGTGGTGTGTAAAACTCGATTTTACACACACCCTCATTGTGGGATGCATTTCATAAACCCCTCGGGCTTCGCCCTGGGGGTTTATGTAGCATCCCACAACTCAGGTGTGTGTAAAATCTCGTTACACACACCACCCCATATATTATTCTCTATATATTTTGCTATCCCATTCACCTCTAGTGTATACTGACTGCAAGTACTCATTAGTTGTGCTTGATTATTTCCTTGCCAAAAATAATTAGTATTCTCTCTTCTACAGTATCTGAATGAATTTCTATATCTATATACATTTAATTTAATTTCCTCATTCTTGTTCTTGCACCTGTTCTTTCTTTCCCATCAGACTGCTTTTTCCTATTCTGATGAATTGGTGGGGGTCACTAACTGCTTTATTTAATATACTTAAGTTCTCAAAACATCTGTGAAATCCACATTTCTTTACATTGTCCTTAGTATTTTCTTTGAATACCTTAATCTGCATCTGTGTATGACTCTCTATGTACAGTAACTCCATTCTTTCCTCAGTAGATTTATTTCCATCTATTAGGCTGTCATTACATCCTGTTATTTACATAACTATCCCTTCATTAGTTTCTGTATAACTATTGATGTATTTTACTATTGGGGTAGATGTTGCTGCTACTAATATAGTGGATCTTCCCCCCTTTTTATTTATTTTACCCTTTTTATTTATTTTACCCTTTTTGTTTATTTTTAGCACTTACTTTCTTTTGCATATTTTTGCATTTTGTTTAGCATTGCTAATGCCAGTTTTCTTAACGATCATGGATTTTTTCCCGTATATGTATCCCCCTATTCCAGACTCTTATGTTTTGGTTCTTTAACCATCATTTTCCCACTTCTCCTCACAGCTGACACATTAGAAGCAAGGGAAGAACAATCTAATTAAATAAATAATAAAATAAAAACAGAGAGAAGAATAAACAAGGACCAAAACACAATGCAATGTATGTATGTATTAGTTACATTTAAATCCAGTGTAATGACCCACAATGTCCCATTATTAATTCCATGGTGCAGCTTGTGCTTCAGTTATTATAGGTTCAATGTTTTAAATAAGCACTATTAATAAATTCTGATAATACCATAAATCACAAAGTCTCAAGGTCAAAACACGATCCTCAGGTTCTCAGCTTCTCAGATTCAAATAGCTCTGATGTTCAGCAGGTCTCAAGTCCCTAGTCCCTAGTAAATAAGATGTTTTTTAGAAACATAGACTTTGATGGCAGACAAGGACCGCTTGGCCCACCTAGTCTGCCCATTTGCATACCTACAGGATATGCTGCAGATCCTAGTTTTTGTACCTTTTTATGTTGGCTTGCACCCACATGCGGAAGCAATGTCTTGCAGTAGTAGCACTGTACTAGAACTTTCAAAGGTGTGTCAGTGTTGTGGCGAATCCAGGGAATGCTTGAGTCAGTGTGACCCTCAGCCGCCAACCAGTGAGCATGCTGCCAATGACAGCAGTTTCAGAGACTGCCACCAACTTGAAACAAATCTACCACTGCAGTGAGAGACAGACTCGTTGTTGCAGCAGCAGATCTGGCACACCTCCATTATGTGCCATTCCTTGTGAAACATTTCAATAAACATGGTGGCGGCTCCCAATCCCTAGAAAGCTGACTTCGGGGGTGCCCAATCCCTCTGTCAGCATGCCCCCTCCCCAGTGCAATTTGTTTGCAGACGGGGGTGCCCAATCTCCATTGGCATAATGTCCCCCCAGTTTCATGTGTCTGCTGATGGGGGGTGCCCAATCCCCCTCATGCCCCCCAACACAGACATGCTTTCTTTGTCAGTGAAGTGCCCAGTCCCCGTGACTGCCCCAAAATGTGTGGCACACTGGGACCCTCCCCAGTGTGCCCAAATGTAATTTGTGTAACCTGTAAAAACCCTTCCCCAAAGTTTTTTTTTTTTCCAGTAAACAAGAAAAGCGGTTCCTCATTGTTATGATGCCCCTCCTTCTCCAATCTGCACCTACTTTCTGTGCACCCATCCCGCACCCTTTCACCCATACTATCTCTAGAGGCCCAGTGCAGTAATTTTCAGTGGACTGGGAGACATCTGAACTCTTCAAAAGCCGACCGTGAGACTAGAAAAATCAAGGTAGATTGTATAATGGCATCAATGGGGGGTTCAACTGAGTGGATATCTCAGCCATGTTTTTGACTTTTGGCTCCAAAATTTCAACATGGGGTTCTTGGGACTCCACCTCATGAAATCAGTCACTGTCATTTCATTATTTGGTCCCAAAAGGTGATTTCTGCAGTCACTCTTCTGAATCACCTTTTTGGTCTGAGTAATGAAATGTCAGTGCCACTGTTCATGAGATGGGGTCCCAAAAAGCCTATGTTGCAAATTTGTGAAAAAAGTCCAAAAAAAATGACTGTGTTATGAGCATGCGTTGTGCAGTTTCTGCAGTCTCGTAACTTTGAGAATTTTTAATATTTTCACTCCAGATTTTTAGTATTGCCATTTTTACACACCTCCTTATGAACTATATAGTTGTAATTTTTCACATCCTGCCTGAAATGTGTTTTTGCAGAATGGTGCGGTCACTGTGGCAAATCAATGTTCAGGACCGGTTAAGAAAATCACAGTGACACTGTTTGTGAGTGGAGGTCTCAAAATGCCCATGTTGAAAATTTGGTGAAAAAATTCCAAAAAATTATCACATTACGGGTGTGCGTTGTGCAGTATCTATGCATGCTTGTACTTTTGCACATTTTTCAAATTTTTTCTCCAGATTTTCAACAATGCTATTTTTTTACACCTCCTCATGAGCAGTACAGCTGTCATTTTTCCCATCCTACCTGAAATGTGTTTCCACACATGTGGCTCCCAATGGTGCAGTTGCTGTGCTAAATCTCCTTTCAGGATTGAGTAATAAAATGATGGTGCCACTGTTCATGAGGTGGAGTACCAAATAGCCAATGTTGAAAATTTGGAGTGAAAATATCAACAAACACCTAGGCCATTAAGGTTTCCAACCATACACCCACCCTGTAGCGACTGACTGGCATCGGGGATGTAACTTGGGTTTGTCAGCCATAATATTTGCAGAATTGTATCCCCACCCTACAGCCACTGACAGGCATTGAGGTGTGCCTTGGGTTCTGTCACCCTAACGTTCACCCCATTCTGCTATATTGCACCCATCTCAGCTTATTTCCTTATGGAATGGAGTGAGCATAAGAGTTGAAGACCCCAATACACACACTGACACCTGTCACTCTCTGCAGGGTTGGGTGAGTTGGAATGGTGTAATAGTTATGACCGACCCAAAGCCCCACTCCCAGCGCCTTTCAGTCTCTGTTGCAGGGGTGTTGGCGGTGCCTAATACTTCACTGCCATTCCTATTTTGCATTTCTAACTTCTGCACTACCAATGCCAATGCCAGCAAGCCAACATTTGGCATTGACAAATGCTTGTTCTATGATGTTTTTGTGCTTCCTGAGATCTTTTTGCTTTCTCTTTCCACACTGTATCCATGACAATAAAGTATTCTCATTCCAAATGTTCTCAATCTGGGTTCTTTCAAAAAGAGAAATATGCACTTTGTAGTCTCTTGGTCGTGTTTCCAAAGCCTTCTTTCTAGGACAAATGTTTTCCAAATTAGTTCTTACACCTCATAGAGTTTCAGGGTAAGTGACAGACAACACTTTAAAATTAGAGACAGAGAAAACAATAATGTAACAAATAACTGGTATCCAGTTCTCTCACCTTAATTTACTAAATCACAGATCTAATCCTTTTATAGTATCCTGATATAGTATGTAATCTAATGATCCTTAACTAAAAAAATCTGAATTAAATACCACACACCATGATATCATGTATCTGTTTAAAATTATTTAATATTGCAGTGATCCCAAGGAAATAAAAATATGATACAAATACTAATATTATTAGTTAATATATATATATATTCAGTTTCCCACCTTATATAAAGAAAAATCACACCTACTGTTTCTATTAGAAACACTGTCTTACCACAGCTGTAAAAAAGAAATAAATATCCCTTTTCTAGATACTAATATGCCCAGGCTGCTTAGTCCCATTTATCCCAAGAAACCACCACTTTACTGCTTTTCAGCAGTTTTACACCTGATGAGACGGGCAAGGCTAGTGAGACTGTACTCTCTGAGTATGCTTTCATATCAAATAATATAAACTGAAACAAATGCTAGTTTATAGTAGTCACTCTTCACGGTATGGCTCACTCTGTCTTGCTCAGAGTAGCCTCAGCAATGGCAATTCTGGCGTTCTGAACACCAGAGATTACACATGTGTATTTTATCCCTTTTAGACCACGTGATCTAGTAGCACAAAGTTTAAACCTAAACTAGTGAAAAACATTAAATAATATACGGTAACCTTAAAATGCCTTAAAATACAGAAACGTACCAAGTGCTTCACTAAATCTTATTAAAAAAAGAAAAAGGGGTACACCCATGGCACATAAGGCACACATAACACCCATAGCAAAGAAAGCATGCAATAAAGCACATGAATTCAATATTTTCAATATTTTCATCAAGTGAATAAAATATTCTCTGAAAAAAATTCTTGTAACATCCTTAGGTTTAGCTTCCCAATTCCAACCATTCTGTTGACTGATGCAGTTTTATTCAAACTCTTCTCCTTAGTTTTAGCCACCCTATTGGCCTCTCTGTTCTTCCTGACTTCTGCAGCTCCACCATGGCTGCTTTTCTCCTGCAGGGCACAGAGATCACAAGGAGAGAAACCACAGACTGAGGACACAATACGTTGTTTTGGAAAGACTACACTGCTTTAGGTACTGATGGCATACCTTTTAAAAATAAAAACAAGCCTTGTGTAGTCCTGCTGCTCGCAGTTTCTGCTCAGCTGCAAGTGTGCATAGCAATCCTCCTCCTCCATCGACTAAAGCAAGACTGCATAGGATTAATCTGTACTCATGGCTAGACTCATCAGCTGATGAACAGTAGCTGCAGAGCAACTAAGCTGGCTTTTTGGATAAGAGTCACTAGACAAGTTGGAAATAAGCTGCAGACTTAATACTTTGATGGAATTGTTAACCGTTTAGACCTTTTAAACAAAAGTAAGTAAGTTCTTTAGGCACCTAAATTTTGGCAAGTAAAATTTTAGATTTTGGATATAAATGGATCCTCAGGGAGTTTTTTTGCTGTGTCTCGAGCTCTTGATAGCCATAGTAAAATCTTAACTATAAGAGTGTAATTTGAGTTTTAAAAAAAGGAAATACTTAAGCATTCACACCATCTATTTTACTTTTTAGTGTCTCTTTCCTGGTTGTGGTTACCTAATAACAGTTGCCTCTGAAGTGAGACTTCCCATTTGAGCTTGCTGGAAATAAAAGTTTCAGTGCTACCAGTATATTTTGAAAAATATTTGGAAGTGCTTGGTTTACTGACCAGGACCTTATGAATACTGAGACCTGTGACTTGACTTTAAATCATGCAGAGGGTTACACAGTCAGCATGAAACTCAAAGGCAGTCTAGGTTACAGTTTGGAACTGAAGCAAGCTAAAGTCACCAATGACGATAAGACTTTAAAGTGACTTTTACAGAGCCCACTCATCAGTTCTACTAAATAAGAAGCTGTAGTTTGTGAACTTAAACACATTGACTACAAGCTACTTTGATTCCCCTGCCTCCTCCTCTTGGAACAGTACATCTGAGGCCATTTATGCTTGATGGAGGACTTTGTGTATGCATTGATACCTATAAAGCATTCATTGAAGAAGCTTTTGAAGATTTAATAATCTCTATTAAGACTTTAAATCCAGGAAGCTCCAGTGAGGAGCATTTTGTATCTGTTGATTCTTAGATCATAATATTTATATTATATTATTATTTTTGTTGTGCTACTACTGTTGCCCACTTTCTACTGATATGGTTAGTGCTAAGAGCAGTAAAATATTATCCCCAGTTCTCTTACTATCATTGTTGTAAAATAAAAAAAAGAACAGAGGGGAATAAGGCTAAAGTTAGCTCTGTTAAAAGTAATATCCTCCAAAGGAATGAAGAATGAACATGGCTAAGCCTAAGATTACTGGGATTTTGGACTGTGCAACCTCCACTGCCCTCATTGCTCCTACTGATTCCATGTGAAAAGGGTGAATTCAGAATTCCGAATGCCGTTACAGCAACTCCACATTGCCGAAATTCAATTTTGGCAATGTGGAATCCTGGTACCAGTGAATGCAGTGCAAAAATCATGTTTTTTTACTTGTATGCTGGGGGCTTCACCCGCTACACCCACCTAAATTTCAGATTCTCAATTCCAGGGGGGTGCAAGTTGGGGATGCATCTGCCTGCCAAAAAAAAAAAAAGCATACCTGTCTCGGGCCAGGCACAACAAAAACCTGCCAGTGCCCAGTCCTGAACCCTTCATCCCCACCACCCCAGGCCAGCACCCACCGCTCCACATCACAATGTCAGCTCAGTGGTAACCTGCAGCACCACTTCTCACAAACCCTCCAACCCCACCTCAGTGCACTTGCACCCCTGCACACATATACATGTGTGATATCCTGTCATTGTTTTGTGAACCTCCCTATCCAGTCGCCACCCACACTTGCTATTGGGTGAGTTGCTGCAAGTGGGCTGCTGTTTCAGCAGGACCCACTTGCTGTCTGCCCATATCACAGGATACCACTCCTAGTATGTTGGATGATCAGGGATTGTCTCTTAGGTCTGAAAATGAAAATCTCAAATTAACTTAGAGGGTATCTGAAGGTTCTACTGAAGGTATTTCTTTACTAAATCAAATCTGAGTTTTGAATTAGATATCTCTTGTACTAATTTAACATATTCCCATATTAATGATGCACAGGTGTTCCAATTCATTTTACTCCCATCCCAAGGCTGACTTTTGAACAACTCTTTAAATGAGCTGTGAATGTTCTGTTTTTGTCCCCATGGGTGTAGAACCTGGAAAAACACCTGTTCTGAGCACCTCTTATACTCCAAATAATTTAGCATTATTGATCTGGGAGCTTAGTGTTACTATTACTGGACTCAAAAAAATTGACTGCTGTTAACTCTCTCCCGGGAGGAGCAACTACTTGTGCAATTTTTAGAGATGATTTGTCCATAATCCCAGAAATACTATCTGCTGATACTTCTGAATTTGACTGGAAGCCACTTGAATCTAAAAAAAGGAACCCCCCTTCAGAATGTAAAAATTATGTATATGTGCAAAATTTTATTTCCTCTTTTTCCCTTTCTACACAATTATTATAAATCATAAAAAAAAACCTTACTATGCAAATATAGTTGTACTTGAAAATATGTGTGCTATAAAGGAGGAACTGATGAGTCTTTGGGCTGATGTTATTCATAATCAGGCCATGCTTCCACAGTTAAAAGAAATAATGAATACAGGAAAGTTTTCATATGTATGCCCTCCTATTCTTTGAAGTACATCATGCAATGGACCTTACTGTTTATGTTTGTATTCTCCCCTACTTCCACCTCCCCCCAGTGAGCATCTGGAATTGAGCAGTAGGCTGCTCAGCATGACTCCCTGATTAAATGCTTAAATAAATAATAAATAAATAAATAAAATATGGCCAAAATGCTCTTGTGAACAACACTGATGCTGAATATCCTTGCTGTAAAAAAACAAAATATTCAAGTTAATCTTCCTTCCTGTTTCCTAGAGAAGAATCCCTTATACTTGTTGACACACTAGACACAAAGGATATGAGAAGTAAAAATAAAATTGGAAGGACTAATAATAGAAAACTAATCAAGGCAATCAAAGGAGGTAAAGTTACAAGACCCAAAAATAAGAAAGCTATTATTGGTCATTCAGTAGAAGAGGCTTCCAAACATGATAACTGGGGCTCCTCTTCCCCAGCTCTATTAACAATAAATATGAGCTTCTGGAGGTAGAAAACCCAAATTCTCATTTACCTCCTTTATTGGAGCAATCTGTAATTTTAATCACCAATGCAGGTGGTTCCAGGAAAACGCTGTCTTAGAAAAGCAAATAAGGTATGAACTTTTTTAAGTTCTTGAAAGAGAGTTCTTAAGATAATTGTGGTATCAAGACATACTAAATGCAGTGTTGTTTATGTTTACTGCATCTAGATACTAAAAATGAAGAGATGTCCTGTAAACATTTTGAGCATTGTTTTCCTGCTTCACCATGGTTAGTCTATAAAAACTTTGAGTTTTTCTACTCCTTAAAGTCAGTACTAGAAACAATGATTGAATCAATATATCTATATATATACACACACATATATATATGTATATATATATAGATATAGATATCGTCTTTCTGTCCACATGCTGTGAGACACTGCTATAGTGTGAGACTGTTTTGGCAGAAGTGTTGGATCTCTCATGCTGAAGCTATTGCCTGATAATTATTTTAAGCAGACACTCAGCTCAGCTATTGGGGAACAGTAATATGGGCTCTTCAGGGATAGAGAAAGTGACATCCTGAATGCCTTATAGTGTTTGGGCCAGTATAGTGCTGAGTTTAATTTCATTTTTAGCAATGGACAATGAATTCTCCTACTTAAAGTGTGCAGCTCTTAGATTTTAACTTGAATTGGCAGTGTGATCTGAGTGGACTGCCAGACTCCCCACTAGAACAGCTGACTATCACGGACTTTGGGACCAGGGCTTTGAAGCAGCGCTCCATGCAAGCACATGGTCATCGCTCATGAAAACTCTTGCAAAGTCATGTGCATCTAGCACATGTTTAGCTTGTTTGGAGGGGTAGTGGGGTGAACCAGTAAGTATTACTGTTAACCTGCTCAGATCAAGATCCAGTTGTTCAAGTTAATATGGGTGACACAATTCGGACCTTGTGGGAGTGGGGCATAAAGTGTAGTAAATGCCTGATGTTTATATTAACTGAGGCACATATTGTTAATGAGGATTTTGCTGTATAAAGTGTTACAAACTAATTAGTTTAGAAAAGAAATAACAGTTATAAAAACTAAATTGCAGCAACAAGTGATGTTGCTTTAAGGGTAGCCAGTTAGGATCAGTTGAAATTGGAGTACAAACTGACGATGTTCTTTAATGAATAAGGATGTTCATGCTCAATGGCAGTTGACTGTTTCTAGTATAAGCACCCAAACAGAACCATGTGAACAACCGAATGTATTAAGAGTGGTACAGATAGGAACAAATGAATTAGAGTACAAACTGAAGTATGTCCATTAAGGAATATGAATGTCCAAGCAATACCAATGTTGACTATTATTAGTATATGCACTCAAACAGACCCTTATGAACAGTCTAGTGTAATAAATGATGCCATTACCCAGGATATAGTAATGTATGGAAAGAGGCAAAGAAACAAGGATTCAGATGACTGTGCTTGTAGTTCAAATGATTGGACACTAGTTGAAAGTCATAGGAAATCACAAAGAGGATGTAGGGCTATGGAATTTGTGCTGCCCACCAGCAATACATTTTATTGTTTAAATAATGTTGAGCCTTTATGAGATGCAACTGAAAAGCTACCGGATAACGAAAAAACATCTTGCACTAGCCTCCAGTCTACTTCGTCACCAGAAGTTCATCCCATATCAAACTTTGATAAGGAAAGCAGCAGTGAGATTGCTCAATCAAATCCAATTGTTACCTCAGTTGTAGAGCACATAAGTACTATTAATGATTTTCCTAGGGAATGTGCTGATAACATCCTTCAACACTAGCTTATCGATCAAGGCAATAGTACAATATTACCTGAAGCAACATCAGGAAATAAAAATAGATCAGATATTTCCTCATCAAATTGTGCTACTGATGGGGTAGTTAGGGTTAATATACTAGCCAATAGTATTGATGATCCTGTAGCTAAACCGATGGAGATTCATAACCAAATTGAAGGACCATGTAATCTGATATACAGTGTCAGATTTATGTATTGGGAGACTCTGTGATTAAACACATTGATAGTTGGTCTATAATCCTGATAAGGCAAATTGAACATGTTCCAGTTACAGGGGGGCAAAATATCTGACCTGACAACTATGATTGATACGATTTTGAAGAATGCAGGAGATAGACCATTGGAAATAATACACACTGACTCAAATAATATTAATCAAAATAGCATAGAAGACATTAAAGAGAGTTTGAAACCCTAAGTAAATATCTTGTAGCCAAAGGTTGTGATGTGACTTTCTCAGAAGTTCTTCCAGTCCCTAGAGCCTCATTGTATTTAACTAATAAGATTAAGGAGGTGAATAATTGGCTTATAGCATGGTGTTTAAGGAGTGGATATTCTTGCTTAACTCATTGGGAAAATTTGACAGTCACCCCTAATATATATATGCGGGATGGTTTACATTTAAGTGAAGTGAGAAGTAGTTTACTGGGAAAGAAAATTGCAGTACATATAAAAAATTGTTTAAACTAGGCTCGTTGGGGGAGGGGTGATATTTGGTGGTTTAGACAGAGGTATTCATTTTGGAAAAGTCTCCAACAAACAAAAGCTTAGTAATTATAACATCATACTAATTAATGCTAGGAGTTTCAATGTTGTTAAGAAGAGTGAACTTGAAATACTTATAAAACATCTTGACTTACACATGGTGGCTATAACAGAAACATTGTGGGATGACACCTCAAATTGCATAAAGGAAATTCCAGGATTTAAACTATATAACACTGATAGCGGGGTGTAGAATAGGAGGTGGGGTCTGTATGTATGTGTCAAGCAAACTTCCATCCCATTTAGTTCAGCATCCCAAATTAATGACTAGTAATTTAGAAACTATATGGGTCCAATTGGAACTACAGGGTCATTCTCTTATTATTCTGGGAAATTGTTATAGGCCTCCTTCTTGTGATTATAGGGACACAGTTGCTCTCTGTTCAGAAATTAATGAAGTATCAGCCCAGGGCAATGTCATTATAGTGGGAGATTTTAATCTTCCGGGTATTGATTGGGCTAACCTTAGAGCAAAGTCCAAAACTGAAACCCTTTCTTAGATAATATTATAAACTATAATTGTGAGCAGATAGTCATGGAGCCTACTAGAGGCTCCAATACTTTAGACTTAATAGTAATTAATATTGGTCACCTCATTAAGAATATTACAATTCTTCCACCTCTAGGTAACAGTGATCATAATATGATTACATGTTCCTGGGTTGTATCGTCTCCAATTCTGGGAATGCTAAAACCAAAATAAGGATATAGATCAAGACCAATTTAGCACTTGTTATTAATCATCTTAGTAACATTGATTGGAGTAATCATTTACTTGATTTGGGGACTGAAGAAGCTTGGAAATATTTCAAGGATATAATAACACTGGCTGTGGACGTGTCTGCCCTACTAATAAATAAATACAATAACGTGGGTAAGATACTGAATTAGATAACTAATGATATTAGGAAGACACTTAAATTGAAACTTAATGCATATAGGAAATTCAAAAAGCATCCATCTCATACAAAAAGGTTAAATATATTACTAAACAGAAAGAACTAAACAAAAATGATCAGGAGGGCTAGATATAATATGGAGTTTAAAATAGCCCATAGTAAAGATGTTAAGTTGTTACATTCCTACCTTAACACTAATAATTTGTCATCCAATACTTTAGATATAGCTAATGTTAATGGCAATAGTACTACTGATCCTGTTGAAAAGTTTTAATAACTATTTTGCATCATCATTCTTCAGTCCCAGCTTAGTTAATCCTGATGTTTCCACTGATGTTATAAGAAACACATACATTTTTTCAGAAGATGATGTGAGATTAGAATTACAGAAGGTTAGCACTTCAACCACTCTGGGCCCTGGTAATATACGTCCTATGTTATGTTTATCTGGTTCCCATATACTTGCTACCCCGCTGACAATAATTTTTAATAAGTCCCTGGAAAGTGGGATTGTACCACTGCTTTGGAAACTGTCTATAGTGACTCCGATATTTAAGAAAGGTTCCAGAAATAAACTGAAAAATTATAGACCATCCCATGTAAAATAATGAAAAGATTAATTAAAAATGCATTGGAACAGGAGAAAATTACATTAAACATTATGGGTAATATGCAGCATGGGTTCCAAAAGGGGAGGTCTTGCACAACAAACCTGCTTTCATTTTATGATAAGTGAAAGCTTGTATAGGAGATGTGCATCTGATGTGATATTGTTAGACTTTCAAAAGCTTTTGACAGGTTACCTCATGCTAATCTGGTTAGCAAACTGGGTTTTAGTAACTCACTAATAAGATGGATTAATAACTGGCTACAAGAACAGCTTCAAATGGTCAGACTTAATAACTCATTATCTGACAAGAAGGAGGTCACTGGTGGGGTTCTGCAGGGGTCAGTTTTGGGCCCAGTCCTCTTTGGTATTTATATTAGTGACATTCAACAAAATACTAAAAATAGATTGGTCAAATTTGCTGATGACTTGAAGTTGGGTGGGGAGGTAGATACATTCAATAAGCATTTAACTTTGGTTAATGATTTAAATCAACTCATGGAATGGGCAACAATAAATGTGATGCAGTTTAATGCTGATAAATATGTTGTCCTACATTTCGGATTGAAAAATCAAAACTATAAATATATCCTAGGAAATGAGATATTAAGCATGGTAACATCGGAACAAGGCTTAGGGGGTCACAATAAATAATTTATTTACTATTACAGAACACTGTCCACAGCTGTCCTTTAAAGCAAGGGGTCTTAAAAAAAGGATTAAAAGATTGTTTATTTCTAAGTCAGAACAGTGTATTATACTCTTGCATAAGGCATGTGTTAGGCTTTTACTTGATTTTGGGTCTCCATTTTGGTCTCCTTATCATATGAAGGATATTAAAATGATTGAAGGGGTGCAATGTTCAGTCACCAAATTAATCCCTTATTTAAAAGGATTACCTTATGATCTCAGACTAAAAAGAAACTGGACCGTTTTCCCCTGAACAAAGAAGACTGAGAGGGGAATCTTTTACTTTTATATAAAATGTTGCAGTCATCAGCTCTAATGATTCAGTGTGGCCTGGGGATTAGTAATACCGGAAATAAACTCTGATCACATGGAAGTAAATTGGTTCTACAGAGGGTTAATACTAGAAAAGAGATGATTTCTTTACAGTTAGGAGTTCTAAGGCCTGGAATAGGCTCCCACGAACTGTAGTGGAAGTAGATGGGTTTATTTGGTTTAAACACCTTTTAGATAGACAGTATTATACTGATTTTATTATGGTTTGATGATGCCTACATGGTAGGGGGACAATATAAATGAGCATTTTGCTCTCTTTTGTTCTATCCTTCCTAGTATTCCTAATATATATATATTTAAAATGTACAGAGGAGTAAGCTGCAAGAATAGAAAAAGTTTATAGAAAGCATAAAATGTGCACCTGTTTTGATGCCATAGTGAGTATGAGCCTAATCTGAATTAAAGGGAATTGTGAATGTTCATATGATGGGAATGTTATATTTAATATGTTTTTTATGAATTATGTTTAGATACCAGTAGACCAGACCCCTGAGGAAGGGATATAGCATTCCTGAAATGTGGGTTTTTATGGGCTGGATGTAAAAAGCAAAAGAATAAATTGAAACTGTGTATTTAAAATTTTGGTGAGCAGACCTGTTTTTCCAGTTTGCATTATTGTTTGCATAGCTTTGATTGGTCATGGGTCTCTCCTACTACTAATACCTGTTTCCCTTTTGTTTATTCTTCCTTTTTACTGAGATTGACTGGACCAGATTACAGCTCCAGTAGATAGGAATAGTCTAGGGAGGGAATGTAACTTGAGCCATACAGTAGGACATAAACTGGATTCTACCCACATCACAAAAAATATCCCTTTACCTTCTCCCCAGAACCATTTTGAAATTCCTATTCATAACAGATTTTCCCTGTTGCAGAAATTACCTGATAACTGTCTAGAATCCTGTCAAATTTCAATTAAACAGGCATTAATTAATGACCTTAACAGCTTGAACATTCTTTCTTGTAGTATTGGGGGATTAGCTTCTAAACCGGCAGATCATGAAGTTTATAACTTCTTGACTTCTTATGATATTCTGCTTGTTCAAGAAACGTGGTGGCATGATGTATCCCTCAAGATTCCTGGTTCTTCATCTTATATGATTCCTGCTATAAAAACAAATAGGCTAGGAAGGTATCAAGCTGGTTTGGTTATCTTGCTTAGAACTTCCTTGGCCTTCTTGATTTCAGAAGTCACCCATAACCAGTTTTTTTTCCCCTATTCTCAAATTAGAGAACAAAAGCACTACAATAATTTTAGGTAATGTGTATAGTCCTCCCAAAACTAGTAACATCTATAACTCTTCTATATGGCAACAACTGGCAGAAATATTGGAGGAACTGACATCCAAATTTGAGAATTATTCTATTGTAATTATTGACAATTTAAAACTAGAATCCCTGAACTATTTGAATATAGTGAATTCAAAGACAAGCTTGATTTCAAACTTAATTTAATTAATCCAGTATTAAACTTAGGAAGGAAGTCAAATTTAATTATCAAGGGCAAATATTTAAAGAAAAGATGACCAATCTGGATCTTTTTCTTGTGAATGGTTGGACCCCTGGAGATTAGGAGAGATAATTTACCTTTATTGGCCCTATGGAGGCTTTGATCATTGACTTGGCTTTGGCCACTAAAGATGCACTAGAGATTTACTAGATTTTAAAGTAGTAAACTAATCAGAATCTGCTCATTTCCTCATTTCCATTACTTTCTGCTTTACAAATCTCATCAGGAAAACTGACTATGCACTCCAATCTGAGAATGTAATAGAGGTATTAAATACCAAGAGACTAAGATTGCAGACTGATGTGGCTGATTTGTTTTCTTAGTTTGGATCCCTTATACACGTTGAGACTGGGAATAGGTTTTAATATAGACAATGGCAATATCAACCCTATTAGTGCATGGCTATAAAGTAACAACTTTTAAAACCTTTATTTAGGATAAATAAAATAGATCTATCAAACAGACTTGGTTTAATGCAAGGTGTAAGCTGCTAAAGCAGATGTAAATGAATTTGTTAGGTACATCAAATGTGCAGGACCAGAGAAACCTTAGGTCCTTAATAAATGAAGGGAAGACTTCAGGAAGCTTCCTGAGATAGAAAAACAGAAGTATTAAATCAAGATGTAGAACAGACTAAAAAACAAAAGCTGTGTGAGATTAAGATATTAAATTATTCTGGACCTTAGTCAGTATTGGTTATGACCAATATACTATGAAGACTGAGGCCTATATTATACTCCAGATCTGGGTTGCTCATTTTGAGGCCTTATATTTTTTTCAGCAGAAGAATATGGTTCTATGCATGTCCTAGACCAATTATTTTCTTTCCTGATGAAATAATGCAAACTTTTCTTTCAGTCAAAACTAATAAAGCCCCAGGTCCTGACCAAATTCTAGATGATATTTATAAAGCAGTTCCTGAGTGGTGGATCCCTAGTTCTGTAAATCTGTTTAATATGTTCTTATAAAGGGAAGACTTCCCCAATACGTGGAAGGGTAGCATCATCTATCCAAATATAAAAGGGACAAGTTACTGACCCAAGTATGTAGAGACCCATTCATCTTCAAGATGCATCACACAATATATTTTGTAAACTTTACTTTGGAAATTAGAGTTTGGGCCCATAAAAATCATGTTTTCAAGAAAGTACAGAATGGTCATGGAAATGTATTTATAAATACATTTCCCAAAAGGTATAGCTAGCCAGACCCAAACCCAGATGAATCCTGTTTACTCCTGCCAGTTGGCAGGATTCTTAAAGGCCTAGTCCTCTCAGATCCTTCCTTTTGTCTACAAATGCTGCCTCTATAAACTTTTATCACAGAACCACATAATCTGATTTGACATAGTTAGGAGACTTGTATGAACTTTTCCCTGGTATGGAATTTTAACAGCAAGTGGACTTGTATTTTGTTTTATTGTTATTTAGTATTTGTACTGTTTATAGCAGTTCATTGTATTTGTACTGTCGGTAATGACTTGATATCGATCAATAAACTCAAAATTCAAACTCAAAAACGTGTTGTATGTTTATTACTGATAACATTAAACAGCAGGAAATATAAAGAGAAAGCATAAGAGAGAATTTGAATCTAGCAAGAGGTTAATCATATTTTTGTAGGAGATGCTATTTGGGGAAACAAATGAATTGACAACTTAAGTTTGTATAATTTTTATTGATATAGCAGTCAGCAATAGAGGCGCAAGAAAAAGAAGAACATTTTAAGCAGCAAGAAAAACAGAAGCCACAACAAGGCAATTAATGTCACAATGTTTATTTTTTTGTGTGAATATTTAGAAACTTGTTATTAGCAAGAATGAAGGTATTTCCAGATATATGAACATATGAACATATGAAATTCACCAGCATAAAAAGGCCATATGGTCTACCAAGTCTGTGTGGTTGTGCAGCTAGCAGCCCCTATTTTGCAGCTGCCCCTTGCCTCCTCTTCCCTGACCTTCCACCTCACTCAGTCCCATCCCATCTTGAAGTCTTCCACTGTTCTACTGGATACCATCTCCTCTGGTAATGCATTCCACCTGACCACCACCCTCTCCTTAAAAAAATATCTTCTCATCTCCCTCCTGAACCTCCCCCCCCAAGCTTCATAGTATGGCCTCAGGTGTCCCTACCCTCCCTTAGTTTAAATAGCCCCTCCTTACTAGACTTGTTTATCCCTGTCATGTAGTTGAAGGTCTCAATCATTTTCCCTCTCCTTCCTCTCCTCCAGTGAGTACATGTTCAGTTCCTTTAGCCTACTTTCATAAGGTAAATCCCCCAGCTCTTTGATCATCTTTGTCACCCTGTGTTTCACCCCTTCAATAGCTTAAAGTCCCTCTTCAGGTATGGGCACCAGAACTGCATGCAGTACTCCAGGTGAGACCTAACCAGCGATCTGTACAGTGGTAGAATCATCTCCCCCCTCCTTGAGGAGAAACCACCAGCAATACAATCCAGCATCCTGTTGGCCTTAGCAGCCATGTTTCTACATTGTGCAGAGCTGTTCTTTGGCTCTGCAATTTTAACCCCCAGATCCTTCTCCTTTTCTGTCACCACCAACTGCGCTCCTCCCAGATGGTAGCTCCTCCTCTGGTTATTAGCCCCAAAGTGCAGCACCTTGCATTTTTTGGTGCTGAATCCCAGCTGCCAGCTGTCTGGCCATGACTCCAGCTTAGCAAGATCCTCCTGCAGTCTTTGCAACCCCCTTATATCATCTACCACTGCCCCCATCTTGGTGTCATCAGCAAACAGACTGATTTTGCTTCTGATGCCCACCAAACTGTCTGTAATGAATATTCCAAATAGTATAGGCCCCAACACCAAGCCCTGTGGTACTCCACTCATCACCACCCGTCTAAATGAATATTTGATATACATGAAGTCTATATAGGCATTTAAAGCTAAAAAATAATTTCATTAGAACTGATTGAAAACATTAAACAACAAAATGGATATAATATAACAAGACAATGCATTTCTTAGTTCAGAATAAGTCTCCTGATGAAGCAGCGGGGTGACACTATAAAACACTGAGCATGTAATAATATGACATATTGGCTATAAAGAAATAAATGAGATACAGTATATGATGAACTTAGCTAGCCGCATTTGCATTTCAAAACACCACTAGTCAGTTTAGGGATCTGCTCATTGTCTTTAACAGATGTTCCCCATTATTTTTTTATGTTTACTCTACAGAGGGAGGCCATACTGCACTTATCACTTGCAAACTAATGGAAACCCTCTGAAGAAGAGGCTGGCTAAGCATTGACTTTGTGGCTTAGAATGTGCATGGGGTAGTTTTGGCATGGAGGGTACTTGCACAGATGCAGTTTATCCATTTTGTATGCAACTAACAAATATTCATCACTGACGCCTGAGTGCAGGCCCTTTTTTGTTGTTCTTTCTGTCTGAAGGTTTTTTTTGCAAATAAAGCTATAGCCCCTCTCCTGCATTAAGCCATTAATTTATACCATATAATTAACAGACTATAGTATGTTACCCATACATATACCTTGTATTACAGAAATTAATTTGTTCATAGTAATAGGGTTAACTTGAAAAGTGAAGTGTTCAGAAATACTTTTTTTTGTTAATTAGTTTATTTAATTGGTTCATATTTATTCATGAGGTGTTGGTATAAAAGTGTCAGGTGTCTCTCTCAAATCACGCCCCCGATGAAAAATTTCTGACCCAAAGCTCCAGGGCATTGTGGCAGTGGTCAGATGTGTATGCACTTCCACTTTATTTTGCTATTACAGCATTTGAAAATGTATTGGAGAGTGTGTATTTCAGTGCTTGGAGGACAGGTTCTCTTGGATTTTTCCTCTTTTGTTGTTTCTGGTTGCTTAGGACCTGTATCATTGAATTTGTCTGTGCGTGGGGTTTTTTACTTTTGCTTTGTTGCTGACCCACTTTCTGCATTCTCCATTTCTGGGTTCACACTCCACTTAAAACACAGAAACATAGAAATTGATAGCAGATAAAGACCACTTGCCCACCTAGTCTGCCCATTTTTCCTACCTATTGTAACATACGCAGTTTGGCATATTCGAAATGCAGCCTTTTCTCTTTACATCCTGCTGATACAGTGTGATGTTTAAGTGTGTCTTTGGCTTTTCAAAAGTTACTATAAGCAACGTGCAGTAAATTCAGTCAGCTGCCTGCTTTCAATTTTTATTTTTTAATTTTTGATGATGCACCATTTGAAACTGGAGTTTCTGTGTTAAAGTGCAATGGATACTCCACAGCAGGGGAAGCAACAATGGAGCTACTGGGAACATCCATCTTTCTATGCACAGATGCAGGAGTACTCAAGAGACAAAGGGCAGAACAACTATTTGAAAATGTTAACCCAGGTACTGATTCATAAGAAAATAGTGAGGAAACCCCTCTTAAAATATTTATTTATTTGAATTTTGGTAACTGGGTGAGCCCACTGGGACTAGTGTCCCTTTTCCAGGGGTGATCCGGAAATAATAACAATTATACAATTAGTGTGATATTACATTTAGACAAATAATGCAACTGAGTAAAAGTAGTAAGCAGTATTACATAGAGGTAATGGAAGATTGGACAAGGATTAATTATAGTAGTCATGAGAGAGGTTGGCACCCTGCATCTCCACAGTCAATCACAGATAAAACACATTACTTTCTGCAAGAACAGTTAATAAAGTGTAATGAGTAGGTACATTTACAGAGATTAGACAGTTGATCAACAGTAACATATTATATAATAAACTTGATCTACTTAATATTGAATCCAGGCTATTTAATAACCAGTCCAAGTTGGTGAAGTACCTCAATATGAAAATAATTCCTTGGGGGCTGTGTTTGTTATAAGTCCCTCTTCTAAATCCCAAAAATTTTAAGCAAAAAAAGATCTGGGAAAATGCCTTAAGTAACTGCTTCTTTATATTAATTGGCATGTTAATCAAGGAGGATGATATGAACTCAAATGAGATTCAGAGGTAGATTACTACACTAAAAGAGAAAAAAGGAATATAATTTACACCCTGAGTTTGCAGAGTTAGAAAACAAATGTAAAGCAACAAATATGAACACCCAAATACAGATTCAGCTTCATCCACTGATAACAGTAGAGAATGTGTGGTGTCTTTTTTTTACCAATGGGGAAGCATTACAAATGCAGCATACCCTTAAAAAACACAGACCAAGGTCAAGGCAGCAGCAAGAGAAAACAAGGAAGGGGTGATAAGAAAGCAACCCCTGCAACCAATCCTCAAGTCATTGATGGCACTGAAACAAAATAAGTAATAAATATATCACATATTCAACTAACACCTATGCAACTTAAAGTACTGTCCAAAGGATTAAGTTTTGATTCCCACTACAAAACCTGACCATTTCCAGTTGTAGTGGAATTAAGTTGTACAGAAAGATTAATATGAAGATTAATTTTAATGGCAATATAATCTCTCCAAAAAGTGACATTGGCAGTTTTTCTGAAGGTGATAAACTCATTGATGGCTGAGAGTACAAATGAGGAACTTGCAGTTTTATAGCAGTGTGGAATTTAAATTTGTATTTTGCTTTGACAGTATTTGCTGGTGAACTGAGTTTTTTTGTGCCAAGGGTAAGGTAAGAGACAATGTTATATCAGATATGAAACCTGTGCATTACAACCTTGCAAGCTTTAAGGTAAAATCAGCATTTGTACTGCCCACTCCTTTGGTCTCTGCTGTGGAAATATTTCAAAATTTGGTGTCTTATGATGTAAACTGTTTATTTTTGGAACAAATGCCATGTGGCACTTTCCACAATTTTATCACCCTTGAACACCAAGCTCTATGAGAACTAAAATTGATATAAGATATCATAGGTAAACTGACTGATGAGCGATAATGTTGCAGTAATATCATGTGAGCAGTACAAAACAGAAGCTTTGAGGCAACTTAGAAATTATGGGAATTACACCCTTCCCCCCTGAGGTGATCCCACAGCTTCTTTCAAAACTGCTTTTGACATTCTTATAAATCAGGCATTGTGGAATTGTCAACTCAGCTATGATGAGGCACACCATATCAGACCAATTGTGGATATGAAGTAGAATAATTAATTTAACCATTTGCTTGCTGTTGGTTAGGTATGTCTGAATGCAGCTGAGAACAATATTAGTAGTTCAAAGTGCTTATGGAACTTAGTGTGGTGTTGTGCTTATGCAACTTGTTGAATGAACATTGTTGTGGGCCATTTACCCCTCTGTGCCTCGGAAATACCACCCTTCAGGGATGCAAAATGCAGGAACTCCTAGCAGTGCCATGGGAAGGATTCATTTATGCTAAAGTTAGCTTATAAAAAGCCACCAGGAGAGAAGTTAGCAACCGGAGGAGGAGGAGGAGGAGAGGATGGTGGGGCAAAGAAAAAAGCTTAAGCTTCTGATTGATGCAGGAAAGAAAGGTTTAAATAAGTCAGGGAGGAGGGCATGGCTGTTGCTTCAAACAACTGAACCACAGGCTTACAGCCTTTCAATTCAATGTGTTTACGCAACTTAGTGTGGTGTTGTTCTTATGCAACTTGCTGAATAAACTTTGTTGCAGCTGTTCACCTGTTTGTGCCTTGGAAATATCACCCTATAGGGATGCAAAAGGCAGGAACCCAGGAGGAAGGTTCCATCCCTAGAGGTGCTGCAAGAAGGATTCCCTTAGGCTAAAGGTAGCTCAGGAAAAGCCACCAAAAGAGTATAGATCAGAAAGCATTGCAGAGACAATGAGCTGATAAGATGGCATTGCGGAGGTAATGAGTTGGTATTGAGACTGGAATATAAACATGGTCATCAGAGATGAGGGTAGTGGTCAGAGATAACTGAAATGAGTAACGGTTTGAACATACTGTAGGTTGAATGAATAATAACGTGAGGGCATGACTTCCCAAGGAGAGAGGGAATGACAAAGGAGGGCCACCATCTATCTCCATCCAACAGCGGAAACCTACCTAAGGAAAGTAGGGAATATACTATGAACAACTGACTACATATTATGACCTTTGATGCTGAGGCTAGGAAAAAAAACCTTTTAAGAGGAGGAAACCTCTGGGGATCTGAGGCCTAGGTCGCCATACCTCCAGGCTACGGATGTTTTCTTTAGTGACGGCTCTGCTGCTGCAATTTAGAAACCCAATCAGAGGGGAGGAAAATATTTTGATTTGGAGGAAAGCTCTCATGATACCTCTAATGGGAATACCAAGAAGGGTTGTGAGAGACCTCTGCAACAGTGGAAACTCTGAAGGTTGAGCAGGACCCTGAAGGTGGGAGGAGGAGGAGGGCAATGACTGCTGAAGCACTCAGCAGGCCTACTGACTAAAACAGACTGGGTGAACTGGGGAGAACAGCATAGAGGGCATGTCAGAATCTGATTCAGCCAGCTACAGGAGTGCTCTTGGGTGTGAGGGCCCCATCCCTCATGGCTGAAGTCTTAAATTCTACATCAAGAGGTGCCACTGATGGTGGAAATGGCTAAAGCTCCATCCAGAGCAAGGATAGTCCTACTATGGGCCAGATGAGAAGGGCTCCACCCTGAGTTTCATATGCTCAAGATGCAGACTTTGGTGCTAAGTGAGACTGTCAGCTGCAGGGGAAACCATGAGCCATAGAAACTAATGGTCATGGTTGGCAAGCCTCCAATTTATGAAGGAGAGCAGACAGATAACTATGAAGTGGTACATATGAAGTGGCCAGGCAAAGCCAGCGGCGATCAGTTAGGTATGGGTATACAGTATGATTATCCAAAAGAACTAGCACTGACAACAAAAAAATACCTTCAATGGTTATTTAATCTTTGTGATTGCAAGTTCAGAACATCAAGCCTGTTAACATGAAGTGAAAAGCCAGCTAAGCGCCCTGACAGGTTTTGCACATGCACGCTTCCTTAGGGAGGCTGATCTTGTGCTTAACAATCACATTTATATTGTAAATGTCAGTAGTACCCCATACCAGTAAATTATATGCACACAGAAACCAAACTGAAATGTTAAAGCAGTTAAAAAACAATTAAAGTTCTACGTAAATGAACAGCATCAGTATGTTTCAATGATGTAAGACACTGTGACAGAAATAATGCATAAATGCATAAATAACCTTAGAAGGTATTTTTTGGTGTCAGTGCTAGTTCTTTTGGATAGATATTATGTTTTTACTGTGCAAGGCAAGTACTGGAGCTGTTTCTCTTGTTGGATTATACGGTATGATTGTCTGCGATGATTAACTAATACAATGGACTGATATGACTGGCTGATGTGATTAATGGATAAGAATGCTTAATATGATTGAGTGATATGAGCAGAGCTGGTGAAAGCGAGACAAACAATTCCATGATGGAAGCCAGATTAATGGTGTCAGATGCCAGAAATTGATTCAATGAGGTTTAGCAGTGATGGCCATGGTTGCAGCCTAAATAGAAACATAGAATTTGATGGCATATATGGACCGCTTGGCCCACCTAGTCTGCCCATTTCCCTAACTAATGGATAAGCTGCAGATCTTATTTAACCAACAGCCTACTTCCTCCTACCCCCCACTAGAATTGCCTAATGTCTGTCCCATGCATTCTTGAATTCCCCACTGTGTTTGACTCCACGACCTCCTCAGGAAGGCTGTTCCATGCACCCACAAACCTCTGCATGAAAAAATACATCCTCACATTATCTCTGAGCCATCCCCCCCATCTTCAAATTGTGCCCCCTTGTTCTTGCACATCTCTTTTTCTGAAAGATGCTACCCTCTTGGACATTGTTAATTCCCTTGAGGTACTTAAAAATTATATCATGTCCCCCTCTCCCTCTTTTCCTCAAGGGTATCATATTAAGGTCCTTTAGTCTTTCTTCATATGTCTTCTGGTGCAGACCCTGGACCATTTTGATTGCCCTCCTCTGGACAGCCTCCACCCTGTCTATGTCTTTGCGGAGATGGTGTGTCCAGAACTGTATGCAATACTCCAGATGGGGTCTCACCAACTGTCTGTACAGAGGGATGACAACTTTCTGTTTTCTACTGGCGATGCCTCTCCCTTTGCATCCCAGCATCCACTCAGCCCCCCTTACTGCCTTCTCACATTGTTTGCCCACCTTTAGGTCATCTGATATAACTACCCCCAGGTCCCTTTCCATTTTTATTGTTGTTAGTATCTTACCCCTCGTTGTGTACTCTTTCCCTGGGTTTTTGTTTCCCAGGTGCATTACTTTGCACTTTGCATTGAATCTAAGCTGCCATACATTTGATCATTCCTCCAACCTTGCCAAGTCCCTTCTCATCCTTTCCTCCCCACCATGTGTATTAACCTTGTTTCAGATCTTTGTGTCATCTGCAGAGAATTCTGAGGCTGTTGATTAGGTAGCAGGTTAGTGATGAGGAGGCCAGGTGAAGGTGGTGGCCTAGAAGAAGCAGGAGGCTATGCTGAAATAGCACTATATGAGCCTGGATAACGTAAACACATGGCCCAGATATTCAAACTGTGCCATAAAAGTGAGCAACAGCAGGAGCAAGCACAAGTCCACTGCGCCCATGCACAATACATGCGATATTCAAACACTGCACAGGTCAAGATGTGCCTGCGGCACACGACTGAATATCACGCCAGCTGTGCCATAGCGCAACCAGGGATGTGCAGTGGTGCAGTTCAGATGTGCAATAGCACAACCAGGGATGCTCAGTGGAGCAGAGCAGCAGCACAACAGCACAACCAGGGATGCACATGGACCAGATGTATGGGCCGACCACCCATGCTTGAGATGGGCAGAGGAGCACACAGCAGAACAGACATCACCCCCCACACCCCATGCACTGCACAACCAGGGGAGAGCTGAAATAACCACTGGCCCATGGATACCAGCAACAAAGCCACAGCTGGGGCATGGTGCCTGAGCACACCCCCTGGCAAGCTGTGACTGACACACAAGGAGGTCCGGCCACCCCGTGCCACATCATCCCACCAATACAGAGCACACCCTGCACCATGATACCCAGACACCCTACCTAGGAGCAGTGCTACCAGTGCAGGACACCCCATGCATGCCACCACCCCCACTATGATTATGCAACCCTGTGCACCACAGAACCATGCAAGGCAGCCCCACCATGAGCACCATTCAGTGGGTGGCAGCAGACAACGATGCAATGACTACATATACAGTGCTGGCATGCATGTCCCCCGTGAGGTACAGCTGAGAGACCAACCATGTGTCGGCACATGAGGTACCCCATACATGACAGGGCATGCCCTGGACCCCACCACCAGTGGTACTGTATCCTGCACACCCTCCAAAGGACACATCCTGACCCAGCACTGGCCACAACAGCCAGTGCAGGCACCCACAGTGGTACATAGAAGTATGCACCACACAGGATGCAACACAGTGCATGGACAAACACCACCCATGCCCAAGGGCACACCAACACGGGGGCACAGTAGCGGGTCAACCAAGCCCCTGGCATGTGGCCATGGAAACCATGAACACATGGCCAGCACCCCTCCATGGCACAGGAGTGCCAGCCACCCTGCACAGGCACTGTGAAGCTGTACTCCACCATCATGCACCCAGAGACAAGTGACAGACAGTGGAGCACATCCCCTGCAACAGACACAAGCGACAGCATGGAGGTGGGACAACAACAGCGGAGGCCACAGTGCCACTAGAGGCAGACATGCACCACACCAGTGACAGGAGGTAACCCGGCATTGTGCTGGGTACAGTGGCTGTCCAGCATGGACAGCCACCACTGACATGCCAGTGGACCGCGCAGGTCACAGACATGCAAGGTTGTCAGCTGCAAGGCCATGGATGGTCTGACAGGTGCACCATGGACACAGTGCATGCACCGTGGACCACTGCACACAGTCATCCAGTGCATACAGAACAACACACAAACCACAGACAGTGACTGATAGCTATGCCCACACCATAGTCACTTCCCCCTACAGACACACACACCCATGACTGCACCACCCCTGATGCCATGCACACCACTGCAGCTGAGCACCTGTCACCCACTACAAATCAGAGACCACCACAGTAGGCATAACAAAACAAATGTATATTAAAAGACAGAAAACAACTATTTACAAATATTTACAAAAATGTTGGGGGTAAGGGCCACAAACCAGGTGGGGGTGGGTAAGGGGCAGGGGTGAACAAATGGTAGAGGGAAGGAGGGATGTGAGGGTGGATTCAGGGGGTAGGTGAAATCCTGGGGTGCATGAAGTTCAGCAGGAGCCCTGCTCCCCACTCTGATGGCACCTCCAGCCATGCCTCCTGCAGATTAATAGTTGCTCAAGCCTCTGTAAAATTTCCAGGGAGGCCCTGGCCACCTGCTAAAGCTCCTGCAGTGCCCTCTTGATGTGCAGCATGTGCCATCCACCTAGGACAAGGGAGCAGAGTCAATAGGTGTAAATGCACAGCCTCCTGCAGCCCACCCAATGTGCATGGCATACAGCCATGGGACATGCCTCTGTGATGGTGTGCGACTACCCACAGTGATCGTGTCCACAAGACCTGCCCACCTAGGTGCACACAGCCATGTGGACCGCTGCACACACCCACCGCCCAAGTCCCACACAGCACCACTGTGGTTGTACAGTGACATGGCTATGCGGTGCGAAGGCAGTGGCATAGCCATGTACCCAGTACACGCATGGACCACCAGTGATGCACACCCACACATGCAGTGTCACTGGACAGTGCTGACTATACTGTGTGGCCTGCATGTCAGTGGTGTCAATGGATGGTGGCCATGCCCCACTGCCTGCCCTGCAACACAGCATGCACAGAATATCCTGGAAGAAAGGCACTCACCATCATCGGCCTGATCTGGGCACCATAGTCTGCTGCGAGCAGCTGCCTCATGGCTATTGATTAGCTCTCCTCTCCATGCCTCAGTGTCAGCCCGCTCGGGCTTGGCGCTGCTCTTCAGGGCCTAGAGTGCAAACATGGAGAGGGGAATATCAGTACAATCCAGTATCAAAGGCCCCCCTCCCCGGGTGTGTGCGATCTCACACAGCCCAGCCATGCTACAACCCCCCCTAACACCACCTCCACCACCAACACTACCAACACCACTGCCCACACTGGAAGGCCCACCCCCCTGTGTGGTGGACACATGCCCACCACGATATCCATACTGATGCAACCAGTGTATGGATGAGGCACCTACCTGGTCATGGCACTGCATCTCCCCTGGCACGTGCCCACAGGTGTGCAAGCCTGTCTGGGTCCCTGCACTGGAGGTCCCCATACCTGTGGCAACACTGCTCAACTGTGCGCTCCATTCCTGTGGCCTCCTCCAGTGCCACTGCCACATCCTCCCATACAGCACTCCTGGCCCTGGCCAGCGATGCATTTACAAAAAGTGCCCCAGCATGGGGCTCCAGTGTAGCCACCAAATTGACTAGCTCCACGTGGCTCCAAACAGCAGCCCTCCGTCTTGCCATTGCTGAAGCTGGTCGGAGTCAAAATGGGGCCCAGTAGCACGGTCCGCCACATGCAGATGCTGTGTGGTACAGTGCTGCCATTCCCTATCACACTATCACTGAACAGCATGATAGTGGTGCACCCATGCGGATGCATGGCACCAAGGAGGCAAAGGTTGGGCACAGGGTCAAGGGTCACTCACGCATGGACCGCCACAGCGTGATTGATACTCCCTGCGTGTAGCGCGCGATTGCGTGCCTGTGAGCTGCCCTCGTAGTGGCCTACCGTACAGGGTTTACAGTGCCTATGGCGCCCCAGTACAAGAGCGCCATACATGTGAATAGCGTAGTAGCGCCACTGGCACAATGGTGGCCATGCCCTGCACTGTCTCCAGTGCACAGCACATCAGCAGCATGGCAGGCATCTGTGTCAGCACCCTGGGCATGCACCGTTCAGTGTCCACTGTGCACGTCACAGAACTGCGCTCTTGCCTGAGCTTGTTCAAAACAATTGCGCAAGGCACAACAGAGTGATATTCAGCCGGTATATGCATATCAGCTCATCAGCGATTCAATGGTGCAGATATTGCATTAGCATCCACTTAAAATTGTGCCTCACCTCATTTGCATGCATTACACTATATAAATGCGACATTGGGCTGCAGAGCCCAGAGTCTGGTATTGCAGTCTATTGTGGTGGTTGCATGCTCTTTGGGAGTGTGGACTGTGGTGTGTGGGAGATGTATGGGACTGCACAGTCTGAGGTAACACCTGTCATTCCCTCAGGATCAATGATGAGCAACTCTGAGGTGGAGGAGGAGGAACAGAGATGTGGGAGAAAGAGGAGGCCAAACTTTACCAAGGCAGAAACAGATGCCCTGTTTGAGGCCTACCTTGACCAGGAACTACAGCTTAGAGGACAGCGGGGAACACCACAGGCCCATGCTGCTGCATGGGGAGAGGTTGTGTGTGCCATCAACCAGCACGGCAGCCACCAGTGGTCTGTGCAGGAGTGCAAGAAGAAGGTGGGCACAGACAGGAGGTGGATTAAGGATAAGGTGGCTGCCATCTGGGCAGCACGGGATGTGACCGGTGGGGGACAGCCAGCTATGCAATGCCTGACCCCACAGGAAGAGCGGGTTGCTGCAGCATGCTGCATTGTGCCATCGAGGGTGTTCCAGGTGGTGGCTTCCAGATGAGTGGTAGCCCTTCACTGCATGGTAGGTCCTGATCTGTCACTGTGGGGGGATGCCACATGGTAGGGCAGATATATTAATGCTACTGCATTCCCTTACAGCTCCTGAGTGTCTACATGGGTCAGCAGTGGTGGGCTCATCCACTGAGGGCGTTACCCTGGACACAGAGGAGGGCCCATCCACCTCCACAGGTGTCAGAGGGTCAGAACGACAGGGGGCCCGCCTGGCTCTCCAGACTGATGTTGGTGGAGCAGGTGTGGAGGAGGCCCTGCCCATGTCCCAGCATGCCAGCGTCCATGGATGCCAGCATGCTGAGACTCGGACTGATGCCGGATCCATCACCGATGATGATGGAGCTCACATCACGGACAGTGATACGTGTGGGCCGCAGGATGGCTGCACAGCAGGTTACAGCACGGGCATATCAATGGGTGGTGCTGCTGTGGAGGCCTGCGTGACATCACAGTCCCAGCCTGTGCCTGTCTGCAGTGGGGCAGCACTGGTGTGTGTCCAGGACAGTGGGGGCTGTTGCGGTCCCTGCGGCAGCACCGTTGAGCCCTGGAGAGTGGCAGCCAGAGGGGCAGTGTCAGCAGTTGGCCAGTGGTGATGGGGGGACAGTGTCAGGGGCAGTATCAGTGCACCACCTGTGGACATGCCCAGGCATGGCCATGGTGTGCAGCACCCAAACTCAAGGGGTGCTGCCCATCATGTCCATGAACGCCATGAGGGACAGTATGCCGATCAGGTGGATGACTTCTTAGATAAGCACACCCACATACTCCATGATTCAGTGGATCAGCAATTGTGGCTTGTGACGTCGGTGGAGGCACTCAGTGTGGTCCTGTGCCAGCAGAGGAGCGGTGCAGCAGGGACACCAATCTGCTCTTGGCAGAGATGGGCCGGCTGAGGGAGGATGTGACCACCACCATTGACAGGCAGCTGTCATGGCCACAATGGGCACACTGTTATTTGCCCATGCATCGCAGACACCACACAGCGCAATGTCCACCCCCCATTCCCAGCATCATGTGACACCATCCTTATCGACACCGGCTTCAGCTGTGGGCATCCTAGTAACGCCTGGGCAGACATGTTCGGGTGAGCTGCAGACCAGGGAAACCCTAAGGGACTGCAGCCGGTGCCAACCCTATGAGGCCAATAGCAGCCTGTCACTGCTGGTTGGTCTTAGTGGGGCTGCCTCGCATGCATCTGTGGCAGCCGTGGTACTGTGCTGTGTGACTGACCTGTCTCCCTCTCTGGCTACTGTCTGACACTGCCCTGTGTGCAGTGTGTTGTTCATCATGCAATGCATGGGTAGGGTACCGGCCCTGCACACACACACACACACACACATTCCATGTGCACACCCTCCCAGCTGCTGGCCACTGTGGCATGTGCATGATGATGCCTGCCTTGTGTTGTCCACCACTGTGCAATGGTGTCCAGCATCTGAGACACACACAATGACAGGCACTGGGCGTGGTGGTCTGTGGACATGTGTGTGGCTAGGGGTGGTGGTTGGGGTCAACATGCCTCCTACCCTTTGTGCATGTCTTGTGGGTGTGGGTGTGTGTGTGTGTGTGACTGCGTGCCGTGTTAGGCCTTGCCCATCCCTGATGGCGTGTGCGGTTCCATGCTCAGTCAATTCCCTTTACAACATGCACCCCTGGGGTTTCTCCATGCATGTTTGTGGGTTGTGCACTTGCCATTGGTGGTTGCACATGGCCCCATGACTTACCTGGGTTGGTTGAAGTGCTCCTCTGCGATGGTGTCCTGGTGCAGCTGCACCATCTGAATCAGTTTGGGGTCCCTTTGACCAAGGGGGGGGCTGCCCATCACCATCTGCACCAGCGTCGCCATAAGTCCACATCGCTGTCCCCCTTGACTTTCAGACAGCCATCCCACAGTCATTGGCCATGTTGTGCAGGATGCAACAGACAGGAATAGCCCACAGGCCTTTGAGGGTCTGTACTGTGGGCACCACCAGTCGTCCAGGCAACGAAATGTGCCTTCAGCTTCCAACACCCACTCTATGACATAGTATGTTATGGCATGTGCCTCATTGCACGGTGTTGCTGTGATGGGGGTCGTGGGCCACCAATGGTGTGAGCAGCTAAGGACAGAGTCATTATCCACTGTCACCTGTATTGCCAGAGGTGTGGACGTTAGTTTGGCGGCAGTCAGCGTCGCCCTGCCATGGGCCATCTAGGCCAGTACCCATGTCACCTCTGATTATGCCCCTCCCAAGATCCATGTCTTTCTGCATGATTTGCATACTCACCCACTCGGTGGCCAGTAGGGATGTCCCCACTCTTGAATCTGTGGCACAGTGCAGACTGGTGCCAGATAAAGGCATCATGTGCTCCCCAGGGTGCATGGCACAGACATTGGTTATGTGCCCCCTAGCATCGCACATCACTTGGCAGTTGATGCTTGCATAGCCCTTCCGATTTATGTATGCTGCACCTTCCGGGCCAGGTAGCTTGTGGATGGCCACATAGGTGCAACCAATAGCCCTGAGCATGCTAGGCATCGTACCACCTGTGGAACTCTTGTATGTGTGCTGTGCACTCCACCTGTGTGCTGGGGAAACCGATGTCTGTATCTTAGTGCCCCACCCTCCTACATTCAAAAAGATATTTTTACAAGACTGGATTGTTTTGTGACCCCATCAGCATCACTGGTTACAGAAGTTGTTTTAATTCTGTGACAGTCTCAGAGATAGTCTTATCATGTGCTGAAGCCACAGTTGTTTATTTTGCTTCACAACCAGCCAGCGTCCTCCAGTCAGAAACTGAACATAACAAAATCTGAATTTGGTAATAATAGTTGTGGTTGATCCCTAAAATGCCTGCAAAGAGAAGTGCAAGCAAAGTCGTTTCTCGCTAAGGCAATGTTGATGATAAGATGGTCTATGGGCATTGGTATGTCTGACCACGCAGAGAGTGCATTGATGTGAGGGAAGAGAATATTCTCCTGCAATGTTTTTTATAGCCCAATCAGTAGCTTCACTCATGGTTTGGAGGAGATGATGTTTTCCCAGCCGGGGTGGTGTTAGTGTTACTGGTGTTAGTGGTGGTGGAGGTAGTATTAGTATTGTTGTGTCAAGTTCTAATTCCGACCAGTGTACCGTATCCAAACATAATGAGTGTGAAGCTGTGCAAGTGAATGGCAGCATAGATGATGTCATACTTCCCAGTAGCATCCTGGTAACTGAACCTGAGGATTCTGATGATCATGTCAACGATAGCATACAATGTGATATTCCTTCCACCATGGCACTTAACGTCATGCATTTTCCATGCAGTGATTCACAGTGTGGTGAAAAAATATCAGGTGATGGTGGCGTAGATGTTGATGATGAATGTGATGATGATGATGATGTTGTTGCTGTTGTTGCAACATGCAGTCCACATACTAGCATCCAAGCAGAAGATGTGGATGTGGGTGATGTTGATGAATATGATGATGATGTGATTGACCTCAGTAGGGAACCGTAGAAAAATAAATTAAAAGTGGCTGTGTCTGAGTCTATTTTCAGGAAACCCCCCCCCATAAAAACTTGTGATCTACCGCTTTTAGTTGATGATGATGATGATGATGATGATGATGACCCAGTAATCAATATGATAGGTAGTTGTGGTGGTCAGTTGCAGTCCAGGTGTGCAGTGCCAGAAACATCACATGCCCTCCCCCACTTCAGTGCTTAAAATAACAGACTTAAATAAGCCACATCATCATGGACATGTTAAAAGCAGAGCATCACACTCTCTTGTTTGGGATTTTTTTGTTCAAAATGCAAATGATGATTCATTTGCAATCTGCCAGGTTTTCCATGTGCATGTGAGTCGAGGTAAAAGGAAGCCATCTGGGGACAGGAGGACAGCATATGCATCTTAAGAATAGGCACTTGTCTCTGTGGACCCAGCACAAGCTGGAAGCTAATACCATAGTGGGCATTCACCCATGTCACCGACAACCATAGCCAGCATGTTATCCCTTCCATCACTGTTAAGCCCAGTAAGACATTAAACATGTAGAAGTAGTGTGGTAATAAGACAAGAGGATTACTACAGGCATGATGAGGTGGAGGACCATAATGACTTTGAAATGTTGTCCAGTGCTGGTGAGGTAGCAGTTTTGTGGTGGTGGTGAATGCCGTATGTCTAATGCAAGTGGTACATCAGCCTCGGTTAGGCAAATCTGGCAAATAACATCATTTTGGGTTTCATCATCACCTGTGCAACTGTCTTCATCAAATGTCAAACTCCACCTGCCAATGTCATTCATCACAGAGCACAACCATTTGTGAATAACAGCACACTATGTAAAATGTTTAAGTCATAACGTTACAGAGTGTTTTTGCACAGAAGAAATGTATCCCTCAATAATACAGTGTCACGTAAACTTAATGCTGCTGTAGCTGAAATGCTTTGGCAATTGATCTTTGCCCTTCTCCTTTGTGGAGAATTCTGGGTTCCTAGGTTTGCTGCATGTAGGTCCAAAATGAAAAGTCCCATCCAGGACATCTTTTCTACCCGTGTGGTTCCCAAGTTGCTCCGCACTGTCTCTGACTCAGTAAGACGCCCTTCAACATTCCTCCTCTTCATTCATCCATTTAAGTATGGGTATGAGGACAAGTGGCAAAACAGCAGGAGTTCAAATCTGTGTATAACACAGCACACTGGGCGCCAGGTGCCAGGTGTTTTGTGTGATGTTGGTAGTGTGAATAATTCAGTGCAGTAAGGTGGATTGTCGTGGTAGTAATCTTCCTGGAATTTGCCACACATGCAACAATTGCTATGCACAGTGTGACCTGTTCACACACTAGTGAGTAGATGTTGGACATGGTACTGACTGAAATTGACAGATGGCTAAACCTCTGTCCTGAGAGCTGGGTTCACCGCATAGTGACAATGGGTCAAGTAAATTGAAATTACATCACTAATGGTGTTTTTCATGTTCCATGCATGGCCCACTGTCTAAATCTGTGGTTCAGGAGTTGCTGCAGCACCCTGATATAAAGGAAATGCTGACCATTGCACTGACCTATCTGCTCTCAATTTTCAAGATCTGGAAAGCCCGTGACCAACTACGGCGGTGCAGATACAAAACAGCCTTCCCCAGCATCGCTTGCAGCTGGAAGTTGTCACCCGATGGAACACCATGTTATACATGACACGGAGGGTTGTATGAGCAATGAAACCATCTCAGAATATCTTGTTATGCACACTAGCTGTGACAGTTGCCGGGGCCTCCATGTTTACAGCGACTGAACAGTGGCACCTCATGGACTCTGTAATAACAATTTTTGGATCTTTTGAACATGCCACACAGACAGTGGTGGCAAGTCTGCCTCTATTAACCCAATCAATTCCAGCTGCAGGTGCTGAGGCAGACATTGGTGAATGTACAGCATAGCCTTGGTGTTGCCAGAGGCGGTGGTAGCAGTATGTTTCTGCAACACATGCTGATAAATATTCAGTCATAATCTTCACGTTGTGACATCCAGCATAATGACAAATGTTGAACTGCATCAGTACTGGAGGGAGGGCCTGACAGGTAAAAATATAAGTGGTCAACTAGTGAAAACTTGGTTCATGGGGCACAGAAGTCATGTGCCAGGTTTGCAAACCTCAGCAGCATGATCCAACTGAAGGTGTACCACAGGCACCATCAAGCATATCCTGCAAGGGAAGGGACTGTAGATCCAGGTGGTCTGATCATCCAAAGTGGGTGGCTTCAACCTGCTTTGGGAGCTTTGTCCCAAGTGGGAATTTGTGAAATAAATGATTCGATAGAACAGGATGATGCATCAACAATTGGACTTAGTGCGGCACAGAGAGAATGGTTGAGTCATATTTGTCCTGAAAACAAACATCTGACAATAAGTTCCTCTTTGCCTGGAGTGGAAAGGTCAGTGAATGGCCAGAGCTGACTGCGAGGCACTGAAGTACCTCACATGCCCACACTCCAGTGTAAGTTTGAGAGGAGTATTCGGCTCAGCAGGTGCAATAGTCAGAGATCGTCAGACAAACCTGTCTCCTGCAAATGTTAGTTTGCTATCATTCATTAAAATGAATGAGATAGCACATACCAGCAGAGACTGCAACCTCAATATTCATACCCAGCCTAGTCATGGTGGTTTTGTTGATGTGGAAATGGAGCATTCAGGTGGCACTGGCAAAACTGCCTGAAATGGCCCACCACCGACGTAGATGACAACCACAATGGAGAAAAATTTACTATTGGTTAGACTTCAGACATTGATAACTGTGAGGGCAGTTTTCTTTATGAGATGATGATGATGTGGTTAATGTTGGCAGGTTTTAACTGCAGTATTTAAAGGCGATGTGCCACCACCCCAGACCACCACCACAGGAACTGATGTTATCCACCACCACTGCCACCATGGTCTCTCTGGCCCTGGACTACCACCACTTGGACTGATGTTATCCAAGTCTGCACCACGATTCATCTTCCCCAGGACCATCACCACCACAGGACTGATGTTATCCAAGTCTGCCACCATGAGTCTCTCTGTCCCATGGACCACCACCACCACCACCACGGGACTGATGTTATCCAAGTCTGCCACCATGAGTCTATGTCTGCCCCCATGGACTACCACCACCACCACCATGACTGATGTTATCCAAGTCTGCCATCATGGGTCTGTTTGCCCACGGACCACCACCACCAGCATCTCAATATTTAAGCCATAAAGTGAGTATGTCCTCATATTTGTTATGCTGCCTCACTTCCTTTGATTGCATGTTTGCATCTTCTGTAGCTTTTCAGAGCACCAATGGTAAAACACATACAGTACCTACCTTTATGGGGTAACAAAAAAACTTCATCACTAAAATTCCTTGTGAATGATGCTGTAGCTGTACCATACAGGAAACCAACGGAATATCCATGTGAAATCCATTCTGGTAAGTATGAAGATTTATTTCATCCATTTCATTGTTTTGTAAAGACTTCAGCAAATATAGCACACAACAGGTTGTGTTAGTTGACAAGATGTGTCTTTGAAATGCAACTTGACTTTAGGAGTGAGATTTGAGAACCAGGGGACACATAACAATTAAGTTGCAAGAAGTCATTCTATTTTTTAAGAAACTTCCAGATGCATTGTTGTTCTGACAAAGTGGCCTTATCCAAGCAAGTTCTTCATTAGGTCCCCCCACCGGGCTGGGGAACTTTATGCACAACATGCAGTCAGATCGTTACATGACATGACCATCACCAGACTTAAAAGAATGCAGATGAAATCTGTGAAGAAGTAAGATAATAAGTAACAATTACAGACAAAACCAAATATACCCAAAAAAAAAAAAAAAAATACTTACCTTCATGTGACAGTTGATCCATTGCAAATTTCTAAGCATAAAGTTCTAATCGAGCACTGGAATGCGCACACCAACAGTATCTGTGACCTGTGATACAAATCACCCATGAGTACATGTCCATGTCAACACCCCTCACCCACAAACTGAAAGAAAATATACTCTATATCAACTCACCAAGGCTACTATTAATTACAGACAAGATCCATCCAGTTGAGATGATCACATTGCATTTGCTTGCATCGCAGCACACATTGGACCAGCAACGGATTCTCTCATGGTCATCATTTTAGGGGCACTGCGCGCATGAGTGACTACAGAATAAATTCTGGGGAATGTGTACATGTGCTGAAACAGTCTAATTTCTCTTTGTTACCACTTGTCAATTTTCTGCACACAAGGAGGATGCATTCTGGGCCTGCAGAAAAATCTGAGGACCTGTGCCACACATATAGTGCAATGACTGAGTGCACCATTAATTCTGGGGACTATCATGTGCTGAAAGTCTCATTTCACTTCATTACCACGTAAATTTCTGCACACGGAGGATGCATTCTGGGCCTGCAGAAAAATCTGGAACTCTATACCAACTTTTATGAGCATAACTGAGTGCACCATTAATTTAGTGGACTTTGTATGCACAAACAGTCTCATTTCACTTACTATACTAGTCAATTTTCTTGATGGCGTGTGCGGTTCATGCTCAGCAATTCCCTTACAACATGCACCCTGGGGTTTCTCCATGCATGTTTGTGGGTTGTCACTTGCCATTGGTGGTTGCACATGGCCCCATGACTTACCTGGGTTGGTTGAAGTGCTCCTCTGCGATGGTGTCCTGGTGCAGCTGCACCATCTGAATCAGTTTGGGGTCCCTTTGACCAAGGGGGGGGCTGCCCATCACCATCTGCACCAGCGTCCTCATCGTCCACATCGCTGTCCCCCCTTTGACTTGTACAGCCATCCCACAGTCATTGGCCATGTTGTGCAGGATGCAACAGACCAGGAATAGCCCACAGGCCTTTGAGGGTCTGTACTGTAGGGCACCACCAGTCGTGTCCAGGCAACAGAAATGTGCCTTCAGCTTCCCGAACACCCACTCTATGACATAGTATGTTATGGCATGTGCCTCATTGCAGTGTTGCTGTGATGGGGTCGTGGGCCACCAGTATGGTGTGAGCAGCTAGGGACAGAGTCATTATCCACTGTCACCTGTGTGTAGAGGGTGGACGTTAGTTTGGCAGTCAGCGTCGCCCTGCCATGGGCCATCTAGGCCAGTACCCATGTCACCTCTGATTATGCCCCTCCCAAGATCCATGTCTTTCTGCATGAGTTGCATACTCACCCACTCGGTGGCCAGTAGGGATGTCCCCACTCTTGAATCTGTGGCACAGTGCAGACTGGTGCCAGATAAAGGCATCATGTGCTCCCCAGGGTGCATGGCACAGACATTGGTTATGTGCCCCCTAGCATCGCACATCACTTGGCAGTTGATGCTTGCATAGCCCTTCCGATTTATGTATGCTGCACCTTCCGGGCCAGGTAGCTTGTGGATGGCCACATGGGTGCAGCCAATGGCCCTGAGCATGCTAGGCATACGTGCTACCCTGTGGAACTCTTGTATGTGTGCTGTCCACTCCACCTGTGTGCTGGGGAAACCGATGTCTGTATTCAGTGCCCCACCCTCCCTACATTCAAAAGATATTTTTACAAGACTGGATTGTTTTTGTGACCCCATCAGCATCACTGGTTACAGAAGTTGTTTTAATTCTGTGACAGTCTCAGAGTAGTCTCTTATCTGTTGCTGAAGCCACAGTTGTTTATTTTGCTTCACAACCAGCCAGCGTCCCTCCAGTCAGAAACTGAACATAACAAAATCTGAATTTGGTAATAATAGTTGTGGTTGATCCCCTAAAATGCCTGCAAAGAGAAGTGCAAGCAAAGTCGTTTCTCGCTAAGGCAATGTTGGCAGTAAGATGGTCTATGGGCATGGTAGTAGTACGCAGATGCAGAAGTGCATTGCTGATGTGAGGAAAGGTATTTCTCCTGCAATGTTTTTTATAGCCCAATCAGTAGCTTCACTCATGGTTGGAGGAGATGATGTTTTCCCAGCCGGTGGTGTTAGTGTTACTGGTGTTAGTGGTGGTGGAGGTAGTATTAGTATTGTTGTGTCAAGTTCTAATTCCGACCAGTGTACCGTATCCAAACATAATGAGTGTGAAGCTGTGCAAGTGAATGGCAGCATAGATGATGTCATACTTCCCAGTAGCATCCTGGTAACTGAACCTGAGGATTCTGATGATCATGTCAACGATAGCATACAATGTGATATTCCTTCCACCATGGCACTTAACGTCATGCATTTTCCATGCAGTGATTCACAGTGTGGTGAAAAAATATCAGGTGATGGTGGCGTAGATGTTGATGATGAATGTGATGATGATGATGATGTTGTTGCTGTTGTTGCAACATGCAGTCCACATACTAGCATCCAAGCAGAAGATGTGGATGTGGGTGATGTTGATGAATATGATGATGATGTGATTGACCTCAGTAGGGAACCGTAGAAAAATAAATTAAAAGTGGCTGTGTCTGAGTCTATTTTCAGGAAACCCCCATAAAACTTGTGATCTACATTTTAGTTGATGATGAGGATGATGATGATGATGATGATGACAGTAATCAATATGATAGGTAGTTGTGGTGGTCAGTTGCAGTCAGGTGTGCAGTGCCAGAAACATCACATGCCCTCCCCACTTCAGTGCTTAAAATAACAGACTTAAATAAGCCACATCATCATGGACATGTTAAAAGCAGAGCATCACACTCTCTTGTTTGGGATTTTTTTGTTCAAAATGCAAATGATGATTCATTTGCAATCTGCCAGGTTTTCCATGTGCATGTGAGTCGAGGTAAAAAGGGAAGCCATCTGGGGACAGGAGGACAGCATATGCATCTTAAGAATAGGCACTTGTCTCTGTGGACCCAGCACAAGCTGGAAGCTAATACCATAGTGGGGCATTCACCCATGTCACCGACAACCATAGCCAGCATGTTATCCCCTTCCATCACTGTTAAGCCCAGTAAGACATTAAACATGTGAAGTAGTGTGGTAATAAGAGCAGAGGATTACTACAGGCATGATGAGGTGGAGGACCATAATGACTTTGAAATGTTGTCCAGTGCTGGTGAGAGTAGCAGTTTTTGTGGTGGTGGTGAATGCCGTATGTCTAGTGCAAGTGGTACATCAGCCTCGGTTGGCAAATCTGGCAAAATAACATCATTTTTGGGTTTTTCATCATCACCTGTGCAACTGTCTTCATCAAATGTCCAAACTCCACCCCTGCCAATGTCATTCATCACAGAGCACAACCATTTGTGACCAACAGCACACTATGTGTAAAATGTTTAAGTCAGCCCACGTTACAGAGTGTTTTTGCACAGAAGCTGAAGTATCCCTCCAATAATACAGTGTCACGTAAACTTAATGCTGCTGTAGCTGAAATGCTGGCAATTGATCTTTTGCCCTTCTCCTTTGTGGAGAATTCTGGGTTCCTAGGTTTGCTGCATGTGTAGGTCCAAAATGAAAAGTCCCATCCAGGACATGCTTTTCTACCCGTGTGGTTCCCAAGTTGCTCCGCACTGTCTCTGACTCAGTAAGACACGCCCTTCAACATTCCTCCTCTTCATTCATCCATTTAAGTATGGGTATGAGGACAAGTGGCAAAACAGCAGGGAGTTCAAATCTGTGTATAACTGCACACTGGGCGCAGGTGCCAGGTGTTTTTTGTGATGTTGGTAGTGTGAATAATCAGTGCAGTAAGGTGGATTGTCGTGGTAGTAATCTTCCTGGAATTTGCCAACATGCAACAATTGCTATGCACAGTGTGACCTGTTCACACACTAGTGAGTAGATGTTGGACATGGTACTGACTGAAATTGACAGATGGCTAAACCCTCTGTCCCTGAGAGCTGGGTTCATCGCAAGTGACAATGGGTCAAATGGGGTGAAATTCATCACTAATGGTGTTTTTTTCATGTTCCATGCATGGCCCACTGTCTAAATCTTGTGGTTCAGGAGTTACTGCAGCACCCTGATATAAAGGAAATGCTGACCATTGCATGACCTATCTGCTCTCACTTTTCAAGATCTGGAAAGGCCCGTGACCAACTGCGGCAGTTGCAGATACAAAACAGCCTTCCCCAGCATCGCTTGCAGCTGGAAGTTGTCACCCGATGGAACACCATGTTATACATGGCACGGAGGTTGTATGAGCAATATGAAACCATCTCAGAATATCTTGTTATGCACACTAGCTGTGACAGTTGCGGGGCCTCCATGTTTACGACGACTGAACAGTGGCACCTCATGGACTCTGTAATAACAATTTTTCGGTCTTTTGAACATGCCACACAGGCAGTGAGTGGCAAGTCTGCCTCTATTAACCAATCAATTCCACTGCTGCAGGTGCTGAGGCAGACATTGGTGAATGTACAGCATGGCCTTGGTGTTGCCAGAGACGGTGGTAGCAGTATGTTTCTGCAACACATGCTGATAGTATTCAGTCATAATCTTCACGTTGTGAGCATTCAGCATAATGACAAATGTTGAATTGCATCAGTACTGGAGGGAGGGCCTGAACAGGTAAAAAATATAAGTGGTCAACTGGTGCGCTTGGTTCATGGGGCACAGAAGTCATGTGCCAAGGTTTGCAAACCTCAGCAGCATGATCCAACTGAAGGTGTACCTGGTGGACCATCAAGCATATCCTGCAAGGGGAAGGGGACTGTAGATCCAGGTGGTCTGTCATCCAAAGTGGGTGGCTTCAACCTGCTTTGGGAGGCTTTGTCCCAAGTGGGAATTTGTGAAATAAATGATTCGATAGAACAGGATGATGCATCAACAATTGGACTTAGTGCGGCACAGAGAATGGTTGAGTCATATTTGTCTGAAAACAAACATCTGACAATAAGTTCCTCTTTTGCCTGGAGTGGAAAGGTCAGTGAATGGCCAGAGCTGACTGCAGTGGCACTGAAGTACCTCACATGCCCACCCTCCAGTGTAAGTTTTGAGAGGGTATTCGGCTCAGCAGGTGCAATAGTCAGAGATCGTCAGACAAACCTGTCTCCTGCAAATGTTAGTTTGCTATCATTCATTAAAATGAATGAGATGCACATACCAGCAGAGACTGCAACCTCAATATTCATACCCCGGCCTAGTCATGGTGGTTTTGTTGATGTGGAAATGGAGCATTCTGGTGGCACTGGCAAGAGCTGCCTGAAATGGCCCACCACCGACGTAGATGACAACACAATGGAGAAAGAATTTACTATTGGTTAGACTTCAGACATTGATAACTGTGAGGGCAGTTTTCTTTAAGAGGATGATGATGATGTGGTTAATGTTGGCAGGTTTTAACTGCAGTATTTAAAAGGCGGTGTGCCACCACCCCAGACCACCACCACCACAGGAACTGATGTTATCCACTGCCACCACTGCCACCATGAGTCTCTCTGGCCCCTGGACTACCACCACTTGGACTGATGTTATCCAAGTCTGCCACCATGATTCTGTCTTCCCCCCACGGACCATCACCACCACCGGGACTGATGTTATCCAAGTCTGCCACCATGAGTCTCTCTGTCCCGCATGGACCACCACCACCACCACCACCGGGACTGATGTTATCCAAGTCTGCCACCATGAGTCTGTCTGCCCCCCATGGACTACCACCACCACCACCATGACTGATGTTATCCAAGTCTGCCATCATGAGTCTGTTTGCCCCCACGGACCACCACCACCAGCATCTCAATATTTAAGCCATAAAGTGAGTATGTGTCCTCATGTTTGTTATGCTGCCTCACTTCCTTTAGTTGCATGTTTTGTCTTCTGTAGCTTTTCAGAGCCGCAATGGTAAAACACATACAGTACACTCCTTTATAGGGTAACAAAAAAAGGCTTCATCACTAAAATTCCTTGTGAATGATGCTGTAGCTGTACCATACAGAGAGGAACCAACGGAATATCCATGTGAAATCCATTCTGGTAAGTATGAAGATTTTATTTCATCCATTTCATTGTTTTGTAAAGACTTCAGCAAATATAGCACACAGCAGGTTGTGTTAGTTGACAAGATGTGTCTTTGAAATGCAACTTGACTTTAGGGATTGAGATTTGAGAACCAGGGAGGGACACATAACAATTAAGTTGCAAGAAGTCATTCATTTCTTTTTTTAAGAAACTTCCAGATGCATTGTTGTTCTGACAAAGTGGCCTTATCCAAGCAAGTTCTTCCACATTAGGTCCCCCCACCCGGGCTGGGGCACACATGCAACATGCAGAAGTCATTTCATTAGATGACCATGACCATCACACCAGACTTAAAAAGAATGCAGATGAAATCTGTGAAGAAGTAAGAAAATAAGTAACAATTACAGACAAACCTGCAAATATGCTTCCCCCACCCAAAAAAAAAAGAAAAAAATACTTACCTTCATGTGCTTGACAGTTATCCATTGCAAATTTCTAAGCATAAAGTTCTAATCGAGCACTGGAATGTGCACACCAACAGTATCTGTGACCTGTGATACAGAACAATACCATGAGTACATGTCCATGTCAACACCCCTCACCCACAAACTACAGAAATATATATCTCTATATATCAACTCACCAAGGCTACTATTAGTGTACAGACAAGATCCATCCAGTTGAGATGATCACATTGCATTTGCTTGCATCGCAGCACACATTGGACCAGCAACAGTTCTCTCATGGTCATCATTTTAGGGGCACTGCGCGCATGAGTGACTGCAGAATAAATTCTGGGGGAATGTGTATGTGCTGAAACAGTCTAATTTCTCTTTGTTACCACTTGTCAATTTTCTGCACACAAGGAGGATGCATTCTGGGCCTGCAGAAAAAATCTGGGGACTCTGTGCCACTTTTATGTGCATGACTGAGTGCACCATTAATTCTGGGGGACTATGCATGTGCTGAAACAGTCTCATTTCACTTCATTACCACTTGTCAATTTTCTGCACACACGGAGGATGCATTCTGGGCCTGCAGAAAAAATCTGGGAACTCTATGCCACTTTTATGAGCATGACTGAGTGCACCATTAATTCTGGTGGACTTTGTATGTGCTGAAACAGTCTCATTTCACTTTGTTATCACTAGTCAATTTTCTGCACACAAGGAGGATGCATTCTGGGCCTGCAGAAAAATTCTGGGGACTCTCTGCCACTTTTGTGTGTTCTGTGATTGTTGCTGTGAGCTCATAATGTCATACTGACATTTTTACAATTAAAGCAACATTGCAAGAATGTCCTCACAGTTCTGAACTGCACTTTTTTATGCTACTTTACATTGCCACAGCCACCACTGCTTACTTCTGAGTCACGAGTGACTTGAATGATATGATTCTTCTTACAGTTTATGTCTGCTTTACTTACTTGACTACTTTTTTCATGTATGAAAAGCAAATGAGCACGTCTTCCAATATTGTTCAGACCAGCTTTGTATTTATTTGCAGCTGCTTTTCAATAACTATTGTTATGTGGTGTCATAAAACACTGCCTGATACATACCTGTTAATTAACAACAGAAGTGATATATGACAACTACTTGATGTGATGGAGAAAAGCAGAGGAAAACAATAACAAAGACCTGGTCAGCATCAATTTTAAAGGGATGCTCCTTTCATTATTTCACACATGAATAAAGGTAGTACAGCAGACTCAACTACTGCAAATTATTGTGTCATTCCAGTCAGTCAGGATGTAAGTAAAGGAAGTTTTAACATAGCATTAAAAAATATAGGTCAGAGTTATGAACAGATTGTTGCGCTGCTGCTTTACAGCCATTCACCACATTAAATTGTTATAGTGATGCACATAAACTAATATGTGGGGTCATTACTACCACTGGAATATTTCTTGCTCCACAAAGTGCAATACATTTCTGTGAAAAACACCCATAATTTCATTACAGTGAGTCACATGACAGAGGAATTACCAGTCAGAAAAGCTATCCACATTCTGCCACCTTTTCTCAGCAACATTAGGACATGATGGCAGGGGGAGCTCAGGTGCATGCTCCACTATAGTGAATGTCCGGCAGCTATCCCAGCCAATGTTTCCTTATGTTATAAGTTCACTTTGTGGTGAAATGTGGGATGTTTCCACTAACAAGACTCTTCTTACTGGAAACATGGCCACATATTTCACCACAAAATGACCATTATAACATAAAAAAATTCAGAAACCTGCCGGACAATCGGATATTCACTGTAAGGAGCACACACACGCGCTCTCCCTACCATCACATCCTAATGTTGCGGAGGCAGAATGTGGGCAGATTTTCAGAATGGGAATTCCTCTGTCATGTGACATACTGTAATGAAATTATGCCTTTTTCACTAAAATGTATTGCACTATGTGGTGCAAGAAAGATTCCCTGAAGGAAAAATGTGTAAGATTAAACAATAACAAACAAAAACACACAAAAAAAGAACAACACAATAGTGGGGTGAGGTCATGGTGGGGTGGGGGTGGGGGGCAGAAACAATCCCCTGACTTACTATGGCCATGGGATGCCATGGTGCTCCAACAGCAGGTGTAGCATTGAAAGTATTGGCTGCTGCTGTGCTTCCACTCTGTTAACCTGCTGCTCCAAAGCACTGAAACATGCATTGTTTTCCCTCAAGCACTGCCAACACCAGGCCAAGGTCAGACTGGCTTACAGGGTCTGTGGCGGGGTCCACTGCAGCGGGTAATCCAGGTAGTGGGGCTGGTCATGGACAGGGTGGTGCTGGTGGCTGTGGTGGTGGTGGTGGTGGTGGTGATGGAGCAGCTGATGTAATAGCCCTCCTCCTCTGGCTGCAGCAGTGACTGCTGTGAGGCACATCTCCCACCCCAGCTGCACCCTCGGCCACTCCCATGGAAGGGCAAGCAGGAGGACGCCTGGCCCCTTCCATGGCAGCCGGCCACTCTGCCCTGTGGTGGTTCAGTATGTGGGTGCACTGGCCACCAGTCCCCAAATGTGTCTCGGGGGGCCACAACGCACCAGCACACCACACACTTGGCACTCCACCACTGTGCTGTCTCCCCCCACACAATTAAAAAACTCCCACACTGGGGAGCTGTGGAGGGGACCAGACACAGTCCACACACATTGGGCATGAGTCCCACCACCACCTACAATTGCCAGGGCCAATTCCTGTGGCTGTGGAGGTGGTGGAGGGGGTAGTGCTAGAGCTCCAACAGCTGCTGCTAGTGGTGGTGGTGGTAGTGACAGAGAAGGTGGATGTGCAATAGCCACCAGTGGCACAGGTGCTGCTGCTCCTATTGCTTCCGTGGGGGAAGCAACACCGGCCAGGAGTCTGGAGTGGTCCAGCATCACATGACTACCCCACCCCCCATGGGTCCACACTCCTCCCCTCCTAACGCACCCACAGGCCAGCGACTCGCCTTTTCCAATGTGAACCTCCATCCTTCTGAGTCCACGGGATGACACACATACACAGACAGCGCACACACACACACACACACACACACACACACACTCACAGTCAGTCACACACACAAAACAAAACAAAAACAAAACTTATACAAAAAAAATCACTAACAAAAAAACACTAAGACAATACAAAAACTAAATATAATAGCTTTTAAAAAAGCTGTTTCTTTGTTCTGGTTCTGGCAGTAAAAAGAAACGAAAGCCAAGCAAACTCCTCTCGTCTCACAATTTTGCTTTCTCCCTCTACAAATGCAAATGAAAGCAAACTGCTTCTCTGACTCACTTCCTTCCTGTCTGGCTAAAGTGTGACCTGGAGTACTGCAAGCCATGTGATGTGCCTATTTTCTTCTCACTTCGCCTTACTTCACGTTAAGGCATAATGAGAACATGAAGTGGAATTAATAACGTGAAGTGAGCACTTTACAAGGCCCACTTCACAGTGTGCTCCACGGATGCAAAGTGCCCACTTTGCGTCCACTTCGCGGGCGGATTAATAATTTGCTGAATCTCTAATCCTAGCCCCCCCCAAAAAAATCAGGGTAGTAAGTTAGGTAATCATCAATATAGAGATGTCGACAGGGAGAAGGGCAGGGGTAAATGGAAAAAATGACAAAGGCAATAAGGACAGGGATGGGGCAAAAAGGGGTAAGGCCATCGAGAAATGGAGGGCAATAAGTACCAATGCCCACAGCCTAGGCAAAAAGCTCCCTGAGCTTGTGGCCTTGATGGAAGAGGGATGCCTGGATATCATAGCAGTCACAGAAACATGGAACACTGAGAACCATGACTGGGATGTTAACATACCAGGGTAAACAACCTACGGGAGAGACAGGGAGGGTAGAAGGGGGGAGGAGTAACTCTCTTTGTAATGGAAGGAATAAAAGAAACAGAACAAAAAAGTAAACAGGGAGGAGAAGAGGCACTGTGGGTTACCTTAGAGACTGGAAATGGCACCATAATCCTCACAGGGGTTATATACAGACCCCCATGTCAGGGAGAGGGAATGGACAAGGATATGATAGAAGGCATCCTTAGGATGGCAGAGAAAGGGGAGATGCTGTTGATGGAGGACCTGAATATGCCAGATGTTAACTGGAGCACCTTTGCTGCAGCCACATCCAAGAGCAAGGCCATTCTCAATGCCATACAGGTGGCATGCATCAGACATCTAGTTTTGGAACCCACTCATGAGGGAGCATTCTTAGACCACTTACTCTCAAATGGGGACAGTAAGAGGATCTCAGATCTAGAAGTTGGTAGCCATCTGAGAAAAGGGACCACCAAACAGTGTGGTTCACGATAAACTCAGCTACAGAGTCAAGCCATACAAAAGTGAGAGTACTGGACTTCAGGAGGGATGACTTTGGCATGATGGAAGAGTGTCTTAGAAAAGCACTAGCAAACAGGCTAGAAGGAGGAGTAGAGCAACAATGGGGAAACATCAGAACTGCCATCACAGAGGCAACAAGCCTTTGTGTGAAGCAAATAAACAAATCAAAATGAAAGAAAAAGCCACTATGGTTCTCAAAAGAGGTGGCGGGGAAGGTTAGGGAGAAAAAGATAGCATTTAGGAAGTATAAGGAAACACAGAAGGAGTAGGACAGAGAGCTGTACCAGTTAAGGCAGAAGGAAGCAGGGAGGGAAGTCAGAATAGCAAAGGCCCAAACTGAGGAAAATATAGCCAACTCGGTTAAGAAGGGGGATAGAAAGACAAAGGTAGGGATATTGAGGCTGAATAGAAAAGACGGTGGGTGGGCAGAGAAGGACAGTGAAAAAGCAGGGATACTGATCAAATACTTCTGCTCAGTATTCACAAAAGAGGAGGAGGGGGAGGTGCCCAATCCAATTAACAGAAGCACTCTGGATGGGGGGGGGGTCGATCCCAGTCCTTTCACAGAAGAAAATGTTCTGAAAGAACTTCAAAAACTGAAGGTGGACAAAGCAATTGGGCCTGATGGAATTCACCCCAGAATTCTAAAAGAATTAAGGGAGAACTAGTGGCACCACTGACTACCCTTTTTAAAAAATCATGGGAGGATGGTGTGGTACCTGAAGACTGGAGGAAGGTGGATGTGATTCCCCTTCACAAAAGTGGGACTAAGACAGAGGCAGGAAACTACAGATCTGTCAGTTTGACCTCTGTGGTAGGGAAAGTGATGGAAACACTTCTGAAGGAAAGAATTGAGTATCTAGAGGAAAGTGGGGCACAGGACCCAAGACAGCATGGGTTTACAGTGGGAAGGTCATGTCAGATGAATCTAATTGATTTCTTTGACTGGGTGGCCGAAGTAGTAGACCAGGGAGGGGCTGTGGACATGGCCTACCTAGACTTTAGCAAGGCATTTGATTCAGTCCCACCCAAAAGATTAATAATCAAATTAACCTGCCTGGGAGTGGGTCCCAGAGTGGCAGCATGGGTAAAACATTGGCTGGACAACAGGACACAGAAGGTAATTATACATGGAGTCCACTCTGAAGAAAGAGGGGTTACTAGTGGGGTACTGCAGGGTTCGGTTCTAGGTCCAGTACTTTTTAATGTATTTTGTAAGTGACATTGCAGAGGGACTGGAAGGAAAAGTGTGCCTCTTTGCAGATGATACAAAGATCTGCAACAGGGTTGATACACATGGAGGCATGGAAAGGTTGAGAAGGGACTTGGCAAGGTTGGAGGAATGGCTAGAAGTATGGCAGCTTGGATTCAATGCAAAATACTGCTCCTGGGAAACAAAAACCCAGGGGAAGATTACACAATGGGGGGAGATAGTAACAACAACAAAAATGTAAAGGGACCTGGGGATAATCATATCAGATGACCTTAAGGTTAGCAAGCAATGTGAGAAGGCAGTAGGGAGGGCTGGGGGGGGATACTAGGATATATAGGGAGAGGCATCACCAGCAGAAAATAGGAAGTTGTTATCCCTCTGTACAGACAGTTGGTAAGACCTCATCTGGAGTACTGCGTACAGTTCTGGAGACCCCATCTGTGCAAGTACATAGACAGGATGGAGGCAGTCCAGAGGAGGGCAACTAAAATGGTGCAGGGTCTGCAGGAGAAGCCATATGAGGAGAGACTAAAGGAGCTTAATATTTATACCTTTGAGGAAAGGAGGGAGAGGGGGGACATGATAGAAACATATAAGTACTTCAGTGGAATCAACAAAGTCCAAGAGGGTAGCATCTTTCAGAAAAAGAGATGTGCAAGAAGAAAGGGACACAATTTGAAGATAGAGGGGGGCACAGCTCAGGGGCAATGTGAGGAAGTATTTTTTTCACAGAGAGGGTGGTGGATGCATGGAACAGCCTTCCTGAGGAGGTTGTGGGGTCTAAAACTGTGGAAGAATTCAAGAATGCATGGGACAGACATAAGGTAATTCTTGATTAGGGTAGGAAGAAATAGGCTGTTGGTTAACAAGGATCTGCAGCTTATCCTGTAGGTAGGGAAATGGGCAGACTAAGCAGGCAAGTGGTCCTTATCTGCCATCAAAGTCTATGTTTCTATGAATGACAACAGACACCCTTAGCAGTAGAAAAAAGGTTAGTAACAAAAGAATGAAATAGCTGAAACTATGTACAAAAACAACCATCACTAGGAACAGGGAAGGTGTGGTATGGAAATCATAACAGGAACAATTTTAACAATACACAGGAGGGTGACGGTATGGAGGTGGGGGAATAGGGGACAGCTACACACAGTGGGGATGGGCAAGGAGTGTAGGGTCGGAACAACAACTGGGCTATATACAGGTGTCCATGGCCTTATCATGCCAGATGGGCTGCAGCATGGTGGCCACCGCTCTGTCCCCTGGAACTCATCACCCGGACCAGCATAATGAGTGCCTGCAGAAGCTGTCCCTGCCACCTGTACAGGGGTTGAATGGTCTACCACAGCACCCTCTGGAGCTGCAACCCTGCCAGCAACCCAAATTCTTGTCTCTGCTGATGCCCTGGTACACCCGGGAGTACTATCCATGGACCTACAGTGGGGACACGAACAACAGATACTAAGTGCCATGTTCCACAACAACCCACCACCCACCAGAGTGAGTGTACAGGAGGTATCCATGACGGCAATGGCCAACAGCCCACTAGGCACACCACAAACCAGCAACAGACCGGTGCACAGTGCCACACTGTGACCATGCAATGGTACTCAGACAGCACAAGGCCCACATGTGCATGTTGAAGTAGGCACAGAGGGTCATGCAACCATGTCCCACACAGCATGTTCAGATGCCAGCAGGCTGCACAAGCATGCAGGCACCATCTGAACACCACTGAAGCACCACAAGGTGCCCATGGTCCACAGAAGATGCGCATAAGGTGGACAGACACACATTGGCCTTGTGCACTGTCACCCAGGCACAAGCCGCCATGGCCACACCCCATACATATTCACAACATGCATTACAAAGACATGCAGAAGGGACCTGCACTGGCCTGCAGAGGGCACCACCCCCCAAAACACACAGAGAATGCACAAGAAGGACACTCCCCTGCACCCACATGACCCTGTCCCTGGTCTCCAACACTGCCCTAGCGAGCCTGGCCTCCACCGCCACTGTGGCCCACCACCTGTCTGCTAGCCCTGTGAGGGGAACACAAGCATAAAGCACCATGAGTTGATGGTAGGTGTGTACCCAACCCCGTGGCCCCACAGCAACAACACTGGTGCCAGCATGCAGTGATGGAACCACTCCCACAGTGCCCCAATGAAGGTGGCCTGGTCAGCATGCAACAACACACAGCACCCTAGCCCATGCCCACCAAGTGTGTATGCAGCTGGATGTGTGCCAAGTCAATGACTGTACCACATTGCGTCCACCACAGTGGCAGTGCATCATGATCCACATGGTTACACATGGTGGCCATGCCTGCACCCCACATGCCGAAGGTGCACAGCATGCCACACGGTTTTGTGGGTGTGTGTGTGTGAGAGTGGTGGTGGGCAGTGCGGCAGCCCCCCATGGACACAAACCCCTGCCAACCTGCGTATCTGTAGGGTGATGTGACTTTCCTGGGCATGGCACTGCACCCCGTGGCACACAATCTTGGAAGCTCCAGAGCCTGTCCAGAGCTGACCAGTGATGCAGATCCCTGTACCGGTGCCTGCATTGCTCCCCCGTGTGCTCTACCCCATTCTGCACATCAAGCACTCCACAATCCTTGCCCACAGTGCTGAGCATGGCTCTGTGAGGTCATCAGAGCCAAACAGCTGCCCCATCACATAAAGCACCAGTGCCACAAGGCTGACAAACTCAACCTCCCTCAGTTCATGACCCTTGGCCCTGCTGCCTGAGCATGTGGCATGTGTCCTCTCTGTGTCTCCTGGTCAGATGTGTACAGATCAGGCTGTTGTTGTGCAATGGCCCAGTTGCACCACATGTGTGACTGGCCATTGTGCACCACACCATGCAACACGGTACTGTGGCGTGGTAATATATGCGATTGCCGCCTACTGTGCATCACCGCATATGAGCACTGTGCATCGCGTGGGTGGGAGTACAGGGTCAGGGGTCAGGACCGGGTAGCGCATGCATGGTCGACTCGTATCCATCATTTTGTGAGTGAATTATGCCACTCACAGTGCACTTTTTGCCGTGCACACTGCCAGTGTTGCACTGTGCACTGCAGGTGTGCATTAATGCCATGTTATGCTGAAGTGCAATACACGCACACAATGAGATATGCAGCACAGCACCAGTCATGCATTGGGACCTGGATGCACCTCTGTACTTGATCACGCAGTCAACAACACCAGACCAGTTACATTACACCTGTCATGCCACTGATCCTGCATTGTGCATGCACAGAGATGCACAATGATGCTTGCACTGCATTCAGGAAATGCCCCAGGTTGACTGTGCATGCACTGGGAATGCTTCATAGGGGGATATACTCAACGCATCTGTTGCACATTGCTGATTGAGATGAGCTTGGGGCAATTATGCAATTCACAGACAATGCTCCAAAATCAGCTTATTGCCAAATTCAGGGTCATCTCACCTGTTTAGCACCTCATTACAGCTGTTCCCACTCTCATTTGCATGCCCTTAGCTATAAATGCTCCTGAATGCCCCTCCACAGAGCTCAGGTGACTGACAGGAATTGCATCCTTGAAGGCGGGTCAGTTTACATTCTACCAAATTCAGTGTGTCAGCACAATATGACTATGGGCAGTTTAGGGCATACAGGCATACCACTCAACTGTTGCTGTTCATCAGTCACGTCCCTGAGTGTGCCTCACAGTGTTCCACTGTTCCAACTACAATGGGGTGTGGGGTCTGTTGCCGATGAGTAAGGAGGCATAGTACAACAGACTGCCAGATATGTGTGTTACAGTCATGCTCCCCTTTAGATAGTACCTGGCAAACAAAGCCAGACACTTTTGCAGGACATGTTAGCTACTATTACCATTGTTAACATTGTGTCCCTGACATTGGCCACCTGTCCCTGACTGTCCTAAGTCTTGTCCATGGTATGCAATGCAGGCAGTTGAGAGGTATGCATACAGGGCGCTGTGACCCTGCAGTAGCCAGACTCTGTGCATGCACACATACATAGTTTCCTGTACTGTGCTAATGCCTGCATATTGTCAAACACAGAAACCACTATGTCCAGACAGGATGCAGCTATGGGAGGAAGGCATCACAAATTTCACAGCAGATGAGGACAGGGCACTGATGGAGGCCTGCCTCATCTGGAAGGACATCCTGGCTAGCACGGGTGGCAGCCACCAGCAGAGGGATGAGGGCCTGGAGCAGTGGCAAGGCATGTCAATGCCCATGGGAAGTGCAACTGAACATCTCAGAAGTGCAGGAAGCACTTTAATGATGAGAAGAGGAAGGAGAAGGTGGCACACATTGAGGCCTCCCTGGGTGGGACAGGGGGTGGGCTGCAGACAGATGTGCACTTCACACCCACAGAGGAGCTGCTGGGGGCCAGCATGGGCTAGACGGCTATGCAGGGATTTCCAGAAGGGGACTTCCAGACAGGTGGAAATCCATCACAGCACTGTGAGTATACATGTCCCAGGAACTGGTCCTGTCCCTGTGTGTATGCCATGGGTGCCCCGACCAGCCCCATTGTGGGACACTAGGTGACCATGTGCCTGTGTGCACTGACCATGTAGCTGTCCATCCCATCCATCTACTATGTGTCACACACACACGACAAGCCACCCATGTGCAGCCCAGGGGGGCCTGACCGTGGTGTGTGGTGCTGGTGCTCATCTGGAATGTCATCCTTGCAGGTGGTGTCCAGGGTGTTGGGCTGCTTACACCCATGTCCAAGGGTGCATGTACAGGCACTGGTGCATGCCTGCATTCATAGGTGCTTGGCCACATCAGTGGCCCCATGGTCGACTGTCACCTGCATGGCATGTCAGACTCACCTATGGCATACGTGCATGACCCCATGTATATGTCTGTCTGAGAACAACAGTCACACATGTCAGTAGCAATGTGTCCTTTCTTTATTTTACAGCTTCATCACACCTCAAGGGTGCTGCCATGGTGGGCGGTCTACAAGATGGCCTTGCAGTGGAGGCTGCCAGACCATCACACCAGACTGCAGCAGGGGCTGTGAAAGATGTCATTCCAGGCCCTCCTAACACCACAGCAGCCATTGCCGCAATGCTGGTAGTAGCAGGGCTGTCTGAGGTTGAGGGCTGTGCACACCTCCTGCAGGACATCATGGAGGGCTAAGCATCCCTAAGGGTGGATCTCAGAGGCATTCAGACACAGCTGGCCATGGAACATGAGTCATCGGCTGCGTGGCATGCCCAGATGTTGGCAGAGGCTCGCCTACTGTGGGTGGGCATGACTGCAACTCTGGAGCATATTGCGTGTGCTGCCAAGGTGGTGAGTACAAACAGTGCACCACTTGGCCACTGGGCCACCAGCCACACCCCCAGGAAAGCCTCATGCACCCCCAGGTCCCAGCATCAGGTGAACCCATTGCTGCTGACGCCGTCACCACACATAGTCATCCCCAGCAATCCCAGATCACACATGGATCTCGGGAATGACACACCAGTGAGCACCCATTCATTTGGTACCCCTCCAGGGGTGGTGGTCACCTTCCTTCTGTCCAGTGGCACTGACACAGCATCCACCTGGCATAAGTGTGGCCACCCACATGTCCGTGGTGGTCATTGTGCCTTTCACTGATGCCTGAGTTGACAGCCCACATGGCCCCTGTCAGCTGCACCTGTTGCAGCCCACATCCCAGGCTGACTGTGCCTGGGGTGGCATGGGTGGCATGCGCCTACCCTAGTACGATGCCTGTGTGGGTCACCTGTGCATTGCACTGTGCATGGCCATGAGCACTTTTGTTGTGCTGTGTAGCATAGGTGTGATGAGTGCGGACCTGTGCCTGCTGTGCACATGTGCCGGCAGCTGTACACTGATCCATGCCATCCCCAGCACACGCACTGTGACCCCCCCAGCCAAGTGTGTCCTGCTGTGTGTCTGTGTGTATGTGTGTGTGTGCAGCACTGTCACCCCTCATGGGTGCGCTACATGAAGGTTGTCATCTGCCCTGTGGTGTGGTTGTGGGTGTATGGGTGTGTGTGGGTGTGTGGGTTGGGGGGGCTGCTGTGTTTGACCTACTTGTGTTACTCACCTGCGGTCCCCAAAATGCTCTTCCTCAATGGTGTCCCTGTGCCACTGGGACATGGTGACCATGTGTGGGTCCCTGCGTGCCAGTGGCAGTCTGCCATAGGGTCCCTGTTCCACTGAATCCTCCTCCTCCCCCTCCTACCCTGAACTGTTGCCCTCCTTAGCCCGGACAGTTATTCCACAGTCAGTGGCCATGTTGTGCAGCATACAACAGGCCAGGAATATGCCACAGGCCTTCTCTGGGCTATATTGTAGGGCACTACCTGACCTATCTAGGCACCTAAAGGGCATCTTCAGCATGCTGAAGACACGATTCATGATGGTGTGCATAGTGATTTGGGTCTCATTGTAGCACTCCTCCACCTCTGTGCCAGGTCGGTGGAAGGGTCTGAGAAGCCAGGGTCAGAGGGGTATGCTGCATCACCTGTGGTGGGCAAGAGCAGTCTGTTACAACCCACATACATGTGCATTGGGTCCCACAGGCCCTCCTTCCACCATGACGCACTGCTGCGGCTGCTGACTGTCCACCCCTGTCCCTGAGGTGACCCTCCTGGTGTGCTCCTAGCCTGCACACACCAGAGACTGCATGCCATGACTGCACTCAGCTGCCTTGTACCTCCCCGTGCACATTTCCAGAATTGCCCACACCTGTTCTGTCCAGCATTGCTTGCCCTTCATTGCACAGTGGTCACCTGTGCATGGTTGTGAGTGATGTATTCCGCCCTGTCATCCATGCCTGCAGTTGCACATCACCTTGCCTCCCATGCTGCACTGTTCTGCTGCACTGTACCCCATGTTGCATGCACAGTTCCTATGGCATGCCCACCTCCATTGTCCCACCTGTGCAACTCCCCCTGCAGAGGCCCTGCTGTGGCCCACACACATCTGCTCTCCCTCCCATCATTTGTTGCACCATGGTGCCCTGTTCGTGGGCATGCGTGCATGTCCCACTCACTCACTAGGTGACTGCTAGGTATGTCCCTGGTCTCAAACCAGTGGCACAGAGTGGATTGGTACCATATGAAGGCATCATGTGTACTCCCAGGATGTGTGGTGTAGACATTGCTGATACACCAGTGGCATTGCGCACCACCTGGCAGTTGACAGAATTGAACCCCTTGCGATTCATGTATGTCATGTCCTCTTCTCCAGGTGGTAAACAGATTGCCACATAGGTGCAGTCAATGGCCCCTATAATGCCTGGCATGTATGCCACCCTGTGGAACTGCTACATGTCTTCTGTCCACTCTGCCTGTGTGCTTGGAAAGTGGATGACTTCTGAAGCATGTGGGAGCAGTGCGGTGAAGAATTGTGTGAGAAGACGACACATGAATGGCTGGGATATACCAGTGGTGTCTCCAGCTGGCTTCTAGAAGGTTCCTGTGGTGAGCAGGCACATTGCTGTTGTCACCTTGGTCTCCACTGATATGGCATGACCCCATCCAGTGGGTGCCTGCAATTCATCATGGCACAGCTCACAGAGCTGCCTCAGAATAGTCCTATTCAAGTGGTATCAGCTGACTGTTTCTGTGTCCATCAGCTGTTCAAACATTAGTCTGGCATGATACTGCCATGGGGCAGGCCTCCTATGGTGTCTTCTGCCACCACATTGCTGGTTTGCCAGTCTCTACATCCTCATTATCATTGCCACCATCAGGAATGGTGCACCAGCCATATCTGCGGTCTATGTTTTGCTGATGCTGTTCTGCCTGTTGCTGCTGCTATCTTGCAGTCTGCCTGCTGGGTGCTTGTACTTAAGTCTACTTAATTTATACTTATCTTCTTATGGCAAATTTGGTACTTGCACTGTGAATGTGCCATGTTTGCGCATTCATTTTGCTCTTTAAATGGCTCTGCACTGTGTATGCAGATGCACACTGCTTCCAGATGCACTGCATATCATTATTTTTGCTCCCCAACACTTTTGGTGTGGCACAGTGAATCCAGGATGCACTGGGGCATCTCTTCCCTTTCTGAATGGTGCCATTGCTGATTTTCATGTTGCGCCGGTGCATCTCATTTGTACCCAGTGCATTTGCTTTGTGAATCCTGCCCCAAATGTTTCAGGAATAATGTATTTTACAAATCATGTCATAGAGGGTTCTGATTGGTTATAAAATGCCAAATTTTATGAAATTCTTCGAGTGTTACAGATAACAGACAGTCAAATTCTGGGACTTAAAATGAGTTTTCCAGTGAACACCATAAACCAGTGGCCCTGAACATAATGGATAGTTCATTTTAAGGTTAACTGGTTTTGTTCTTTTTTTGGCAATAACAATATTCAAGACAATAAAGTTACTCTTGCTACTTTGAATAAAGCAGTATGAAAAGGTTATAGTCAGTAACTTTTATATCCAAACTGGGAAAATGGGGAGTCTAAAAACATTTTAATCAAAATTCCTCATGCCATTAGTATCACTCTGCTGTAGGAAACTAACTGTACTTGTGAATCACAGATTTGTTTCCTGCTTTAATCATTAATGTCTTCAAGTGTTTTAGAACCTAATCACTACAAGTGTTGGAAGGCTTTATTACGAAGGGTATTTGATTATTGTTTTATATGACAGGGACCTAGTAAAATAGATTAATGTTTGAGACAGTGCATTAGGGCAGAATGCATTATTAAAATCCTTTAAACAAGTTGATATGCAGTGCTAGTAAATTGGACTCTTTTCTCTAAACCTTAAAGTCAATACATGTCAGTAGTGAACCCCACCTCCCCCCAAATCAATAGCACAAGGATTAGTAGAGCAGTATGGAAGCATCATATGCTTACATATGTGTGGTCTTGTTAAACTTGCTTTTATAATGCCTTATTAAGCTTTTTTAGCAAGATGGTTGATCTGGCCATATCTTATACCTGTATGTCCATATTTTCAAGTGAAAAACATGTATAAAGTGCACCCCACAACAAAATTAGAGTTTTATTTACGAATTTATGCACTGAAGTTATGGTAAATAACAGATACAGAGTAAAACTAAACTACAAGCAATATATGTACAGATGTACAGGCAAATAACTGATGGAAGATACAGTTGATAGGCAGTGCTAGTAAATTGGATTCTTTTTCACTAAACCTTAAAGTCAATACATGTCAGCAGTGAACCAATCCCCCCTCAAATCAATAGCACAAGGATTAGTAGAGAAGGATGGAAGCATCATAGGCTTACATATGTGTGGTCTTGTTAAACGTGCTTTTATAATGCCTTATTAAACTTTATAGCAAGAGGGTTGATCTGGTCATATTTTATACCTGTATGTCCATATTTTCAAGTGAAAAAACATTTAGAAAGTACAGCCCACAACAAAACTAGAGTTTTATTTAAGAATGTATGCACTGAAGCTATGGTAAATAACAGATACAGAGTAAAACTACAAGCAATATATGTACAGATGTACAGGCAAATAACTGATATAAGATACACTAAACATACAACGAACTGTAATGCAAAACATAACCAGTATAATATTTAAAGGAAAGAAGGAATCTGAACAGTAAATATAGCAGTGGGAGTCAGCAGGGGGGTAGGAGGGTTCCAAACAGGGTGGTAAGAGTGCCAGCACATGGAAGAGAGGGTTAGCCTCAGGAGCAGGAATAGGTGGTAAAGGTCCAAAGCAGGGATTCAAGTGAGAAAGGATGAAAAGTAATTGTCGACAACCAAAGAGTAGTTCTTATGTCAGTTTATTATTTCACACTATATGTCAATAGGCCTGAAACTCACAGTTGGTTTATGCAAAAATAAGGGATAACCCACAGTAACAAGTGAAAAAAGCTCATTAATGCTCTGAACATTTAAACATGGAGCAGCAATGGAAAGAATAGAAGTTTAAAGCAATATTTCAGAGTCACAGAAACAACAAGGAAACAAACATTACCTGTAGACAACTGGCTTGTGCAGTTTTACAATCTGAGAGGTGGCTATCTGATAGGTTGAGAGGCATTCTGCCAGATGAAAACAGTATGCCTCACCAGACCACCCTCATGCTGAATTGTTAGACATTCCCATCTCCCTGTATTATTCTGTCTGTTCCACATTACATTTGTGGGTCAGAAACTCACAATTTCATTGCTCCAAAACAGGGAGATAATTCATGATAACTGGTCGAAGAGTTCATGAATTCCATAAACATTTAAACATGAAGAAAAAATGGAATCGCCAGAAGCTAAAAGCAATATTTCTTCATCACAGAAACAATACGGAAATAAAGCTTAGCTGTGGACAACTAGCTGCACAGTCTGAAGGGTTGTTCTCCAACAAGTAGAAAGGTACTGAACCAGCTCTAAACAGTGTGGCCCGCCAGATCACCAAATGCTGAACTGTTAAACATCTCCCAATCGCTGTATGCAAACATTTTATAATCCTCCACCATACATCTCAGTTCCACTGCTCTCCCAACTCAGTTCATAATGCCCACCCCCTCTCCCCCGAGTGCTAAAAATGTGAAAAAGAATAGTAGCCCCATGTCTGTCCCATACAGCAGAGTCACCATCCTGCTTACTGTCTTCGGGTCAGAATGCCAACAGTTTGCCCTGGTAGTGGAATCAAGAGCTCATCTTCAAAATATTAGTGGGGCTAAACTGGTGCCATTCAGGCCTAGCAGATGTAGAACTCAGATGACACTTCAACACTGTATTGTAGTATTAAGAAGCTGGGGTAGGGGGTAGATTAAAGACTCAGTGGGGAGAGTGACTGGACTGTGACAGACTGAGGTATACAGCTCTGGGCCCTGGGTGGGTGACATGTAAAAAGTCTTGCTTATTGGTGAGAGATACTCATGCAGAAATGCCCTCGCCCCTCCCAGCACACACCTACTCATCCTTAAAGACACATAACTAACTTCCAGCCCACCTTTAAACACACACATCCTTACCCAGAAACCCATGGACCCACACACACACATGTGCACACACACAAGTGCACATATACACACACAAACACAATCAACCAATCAACTCTAGCTACTTGTATACACCATACCTCTCCTAATGGAGGGGACCCTTTTGATCACTCTTCTTAGTGAAATTTTTCTGCACATGCTACTTAGCAGGCAGAAATGCAACTACTGACACTAACTCTCTAGGACCCTGGTCAGCAGGGGAAAATGCAGCTATCTACTGTTAGCCAACTAAGACTCCATTTGGTGGAGTTTTTTTTTCACTATCCAAATTAGCCAAACTGAGACGCAACATCTTGTTTTCAGTGGGATCCTGCTTTCTTCCTAATTACACAACTGGGAGAATGGAAGCACTGGAAGGTTTAATGATTTGCTCAGAGCCAGATAGTAAGTGACTCAGGTGTGGTTCAGTCATGTAGACACTGAATTGGTGAAAAAAGGCACTGACTGGGAAATCCTTCAGGGACCTCTCATAGATATCTTAGCTGGGGGCCCCTATTGTAGGGGCAGCCTGAAGGGTGGCAGTGTGACCAGGGGAGTGGGCCTTCCTAGCTTCCATCAGTTCAAACCATTTTCTCTTTCTTTTAGTCCCATTGTCTTGGACACCTTCAGTGTTCACACTCCACTGGCTCTATAATGCTACCCACACTTCTCTCTAATATCCCCCCCCTTTCTATTTCAGTAACCTGTTATCAGGAAAGAAGGCAGCCAGAAACCAGGCAACCGTGCCTCTCCCATCTGCATGCTAACACATGATTTTGTCACTGACTTCTCAGCTGACCTTGTGTGCATCACAGAGACTTGGATAGGTGACAATGCAGGACCAGTGCACACATCTGCCATCTACTGGGTTTCACTGAGTTACTGTACACAGCCCAATACTGTATGTGAGTGTGTGATAGTGTGTGTGTGTGTATGTGTTGGGGGGGGGCAGGTGGCCATTTACATTAGATCTGAACCTGAGCACAGCAAGTGTTGCTGTGCTTTACTATGAAGGGTATTTGATTATTGTTTTATATGTCAGGGACCTGGTAAAATAGATTAATGTTTCAGACAGTGTCTTAGGGTAGAATGCATTATTAAAATCCTTTTAACAAGTTGATATACTGTACTAATAAATTACACTCTTTTCTCTAAACCTTAATGCCAATAGATGTCAGCAGTGAACCAAGCTACCCCCGGAAAAATCAATAGCACAAGAATTAGTAGAGCAGTATGGAAGCATCATAGGCTTACATATGTGTGGTCTTGTTAAACTTGCTTTTATAATTCCTAATTAAGCCTTCTGATCTTTTGGTGGACAGGTAAGATGGTTGCTCTGGCAATATCGTACAACTGCATATCCATATTTTCAAGTGAAAATATTTAGAAAGTGCACCTCACTGCAAAATTAGAGTTTTATTTAAGTATTTATGCACCAAAGCTATGGCAAATAATGGTTACTGAGTGAAACTAAAATACAAGCAAGTTATGTACAGATATACAGGCAAATAATTGATACAAGATATACTAATCAAACAAGGAAGTGCTATGCAGCACAGAGATTGTATCATTGTTATGGAAATGAGAAATATGAACAGTAAATACAGTGTTGGGAATGAGGAAGGGATAGGAGAGTCCAAGAAAAGGTGGATAGGAGTGCCAGCACAAAGAAGAGAGGGGCTTAGCATCAGGAGCCGGAGTAGACGGTAAAGTCCCAAAGCAGGGATTCAAGTGAGAAAGGATTGTCAACAATCAAAAAGTAGATCTTTTGTAAATTTATTGTTTCACACTATATGTCGACAGGCCTAAAACTCACAATTGTATTATTCCAAAATAAGGGATAACCCATGGTTACAAGAAAGAAAACTCATTAATGCCCTGAACATTTAAACATGGAGTAAGAGTGGAATCAACAGAAGTTTAAAGCAATAGTTCAGTGTCACAGAAACAACACGGAAACAAACGTTACCTGTAGACAACTGGCTTGTGCAGTTTTACAGTCTGAGAGGTGGCTATCTGATAGGCTGAGAGGCATTCTGCCAGATCAAAACAGTATGCCCCACCAGACCACCCTCATGCTGAATTGTTACACATTCCCATCTCCCTGTATTATTCTGTCTGTTCCAAATTACATGTTTTTGAGTGAGAAACTCACAATTTCTTCACCCCAAATAGGTGGATAATCCATGGTAACAGGTTAGAGAGCTCACGAATTCACTAAACATTTAAACATGAAGAACCAACGAAATCACCAGAGGCTAAAAGTAGCATTTTTTTTCATCACACAGAAAAAATATAAACAAAATGTAGCTGCAGAGACTTGGTTGTGCAGTCTTGGATTCTAAAGGGTTGTTGTCTTGCAAGTTGACAGGTATTCACCCAATTCAAAACAGAGTGGCCGACTTGACCACCCTCTGCAGAATTATTATCCCCTACCACCTGTATGCAAATATTAAAAAAAAAAGGAGCCACCATACATCACCGGTTCACTATCCTCTCAACTCAGTTCGTAATCCCCCCTCCCCAACCCATGTTAAAAATGTGGGAAGAAAACAGTAGCCTCATGTCTGTCCCATAAAGCAGAGTCACCATCCTGCTTACTGTCTTGGAGTCAGAATGCCGACAGTTTTCCCCTGGCAGTGCACTCAAGAATTCATCTGCAAGATGCTACTGGGGCTAAACTTGTGTCTTTCAGGTCCAACAGATGTAGAAATCAAATAACACTTCAGTAGTGTATTGTATTATTAAGAAGCAATTATTCTTTTTGAGACACAACTATGTTAGGGTAGGGGTGTAGATTAAGGACTGAAAGCGGATGGTGGCTGAACTGTGACAGAGGTATACAGCTCTCTGCCCTGGGTGAGTGGCATGTATAGCTGGCAGTATACCCTAGAGGTTAGAGTAACCAGCTGTAAATAAGTTTGGTACATCCTGCAGACCTAAGTTTGAATCCCACAACCTCCACTTACATACTGTGTGACTCTGAGCAAGTCACTTAACCCCCTCAGTGCTCCCAGGTTGCACCTGAAAACAGGCACTTGTGCCTAGTGGGCCTAATCCAGTTACCAAAAAACTAAAATTAAAAAAAATGTAAAAAGCCCAACTTACTGGGAAAAGCTACCCATACAGAAATCCCCCCCCCCAACACACACACCTACTCATCCTTGGAGACGTAACTAACTACCAAGCTACCTTTAGACCCACACACCTTACCCAGCAATCCATGTACACACACACACACACACACACACACACACACACCACCACCCCACACACATACCACCACCACCAAGACATGGATACACACACACAATCAACCAATCAACTCTAGCTACCTATATGCTAGTTGCTGAGGCCTTCAATGCCTCCTTCACTAACGCAAATGGTACTCCCGCCCCTGTCATCTCTAGGCCTGGCCTCCTCTCTGGAGATACTTGGATAAACTCTCAGCCTCAATTCCATTTAAAACTAGTCAATCAGTCTGAGGTACTATCTCTCCTACACAAAATTAACCCCTCCTCCTCGCTAGGCCATGACCAACTTGAACCTCGCCTACTGAGTGCTGCTGCTGCACTGGCTATCACCCGTCCTGTCACCCTTCTTATAAATAGATCTCTCCAGGAAGGTATTGCCCCAAAAATATGGAAAGTTGAGACTGTTGTCCCTGTCTACAAAAGTGGATCCAGAGACAAACGGGGAAACTATAGACCAATCTCCCTACTTAGTCCCCTTGGGAAAATCCAGGAAAGACTAGTCTCAAACCAGCTTCAAGACTACCTTGAGCAGCACCCTCTCATGGCTGATGTGCAGCATGGTTTTGGAAAGGGACATGGGACCAATACTGCCCTCATCCGGCTCACTGAGGACATCCTTGCCTCTATGGACCAAGGCTCCCCAATGGGTGCCCTCTTTATCGACCTGTCCAAGGCCTTTGACTTGGTCAGTCATAACCTCCTCTTATCAAAACTCCTGCACTTAGGACTGGATCTCCACTCACTCTTCTGGGTCAGGAGCTATCTGAGTGACCGTACCCATAAAGTCCTTTGGAAGGGTGCCCAGTCTGCCCCCAGATCCATTAATGCAGGGGTGGCCCAGGGCTCAATCCTGGGTCCCCTGCTCTTTTTACTCTTCCTCAATAACACTGAGGGACACTGTCCCCTCAGAAAACTCATTTTGAATGTGGACGACACCGTCATATACTGTAGTGATCCCCAACCTAGTGTCATCGCCATGAAACTGCAGAAGAGTCTCTCGATACTTGAGGCCTGGTTCTCCGCAAACTCCCTTAAATTTAATGAGAAAAAAACTAAAACCATTCTGTTTGGGTCAAGATGGCTGGGCTGTGACAGGAATCAGATGCTCCAGATCTGCACAAACCAAGGGAAAAGAGTCGAGGTCTTGGTCAGCTTCAAATACCTCGGGATCCATCTCAACCAAGAGATGTCCTACCGACTCCATATTGACTCCATAACCAGGTACACCCACCAAAAACTTGGCCTTCTCTACCATCTTAGGAATTCCCTATCCTTGGTTGCATGCTGGGCAATTGCCAGCTGCAACCTCCTCCCCTCCATACTGTATGGAGCTCCTTTACTGCAGGTCCTCTGTGAGATGGAATTCAACAAACTTTCCATTCTCTATAACTGTATGGCTCATTTTGGCACAAACTCCTCTCCTAGGAGTCATCATTGTGATGCACTTAAGGAACTAAACTGGCCCGCACTTCGGCACAAACTAGCTTACCCTGTTGCTTGCCTTGCCTTCAAGTTCACCACCCTCGATTCCCCTCCCCATGTTAGAGGACTACTTTCCCCCAAAGAACAAATCCGAACCCTGCGATCATCTGCAAGTCATCCCCTCAACATCCCAATGATCTGCTCCAACCAAGGCAAGCACTCCTTTAAATTTGCTGCCTCCCACCTGTGGAACTGTCTACTACCAAGCCTGACTGTCTCTACCACCCTTACCCAATTCAAGTCTGGACTCAAACTATATCTTCTCAATCTCAGTCTCTGTGGCTGTAACCCTTAGCTCCCTGGCCCAGGCCTCTGTTCCGCTGCACTGCCTTGAACCTCCTTTCATTACTGGATGTATCTCCTAAACCTGGATGTAGCCTGTATACTGGTCTCTAATTTTACATGTGTGTATCTAATGTAACTAGTGTAAATAATTGCTTGAACCTGTATTGTGAATCCTTACGTTTCCCCTGTCTACTGTGGCTAATGTCTACTTGAGCAACATATGTAGCTACTGTAAAAAGAATAACTGTTTTCTTCATGTCTGTTTCTGTAACTAATTCCAGGTTGCTCCTGAAAAAGGGACCTCTGGTCTCAGTGGGCTTACCCAGTTATCAAAATCTAAATAAATAAATAAATATGCGCCACACATCTCTTAAAGAGGGATCCCTTTTGATCACACTTTTTAGTGGAAGTTTTTTGAACATGCTGCTTGGCGGAAGGGGGATACAAACATTGACACAATGACTCTTCAGGGGCAAATATAGCTATCTACTGGTAGCCCCCTAAAACTTCATTTTGTGGAGAATTTTTAAGTATCCAGGTTAACCAAACTGAAATGCAACATCTTGTTTTTATTGGGATCCTGCTTTTTACCCAATTATACAGTTGGGAGAATGGAACCACTGGAAAGTTAAATGACTTGCTTAGAGTCAGATAGTAAGTGACTCAGATGTGGTTCAGTCATATAGCCACTGACAGGGTGGCTGACAGGACCCCACCACGTTGGGAAAAAAGCGATACTGGCTGGGAAACCCTCCAGAGACCTCTCATAGATATGTTAGCTGGGGGCCCCTATTGCTGGGGCAGCGTGATGGATGACAGTGTGATCAGAGAAGTGGACCTTCCTTGCCATCATCAGTTCAAACCATTTTCTCTTTCTTTCAGTTTCACTCTCTTGGACTTCTTCAGTGTGTTCACGCCACTGGCCCTCTAATGCTACTCACACTTCTCTCTAATAGCTGTCTTTCTCTCTTTTTCTCTCTCCCATTCTTTTTCAGTAATTTGTTATAAGGAAAGGAGGTAGGGAGAGACCAGGTAACCATACCTCTCCCACCTGCATGCTAACACATGATTTTATCATGGACTCCTCAGTTGACCACATGTGCATCACAGAGACCTAGATAGGTGACAATGCAGGACCAGTGCACACATCTGCTACCCCCTGGGTTCCACTGAGGTACACAGCCCAGTGCTGTATGTGAGTGTACATATATGTGTGTGGCGGAGGTGGGGGGAGGGAATAGATGGGCCATCTACAGTACAAGTCACATTAAACTGTTTCATGAATGAGTTAATTTAGCATTTTTTTTAGAGTTGGCAATGCATTGGCAACTCATATTGCATTGTCTTTTTGTGCTCAACCAACTCCAGAGCAATATTTTCTAAAATATTTTTGCAGCTCAGTTAGAATGCATCTGTAGTCCAGTCACAATGCAATGCAAAACAGAATTTTAGCTCTTAAGAAACAGTTTGTGCAGGACTTTCTGCTGGACCCAGCAACACTTATGCAACTCAATCAGAAATGCTAAAATAACTCATTGGAGGAACAGTTTAATGTGACTTGTACTGTACATTAGACCGAACCTGAGCAGGACTAGTGTTGGTATGTTTTATTATTAAGGGTATTTGATGATTAAGCAATAAGGCACGACAGGGTGTGTGTTATTGTGTAATAACATCACTCCTGGGGTGGGTTGAAGCACGAGGCAAAGCCAAGTGCTTCAACCACCCCAGGAATGATGTTATTACACAATAACACACACACTGCAGTGCCTTATTGCTATTATACAATGGCTCGTTGTTATACAAAATAAAAAACATTTAAAAAAATGTTTTTAGTAGATTTTTAGTGTGGTAATATATCTTTCTTTCTTAAAAAAAGTAGCTCAAGAATATGCCATCCATGCAGTCATATTATTGTGTAATAACATCACTGTCTCAGGCATACACTGACCAATCAGAGTCTAGGATTCTTTCTTGCCATTGTATAATTGTTTATATGACAAGGGCCCTAGTAAAATAGATTAATGTTTGAGACAGTGTATTAGAATAGAACGCATTAACATCCTTTTAACAAGTTGAGATACTGTACTAGTAAACTAAACTCTTTTCTCATAACCTTAAAGCCAATGGCTTGCCAGCAGTGAACCAAGCTCTACCCAAAAAACAATAGCACAAGGATTAACAGATCAGTATGGGAGCATCATAGGCCTACAAGAATGTGGTCTTGTTGAACTTGCTTTTATACTTTCTTATTAAGCCTGCTGACCTTTTGGTGGATGGGTAATATGGGTTGAGGCTCAAAAATCCAGCACTCACCAGCTTAGAATGAGAAGACACAGCTCTCTGAACTTAAAGTAGAAAGCCAACTTTACTAAAGCGCAGAAAATGTTGAAACACAACTTTGATTAGTGTCAGATAATAAGTGACTCAGGTGTGATTCAGTGATGTAGTCACTGAAAGTGTAACCTACAGGACCCCACTAAACTGGGAAAAAAAGACACTGACTGGAAAGCCCTCCAGAGATCTCTCACAGATTTCTTAGCTGTGGGACCCTAATGCAGGTGCAGACTGAAGAGTGGCAGTGTGACCAGGGGACTGGGCCTTCCTAGCTTCCATAAGTTCAAACCATTTTCTCTTTCTTTCAGTCTTATTCTCTTGAACAACTTCAGTGTGCACACTCCATTGGCTCTCTAATGCTACACACACTGCTCTGCAATATGTTTCTCTCTCTCTCTCTCTCTCTCACTGACTTTCAGTAACCTGTTATCAAGAAAGGAGGTAGTAGGAGACCAGGCAATCATGGCTCTCTCACCTGTGTGATAACACAGTTTTGTCATGGACTCACTCAGTTGACCTTGTGTGCATCACAGAGACCTGGGCAGGTGACAATGCAGGACAGGTGCTCACATATGCCACTCCATGGGTTTCACTGAGTTACACAGCCCAATACTGTGTGCGAATGCATGTGTGAGCATGTGGGCCATCTACTTTAAATCTGAACATTGCTTCATCATGTCCCCTCTCAAACAAATCAAGTCTATAGAGTATGCATTTATCTAGTGTTGCACAGGTACAAGGACAAAAATTCTCCTCATCTAACATCCTTCCTGATGTGAGGGGTATTTCTAGCAATAGTTTCTTGAATCCATCACCAGGAAGGTGCAAGGACCTCTAATAGTATTAGTTATTGGGGATTTCAGCATCTGGACTGATGATGATTTGAAGTATTTTTCATGGCAGCTCCTCAGACATCTACCTATCTTTTTATAACTGAAGTTTTTATTATGTTTGCTTGCATGCATGTGCAAGAAACATAGTGCCATCATCCGAGTTTTCAGCGGTGTGTCACCCCTTCCTCCAATTCAGGCAGTGTGTTGGCAGGCACGGCCCCTGTCCGCCAATGCATGCTGGAGCTATCTATGACAAGCTCCAAAATGCAGTGGCGTACAGTTGAAAGGGGAGTGATGCTTCAGTGAGCAGCAATAAGATATTGCCTGCCCGCGCAGCCCCCCACGCACATACACACATTACACACGTGACACATACCGCGTGCTGCCCCCCACACACACGTATAGCCGACGGGGTGCCCAATCCTGTCGCTTGTGCTGTGCTCCCCCAAAGTTTTCGACATGCCACGCCTGGGTCCTACCCCAGCGTGGCAATGCATAGAATAGCCGACAGGGGTGCTCAATCCCCCATCAGCTTCACTGTCCTCACCCCCCGAGAACTGGGTGCCATGCTGGGAGCCCACCCCAGCATGGCAACTGATCATATGGCCGACGGGGGTGTCCAATCCCCCGTCGGCTCCATGGCCCCCCCAGCCATCCTTGTGCCACGCTAGGAGCCCAACCCAGCGTGGCAAATGTTCCGCCATCAATGAAAACAAAAAACCTGTAAATTAAAATGGTCCCACAGCGCTTCTCCTGGCCCTCCCACAACCCCAGACCCACCCACTGTGCAACGCGGCTCCCACACCCCTTCACCCCATACTTACTCTCCAGAGCTTACGCAATGATATGCGGTGGACCGGGAACACGTCTGCACTCTTCAAAGCCAACCGCGAACTGAGGAAATGCCGGTAAGCTGTATAATGGGCTAGATAGGGTTTTTTCAACTTTGTTGCATATCTCAGGCATTTTTTGGAATTTTTGCACTGTGTGAAATCACCTTTTGGTCCTGAATAACGCCATGACAGTGACATCATTCATGAAAAGGGGTCCCAAAATCCCCATGTTGAAAATTTGGTGCAACAATTCAAAAAAATGACTGTTTTACGAGCGTGCATTGCGCATTTCCTACGCAGGCTCGTAAGTTCACGAATTTTCAATATTTTCACTCCAGATTTTCAACATTGCCATTTTACCACACCTTCTTATGAGTAGTACAGATGTCATTTTTCACATCTCACCCAAAACGTGTTTCCGCCCATGTAGCGCACAATGGCGCAGTCGGTGTGTGAAATCAATATACAGGACAAATTAAGAAAATCACAGTGACACTGTTCATGAGCAGAGGTCTTAAAATGGCTATGTTGAAAATTTGGTGAAAAAATTCCTAAAAATGACTGTTTTACGAGCGTGCATTGCTCAGTTCCTGTGCATGCTTGTAAGTTTGTGAATTTAATATTTTCACTCCAGATTTTCAACATTGCCATTTTATTACGCTTCCTTATGAACAGTACAGCTGCCATTTTTCATATGTCGCCCAAAATGTGTTTTCGCACATGTAGCGCACAATGGTGCTGTTGGTGTGCGAAAGCAATGTTTAGGACAGATTAAGAAAATCACAGTTAGACTGTTCATGAGCAGAGGTCTTAAAATGGCTATGTTGAAAATTTGGTGACAAAAGACCATAAAATGACTGTGTTACGAGTGAGCATTGCGCAGTTTCCATGCACCCTCGTAAGTTCTTGACTTTTTAATATTTTCAGTCCAGATTTTCACCAGTGGCATTTTTCCACACTTCCTTATGAACAGTACAGCTGTCATTTTTCACAACATGGCTGAAATATGTTTTCACACTTTCAGTGCAGAGATGAGTGGTCGTTGTGGGAAATCATTGTTTGGCACAGATAAAGAAAATCACAGTGACACTGTTCATGATCGGAGGCACCAAAATACCTGAGTTGACAATCTGCTGTAAAAAATCCCCAACCTAATTATATTACAGGTGTGCGTTGCACAGTTTCTATGTACGCTCGTGACTTCACCATTTTTAATATTTTTACTGCAGATTTGCAACATTGCCATTTTTTACACCTCCCCATGAACAGTACAGCTGTCATTTTTTACATCCTGTTCGGAATGTTTTTGCACCTGTGGTGCTAAATGCCGTAGTCGCTGTGCATAAGCAGCTTTCGGCTAACAAACTGATATTCCCCCTGTTCATGAGGTGGGGTCACAAAAAAACCATGTTGAAAATTTGGAGTGAAAATACCAACGAATGCCTGAGGTATTAGGGTTTCCAACCATAATGCCCAACCCTGTAGAGAATGACAGGCATCAGAGGTGTGACTTGGGGTTCTTGCCTGTAATGCTCATACCATTCCACACCCTGCAGCCAGTGAGAGGCATCGAGGTATACCTTGGACTCTTCGGCCCCAAAGTTCACCCCATTCTCCTATATCACACCCATCTCACCGTATTTCCTAATGGAATGGGGTGCGCATAAGGGACAAAGACCCCAAGGACCACCGTGACACTTGTCAGCGTCTGCAGGGTGGGGTGTGGTGAAATGGCATGGCTGTTTTGCCTGATGACCCAAAGGCACACCCCAACGCCTGTCACTCTCTGCAGGGTGGTGGTGGGGTTGGCTTCAGTTCAATACTTCACTGCCATTCCTATTACGCAGCTCTGTAACTTCTACAGTACCAGTGCCAATGCCAGGAAGCAAACATTCGGCATTGACAAATGCTTGTTTTTATTTAGGCAGGACAGAAACAGCCAAAAGAGTTGAACAGAACCAGGTACAAAGTTAGAAATATGCAAGCAGTGCAATATTGCATGAGGAATGGTAATGGAAGTGTACAATAATTCCAAGCAACAAATCAGGACAGTATTTTTTAATCCCAAAATGATAAAGGCAAAATTTATGTGGAGATGGTGGCAGTGATTAGTGAAGAGAATTAAGGTGCAAGCAGGGTGTCAGTCTCTAATTTAAACAATACCTATGTAAGCCACACTTCATCAAAGACAGGTGGTATTAAGATACAATACCTATAAGTCTGTCTCTCCAGTGAGTAAATAGAGTCGCTGCCGCTGGTCCACTGAAGGCTGCTTTGGTGTTAGCCATAATCTAGTGAGCACTTTATTTGTTCTTGCTACCAAAATCAGAAGGGGCTTTAGCCGAACCCTTTCATTCTAAAAGTCAAGGGTGAAATTGACAACAGCACATAGTTGACATTACCAGACCAGGGGCCAGATATTCAAAATTTTGTACCTGGCTCAAACTGACTGCAACATGATTACTTGATTTACTTAGTTGTATAGGACAAAAGAAGGCTAAAAGCCCACGGTGCTTGTCCCCCATGCTAAGTGGGACATTTACCTAAGGAGGATTGGAATTAAGCCACTTAGCTAGTCTATTTTTAAAAAAGATTAAAATGATTAGATTCAACAAAATCTTGTGGGACGGCATTTCATGCTTTGGGTTACATTTATGCCGGACTGCTATATTCAGAAGGCCAAATAGCCCCTTTGCAATGTGTTAGCACCGGCACTAAAAGATAATGTATGCATGGTGCAAAGTGAGGGGTGGGGACATGCATACATGTGCAATGGTATATTCAAAATTATAGCACCGGGCAACGTGCGTTAGCGTGACATGTAGTGCAGTGAAAATTACCGCCTCTGAAAAGGTATTCTTAACTCCAGGCAAACCAAGGATGGGGGGTATGGACACAGCAGCAACAATGAACAAGGCTGTATGCAACCACTGAGGAGGCAGCAAGGGTGGATGGCCACCTTGGCCCACTCCATGTGCACAGGCACCCAAACTGTGGTATACAATGCCTCAACGTTGTCTGGACGCTTACAATCATGCTCATTATATGGTGGAGCTAAAACTCCACTTGCAGCATCAAACTAACTGTGTTGCTATATGTGAATGGTGTGATGTTGTACGTTGTATGTTTCTATTGCACACTACATCATCACATGTAGTGGCTCCTGGTCATTCCTGAATATGGGCCATGGCCCACTGTGGCTACCCAGTCAACACAGCAATAAATACATATGAAAGTATGAAATAACTGGCAGTGTAGCCATACAGTGCACACCTCCAGTCCCCCCACTGGGGTACACCAAAACACTCCAGCACACACTTGCAGCACTGGGGTACTGGAGGGTGTTGAGGGAAGGGTGCAGAGGTGGTCAGGGTGCACCATATAGTGGGTTTTGTCACAAGGCTGGGGCCATCCCCACAGTGCACATGTTCCAGTGTCAGGAATATCTTGAAACTGGTGTACATGTCTGATGGTATGTGTCACCCCCCTCTGGGCACATGCCTCATATCTGTACAGACACCATGGCAAGCATGGCCAGCCATATGTATGTTACTATGAGTATCTCGTGCCAGTGGCGCAGCATATGTGGGGCACAGGACAGCATGACAGTGGTGTCCACTATCAGAACACACATGCCAGCTGGTCCTGTAACTGTGTGGAGAGCAGCAGTCATTGATGCCTGACACGCAGTAGACATTGCTGTGTCCCTCACAAAACCAGCCACTATGGTACTGTAGCATCTGTTATGCATTGTAGCAGGTACTACAATATGTACAATGCATGCAGCACCAACACCTGTGACTGTGGTGCTTGTCCCCTGGGGCACAGTAGACTCTGTTGCTGTGTACAGATATAGCCTGCAGCTACTGACATGTTTCTCCAGTCTGACATACAAGTGGTGCTATGGGGAGACCCTGCTTGCAGTTATCAACCTGTAGTTCCAGGCTAACCTAGAGGTGGAGCTATGTGCACCATGCAATAGCACCGGGGCAATCCACATGGAACTACATGAAAATAAGGCAATAATGACATGCTAATGTGTCTGTTTGCCCATGGATTGTCTATTTATTTTTCATTTTAGTCTTTGGTAATCGGGTAAGGCCCACTAGGCACAAGTGCCTGTTTTCAGGGGTGACTTGGGAGCACTGGGCGGTTAAGCGACTTGCTCAGAGTCACACAGTATGCAAGTGGAGGTTGTGAGAATCAAACTCAGGTCTGGTCTACTGGCTGTATCAAGCTCATTCAAACCTCATTCCTCTAACCTCTAGGCTTTACTGCCAGGCCGAAGTCTAAGCCGGCTAATTTGCATAACACTTTTAAATATAGCAAAATATTGCACCGGGCAAATGTATTAGCACTGGGCAAAGGTGTTAGCACTGCACAAAGGAGTTTGCCCTGTGCAAAAATTGTCAGAACCATAGCACAGTTCTGCAATATTTGATCTGCACTGTTGTTTGCAGTTCTGGTGAATCCACTTCTTTGCTAGCACACACATCAGCCAGGTACTTCACCGTTGCCTTACTCCTCGTCTGCGTGCTGTGGGCTCCTGTTGTAGTTTGCACTGCCTGGTTGCTATATTCAGAGCTGTCTTATTTGCTGGGCGATGTTTGCACTGTATTCAAGGCCCTGTTTACACACTGTCATTTGCATGCTGTATTCAACTGATTTAGCCTCAGGGCTATTTCTTTGAATACAGCATGCAAATGGTTCTGGGCTATTGTTGCATGGTGTGCAGTGCTTATGTTGCCCCAGGGCTACGTTTTGAATATCTGGCCCCAGGTGCCCCAAAGACTGTTTTGAATTCGGACCCAACCTACTGCCAGTATGATAAAATAAAGGGACAGCTCCAAAATATATGTGAATGGTCCACTATTAGTTTGCCACAATCTCTCTAACAGGCTCCCACCTCCACCCAGCATATTTACATTTTATGGCTGGAGTTTTAAAAAGTGTCAATCAGCATTTCCAGAAAAACTTTCTAAGACAGGGTGCCATGTTAAGCTTAAATGTTGGTATAGCATATATATATATATATATATATATATATATATATATATATATATATATATATATATATATCATAACAAAAATTACAATTGGCAAAAACAGGCAAAAAAATACAAGCTAGATAAATAGACACTCGTCTAATTGTGGGTTATCTTTTTTTTATTACATTTTTATTGAAGTTATTATAAGAGACCCATCATTTATAGATCCATCTTCAAACTGTAAAGATTCTGATGCCAAAGCCCCAGTACCTTGTGCTACAAGATTATAAGACAATGGTATATTAATTACAATATTACTACTGTTTAGATTAAGCAATCTGTATAACAACAATACTTTCACTGTTTCCTTTATCTTACATTGTTACGCTAAGCTTGTCACCAGTCTATTTATATACAGAGCTCTCCCCTACCCTCTGCGTAAGCAGCGCATCATCCAAACCACTGGAAGCCCCCTAGGGTACAAAGTCAGAATCTAACCGTGTTATATTCCATATCCACTGTTGCCATCTAGTTGTGAAAAGTTCTACTTTTTCATGCAAGACAGCCGTTAAGTTTTCCATGTGGTAAATATTATTTTCTATGGTTCTCCATTTGCTCACTGTAGGGATGACTAGAGTCATCCATTGATGAGTGATTGCTTTCCTTGCTGCCAGCAAGTATATAGGTAAAAGGGTTTGAGACCATGAGGGTCTGTGAGTGGGCAGTTTAGTTAAATGAGTCATTTCCACCATCAGCTGCAATGGCTCTCCCAGGGCACTTCTGTAGCTCAATCTGCAATGTACACCAAAAAGGTGTTAGCAAGGAGCACTGCCAAACAATGTGTCCTAAGTCTGCCCTTGGGCATTTACTGCATCTCCAGCAGACTTCATAGACTCAGCTTGACTTCAGGCCCATCCAGATAATTATTCCCCTCAGAGAGTAGCAATGCTTAGTTGTCTGAAATCAAGATACTCCCATGAACTGCCTTAAGGCCTCACAGGTGGCCATTTCAGGGGCAGGGATTCAACCAGAGGGGAAGGAGAGGTGCGCTAACAGCACAAGCCCCACAGTTCCCCCCCAGGGAGTCATATACTTCTCTTGGCCAGATTCATGAAATCCTACCACCAAAAGAGGTTAGGCAATGGGGAAGGGAGAGGAGGGAGAGCCCCCCCACCCCACAGATCCCCAGATGAGAGAGAGGGCCCACAGAAAATCTAGCCACCCACGCAGACCCCGTCCACTCCCCCCCAGCATACCCCTGCTCATATCCCTTTGTCACCAACCTGTGTGATAGAAGTAACCACAATCACAGTGACATAGGTTCCAAAGGAGGTTCAGGTAGAAGATGATGGAGTTCAGAATTGCTGTAGTCAACCCATTGTGTCATTCAAAGGCTTATCTGGGGAATGTGATCTTGTCTGGTTTACTGCTTGACTGTAGTCACTCTCTGCGCCTCTGAAATCTCCACTATGATTGTCACTGCTTTTGTCTTTGAATATACCCTGAGCTTGCAGATCCTTCCTAGCCTCTTCAGTAGAAATGTAGGTTTGCTCACCTATTGTAAACTGTACCACTTATTTAGCTGGGTACAGGATTCTGAATTTGAGGTTGTTTGCTCTAAGGTATGGGAAGAGAGGTATGTATTCCCGTTGTTGTCTTTGTGTGTTCGAGGCATAATCATTGTCTATGAAGATGTGCTTGGCACTGTATTTTAAGATCTACTTTCCTCAGGCTTTTTGCAGCAATTGCTCTTTAATGGAGTAGTTAAGGAATCTGGCAATGATGGAGCATGGCCGAGTGTCTGGTTCTGTTGGTTTCAGACCCAGCGCCTGATAGGCCCATTCTATGTCAGTTGGAAAATCAGGGCTGAGTTCCAGAATGCTTCTAAGTAAATGATCTAAGAAGACCACCATGTCCTTGCCCTCCTGTCGGCCCCTATTCTTTGCATCCTCCTGGTGGTCAATAATTTGTAGTTGATTGGATGCTAGTTTAGTGATCGTCGACTCCAAGCTGTCAAGTCGGGTCCAGTTGACTGTTATCTGGCAGTCTGCCTCATAGCAGCGTTCCCAAATCTGCTCAGAGATCGTGGACTGCATCTTTCATCTCTGCCTGACATTCCATAATTGCCTGCACAATTGTATCATACCAAATTGTAGACTGAAGCTGGGGCTGATTCTGTTGCATTTTAGCTCGTGATTTTGGGAGTTGGGCCTTCCCACCATTACCTTCAGCCACCATGAGGTTGTCCGAGTCAGAAGCTGCTCAGTCTCTCGTGTCATCAACCAGCAAAGAAAAATGATTCGGGCGTTCCTGGACATTTCTCTGGTGAGACTCTTCTAAGTGATGTTTTAGGTGGAGTTTTCTGATCTTTGCAGTCCAGAATGTTTACTTTTCTTTATATTTGAAGCGATCATGTGGGAGCTTCACTTTTCCCCTGTTCAGTGCTCCATGAAGCCACTGGAAGTCCTAATTGTGGGATATCTTAATAGGAACATACAAAGTACTCATGATAAGAGAAGCTTGGGCGACACATAAAGACCTTACCCTTATGCTGATCCAAAGCCAGTGACCATTTGTTTCTGAATGAGTGACAGAAATAACTAAAGGTAGTGTCTTCCAATTCTTGACTATATTCAAGTTACAAATGAAAAATTTAATTGGCCATGTCAAACAAGTTTTAACTGCTAATTACGACCCCCCACCACCACTAGCCAGTTTGGATTTAACAATAAATGGGAAGACAAGTAATAGCCATTAGGCTTGACACCTATTTAGATTGCTGGTAGTATATGTTTGCATTTGTCTCTCTTTGGTAATATCCAGTTTCTCATTAAATGCTTTCTGATTTCCTGACTATACTGTATTACTTGAGAATGAATTACGTACACCCACTACTTTCTGGGAGAAGTAACATTTCCTGCTGTCCCCCACATAACATTTCCTCTTGTAGTTGCATACTCTGCCCCCCTAGTGGTAGTTTTTTTTTTTATTTAGTATCATACCATTATATAGTTCTGGATCTTTTATGAAACCAAACTGCATAATTAAGTCTCCTTTTAGCTGCCTTTGCACCAGACTGAACATGTGAAAATGTTAAAGGTATCGAGTCTCTCCCTATAGTGTCTGGTGTCTCCATCTAGTGTTAATCTAGTTGACTTCTTTGGACTCTCTCCAATCTACCTATTTCCTTCCTGGGATATGTATTGAGAATTCACAGTAGTACTCAGGTTGAGGTCTCTCATATGCCCTATTATGTAGTCCCATAAGTTAACCTACCTGGATCTGCTTAAATTTTTTGTTATGCAGCCCAATATTTGTACAGCTGTTCTTGAAGTTAATTCACGCTGGTGTCCCTGTTAGAATAACACCTGAATCCCTCTCTGCCCATTAACATTTTACAGTTCAACATGATTTAAGTGGTAACTTACTTTACAGTTATTCTTTCCTAGACACAAGACTGTACTTAACATTTTCATGTGCCACCTTTTTACCCACCTGGCTATTTTACCTAAGCCCCATGTATGCTTCTAGTACCCTCTTCACTGCTTGCTACACCTCCATCTTTGGTGTTATTAGCAAATTACCAACCCAGTTTTCTTCTCCCTTTTTCAGTTCCCTGATATAAATGCTGATCAGCAATGGGTCTTGCATAGATCCCCTTGGCACTTTGCTTGTTCCATTCATCTCTTGTGATCAGTCTCATTTATTCTGACTTGCTGTTTTCCTTTTGGCAACCAGCTGTTATTCCAGTATAATTACTGGGTAATGCTTTTTAACATAGGGAAACCCAGTTATAATTTGCCGTAATAACTAGTTGTAACGGCAACTTATAACCAGGTTTCCCTTGGATCACGCATGTGCCACTCATCCTTCAGTGTGCGCGAGGGTTAGAACATGCCCTGTCGCACTCAGCGCTGAATGTTTTTTTTTTTATTATTAAAAATAAAAAAAATCTCTTCCTCTAGTCACTAGCAGGGAAATCCAAACAGAAAATATTTAAACATACATCTGGTTTTGGTTTCCCTGCCAGCACACGAGAGCCAGCGGATCTGTCCACCTCTTTGTACCGGAAGCATTCCACAGCTCAGCAACTGCTGTTCGCCGGTAAGTTTAAAAAAAAATATCATACTTGTTGTGACTTCCAAAATTAGCTGCTCACTATAAATTGTCAGACCACGGACCACAACAGCACAGAATCCTGAGTAGTCTGTGACTACCTGACCGCCAGTCTACTGCCTGATTTTTTACAATTGCTGAGGTGAAAAAGCGCATGGCAGCAATTATAAAAAATAAAATATGGGGTGGTGTGTAAAACTCGATTTTACATACACTCTCATTGTGGGATGCATTTCATAGTTTATGTAGCATTCCGCAACCCGGGTGTGTATAAAATCTTGTTACACACACCACCCCATATATTATTCTCTATTTAATATCTTCTTGTTAATTCTTATGCAGTTAAGCTATTTATCAAATTTCCTTGTGATATATACATATTTTTTAATTGTTTAACCAGGAGTAGCACACTAAGCTGAAAGCATTTTTATTGGTGTGGCCTCAGAGCACAGGGAAGTTAAGTGACTTGCTCAGGGTCACACAGTATGCAAGTGGAAGCTGTAGGATTCAAACCCAGGTCTGGTCTGCTGGATATCAATAGATTTGCAACTCAGATCCTTAAACCACTGCGCTATACTGCCTCCCAAAATATCTTGCCACATGAGTTGCTGAAAGCCAAGAAAATAACATCCAGCAACATTCTCTTGTCTAAGTTTTTATTTACTGGCTTGAAGAAAGTTAATTAGTTAAGCATGATAACACACTAGCGAAGCCAAGAGGTATTTCATCTCTGCATCCCATATCTTTCAGCTTCTGCACCATTTTTCCTTTATGATGGATATCATAATTTTGTATAGAACTGCAGTTAGGCTGGCTGACCTGCAATTTGTTAACTTACCTTTGCCCCTCCTTTTGAACAGTGATATCACTGTCGCAGCCTTTTAGTATAGGTACTCTGAGTGTTGCAGTGGTGCCTTTAATAAGTATAATAATCAAAACAAAGAAAAATAAACAGTCCCCTGGCACTTCTCCCCTCTCTATTAAAGCTATACAGTATATACATTAGATAATGGCTCTGCCAATGCTTTGGCTAGTTCCTTGAGCATCCTCAAATGAATTTTGTTGGGCCTGCTGATTTGCCAACCTTTAGTAACACCTTCTTACTGGTGAACATCCTGCTGATTTCAACTTTACCCTGCTCATTACCCGGTTCTCATACCAGTGCCTCAACTGTTTCTTTTGTTCTTTATACAGCACAAAGATACCCATTTAATTTCTCAGTTTCCATTTTTGTCTTTTAATGTTTTCCCTTCCACATTTCTTGGACCCACCTGTATTGTTTAGTTTTTATTTCCTATTTCATACCTCAAACATTCGTTGACATTTCTGTTACTTCTGTTTGTTTGCTATCGTAGTGTCAAACTGTGACCCCTGTTAACTCTTGCAATGTTGCTAATGTATATTCTGGATTCTTAACCTGTAATTACTGTCTCTCCAATTGATACTGTCTCACTTCTAACCTCTGTATTATTGTCCACTGTATGTAATAATTGCTGTATGTACCTAACCCCAGGTCGCCCCTGAAAAAGGGACCTCTGGTCTCAGTGGGCTTACCTGGTTGCCAACATTTAAATAAAATAAATAAATTGTTTTTACTTTTTATTTCCTACCTGTACCTATTCTGAGTGTCCATTTTGCTCTCAGTGTCCACCATTAGGCTTAATTTTTGCTCTTATTTCTTTCTGTAAAAATGGCCATTTCATATTTTTTTTACTTGAATACTGAAGAACTAGAGCAAACTGATATTAACCATTTCTCTTACTCATATATAAGTACAGACACAGGCTTTGAGTTATCTGAATGGGCAAGTCTCGATGTACTGTTCAGGTTTCTCCAATCACAAATGCTTTCTATTGCATGCTTCTATTAAGAAATTATATATTGTATTTAGATGAATGTTCATTCACTATATCTGTCTTGCACCCACTTCTAGATAGCATATCTTTGTACAACTGTCCCTTTTAAATCAGCAGTGCAACAATAATATATATTTTTTCCAAAATAGCTCTTTTCAGCTATATTTAATAAAAATATTAGCATGCCTGTCAAGTTTACTTTTCTTGGTACCTTCCTACTAGTCTGTGACCATAAATCATTTTATTTTCTTGATCCTAACCTGTGCCAGGTCTATACTGCTATGTTTAAGCCAAATGTGGCAGCCATCGTTTTCTTGAGTAAAAACTAAATTAAAACATTTATAAAATGCTCAGATTTTAGTGGAACTAAAAAATGGTACCATCAAATAAACTGGAAGATGCCTGGGATATTTTATAGTGAAAAAATGTAGGATCAAATTGTTTGCCAATATTTCATTGCACTGCTGCTTTAAGCTGACTGTTTTTACATTTGCTGTGCTTGTGCACCAACGTTTTGTGACAAGTACACAGGGATTTCTGTGGTGTGTCCCCGCCAAGTCCATTGCAGTTGAAATTGCAAGGGGCTCAGCAGTGTAGACCAATCACCAGGTAATGTGGTCTGACACCACTCACTGCTTGCTGAGCAGAAACGTCATGTACTTCAAAGAACCAAAGCTGCTCCAATCAGAGAGGGCTTCGGTCTTTTGATTTGTATGAAGCCGGTCAGCAAACAGTTGATCAGCTATCAACACCAGCAGCCTGTCTATCTCTAATGCACATGCCTAGTTTTTCTCTGCTCTCTGCAAGAAACAACCTAACAATTTTGATGGCACATGCCTCCACAGTTCCCATCCTCACCACCAAACAGCTGTGTCAATCTTCTTGCCAGACCTTAAACCCCTACATGTCATAAAAATCCCAGCACCCTCTTCCAGAAGCCATAGTCACTACACTTCAATACCTTTTGGCATCTAACAAGTAATTTTCAGTACCCATGGGTCAGTACTCATGCTTTCTAGGCCTTCCCAGTATCATTCCTTCCTGTCACTGGAGTTAGGGGACATGCAACTGGGTTGAGGGGGGAAGGGAGAATCAGGAGCATGTTGCCTTGACAACTCTAAAAATGAAGACCAGAAAAGAAGGAGTGGAATGGTGCTGTGGGCTGCAAGGGATTAAGTCAGTCAGTATGAGCTAACAATTGCAATCATTGTTACTGCTGGGGGTCTCGTATGTGATTGATAAGGGAATGAGCATCCCTATCAAGGTCTGCAGCAAGCATTACTGTCGGGGTCCCAGGGCAACTGTGGTGGTCAGTGCAGTAAATGGCAGTGTTGGTGGTTCCAGGTGCTACATAAAAAATAGGTAGTGGTACAAAGGCCATGCTCCTTTCACCTTGTCACCTTGTCTAAAGGCCTCAAGACCCCCTAGTATCGGTACGATACCTCCAATCACCACTCTACTAGGTGAGCCAATAGAATACATGGGCAGATTCAAGAATCTGGGTGTCTGGATTAACTAAAAGCTGTCCTTTCATGAGCACATTGAGGAACTGACTAAAAAACATAAACAGCATCTCTGCATTTTCTTTTGTCTCAGACACATACTCACCACAGCAGCCAAAACCAGACTTGTTCAAGCAACCTTTCTCCCACTACTGGACTATGCAGACATACTTTATGGACAATCAACTTGTTCATTTCTCTCTAAACTTAGTACTCTTTACCATAGGGCAGTAAGATTTTTAGCTGGAGCTCCCTTCTCCATTCATCACTGCTCTTTATATGCCCTGGTAGGCTGGTCATAGCTGAAACTCAGACATCAAAAAAACGCTGCCATTTGGCTATACCGTGCTATAACTAAAAATCTCCCTCAATATATTTTGGACTGTCTTCCTGTCCACACTATGGAAAACTATTCTTTGAGGAGTCTCTTGTACATCTCCTTGTACTCCCCAAAGTTAGAACTCAATTCAGTAGATCTTCTGTCAGCTACTCACTCCCCTCTCTCTGGAACAAGCTGCAAAAACCTTGAAGATAGCCCACCATGTGAAACTCACAACCTTTAAGACACTTTTTGACCAAGCATTGCCCGAATCCTGTAATTGCACTTCCTAACCCATGGCCTGTATGGCTCTTTTTTCTCCTCCTGATTTGCCTCAATTTCCCACTGCTTACCTCCTTGCTTTCTCCTTGGGTATACCCCTACTACCATCCTTGGTGTGCACTCTTTCCCGGGCTATTTCACCCATACTGCATCATATTGTTCCTTACTATATAATTGGCCATCTCTGCACTTCTAGAGCTGTTTTTCCCTGTACATATATGCCCTGACCCTGCATTGCCTATGGACTATTAACTCCATTTTGCACTTTTATACCGCTGTATTTTTATGTATTATAATGCACTGTGTTGAATTCAGTCCTTCAGTTACTGTTTATTGGAATGATCTTAGTTTGTGAAATTGCTTTTTTTTTTACCATTCAATAAACTTTATTAAACCGGATCGAGATCAGATTCATACCACAAACAAAATACATGCCGGTATATGCCACTCAGACCCAGTACCGGTGTCTGTGCTGGTATATAACCATGCCTAGGCCCAATTTTAAGTACTGACCCCCCCAGCTTGCTCCTCACAAGCCTAATTGTTCTCTCTCTCTCTTATCTCCCTGTCTTATCAACACTAGGCCCATCCATGCCCTTATCCTTCCTTTCCCAACCTCGGATAGGAGCTCACTATCCCTGGGTTGTGACATCCTACCATGCCATGTACTTTATAGCATTGAATCCTGTGGCTCACACATACTCCTTTTCTCAATCCACCTTCTCTACACCCATTTTACCAACTCCTGTCTGTGCACCGTGCCCTCCTAGCCTTTCTCCCCCTACCTCTCTCCCTCCCCCTCCACTTTTGCCACTACCTGGTGTATATTTTTTTTTCCTTCCGTTACTTCTTCCTGCAACCTTAGATAACCTGCTTTATCTTCCTATAGACACTTCTATGTATGTAAATATCCTGTAAGCTGTACAATATCTGTATAATTCTATGTACATATGAACTTCTTTTTTCTTCCTCTCTGTAAACAGTATTATCTGTATTGCCTTGTAAATACCTGTGTTGACCTGTATATGCAATTGTTCATGCTCCACCCAGGTCCATCTTGCAAATGAGCTTCTGCCCAACGATGAACGCCTGGTTAAATAAAGACTTGATTGTTTGATTGATTGATATGCAGTTTACATAGCAATAAACCAGCACAGAAATAGAGAAAGGTATATCACAGAATAAAGTCCACTCAATCAAGTTACAATTTCAATAAAATTACCACCCACCCAACTACCCTCCCCACATCCCCACCCGTCTCTTTAATAACAAAATTGTATGATGACATTAGGTATGACATAACAGCAAGAAAAGACCCAATACCACATACTTGGGCAATAATTAAGATTGATGGTATGGCAACAATTATAACAATCTTTAAGTGGAAGACCCTAGATGTACACCAGCAAACATCTCCCTACTGTCACCCTGAATTCAGTGTAAGCAAAGTATAAAGAGGATCCCAGATTTGTTTGTATTTGGTATATGAATATGACATACTGGCAATAATGTGATCAACTTGAAGTGCAAACAGGATTTCTTGGAGCCATTCCTGATCAGTGGAAATAGCTTGATCACACCAGTGTTGCAGGATAACATTTTTGGCATAGGCTGTTATTAGAGCTATGTGTGGTTTCTGATTACCCAGTAAAGTTCGGGAAAAATTACCAGTAATACAAATTTCCAGTGTGAATGCCTGGTTGAGGCCCAAAAAAGGAGTGAAACTGCTTTTTTATTGTATCCATGTATTGTATTATGTATCCCTGTCCAGGTCCATCTTGGAAATTAGTTTACCACAATGATGCTTCACCTAGTTAAATGAAGATTGATTGATTGATTGACTGTCTGCGGGGGCCCCAGGTGTGACAGTCAGTTCTATAGGTGGTAATGTCTAGATGTGATGGCTAATGTGGCTGGTGGTACTAGTGGGGGTTCCTCCAATGTGAACTTGACTGCAGCACATGATACTGTCAGGGTTTTTCTTAAAGATCATGTGCAAAGCTGTTTTATTCTCTATGCTCTGTCTCTGTAAAAAAACAATTCGTTTTAACATTTGTGATGTGAAAAATTGGTTTCTTTACCTTTTTCAATAACATTGTTTCTTGTTTGTCAGTTTGATTTTTATGGAGGTCCTGACCTCTTGCTTAAACAATCAGCAGCACTGCATGGAGAGATGCCAGAACTTTGACATCATTCTGGAGTAGCGGGAAATTCAAGCTCTAACTTTACTTATATAGTGCATCCCACATTGTCACAGCCTGTTGATTTGTTCAACATTACTTAAGTGTTACTTTAAATTTGCAATGTCTTCTGACAAGGAGGTTGACCTCTCCTGTGTTTCAACTTCAAAACAACAGCCCCCTAAATGTTTGAATGTCTTACAAGCTCCTCACAAACTGCAGAGGCTGACCATTCATCTGACAGCAACGATAGTTCTGATGACAATATATTAGTCCACGATACCAATGTGAATGAATAGTAAATTCATTATGTAATGTATTTGCAATGAACTTGAGTATGATATGTGGTCATGTGCATGTTGTAAAGATGGATATTGCTTACAGAATGGTACCATACAGCAAACTGGCATTGCCTGTTTCTGATCCTGACACCAAGTCAATCCTGGCATATTAAATAGTTGACAATAACTTAGAATACGTTCAAGTGCAGAAATCGTGCTGTCAGTTTAGCGGTGAATTTGCAGTGTGACAATGCATGTACTCACATGATTGTAGTAGTAGAGATTGTTGGTTTGGCTCGCTTTATTAGACTGTCATATTGGATTTCTTTTTCCATTTGCAGCTGTCATTGTATTGTTCATCATTTTTAGTTGTCAGCAACTTTTGGTAATACTATGAGAAGTTTATTTGCCTGCATATTAAAGTAGTCATTTGTTTCTGTTCTGTATTTTTGAGTTGTGATGGTGTGACATAATATTTTATACTTGGGCATGATCAGAACTAGGCACAAATGAATGGTGACAGTGACTTCAATATAAACTTTTTTTAATTTGTCTGAGTATCAGACACATACAAACAGCAGGCTAAGAATGGCATATCTGTTTGGGTAAACATTTAGTTACTGGCAAGTTGCTTCCAAGCATCCCTTTTAAACTGAAACCTGAACTGATTTGAAACATGTGTAGTGATTGACATCAGGATTTTACTATGCTGTTGCTATAGTACAGATGTAAAGTCATTATAGGAGCACATCTGTTCACTGCAACTTGCACAATTAATTTTGACAGTGACTGGATGATTCTGAGGAAGGAAAACATTTGTATTACATAATATTAGGTTATCTTGGCATCATTTCATTCACCACACATTACTTCACTTATTTAGACAGTGATTGCTTTTGCTATCATTATGGGAATTGCAAATCAACATGCCATCGATAAGTTGGGACTTAGCACTAACAGTCAATTGCTGTAATGGGCATGAAATAACCAAAAAAGGTATAATTATGTATTGGTACAAATCTAATGAAGCTCACCTGGACATACTGCCACATGCCAATATCCAGACTCACATTAAGCCAACTGTTAGTAATGAAAATGCTACCAGCAGTGGAAAACAAAAACTGTCCAGAGCCAGTACAGCTGCAGCTGATGGGGCAGATGGAATATGGAACTAAGGGCCATATTAGACATGGTGGAGTCTGCTGCTGTGCCCAGTATGGCCTCTGGAGTTATCTTCATATGTGCGGGAAGTTGTGCATGTGCAGCAAGCACTAGCGGCAATATTGGACATGCCGGACAGTGCCAAGTTCCTGCCACTGAACACAATAGTGTGGTGGACATGAGTCCACCTCCACTTTCAGAACTTCAAAGAAAAAGGAGTGGACAGTTTCTGGTCAGCTCCTTTTTCTCAATGATCCCAGAAGCAAGAGAAAAGAAAATCAAAATACTGTAAAGCAGTGTCCTTTTTTAAACACTTTACACCTTCTTTATAAATAAATTTAAACAGTTCCCCAAGAGTGGGAACCACACTGCAAAATTACCTTCCCCAGTTCCTGGGAACCAATGTGGTAATAGAAGTTACAAATATATACAAACAGACACCCTAAGTAATGCAGAGTCATTGGAATCTAACTAGAAGTTATACTTTTTGAGAAATAATCAAAATATTAAACTGTAATCAGTCAAAGAGAAGACTTCTGGGTGACTGCTTTCTTCAGGCAGAGAAATATATCTGCCATTAGACTGCAGGGTGAGCATTACCACACAGCAGAGTTTTAAATTTCATTCTACTATTCTCTAAATAGCATAACATTCTAAGCTCCAGGGCAGCTCATTCCAGGTGTATGATTACAGCTGGTAAGCATAAATGAGGGCTTCCTGGGGTCTGAACACCCATTATTTCCTGTTCTTTTTTCACTCTTGTACTATTGTGTTTTCCCTAGTTTGCTCCCTTTCTCCTAGTTTTTCCAAATGTTCCCCTAGTTGTTCCTAGTTGTCCTATTTCCCCTAGTGTTTTTCAATTATTTTTCACCATTTTTCCTATTCTTTGTTCCCTGGATTTTCCTGTTTTTCTTTCACTAGTTTCTCCCCTGGTTCTGCCTGTCCTTTTGCCCTAAGGGTAGGATCACTGCGGCTGCACCCTTCCTCTAGCAGGGAAGGTATGCAAGTGGCTGCTGCTTTTGCAGCCATCTTCAATGCTGTTCCAGGATCAATACACTTTGAGGGTGGCGCATGAATGTCAAACAACCAACACTCCTCCCAGGAGCTGGGTGCCTCCCCAAGCCAGTTCCGCTGTGGGATTCCAGTGCTGGCCTACAAACCCTGCTCTCTCCAGTGGTACACCTCACAATTTTAAATTTGCTTACAAGCACTGTCATTTCAAATCTGTGTCCCAATACCTCCCCTCAGGCCAATAATATGTGCCCTGCCATAGTCTTCTACCCAGCAGTATCCCTCAGCAGTAGCTACAAAGCTACAAATTGCTCATGTGCTGACTGGTATGAACAACAAACTGCACTGACTGTCATGTAAAGTGCATCTCCGGCTATGTTGCCTTGTCTTTGCAGTGTTACTTGGTCAATGCTATAACAAAATCATTGGACTGGGTGAAGAACCAGATCAGCACTATGGGCAGTGGCCTGTCATGGCAGTGCTGAAGGGCCCCTTACTGGGTGAAAAGCAGGATCAGTGGCAATGCTATCAGCAAGGCACCACTGAGGTATCCAGCACAAACGTTGTTTGTAACAAACTGAATGGATGAGTCAGTGTTCCACATTCCTAATTTTAGTGCAGTGGGACACAGCCCTATATTTTTTGCCACTACCCTATAAATATATATATATTTTTTTTAAGTAAGTAAATCTTTATTTCTACAGTGCCCAATCCTAGAGACTCTAGGTGCTTTACAGAGAGGTGTAAGAAATGTGAAAATATTTCATACGAAAATATGTACAGCTGCATTATATTTGATACCATTTGTAGCCATGAGCAATAATTTGTTTTTATAAAAACCTCTAAATTGCCTTTTACCATCATCCTTTACTACTACCCTTGTTATAACACTAGTACTCTAAACCTTACTTAAAACTACTCATGTACAAGTACAGTGTATGTAGGAGGCACAAGGAATAATACACCTTTGACCCCAATCACCACAGCCACTGCCCTATATCTGTAGGCTATGGGGAACCCTAGATTAGCCATATAACATTTACAAGAAAAAATAGTCAAATTGTGAGATCCAAGCCTTGTGCCTCACAACTCACCCAAGTTACTCAGTTATTACAATACTGCTGTGCACCCAACCATGAATTATTCCTTACATAAGTCGCAGTTGGCTATCAATGTTTCTGTATATTACTATTGGTAGCCCTTTGTAATACACATTTTGAAAGTGTTTTTAATTGCTGTAGTACTCTGGGTTTGCATAATAACAGGCAGTGTATTACAGCTTTTTCTTCCAAACAACCCTTCTGATCCTCATAAGTCATATATACCAGTCAGGTCTGCTGCCTGCCAATTTTTTAACTCTGTCCTCCTCCTTGCTGCACGTTGCAGGCCTGACTTTTAGCTTGAGTGGGTATTCCCGTTCATGCCACAGGTGTGATCTATGACAACATCAGTTCATGAATCCCCTTTTCACTTACATACACTCCATATTAAACAATCAGCAGTGCATCAACACTACTGGCTCTCTGCATTAATCATATGTTGCACGACTCTTCCCTTTCAAAACTAGGCAACAGATATATTTATTTAATACTAGTAATAGCAAATATCAAACAAAATATGGGGAGCCTTATGGTGAGTCCCTTCTTTCCTAATTTTCATGACTAGCCTCAACCAACAATTATTAAAAAAGCAAGACAGCCCTCATCTCACATTTTCAGAGACAACACACTATACAGGTGCACGACTGTTGAGACTCAACAATTTTTGAACAATTCTGATTATTCTGAAAGTGGTTAGACACCCACAGTTACTTCCTGCCATTAAATGGGTACCATATTGATTAATCATCGTGCAGCACATTTACAGGCAAATGCTTTTTTTTACTTTGATTCATTCACAAGTCACCTTGCCTGATATCACCACCAATTAACTAGATTATTAGTACCACTATTCCACTTGTGGCTTAGAAAACACTGTTTCAAGACTGTAGAGGCAATTCACATTACTCACTTCTTACACTGTTCTGTTCTGAGTCTGTCAAGACTCAGGACTTGTGTCAATAGTCAGATGTGCAGCTGAGATGTTCACACTCTTAACACGGAAAATGCATAGCACTATTCCCCCATGGGGAGTAGCTAGGCCATGCTGGATGCAAACCTTTTGACCAAATATTCCAGGTCATGGATAACAACTTAACCTACAGAGCACATGCTGGTCCTTCAGCTGTCAGTGTTTTGAAAGCCTGGCCAATTAACTATTTCCAAAGCAGCAATATAATGTAATTCAAGTTAGTTGTTCCTGTAATGGATGCAGCCACCCCACTGCAGTTCACCCAACAGGTATATGTAAAATAGAGTGACTTATCTGAGTGCCAGGGTGCAATGGGGAAGTTCTGGGGAGATGTCCACTACACCTGTAGAAAAAAAGAGAAGATAGGTCAGCTGCAGAGAAAACAGAAGCAGAGCAGAAACAGTGGAAGGGAAATGTGTTTGGGGGAGCACAGCTAAACCACCCCTGAGCTAATTGGTGGCCGAGTGACCAGTATTTTATGTAATAGCCCAGGTGGGCTAGTGAAACCTCCTGGGGGCTAATAACCCTTTTTAAAAAAATAAGAGAAACACTGGTGGTCCTGTGGGCTAGGGAAATGCCATGGGGGTGCAATGTAAAGAGGCCCTGTTGGTCTAGTGGGCTAACTCCTTGGTGGGTGAGACCAGCATTTTTTAAATAAATTAATACCATTCCCTGGTGTCTGGGGGGGGGGGCCTTCTTGCGCCCTGGTATTGAGAGAGCTTATTGGTTGCAGTGGCACTAGGAGGACAAGCTGGCGGGCTAGTGAAGGCTCCTGGAGGCTAGTAATCCTTTTGAAAAAAACAGGAGTGGCACTAGTGGTCCTGGGGGATAGGGAAATAACTGCTTAATACTCATTTGTCTGTCATAAATTTGCTGACAGACTTAACTTTCTTTACTCTCAAACTGGTTAACAATATGTTCTCTGTCCTAGCATCAAATGCCAAAACTTCCACTTTGGAAGCGATAGCTGCCAAAGTAAGTTCTTAAAAAAGGGAAAACCAAAGAAACATTTGAATCTGGCACCATCAGCTGTTGACCAGCTAAAGGTCAACCAAAATGAAGTCAGCGCAATATGGCAAATGGACAGGTATGTCAGGGTGCTAAATGACTGGATCATTGAAAAATGAAAGAACTGCTCAATAGAAGTCATTACACTCGATATACTAAACAAGCTCTAAGAGAGTTTTACAGCACAAAGGGTACCTTGGAGAGAAAACCCTACATTATATCAAGCTCCATAAGGCTCCGTGCTGGATGGCTCATCACTCCCAGCCCACATGCAGCTCAGGCTGCGGCTTACTCCACATGGGTGGAAGAGGAGAAGCAAAATGAAGTCAGCAGGAGGTGGAGGAGGCATTAATGGAAGCACCTCATCCATCTTCCTGATTTGCTGCTCCGACGGCAAGGTAGTATGCCCTTAGGGGCTTAGTGGCTGAAGGGACTCAAGAACAGTAAAGGTGCTGCTGTTTTAGAGAAGCCGCTACTGTGGTAAATGTGAAGCAGGGACAGAGACTGTGCAGGATGGCAGGAGCCACCAGTGTGCAAGCCACTCCCACAGCAATGCAAAAACCAGTGGGGTTAGCGAGAGGAGGCAGCAGCAGCGTGACGGATGCCGCACATCAGAAGCCACACAGCAGCTTCTGGCAATGACCATGAGCCACCAAATTTAATTTATTAAAGTATGCAGAGTGCTGGCAATGATGGAGTGCTCCCTGAGGGATGAAACAGATGAGCCACACTGCGGCTACTATGCAAGTCCTGAGGGACTGTAAATGTGAACGGGGTGGACAGAGAGAGAGCATTTGGGCTAGGAAAGCCAACACAGCACAGTGGCCAGCAACAGATGCCTGAAGGGGCAAAATTCATGAAATAGAATAAAATAATGTTCTGCCTGGGGGAAGAAATATTCAGGCAAGTGTCCATTATTGCTGCTACAGTGATCTGTGTAAGCATGGGAACTTGCACATGCACATTTGCATAGTAAGCACCAGTGGCCATATTGGACACATTGGACAGTGCCGTGTTCCAGCCACTGAACAAAGTAGTGCGGTGGATGTGCGTTCACCTCCACTACCAGAAGTTCAAAGAAAAGAGAGCAGACGATATCCGGTCAGCTCCTTTTTTCTCTGATCCCAAAATGGCTGCAGAGCTCTGCCCGCTGCAACTGTAAAAATGTAATACAGTCTCATTTACACTATGCCAACCCTTGACTGATTCACTGTCAGCCTGCCACTCTTGCAAAAGGAATTGCTTCTCTACCTTCTCAGCCATCCTCCCTTGCTGCTGACATTCCCTTTGTGTTTCCATTCTGTGCCTCTTGAAGTTATAGGCATTTTTGAACTCAGTGATGTATGCTGCCATGTGGTATGGATTGCACCTTAAGATCAAACTCTTTTTCTCTGGTGCCCTGCTATCACCCATCCCGTATCATAAATGTAAGAGTATATAGAAGCTCTGATCTTTTGCTTGCTGGTCCCTGTCTTCTGCTTGAGCTAAGTACTGTCACAGAGGCCTGTACTTAGGCCATAGAGAATTGCAGACCTGGAAAACATCTGATCAGTGATTTTAAAAGCTCAAAAGATATACTGCAAGCTACTGAATCTCCCACTGCTGCCTACAACTCAGTCTGATGTCAGCTGCAGGGGATTCTTGAATTTGTAGTAACAGAAGACATTAGCCTAAAACTAAGAAAAATTGTTCTGCTACAATCTACTATACTACAGTAAACAGTAAATAAACCCTTGACTGTGGGGGGCCTTTCTGCTGACTGTTCCCTTTAATAGAGTACCCTCCATAATAGTGGCTCCTACTAGAATGGCACAAGTTACTGTGGGAAGCCAAGTGTGAGTTTTATTTTAAATGTTATTTTGTTTCTGTTTAGATTTAAGTAGAATTTGTCAACTTGTTTGGATCATGGCATTTACACTGTTTAAGAGTTGCATAAAAAAAATTGTGTCATTATTCTAGCATACTCGTACCATAATTGTATTTAAAATAATAGCAGCATACATAATGACTCCATGATCAGATAATCTGGATCACCAAATAAGACGTAAACTGAATTTAACATTATTAAATACCTGTAACAGTCATTCACAAATATGTGAATTAATTACTTTATTCACATATTTGGGGCTATTAAAGTATGCACTGCAAGCCCATTGGTCCACAATATGGACCGATGGACTTACAGCTGATACTGTAAGCTGTCACTCAGAGGGCAGCCTTGGAGGTATGCAGGTGGGTTTGCTGCTGCCCACCGACGATGGCGGGAACTGGGTGGGTAGGAGGTCCTGTGTGTGGTGGGGGGGTGCCACTGGACCTCCAGGGGATTGTTTACATTGCTTTTACAGGTGTTTGGGGATATGAGCAGGGTGGGGGTTACCACTAGACTACCAGGGAACAATTACAATGTTATTTTATTGGGATCACAGGTACGGGAGGGGTGGGGGTTCCACTAGACTACCAGGGAATTCTGAAACATTACTTTTTAAGCAATCAGAGCTATGGGAGGGGTGGGGATTACCACTAGACAACCAGGGAATAATTACAGTTTTATTTTATCGGGATCACAGCAATGGGGGTGGAGGGTTCCACTAGACTACCAAGGAATTCTGAAACAATACTTTTTTGGCAATTGGAGCTACAGAAGGGGTGGGGATTACTACAAGACTACCAGGGAAAATTTAAAATGTTATTTTACAGGGATCAGAGGTACTGGTGGGATGGAGGGACCACTAGACTACCAGGGAAGTTTAATACATGTATTTCTCAGCAATCAAGTTACGGTGAGGGAAGGGGTTCCACTAGACCCCCTCTGGCAGCACCACATGCTGTGCAAGGTGCCATCTGCATTTCACTGGCCAGCCCTGCACAACTCATGCAAATGGGGCCATAATAATAATAATAATAATAATTTGATTTATTAGGCACCTTTCTATTTTCAAGGAGCCATACAATTTAAAACAGTTAAAGCAACCATTATAAAACCTAGTAATACTTATTACAGTCAAAAAGTTGAATCAAATAAACAGTTCAAGTATCCAAGAAGGCTTTTTGCCACAGAAAAGTTTTCAGCCCATTTTTAAATTCTCCCATAGAAGTGCACTACCATAACTGATGGGGTAGAGAGTTACAAAGGGTGGGAGCAGCATATGAAAAAGCTGTAGCACCGGAAGATTTCAGATTCACCCTTGGAATCTCTAGCAACCCCTCACTGGCCAAGCAGAGCGATCGATCCATGCAGTAGGGTACCAGAAGTTCTTTCAGATAGACCAGGCCCTGACCATGTAGGGCTCTGAAAGTCAGTAAACCAACTTTAAAGGTGCTCTGCCACTGTATTAGCAGCCAGTGCAGTCAATTGCTGAGAAATACATGTATTAAACTTCTTTGGTAGTCTAGTGGTCCCCCCAACCCACCAGCAGCTCCAATCCCTGTAAAATAACATTTTAAATTGTCCCTGGTAGTCTTGTGTTAACCCCCATCCCTCCCATAGCTCCGATTGCCAAAAAAGTAATGTTTCAGAATTCCCTAATATAATGACATGCAAATGGACCCCTTTGTGTCTTGCATACATTATGGCCCCATTTGCATACTGCAAGCTGAATATCAGGACTTTGCGTAGTGTAACTCTGTTGCTCTGGTGCAATTCCCATTCCTGGTATTCAGCCCTGTCTGGGGGGAGGGATGTGCCAGCACATCATATTTGTGCTGTGTGCATTACCTGATATATTCAGAAGAGATGCACCATTGCTCATCTCTTTTAACTATATCCCTGAGTTGCACCAGTGCAACACAGTTGTGCTGCACCACCACATGCGCTATTGCTGGGTGCAATTTTGAATATTGGGGTCACTATATTTTTCCAACACCATAAAAAGGTTTTATTCAGTGCAGTTGTTACAAAAATTCTTCAATGCAACTCCAGATGAAAGTGCAATTAGATCACAGCTGCAAAAAAAAATGGCTTCGTGATCTACCAGTCCAATGCGCCAGCCGCCACTTACCCCTACCCTTCGCCATTAGGCTTCCTTAGGGTCATGGTTTCAATACCCCAAACTTACATTTATACCCCTAAGTGCATGTGCTAATACATAGGTTAATATAGTTAATTAACTAATTACAATGAAATCCCCCCTACCTACCTACTACGTGGTGGCTGTCCCATTAAATCTTAATAAATCTATTCTCAAATAAATAACGCTTACAGTAAATATAACATTCTAACCACAGTGAAAGTCATAATTCTCCTTTTCCAAATAACACATGCTCCACCCATATACTGTAGAAATAAAAGTGAACACATGGCACTTTTAGCCAAGCATGAACACATTAGCTATAGTATTAATGATAAACTGGATTTGTTCTATAGAATATGAGCACTTTTGCTTAATGCAGCTCCATAAGTATTGATAGAATTCTGGTTTAAAAGAATATATAGTCTTAGTGTCTTAAATCTGCTTGACTATAAATGATCTCCTGAATTATCCTAATTGGTACATGACTTTATGTACTTAATTGCTTTATAATTAATGGCTTCCCCTTTTTCCCATAGGGAAACTGTGGCATAATTTCCTGTTATACACAAGTGTGTTTAATGGCAAACCGTGCAAAGCTGCCCAATGCCATGCAATCGCACAAAGCCACGCTAAGTTGCACAAAGCTGCGCAAGCAGTGCAAATCACCATTAATTATAAAAAATAAAATATGGGGTGTTGTGTGTAAACTCGAAGTTTATACACACCCTTGGGGTAAGATGCTTGCACAAACCCCTCGAGCTTCGCTCTCGGGGTTTATGTAGCATCTTAACCCTCGGGTGTGTGTAAACTTCTCATTACACACACCACCCCATACATTATTCTCTATATATCAATAATAATAACTGGGGACTGTTTTTTCCCATGGGGCAGTGGGTTATAATTTCCCATTATATCCTGTGGGTTATAACAGGTCTGGGCATGTGCAAAAGGTGCAGTTCTGGTCCTCCTCACCAGACAGCACTTTGTAGTTCACCGCCAGTTGGAATCTGCAGTACGTTAGTTAAAAATGTAAACAAAATGATGAGAACACCCGCTATACAAACTGGCTACATTATGAGAGGTTTTATGATGGCAATATTTTTAAAAGGAGCTGCAGACTGTGTGAAAGCTGATGAACTGTACAACGCCATGGGGATGTGTTTATTTTATATAAGTGCTGAGGCAAAAAAGCAGTCCCCAGCAATTATATAAAATAAAAGCTGGGGAGGTCTGCAAAACTCGAATGTTAGACACCCCCTCAATGTGGGATGCCAGTATAAACCCCTCGAGCTTCGTTCTTGGGGTTTATGTGGCATCCCACACCTTGGGGGTGTCTAACATTCTCATTATAACCACCTCCCCAGCTATTATTGTATATTTTATAAACTGCTGTATTCGTAGTTAGTGACTGTTAATTTATACATTATTAATATGCATGTCTTTTGATGGTTGTAATTTTAAAGTTAATAAAAGATTTATGATGGTAAAATAAGAAATAAGAGCATACTTGTACAAAAGATCTATATAAAATCATATAGCTAGTGTTCATATTAAATGAGAAATCCTTTTACCTATACTTAATATTTCTGCATTTTCTCCACAAATAGTGGTGAAACATTTTAACTTCAGATTATTCTGGAATTTCTAATTCTCACATAATATGACAACACTATACACATTTTTAAAGTCTAACAGCACACATTAATTTCTTTCGGATGTACAAATCTTGATTGTCAGGGGGTCTTCAGACTTTTGATCTTTCTGACTTATGTGGAAAAAAAGATGGTCAACCATGGGATAAACCCCATAGGTACAGCTGAGTGAATCACAAAGCACAACTGTACAGTATAATGCACAGAATAGCTGCTGGGGCTAAAAGACAAATATTTAGAACATCAACATACATACCCAGTCAAAAGATCAATTAGTCCAGCTCTGTTTTATTTTATCCAGCAGTCTTTTGGCAGTCTTGTAGTTATTAATCAAAACACTCAAAAAATTAAGATAAAATATTACTAAGGTAAACATTTCTAAAGAATGTTAAAAAATCATGAATGAATTATAGTCAGAAACAATATTATACTCTTGTTTTCTGACATTAATTTTACTGTAGGTAAGGTTTTAAATGCAAGATGTCTTTCAGATCTCTCGGTCTGAGGCTTTTCAGTCTCCTTATACTTTGTTGCCTTTTCTTGTGGGCACATTCCAAACCTATAAACTTGAAAACTACAGGACCTGCACTATGTTTATTCTTAAAATGAACTTCCACAGGACTGCTTGGATTTATATTCACAATACTGTGAATGTGCTCTTGGGTTCTTTTCTTTACTGGGTATTTCACCATGTCTACATAGAGCATATTGCAGGAGCACACCAAACAATACACTACATAGGACATACTGCAAGTGATGCATTCTTTGATCTTATACGTCTGTGAGAGGCACAAAAATGTTTGGTTGTTCTTGAGGGAGGGGTGGATCCCTATTTCCACTGCTGCACTTTGGAACGCTATTCCTGTTTGGATTTTAATACTTCAGCATTAAAGAAATTAACTTTTTCCATAATGGATTGTCTTTTGCTTGTCCGTGGTGACTAGGACGCCGAGCTGTCTACTCCTTGTTCTATGTCTGGAACTTATTGAATGGGCACACTCTGAACCTTCTTGACCATACTGACAGATATTAAATTTTTACATCTTCTGAAACCCTGTGGGGGAGGGGGTAATCAGGTTGCACCTGCCACATTTTTTGAACTGTAATTAGTGTGCACCAGCTTGTTTTTTTATATTTTGTGCACATCTGAATGAAACTCTTGGTTTGGTTCCAGTTTCATTAACCAGATTTACATCATTCGTAAATGCAGACCAATATTTATGCACAATGTTACCAGTCTTTCCTGCAGTTTGGTTGTACTGAATACTGAATGTTACTGGTTCCTGAGTTTTTGGCTTACAACCCATTGGGCCAATAAATCACTCCTTTCTCTCTGCATAACCTTGTTTCTGACCTCATGAAGTAGATTTAAATCACATTCCCTTTCCAAAAAATCACTAATCATCTTTTCTACTTCTACATTAAAGTCCATCAAGGTACTGCAATTTCTTTTCAGTCAAAGCATTTGACTGAAGGAAATATATTTTTTTAGCTTTAGTGGATGGGCACTCATGTAATGTAGATAGGTGTTACACAAAGTTTTCTTTTTGAAGTTTTTAGTTACAAACTGTTCACCTCCCCTCCCATCCAGGGTCACATCCAAGTATAACATTTCTTTCTTATCTGCCTGATAAGTAATTTGTAATCCCAGTCAATTTGAATTTAGCCAATCAATAAATTCTGGAATCCTTTCTTTGCTATTTCCCCATATGCAGATGACATCATCATCAATAAATCAATACCATGTAATGACGTCATCCATGTATGTGAAGGTGTATGAGTAGATGCATTCAGTTTCTCACGAGCCCAAAGTAAAATTTGCATATGATGGGGCCATACAGGTTCCCATTGCTGTGCTCAACACCTGAACATAGAAATCAGTATTGAATTAAAATACATTGGGGATATTAGGATGAATCCAGGCCTAACTAAGTTTGAATATATTAATGCTCTTTTTACTTTAATGCCTGAAGTTTGATTAATAAAATATGATGAGTTTTGCATATGACACAGAATGCAGACCCTGATACTAATGGTTTATGTGAGCCTTGACTGAGTAAAGACATCAAAGATAGTGAAACTGGGCTGGAAAACAACAACATTTTCTTTCTGAATCAGAAGAGGGAAGATGGAGAAATAGTGTTACACATTAGTATTATGACTGGAATAGCCTTTATTCTAAAGGCAACTAAATTTACAGGCATTGTTTGTACAGTATATTAGTTAGAATGCAGCAGCATCACCTGTACAAGCGGATATTAACAGTACTTCCCATAAAGTATCAAGCTCACAGAATTTATATCTCTGTGAGCTTCCTGGAGAATTATTTGGAGAAGCGGGAATGATGTCTTAATGCAAAGCTGGTCAGGAATTATATGTAAAAGGCTATACAAGGCATTGCTGCTCCCATGGCAATGCAAAAGCTGGGGGAGGTGTTAATGAGAGGAGGCAGCAGCAGAATGACATGTGCCGGATATTGGAAGCTCTATCACAGCTTCTGGCAATGACCGGTGAGCCACATGATTTAATTTGTTAAAGCCTGCAGAGTGCAAAAAATGATGGCATGCTCCCTGAGGGGAGAAACAGATGAGCCTCACCGCTGCTACTATGCAAGCCCCGAGGGGCTGTAAATGTGAATGGGGGGGGGACAGGGAGACAGAGCTTTTGGGTTAGGAGAGCCCACACAGTACAGTGGTCAGCAGTAGATGCCCAAAGGGGCATAAATCATTAAATAGAATAAGGTTCTACCTGGGAGAATAAGCAGTCAGACAATTGTCCATTATGGCCACTGGAGTTATCTGCACATGCGTAGGAACTCATGCATGCACAATAAGCACCACAAAGTAGTGCAGTGGATGTGTGTCTTCCTTCACTACCGGAAGTCCAAAGAAAAAGGATCAGACAATATTCAGTCAGCTCCTTTCAGAGATCCCAAAACAGCTGCTGTGATCCACCTACTGCAGCCATAAAAAGAAACATTTGGTTAGAAACCAATTAACAGCTACATAGTAAACGAAGATTCAGTTATAAAGTAATGTATTATGCTGACAGTCAGACAGTTTTTAACTATATCTATCTGATTATGTTTTTAATTACCTGACATTTTGTTTTATTATGCAAGCCACCATGATCAAGATTCAGACATGTTACCCTCATCTATTGTATCAATCAAAATACCACCAAAGTCAATGTTGATACATACTCAATACCTTGTTACAGTTTTATAAAACTAGTGCCAAGAACCGGAAGGCACAAACAAGATTTTCACCAATGATTTTATGTATATACTTTCAACACTTTCAGTCTCTTTTACATGAAAATCCTCATCAGAATCAGTAGTCTGAAATCTGCATGCAGATGCAATGCAACATACTTTACACCAAAAAAAATTTGATAGTAACAAGCATAGAGTTACAGATATTTATGATATGAGTGCACGCTCGAATATTTGATAAGAAAGGTTGCCAATCACATCTTTCAGAAATCCATAACTGCTTGTTACCATCAGTGCTGTGGTTTAGAGCACTGAGCTGCAAACCTGGAGACATGGGCTTGAATTCCACAGCCCCCTCTTGCACACTGTGTGACCTTGAGCAAGTCACTTAACTTCCTTGTGCTCCCAGCTCACACCTGGAAACAAGCTTCAGCTTAGTGTGATTTTCCTGGTTAAACAATTTCCCCTCCTCCAACCTTGTTACCTTCAGGAACACTTCATAAATATGACAGCAGCATAACAAGCAAAATATAGATTGTGCAGCTTGTCTATTCACTTCCATGCTAGCAGCTCACAGTGTATTACTATCACTTTCTGTTTCAGTTAATACAGATAATACACCACTGCCCACTGCTTCCTTTTTAGGGCTGCAGTGGGTGTGGCCCTGCAAACCTCTTGCTATGAGATAAGGATTCAGCGCATTCCTTCTGACTGAAGAACATGTTGGACTTGCACCAGAGCCACCTCCACATCTGTGGAACATGTCACTCATTGTCTCAGTTGGAAGTAACACTGCACTATTTGTTCTGTGTTGGCAGTCACAGTGGAATGCAACACACTCTGCCATCTCCAAGATGGCTGCCAAATTGTATTATGCATGCGCAACTACTATCATATGTGAAGTACAATGTGGTGGCCATCTTGGTTATGGCATACTGTGCTGTGTTCCGCCATGACCAATGATTTCTTTTTCTTCAAAATTATACATATCCCCACCACTCAACCCTCCTTCTCAGCAACCAACACCCCACCCCATACAGAAACATAATAGTGACACTGGGGGTGCCCAATCCCCCAGTGTCCTGATCAAAAATCCTTACTGACTCCCCATCCACCACCACGCATGCATGGATATTTGTGATTTTTTTATATATTTAGAGTTCCCCTCACCCAACCCTCCCTCTCAGCACCCACCACCCCACGCCCCCCACAGAAACATAATAGTGACACTAGGGGGTGCACAATCCCCCAGTCTCCCAATCACAAATCCTTACTGACCCCCTTCCAGTAACGTGCATGCGTGGTTCTTTGTGATTATTTTTAATATATTTATAGTCCCCCCACCTGACCCTCCTACTCAGCACACACTACCCCACTTCATCCCAAGAAATGTAATAGTGGCACCGGGGGTGCCCAATCCCCCAGTGTAGGAATCCTCACTTTCTCTAGTTACCTGTAAAAAAGAAAAAAAGTCCATCGATATCTTTTGTGGCCGCTGCACTCCCCCCCACTTGACCCTCCCACTCAGTACCCACCACCTCACAAGCTCCAAGCTCTGATTTACTCATCAGGGGTCCAGTGCTGTAATAATTTCTGGACTGAAGACAAGTCTTCACTCTTCAAAGCTTGACTGTGAACAGTAGAAACAAGTACGTGATTCAATGTATTTCAATAGTGTTTTGAACTTAGTGGCATAACTTGGACATTTATTCATATCTTTGGCTCACATATTCAACATGCCTTTTTTGGGAACCCTGCCTCATGAGCAATTGCACTATTGTTAGGCAATCAATCAATCAATCAATCAAAGTCTTTATTTATCTGTCCCAAAAGGTGATTTTGTGGTCCCTGCATGTCATCATCTTTCGGGCAGGAGTTCTGCGAACGCAGGCTCATAACTTTGGTAATGTTCAATATTTTGACTCTAAATTTACAACATAGCTGTATCCTTACAGCAACTCATGAATGTGATAGCTGTCATTTTTCAAATCCTGGCCAAAATGTTTTTTTCACATCCCAAAAAGGGATTTTGCAGTCGCTGTGAGAAATTTCCTTTTGAGTAAGAGTTGACAATTTTATCTGCCCTTGTTCATGAGGTGGGGTCACAGGAAGGCTATGTTGAAAGTTTGGGATAAAAATATTAAAAAACAACAAAGTTATGAGCCCACATTTAATTTTGTGAATGCAGGCTTGTAACTTTGGTAATTTTCAATATTTTTACCTCAGATTTACAACATAGCCATATCTTTACAGCACCTCATAAATGTGACAGCTGTCATCATTCATATCCTGGCCAAAATGTGTTTTTCACATCTTGAAAAGTGATTTTTCAGTCCCTGTATGAAATCCCTTTTTCAGCAGAAGTTGAAAATGTCTGTCCTTGCTCATGAGGCAGGGTCATAAGAAGGCTATGTTGAAAATTTGGTGTAAAAATATATATAAAAAACAAAGTTATGAGCCTGAGTTGAATTTTACAAATGCAGGATCATAACTTTGGTAACTTTCAATATTTTTACCCCAAATTTATAACACAGCCACATCTTTACAACACCTCATGAAAGTGACAGCTGTTACTTTTCAAATCTTCGCCAATTTTTTTTTTACATTCCGAAAGGTGATTTTGTGTGGCCCTGTATGAAATCCCCTTTCAAGCAGGAACTGAACATTTTCTCTGCCCTTGTTCATGTGGTAGGGTCATAAAAGGCTATGTTGAAAATTTAGTATAAAAATATTTAAAAAAACAACAATGTTATGAGCCTACAATGTATTTTGCAAACACAGGCTCATAACTTTGGTAATTTTCAATATTTTCACCCCATATCTCTTGGGTGCAGCCCTATCAGCTCTGGCCAGAGTGTGTTCTCTTTACATTATGTAGGTTATCATGGACCTTTACCTGTTGTGGGATACTAGCCTAGCAGGGATATCAGCTAAGGATGTGGGTGGGAAGGGTGGAGAGATCGAGAGAGAGAGCAAGAGAGAGAGAGAGAGAGAGCATATCCTGTTTATTATGTTATGGCAACAAGCGTAACAAGTGTAGGACAACAGGATCTTGTTGTTTCAGTTATGAGACCCCACATTTCTCTACAACCTCAAATTTCCCAAGTGTAGTGATCCATGGTGGTGTGATATTAGAATAGCATAGAATTTTGTGGTGAATGAAATAAGTAATACAGCAGATAATCATACAGAGATTCCCTCAAATAGTAAATTACATCACACTGCATGACTCTTCCCACCAACCACCTGAGTGGCGCAGGAGCCCATTCCAAATGACATACTAAATCTCATCTAGTTCATCTTGGATTAATTAAGCAATAACAACTGAGAAACCAGTAATTTCTGAAGAATTAATGAATGGTTGGGGAAATGTACCTCAGGCCACCTCCCTCCATTCAGTCATCAACCCAAGGAAATGATCAACTTCGAGGTTGTTATTGTGATTATAAGTCTAATCTCAATAACAACTTTCTTTCTTCCTGTTTATTTTTACCACAATTCAGCTTTTAAGTAGAGTAGCATGAGCCGTGCGTGTCACACTGCATTAGCTGGCAGTTGGATCAGTCATTTCTAAGACATTAATGACCGATCCAGTAGCCCGTCAGCAGCAGTGCTAGCTCATGAATAATTAATTAGACTTACAATATATACTGAAAATGTATGCAAGAAAGGAATGCAAGTGGAGAACACTCAGCATCAACAAATACTTGATTTATTTTCCATTACATACATCCATATGGCAAATGTTTTACACCATTTTGAATACCCACTACTTTAGCTTAATCAGTGAGAGTGAAATATGTTTGTTTTCTTCACTCTCCTGTCACTGTTAATAATTTTCTATACACATATCAAGAAGTGCTACACTCTCCACATCAAACACATATTTATTGTGTGACTGTTTGATTATTTTTGGAATATCAGCATTCATTACTTCCCAATATGATTGTTTTGGAATTTGAAGAGACAGTGCTGTAGATCAAGTAGGGTCTTCAGCAAAAACAAGACAGAAATGTGCAGACTGGGTGGACCAAGCAGCCCTTATCTACAGTTGTACTCTATGTTTATATGTTTCTCTGTGTGTGGAACATCAGGCCACCACATAGGATTTTATACATACAGCAGCATAGTGTGTCATGTTGGCCCATATAATTTACCCATTTTTAATCTGTATAATACTACATCATGGTCTTTGCTAAATTAATCCCATGCATGTTTTCAGATCCCAACATCTATTCTGGTAGTTTGTACTTGGCATTCACCACCACTACTGTGAATTAGTAGTTCCTAACATTCTTCTTGATTTTTCTCACTCAAGTTTCATAGCATGAACGTTTGGTCTGGTGCCATCCAACACTGAAATAGAATACCCTGTGTCACCTTGTTCACCACCATTATGTATCCATAGGTCTCAAATATGTACCATGCGAGGAATGCAGCAATAATTCCTGGTGGACATTGATGTGATGGTGTTGATGTAATCATACTGACAGAGGACAAGGGGGGGATAAATTGGTGTGGGGAAGTGATATTTATGACTTGGGAGGGGAATTCAATAAATGATTGCATGTACAGAAATAAATGTATGAACAATACAAACTTTATGAATAATCATTTCTTTTGGTAAGTAATGAACCAATATTTATTCATTTATTTTATTTTATTTTATTTATTCAAGTCTTTGATAACTGAGTAGGTGCACTGATCCTGGGGACTGTTTTCAGGGATGACCCGGGCCACAGCATGCGGCACATAAGGAATGCTGTATGTACACCCATACACAACAAGGCTGTGTTTTCATCAAGGGGTTGAGATAACATCATAGGGACCTCGAGAGTGAAACTTGAGAGATCCCAATGTCATCTCAACCCCATGATGAAAACACAGTTGAGTTTTGTATGGGTGTCCATATATTATTTGTTATAGTATATGGTTCCTCCAAGTTTAAAAAAAAAAAATTGGGAATGCTGACAAGATGTTGTACCTTGTGTTCCCATGACACTCCCGCTTGCTGTCTGCAGCTCTGTCTGCTGTTAAGTCGGTCCGTCGTTTGTGCAGTTCTGTTTTGTTGCTAGCTCCCATAGATTAAAAAAATAAAGGCAAAAGTTAAAGTTAGTGTGGTTGGTAACACAGAGTCAACCCAGTGTTACTGAAATGGTTAGTACGCAGTGCCACCATGTTTGGTAATTTGAATTGCACTGTTTGCTCCAATCAGGTGGTGAGGAGCACAGCGCATAATGAATATTAATGAGGGAGCATGAGCAACAACTTTTAGAATGTGCACAACAACTTTTGAGTTGCCACCGATTTCCATGCACAATAAGCCTTAACCATATACTATAAAGTCATAGTATGCAGTGGAATAACAAATGGGAACTTCAGCAACTATACAGTCATTGACAGATTAAAACAAAGTACATCAAATTTACAATCAGTCAACAATAGCCTAATAAATATACTGCTCAGTTATCAGCTCATATGGAAGAAAACAAGTAACTTGTACAATAGTTTACAGGGACTGACCAGTGGTATAATTAAGTGCACACAGTACAAACAGAATGTGATGTGAACTAGGACATACATAGACACTGAGGAAATGAAACATGGAGAGGGGCGGGGTGAGGGGTGATGGATGGACACAGCAAGTAGAACAAAGTCCTAGAGGGCAGGACAGACATGGAAGCAAGAAGGTAGCAGGTGGTAGAGGTAAGTGGGCAGGTGATTACCTTGGAGAGCATAGGCAATTGGCTTTGTTTAGTAGTCAGGATTTGAAACAGTCCTTGAAGATACTATGGATGTCTAGGAAGCAGAGGGGTGATAGGAGACTGTTCCACAAAGAGGGAGCAGCAACAGATAGCACTTTGTTCACCATGGCAGTTGAGACTTTTGGGATTTCTATGGGGGAGACTGAGAATGCATGCAAGCATTTCGAAGGAGCTCAGGCCTTCAGGAGAGACACAAACAGAGATGCCTCACCACATCTGAGGGTGCTGTTGATAATACAAACAAGGGTGTAGTCAAATCAATAGGGGAATGGGAGCCAGACTCGTGACTGGTAGAGGTGACAGTGGTTGGTGGAGTAAGGTGCCTGGAGTGAGAAATGTCAGACGTTGTTGTAGGTTGAGATTAGGGGCGTACAGAGGGTGGAGGACTCATGCGAATATATAAGGGAGTAGTAGTCAATAATAGGTAATACATTTCCTAGGCCATTTCACTGGTCAGGAACAGCTTTAGTTGGTATGCTGCCCCAAGTTTTGATTTACCCGATGTATGATGGCTGTGACATGGTCCATATAGCAGAGGGAGGGGTCAAGGGTAATGTCCAAGTACTTGAAGTTGGGCCCATTTTGTCATGCAGGGCCATCAGGTGTCGGTTCCAGAAGGACTGAACCAGGCTTGGTGATACTAGTAAGGTAGGGTTTAGACCCAAAAAGCATTGATTTGTTTTTTTTCTTCATTGACTAGGAGCTGATGTGACTGGAACCAGGTGTATGAAGAGCTAAAGTTACGGGATAAGATAGTGAATATGTTTTCCAGGGACTTGTCACTATAAAAGAGGACATGGTCATTGGCATACAGCAGGGCTTCACAGGTTAGGCGGTTGGAGGGGAAGGAGTTTATAAACAAGGACAATAGTAGTGGACTGAGGATGGAGCCCTGTGGAATACCTGTAGTGACCGGGAGGGCAAGGGAGATGGCAGGGCCAATGCATAGAGACTGAGATCTCTCAAAGAGATATCTCTTAAACCATGGTAAGGTCTCAGAAGAGCAGCCAAGTTTATGGAGAGTGGAGAGTAGGGTGTGGTTGACCAGGTTGAAGGCCTTGGACAGGTCTACAAAAACAGTACCTGTGGCTTTCCCCAGGTCCATGTTCCTATGGACGTGGTTTGTAAACAGGGCCAGGGCAGATGTAGTACAGTGGTATTTGCCAGTGAACAGTTTTTTCCAAAAGCTTGCTAAGGTGGTGAAGCAGGAATATGGGCCTATAATTATCTACTGATAGAAGGCCACCCATTTTAAAGATAGGTACCACCCCAGCATGCTTTCAAGAGTCAGTAGGTAATAGGTAATAATAGCCAACTCGTAATAAGACCCACCATAAACCACCGGAAAACTAAATGAATTACCACAAATACCAGAAATTACTTTTTGTTACAGAGAATGTTTATTTCTGTATATGATCAGTTGAGACATATTATACTGTCACATAAATTCAATAAGTCATCTCTGTCTGGTAGACTGCTGTCACCCAAAGGATCAGCTCAATCACACACAAAAACAATTTTGCACTCAAAAAACATTTTTATGGTGACACACAAAAAAGTGCCTGACATTTGATAGCAGAAAGGGATCTCATACAGGTAAGTTGCTGACGATGCAGCGTACACACAGGGGGTCTTTCATTCCAATCTAATAAAGCATTTTGTAACATTAAAGAATAAATAAATACAATTCAAAACCAGTTGTTAATTCAACCCTGTTAGGAACACACTACATACTGTAATACAATGAACTGCAAGAAAGCATATGGAAGTGAACTAGTAGTCTGATTTTCTTCTTGGATATCCAACCACGGTCTAGAAAATCATAACATTACCCAAATGTCAACAGTAAAATCCCCAGTGCTGCAGCTCAACCTTTTGTCAATGCGTGATACTGGCTCCCAAAATGTGACACATCAAAAATGACGATAAAAGCTCAGAGAACTAGTGCTTTTACAGTATTTGTGCAGTTTAATGTGGTTTTAGTATCATGGGCTCCATTTTTGACCAAACTGTGCCATGTTGACAGAGTTTGTGCAGCACTAATTATGCTTTGTGGACCTGAAAGTGGGTTTGTACAGCGGGTGCTATGTTCAATGGCAGAGTTAGTATGGTTCAAAGTCATTAGTGCAAGAACGCAAAGAAATACCAGGCGCATATGCAAATAAAAGGTGGTGACATGCATAAAGAGAACACTGGCATATTGAAATACTGTTTTAAATATGAACAGGCTGTCTGCATAGCACTAACTAATACTCCCAAAAGCATATTTTAAAGCGACAGAAAGAGCCTGATGCCCCCAGCTGTCTCCTGATGCTACTGCCTCACTAATGTCATCGCCCTCCTCACTTGATTTCCAGTTTAACACTCACTGGCATGCATTGGTACCCACATCTTACCAAGTGCCTTATGAAATCATCCCTGGCAGTCATATCCCTCATCTCTCAGTGTCCATCTTCAGTTCTTTGGTATGTCCATAGCTCTATCTTTTAGTGCTTGTCTTCAGATCCCCAGTATGTCCATAGCCCCTCTTCTAGGAGGCTAAGTACAAGGTGTCAAGTGCTTCTCATGAGAACTCCTCCCACACTAGTTCCAAGACAGCAGCCAGCACTATTTCTCTGCTCAGTTCTGCATCCAGCCATGGTCCGCTGCGGGTAAATCCTGTATCACCATAATAGCTGGTATAGCAATGCAGTACTTGCAGGAGGTGTTCTCTAAATACTGAAAGCTTTGTGATTTTAAGAATGTGTTATACAAGTACTGTACTGTATTGATATGCATGCTTGTATAGCCATGACATTGAACGACATGAAATTACATTTTGGCCAATGTATTATAAATGGTACATGTCACGTTTATAAAGTGAATCATTAAACAAGTACATTCAAAAGTTGTGATCAAAATTTAATAAAAACAATTATTTACCTAGCAACAAGTGGTCAGCATTGACAAATGCTTGTTTTTCATTTGATATCATTTTTAATAATTTTGAAGATGTTGCGATACTTAAAATTTCACCTTACAAGTTAGTTAACTGTCAACAGACTGGTATACACAACTGTTATAAATCAGAATATATTACACTGATCCGTCAATATTACTTTTAACAACATATTCCTATAAAAAATTATTCGGTAAGTAAGTAATGATTTATTTGTTGGGTACCCAATCTCAGGTGTTCTGGGCACCATACAGTGAAACAGTAACACTATTATAAACAATCAAATTATAAAAGCAGTCAGTTACAAATAACATTTTTAAAGTATTTCATATCAATTAAAAAAAAACATTTGCTGGAAAAGCTAGGCTAAGCAGGTGGGTCTTTAGGTCCCTTCTGAATGCCTCCACCATAGGGACCTCCCTCAAGAATCTTGGCAGCGAGTTCCATAGGACTGGACCAGCCACTCCAAATGAACAATAACCTGAGGATTTCAGCCTGGTCCTCAGAACCACCAGGAGGTCCTGGGTGCATGAATGTAGGGAGCAAGCCGGGATGTCAGGAGTGAGGAGGTCTGACAGGTAGCCAGGGCCTGACCTGTATTGGGATTTATAGGTGAGCAAGCCCAAATTGAAGAGAACCTGCCAACTGACCAACAGCCAGTGCAGACCACGCAGGACTGAGGTCACATGACAGGACCTAGATAGCCCTGTCAGCAGACTGGCCACTGCATTCTGCACTAGCTGCAGCTGGCAGAGGTTCCCTCCATTGACCCCAAGGTAAAAAGCATTACAGTAGTCAAGTCTGGATGTTACCAAGGTGTGCACCAGTGAAGGCATGTCTTCAGGCAGAATTAGAGGTTTAATCTGTGCGATGTTCCTCAGGTGGTAAAAAACACTTTTAATGACAGCTTGAGCTTCAAATGTCAGCTTGTCATTGAGGACAATGCCCAGTTTTCTCACCCTAGAGGACACCATTAACAGGGCAACCCCAGGACCAAACCTGTTGTCATCCCAGAGGCATCCCTATCACGTCCACAACCTGGCTCAATCGCCAGTACCTGGGTCTTATCTGGGTTAAGTCTCAGCCAGTTAGAGTTCATCCAATCCTGGATCTTGAAAAGGCATTTATTCAGCACTTCAATGGCACCATTTGCCCCTGGTGCAAAAGACATGTACAGCTGAGTATCATCTGTGTAACAGCGAAAACACAGACTATGCTGTCAAATGATCCTCCCCAGGGGCAGCATGTATACCGTGAACAACATCAGTGAAAGGATCAAGCCTTGAGAAACTCCACAGGTTGGGGCATTGGGAAGGAAGAGAAATTCCCCATCACCGCCCTCTGCCTCCTGCTGACAGAAATGAGTCAAACCAGTTGATGACAGTACTGGTGAGTCCACAATACTCTCTAAGGTGATCAAACAACAATGTGGTCCAGAGTATCAAATGCTGATGACAGATAGAGGAGAATGAGAACTGACCATTCCCCTTGATCTCTTGCCATGAAGAGGTCATTACGCACCCAGACTAGTGTCGTCTCTGTGCTGTGCCTCATCCTAAACCCAGACTGGAATGGCTCATAGATGTCAAAGGTCTCCAGGTGTTCCTCAAGCTGCAGTGCCACTATCTTCTCAACAACCTTCCCTAATAATGGGAGGTTGGAGAATGGTCTAAAATTCACCAGGACATCAGGGTCAAGAGATGTGCTTTTCAGAATGGGCTTCACCAGCACCTCCTTCAAGGTGTTGGGGAAGATCCCCTCTGAAAGCAAACACCCGACTATCCTGGTGAACACTGGCCCAATAGCCTTGATGCAACCCACTAAGAAATGGGTTGGGCCTAGGTCCAGTTCACAAGTGGGCTGCAGCTTCAGAATCATCTTGGAGACCTTGGCCACCTCCACTGGCCAGAACTTTGCCCAGACAATAGGAATGTTCCTGTGCCACCCAGATCCCACCCTGCAGGACTGACCTAGACCCACTGGAGAGATCCTGGCCCGAATAGAGGATATTCTGTCAGAGAAGAACTGAGCAAACTCTCCGTTAAGTGCTACTGAAAAAGCTCTTTTCAGCTGTAGACAGGCTAGATGAAGAAACTTGTCCACAGTCCAAAGGGGCTGAGCTGGTCTGTTCTTCCCTGTGGCAATTTTCCTGGACAAGAACTCTGCATTCTTATGGATGGCTGCCCTTTGATAAGCAACATAGTGATTTCTCAAAGCCAATCTATCTTCCTCTAACTGAGTCCTACTCCAGCAATGCTCCAACCTCAAATCCATGGTCTTCATCACCTTGAGAGACCCATCAAACCATCAGGGTGTCAGGTGAGAGGACTTGGGTCATATACAGATTGGTGCAATGGCATGGAATGCCCCAGAGATAGCCCTATTATAGGCTACCACTGTCTCATCCAAGCCAGTTGCACAAACAGTGCTAACATCAGAAAAATCAACTACCTCCATCAGTCCCTCTGGGGACAATCCCTTTAAAGGGCAATAGCTGATCATCTCAGCAGGGGGCAGAGGATGGTGGTGGGGAATTTCTCCTCCTCCCCGATGCCTGTCTAAGTGATAATATCTGTATTAGGTCAGAAGCTGCCAAGGTCTATTGGCTTTTAGCATTTCTAGCAATCAACGTTTACTAAAGTACATGAAATTTTCAGTTATACAGTTCTTACTCTTGCTTTGGGTTGTGTCCTTCTGAGTCTTTATTATCCATAGTCATGAATGGTTCAAACTTGTATATACACCCCTTGATTGAGGAGCTCTTTGAATTTACAGTATAGCAAGCCAATGCATGAAGCTTGGTTTCTGTGATCTAAGAGCCATTTTCCTTCTTGAAACTTATACTGTAACTCAAAAATGAATGTAAAACCTAAATTCACCAGTATTTCAATTTCAGTTAATAAGACCAACAATGGCAGATAATAATGTGCTGCTGGAATGTGCAAATTAATCTGAGGTCAGCTGGCATTTAGCTCTTGTTCACTCTCTACTAGATTTTGCCCACAAGACCTGCTCTAAGATGAGTTTTCAACAGTATCTATTCTTCTTGCACTTAACTCCCCTTTAATGTAGTTTACTGTTATGCTACCACACCACCATGTATTGTCACTCTAGTAAAATTTTGTCAAATATGAATTTTGAAAAAAATAAATGTATACTGCTAAGATTCAAACCCTTATCATTTTCTTAAGGTAAACAATAAAGACATGACAGGGTGGGGTTCATTATTCCTGAACCACATGCCCAGGTGTGTTGTGAGGCAGGGGGCACTAGTGCAGGGTGCCTTCAATCACCTAACAGTGCAGTTCAGGAATTGTGACCCACACTATGAAGTGTCTTACTGTGCTAATACAAATGTGCCCACTGTAAAAAAAAATATATATATATAATAATAAGTTTAGCAGTGCCGAATGTCATGGAAAAATATATATATCCTTCTAACACTTGTTTAAAATCAGGCTCAGGAACACTGCATATAGTGAAAAGAAAGTTTTAATACATATGCATATGGGAGTTCATCATAGAACACAAACTCAAGCTGAATTCAGCAAGTTCACAGCTGCACAAAGCTTATATTACACTGTTGCTTGTCATTGTTTATTGGCTACAATTTGCCGCAATGGGTTGGCATAATTTACTTGTGTCTATCTCTGAAGCTGGCACATGACTTCAGAGGAATTCTTGTCTAAGGTTTCAGACCTTTTTCCTTTTTTTTTCACCATTTTACCTTTTTAAGTTTTACTTTTGCCGCCATCTTGTGGAGGTTCTAGGTACTACTAGTTCTACAACATTTTCATTGTATTTTTTCCTTCACACTACCCCCTTTTGATACTCTGTATCAATCTTACAGTATAGCATCATAAAATGGCAGTTGTGCATTTATTTCCTGGTTGATGAGCAAAGGGGCCATTACTGGGATCTTGGTTTTAGGTGTAGCCCAATAGCTGCAGAAAATGGGGAGTATGTGCACACATAACAATCTGACATATTTGTGTTATTAGCATGCAATTTCATTAAAGTCCACCAAGTATTTGTAACATGCAGAGGTTCAAGGCTATGGCTGTATCTTACAGTCTTGTGGTTTGCTTTAACAGTCATTTGAGCCAGGAGAACCATAGCGGTTCCCAGTACACATACCACCCCTGCAATAAGTAACACAGTCCTTATCTTCATTTTTCCTTGGGAGCCGTCAGCAACTGGCAATGGGAAGCATGAATCGATGTGTCCCTCTCAGCTATCTTGACTGCTGTGGCTGTCGTAAGTAGCACTTGGAACGATCCTCTCCACCTCGGAGCACACCACTTCTTTCTCCGAAAGTCCTTTACCACTACGAAGTCTCCTGGTCTGATGTGATGGAGTGGTCCCACAGAGGGTACAGATAAAGCTGCTTTGACCCTAGGATAGAGAGATCTCAACACAGCATTAAGGGATTAACTATAGGCAATCATTTTATTGTCTATACCATGCAATGTCATTCTATTTTGGGAAAATGGAACATTTGTCATTCTGAGAGGCCTTCCCATTAAAATCTCCTGTGGTGATAATTCCATGTGCGCAGGCCTCCCTCTCATGCTCATAAGTGCCAGAGGTAGTGCCTTCACCCAACTGAGACCAGTTTCTGCCATGATTTTGGTCAACTTTACTTTTAGGGTCTGGTTTGCCTTTTCCACAGCTCCTTCTGATTTGGGGGTGGTAGGCACAGTGCATCCTCAGATTTACTTGCAATGCTTCACACAGGGTTCTAATTACCTCGTTTGAAAAATGTGACCCATTATTACTGGAAAGTCTGGTGGGGACACCCCATCGGGGAATGATTTCCCTTATTAGGGCCTTTGCCACCATGCATGCTGTGGTTTTCCTAACCGGGAAGGCCTCTACCCATTTTGAAAACATGTCTACAATTACTAAACAATATTTTTACCCTTCACATGGATTTAACTCAATAAAGTCCATCATTAGGTGCTCAAAAGCTCCTGTAGGAGAAGGGTGGGCAGAGGGGGTTACTTGGAGTCCTTTGCCGATATTATTTTGTAATTTATTACACACCTCTTACAAAATTCTTCAGCATATACAGTGAATCCTACAACATATCAGTATTTATTTACAAGGTCTACCATTCCACTTTTTGAGACATGATCGGCCCCATGGGCCAACTTGGCCAAAAAGGGAAATACTGCTGAAGACAGGCAAAGCCTGCCATCGGGGGCTATCCATATCTTAGTGTCAACATTATATTTACAATTTGTTTGCCAGTTTCATTTCTCCTTTGCATTGGCCAACTGTTGCAACGTAGCAACATCCTTGGCTGAAAATAAATCAAGTTGGTTAGTGGTAACAGACAACATTAATAATTTTGGAACACCATCAGAGAGGGCTGCCTCTTTTGCAGCTGCATCTGCCCTCGCATTACCCAATGACACTAAGTCTGTATTAGACGTATGGGCTTGACATTTGATAATAGCAATTTGCTTTGGTTTTTGTATAGCATCTAATAAGTCTTTTACCAGGTTCGCATGCGCAATAGGTTTTCCTGCCGCTGTCAGGAATCCCCTGTGTTTTTACAAGGTGCCAAAATCATGAGCTACCCGAAATGAGTACCAACTGTCCGTGTAAATATTGACAATTTTCCCTTCTGCAAGTATGCAAGCTCTGGTCAATGCAACTAATTTGGCTACTTGGGACGACGTTCATGGAGGCAGCTTAGCACCTTCCACAAGACTATCTTGTGTGCACACAGCATATCCCACCAAGGGGTTTCCCTTGTCATCTCTTTGGGCTGACCCATCCACAAAAAACTCCACGTCAGCCTATACTATTGGCACATCAGTAATGTCCGGTCGGGGTTTGCAGTCCAGATCTATTACCTGTCCACAGTCATGTTCCTCTTTACTTAGAATACTAGTTTTGCAATAAAAAGTCAAATTACATGGTTCACTCTTGGTGTGCTTTCATGAAAACATACATTTTGTGTGAAAAGTTGTGCTTTAGGTATGGAATACACATCAAGTTTGAACCGGTAGTAACATAAAATGTTAAAACACAAGAAGGTCAAACAATGTGCAAAAGGTCACAGTGTGCATGCAAGGGTCATTTAAACCCAGTTATTTTTGTAGTGTCCTTGAACACTACTGATATTAAAATATCTTTAATAATAACAGAGCACAAAACAAAACTGCTGGCCAAGACAGTACACATACACACAAAGAAATGCTTAACAGAAAATAAGACTGACATCATTTGACACCAATTTGCTGAGGTAATGCCCATAGTTTCATTAGAAAACTGTATGTGTTTTAGATATATGTACTTCCTCCTGCCTGTCCAACACATTTATACATATCTCCATGCCAAATCTTTTCAGAACAGAACACTTTTTTAAACACCTTCCAACTCCTTTAAAATACAGCACAACATACCATCTGTAAGTGGACACATCTAGTATAACATGGTTACACCTTTTGGCGCATAGCCAAAATATAGCACTCTGCCATTTTGCAAAAAGTTTCTGATTTTAACTAGAAGTATGATAAAGCCATTCATAGCTGTCAACACATTACATTTTCACCTAGCAGTGGCATGGCACATTGCCTGCAAACTACAAATCTTTCTGCACATTGCAATCTATGACATCATATCTCTTCACCTTCAACACTACCTGCTCCAACCAACAACTACATACAAAAGTTCTTTACTGACCCTATCTAGGCAGCACAAATGTTTTATTAAAAATAAAACCAATTAAAACAGTCAGATATGAAGCAAAGAAGCTTCTTTTTTTACTGTAACGTTGAGCACCAAAGGCAGTCAATCCTATCTCGCAACCTTGACAACAGAACATAATTACAGAACACAGATATAAGCTGGAAACTATGCGCGAGACAGATGGAGCATTACCTTGTTTAGTATATGTATCACAGAAATAAAACAGGCAGACATAAAAAAAACTTTAAATAATAAAAAAATTCAGACTTACCAAGGTATTTTCCTTCTTCTTTTCTGATACACTGGTCCGATTGAGAAAACTGACTGCAGGACCTTCATGATAATTTCCAAACCCTGCAGCTATTAACCCTTTCAAAGGTTTTCTTTTGGCCATTTTAGTAAGCTGCCAAACCAAGTCTTTTTCCAGAGCTCTGGTTTGCAGTTTAAAAACAAAACAAAAAAAAAAATCTCTTAACAGTACTAGGTTGAGATCCAACTGGTGGAGGTCCCCAGTACCTGGGTTTGGAATCAAATGTTTCAGCCTCTATAGGAGGCAAGGGAACTTGAAATTGATACAAAAAAAACAACTTGAAACTACAAAGATAGGCAACATGGGGGGGGAGGATTTTCAAATCATCCCATCTGTAGTCACACCTACTGTGCGTACATCCACAGTAGTTTATTTTCTTTCTCTAAATGTTGCTTATCTAACGTTACTTAATCAGTCACTGCTTTTCTACTAAAAACAGCCTGAACTGTGAAAGCCATCATTGGCTCTAACAGTATATACTTGTAGCAAGCACAAATTACAAGGGCAAAGGCAGTTGCCCTTGCTTATTTGAGAGACTTTTCCTTAATACATCTCTCCACATATTCTTAAACCTGGGGTCCTCAAACCCCCACATAAATATCCTTAAACCTGGGGTGCTTCTTCTCACTCATCTCCACTCTTTCTACTTTTACTGTTACCTTCGTTTTAATTACATATTTTGCACACCTTCCTTTTTCTGATGTCCACTTGTCTCCCTGACACACCAAGTTGTCCACCTGTCTTACATACACTATTCATGGCCCCAACTCCTTCCAGGGAATGGAGGGGTCCCTAGACAGTGATATGTGTGGGTATGACCCTGGAACTTGGAATACCCTCTATTGTTTTTGGTTTAACTCCGCCGATGCTGCGCAGCGATCTTTAGCCATATATATTTCAAAGATGTTTAGGGTCTGCTCCACTGGCTGCCTTTCCCATTCCCCACACTTATACTTTCTGTCTCTTGCCCCTATTGAGTAGTGTGTAGTGCAATGCAGGTCTGCCTGCACCTGCAGGTTGTGTGTAATAGTCTCTGCCCAGCCCAACAGCCACTCTTTTTCTGTTTCTGCTGTCAACTTCCAGCAGTACAGCCAATTGCTACTACCCATGGCAGCTAAGGGATACAACCCGGCTACTTGGGACTTAAGTTCCAACCCCCCTTTTGTACAGATTATGTGGGCATTGAGCTTGGCCAGGAGATCCCTTCCCATGAGGTTCACAGGACAGACTCCACTATACAGAAAGGTATGTTGTATGACCGCTTCCTTACATTTTACTTCCAGTGGCTGGGTTAATTTTTCATGCATTACAACCCCTGAGGATCCCACAGTTTCGATAGTCTTCTCTGTCGGTCTTAGTTTTATGTCAGTGTCTCTGATCACAGACATTGAGGCACCCATGTCTATGAAGAAAGAAAGTTTTTTGCCATTCACTAACAGTGTCATTTTTGGTTCGTCGCTAGGTGCTGCGAGGTGGTCAGAAGTATCTGGTGCTGTTCCATTAATTCCCAGCTGTCAGTGCCCCACTGTTGATCCTGTTGTTGATCATAATCACAGGCCCGCTGGGGAGGAGGGGGTGGTGGATAAGGTTGGGCTGTTTGTCCTTGGTTATTCGGGCAGCTGCGGACTATGTGGCCTCGACCTCCACAAGTATAACAGGTATAGTTTGCGTAGTCGCCCTGCTCCTTCTCTCTGCTGGGGTCTTCCCTGAGCCCCACGTTCTCGTCCTTTTCCCCTTCCTCCTTTTCCACTTCTTCCTCCCCTGCCTCCTCCCTCGAAGTACATTAACTGGGCTTTTTTTAACTTCTCCTTGGTTTTCTCTTTGGTCTCATGCTGTTGTCTCTCAGCATGCTCAGCAAAAGGCATGATTTCTGCCATTGTCTTTATTCCCCAGCCTGTACACACTGTCGTGACCCCAGTTCTTATTTGCTCTCTCAGTCCTGAGCAGAACACCATTCCAAGCTGGTGCTCGTGTGCTGGATTGTCTCTGTCAATGCCAGAGTACTGTTTAAACACAGTCTCAAGTCTCTCCTTGTACTTCTGCACTGACTCATGTGGTCCTTGCTTGGTGTTCTTTATTCGGGGCCAATCTGTTACCTTTTCTGATTTTCTGTCTCAGGGCCACGAACACTGCATTTACTTGGTCATTTATTTTCTTATAATTTTTTTTTTCAAATTCCAGTTGCCTTTTTCCTCGTCCCAGACACCCTTTAATGTGCACCTAAAACACTCCTCTACTTTGGTTGTGGAAAGTTTGTACATATGAGTCAGGTTTCTTAATTCCTTTTCATATTCTTCAATATTATCTCGTGGCTTAGGAATGTCCTTTAGAGCCTCCCGAAGCTCATCTGGATTCCATGGTTTGTTTACCTCTATATATGGAGTATGTGCCACCGCTGCCACATTTGGGTTGGGATACTGTATTAGAGGCATTTGTGCTACCACCTGTCGGAGTCTTAATTGATAATGGCTTCTCCCTTCTGCCCCCTTTACTTCTATGATCGGGGGGTTTACTCCCGTGGGGGTAGACCAGGGAAACCAAGTTGGGAGCCAGCCTGGAGCCTTTAGTGGGGAAACTGGGGAGGGGCTGTTGCCGGCACATAAGCCTATTGTTGCTGAGGGGATAGGTCTGGCAAAAATGGGTTTCCTCCTCTTTCTTGGTGGCTGGGGCTGCAATGGCGGGGTTCTACTAGGGGTGGTTGCAAATCTATGAGGGGTTCTTGCACCTGTTGTGGTGGCTTGGCTGGCACGGGGTCCGGCTGTTGTGGTGGATCTGGATAAAAGGGAGCCTGTTGTGGGGGAGCAGCCTGTGGTGAGGGACCTGGTGGTGCTTGTGGTGGGGGTCTATAGGGAGGTGGCGTGTCATGTCTTGCAAACTTTACTTTTTTTTTTCTCACTTTCCTGTTTAACCATTAGTCCCTTTGCCTGGCTCTCCTGCCTACGTTCTGCCTCTCTTTCCCATCTACAAAACCTTGTCCAATCAATCTTTGGCTTTTTCTTTGTTTTTTTTCTTTCTCTTCTATAGTGAATCTCACTTCCTTTAACACGTCTATACTAAATGTCCCTGTTAATGGAAATAGGCCTCTTGTCAGGGTATTCCAACGTCCCACCTCCGAAACTGAATCCTGCCCATATTTTCCAACATGCATTTTACTGGTTCAGCACATATTGCTTCTCTTGCAGACTTCTTACTCTGACTTGTCCCCATAATTTTTTGTTTTAATTCTCTACACTTACTTGGTCGGTTTCAAACTCTGTGAGTTACTTTTGACTTGCCCTATCTTCTACTTAGTTTTACTCCTCTCATAGGAGGGTGCTCAACCTACTTAAAGGTTCTTTTGTCCCCCCAAAGTTCTTTCCCTAGGCAGACTCGAACTCCCTCGGTTACTTTTAACCGAACCTATACTTATGGCGCCTAGTCACTTTTGCCACTTTTTCAGGCTCAGACTAATAGTTACTTTTGCCACTTTTTCAGGCTCAAACTAATAGTTACTTTTGCCACTTTTTCAGGCTCAAACTATTCTGATATCAGCTACAACTTATACAAGCAATTTCTTTTTTTTTTCATTACACGCAGTGGCCTGAATGCAGGTACTTACAATGATCAGCGCCGTATGTGTCCCAAGAGAATCTTCTGCGATCGGGGATGGTCCCACCCTGGCTCTGCTTGCCATAGGTGGATTTCCCCTCTGTTTTTTGGTACTTTTACCAGAAGTCTTGGGATTCGTCCCCGACCGGGACTACTCCGGGTCCAGTCCGTGCTGATCCTGCCGACTATGCCAAAATTGTTGTGGAAAAATATATATATCCTTCTAACACTTGTTTAAAATCAGGCTCAGGAACACTGCATATAGTGAAAAGAAAGTTTTAATACGTATGCATACGGGAGTTCATCATAGAACACAAACTCAAGCTGAACTCGGCAAGTTCACAGCTGCACAAAGCTAATATTACACTGTTGCTTGTCATTGTTTATTGGCTACAATTTGCCGCAATGGGTTGGCATAATTTACTTGCGTCTATCTCTGAAGCTGGCACATAACTTCAGAGGAATGCTTGTCTAAGGTTTCAGACCTTTTTCCTTTTTTTTTTACCATTTTAAGTTTTACTTTTGCCGCCGTCTTGTGGAGGTTCTAGGTACTACTAGTTCTACAACATTTTCATTGTATTTTTTCCTTCACACGAATTACCCCTGAGTCACACTGCTTTGTAACCTTCTCAACTAATCAGGAAGCAGGATTTTCCTTATCCTTTTTATCAATACAAAATTATTTTGTATTTAGTAAGATTCTAACACTACTTGTTTAATTTGTAAGTAAATGACACATTCACATTGCAATGGAGCTGCATTTGGGTCAATAGCAGTCAGTCTGAAGTAAAGTTAAAATCCTGACCTATAAAGAAGTTAACTATGGTTCTAATCCCAGCAGAAGCATATCTATTACACGATATCTGAAACACAGAGGCAAGTATATTTGAAAACTCTGCACGTAAAAAAAATTGCTCCAGGTGCAAATTATTGGTAGAGTGGAACATGCCCAGAGCATATACAGTAGCAAGTGCTAATGAAATGTTCCAATATACCATCCAACTGAGCCAGGCACTCTCCCAATTGTTCCACTAACTATAGCCCCCTACTGACCACAAGAGGCTTGTGGCCAATAGGGGCCCATGGAGCTTTCAAAAACAAACAAGCTTTTAGGGTTTGGAAATGACTGCTGCTCCTGTGGAGCAATTTGCTGTACTCATACATCCCTATGCAAATGCCTTCATAGCACTAGAAAGCTGGCATCCCATTAAAGTGTCATTACAGACTTGGAGTAAACATTTGTTCTCCCTTCCCAGCACTCATTATGGCAGACTGTATACTATCCCATGCAGTCTAGTGGTCCCTTCACCCCAATCACCCACCTGACAAGTAATTATATTGTTCTTGGTATCCAGAGGTCTCCACATCCCCTGAACACTACCTGATAGTAATACATTACGTTCTTTGGCAGTCTAGCATCTCCCGCTGCCAATTGGCTGCTTGCTATCAATATGTAAAGTTCCCTGTTCAACTAGTGTCCCCCTGATTGTCTGCCCAGTAACATATAGTATAAGCCCCTAGTGGCTAGTGGACTCACTCACACTGTAGACACCCAGCCCTATCCTGCCCACTCAGGATATTCCACTATGTCCCTCCTGGCATCCACTTATTTCAGTAACCAGGCAGCAACTTACACAGCCCATTTTCTCACTACTTCAGCCAGCTACCATCTGAATAATATGGAGTGAGTATGTGGCTACTGTAGGAAAAGCTATAATAACAGATAAAGAGTGGAACAAAGGGTCACTCATGGATTGCAAAATATTTTCAATAACAATGTTAGAAAAGGTGGGTGCCAAGGTACAACCTTGGTTTACCCAATTATTGATAAAAAAAACAAAAAACTAGTGTGGTGTCTATCTATGCTGTACCCAATTTGCAGAAAAGTATTGTAATATAAAGATACTAATACAGTATATCAATAATTAAACCCTCCAAAGAAATTTCTCAAAGACAATTTATTAATATTTATCTTGATAGAGTGTCAAAAGCTGTGTTTATTTATTTTATTTATTTAGTATAGATTCAGAAATACCTTTAAGCCAGAGGTTCTTTTACAGAGGCTCCACGTCATAAAATTAGTACAAAATGGTAATACAGGGTACAAAATACAGAACATTAAAGGTAAAAATAGAGTGATTGAAAGTTGCTTACACAAATTTGAAAGGTAAATCTTGAAACCAAGACCAGATTGTGGTTACTAGGTCATTTATACCATACTGGCATAAGATGGAATTCCAGTTATTTGTCAATAAGTGCAGATTTATAACAAGTTATGGTTAAATCATAAATGCAACATACATTTTTTTATTAAAGGTTACATATTGTTCTGCCAGATGAACTAATATTAAACAAAAATCTGTAAGCGAGCATCCATTTCTAATCCCTGCTTGATACTAGGGCCCAGATATTCAAGGGAGTTGTGCTGGCACAAGTGTGGACTTGCACCAAGGAGCGATAGTCTGAAGAAGTCAGTGCGCAGCTCAAATCCCATTGTGCCAATGTGCAACTATAATGAATGCAGGTGCATGAGCAGGGGCATGCCTATGTATATTTGGCACAGTACGATATTCAACTGTGGAACCATTGCACAAGTGTGGAGCAAATTCAAGATGCGCTGAGCAGACGTGTGCCTATAAATACTGGGTGCAAGCACATTGACAGCACTTGCACCAGGTGAGAGGGGGAGAGAGGCAGAAAAACCAAAAGAAGGAAGGAAAGATAGAGAGAGAGAGAGAGAGAGAGAGACAGAGCGAGCAGAGACAGACAGACAGAGGTAGCCACAGAGGAAGAGGGACAGAGGTGGCAGTGGAGAGGGAGATGGGCAGAGAGAATGAGAGGGACAGGCAGGCACAGTGCCAGACAGTGCACCAGGGTGGCACACAACCCACATAAGCCAACTGCCAAGGGAGATAGTGGACAGCAGAGGCCATGGATAGAGTGCCCTTCATGATGGAGGCCATAATGAGGGGTGTGAGGGGGCAGGAGGAATGGTGATGTGGCTGAGGAAGGACCCATTGGTGGTATGCCTGACACAGGTGGTACCATGCCGGCACCACATTCGAGAACTACTCTGACATGGGGATTGTGGGCCAGTACCACCTGAACAGGGCCATTCTAAGGCAGCACTGTGAACTGTGCAGTGAGGAGATGCAGGCACCCAGAAGACGGAGCTGCACAATGTTCGGGGAGACCAAAGTGACAACTGTCATATGTTTTCTCACCACGGGCACCTTCCAGAGACCAATAGGGGACACCACAGGCATAACCCAGCTGGCCACATCACGCCTTCTCACACAGTTCCTCAATGCTCTGTTGCCACGTGCTTCAGAATACATCCATTTCCCCTACACACAGGCAGAGTATACAGCAACCATGCAGGACTTCCACAGGGTAGCATGTATGCCTGGTATGTTTGGGGCCATTGACTGCACCCATCTGTATGCCACCTGGCCCCAAGGGTGTGGCCTACATCAATAGGAAGGGGAGCTCAAGCGTCAGCTTCCAGGTGGTGTGCGATGCCATGGGGTGCATCTCCAGTGTCTGTGTCACACACCCTGGGAGTGCACATAGTGCATTCATGTGGCACAACTCCACGCTGTCCCGCAGGTTCAAACATGGGGACATCCCCATGGGCCGCCTAGTGGGTAAGTATGGAATGGGCAAGGGGTGACGGCATAGCAGGCTATGGGATGGGGGTGCAGGGTGGACATGCTGGTGAGGGTACCAGGGACAGGCAAGGGGCACAGTAATGGATGGCAGGGGACTAACCATGTCATTATCCACACAGGAGACAGTGCCTATCCACTGAGGCCCTGGCTACTCACCTCCTACCAGCACCCCTTTGTCCCCAGCAGAGAAATTCTACAACAAGGCACATGACAGCATGTGCAACATCATTGAGCATGTATTTGGCATGCTGAAGGCATGCTTCTATAGCCCAGACAGGTTTGGTGGTGCCCTACAGAACAGCTCCTCGAAAGTCTGCGGCCTATTCCTGGCCTGCTGCATACTGCACAACATGGCTATTGACTGTGGGATAGCTGTCAAGGGTGACAGTAGTGGGGACGATGGAGGCAATGGGTGGAGGGTGGTGGACAGCCCCCCCCCGGGCGGAGGGATTCCCGGCTGCAATGGATGGCACATTGACATTGGGACACCATCGCACAGGAGCACTATGGTACATGCAAGTAGGTGGGGCAAAACCCATGCATGGGCCACACACACAGGAACAGCGCACATGCAGGGGAGTGCATGGCAATGGGCATGCATACACAGAGGTGTGGTGCAGGGTAGGGGAGTTAGTGGCATGCAACTACACAGAACAGCACTCAGCAACACACAGCAACACACACATGCACCCACGCACCCACACACCCAGGCATTGACATGTGGTGGGGATCAGATGCATTGTACTGGTGCACAGGCACAGCCAGTGCTGGACTGCCCTCATCACGCCCATGTCACATGGTCCAGCACCTAGGCAAGCACACACACAGGCAGCATGACACACCAGTGGTATGCACACACACATGCCACCCATGCATGCACAGGGCAGCTGCTGCAGACTGCGGTCAGGGCAACTGCCCCTGAACTCCTCTTACCTCTTCCCCAGCTACCTCCCAGAGCCTTACCAGCAGCCTGGCAATAGCCAAATTGGCTGGCTTATATAGTGCTCCACGCACTTACACTCACGCTTACTCCCCCCTCCTACTCCTTAAACCTCCTCTTTCCCCTCCCTATCTCCCCCTCCTCACCCTCCACACCAATATCACTCACCCTCCCTCTCACATCACCTATACCTACTCCCACGCTCCTAAGCACACTATTCCCCCCCAAACTCAAACAAGCTCCTGTGCTTCCCACTGCAGCTCATGGCTGCACAGGCACTCAAGTTCTGACCTGTCACACTAGTAAGCTAATGGCACTTACGTAACTAGTGTGTTTCCCCTTAGAGTATCCATTGTATGTTCACCCCTCCCCAGTAGCATTTGCTCTGCTTTGCTCCAACCATGACTGTACGCTTGATATGTATACCCTTGACCTGTTTGTATGGTTTGCTATGCTTTGCTCCTACCATACCTGTACACTTGATATGTGTACCTATGATGTGTTTACCCTGTCCCTGTTGTGCAACGTTTATACTGCTCTTACCTTGCCTTTACCCATGTCTTATTTACCCTGTCGATACTGTTCAGTGTTCTGTATTCCTCGCCTTATGTAAAAAGTCCATTTGTAATACCTCCAATCGATGTATATTGTCTGTATTGCATTACTGCTAAACTCATCTACTGTATGTATACCTGCCTCCTCTGTAACCCTCCCCCCAGGTTGCACTGTGAGACAAGCATCTTTTTGCTCAGCGTGCCTTTCCTGGTGAAACATTTTCAATAAATAAATAGGGCAGGACACAGATCAGGGCCGCTGCATGGAACCATGGCCACCACGGCCATGGGAGCGGCCATGCCAGGGCTGATGGGCAGCCACAGGGGCTGTTAGCATCAGCTCCTCCAGGGGTTGAACTGAAGAACTGTGACTGGGTCCTCGCAGGGGTGCGTATACACCCAAGCAGGCCTGCCCCAAGTGTGCCTGGGATGCCTACATCAGAGTATGGTGTCAACAGTGTGGGTGTCACCTGACGCTGGGATCCTGGGGTGGACAGTGCACTGCATGGGGTCCACGGTGGCTGACCATGCCATGTGGCAGCCAGCATCACAAAGCCATCCATGATTGCATTGGCAATGTGATCCAGGGATGCAGTCATAGCCTCCTGCATGCACTGCATCCTCACCAGGAGCTGCGCGGTGCCCCTCTCTTGCTGCTTAGCCAGCTGGTGCACCTCTGCGAGCAATGCATACACCCCAGCAGCAAGCTGCACCTGTTGCTCTATGAAGGCCCACAGCAAATGGGTGAGCTCTGCCAGCATGTCGGCATCCTGGGGATTCTGGGCAGGTTGCTGCCTCTTCTGTGGTGACTGGCCATGCTGCGCAGCCCCCCTCTCAGGTAGATGCTGCACAGTGGGGTTTTCAAGGGGTATGTCTCTATCTGGTGCCCCGGCGGCAGATCTAGCGTCTGGTTGACCAGTGGCACCTGCTGCCATTGCCTGTCTGGCTGCTTAATGCTGCCCAGTGCCTGCGTGGCCACACCACCAACACCACACGGCACAGCCATGGCAGTGCACACAGCTGCAGCCACAATGGCAGCAGGCAGATGTTCCCCCGCTGTCAGGTCACTGGGCATGCTGCCTGTGTTGGTGTCAGGCATGGGCATCTCCCCCACAACATTGCCCATGCTGTTGAGGATGATGTTGATGTCATCATTGGCATCGGACCACGCCCTGATCTGTGTTTTCATGCAGAGGACACTGAGACTGGTATCCCACAGGACCACATCCAGGGCCTTGTCTAACCCCATGACCAGGACATCTGCCTGGACTGTGGTGGTGTGATGCAGCCTATCAGGCCCCCAGATACCCATGGAGGTGGATGAATGGTCCTCTGGGGCTGGTCCTGCATCCATGGTTGTTGCCAGCACCCCATCCTCCACATCCAGGCGTGCTGGTGCTGAAAGAGAATATAGGTGTGTTAGTGATGCAATGTCCACATGTGCCCCCACTCAAACAGCCACTGCATGCATCTGGCAGCATGGCATGCACGGTGTTGCGCACACATGCATAGGACATGCATGGCAGCAGCATGCACGCCAGCATGCCCGTGCACGTACTCTCTGTGCCACCGGCTGTGCATGGCTGACAAATGTACCATGCAGTGATGGGCTGCTGCCCATCTGAAATCCTCCTCCAGGCACACCTTCCATGGTGCTGTGGTGCACAGTGGCTACCACCAACTCCTCCTGCGTCGTGAGCTGTGGCCCATGAGCAGGCCCCCTCTGGTCACATTCTGAAAGGCATAGATAGCCGCCCCATCTCCTTTATGTGCCTCTTGTCCATGCCCACCTTCTTGCGGCACTCCTGCATTGATCACTTGTGGCTGCCCTGCTGGTTCACTTATGCTGCCACCTCCTCCTCCCAGGCCCCAGCCCTGGCTTGTGGTGTGCCTGTGGCACCACTCAACAGAGGCTCCCTTTTGAGATAGGCCTCAAACAGGGCCTCTGTCTCTGCCTTAGTGAAGTAGGGCCTGCGCTTGTGAGCAGGCCCACGCTCATCACCCTCCTCTCATTCTGACATGTAGCTTCCTGTGGACATGGACAGTACAGTGAGTCAGTGGCATCAGCTCCCTGTTCCATCCCCCCTGCTGTGCTGGCTGCACCCAATGTGCTGCAGTAGCATATGCAACTTACCTCAAAAGGATGCAATACTGGCCCATGGCCTGTGCTGAGCCGTGGCTCTTTTAGAGTGCATCACATGCAAATGAGCTTTAGTGCAACAGTAATGACATGCTAATTCCTCCAGTGTGCCACACATTGGTTAATGAGCTCATTTGCATGTGGCAGCTGAATATCGTGATTCTGCTCTGTGCGCAATGGGTTTACTCTGGAGCAAGTCACGGCACAATGCTTATGCATGCACAGTGCGCAGAACAGCAGTGTGCCTGCGCCGAATGGTATACTGTCGCCAATTGTTCACTGTATGTAGACTGCATGATATAGGCAATGGTGCACGTTGCACCTTGCCTATTATTGTGCACGTGCACACTGTGCGGTGGCTGACCTTTGACCCCTGACATGACCTCTGCCACGGGTGACCCCTGCACCCATGAGTCCACCTAGCCATGCCCATGCCATGCATCTTTGAGACTGCATGATGGGCGGACACAGCGTATGTTCCCACGGCATCTGACACATGCAGTGGCCATGTGCACCTACCACTGCCATTTTGGTCACTGGCTCACATCTGAAGCATGGTGCAGCAGTGAGCACCATTAGTGGCCAACTGGATGCAGGTTGAGTTACTCAGCCTTGTCAGCTGTGTCCAGCCCCATGCACCCCAACTGTTTGGGCAGGTGCCACTGCAGCAGCCCCAGGTGGCTATGTGGCAGGCCATTGCTGCCTCACTACAGCAGCACACAGGGGTGGCCAGGACAGGAGATCAGTGTCACCACCGCTATGGTGACCAGGCTCAGAGGGGCCCAAAGTGCTTCAAGAGGCTGGAGGTGCATGTCAGGCATGGGGCTGTGCCACATCCAGGTGAGTAGGCCCACAATGCTTGTGTGCCCTGGTGCTGTACTGTGGTGTTAGCTAGGCTGCCTGGCATGTCCTGCAGGGTGGTATACTGCCATTGTGCGCATTGTGGGGTGGCATAACCCTCTGCTGCTTGTGTTACGATGCTGCTATCCTGGACATGTCAGGCAGGGGCTCACCCTGTGCACAGGGGTGGGGTGGTGGGCAGCTGCTGTGGTTGGTTACTGATGTGTATCTGTTTCTGTTCCATTCCCAGGACCTGAGGACAGAAGATAGGCAGCGATGGCAGGACAACAGACCGCAGTGGCCCAGGGTTGCAGAGCAGCTCCTGCACCAATGGGGCCACAGAGAGCAGGTAGGCACTGATATTGTCCTTCACACCGTCCATGAGGGGGTGGCATCTGTGCCGTGTGCTATGGCAGCTGTGTGTGTCACACTGTGCATGATGCCTGCCACTGTGGCATGTCCATTGGGCATGTGTGCCAGCTGTTGGTGGGGTGGGTGTGTGCCCAGCTGCCACTGATGTTGCTGTGGTGCTGCCAGAGCAATGTGCCATGTGACTGCCATGGCACAGTCGGGTGGCCACTGTGTAGTGGGGACCACCGCTGTGCAGTATTGTGGTGTGCCGTGTTGCTGGCAGGCATTGGCCTACCCCCCCGTGGGTGGCCTGTAAGAGCCCTCGGGGGGGGTGATCCCACTGCCCATTGTGCACTGTGGATGGGCATGGTTCCTTGGGATGTTGTACTGAACGCCTGTACTGTCCCTTCCCCTAGGTGTCTGGCGGTGGCACAGGATGCCCCTCTACTGCCGGCTCCTGTGACAGTTGATTCTCACCACTTTGACAATGATGGAGGCAGTGCTGCAGGTCCAGTGGATGCTGTTAGCAGACAGGATGCAGCAACGACTGCAGTGGGCAGCAGGTCATGGCCACCACTAGTCAGGCCCTGATTTCCCCTGTTTCCCCAGCCATACCTTCCCCTCCAGTTCCCCTTCCCACTGTACAGTCCCTGTTCCCTATCCCCTTCCCTCACTTTCCTACCCTCCCCACACCCTTCTCTTGTATATAGTTGTTCACCACAATATATATCTTTTGACATACCTGCCTGTGTGTGTGTGTGTGTGTGTGTGTGTGTGTGTGTGTGTCTGCTTTGCAGGTGGAGTGAGGAGCCATGCTGCAGTGGTCCAGTGCCTGCCCATGTGGTGTACATGTGTTGAGGTGTGTGTTGTGCTTCTGTGGATCACTTCTGTGTGCTGTGTTGTGTCCCACAGTGGTGGTGTCCCTCCCCTCAGTTGGTAGCTGTGCCTTGGGGTGCCCATGAGGCAGCCATCAGGGGTGTGTGTCAAGTATGTGTACTTGGCTGTATGGTCCTGGGTGTGACCTGCCCTGGTTTGGCTGTGTGGGTGGGGCACAGCCTGCAGCCTGCGGGGGCCCCCTTGGTGGCCCTTCATCCACCACTGTCAACCCCTATTGCCGACTGTCTTTGCCACTGTTGTGTTCTGGGGTGGGGGTCTGGGTGCCTGTGTGTGCCCTGCTGTACCCAGCTGGTGGTGGCCTCCTGTGGCCTGTCACTGTGCTTCCCCTGGCTCTGTCTGTGGGTCACCTCTCTGTGCTGTGCCCACCTCTACTGCTTTGTTGTACTGCTCCCACATTTGCCCTGGGGCTTCTCTGTCTGCCCATGGCACACCTGTGTTTGCACCATGGCACACCTGTGTTTGTGCCATGGTGCATCCATGGCTGTGCCATGGTGGATCCATGGTTGCACCATGGCATAACTGTGCCATATTCAACTGGGTTGTGCTGGTGCAGTGCGGCTAGCGCAACCTCTGAATATGGCTCCTGTTGCGCCACGGCGCATGGGATTTGCACTGCGCTGGACTTGCACCAGCCATTGGCACATTTCTGAATATCTGAGCCTTGGAAAGTATATTTTGTGTTTTTATCCAATTCTCTAACCTCAGCAACAGTGTGTTAGAACATGTTTTAACAATACAGTTCATTAGAGTGGTTGGCTCATAGTTCTCAGGTGTATTACAATGACCTTTTTTATGAATGGGAGCAATCATGTTGAATCTCCAGTTAAATATATTTTGTATTTTTATTCAATTCTCTAACCTCATTAATAGTATTTTAGAGAATATTTTAACATTATAGTTCATTAGAGTGCTTGACCTATAATTCTCAAGTGTATTACAATCACCTTTTTAATTAATGGGAACAATCATGCTGAATCTCCAGCTAAATGGAATAAACCTATGTAAAATATGAGCATTAAAAAAAGAACAAAAAGTGTTGGCCCAACTCCAAACATTACATTTAAATAGTTCAACTGGGGCCTTATCTAGACCAAGAGCTTTTGTAAGTTTAAAAGAAATCAAGGCAAGGCTTCAATTGTTAACAATTCTGACACTTTAGGAGGTCTGATGTCCACTCACAGTCTAGGCGGCATGCCATATTATAAAAGAGTCCCTGTTTTAACCAGTTATCTGCACTTATGTGAGCATCAATATTGCTTTTGTAGGGGGCAGAGCTTGACATCTACCATGGTGGCAGTGTAATTCTTTCGGGGGTCCGTCACAAGAGCCGTTTTTGCGATCATCCATCTAAAGCGTAAGCTGTTATATTCCGGTTTACCATACTCATTCTCCGGGAACCGCATGCTATCCAATGAATCTAATTTAGCTGAAATCATCCAAGAAGAACTGACTCTATGCTGTGGTATCATCCTGAACAGTGCCACGAGGGACAGGGCTGTTTCAGAAGCGGGCGCTGTAGTACTGGCTTGCCAACCAGAAGCTCCATAAGGTGCACAGTCGTGAGGGTAAACATGGCAGCGAAGCACCGCTCTCACTGCGCGTCTAGCCCTCAAACTAGTAAATCTGCCTCTAGCATGTCTGCAATGATGGCTTAGCTAGATAAAATTCTTACAGGCACTGCAGATCTTAAAATCTCTGTGCAACAAACCAATGAGGAATTAGCTACCCTGGCATCAAGAGTCTCTCACACCGGAAAAAAGATTCAGCACACAGTCTCCACCCTCACAATACAGGAGAGCACGCTCCAAGATCATCACAACAAACTGAACTATCTGCCAAATAAGGTAGGTGATCTGGAGAACTGTGCACGCCGAAAAAACATCCGTATTGTAGGCATCCCTGAAGAAGCTGAGGGCAGAGACATGATTGAGTTTCTTGCAAATCTTCTACCTGAGTTGGTGCAAAGCAACAATCTGCTCCCTCCTGAAACTGAATGGGCCCACAGATCCCTTGCCCCCTGTCCCCTGCCAGAGGAGCATCCTAGACCCATTCTGTGTAAGTTCCTGCACTATCCGGTTAAATAATTCTACCTCAAGCAACCTCTTGACCATGGGTCTTTTCAGTGGCAGGGATACAGGGTGCAGTTGTTCCACGACTTCTCAATAGAGCTTTCCAACCATCGTAGAGCCTATGCAGGGTGAAGCAAATGTGCTACCATCTCAACATTCCTACTTCCCTAAGATACCCTGCTTCGCTACGCCTGCAGGTGAATGGGGGCTATATTACATTTGACAGCCCGACTGTGGCAGAACAACATGTGCAGCAATATCAGGACAAAGAACACAGGGTAGACACTTAGGGCTCGCCTCGTGGTTTGCAAGATGCCAATATGGAGGTGACACAGTCCATGGCCCAAGGGGGAAACCGGGATGACCAGCAAGGAAGCATATCTGCCCTAGCCTAGCAATCTACATCTCAAGGACAAAAAGCCAGGAAGAGATTTGGGGCCACACAGGTTGTTTCTTTCCATCCAAGACAGCAGAGATCACGTAGCCAACAACGGATGTATCTCCCTTCAGACACTAGCAACTGCTCCCCAGGGGTTATGCCGATTAAGACTTCCAACAGATATGAACCCCTTCATGACCTGAGCCCTGTAGCACTGGATCTCTCTTCACTGATCAAGAAAAATAAGCTCTCTACTGAGACGGAGAAGGTTTCCAATACTGCCTGGTCCCCCTAGCCTGACAATTGGGCCAACTTCTTACCGGACGATGACAACACTGCTGCTGATTCCATTGAGACCTTTACTGAACTCTTAGATGCATCAGACAAGATGGCACAGCTGACCTAAGATGTCTTGATACCCTTTCTGTTTTCTATCCCAGTGCAGATCTTGGGCTCTACCTGCCCCAGGCCAATTATGGCTCCAGGCTGACTAAAGGCGGAGGAAGGGGGTGAGTCTCATGAGCAATAAAGGTTATGTACTGCTTGAGTGACCTGGGATCCCTGAAACTCTCCAAGCTCCCCATGGGGTGCTCATTTGATTGCCACCTACTTTCCTTTACCAACCCTGGACCCCTTCCCAGGGACAGGTAACTTCAATTTAGGTGCTCCCAAGGCCTTTACTTACTCCAGCCTCCCTCTATGATTGCGGGGAGCACTGGCATCCCTCATTTAAGTATATTTGGCTAAGTGGCTGCTGCCTTGCTTAAATATGGGGAGGCTCTGCTCATAGATAGCTCCACTGGCAATCAATACTTTTTTTTTTAATACGCTGAGTTTTCTAGCGAGTTCTACTGTGGGGCAATATGACTTCTCTTTCCTGGAATGGATGTTACCATGGGTTTTTCTTGATGCGCCAAGTGTTTATCATGTAGTCTACCACATTGACACCCCAGAGTGGCCCCCTCAGGATCTTGGAGGAACACAGGACCAGCTCCTTCCATCCGTAAGAGGGGCCCAGTCTCTTTTGTATGGGGAGGGACCTCTACCCCTAACCCCAATGATGAAGGTTTTTCCCATCATAGGTCCGCCTAGTGATCAGTCCACCTGAAAGGGCCCACCTTACCCCCAGATGAGGGCAAGGAAGACCCAATTCCAACAGTTATGTAGAAAATAAATCTTTGCACAGAGGTCAGGTCATAACTTATCTGACTTACTGGGGATGAAGAGGCACACCTGGGTAACATACACTCACAGAGTATTCGAAAGACAGAGTTCAGAGTAGAGGACATTACCTTTTCCTTGCACATTTTATGAGGGGAGAAGGCCTGTTGATAACAGATTAATATATAATTATCTATTCCCACCATGGATTCCCCAACACCGATAACTTTTAGCACATGGAACGTTAGAGGCCTGAATGACCCGATAAAATGCAAAAAGGTGATGTCCAGGCTCAAAAAACTCAAAACACAAGTTGCCTTCCTCCAAGAGACAAAGGTCAATCATACAGAAGCAGGAAACTTTGAGGATTGGATAGATTGGGAAGCACATAGTGTTTCGGGTAAGAAGAAAGGGGGGGTGTCAATCCTATGTCACAAGCAACTTAAGTAGAAGCTGGTGGACCAGCATAAGGACAAGGAAGGGAGATGGCTCTTACTGAAGGTCATAGCAAATAAAGGGCCCTTAATCCTAGGTAACATATATGCCCCAAATGACGATGCCCCAGAGTTCTTCAATGTAATCTCCCAAAGGCTGCTAGACATGTCTCACAACTGGCCCAATATAATTTTGGGGGGAGATTTCAATATGGCACTGGACTACTTACTAGATAGGTCAAATGCCAAGCCAGAACTCCATAGTAAAGCCCTTAAGACCCTGCCTGACCTATTAGTCTTACGTCATCTTACTGACACATGGCGTAACCTTCACCCTACTGAAAAAGACTTCACCTATTATTCTGCAGCTCGATCAATGGCTAGTAGACTACATTACTGGCTTTCCTCTACTAATTTAAACATGTCCATAGCGGATGCCTCTATCGCCCCCTTGTATATTTCCGATCATGCCTCGGTGCTCCTCCAGACCTACTTCTCTACAAATATTGTTCACTCAGTGACTTGGAGGCTTGACCCCCTCCTACTGGCGGACTACCAGTTCCAAGTGTGGCTAAAGCAAGAGGTGTCCCATTATTTTCAGGACAATCCAGCATCCTGTGCCTCCCCACAAATGATATGGGAGGCCTTTAAGGCCACCATTAGAGGCAGGATCATATCCTATGCTGTCCACAGGAGGAGACAACAGGAATAAGAGGCCCAGCAGTTAGAAGTCCAGCTGGCACAAAAAGAGGCACTCTACAAAAATGACCCAGACCAACTAACTAATCCGTCTCTAATATATGAGCTCACAGTTCTTCGACTCAGACTCAATACCTTAGCCGCTAGGAAGGCAGAACTACAAATGGCTAGACTATGGCACAAGTACTGGGACCAGGGGGATAAGGCAGGGAAGCTCCTTTCCTACACATTAAGGAAGCAACAGGCTGAACGCTATATAGATAAATTAAGGGATAAATCTGGAGTGATGCAATTTTCCCACAAGGCCATAAATACCATTATAAGAGAATTCTATGACAACCTGTATAACTCTCATGCTCCCCTCCTAAAGTCTGAGTTTGATGCTTTTATTGCAAATTCCCCTCATACCAGAATCTCAGCTGAACATAGAGCCATGCTAGATGCTCCCATAGAAGACGTTGAACTGCTAGAGGCAATAGACGGTATGGCTCCCCATAAATCCCCAAGGAAAGATGGATATATTTATTTTTTTTTATTTTAGTTGTTTAACCAGGAGTAGCACACTAAGATGAAAGCTTTTTTACAGGAGCAACCTGTGGGAGATTTCCCACAGACTTCTATAAAGTCACTAGGGACCTTATCCATCAACCCATGCTCCACATGCTGAGGGATTCTCATATAGCCCAGTCCCTTCCTGACACACTCAGAGAGGCTGTGATAACTGTCCTCCCCAAGGAAGGCAAGGCCCCCCTCTCCCCAGCCAGTTACAGACCTATCTCCTTGATAAATGCAGATGCTAAAATACTAGCCAAAATCCTAGCAACCAGATTGGAAAAAGTACTTCCGTCCATCATTCATGAATCATGGGTGGGTTTTGTAAAAGGGAGATCCAGTGCAGACCACCTGAGGGCATTACTGACCTTATTTCAACAGGCCTCCCAGTTGCCCTCTCCTGCAGCGGCCATTACTGTAGATTTCTAAAAGGCCTTCAACTTGGTAGAGTGGGAATTTCTCCAAGCGGTCCTTAAACATTTCAACGTAGGCCCGAACTTTGGGAGATGGGTCAACACATTATACAATGCCCCAACAGTGAAGGTCCTTACTAATAGCCTTCTGTCGGACCCACTGACCTTGCATCGGAGCACGAGGTAGAGCTGCCCTCTATCACCCCTCCTCTTTATCATGTCTATCGAACCCTTAGCTTCAGCCATTCGCTACCACAATCTCATCCTTGGCATACAAATAGAAATGGGAAGAATTCAAAACCAAACTGTATGCAGATGACTGCTTCATCCTGACTAGAGACATTCAGTCTAGCCTGGATTTTGTTCTGAATATTTTTTCTAACTTTGAAGCCATCTCAGGACTCAAGATCAATAAAAACAAATCAGAAATAATCCCTCTTAACAAGCATACTACGGTGGAAATGGGAAAAGCTTCTGGTCTAGTTTGGGCAGGATCCCAGATTAAATACCTTGGGGTTACCCTAACTCCTGATTTTCAAAAACTTAGCCACCTTAATATGCTTTCTCTGATATCCACATTCCAAAAAGAACTGAACAGATGGCAGCACTTAAATCTCTCCCTCCCAGGGAAAATTGAGTTAGTTAAAATGATGCTAGCCCCCAGAGTATTCTATCTGCCGGCACACCTCCCTATCCTCATTCCTGACAAATGGTTCCAAAAACTAGATTCAATCATAGGCCACTTCCTTTGGGGGTCTTCCCCTCCCAGATTTAGTAGATCCAAGCTCAGGGCCCATTGGTCCAGAGGAGGGTGGAATCTTCCCTATTTCAAACATTACATGTATGCCTTCATCACATAAAGGACATCACTGGTGTTCTGTAAGAGTGGTCCCTCTCCCTTTCCAGCATGGGGTTGAACTGAACAATCTATCCTAGGCATACGGCATCCTTGAACTGAACAATCTATCCTAGGCATACGGCATCCTTCCATATACCTAGGATTGCCGCTACCTCGAGCAGCTGCCCAGTGGATTACTATACAGGCAGCCCATAAAGCATGGTTTCTAACAGCTAGACTAGGCAAAAAATGTCCAAGATTAGGAAGGTATACATACCTATGGGACAACCCTGACCTCCGTATTGAGGGTGAGACCTTCAGATGGGCTGCATGGGAAAATTGCTTGATATGTATGATGGGGACCTCCTCACTACTGGTGAATGCACTATTGACACCTTTCAGGGGCTACAAACCAAATTTAACTTAATATCTCAGAACTTTTGGAGGTACCTCCAAATCAGATCTGTTTACTTCCAATGGAGCAACACCCATTGTAAATGTCAACCCTGTAAAGTATGGGAAACCAACCATGTCCCTGACCTGACACTTGGCGAATGGCTGGGAGCTCATAAGGCTAGAGCAGCAACTACCTACAGTATGTTACATGACTCCCAGTCAGATCCCACGAGTAAGGCTAGGGCCAACTGGCAGACAGCCCTACGCACTGAGATCCTTCCATCTGATTGAAATAGATGCTGGAGATTGGCCCAACAGGCGTGCATTGACCAAAAGAGTAGGCTGATACAGAAAAAGATACTCCACCTCTGGTACAGAATGCTGGCCCAACTTAAAGCTATGGGATTTTCCCCAACGGATAGCTGCTGGAGGTGTGACTCTCCTGAGACTGACCTTCTCCACATCCTTTGGGCCTGCCCCCAGTTTTTCCCATTTTGGTCCAAGGTGGTACACACTTGCTCCTATATCCTTGAGGCAAATCTACCAATGTCCCCATACACCATACTGTTGTGGTGTCCCCCACAAAATACCCATTTGCCTGTACGGAAACTGAAATGGCTTATTGCGGCTCCAGTTGAAGCGAAGCGGTTAATCCTTACTAAATGGAGATCTACTTCCCTGCTCACTGTACAGGAATGGATCGCTTCATTAGAAACACTGGCCATGAATGCTAGGCTGACTTTTCTGACCAGGCAACAAATGGCTACCTACTGTGACATGTGGTCTCCTTATTTACATCACATCGCCCAGCTAGCCACCAAGAAGAAGAAGAAGAAGAAGAAGAAGAAGAATCTGTATTTATATAGCACTTTTCATACACTGTATCCCAAAGCACTTTACAAGCAATGCTAGACTGGAAGTGAAGTGACTAAATGTGTGGTGGCAGCCATATCACACATCACCATCCACACACAGCCTGGATAAATGCATGAACAAAAACCAGGCCCTACTCACTACTGTGGGATAACTCATTCTCCTCGATAATAATAGACCCTCTGTGTTCACTACTGTGAAGGTAACTAAATACTGTTTCAATAACAGACTATATTGGTGTAATGTTCCTTTCCTGTATGTATGGATATTCGTGTATTTATCTGACCTATAATGTCTTTCCTGTTTACATGTACATCTGCTAAATGTTTACGTATATTGTATACATCTGCAGAGATTTCAATAAAAAGTTTAACTGCAAAAAAATATTGCTTTTGTAATTTTTAGTTCTCTTGTCAACTAAATGCCAGAATGCTCACTTGTCCTGGAGGCAAGAGGACTTGAAGTGAAGCATCCTCTGACTCTCTGCATCACAAGGTTGGCTGCTGAGAGACGGCAGTGTGATTTTTTTGGAAACTAACTTCCAGCTAAGTTTCTTCCACTCTTTGTTTCCTGGGTATTTGTAGGACAGTGAGTGAGAGCCAGGCTGAACAGGTACTGTAAATCTTATGTCTCCCTGCATCCTAGATTGTAACTTATATTACAGATTGCTTGACTATTCCAATTATTTCACTTTTTGGATGCTTGTCTTTGTCTGAAATTCCCTGAACTATTCTGAAGATTTGATCAAAATGAGAGGGCAGTCTCTCTCTCTCTCAGCACTCATTGATGGTCTTGTTGGTCTTGTTGGATGATTTATTATAGTTCTCTCATCTGGTGGCAGCAGATGCAGTCACTATCTGATCCAAAGTGCTTCCCACATTTTGGGCTTACAGTTATTTAATTGAATCTGTATCATAATTTCTTTGGCATCAAGACCTCGCTGTTTCCAACAGACCCCATTTTCAATTGGAGTGCCTGTAGTGTGTGATTGTGTAGGTTTTGTTTAGCTTAAATGGTTTAAGTGGCAGTGCGACTGTATAAGTTTGAGAGCCTTATTTGGGAAGTATTGCCGGGAGTGGAGAAGTTATTTGTGTTGTGGGTGGGTATATTATTTTAGTTTGGTTGGTTGTGTGTTTTTTATTGTGTGTCATGCTGGTACCAGACCTGGCCTAGTCTACTCCACAGAGCAGCTTCAGCAGTGCTGTCCCATTGGAAGGCTCCTTTGTACCCAGCCTGTGGCACGGTTAAATTGCTACAGGGGTTTGGGGGTCCTCCGGAGATGCTGCACTCACTGTAGTTTTGGTCTGAGAGTGGACAGAGGGGGCAGGGACAGGAGTGGGGAGTCAAGGAGGAACCCCAGAAGTAGGCTTTGGTAGACAAGAGGTCCCCCATGCCTGATTCCTATTCCCTGGGCTCCTGAGAACTTTGATCAGTAGCTAACTAATGGGCTGGCCAACTCAGCTCCTCCCCTTATTACAGTTCATTGTAACACCAGATCTCTAAGGAATAAAACAGCCTTGATGGAGACTTTAATTATGGATTCTTTGGTAGATCTAGAGACTTGGCTGAAGGATGACTTTGGCCCCATCCTTGAGGCATCCATTCCTCCTGGGTATTCTGTGGTATACTATGCTAGGTGGAAGAGCAGGGGTGGTAGCGTAGCCTTCTGTTCAGATCTGCATTGGGACTAACAGCATACCTAACAGGAGTGATCAAGTCATTTGAAATGACTTGATAATTAAAATGTGTGGTGGTGAAGGGTGAGCTACGTACAGGTTGCAAGCTCATTCTCATATACTGGCCTCTGGGGCATGGACGTGATTTCTTGTAGGAACTTGAGATCTTCATGGCTGAGCTGGTGCTGGACTTGTTCTGGGTGACTTTGACTCCTGGGTTGATGATGAAGCATCTCTTTCTGGAATACAGTTCCTCTAGCTGATATCTTAACTGAGCCTTGTACAGGCAGTTGCCACTGGTACCCACCAGTGGGGCCATGCCTTAGACCTGGTTTTCACATTGGGTCTTGAGTTGACATTAGTAATGTCAGGGATGCTCTGGTCACTTGGTTGGATCATCATGCTATTTAGTTTCTTTGAGGAACTCTCCATTTAACCTCCCCAGTGGACATGACCAGTTACCTCTCTTTTAAAAACTTGGAGCCTGAGAACTTCTTGGCTGTACTAGACAGCTCAGGCATGGAGGCAGACTGTGTAATGGGAGTTAAGCGAGCTGTGGAGGGCTTCAACATGGCTCTTGCACCCTAGTCTGACTTCCTAGCACCTCTCCATGTCCACCCCTTGATTTCCTGCTGCAGGTCAACATGGTTTGATGGTGATCTGAGAAGGTTGAAGGCAAAGGGGGAGAGGTTAGAGTGTAGCTGGTGGAGGTCCCGGTCAGAGGAGGATAGATTGGCACTAAGGGCTCATTATGATGAGTGCTGGTGGGTAGTCACCCTGAAAAAGTCAGCATTCTTGTCACAGGTGCTTGCTACCAGAAAGAACCAACCAGCTCATCTCATCAACACATGGGCAGATTATTAAATCCAATCTGTCTTTAGTCATGCAGAGTCTTTTCCACAAAAAAGTGTGTTCTGGACAATGTGTCTTCCATTCATAGAAGAATTTCCTCAAATAGCCTGTCATTGACTGGCAGTGTCCACTCTTGGATGGGCAAAGGAAAGCTGTCTTTGTGGATGGAGTTGGATCCAGTGGTGGCTAATGATGTTCACCATGTGGTATTGGGACCGTGCCCTTCCTACTGTATATTGGACCCTGGGACAACCTAGCTTCTTCTTAACTGCTGGGATCCTTGGGTCTGAGTTTTGTAGAGATCTTTGGGTGTTCTCTTGGGGAGAGCATTCTTCCTTCCACCTTGAAAAGGACTGTAATGACACCCCTTCTCAAAAAAAACAAAAAACATTGCTGGACCCTGACGGTTCTTTAATTACAGGTCTGTCACAAATCTTCCCTTTTTCAGGAAGGTGATTGAGAAGGTGGTTGTGGTGCAGTTGACACAACACCTGGAGAAATATGACATCTATTAGCATCTCCAGTCTGTTTCTACCCTTACCATAGTACTAAGACTGCTCTAATCTGGGTGAATCATGATCTCATATCAAGGGATGGCAGGTATCCTGCCATTCTTGTCCTTCATTGACCTTTCTTCAGCGTTTGACACAGTGGGTGGTGGGGTGCTGTTGGCTCACCTGAGGTACTATGTAGGACTTACACCCACTGTGTAATGGTGGTTTGAGTCCTACTTATCCTGCAGGGTGCAGTAGGTGGCACTTGGCTCTTTCATTTTGAACAGTACAGTGCTCTGCTGTGGTATGCCTCAGGGGGCGATTTTATCTCCTGTGTTATTCACAGTGTATATTTTACCTCTGGGGGTGATTGTTAGATAGAAACATAGAAACACAGAATTTGATGGCAGATAAGGACTGCTTGGCCCACCTAGTCTGCCAAGTTCCCTACCTAATGGGCAGATGCTATGGCTTGGCTGTTCACTGCTATGCAGATGATACCCAGTTGTATGTGTCTTTTTCTCCTGATGATTGTTTTGTTGTCTCAGAAGTGAGTGAATGCCTTAGGGAAATTCAGGACTGGCTGGCAGCCAGCTGGCTTAGACTTAAACCACTGAAGATGTAGGTGCAATTAGTGAATTGGGCCAACATGGTTCAGCAATATTAAGTGGTGATACCATTATTACATCTCTAAATGGTGTCATGCTTTGAGCTGTTGATAGGGTGAGGAATATTAATGTCACAGTGAATGCTAGGCTGACCGCAAAATATCAAGTGTCAGCTGTTTTCTGCAGGGTTTTGCCATCTCCAGAACATCTCCCAGATCTGACCTTTTCTTGAACTGGCTGATCTTGTGACTTTGGTGCACATCCTGATTATGTCTAGACTGGACTACTTAATGCTCTGTACTGTGGGTTATCTATGAAATTGATGTGTCACCTGCAGCTGGGCCAGAATGCAGCAGTATGGCTGGTTCCTGGACCCTCTCAGTTCGAGAATATCACACTGGTTCTCCATGTTCTGCACTGGCTGCCAATGTGGTGCTGGATCAACTTCAGGGTATGCTTTTTGACCTACAAGGCCTTGCATGGCCTGAGTCTGGGCTATCTGAAAGACCTCCTGACTCCATAAACTCCTGATCGCCAGCTCTGATCAGCAGAGGTAAGCTTCCTTTACATAGCCAGAGCAGACTTAGTCCTCTAGGGATTGGGCATTCAGTATGGTGAAACCGATTTTATGGAATGCCCTTCCCCTTGAGATGAAAGGAGCTCTTTGCTAGATCTTTTTAAATCATATTTAAAAACACATTTGTCCCTTGTGAGATTTGGGTCTGGTACTGCCATATAAAAACATGTTTAAACTACATCAATATTTCAAATTATATTGATTACTGATCATTGCCTTTAATTCGCATGTTTTGTTACATATATATCTGAACTATATGGTGCCAAAAGTCCCTGGGATGGGGTGCCATACAAATAAGATTGCCTTGTTTTGCAGTTGCACCAATTATATATCGTCTCATAGATTGTTTTTGACAGAGTTCCTTCTGAACAAGCAGGAACTTCTTGTATTTTTTTCATCTGGCATTCAATTCTACATATTTTTTTGGCAACCTGGAAATTTCTTAACCAATTAAACACATTACAGAAGCTTGGACACTAACTTTTAATAAATAGTATTGAACCAACGAGTAAACTGGGAATTTGCTTTATTATTCTTATGTAACAATGGTATTATTTTATTTAGCAAAGCATCAATCTTGAAAGCAATTTCCTGTGGAAGAAAAAAATTATGAGAATGCATAAGTGTAAAAAGTGGATCTGAACTGAGCCGGTCAATTAGTTTTCCCTTATGCTTGCATCCCATGTGATTTATTTATTTATTTATTTTGTATTATAAGTAACTAAAGGAGGATGGTGATATTTTGTTCTTCATCATTTGTGGAGATAGCTGAAGAGCCCATACATAAAATTACAGGGAAATGATTTCTCTGAGTGAAGTGGAATCTCAATGTCTAAAAATGTATCTTAATCAAGCACTGAGCAAATGCAGTAATTAATAGTTCTGCCACCCAGTGATGAGAATATTGTAAAGGTCTCATCACTAGAAAATCTGTCCTTCAGTGCCATCAATGCCCTACCCTTTGGAATTCTCTACCTCGTCAGATACGAAGTTGCCTGACCGTTGAGAGTTTTAAGTTAGAATTAAAAACGTATTTATTTCAAAAGGCATATGGAGAGTGATTTTATTGTGATTATATTGTTATTGTTGTTGTTTTATGTTATATGTATGTATTTTAATTGTTTCTATTTGTACAGTGCTTTGGCTTTGAAAAGCGTTTAAAAAATAAATTTTTACTTACTTTTTTTACATCAAATTAAGTTTTTCTAAAATATAAGATGACAATTAGATGTTTTGTGGTGCAGTATTATCCACTGCTAAGCAATTTAAATCACAAATTGTAGTAAGAAAGAAATAATGTGGCCTACTGGGAATTGAATCCAGGCCCCGGTCAGAATACCATCATGGTGCTCTAGCCACTGTGCTACAGTTTACCCCAGTTCAACCTGTCATTACTGGACATACTTCCTTTCTCTGGTATCGCATATCCTGCAACTACAAATAATCAAAAAGACAAATAGATATTTTCTGGTGCAATATTAGCCACTGCTAAGCAATTTAAATCACAAATTGTAGTGGGAAAGAATTAATGTGACCTGCTGAGAACTGAACTGAGGCCCACAGAATACTGTCCCAGTGCTCTAACCACTGAGGTCCTACCATGTGAGCCTGTATCTCAATGGTTGTAGTACTGGAATGGTGTTCTGGGGACCAGGGTTCAATTCCAAATATGTCACATTATTCCTTTCTCACTAAAATTTGTGATTTAAATTTCTTAGCAGTGGCTAATACTGCACCAAACACATCAAATTGACATCAATATTATTCCTAGTTTCAGGCTATGCAATACCAGAGAAGGGATGTGCATCTGAGAACCCAGGCCCAACCACGTGAGCCTGTAGGTCAGTGGTTAGTATATTGGGATAATATTCTGGGGACCTGACTTCAAATCTCAGTAGGTCACATTATTTCTTTCTCGCTACACTTTGTGATTTAAATTGCTTAGCAGTGGCTAATAGTGAAGTAAAAAACCTCTATTTAACATCTTGATTATTCCTAGTTGCAGGATATGCAGTATCAGGAAGTGTGTCTGGGAATTCTGGGTCCAACCATGTGATCCTGTGTGCTTAGAGCACTGAAATGGTATTCTGGGGCCTGGATTCAGTTCCCAGTAGGTCACATTATTTCTTTCTCACTATAATTTATGATCCAATATATAAATTAATTTTTCCCCTTGTTCATTAATTTTCTTATATTTTGATGAGGGTAAATTATCTTAAAAAGAGGCTACATCCACTATATAACTGCCTATCCTATTATAAAAGTCCACAAAAATCTGAATAGTTTTATCTAGGGATTCTGGTAAGTAAATAGATAGGGTGGAGAAGTCACATGATGCTTCGGACAGGATAGCAGCTCCCTGACTCTGCTCCTATTTACTCCTGTTAAAAAGCTGGTTTTTGATGTAAAATCTCTCTTTTTTTTTTTAACTTTCTTTATGCCCCCTTATTGCCGGCTTACCTGACCTTTCTCTGGTGAGAACACTCTGTACAGTCTGTTCCTGCCCACCTAAAGCTCCCAGACTCCTTTCCTAGGCATGGGGCCCATCTCCCCCTACACCACCTGGCCACCCAACCCCCTGGCTCTGAGCCCCCCGGGGCGGGACCGCTGACTCCTCTAGCACTCTATATACAATCTGAGTGACCAGGGAGTGGAGGGAGTTCCTGAGATGGAGCTGGGAGGTCCGACATCGGGCGTGGGGACCAACCACTGGTCTCGCTGTCACCTATCAGGAGCCAGGGTGTTTCAGCTTTTCTGTCCCTACTTCCTCCCACTTGTGCAGCTCAGATGTGAAATGATGGCCAGCATCCACTGAGCTCCATCCCCCAGTGCCACACAGCAGCATCTCCCATTCCTGGCTATCTCTGACGACCACCAGAGGTCGCTCAGGAGCAACTTGATGCCCTACTCCCTCCCTGAGAAGGGAGAGCCATCCACTCAGTTGCTCCCCACACCTGCTGACCCCAACAGCCTGGGCTCATTCTTGAACCCAGGTTGTCAGTGTGGCATGAGGTGAGGCATCTAGTGCCTTAACCCTCAGTGCCTCTGGGCTGGCACATGTAAAATCTCTTCTGATCGCTAAAATATTGCTAGAGACTGTGTCCAAGGATGTTATCGAGCTGCCTGTCCTGATTTTGGACCAAAGAAGCTATCAATATGGATATAAAAATGTGGCAACTATCTCTAAGGCATACACCACTCACAATGCCGGATAAAAGTTCAAAATGCTCCAAGGCCCAAAGCTTGACCCAGGGCCACTCCAGCACCGTGAGTCCAGTGCTAGTTCCTCTTACAGAAGAGAGGTTTTTACTGGAATTCCAACCATTTAAAAATACCCTTCAGGAGCTCACTCAGGAGATGAAATCCCTTTGTGCAGATTTAAGGGATATGAATCGCTAGGTTGGGGACATTGAAGCCTGCACATTTTCTCTGGAACAATGGCATGAACAAATGGAACCAGAGATCAACACCTTATGGCAAAGGATCTCTAAAATGGAAACTAAAATGTAGGATCTTGAGGGGAGAAACAGAAGAAATAACATTGTAATCTTCTTTATCCCCAAAGAAGCAGATGGATTGACTCCAATTTTATTCGCTCAAAAGCTATTTACTAAGACTGCCAGTCCCTCTCCTAACAACCTAGTTGATATCATCGAATGAGCTCACCATTTGTTACATTTTTGACCACCTGAAGGCTCACCTCCCCAGCCGCTTCTCACTCGTCTTCTGAATTTTTTGAATAAGTAGCATGTACTCCAAAAGGCTTGAGAGCATCAGGAGATACTTTGAGAAGGCTCCAAATTATGGTTGGCACAGATCTAACTGCTTTGGTTTGACAAAAAAGAGCTGTGTTCCACCCGATGGTCACCAAACTTATATCTACTGGGATCAAGTTTAGAGTATCTTATCCAACCCACTTGCAGGTTATGATTAAAGGAGTTTGGCATTCTTTTGAAGGGGCTGAGCAAGCCTTCAAAGAGTTAAAATTTCTTCTCCCAGACCTTTTTAAGGATCACTGAAGGACATTCCAGAATGTGACTCATTTTAAATATTTTAGTTTGCCTGGGTCCCTGATGGTGTTAATCCTGGTCTACAGCACAATCCTGCATCAATTTTGGATCTTGGTTCGATGTATCTGGTAGCTTGTTATTCTCTATCAATATACCTTCTCTTGTAACAACCCTCTTTCCATTCCCTCCTGTTCAGGCTTTCAGTAATGGTACTTGTTCATAAAAGCACTACATTAATAGCACCAGCCAAGGGAGCACTAGTCCATATAACGTTTCCAGGGACAATGAGCAAAGATTTACAGCACTAGCTGTACGCGTTCCACTGGTCGTTGTCCATGGTACCGTGACATAGACAAGAACAGCAGAATCCAGGAGCCTGGCTGAGCTGCTTCTGTGGCATGGAGAGCTGGAGCACACAGCAGCTCAATTAACAGCAGTGGAGACCAGGGTTCTAATCCTGGTCTCCAAATTTTTTAGCACATTGGGACTTTGAATTTGTTTACATGGGGCCATGGAAACAGTATTCCATGACCTCACAAATTTTAACTTACCCTGGGATCCACTCCCCCTTAGAGTGAGAATCCTACAGATGGGGTGTGTGGGGGGCAGATCCCCCTGTGTTGGGGGGTTGCAGGGGCAGAGGCCCCAGCAAAGGAAAATTTGGTGCAGTTTTTACTGTGCACTCCTAGCCACCGCTATTCTTGTTGGCACTCTTTGGACCCACTGCCTTTGGTAATGAGATCTAATTCTGGGACAGAATGACTTTATAGTATGGGGGAGCTGGGCTTGCTCCTATGGTCTATGCACAGATGGTGATAATCCTGGTCCGCAGTATAATCCTGCAATGATCTTGGATCTTGCCTCAATGTTCCCAACATTCTGATATCTTCTAATAATATGTCTTCTCTCATGGCAACCCTCTTCCCTTTCCCTCCTGTCCAGACTTCAGGTAATAAAAGTGGACTCTGGGACAGTCTGAATTCATACTAGATGGGATTGAACTTGCTCCTACGGTTCACACAGCTGCCCTGCTGTCTTTGTTTTGATCTATCTAGTGTTTACAATGAGAGCAGATACCTCCTTAGATTCTGTTTCCTGGTCCTCACAAGAGACCTGATTCAGACATAGATGATATGCCACATTTTCTTCTTATTTTCCCTTTGAACTGGAACCGGACTCTTCAACTTTTTTCAGAGGGGCAGCTTAGAAACATTTCTAGGCTGGGAAAGCTTCCTTGATCTCTTATGGATGGATCATTATCATTGCTTGAATACTGTTTGGGCCACAACCTGATTTGACTCTTAGACTGCATCAGACTTAGATTATGGAATGTACAGGACCCTGAATTGAACGAGTATGCTCAGCAGTGCTTCCTTTTCCATCTTTTTCTTTTTTTTTTCTGGGATATGGCAGCAGGACTTTCCAAAGCCAGATCTTGGCATCTCTTCCAGTGTCATCTCTACTTAAGGAGAAGATCTATATAGTTTTATGTGATATACTCTGAGATGCCTAGCATTACCTAGCTGTCTCTCTTTTTGGACTTATAGATACAGTATTTCCTGGACTTGGTCTATGTTTATTTGAACCAGAAGGTCTCAGCCAGGTCTATTTATCTGGTTATTGGTTTTATGGTATTGACCACTGATTGACTTTCTTGAAGGGGAAGAGTTTTGGGTTTAACATTTAACAAATGTTCCTTTCCCTGCAGGCTGACTTAAGAGATGTCATTGTTACACTGAATTTTTATTTTGATCTTTACATGTACACTGTTTAGACATGTAGTTTTCTGGGGATGGGTTGAGTAAGTTATATAGTTACTTCCCTTCTGACCTAGTTTATTTTTTGGGGGGGGTTGGACACTGTCTCTTTTAGGGTTCAGGCTTTTTATGAGAAGTCTGGACATTAAGGGGGACCCAAAGTGGGGTATTTAGGGATGTCTAATTGCTTAGGAATGAGGGACATCATGAGCCAGTTTATGAGAGGGAGATCCTCTATTTATCTAGGTGGGATGGTAGTTGAACTGTTTTGGTTTTGGGAGAGTTGCCTGTGTTTTTATGTTACCTTCCACCGATCACTGGCTCTGAATTTGGATGGTATATTAGGGGACCTGGGTAGATTTTCATTTGTAGGGTGGGGTTGGGATTTACAACAACCTGATTTTTTGGTGACAGGGAGTGATGGGTTTAGGTCTTTGGTAGGCATGGTATATCTGTATTTTGGGAGCAGCTATTTTACCCCCTCCTGGAACTTTGTGTTCAGTTGCTGTGGCTTAGTAGATGTCTGGGGTAACAATAGGGTGGGAGGAGGGATTGGTTCTTTGTGGGTGCTGTTAGTTAGAAAGCAGACTTGGGACATGAGTTTTCAAAGCTTTCAAGATGTGATGGGGGAGGGAGTGACAGAGTTGACTCCTTGGGGAAGGTTTCAGATGTTTACTAAGAAGCAGTTTTGAGTATATTTGTCTTTGATGGGTTATGAAAATGGCTAGTTCTTTAAAGAATGCTTCTTGGAATGTTAAAGGAACTCAGTCCCAGGTGAAACACTAACAAATACTTAAGCATCTGGTGCAGTTACAATGTAATATTGCCTTTTTGCAGGAACCCACCTCCTTACTGTTGAAGGCAATTTACTTTGTAGGCAGTTGGTGGATCAGGTTTTTGCTGCTGGGAATAGCAAGGCAAGTAGGAGCATGGCTATTCTAATGGACAGGAATTTCAGCTTCCATTGTATCCAGAGTCTCTCAGGGTCCCCAGGGGAAATACATTTTTGTTAGAAGGAGAATTAGATCATGTGTAGGTTGTACTAGGTAATGTTTATGGCCCTAATTCGGGTGACCCTTCTATTTTTATGGAAGTGTCCCCCTTCTGGCTCCTTTTCTTCTGATCCCTCTGGTAGTTGGTGGAGACTGGAATGTCTCTTTTACCCAAGACTTGGACAGGGCTGGCAGGACCTCAGCAGGCTTGTGTCCCTCTGAGAGCTCCATCTGTGATATGACTGAATCTTTAGGTTTATGTGATCCATGGAGGGTATTACATCCTCAAACCAAAGACTATACATTCCATGCATGTGTCCATGGTTCATAGTCTTGGACTGATTATATTTTAATCAGTCAGACAGGGATGGGTGGTGTGCTGGATGGTGGGATTGCTCCCAGGGTCCTGTCAGACCACTCCTTGGTATGGCTGAGGCTTTCCCTGACCTCAACATCCAGTGGGATAACTTATGGAAGCTGAACAACCAGATTCTTAAAGATCAATATGTTGTTACTTAAATTAGAGAACAAACTGCTGTTTTTACACCTCAAAACTCTGATTCCATATAGAGCGGGGACTTAGAATGGTGTGCTTTTAAATGCTTCCTTAGGGGAGAATTTATTTGATTGGCATCTAAGAGGAAGCACACATGTATGAAGGAAACCTCAGCTCTCCTCCACCATATTACAGAGTTAGAACACTCATTATCCCCTTATTCTCCAGATGAGGAACTTCTCCAAGATAAATATGCTGAGCTTCTGAGGGAGGAAGTGAAGTATACTATCCTTAAAACACAATTCATGTACATAGATCAGGGTGAGAAAGACAGTCATCTATTGGCTTTGCAACTTCAAAAACTAGAAGCATCCCACTTGATCCCATCCATCACGTCAGTGGATGGCTCTGTCAAAAGCCTACCTAGGGACATAGTGATGGAGTTTGAATCTTATTATAGAGAACTTTATGGACCTATGGTCAACCCACCTCCAGCTTCTAGGGTGGCAGAATACATAGCCAGTATTCCTCTTCCAATGTTAGAAGCTGACCGGCAGGCCTTTCTAGTTCTACCCTTCAGAGACTGTGTCTGCTATAGAGAGTCTGGCTCCTGACAAAGCACCTTGACCTGATGGCTTCACGTCCAATTTCTATAAACTGTTTGCTAAAGAGTTGGTACCTTTTCTACAATGTTTCTTTTTTCTTTATATGATTTTGTAACTTCAGATCCCACTGTACTGGAGCCCATGATTGTTTTGCTTCTTAAGCCAGGCAAAGAACCATATAAAGTCTCCAGTTACAGGCCTATATCATTATTGAATTACGATATTAAAATACTCATGGAGATAAATGCAATCTGGTCTGGACTCACTAGTCAGGAGCAAGTGGGCTTTATGCCTATTCGTTCCATGGATTATCATTTATGTAAACTTGGTCATATCTTCTGCAACCATGGATTCAATCATTCCTATGGTCTTGGTCTCCCTAGACATGGAGAAGGCTTTAGACAGAGTTAATTGGGACTTCCTATTTCTTACATTAGAGAAATTTGGCTTTTCCCCATCCTTCCTTCATTGGGTTAAGGCTATATATTCCTATCCGAGTACCCAAATATACTGTAACAGGGTATAGTCTTTTAATTTTGCAGTGCATTTGGGAACACGGCAGGGTTGTCCCCTTTTCCCTTTGTTATTTAATTTATATCTGGAGTCCCTTGTAAGGAAGCTTAAGTCTAGTTCAGGTTTGACTGGGGTGGAGGTGGGCTCCAAGAATCTTCAGCTCTTGGTGTATGCAGATGATATTCTGTTATATATCACTTATGCCATGGCAGCTATTCCTGCTGCACTGGAAGCAATTGCAGAGTTCAGCAGATCTTCTAATAATAAACTTAACCTAGATAATTCTGAAGTTATGCCCCTCACCCGACAGTTAATAAGCATGACATTATGTCTCTTGGGTTGAAGTGGGTCCCTAGGCAGCTTAAATATCCAGGAATTCATCTCATGAGAAGTTTCTCCCTAATGCGAAAGCTCAGTTTGGAGGATTTGTTAATCATCCTGCAGCAAGACCTTAAGAGACGGAAGGCCCTTCCCCTATCCTTATGGGGGAGGATTAATATAATTAAAATGAATGTTCTTCCCAGATTATTTTACCCTATCAATATGCTTAACCTCTGGCTCCCTCTATCATGGTTCCAATGCCTTCATGGTATACTCTCATATTTTATTTGGTCCAGTAAGGCCCCAAAAAGGTCATATATAAAGCTGGCAGCTTGTAAGCACTGTGGCGGACTGAGATTCCCAAACTTTACAGTCTATTACTTTGCTTGTCATGTACGTTTTTCAGGTGGCTTAACCCACCTTCTGAAGATCAACCTTCTACTTATGTTCCTACTTGGCTACAATTGGAATTGGAATTGATGGATAAGGTGGGTCTCTCAACATCATATCTATTTTTCATTTCCCCAAAATCTCTCCCTGAGGGTCTCAGAGATGTTGTAATAGGTACCTCAGTCCATGTTTACTCACAGTTTTGTTCTCTGCTGAAATTCAAGTCTATTAAGGATGTAATACAACCTATTGTATGGAATCACAACTTTAAGATTGGGGGCCGGGTGTTAACTAAGACTTGGTTACCCCAGTTAGCCACCTCTAGGGTATGTGACCTACTCCATCAAGGACTACTATGCTCCTCCCAAGATATCTTAGAACATTATCAGCTGAGCAATGCAGCAATCTTTAAGATATTTCAGTTACATCACACTTTATTGCAATGGTTTGGGCCTGGTCTATGGGACACTAATTAGTCGAGTTCATGCAGTCTATTAAGGACTTAGTAATAAAACCACATTCTGATGCTGTTTTATACTCCTTTTTTTCTCTAAATTATTCCCAGAACTAAATGGGAACTTCACCCACTGGGACTCTCAATTCACCCTTGATTCTTCTCAATGGCAGAAAATTTGGAAAGATCACTTCAACTATATTTCTTAAGATAAATTGCATCTTACCCAGTTTAACATACTACAGAATTTGTATTTTACTCCCCCTAAATTGGTTTAAATGGGCAGATTAACATCTCCTCTCTACACTAGATGTGGATAGGTGGAGGGTACGCTCATTCATATTTTTATAGGACTGCCCTAAGGTAGACCCCTTGTAGCAATTAATTGACGCCAAGGCAGATCACCTTTTAGGTATAATGGTCTTTTTACCCCAGATGTACATATAATTGGTGACTATAGACTGATCCCAGTTAAGGAAAGGAAATTTTATATGGCCTTAATCTCTCTCTCTCTCTCTTGCTTAGGAAGATGGTTTTACGTCACTGGCTTGACCAGGCTTCTATTTCATACAATGAATGCTTGCAGGAGCATTTGTTTAACCTCCGAGTTGAATGGATGTTTGTGAGTTTCCATAATAGGCTTCCATTATTTGATAAGAGATGGAATAGGTTACATACTTTGTACACAATGTAGTGGGCTGTACCACTCAATTGCTCTGTTATTTTCTGTTTTTATGCCTGGTTTTATCAAACTGCATTTTGTGGGTCACTCCTCCAGGGTGGGATTTAGGTGGGTGGGAGATGGGAGTGAGGTTTATTATGCGTTTGGCTTTCTTCTCTGGACATGTTGCATGTTTTGGTATTTTTTTCAATAAAGTTTATTAAATTTTTTAAAAAAGTAATTAGACAGGGTTTGCTCTAGCTGGCACCAAACATTATCTGGTCTAGAATTACTTGGCTGGAAATAAACATTTTTGATAACAAAAATGTAAAAGTTAATAGTAACAAGTAAAGCTTGAACATTTGGTTTTGTATCCAATACCTTAGGTAAAGAAATGCAATTGCAGCCCTTAAGTAGAAGTTAGAGGCCACTAATGTTTCTGGCAACATTTTTCTTTTCTTGGGCTATAGCATGATAAGCCATGAAACTATTTAAATTGTCTTCAAAAGTGCACCTTGTTCTTGCAAGACAATTATATAAAAGTTAATGACATATTCCAAAAAGTCCTAGAGCCCAATTTTCAGCCATTCTGGGACTAAGTCCCATGTTTTAAGTCACTGCTGCATTACAACTTCACTGCATCTGCAGACATTTTTATCTTCAACCTGCACTCTGCACAGATGGCAGCTGCAGCTGCAGGTGGATGTTATGATTTGTCCGACCATTTTGACACAGCTGCATCAAACAACAGCTGCAAGCTGCTGTAAATCATGGAGCCTGTCATTGACCAGCTCCAGCTTTGAAAATATACTGCAGCACCTGCAGGAAAATCTGCAGCTCTGCCAAGTGAAGCCCCAGTGGAACTAGTTTTCCCCTGCACATACTTCAGTTTCTGGGGGGTTGAAAATCCAGCCCCTTGTCTACTTTCCTTAAAGCAGCAGTGCAATGAAATTGGGCAAAAAATTTGACCCTCCCTTTTTTCACTATAAAAAATTCCAGACATCTTCCAGTTTTATTTGGTGATACAATTTTTTTTAATTCCATCAATATCTGAGTATTTTATAAGTGTTTTAATTCATCTTTTTCTCAAGAAAAAAGATGGCTGCCACATTTTACATAGAAATAGCATTATAGATCTGTCAAGGGTTAGGATCAAAAAAATTAAAAAAAGACTCACATTGCACAGCATGCATGGTATCTAGACAAGTACATTTGACAGGTATACTAATATTTTGATCAATTTGAGCTAAAACTACATTTGTTGAAAAATATTTCTTTGTTGCACTGCTGCTTTAAGGAAAATTATAAAACATTTCAGGATGAAAACTGAATTGTATTGAGACACAGGTGACTTGAGTTCCAGAGAGAGCATAAGTCATGTTATCAGGAACATTAGTAAGTCAACTGTTAGTAAGTCCAGGCAACACTTAAAAATGTATTCCTTTCAAGATAGCTTCCTTAGCCTTAACGTTCATTAACTAATTGCTATCAGATATTCTTGAACCTTGCCAATTAGCAATACTCTTTTCAAATTAAGAAAACAGATTTAATCATAATCTGAAACAATTGGTATAGCCAAATTATATCGTAAATGAGACCTCTCTGCATAATTTAACAACAAGGTATCTCTTACAGCACAATTAAGTTGATCTCTATCAGACGTACCCTCACATTTTAACACCTTGATGACCACTTTAAAACCAACTTGCACATGAATCCTAGATCATAAAAGAAATCAAACTTTCTTTAAAAATGCTGGATCAACTTATATAGTACTTTGGTTTAAAAAACCATGAAAGGATACTATAGGACATACATCATTTGCTGGTGATGTTGAAGTATAGGTGGTATTAGGATTCTAACCTAATTTAACAAATGTTTTGATGATCTCAGACATATTAATTTTTCATTTATTAATGATCAGTCATTTGTTTAGATAACAACAGAATAGTTATGAGAGTAAGTGGGCAGGAAATTATTTCTAACTGGCAGCTGTTTATAATGCTTCCATTTACAGAAATATCTATAACCCTAAATGATCCACATGTATCTGTACCTGAATTAAAAATAATGCAAAAAAAAAGTGTTTTAAATTGTTTTGTTTTGATGGGCAGCATTCTGTTACAGTTCTCTTTATGGAACCAGTGATCTGGAGATCTAACTATGTCACAGGTTGTGCACAGAACTCTGAGCATGGTAATGATAAGACAGTACCTTATGCTTCACGTTCTGTACACAAACTGTAACATAGTAATGTAGCCCCCCCGAGGTCTAGGGGTTTACTGATAGAATGTTCGTGGGGAGGCGGAACTATACAGAGACACCTGTTTCATAGCTTATGTTTTGTTCCACATGTCTGGGGAGCAGATCTTCTTCCTCAGGGTGCTGGGTTAAGGGGCAGACTTGGTTAGCAGACACCATTTGAACACTAGAGGCATTAAACTGTGCAACTCAGGCTTAACAACAGTAACAGAAGTTTTAATTAACTTGATTTGCCCATGGACAACTTAAGGCAAACATTGTGCAATGGCCCCACTGGGGAAAAGTAGGTCTCTGGACTGAAGAGTCCTGCAGCACAGTCCCAAAGTTCATATTTACAGCAACTGCTCATTGCACACAGTTCAGATAGCAGTTTGTTAAACCTTTCACAGCTCAAGGGTAAATACTTTTGGTCACAGGTATTTCACCTATTTTGCAGTAGGTACTTTACTTGCTATCTCTCTGGTTGAACTCCAGAGGCAGGAACCACTGGTGCCCCGTCCCTTGTCACAAGTAATACAACTCCAGACAACTGCAAAGTTGATCCCCATTTATCCATTCTCACTAAGTTTCTTATAGTTCTCTATTCAGCCTCATAAAGAAGCACTTTAACTACATTTTTTGACTCTTTTTTTATGTAATTCCCTATTCAGCCTCATGAAGAAGCACATTCTCTAAGTCCATCCTTCCAGAACCCAACTTGAATTGATAAAGGGCATTTGGTGACACCAAACAGGTACATCACTCAGAATCTCTGCCACAGTCTCTGACTCTTTCTCTCTCTGAGCTCTGGAGATACAGACAGCAATTCACAGGTACACAGAGAACCATGACTGGGATGTTAACATGCCAGGGTACACAATCTACAGGAGAAACAGGGAGAGGAGAAGAGGGGATGGAGAAGCTCTCTATGTAAGGGAAGGCATAAAAGCAAACTGGACAAAAGAGTAAACAGGGAAGAGAGGAGGCACTGTGGGTCACCTTAGAAACTGGCAATGGCACCACAATCTGCACAAGGGTTGTATACAGATCCTCATGTTAGGGGGAAGGAATGGACAAGGATATGATAGAAGGTATACTTAGGATGGCAGAGAAAGGGGAGATACTGTTGATGGGGGACCTTAATATGCCAGATGTTAACTGGAGCACCTTTGCTGCAGCCACATCCAAAAGCAGGGCAATTCTCAATGTCCTTCAGGTGGCATGCCTCAGACAGCTAGTTTTGGAATCTTCTCATGAGGGAGTGATCTTAGACCTCATACTCTCAAATGGGGACAGTGGGAGGATCTCAGATCTAGAAGTGGGTAGCCATTTGGGAACAAGTGACCACCAAACAGTGTGGTTCATGATAAACTCAGCTACAGAGTCAAGCCATCCAAAACTGAGGGTTCTGGACTTCAGGAGGGCTGACTTTGGCAATATGGGAGAGTGCCTTAGAAAAACACTAGCAAACAGGCTAGAAGGTGGGGTGGAGCAACAATTGAGAACTATCAAAACAGCCATCACAGAGGCAACAAGCCTTTGTGTGAAGCAAATAAACAAATCAAAATGAAAGAAAAAGCCACTATGGTTCTCAAAAGAGGTGGCGGTGAAGGTTAGGGAGGAAAATATAGTATAAGGGAACACAGAAAGAGCAGGACAGAGAACTGTACCAGTTAAGGCAGAAGGACACAGGGAGGGTAGTCAGAATAGCAAAGGCCCAAACTGAGGAAAAGATAGCCAACTCAGTTAAGAAGGGGGATAGAACCTTTTATAGGTATATCAGAGAGCTTAGAAAGACAAAGGGAGGGATAGTGAGGCTGAATAGAATGGACGGTGGGTGGGCAGAGAGGGACAGTAAAAAAGCAGGGATATTGAATGAATACTTCTGTTCAGTATTCACAAAAGAGGAGGTGGGGGAGGTGCCTAATCCAATTAACAGAAGCACTCTGGATAGGGGGATCGATCCCAGTCCTTTCACAAAAGAAAGGGTTCTGAAATAACTCCTAAAACTGAAGGTGGACTAAGCAATGGGGCCAGTGGAATACACCCCAGAATTCTAAAAGAATTAAGCAGTGAACTAGTGACACCACTGACTACCTTTTTTAACAAACCATGGGAGGATAGTGTGGTACCTAAGGACTGGAGGAAGGCAGATGTGATTCCCCTTCACAAAAGTGGGACCTAGACAGAGGCAGGAAACTACAGACCTGTCAGTTTGACCTCTGTGGTAGAAAAGTGATGGGATCACTTCTGAAGGAAATAATTGTTGAGTACCAAAAGGTCAGTGAGGCACATGACCCAAGGCAGCATGGGTTCACAGTGGGAAGGTCATGTCAGATGAATCTAATCAATTTCTTTGACTGATTGACCAAAGTAGTAGACCAAGGAGGGGATATGGACATAGCCTACCTAGACTTTAACAAGGCATTTGACACAGTCCCACACAAAAGATTGATATTCAAATTATCCAGCCTGGGAGTGGGTCCCAGGGTGGAAGCCTGAGTAAAACATTGGCTGGACAACAGAACACAGTAGGTAATTGTAAATGGAGTCCACTCTGAAGAAAGAGGGGTTACTAGTAGGGTACCACAGGGTTCAGTACTGGGTCCAGTCCTATTTAATGTCTTTATAAGTGACATTGCAGAGGGACTGGAAGGAAAAGCATGCCTCTTTGTAGATGACACAAAGATTTGCAACAGGGTTTATACACAAGGAGGCATAGAAAGGAAGAGAAGGGATTTGGCAAGGTTGGAGGAATGGTCAGAAGTATGGCTTGGATTCAATGCAAAGAAGTGCAAAATAATGCACCTGAGAAACAAAAACTCAGGGGAAGATTACACAATGGGGGGTGGAGGTAGTAACAACAACAAAAATGGAAAGGGACATGGGGGTAATCATATCGGATGACCTTAAGGTTGGCAAACAATGTGAGAAGGTGGTAGGGAGGGCTGTGGGGATACTGGGATGTATAGGGAGAGGCATCACCAGCAGAAAACAGGAATTTGTTGTCCCCCTGTACAGACAGTTGGTCTGGAGTACTGCATCCAGTTCTGGAGACCCCATCTCGGCAAGGACATAGATAGGATGGAGGCAGTTCAGAGGAGGGCAACTAAAATGGTGCAGGGTCTGGAAGAGAAGCCATATGAGGAGACACTAAAGGAGCTTAATATGTATACCCTTGAGGAAAGGAGGGAGAGGGCGGGACATGATAGAAATGTTTAAGTACTTTAGTGGTATCAACAAAGTCCAAGAGGGTAGCATCTTTCAGAAAAAGAGATGTGCAAGAACAAGGGGACACAATTTGTAGATAGAGGGGGACAGATCAGGGTCAATGTGGTGAAGTATTTTTTCACAGAGAGGGTGGTGGATGCATGGAACAGCCTTCCTGAGGAGGTTGTGGGATATAAAACTGTGGGAGAATTCAAGAATGCATGGGAGAGACATAAGGCAATTCTTGTGGTGGGTGGGAAGAAATAGGCTGTTGGTCAAATAGGATCTGCAACTTATCTTCTAGGTAGGGAAATGGGCAGACTAAGTGGGTCAAGCGGTCCTTATCTGCCATCAAAGTCTATCTTTCTATGTTTCTAATTCTTTGATCAGTTATATTTTACTGCTCCAAAACTGAGGCGTCCTATTTGAGACCACTCTTCACCATTACAACCCATCAATGCAGACTTTACACACTAAAGTTCAGCTCTCCTCAGATCCACTGAACTTTTTACTTTTGCATGGCTAGTGCAGGCAGCCATCCCCATAGGGACCGTGGTGCCACAAAATGGTACTTTCCACCCATTGGCCAAGAAACTGACTCCTGTGACCAATGAGTCCACATGCCCAATTACATAAATTTAGCAGTCAAAAGAGGGTCTGGCATCTCCAAGGAGTCTACGGTGCCACACAGATCCAGCCCCTACCTTCACCCATGAACTGACTCACATGGGTGATTTTCCCAAAGTCAATTTAACAAGTCTGCAGAGCCATTAAGGTTTTCCCTCCAGGAGCTCAGGAGGTTCAGCACCAATTGGTCCTTACAGTCTTTTGCACAGTTCTGTTAGTCTGTTGGATCAAAGTCCCATTCATGCCAGTGGCATCTTCTTGCACTCCCAACTACTCATAACTGCCCTTCACCCCATGGGGCAGTGTACCTATGGCATCTGCCACTTCATTGGTTAATGCTGCAGGCTATCCTCCAGAGAAAAAAAATAGTCCATTTTACAGGAGCCAGACCATGCAAGTCTTGCTCACCTTCTCAGCTCTGCAACACTGAATGTAACTTCTTGCAGTCTCTTAAACTACAAACAGCTGCCCCTCCCCCAGGAAGCCAGCATAGCTTAGCTGTTCAACTCTCTGAGGTTCCAAGGAAGTAACTCCTTAGCAGGTTCTTTAGGTCCAGAGACCTATTCAAACAAGTTTTGGCAGAGCCACTATGACTGTGAATGCAACTAGATAAGAGTGTTTCATGGGCTTAAACATAAACATTTATTTATTTACTTATTTAAAAAATATCAGATTTATAAACCTTTGAGTCAGAGACCCATTTACAAAGGCACCTCATCAAAACTAATACAAACACAGCACAGTTAACAAGTCAAAAAACAATGGCTCAGAGAGCTGACAGTTATAACAATCATTCACTGGAGATACATGGGTAGCAGTTGATAAACAGATTACATAGTTTAGGCTCACAGGCACCACATCCAGAAGACCAAAGCAGTTCAAACAATATACAATAGCTAAAGCAAATAGACATCAGGAGTCAAAGAGAAGCCCAGAGTGTTCACATGAAGGCTGTTGCATATACACTAACTGAATCAAAGTACAGTACATTGAGAAAGGGCATATTTAAGCAATAAGGCACTCCTAGGTGTGTGTTATCATGTAATAATGTCACTCCTGGGATGGGTTGAAGCATAAGGTGAAGCCGAGTGCTTCCACCACCACAGGAGTGACGTTATTACAAGATAACACACACCCTGGCATGCCTTATTGCAATTATACAATGTCTTGTTGTTATATACAGAATAAAACATACATTTTAAAGGATGTTTTTGTTAGTGTGGAAAAATATTTCTTAAGAAAAAAATGCAAGGAATGATCCAAATCCAAAGTTATGGTGATGTCATTGTGTAATAACATCACTGTTTGAAGAGGTCAGCAGCCAATCAGCTTCTTACATTTTCCTTGCCATTGTGCAATTAAAAATAATGCCACCATCTGTATTACAGTTACCTATATGTTTTGCATTTTATTCTATGCACTGTTATAGCAATCAACTCAACAGAACCAGGCCATCATATACATGAAGGTACTGTACCCTAACTGAAAACACTGCTGAGACAACTGTATGTTGTGACAAGGTGGAAGATAAACACAATGTTGAGACATGTTTTTGAAGACATTTGATGTGTTTAATTGTTTTTTAGAGACTGATATACAGTTCACACATAAATGCATATAATATAAAAGTGCATATCCCTAAATGCCAATGTAAATTCAACAAATTTCATTACAAACTGTTCTCTTGAAGGAAGATATTACCATACAAGGCCTATAAATGGACATCAGGTAAATGTAAACTGGGGTAGATGTGTTATTGAGGGTATTGCATAGTTTATCTTTAATTCCTGCTCCACCAGATCAGCAATATTTGCACAAGCTGTGCCCAGTCCAGATTTTACAGCTCTGACCTGGGTCTAGTGATGTGGGTTTTACCCATACCCCACTGCATGTGGCTTAGTGATATACTGTACAGATGGCTACAAAGTCTAACCCATTCAAGGCTGAAGTTTCAGAAAACCATTGTGCTAAAAATATCAAGACTCACTCACTCCCTCACCTTCCAGTCACAATTAATCTTCTACCAAAGTTATGCTTAAATACTGGTGCCTCTACATCCACACCACTAAGCTTTTAATGCCAACATGCTTCTTTTCTCTGCTGCTGTGAGTTCCTCCATCTGTGAAGTCCCATTCTGCTTGTGGCAGCCCCCCCCCCAAAACCAGAAAATTTATTTATGAACATTTTGTTGAGAAATTTTTGTTTTAGTATATCCATGGTCAGGAAAATAAATTTGTAAAATAAACCAAAATCCCCATTTATCAGTTCATTGAATCACAATACAGCATGTACATTTCTCAGATTCTATGTGTTACCTACAATAAGTCAAACAGAGTTTAGACACACAAATGCCTGCCTATTTGCAAGTGAAGCAAATGTGGTTATTATCATTCAGTTATAAATACCTATAGTCACAATGCCAATTATGAAGATTCAGTAGAACATAAACAGTAGACCAAGGCTGGGTCTTTCCTATGCAATGCCCTGCAAAGATGGTGGTGTCAAATGGCTTAATGAGGTACTGTGAGGTGCCTAAGGGAACTTGTTATGCAGGAAGTTCCAGGAACACAGTGGTAAAAACTGGAATAACAGGTTCCAAGGAGTAATTAACTTACCAGGAATGTTACAAAAAACTACCCCATTCATTCTCAGGTGTCAATGAATGTATTTGTTAACCATGCTGGTTTGTCTTCTTGCTTCCCTCATGGTAAAAATGTGAAACTACATTTGTGTTATTTTAAATGAAAAATGAGTGATAAATATCTTGTCCAGTTGGATGGCAGTGCTGATAGTTGTTCCAGTCTTTCTTTTCACTGATATAAACTGAGCCAGGAAAAAAAGTAAATAAGAAAAAAAAACAGCATTTTGTTTCTACAAGTAGTTGCTAGTTGTAGCTGGTATTTTTAACATGTGCAAGTCAACTCCACTTCTCAAACTTAAAAAGAAAAATACACTTCATCACAGACTGTGTTTACCAAGTACTGTGCCCATTTTAGTATATAAATGTTTAAGAAATACCTGAAAACTGTCTATTTTCCTTGGAAGCTGAATCCTTAAGCTTCTCCTAGTCCTTAACAAAATGCAAGGACTCCACAGATTTGTTCTGTTCCTAGGTCCAGATCAAATTACCGAGTCTTCTTTCAACATGATACATGTGTCTCATGCCCCTCCCACATGAATAAACAAAAACAGGTGGTCTGGATCTTTAGGAGCTTCTTGGGTGGAGGTGGGTTGGATGTTACTTCCCCCCAAAAAACAATGCTGCCTCCCACTACTCAGGTTCCAGTTCTTGTACCACCCATTTAAGAAAGAAAATAGTACCCTGCAACCGTTGACTAACATGAAAGCGTATCTATTTGAGGGCAGAAAACATTTCTTGGAGGAGGGTAAGGTGGAGGAGACTATTTACACCTTCAGTCAGTTCCATGGACAGAAAACATGACATCACTTCTTTTGTACATGCAATACTCCTGTAGGCTCTACCCACAGTCATAAAAAGGAAAACAGTGTTTCTTGGAGACCCACTCTAGATTCTCTTCCTATAGAGGGTTACAGTATAAAACTTCAAATTACTGATTCCATGAGTCATGACAAGAACTATGCAGAATGTTGCTCATTAAATGAAAGCAACTGGAAACACAGTTCTTCATATCAGTATGTTTTCAGGTGCAGTTAACTATGGCCCATTTTGAGGTAAGTATTTTATTTCTTTTACTAGGAGGATTACAAACTGCTATGAATTAGTAAAAATGTCCTGTCCCCTGTAATCCCTAGTTTTTTTCCAGTTACTTCAATTTGGACCAACCCAATTTAGTGAATGTGGCAGCTTTTACTACCAATAAGACTGGCTGGTTCTTTTACACTAGAGTCCCTTAACAAGGAATATACATGTTTTCCCACCATCTTTAATCTAAGTTCTTTACTGAAATATTCTACCAGAGTTAGTAGAGTTACGTCACTATTTATATCACTTTAGTCTGGTTCTGAAGAGGAGAAACAAGTTAAGAGAATGTAAACAGAAAAGAGAAAGTGTCAGAAGACAAAGTGACTAGTGAATTGGTTAAACAGATTGAGGAAGTGTTACAAAAAGAAAGTGAACACCTTAAGGAAAATATGCAAAACAAAGAGAACAATTTAACAAGTTACAAAAGCAAAGTGAATAGTTAAAGGAACAGATCAAGAAAAAATGCAAATATGCAGAGTCAAATCAAATGTGGAAACAAACTGAGAAACTTTGGCATCTCGGGCCATAACTCACAACCTCTCAGCATTAAAATTCATAGCACTGGCCTTCAAAAATCAGAGCAAATGGCTAGAATGTGTAGCACTTTCTTACTTTAAAGAATAATCTGTCTACAAATAGTGGGTTCCATATATTTAGTGTTAAGGAATGTTTCTTTCAGGTTAGTTCAATGATTTAATAGTTTGTGTGTCCAGAAATAGTTCTAACATCATGAAGAACATCAGTACACCTTTGCAGAACAAGGGCAAATTTGAGGGTAAAATCATGGCACTATGCAAAATTCATTGCTATGCAAGGCAGGTCTCAGACTAAGACAGGTGTTCTAAAACCTGTCTTTTTCTGTGTCAGATAAATGTGAGTGTGAACCTAAGTCAAAAGTCTTGAAATTGTATAAAAATAAAACATACAATATGTTACTGAGTGAAAAAGCTGAGAATAGCTATAGAATTACTTGGACGACAGTTATGATGCTGAAACGTCTAGCCATGATAATGATCAGTTCATACATTATTTGAAAGAATATTTAAAAGTAACATGTGAAAAGGAATGGATTAAGATATAAAAATGGTTCCTTGAGGCTACACACATAACAGGTTATACAGAATTACATTTGGATGTAAATGGATCAGTAGAAGGTTTGTGTAATGCAACAGAAAAGGAATGGGGTAAGTTTCATACAACATGAGCAGCCAGAGATGCAGTTTATGAAATGAGATGTGGAGGAGATCAAAATCCAAAACATTTCTTTTATAAACAAAAAGATGTACAGTATACTGTGGAGCAGATGAAGGCTCAGAACATCACAGTTATAATGTTTATAGGAGAAATATCAGCTTCCCCTGTAGAACTGTTATAAGACCATGAGGTCCCAATTTAGTAAATTGCAATGCAATATGATTTTTATGTGTACTTACTTTAAGGTACGTTTGATTTTTATCAGCTGATACCTTGATCCCCTGCTCACCATTTCTGTGAACTATATGTCTAAGTGTCCTCTGTGGACAGCTCTCTCATGACGCAGTTTAATAGGCTAAGCAGCAGGGGCTGTCTATATGCTGGTGAGCCTTTGTAATGGCTGTTTAGCAGAGTGTATGGCCATGATCATTACACTAGTACTGACTGCCGAAGGAGTCACCTCTCTGTCTTGTCTCCCTGAAGAGATGCTTAGGAGCAGGTAGCATAGCCTAGAGGTTAGAGTAATGAGTTTTGAATGAGCATGGTAAATCCAGCAGACCTAAATTTGATTTCTGTATTCTCCAGTTACATACTATCTGACTCTGGGCAACCCATTAAACCTCCCCAGTATTCACCCCTGAAAACAGGCACTTGTGCCCAGTGGGCCTCACCTGGTTACCAGAGAATAAAAAAACAACTTTAAAATGCCAAAATGAAATTGACAGGTTTAAAGCAAAACAAATTCTACATGGGCATATTAATACCAAATGGAAAAGTCAACATATTTTACTTTGGGGTAAACAATGAACCTTGCTAGACTCTGGGGGTGGGTGGGGGAGTGGCTCTGATATACTGTATAAACATTTTTTTACAAGACTGCCAATGCCTTAGTCAAAACAAAGTGCCTGAAGGTTCTTTCAGAAGACTTAAAATTGTTGGGTTATGCAGAGAAGTTCAAAAACCTATAGGTAAAATTTGGATGACACTTAATCTTGGTAAAATAAATCTTAACATGTCCAGTATATGTAACAATTAAAAAAATAATCATTTCCTTCTGAAAAGTGTTAGACCTGTAATTGATTACTTCCTTGAAGTCTTATGTTCCACCGTACTTGAGTTATTCTATATGGGAAGTGTTAAAAAAGTCCAAATTCAGCAGAGTCATGTTATATTGAGAAGGATGATTCAATGTTTAAACAGACATGTCACTCATTCTGGGGGTTGGGGTGGGGTGGCTGGGGCTTCATGAAGATGGCCTCTTAGTTTTGAGCTCCTGCTTCCATCCTTGGTACTGCATAGCATTCACTTGCTCCCATTACCCACTGCACCCCTTTGTCATTCCCCACTGTTACATTTTACTGCCCTCTGCCCTTCAGTATTACTTTGTGTGGATTGCAACTTACCAGGACCCTGTGTGGTGTCGCTCCCTGTGCATTCAGCTTGTGACTCTCATCTCCTACATCCCAGGCAAAATGGCATCTTGTTTCTCTTTGTAGCAGATCAAGACCATGTTTTCTCAGCTCCGTTCTTGAAATTAAAGAAATGAAGCAGATTATGGCAGGGAACTCCCTGTTGATGACTCAACTTGATGCTCGAGTACATGATGTGGAACTGAAAATGTCAGCAACCGAGGAGCAATATCTAGGATTGCAAGCTAAGTTCAGGGAACAGAAGCATATCATTAATGTGCTGTTGGACAAGGTGGACTACCTAGAGAACCAGGGTGGGTGCAACAACCTTTGTTTCATCGGTTTCCCAGAGCAGGTCGATTGTAATGACACCACTGTTTTTTATTATGCCCAGCTATTCCAGCTGTCTTGAAGCTCCCGGGGATCTAAAATTGGAGACTGAGTGGGCTCACTATTCACTGGCCCCACTGCTGAAGTCAGACAGTCGCATCTGCCTATTATCACCCAAATTTTACATTTCCAAGTGAAAGAGGGCCTACTCCACTGAACCAGAGAACTGGGAAATCTCTTTTGGCTGGGCCACAGGATTATGATTTCTCTGGATTATTTTTGGGAACTCACTGCCAAGCATCAGGCCTATACTGAAGCTCAACAGGCCCTCCACTGGACTTGATTTCCCGTCACTCTTCAATACCCTGCCATTCTTCTAATTATTCACAATGGATCTCCTCTGACTTTCCACTCCCCAGAGGCTGCTATGCAATACATCTCTGTACTTGATGACATTGCTTCATCCCTGCACTGCACCTTCATGATCTCCATCTTCGACAATTCCAATCTCTGCTTGTTTGGACACCCAACCTTCCTCTAAAGCCACCACTAGATATCCATCCGAACATGATATTTGGCACCTCATACCTAAACCTAAGCACCACAACTGCTATTGCAGTTAGACACAGGGTAATCCAATATGATACCCCAGGTCTTGTAGTCACAGTGACTATTCATGACTTTTCTGGGGCAGATTTGCTATTTTGGTGGTTTGTGTGAGTAGAGGGATTTGGGGGTACTGGGTGTGGAATGGATTGAGTGTTTGCTTCCAGGAACTTGTTACCCCTCTCCTATTTTTCCCATCTCTCAGGGCTAGTAAACTCCATTTTCCTGTGGAATGCCTCCTTGATGGTTAGTCCCCTCCCCTTCATATCAAACTGCCGAGGTTTTGAGCAGTCCCAACATCCTTGCACAGTTTTCTCCAGGCACCCCTTTCTTCAAGCTGATCCTCCTTTCCTTACTGTGCCTCTTCCTTACAATTTCAGCCCTTTTCTTCATTTATTTTTTTGTTCTTCTGTTTGGTGGAATGCCTCCCTGCAGGATTATCTCCGATTTCCCTTCTCACACTCTCATTCCATTCTCCTTTTTTCATTTTATTTTTCCTCCTCTTGTATTTTCCTCTCATGGGTTTTGTCCTCTTGCTTTTTTTCCTTTTCCTTGGAGGGTGCAGATCCCTTCTTCCTTTCAAATTGGTTGCTTTGCATTCTTTATGTTTGACCTGTCAGAATGTCCCTATTTGTTTCTGGCTGAGCACAACTTTATTTCTTTCACCACCACTCCTGGAGCTAGCTGACCTGCCTTTTCTTCCACATATTGAATGCTTATGAACTAACAGCAGGGACTGGTGCTGCGGTAGCAGTGCTTGTACTAGTGGAGGGTTTCACAGTGTAAACTTCCTTCATGTAGTCTACCTTAATCAGAGCTGTTTTCTCCCCTACTCACTGCTCCCTGTCTTTATTAGGGGTGTATGTGATAGTGCGGTGTTTGTTTCTTTGCCCTCTGGTCAGTTGCTTCTTCTGCCGCTTTTCTCTTTACTGTGTCTTCACAAAGCACCTGGCACATCTCAGCCACATATTTAGGGATTGTTTTATTTTTTTTCACATGTGTCTGTGCCCTGTCTCATTCTGGGTAGGCAAATATGGTCTCTCCGTTTTCCCCCTCTCTTGGCAAGTTACGGTGGAGCAATCCCCTTTTTTTTCTTTCTTCTCTCTCCTTTTTGTTCTCCCTATTTATTTCCTTCCTCTTCTCTCATTTTATCTATTCTTTTTTCTTTTGTGTGCTATGTGGCTGTTATGTATGTGGACAAGGTGTTGGGGCTCCACTCTCCTTTTGGCTTGGTGGGGACTCCCATATAGTATTGTGCATTGTTCTTGGTTTTCCCATACACAGTCATTCATCCTATCCCATGTGGTGCCTGACTTCCCTTTCCTGACTGTTACCCACCCTCCTTTCCCTTTCTTTCCCCCTTCCCCTGATGGTGGAGTGGAATTTCTGGTATTGAGACCATTTTCTGGGAGGAAGTGGTCTAGTTATTGCCTCAGCTGGCTCCTTTTTTCTTGAATCTAGTGGGTTTGGGAGAGGTGGGGGCCTTTGTTTGGTTCTATTATGCCCCTTCCTCTGTTTGAGCCATTTCTAGATGCCTTCAGATTGAGTATTCACTGTGTGGTTAGATTTTTTTCCCCCAGGGATGATATTAGGTGAGTTTTGGACTGTCAAAAGATTGTATCTGTAACTAACTCCAGGTCACCCCTGAAAATGGGATCTTAGGGTCTCAGTGGGCTTACTTGGTTAACAAAATTGAAATAAATAAATAAATAAATAAATATGTCCTTTTTATTGTGCTCAGCACGATTCCTGATGTTCCTCACTCATGTTAAAGATATATTTTTGTTTCCAGTTGTCATTTACATTGGTTATTGGATATGTTCTAGGGGTGGGCAGACTGTTCTGTGGGAGATCCAGACCCCTGGATCAAACCCACAATCCACGGACCTGGATAAATATGGACTTCATGGTAGAAGTCCATTTCCGGGTCCGTGGAGATGGTGTTTCTGCATTTTTTTTTCTGTTGCCTGGGGGATGCCATCAGGATGTACAGGTAGCCAGCAGCATCCAGTCAGGCAACAGAAGGTCATGTGATGCACTCACCAGTATATAAGGATGGTAAGTGCACCATGTGGCCCAGAAGGAGGAGGATCGCTAAGCTGCGCAGAGGAGCTGCTGATGAAGCAGCAGAAAAGAGAGACTGGAGACTAGAAGCACCAAAAAAAAAAAATCAAAAGCACTAAAGTTAGGAGAGAAACATGGAAACATAGAAACATAGACTTTGATGGCAGATAAGGACCACTTGGCCCACCCAGTCTGCCCATTTCCCTATCTATTGGATAAGCTGCAGATTCAAACTCACCAACAGCCAACTTCCTGCAACCCCCCCACTAGAATTGCCTTATGTCTGTCCCATGCATGTTTGAATTCCCCCTCTGTTTTAGACCCCACAACCTCTCCAGGAAGGTGGTTCCATGCGTCCACCACCCTCTCTGTGAAAAAGAATTTCCTCACATTACCACTGAGTCGTCCCACCTCTAACTTTAAATTGTGCCCCCTTGTTCTTACACATCTCTTTTCCTGAAAGATGCTACCCTCCTGGATTTTGTTGATTCCCTTGAGGTACTTAAAAGTTTCTATCATGTCCCCATCCCTCCTTTCATCAAGAGTATACATATTAAGTTATCTCAGTCTCCCTTCATATGGTTTCTGATGTAGACACTGCACCATTTTAGTTGCCCTCCTCTGGACTGCTTCCATCCTGTCTATGTCCTTGTGTAGATGAGATCTCCAAAACTGCATGCAGTACTCCAGATGAGGTCTCACCAACTCTCTGTATAGAGGGATAACCACTTCCTGAGAGATTCCTGATTGTGGAGGACATGGGGTGGATGAAGTCAGTCGGTTGATGGTGGGAGGGAGTGTCAGGAGTAAGGGGGGACATGAAGGATTATTGTTACAGAAAATCCAAAATGAAACTTTTTCTCAGCCTCAGACAGTAGTAGCTGTGTGTACAAAAAGGGCAGGCTGGCCACTGGCAAAATGTGACCTGTGCTATTCCAGATCCTGAGTGGAGAGAGTACTGATGGTGGCAGTCTGGAGATTGCAATTACAGAAAATCCCAAATGAAAGTGTTTTTTCTTAGTCTTAGACAATGTAGCTGTGTGTACAAAAAGTACAGGTTGGCAAAATCTGACTTGTTCCATTCCAGATCCAGAGTATGGGGGGGGGGTTCCCAGAGATTACAGTTACAGAAAATCCCAAATGAAACTTTTTCTTGGCCTCAGACAAAAGCTGTGTATACAAAAAGTACAGGCTGGCAAAAGTTGACTTGTTTCATTCCAAATCCAGAGTATTTGGGGGGTTGGGGGCAGGGTTCCAGAGAGATTACAGTTACAGAAAATCCCAAATGAAACATTTTCTTGGCCTCAGACAGCAGCTGTGTGTACAAAAAGTGCAGACTGGCAACATCTGACTTGTGCCATTCCACATCCAGAGGAGCGAGTACTGGTGGCTCAGAGATTATAATTACAGAAAATCCCAAATGAAAGTTTTTTTTTCTTGGCAGTAGAATGGCAAAATAAATCTTTGTGACATAAAAAGGGGAGAGGGAAACAGACTGCAGGGTGGCCCACAATGAATGTGGCATCCCAGAGATCCCAAATATTTTTTTCCTGGCTTCAGTGTGGCTGTGTGTACAATCCAATTATGAATAACGATCATCATCACCTATGTTCAATCATGATTTCATGCATTAAAAAAATACTGTTCAAACAACATACAAGTTAATGCACCTGCCCTGTGCTGCTGATTGTGGGTGGCCATGGGGTTAATATAACTGTGAGCTGTAGCAGTCTGAGTGTTTACAGTACAACACAAGTAAAGCACAAGCACTACACACAAATGCCATCATCATCATCACTCATTCCACATTATTCCTTATTATCATTAGTTTCATAGTATATCGTGTTACAAACTTACATTACACATAAACATTAACCAGCCCCTAGTGTGGAACTGTGCTGCATGCAGCTAATGCACCAGATATGTCAGCATCTCCAATTCAAATTCTGAGTTACACTTAACAGTTACTGAATTTGGTCACTTTCACTTAACAGTAAGTATTATAGGAGCCAGTCCAGAAATCTTGGAAGGAAGTGGAGGTGGACTGCTGTGCTGTCAGTGTGCTGTGTAGTCATGAGTCATAACAGTAAATTTGTTTGTGGTCTGTGTGGGTGGGAGTCATCAGAAGGATATCACATTTCATATTAGAGGAATCTGTTGCTCTAAAATGGATCAAAGTGTTGATGAGGCACTTTCTAATTCTCAGGTAGGCAGTGGCACTGCAAAAGACAGCAATCAGCCTGAAAAAGGAAAACAAAATCAAACCCCAAAAAGGGATTTTTTCACATCTAATAAGGTTTTGTCTTCCATGTGAATGCCTGAATCCAAAAAAGAAGAATGTCTCAGATCATCATCATCAGTCCCAAATAAAGAAAAAGTTATGGAGTTAAAAAAACTAAAGGCATGATGGGTACCACCCTCAGAAGCACCCAATGGTATGGAACAATTGCATGCTATGCTACTGCCAGTCCCTCATCTGATTCTTCTGAGGTTAATCCCAACGAGGGTAATACTGATGATAATAAAGAAGATGAAGAGAATGCTCAGGCAGCAGAAGGTTTACTGGAGGGGATGGAAACTGCAGTTGAGGAAGGAACAAACAGAAAGGTTTCAGTCTTGGAGGAGAGGGGAGGTGGGAATAAACCAGAACAGAAACAGGCCCAGGACAAATCCGGGGGTACCCTGAAAAGATGACCCAGGTGTCATGCCTTCCTGGGAAAAAAACAAAAAAATATAATCTTTTGTTTGGTCATACTTCTCCATTAGTGTTTCCAATGAGCTGATAGCAACATGTGCTATTTGTAAATGGCCAATCAACAGGGTTAACAAGAAAGGAGCATTGGGAACTTCAGCACTGAAAAGGCATCTAGACAGATGTCATAACATTAGTGAGAAGGGCAGTTGTGAGTCTCAAGAGAAAGTAATAGTGATAGCTCACTACACTCGGGAGTAACACACATAGATGAAAGCAGTGGCAGCCCCTGCAGCACTACACCTCAACCACCACTTGCTGCCATTCAAAGGACTCCTCCGACTGATACTGAAAGTGACCATGTGTTCAAAAGCCCTCCTCCTTCAAGGAGACAGCTTACTATCTCAGAAACATATGATCGTAAGGCCAAATATGCCTCAACTCACCCTGTTGCTGCTACAATAACCAAAACAAATTTCCAAAATGATAGCTGTTGATTTGCTACCATATAACATAGTTGAACATACAGGACTCAGGCAGCCGCTTGAGGGCCTCAAATCTCGATACTGCATACAATTGCAGAAATACTTCTTGGCAACAGGGATTCCAGATCTTTATGATGTTGTATGTAAATAAAGTAAGACGCGTCTTGTGCAGTGCTGTTGGGAGGGTGGTGCATCTCACAACAGCTATCTGGACAAGCTGTCAGCCTGAATCTTTCATGTCTGTCATGGCCCATTGGGCATGTTTTGATAATTCACGTGGGATAGGGACAGTGAAGCATCGCAGTTTGCTGTTCTAAGAATGTTTTATTTTCCATCTGAACATACCTCATATAACATCAATGAAGAGCTCCAAAAACCAATACAGTAATGATTCACATCACAGGGACTGTCAGTTGACTTTATAGTTGCAGATAATGGGTCCAACATAAGGAAGGCCTTGGAGAGGGGGGCTTTGTTCATATCCCCTGCTTTGCGCATTGCTTCAATTTAATAATTTATGGTTTTCTTGATGATGACGGGGAGATTAAGGCTATCATTAGCACTTGTAAAAGATATGCACTCATTTCAGTCACTCAAGTAAAGCCTGTCACTTGTTTGAAAAAATACAGTAGGAGCACAGTTTACCTTTGCACACACTGATCCAAGGCCAAGACATTTCTACTCAATGGAATTTTACCTTTTATATGTTCCAAAGGCTGCTGGAACAAAAGAAAGCTGTTAAGGAGTACACCTTAGAAAATAAAACTGGTGATGCAGACATCTATATCACTCCACCACAGTGGGCCATGCTGGAGTTCTCATTGTACTGCTCCAGCCATTTGAAGAAATCACCAGAGAGGTTAATGCAAACATATCTCTGAGACAGGTGATACCCCTAATAAAAAAATGTAAAATTCAGACTGAATCTGATTAGGGAAAAGTTAGAGAAGCAAGACAGTTCCTTGATCACACAGGCTGCCAGTGGTGCTGACATTTGTAGGTTGCCCTCCAGAATACAACTAGATCTAATGAGACGTATGATCAAAAAAGTTGAAGAAGATGACAAACTATGTAAAATGCTACATTCTGATTACTACATTAAAGTAACAATCTTGGACCCACGATACAAATTGAAGCAATTATTGAGTGATGATGATGACACTTGTTTTGAGAGAAACAAACAAGAAATAATTGACAAGGTACATGCCGTCACAGAACAGAGTACAACAGCAGCATCACATTCAGAATTTTCTTCATGACACAGCAGCACAGCATCAGGTGGCCCTTCCTCTGTAGTTGCGGCATCTTCTCCGTCTTCATCCTCAGCCACTGCAGCTGAATCTTCTTCTTCACCACCAGCCAAGCATGATAGCACTGCCCCTGGAGTCACTTAGAAGATGTAATTGCAACATCTTTTTCATCTGCCTCTTGTAACACAGCCACAGCACACACCATTGTTGAAATGTATCTGGCAGAACCCAATATCAGCTGGAATGCTGATCCTTTAAAGTACTGGAAATCCAAATAAAACATGTGGTCTGCTTTAGTAAACATTTCAGTGAAGTACATGAATTGCTCTCCGACTAGTGTCTGTTCAGAACGATTGTTCAGTTCAGCTGGTAACGTCATTACTGACACACAATCCTGTTTGACACCAGAAAATGCTGAGCACCTTACTTTTCTCAAAGTCATCATTTCTCACTTTAATTTCAAATATGATACCTGAATAAAACATACAGTAACTGCTCCGAGCAGGCCCTATGCACAAAACACTTTCAAGAATTTGTGCCTACGGTGAAAATCTTTTGTGAATAGGGTCTACTAAATGAGGCTGCAATTAATTGCAACAAGTCAGATCAGGACAGGCTAGGCCAGGCCACTATGATCACATGAGCAGCACAGAACAGAATAGAATAGAAAAAAAATAATAACATCAATGGGTTCAGAGTTCAAATACAGCAAGCAACTGTATTTCATGTCACAAACTTACTTGGTGGTACCAGGTACTACTATCTGATCTGTAAGGTTGGGTACTGCTGTCTACTACTACTACTACTACTACTATCACTTTTTGTCATCATGAGTCACGGTTATGAGTCACAACAACTACTTGTCACTTTTTGTCCTTACTCCAGTTCTCTTTACTACTACAGTTTTTGCTATAGATAAGTTGCCCGGTACCCCGGCATGTTGCTCGTTACTGAGGTGGTACTTCGTTATGCCGCTCTTACTGATGCAGTACCTCAGTGTGCCACTCGGTATTATGGCATTACAGAATGTACCTAAATTCATTTCCTCATTTGATCACTAGATGGTAGTCAGCGCTAATTCCACAGTGATTGCTTTCCTGGAGTGTGATTTCACTTTTGTTTGAACCTAACTCAGTTTTCCACTTGCAAATGGCATTGCATTGTGAAAAAAAATGCACACTTTCCCTGGCTGTCTAACATCCCCCTCCCCATTGCCCCACTATTTAAAAGTATTTTCTAGTCAGTAATGTGCTCTTACCACAGCTTAAAAAAAAAACAATTTGTTTCACCTTCAACTAGCGTCTGATTCTATTTTTTTATACAATTCTAACTGACGAAAGGGATTCACTTGTATAGTTAGCTGAATCTCTATATGAACAAGAAGGGAGTAACTTGTCATGTTGGTGGTGTCGGCAACAGTGCATTGAGGTGCAAGAGGGCAAAAATCAGCAGTCTTAGTCTAACTGCAGTTAAAAAAAACAGAATGGTTTACACACGCTGTCTTTAGTCAGACTGCACTTACTGTACCATTTGGGCTGTCCATTCTTGACATCCCTATTCAGATTTGTGAACACCGTCAAAAAAAATAATTACAATAATAATAATAATAATAGAATGATAGACAGCGAGAACTGAAATGTGCACAAATCTTCCATGGAAATTCAGCAGCTGCTACCAGGAACTCTGTACAACTCAAACAGCAAAGAGAGATGTAATTATTAATTCAGACACAGTTGCATTGAATAATTTTTTCCCATACTGTATGCTGTAAGTCATGGCATTGATCTTAATTATATGCACAAGTTAAGCGACATACTGTACTGTGCATCCATTACAATCCTCCTAGATCTGCCTCTTAACATTTATTAATCATACAAAAAAAATGAAAAATGTGGTTTTAAATCCCTGGGACTTGCAATCAGGACATCAAAAAAAAAAAAAGAGAAAACACAGTTTAAACCCCTTGGTACTGCACAGACGGTGCTTGCAGTTGGGACATCATAAAAAGATGTGGTTTAAAACCCCTGGTACTGGACAGCTGGCACAAGTGATTAATGAGAGTTCTAAAAGTCCGTCCCGCTTAGCTTACTTCATTTGCAATACAGCAGGTTTTCATTTAAACTGAGTTGAATTAAACACAAAACTTTTTGTTGTTGAAGGATAATTACTTATGCCTACTGTGTTGAAATACAAAGGATGTTTATCAAATTTAAATACAGCACATTTAATAGCATGGTACAGTATGTAAAGTTTCTGACTGTGGCTTGCCTATATGCATGATGATACGGCACTGTACAGTATATCAGCTAAATTGCATTTAATAATTTTAAGCAAAAGACATGACTAAGTCAAGCAAATCGGATAGAAAACAAGAGAAGAGAGAAAGAAAGTATGTCCATTTGAATAATTCATTACTTCTAATATCAATGAAAGGATCCTACACTTGTATTAATCTCAGGAGTCAAAATGTAATGATCTACACCCCAGTAGAGAAGGCATCCAATGTACTGCACACAAACGTTTAAAATGTGGAAGAAGTCTCTGTAAATGTGAAAAAATGAGCACAGATAAATAAGGGATCCACTACTATAAGCAGATACTGAAATTAATCAGCTTCTGTCTCCATACATCCACCACTCTCTGTATGAAGAATTACTTCCTTACATACCTCCTGCATCTACCCACACACCTCTCCAGCTTCATAACTTTACCCATTTTTTCTGTTCTCATTCACATTTCTATTCACAAACAAATCACCCATGCACAATTTTTTTTAAAGTCGATTAAATTTGACCTATCCCAGTATTAATCATTATGGCACAATACTGGTCACACTACCATCCTCTAAGTGACCTCCATTTACTACCTCCCTCTGATGCCCATTCTATGAATCAGAAAAAAAAGTAATCAAGCAGCTGGCCTTGCCGATACTATTTTATTCAATGGACATACTAACTGTGGCATTGGTGGAGAATTTTAAGGAAAAAAATAAATAAATTCCCAGTGAAAGATTCAATGGTCTGGAGACATAGTGATGTATAGTATGTAATATTGTATTTTATGGTCATACTTAATAAATACTGTAGCAAATAATTATATTATTTATTTAGTTTTTCTTGCCTGGGAAGGAGAGCTAGACAATTTGTTTTGCCTATTTTCAGCGTGGGAAGGGGGATATGGATGGATGCCAATTGAAATTTAACCAAAATTTTAAGCTGTTGGTGGTATTTTTAATGAATTAATGAAGTGACATGGAAAAATCAGCTCAGTGTAGCAAAAAAAAGAAACCGACTTTACAATTCAGTGTGAAGTAAAGTACGTTACAGTTTGTTATTGCTATGAGACTGACACTATTTCTTTCATTTTTTTACATGTTGGCCCAGATATTCAAAAGGGTTGCACATGGCACAACAGTGTTATGACATGCGTAACCCACTGATGTGCCCCGGTGCAATATTCAAATGGGAATTGTGCCTGCCGTAAATCCAGATGTGCTGGAGTGCATCAGTAATGTATGCGGCACAGGTGGGGGGGCATGCCCATGCACACTCTGCACATCCTGATATTCAGCCCGGGATGTGCTGAGTCCATGCATGCACAACCCCTACTTGCCCCACACAAAGTTGATCCAAAAAAAAAGGAACAACGGCTGGCCAACCACAGGTGAGTTGTCATATTGCAGGGTGCAACATGGCAGCTGCCACCTGTGGGTGGTCACCTGAGCTCCGGCTACACCTGGCAGCACCCCTCCATGCCTGTTTGTGGGCATACGTACAAATATGACCCTCCAAATTCTCTGGTGGTCCAGAGGACCGCTGTCAGCCTGATCGCGGGCTTAGGTAAAAAGAAAACAAATCCAATATCCCTGGCAGTCCAGTGGACCACTGTCAGCCTGATCACAGGCTTAAGTAAAGATAAAATGAATCCAATAATATCCCTGGTGGTCCAGTGGACCACTGTCAGTCCGATCCTGGGCTTAAGTAAGAATAAAATGAATCCAATATCCCTGGTGGTCCAGTGGACTGCTGTCAGCCCAATCGCGGGCTAAAGTAAGAATAAAATGAATCCAGTATCCCTGGTGATCCAGTGGACCACTGTCAGCCCGATCGCAGGCTTAGGTAAAAATAAAACAAATCCAATATCCCTGGTGGTCCAGTGGACTGCTGTCAGCCTGATCACGGGCATTTGTATTAAAAATTCATGAAATCTAATATCCCTGGTGGTCCAGTGGTACCTTCCTCCCCACCCACCCACTGAGCCTCTGCCCTGCTCCCCTCCGGTCAGCAGCGGGTGGCAGCACCCACCTGCCTGCCGCTGACTTAAGACACTGTGGTAGGGCTGTACACCCATTGGTCCACAGCATGAGCCAATGGGCATGCAGCTCATACCATACTACACATTCCAGATATGTGAATGGATCCATTTGTGCCTTGCATACATTATGGCCCCATTTGCATGTGCACTTTTGAATATCACAGTTGCTGCGCATAGTGCAATGGAAGTTGAGCTAGCTCATCCCCCTGCTTCACTCTGGCCACTTGTGCTGGTGCAGTGCCACTGCACCATGCACACTGCAGGTGGCCAGGGTGTGATATTCAATGATGCTGTGCCATGGCGCAGCTCCATTGAATATTACCCAGTCAACGCCCCTGTGCAGCCAAGTTGTGCTGCACCCAGGCTTGTGCCACAGCCTGAAGCAGTTTGAATATCTGGGCTGTTGTGTTTGGTAGTGTTAGTTTTCATCTCTGCTCAGCCTGATGTATTGTAAGTATTACTGTAGACAGCTAGTAATGGGAATGGTCTCATAGCCATAACAAATGATGATATATTTCACACTTCATTGTACTGCATATTTTTTTATTCATGGTGTATGCAATGCCTCATGGTAGTTAACATACAGTACTAGTGTATATGCACAATTTTCATACATGTGGCATAAGGTGAAAGTGTTAATGCACCACACTTATCAATGTGGTGGTGGTGGTGGGGTTGTAGAATGCTACCCACCTGGAAATTTCAAAACCCACATAAATACATTTTGCAGATGCATCAACATATGGAACTTGAGCATCGGGACCTGTAAATTAAAATGAAAATAAAATTACATCCAAATATAGTATGTGCATCTAATGGTCTGCACTGGTGTTCCACTTACATTTTTTTATAATAAGTTTTATGTGATATGTTATGTTTTTGAGGGTATTGTATGGTTCACAGGACTATACCATTGCACATTGGCCATGCCTGCCCCATACAATTAAATGAGACAGCAGAAGACTACTTCTGTCTGCCAAATGGTCTCTTGTTGATGCCTAATTAATGGATCGCCCAACTGCAATCAGTTTCAGGTGACATCAATATTGGATATAATGAGTGGTGTGAATAAGTGGTGGAGGGGCATTCCAAATTCCTAAGGAGGTCAACCTTAGACAGGGGACTTCTGATGTGAATGAATGAATGGTGGAGAATATGCAATTGTGGAGGATGGGGGGGGTAGACGTGTTTTCCAATGCACCAACAGGGATTTTATCTTTGCATAATAAATAAGGAATGTGTGAGTGGAGGTGGGGGGGGGGTAATGAAAATACTATCAGACAATATATATTTAAAGTGCAGGCAAGAATTCAATACTCAACTACTTATATGGACACTGTGGTCTGCTAGTTGCTTGTAACTGGTAAAAGCAGGGCTTCATGACAGTTGAAATTAAATAACTGTTACAGTCAACTTGGTTTTCCTGTCACCGTGATTAAAAAAATGAATAAATACGTAAGCAAAAAAGTGTAAAAAATCTAATTTTAGCAACCTTTTTACTGTGCCCGAAAGCCATCTAACATTTGCAGAAATAATATTGTTGAACTGAAGTCAGATGTTATCTACAGTACTCTGGGATGTGACATGTCTCTTCATGTGGAGAATGTGCTGAACAGTCATCCAGTACCTAAATCTGATACCTGGCCTGCATCTAATGGGACAAAGGGGTACATACTGTAATGTAATCAATACACCTGCCTCTGATGACACCCTCTCTTTTACTACATCCCATTTATTATTGAGTCTGGTTTTACAATAATGTGAAGTGAGTACACTATGTGCAGATTGGCAAGACTATATTTCCTTTTAGACAATAAATAAAACTGGAGGCTTGTGTTATATGACCCTTATAGCCTCTGATTCTAATAGTTTCATAAAAGGAAATACTGTTTTGTCAAACCAGTCACATCACACTAAATTCACACAGTAGGCTCTTGCCTCTTTACTGTATGTCCCACACTACCCTGCAATGTTGTGTTTTTTTTTTTATCTCAGGCTCAACTCAAAATGTCTTTGTGAGGATATAAGCAGCAGTGTCTGAGTTACATTAGGTTTGTTTCTCCATTCTATTTCAAACTGCAGTACCTTCATAATTGCTGTCTCTTGCATATTATTTCAGTTATGCATTGCAGTGACATGTCTGTGTGATTACTTACAATGTATCGGTATGTTGCACATTGTAAGAAATCACCCAAATACAAAACTGAAGATAGTGTGGTTTGTAACACTATATCAATATGTAGAACACAACATAACACATCATCAAGAGACATAATAGAACATTGTGTGGCTTGTTTCAATGCCTATTGTTGCTCTGTAAGTATGGTTTGTCTGTGGAAATCTGGATGTAGGATGCAATGTTATCCTAAGGTGTTAGACATGCTTTGAAATCCTACAGGAAGGATTGTTTGTTCATTATTTCCTCATCCCTTCTCCTGTAACTTTTTTTTGCTATATTCCTCTTCTCCCTATGTTTGGCTTATCTCCCCTTTTTCTGTTTTTAGCAGATTGTTTTTAGTTATAACTTACTTCTTTGTCTGTCTAGCAATCACATATGTGATTACAGGGAAAAATATCTTTAAGGTTGACCTGCTGTTAGAGAACTTACTGGCCTTGACCCAGCTGTAAAAACCATATCATTTGTCAATCTATAAAAATACTAATCACAATGGGATCCTCTTGCAATTTTGCAAATAATGTACTGTAGGTACAAAAGAAAATGAAAAGGAAGTCACAGGTCCTATACAAAATAAATCATGTAGCTATTAAAAGGTCACGTACTGTATGTCAGTTTGGTTGATTGATATTATGCTAGCCTGTGTTGCTCAATTGTTTCCCCATCTCCAGTTTATACTCTTTCCCCTACATTACAATTGTACCTACCACATCTGCTTATTGGATTGTGTGCATGCCTATGGGGCTGGCTGTTGGAATGGTCTAGGGTTCAATTCCAGGTATTGCATTATTTTGAAGGACCCTTTTGGACTGATGGTTTTCTATGTAACGCTGCATGTAGTTGCATCAGCAGCAAAATGCCTACAGTAAGTACAACTTTGAGGAGCCCAGGATTACTAAAATTATGCCATTCTTTATATATGTTCTGCAGGTAACATTGGGAGTTTCTATACACCTGCTCTCATTTGTGACAATGCACTGATGTAGATCTACTCTGATTCTGTGTGATGCATCAGTTGTCTATTTCTAAGTATAGTAGCTACCCATTCACACAGAGCTTCCAAGAAAAGGAAACAAAGCAATGTAAAGACAGCAGTTTATTTTATGTGCAGTGTTGTGGCATACTCCTACTATGGCACTGCATTGTCTAAGTAACATAAAAATAATTGAGAAATGTTATTACTGCCATCTTTTAGTTGCTGTTTTTTTAATTATCTTGAAAACTCTGTGTGAATGGTTATTAATTGTGCTACATCAGTTTCTGATAAGAATAAAGCAGCACAGATGTGAGAAGTTTCATTTGGACCCCTGAGAGGACAAGATGCGAGCAATATTTGATGTCTCTACACGACTGACAGTTGTCTAAGGACTAATGAGCATTTAAGAAAAACTACAGACATTCTTAAATAAATTACAGTGTTTCAAGTTTCTTAAAAGTGGGTAAAAAGTGCAGTATCAAAATGTTTAACCAGATAGAAACCATCATGGGAAAACACAAAATCCACATTCAAGACACAAGGGCAACAAATGTAAGGCCACATTTGTGAATCTTAGACCATGTGCAGTTCTAAGCCCTTCAGTTAACTTTACTTTCCCTTCCATTATGAACACAGATTTGAGAGCATTAGCACAAGAAGACATACAAATTAGAAGTGCTGCTATGGTATGTTAAAAATGTGATCACTTCAAAATCTTGGCTTGGGTTTTCTCTGTATTTTTCACAAGATCCTGGATGTAAGGGGCCCTGAGAATTCAACATTGTATCATGGGGCATAAAGGATATTTTTGGTCATAGTATTTTAATTCTAGCTTAATAAGGGCTTATATTATTGTGCAGTACCATTTCACTGAATTAGCCAGCGCTCTTCTCTGCATCTCTGATATACAGTAGAACACCACTACTTTATTAAAGTTGGTAATTAGCTCTTTCATAATATAATTTGGTAATGTCTGCTTAGAATATGACCAGAATATGATCATATAGCCAAAAGAAAGGGTTATATAGTGAGCGTCATAGTGTACGGAATGGGTTTGCCACAATTCAGTTCCTCACTATTGATAGGTTCGGACCATTTAAAAATATTGTGGTAGGTTATCTGTGTGACATTTAGTAGAAATAGGAAAGAAAATCTGCATCCTAACTGACTGCATTTTGTTATTTACAAGTACTGTATGTTGTTTCCTGTTTTGCAAGGCACTTTGAGGAGAGTTCTTTAATAGACAAATAGTGTACTAGGCAAATAAAACTACTACTGTACATGCATGAGTTATGAAATTCCCCCAATTTTTTTTATAAATTCTTTGCATCTGACAATGATCATTGTATCCTTTAGAAAGAAATATAAAGCAAAAACCTCTAAATCCTTGGTTCTGGTCATATGCACCAGCCTGGAGCCAAGGATTAAGCAGTTTCTTATTTTCTTTCTATAGAGACAAACTGTTTATTGTCAGATGCAAGTAGCATATACTGAATTAGAATTAGGCCTAGCTTTAGAATCTACAAAAAATATCAAAGCATCAAAATTGCATAATTAATCCATGAACTAGTACAATCTCAGAAGGGTGTGGTGGACTTATTGTTTGATGTATTAATAGTTCACATTACATTTTTTGTCCATATTTAAATATTTCCCTTGGTTGCACCTGAAGATGAGCCTTAGCTTAGTGTGCCTTAGCCAGATACCAATTTTAAATAATTAAATAAAAAATGAAATCTGCAACAATGATGGTGACACTCATTTCATCAGGCTAGTCAGCACTATAAATTTGGACCTGCAGTAGTTCCCGCATCGACTGGTAGCAGATATACTGAATTGCGGTAATGATCTGAGTTTTACCTGCGGGTAGTTAAGCATGGATACAACTTTACCTGTCTCGTGAAAAAAAAACACTAGGGGGAAAAATACATGCACAAATAGATAAAGAAGCTACAGAATTGATTAATATACTGTACTGTACCTTTCAACTTTGAGTCATGTATCCTAAGCAACTTTGATGATCATCTAAGTAATGTATATCTGGGAAAGCAGTTATTACTTTGATGGGGGTCTCAGCTAAACAGTTAATTTTAAATCACTGGGTGGATTATACCTCTTTATCCTTTAAAGAATGGTTAGCTAATATTAATACAAATCTGTTAATGATCAGGCTAATAAGCTCATTTTATCATAAAATACTTTTTTCTTTCATAAATTGGAAACATTACAGACTGCAGTAACTACTCTTTAAACTACAGTACTTCCCTGCTTTTCACCCCATATGCTACACAGTCCCTGTAGTTTGTGACATTATATTAAACCATTGTATCCTGTGATTGTTATATACTGTAAATAATAGCTTTACACTCCCATCACATCATGTTTTTACCTACATTTATTGCATTCGCTAGGTATCTCATATTATAGGGCTTTTGTTTTTACATCAGTTCATCCAGCTTGTAGTAAATTACTCCAGAAGCTGCTGTAGGTACTGTATTTCGATCAATGTGCAATATGTTATGCACTAGCCCTTTACTATAGCTTGATTATGGTTTTCCCAGTGTAGTTTAATAGAGTAACAGGATAAGGGGGAGGGGCTGGTTTGGTTCTGTAAGGTTTTTTAATATTATGGATTTAATAATTTGTTTATTAATATCTATCAACTAATTCTCAACTTCAGATAAAATATTGTATAGTTACTTGCTGCTGGTCATAAGTTTTATTTTTGGCAAGGGGGACTGATGGCACAAATTCATGCCCCTAAACTGTAAGGGCAGTGAAGTAAATCATGCTCAAATATATTTGTTGATTGGTAACCAATATGACCATGGCAGAGAAAAGCTGGTAACATACAAATGGAAAATAATGCAAAAAAAAATGCATTGCAGTAAGCAGATGACTTCTTGCTAAACACAACTGAACAGCATCTTGTAAATGCCAAATGAGACAGATTGAAAAGGAGGCTCAGAAATTGAAGGAAAATCCTGAATTTAAGGCACTACTTTAAAGGGGAGTGATGGAGCATAATGGGGGTCATATGAACTTTAATAGGGTCGACTATGTGGGCCAGATGGTCAGTACTATTAAAAATGATGATGTCTGGTTAAACCAATGATGTGCAAAAAAGGAGTTACCCCAGAAATCTACTTCCTTTACTCAGTCTCCCCCCACACACACACATACACACCTTCAGTGTTTGTGTAGCCTTTGAATCAATGAAATGCTCATTTTCTTTTTTCACCCCTTTACTATATGCATGGAATAATAGTGGACTAAAATGAGCTTTTCACTGTTTTCTAAGGCTACACATACACACACTGAAGGTGGTTTCCAAGTAATAGTTCCAAAGTGGTCAATGCTAATGCAATGACACGTCATTGTCTGGAAACAAAGGAACTGACACAGCAGGTGATGTGGGGGGGAGAGGAGCTAGTATCACATAAGTTTACCAGTGACAAAGGCAGTAATTAAGCACACCCACCAGACAAAGGAAAGTTCAGGGTCACATAACATGTGGGTGGGTGTGCCTCCCTCATAACCTCTATGTAATGGAATATATTTTAGGTGCAGAGCCATAGTGTACAGTATGATTTATTTTTGTGTTTGTTCAGTAACTGAATAAACAGTTATCACCAACACAATATTTCTTAAGTGATTTGGTGATTTTTTTAAATGTCCTACATATCCATAAATTGTTTATGGGCTTAAAGCTCATAAACAGTGTATACATATGACCATAAATAGTGTATCACTATGCAGCAAAGTGACATTAGATAACACTTTGTTTGTGACCCTAATGCAGTTCAGGAAAAAAATTAAACGAATGATGTGTGCTGATACTTATTTTCCTGTCAGTGCAATTACTCTGAGACAGGTAACATTAGCTTTATTCCTAATTACTCTAAATTTTGTTTTAATAATCAGCTGGATAAAAGTATTATATTATGTGTATTGGTAATCTGTTCCCAACATTTCTGATTTGCTAATATTTATCTGATTTGCCAATATTTAGTGGATATCCTGCAATTCCAGAATGTTGTAAAATCTCAGTTGCTTTGCCATTGATCACACAGGGCACTGATAGAGCCTATGGCAGACTGGATTGCACCAGCAATCCATATCTGCCAACAATTTCTGTTTCTGTGTTTCTATCTGCATAAGCATTTACTTAAATGAAGCATTTAATTTATATTCCTGCTTCCCTACCTGAAACCCAATTTTATTGTTATTGTTTCTGGTTTGGTCCAGGTTGGCGAAAATATATTGTAAAAAAATAGTTTAATTTTGCACCCTCCATCCTTTCCCCATTCATGCACCTCTCTGGTAGAACTTATCCCTACTACTACCTCTGCCTGTGTGATGTCTACCTCCACCTTTTCTTTCCCTTCCCCTCCTTTTACCAGTACCATTAATTTTGTCAAAGCTGAACTGAATTCAGGGGGATCCAATCAAAGCTGAACAAAATTTGTCAATGTGAGACTTTCTTCACTTTCTAAAATGGAGCTTTTGACCACTGTGTACATTAGAAATGAGTTTATTAAAAGTAGGGATGTGATTTACAGTTGTGACCCAGGTCTGTCAGTGACTGTGGTCATTTTTCAAAAAGATTGTGATTGGATCTAATTTATTCTGGTTTAAATATCCAGATGTAATCAAATCTGAGTCAGAGACAGATCCTGACAAATCAAATGGCAGCTTTAGGTAGCCATCTCTCGCCATTTTGAAATCTTATGCAGAATGTCATATGTTATTCTAAAAAGCAGTCAAGACATGCTGGTGGTGGTGGTGGGGTGGAGTGGAGCTGCCATCAGCAACAACAACCTCTCAGATAAACCCCCTCCAAGTGCCAGCTACAGCCCAGCACTTGGTACTATGGCACTGTACTCATTAGGCACTTACTATGCTGCACTAACAAGGACCAAGGAGGAAAAAGGGAAGCTACTGGTGCAATTAAAATTATAAGGAAAATAAAATCATTTGGAGCAGTGTGATAACAGTCCTTAATACAGTGCCCTACTCACTATTGACCAAAGCTAATCTGCTGATCGCACTCTCTTGCACTATGTCTGCTCATTTCAATTTCATACACAGGTTCTGTAGCATTAATATTGTCCCTTCTCACCATTTCTACCAATTTATGAATTTGGAGGGCAGCACTTTTCTGGACTGTGAACAGTGGTTACTTGCAGCTTGATGGTTGTATTGCACAAATATTTTAGCTGTTCACTTCTTGTCCAGAGAGTGGGTCCAACCAAGAAACAGCAAAATTAGCTAGTAAAACCCTAACATTCCAGAACAGCTCCAGAACCATGTTAACCCCCCGGCTGTTCAGAATCTGTGACATTGCACCTGACTGACAGCTTGAGAGGTCACCAAAATTAATAATACTCACTATCAAGCAGTCTTAATGTTTAGCATCAGGTTGCAGGAGCAGTATGTCTCATCCCCAGTCAGAATTCCTTAGCCAGAGCTAACCAAAAAGTATCAATATTGGTGGCTCATTACTAGTACCATGGAGCAAAGCAGCAACCAGGGACTATGGCAAAGGAACACACTTTCTTGTAATAACTCAGTTACTGCACCATATGTACAGAGCAGAAATAAATTGGCACCCACTCATTCATCAATTCATCCAGCATAAATGAATGATGACATCATTGCATATGGTAATACCAGATTGGCTGACAAGTGACCAATCATGTATTACTATAGATGATGACATTGTCATTCATTCATTCATTCATTTGCCGGGAAATTGTCACAATGTTGTTACAATATTTCTCTTTGACTGTGATGTACTGTTCCAGAAATTGAAATAAGAGCTCCTGTAATCATTCCTCTCAGCTCTACAGTGCTGTACAGTATACTGATGTGTTATATATTGTTAGCATTATTACCATTTTCGCTACATTTGTAAGACCTGTTTTACACACCAGTGCTGACAGTCAAGAGTTATGTTTGCAGTGATCCATGTTAAGAAATAAAACTAACACTATATGCAACATTAGTATATATTTGGAAAGCAAGTGTAAATTTGCTCAGGAATGCCTAACACTATAGCACATCTGAGCAGAATGACAATAGTTTCTATTTCAATTTCTCAAACTGCACATCACAGTAAAAATATGTACTGTGACAAATGGCACAGAATACCCTGCCATGGTTTTTAATACAGTGGTGCAAGCCTGTGTATAATATTGTACTGTAAACTCAATAGCATATTGCACATCAAACAAAATGCAACTGCATACAACAGCATAAGTACCATATCAGTAATCTAGAATAACAGTAAACATGTGACATAAACTATTCACAGTCCTTGAAGTGGAGACTTCTAATTCATTGCTTTGGGCTGTAGTGAAATCAAACATCTGTTGCCCTGGAAACATCAGTCTTAACATTATTATCATTTTATGTATGCAAGCATGTAATCTAACCTTTTCTTTCAAATGTAGTTTTAAGTAAAATGAGATAAATACTATGCAGTATATGGCCAGTGAGCATGCATATTGCATAAATGACTGGTTTCACGCAGTAGAGCTTTTATACAACACTAGCTTCTGGTTCAAATTGCGGAAATGTTGCTATTCAAAAAAATTAATGTACTGTGCCAATGGCCCCAACAGATATCACGGGAAGTAGAAAAAACAACATATTAACTGGAGGCTTGTCAAACTGCTACTAGAGACTACAAGAGACATTTTGACTCTATTGAAATGGTAATGCCTTTGCAAGTGGGGTTAATTAGTTACCAGGGCAACTGGTGTTTGGTTTCTCAAAGGCTTGGTGGGGGGGGGAGTCTAATTTGAGCTTTCACAAAGGCACAAAGCAATGTGGCAGTGATTTTGGAGCTGTGGGAGGGTCTCATTTTATTAGCCCATTTATCTTCAGTGCAATTGGGGGGGGATCACCCAAACAACATATCAAAAATAAATGTTTGATTTATGTTGGACTTCCTTTCAGGGATTTACTTTATTAATAATAAAGGTTGGATCATGGCACAAGCTGGAGAGTGAGATTTTTTAATTAATAATACAGCACCAGGCAAGACAGGGTTGGGGTTGGATCGTGGCACAAGATGGAGAGTTTTTTTTAAAATTAATAATACAGCACCAGGCAAGGCAGGGTTGGGGTTGGATCGTGGCACAGGGTGGAGAGGGAGTTTTTTTTATTAATAATTCTGCACCAGGCATCAGCTGTCTCTATGTGATACTGTAGATTAAGGCCCAGATATTCAGAAATGCACCAAAGGCTAGAGCAAGTTTGGTGCAGTGCAAATTCAATGCACTGTGGTGCAACATGAGCCATATTCAGAGGTTGTGCTGTCCGCATTGCACCAGTGCAACCTGGCTGAATATGGTACAGTTGCACCATGGCACAACAGTGGATGCACCATGATGCAACTCTGGATGTGCCATGGTGCAACCAGAGGTGCACCATGGCACAAACACAGGTGCGCCATAGCAGACAGAGAAGACCCAAGGCAACCATGAGATCAGAGCAACAAAGCAATAGAGAGGGGCATGGCACAGAGAGATGACCCAGAGACAGAGCCAGGGAAGCACAGTGACAGGCCACAGGAGGCCACCACTGGCAGGGTACAGCAGGGTGCACACAGTCACCGAGATCCCCACCCCAGAACACAACAGTGGCACAGACAGTAGGCAACAGGGGGTGCCAATGGTGGATGGAGGGCCATCAAGGGGCCCCCCTGCAGGCTGCAGGCCATGTACCCTCCACACATCCAGACCAGGGTAGGCTACACCCTGGACCATGCAGCTAAGCATACACACCCTCCACATAACCCTGACAGCCACCCCAAGGGTACCCCAAGGCCCAGCCATCGACTGAGAGGGGGGGGACACCACCACCGTGGGAAACACTGTAGCACACAGTAATGATCCACAGAAGCATAACATGTGCTCCAACACACTCACACCACATAAACAGACACTGGGCCACTGCAGCATGGCTCCTCACGCCTCCTGCAAAGCAGACACAAACACAGGTAGGTAAGGCAAAAGTAATATATTGTGCAAATCAACTATATACTAGTGAAGGGCATAGGGGAAGGTACGAAAGTGAGGGGAGGGGGTTGGAAACAGGGACTGTACAGTGGGAAGAGGAACTCGAGGGGGTGGTACGGCTGGGGGAAACAGGGGAAATCATGGCCTGATGCCCCCTGCAGATGTAACTGCCTCCTATCAGCCAACATCATTCTCTGGACCTGCATCACTGCCTCCATCGTAGTTGATGCAATGAGGATCAACTGCCTCAGGAGTCAGCAGTAGAGGGGCCTCCTGCACCACTGCCAGACACCTAGGACAAGGGACAGGACAGGTGATTAGAGCAATGTCCCAAGAAACCATGCCCATCCACAACACGTACTGGGCAGCAGGAACACACACCCCCAGTGGGCCTGTACAGGCCACCAAAAAGGGTGTGAGCCAATGTCCACCAGCAACGTGGCACACCACATCAGTGCACAGTGATGGTTCCCACCACACAGTGGCCATCCAACTGTGCCATAGCAGTCACATGGCATAGTGTTCCAGCAGCACCACAGCAACATCAGTAGTGGCCGGGTGCATACCCACCCCACCAGCAGCCAGCACACATGTCCAATGGATGTGCCACAGTGGTGGGCACCATGCACAGTATGACACACCCAGCTGCCATGGCACTGGTGGCCATGCCTGCTCCCATGCCCCCACCACCCCTCCACGATGGTGCACAGGAAAATGGCAGTGCCTACCTGCCCTCTGTGGCCCCACTGGTGCCGGAGCTGCTCCTCCACCCTGGGCTGCTGCGACCTGGCATCCTGCCAGTGCTGCCCATCTTTGGTATTCAGGTCCTGGGAATGGAACAGAAATAGGTACACATCAGTTAACAACCACGGTAGCTACCCACCACCCCCACCCCATGCACAGGATGAGCCCCTGCCCAACATCCCACACAGTGGCATTGCAACGCTAGTGGCACAGGGCAATGCCACCCTGCAATGCACATGATGGTAGTACAACACCCTGCAGGACATGCCAGGCAGCCTAGCCAATACCACAGTACAGCACCAGGGCACACATGCATGATGGGCCTACTCACCTGGCTGTGGCACAGCCCCACACCTGATGCACGCCTTCAGCCTCCTGAGGCACTCTGGGTCCCTCTGAGCCAAGTCCCTGTAGTGGTGGTGACACTGCTCCTCTGTCCTGGCCAACCCTGTGCACTGCCTCAGTGAGGCAGCAATGACCTGCCACACAGCCACCCAAGGCTGCTGTAGTGGTGCCTGCCCAAACAGTTGGAGTGCATGGGGCTGGATGCAGGCCACGAGATTGACAAGCTCGACCTGCATCCAGTTGGCTACTCATCAAGATCTCTGCTGTGCCATGTCTCAGGTGTGAACTGCAGAGCAAAATGGCAGTGGTAGATGCTCATGGCCACTGCATGTGCCAGATGCATGGGCCCAGGGGACATGCGCTGTGTCCACCCATCATGCAGTCTTAGAGATGTGTGGCATGGGTGTGGCTTGGTGGGATCATGGGTGTGGGAGTCACCCAGGGACAGAGGACACAGCAGGAGTTAGAGGTTGGCCACTGCACAGTGCGCATGTGCGCAATAGCAGACATGGTGCACCATGCACCATGGCTCCTATTGCACAGTGAGTGCACAGTGCACAACAGGTGACAGTACACTATCTGGCACATGTGCACTGCTGTCCTGCTCACTGCACATGCATGCACATTGTGTCATGACTTGCTCCGGAGCAATCTCATTGTGCACAGAGCAAATCAGTGATATTCAGCTGCCACATGCAAATGAGGTCATCAGCCAATGTGGGGTGCACTGAGGGAATGAGCAAGTCATTACCATTGCGCAAAGCTCATTTGCATGCGATGCACTATAAAAGCGCCACAGATTGGCACGGGCCATGGACCGGTATTGCATCCTTTTGAGGTAAGTTGCACGTGCTGCTGGAGCACACTGAGCCCAGCCAGCACAGCAAGGAGGATGGAATAGGGTACTGCTGCCACTGACACACTGTGCTGTCCATGTTCAAAGGAAGCAACTTGTCGGAATGTGAGAAGGGTCTTGAGCATGGGCCTGCTTGCAAGCACAGGCTCAACTTCATGAAGGCAGAATCAGAGGCCCTGTTTGAGGCCTACCTCAACAGGGAGCCACTGTTGAGTGGTGCCATGGGCACACCACAGGTCAGGGTTGGGGCCTGGGAAGAGGTGGTGGCATGCATGAACCAACAGGGCAGCCACCAGCAGTCAGTGCAGGAGTGCCACAAGAAGGTGGCAGCCATCTGTGTGGCCCAGAATGCCACCAGAGGGGAGACCTGTAGATGCGCCACAGCTCATGGTGCAGGAGGAGTTGGTGGCAGCCACCATGTGCCGCAGTACCATGGAGGGTGTGCCTGGAGGAGAATTTCAGACAGGTGGTAGCCCATCACTGCATGGTACATATGTCAGCCATGCACAGCATGCAGTGGCTGTGTTTGGGGGGGCACTTGTGGGCATTGCATCACTGACACACCTGTTTTCTCTTTTAGCACTGGCATGCCTGCGTGTGGAGGATGGGGTGCCAGCAGCAGCCATGGAGGCAGGACCAGCCCTGGAGGACCAGCCATCCACCTCCATGGGCATCCATGGCCTGATAGGCTGCAGCACACCACCACTGTCCAACTGGATGACCTGGGCATGGGGTTGGATGAGGCCCTGGATGTGTTTCTGTAGGATGCCAGTCTCTGCATGGAGACACAGATTGGGGCTGGGTCCAACACCAATGATGACCCCTCATTAATCCTGGACAGCATCTGTGGCATTGTGGGGGAGATGCCTATACCAGACACCAACACAGGCAACACGCCCAGTGACCTGACAGTGATGGAACAGCTGCCTGCTTCCACTGTGGGTGTAGCTGTGTGCACTGCCATGGCTGTGCTGTGTAGTGGTGGTAGTGCAGCCATGCAGGCACTGGGCAGCATTCAGCTGCTGGACGGGCAATGGCAGCAGGCTGCAGGTGCCACAGGGTAGCCAGATGCAGGGTCCACCACCAGGGCATCAGCTAGGGACATACCCCAAGAGGACCCCACTGTGCAGGATCCACCTGAGAGGGGGGCAGTGCAGCATGGTTGGGCACCATAGGAAGGTCGGCATCCTGCCCAGGAACCCCAGGATGCTGACTCTCTGGCAGAGCACACCGATTTGCTGTGGGCCACCATGGAACAACAGGTGCTGCTTACCACTGGGGTGCATGCAGTGCATGTGGAGTTGTGCCAGGCATCTGAGCAGTGTGACAGGGGCACTGCACAGCTCTTGGTGGAGATACAGTGCATGCAGGAGGCCACGACTGCATCCCAGGATCACATTGCCAGTGCGATCATGGATGGCCTTGCACTGCTGGCTGACACAGGGCATGGCCAGCCACCATGGACCCCATACAATACACTGTCCACCCCATGATCCTGGCGTCGGGTGACACCCTCACTGTCAATGCCAGGCACTGATGTTGGCATCCCAGGCATGCCTGGGGCAGGCCTGTTTGGGCACCTACGCATCCCTATGTGGACCCGGTCATGGTCCCACAGCTCAACCCCTGGGGGGCTGATGCAAACACCTCCTGTGGCCGATGAGCAGCCTGTGGCTGCTGATCAACCCCGGTGCACTCCCCCCATAGCAGTGGTGGCCATGGTTCTGTGTGGCAGCCCTGATGAGCATACCACTCTCACTGGAGTCTGCAACTGTTGCCCTGTGCATTCATGTGTGATGTATGTGTGTGCATGCCAGTGGTGTGGCACCTGTGTGTCACACCGCATGCTGTCTGTGTGCATGTCTGTATGGCGTGAGCATGATGAGGGCAGTTCAGCACCAGTTACACCTGTGTACTGGTGCAATGCATCTGATCCCCGCCACATGCCAGCAGCTGGGGGTGTGTGTGAGCATGTGTGTGTGTGTGTGCTGCTGCATGATGCTGTGTGCAGTTGTGTGTGGTTGTGTGCCACTGACTCCCCTACCCCTGCACCACTCCTTTGTATGTGCATGCCCATTGCCATGCATGCCCCTGCCTGTGTGCTGTATCTGTGTGTGTGTGTGTGTGTAGCTCTTGCATGGGTTTGGAGCCACCTACCTGTGTGCACCATAGTGCTCCTGTGTGATGGTGTCACGATGCTTGCATGCCATCTGTTGCATCCGGGGATCCCTTCACCTGGGGAAGGGGCTGTCCACCACCCTCTGGTCCATTGTCTCCGTCGTCCCCACTACTGTCACCCTCATCAGCCTCAACAGCTATTCCACGATCAATGGCCATGTTGTGCAGTATGCAGCAGGCCAGGAATAGGCCACAGACTTTTAAGGGGCTGCACTGTAGGACACTGCCAGACCTGTCTAGGCAAGGGAAATGTGCCTTCAGCATGCCAAATATGTGCTTAATGCTGTTGAGCATGCTGGTGTGTGTCTCATTGTAGCGTTCCTCTGCTGGGGGCTACAGGCGCCGGTATGGGGGTGAACAGCCAGGGACTCATTGGATAGGCACTGTCTCCTGTGTGGATAATGACATGGTTAGCCCTCTGCCATCCTTTGCTGTGCCCCTTGCCTGTCCCTGGCACCCTCGCCAGCATGCCCACCCTGCCGTCCTCCATCCCATGGCCTGTTCTGCCTGTCACCCCTTGCCCATCCCATACTCACCCACTAGGTGGCCCATGGGGATGTTCCCACTCTCAAACCAGTGGCACAGTGCAGAGCTGTGCCAGATGAATGAATCATGTGCACTCCCAGGGTGTGTGGCACAGACATTGGTGATGCACCTCATGGCATCGCACATCACCTGGCAGTTGATGCTTGGGAATCCCTTCCAATTGATGTAGGCCACACCCTCAGGGCCAGGTGGCACATGGATGCCCATGTGAGTGCAGTCAGTGGCCCCAAGCATGCCAGGCATACGTCCTACCCTGTGGAAGTCCTGCATGTTTGCTGAACACTCCACCTGTTTGCTGGGGAAATGGATGTATTCTGAAGAACATGGCAGCACAGCATTGAGGAACTGTGTGAGGAGGTGTGACATGGCCAACTGGGTTATGCCTGTGGTGTCCCCTGTTGGTCCCTGGAAGGTGCCCATGGTGAGCAGGCACATGACAGCTGTCACATTGGTCTCCACAGACATTGTGTGGCTCCATCTTGTGGGTGCCTGCATCTCCTCACTGAACAGCTTGCAGAGCTCTCTCAAAATGACCCTGTTCAGGCAGTACCATCGCACAATCTCCATGCTGGAGTAGTTCTCAAAGGTGGTGCAGGTGCAGTACCACCTGTTCCAAACATACCGCCAACAGGCCCTTCCTTGACCATGTCACTGTTTCTCATGCCCCCTCACACCCCTCATTATGGCCTCCATCAGAAAGGGCACACTATCCATGGTCCCTGATGTCCTATGTCCCCTGGGTGGTCAACTACTGTGGGCTGTGTGCCAGCCTGGTGCACTGCCTGGCACTGTGCCTGCCTGTCCCACTCACTCTCTCTCTGCATCTGTCTCCCTCTCCACTGCTACCTCTGTCTCTCTCCCTCTGTGGCTGCCTCTGTCTTTTTATCTGTCTGTCCTTCCTTCCTTCCTTCTTTGTTCTGTCACTTTCTCTCTCTCTCTCTCTCTCTCTCTCTCTCTCTCTCACTTTTGCCTGGTGCAAGTGCTGTCTGTGTGCTAGTGCCTTGTATTTATAGGCTCATGTCTGCTCAGTGCATTTCAGTTTTGCTGTGCACTTGCACCATGGTTCCATGGTTAAATATTGCACTGTGCTGGATATTCATGGGCACGCCCTCTGCACTTTCATAGATTTATAGATGTGTATGAGTTCAGAAGGCAAAGTCCATGAGGAACTCGCCACCGTAATATTTAACAGTGGTAACTATATTTCTTATTACCCATGAAGAAATCCAACCATTTATTAAATTGTTCAGCATTATTGCTCTTAACAATATCCCTTGGAAGACTATTCCAAATTGGTGGTACCCTTTGAGTATTCATTATAGTTGCACATATGCACAATGTGATTTGCGCTGCACAGTGTCTCCCACTGAATATCACTCCTTGGCGCAAGTCTGTACTTGCGCCAGCACAACTCAGTTGTGCCATGTGCAACTGCTTTGAATATCCTAGCCTATATGTTTACAGTATGTAAAATTGCAATAGTCCACACAGGAGCATAAAAGCGGAAATTTTGTGCATGGTATTAAAGGGGGATGTGTCATTTTAGTAGTAACATAAATTTAAATATCATCCTGTTATAAAGCAGATGCAAAAAGGCAGCAAAAGTTTCTGGAAAAAAACACTATGCTAGGCTTTCTTTCAGGGATTTTATGTATTAATAATAGGGGATGGATCATGGACTTTGTTATTTATAAGAGGCAGATTTTACCAGTGCCTGAGACCAAATTCATCGAGCTTCAAAGGAAATCCTCATATTGTAGATCCAGCTTTGCAAGAATGTAAACAAACTGGCTGGAATTTTCATAGGTTGGGATGCAGCATTTTGGTCCATATTTTCAATGCATGATGCATCTAAGCAAATGTGTCAGGATGTGTGCTGTAAAATGGCAATAAATGTTTCTGAAAGACAAATGTTATGTTGGACTTCCTTTCAGGGATTTATTTTATTAATAATAGGGGTTGGATTGTGGCAAAAGGTGGAGAGGGAGTTTTTTAATTAATAATACTGCACCAGACAAGGCAGGGTTGGGGTTGGATTGTGATACAGGGTGGAGAGGGAGGTTTTTTTATTAATAATTCTGCACCAGGCATCAGCTGTCTCTATGTGATACTGTAGATTATATGTTTACAATATGTAATAGTGCAATAGTCCACACACGAGCGTAAAAAGGGAAATTTTGTGCATGGTATTAAAGGGAGATGTGTTATTTCAGTAGTAACATAAATTTAAATATCATCCTGTTATAAAGCAGATGCAAAATGGCAGCAAAAGTTCCTGAAAAACAAACTTTATGTTGGACTTCCTTTCAGGGATTTATGTTATTTAATTAATAATAGGGGCTGAATCATGGCGGAGAGGGAGGGTTTTTAAAATTAATAATATGACACCAGACATGGCTGGGTTGAGTTTTGGATTGTGACAGAGAGTGGACAGAGGTTTTTTTAATAATAGGGCACCATGCAAGGTTTGGAGTTGGATCATGGCAGAGGGTGGAGAGGGAGGTTTTTTTTATTACTCACAGGGCACCAGACAAGGCTGGGTTTGGGGGTTGGATTGTGGCACAGGGTGGAGAGGGAGGTTTTTTCATTAAAAATATGGCACCAGGCATGGCTGGTTTGGGGTTTGGATTGTGACAGAGAGTGGAGAGAGAGTTTTTTTTTATTACAAATAGGGCACCAGGCAAGGTTGGGGGTTGGATCATGGCTGACAGGCTGAAATGGCTATTCTCCATCTCGTCATAAGTTGTGGGTTGGGATGTGGAAAATTATTGTCCAACCTACTCCAGAAACAGGAGGCAGAGAGACATATTGTGGCACTTCATAATCTGCAGAGCTCCTTATGTATGTGGCCTGAGGATATCAATACTTGTATGAAGTCTTTCTACAGTCAGTTGTATCAGTTGACACTGATTGCTTAAGATTCTGTGACTGAGTTTTTCTCTCCAAACTTTCTCTCCCCATATAACTACAGACCAGGCAGCTATCCTTCAGGTCTCTTTTTCTCTCCAAGAGGTAGAGCTTGTGCTTAAGGCTCTTCACCCCCTCAAGGCATCTGTGGGTTTTCAGGTTTGGTTCACAGATGGTTTACTTCTTTCCTCACTGGTAGAACTCAGAGGGTGGTGTCAGGGGTGTTTTCCTCCTATCCTACCTCTCTGTCATGTGGGGTGCTTCAGGGCTCTGTGCTGTCTCCCATGTTGTTTGCGGTGTACATGATTCCCCTCAGAGACATTGTAAGATGGTATGGGCTGGAGTTTCATTGCTATGCCGATGATACCCAGCTCTACCTATCTTTTGCACCAGACCAAAATGGAGCACTCTCAGTGTTTAATAACTGCCTTGGCAAAATCCAAGGTTGGATGAGGTCCAGCTGGCTGAAGTTGAATTCCGGGAAGACGGAGGTGATGGTTGTGGACCCTGGTTGCCGGATAGGGGGGTTGGGGGAATCATCCCACAGGTTTATTCCTGCAGGATGTTGAGCTCCCTGTCTCTGACCAGGTGCGCGACCTAGGGGTGATTCTTGACAATCGGCTGACACTACGTGCTCAGGTGTTGGCTGTCGTTAAGTTATCCTTTTACCATCTGAGGACCATCACTAGGATCAAGCACCTTGTTCCATCTGGGGACTTGCCTACACTGATCCACGCCTTTGTGACCTCGCGTTTGGATTATTGCAACTTCCTCTACTTTGGATTTCCTAGGGTTGACATCCACCGCTTGCAGCTGGTGCAGAACTCTGCAGCCCGGTTGTTAATGGGGATACCTCATTCTTCCCACATTACACCAGTGCTGCGGGTACTGCACTGGCTGCCAGTTCAGTGGTGGATCACCTTTAAAGTTGGTTTACTGACTTATAAAGCCCTACATGGTTTGGGCCCTGACTACCTGAAAGAGCTTCTGGTTCCTTTCCTCCCAGAGCGACCGCTCCACTCGACCAACAAGGGGTTGCTGGAGATTCCGAGGGTAGTTTTAAAATCTTCTGGCACCTGGGCTTTTATGTTCGTGGTGCCTACCCTCTGGAATTCTCTACCCCATTGGATTAGAGAGTGCATGACTGTGGGGGGATTTAAACAAGCACTGAAGTCCTTTTTATGGATTAAGGCATTTGGGGATGGTGCCAATATGGATTGATGGCATTTGTTTTACTGATTTTATCATGATGTTTTACTGTGAATTAATTTTAACTATGTGCTGTGCCTTGATTTTTAAAAGGTGCACTATAAATAAAGATTATTATTATTATTATTAGGGCACCTGGGAGAGATGAATTCCTCGAGGAAGTTTATCATCTTTTAGCTTCCCTGATCTGTCTAGTACTATTGTGTCTTTTTGACAAGTTTCGTATATCTAGGAACCTCCAACCCATGAGGTCCACTGCTACCATTACAGTCTTAATTAAGAAGGGGAAAGACCCAACCTCTCCTGCTAGTTATTGGCCCATATTATTGATCATGGTAGATAGTAAAATCTATACAAAAGTTTTAGCCAACCTCCTTGAACTTCTTCCCCATGTCATCCACCCATAACAGGTTTTGTCCATAACCATCTAATTTCTGACCATATCTGGACTGGTTAACTTTATTGACATGGCCTGGCATAAGCTGTGATTGTTTTTAATTTTGAAAAAGCTTTTGATTCTGTGGAGCGGGGGGACCTTTATAGGGTACTGGTTAGAATAGTGCTTCCTGAACTGCACAGTATAAATCGTGTGGTCAGGATAGCATGAGCAGGAATAGCAATAGGGGTAGAATAGCGACCAGCAACTACCACTACACCTGTCAGTATTCCTGCTATTTACATGCTAGAGAAGAAGGAGAAAAGTCAGGTTGCTGGCTGAGCTGGTGGAGTGGGTTAAGGAAGCAGCTCGATTAGCACAGATTGGGAGACCAGAGTTTTAATCCTGGTCTCTGAAATTTTAGTTTTCCCCCGTAATCCAACTCCAACTTGGAGTTGATTATTTTAGTACAGGAGTGCAGGAGGGGGGCAGAGCCCCTGCATCTGGGATTGTGGGGGGCAGAGTCCCCCACATAAAAACATATATTTTTGATAATGGTAGCAGTCATCGCAGCAGTGTCCGACCACTACCATTGACTCTGTTGGTGGCGGCATTCTTTCCTGACGCTGTAGTGGAGAGCACTGTCAATACAGCACTGTTGTGGATGGCATTGTTATTGACAGCTCTCCTCAAACCTAGTGCCCCTTTATAGTACCCTCATAAAAATGGATTTCCGGGATAATTTCCTTCATGATATCTATACTTTGTATTTGGCCCCCAAAGCATAGCTTTTAACTAATATTATCTTATCTGCCCCCTTTTCTTTTGGCCGATGTACTTGACAGGGCTGCTCCCATCCTCACTTCTATTTTTGTTGGCCTTCAAACCCCTAGCCACCACAGTCCGTCAAGCAGCTAACATTCCAGTGCTAAGTGTAGGGGAGTCCCAGTATAAAGCCTTGCTATACGCTGATTACTTGTTGGTACTTCTTGATCAAACTCCCATGGGTATTCAGCCTCTTATGACCTTGTTACAGGGGTTTCCAAGGTATCTAGCAAAACAGAAGTCCTTCCCCTGAACAAACACTGTCCACCCTCTGCCTTTCAGGCTATTGGCTTGAGGTGGGTGCCACACCGTATCTCCTACTTGGGACTGAAAATCTCCTTTAATCTGGCTAAATTACATGAAGTATCTCTGGGCACTCTTCTGCAGGATCTGAAAGTAGAATTTGAGTGGTGGAACCCACTTCAGCTTTTTAGGGAGGGTAAATCCAAAGCTGTGAAAGTGATCACAGCCCTAGAGATTTTCCACATTCTTTCTCATCTTTCCATGGATACCCCTAGCAAGAGGTTTGATCATATTGATCAGCTGTACTAGTAATTTTTTGTGGGAGAGTGGCAGACCCCATTATAGTCACATGGATCTCAGGACCTATTGCAGAAGGTTAGAGTCTTCCTTTATTTAAGTGCTTTTATTGGGCCTTTTGAATCACCCAAGCCCTAAAGTGGTATGATGGTGCTACTGATTCTGCTCCCCTATGGCTGGGGATAGAAATAGTTTTATGAGGGCCAGATTGTCCTTCCAATTCTTTATACATTAGGATGAAATGTAATTATTTTTCTTCCTCCACCATATGGAACTCAGTCAGATGTTGGCAGCAAGTGGGTAAGTGCCTGCATACTGATTTGTCTCCACCAGTACTTATTCCTCTTTGGCATAACCCAGAGGTAGTCATGGGAGGAGAGCTGATTAATTGGCTGAAATGGTATTCCAAGGGTATTAATACTCTTCAGCATTTGCTGGTTCACCAGCAATCAGTACTAGACTCCTTTCAGAACTTATAATGTAGGTATGACCTCCCAAGAATGGAGTTCTGGAGGTGCCTTCAGCTGTGAAGTGCTGTCTTCAGAACTCTTAGGAGACTGAGGGAATTAGCCCTTCTCCTGACATGGGTCCCTTTTTTATTGGCAAAGATTCTCCAAAGGTAGAGGGTAAGACTCTTTCCCAACCAAAGTGACACCACAAACCTATATCTCAAGTATGCCACATAGTGAACGTATTCACTTTGACTGTCCTGGGTAGTATAGAAGACTTTTCTATTTGGACTAATATATAGAAATGTCAATAAATGCCTCAGCCATGTGCATTACCCATTCCACCCCTTGCTTAGGTGTGACCAAATGTATACCATTATGTGGGTGCCACAATTAGGGTGTTGCAACCAATTCACATGTCATGCTGGTGAACTGTATTTTGCAGTGATTGGCAGGGGTGGCACTATCCATGTGTTGTGCCCCCTTGCCCCACACACCTCCAACCTGGAGGTGATTATATTAAAGTATTGTGGGGGTGGGGGTGTAGTCCCCAGGAAACAGCCAGAATGTGTCCCTGGGCATTGGGCATGGTGGGGGTCAGGTTGCACAATTGCCAGGTGTGATGTTCATCATTGGCATAGTGCTGGTGCCCTAATGACAGTCATGGTTTTTCTTGTCACTACAACATGGTGGAACCATGACCAAATGAGTCACACATGTTTTGGTATGCAATTCTACTACACATCAGAAGCTATCATTACAGAAACTAGCAGTTAGGAAATATAATAGACAAACCACTTATATGACTTGGGATTGGCTATTCCTGTTGTGAGGAACCACTAGAAAGCTCTACCAAGGATAATGAAGTTTATGGGAATGTCACATCTTTGCTTAGTGGTCTAATTACTATCCAAGAGCTTTGTTCATTTGGTATTGAGGAAGTGCTTGATTGTACAACTGAAATGATGGACTTGTACTATCCATAACTATTAATGAATGTTAGTTGCCCACAGAGATAAATATGGTAGAATCTGAAAATGTTTCTGATACAATTGATTTTTGTCATCCTTCAAATGTGGTAAATGAGGAAGCCATGCTGAACAGACATTTTAAGCACGCATATTGTGCATTTACATTTCTAAAGAGCACCCACTCTAATGAGAGGGATTTAAGTAACCAGACCCTCACCTTCATGTTCTGAAGTAGTTCTAGTGCATTAGCTAATGTTTTTCATTTGGCTACTTGGTTCCCCCCTTATCATCTTCTTAAAGATTTATACCTTCCATCCTTTATCCAGGCTGATCATTCCATTAGAACATAATTTATTTTATTTGGTTTTTGTTTATCGGGTAAGTACACTAGACAACAATGTTGTCTATATTCAGGCACGACCTGGGAAGAGTACAGACAGGGGAGACCAGAGTCAACATTAAAGAGTATTTCATGATGCAGCATGAGGTGAGAACAAACATTTGAACAGTATACAGCCAGGTACAGTCATTATCAGTAATGACAAAGAGAAACAGATAACATTACATTAATTATTTTCATCTGATGATACATCAATGACTAAATTGAAATGACAAACAGCAAACAAAACTTAAATGAAGTAGCATTATAACAATAGGATTTCTGCTGGATGTGGGAAACTTTCAGATTTTGGAGACCAGTAGGAAATCAGTAAGTGCCATAGGGAGGAGAAAATGCTAGGAGAGAGGCTCAAGTTACAGCACAAGAGCAGCAGTCGGATTCTAACAGGTGTGCCCGAAGACCCAGTTTAAAAGGCCTTGTGGGATTTGGAGAGTTTGATGTGGGAGGGAATGGAGTTCCAGAAGTGGGGGGCAGATATGGCAAAGGATCATTCTCCTTTTTGTGTGAGATATCTGGGAATTTCAAGTTGGGTTTGAGCAGATGCCCTGAGGAGGTATGCTTGGGAGGGCTGAGTTAATAGTTCAGCAAGGTATTTAGGGGACCCCGTTCTGACCATATTATCAATTGTACAGTCCGCAGAATAGTGTCTGAGCGAGTCTGATGAGAGCCAATTTAGTTTCGAGTAGAGCAGGCAATGATGGGTAAGTCTGTGAGCAGAGAGAGCAAATCTGCATATACTGTTATAGCAGGTGCTCCATTTCTGGAGTGCTCCTTTGCTAGCTTTATGGTAAACCTGACAGCAATATGTCAGAGCAGGGAGGAGAAATTCTTGTGCAACAGCAAGCCGGCAGCATCATTGAGGAGGACCTAATTTTAAAGGCATGACCAAGTTTTGAGTAAACTGTCTTACATGTAGCCGCAATGTGGAGGTTAAAGTCAAGAGATGGGTCGAGAGTGACTCCTAGATACCTGAAGGAGGTAACAAATTCAAAAGGGGAGTCATCTAGAGAATGTATCAATAAGTCTGGAGTAAGAGATCTGATTCTTGACAGGGGGCCAAAAAGCATAGTTACAGTTTTCTTAGCATTCATTAGGAGCCTGTTCTGTAGTAACCATTCCTGCAAGCAGTTGAAGTCTGCTTGAAGATGTGCTCTTACTGATAAGGGATCTTTACCACTGGAGAGAAGCACCATGTCATCGGCATAAAGGATTAACGAGGAGGAGCAGGGAAGGAGGGCAATGTTAATGAAAAGTGAGAAAAGTAGTGGGCCAAGAATAGATCCTTGGGGGACTCCAACAGAGGTAGGGGAAAGATTTGAGATGGCGGATTCAATTTGGACAAATTGCAACCTCTCTGAGAGGTAGCTATCGAACCAGGAAATGGACGACAGGTCAAAGCCAAGGCGGGACAGTTTGAAAAGTAGCAGAGAGTGATTCACAAGGTCAAATGCCTTTGTGAGATCAATAAATATGGCCCCAGTGAGCAGGCTCTTATCCATCGCTGTAAGGACTGCATCTGTCAGCTGAAGTAGAGCAGTTGTGGTGCTGTGTCCTGTTCGGAATCTGTGCTGGGTAGGGGATATAAGGTTGTTAAGGTGCAGGTAATTTGTGACCCGAGTAGCGATGGCCTTCTTGAGAAGTTTATTTAGGGTAGAGAGAATGGCAATTGGTCTATAGTTTGACATATTTTTGTGAACAGGGACAATGCGAGTGGTTTTCCACAATGTTGGTACCGTTTGGGTTATTATGGAAAGATTAAAAATTCTTGCAATAGGAACAGCAAGGGCAGGGACTGCCTACTTCAAGAAGTTTGGCAGTAGCCCATCCGAGCCAGCAGATCCATAGGTGGACACTGATTTGAGGAGATGGAGCACTTCAGTGGAGGAGACTAATGTGATACAAAAAGGGGTTTCATGCGAAAGTTGTACCTCAGGAGGAGGTGAAAGAGGTTGGTTGAATTTCTCAGTGTATTCGGAGAGATCTGAGAATTGTGCATTAAGAGCATTAGCAATAGTAGGTAACTTGCTACAGTTTGCGTCATTCAGTGTCATGTCAGTAATGGCCGTCTTGGGCCTTTGCCCAATGAAATTTTTGATGTGGTTCCAAAAACCCCTGGTATCACCCGCTGAAGATTGGAGAAGCTTAAGGCAGTAGCTCCTTTTAGTTTTCTGAATATCTTTTTTGCAGGCATTTCTCAGTTGTTTATAGTTAACCCAGTCTTCTGATTGTTGGGACTTCTTTGCCAAGATCCAGGCCTTGTCTCTTTTTATCATGGCTTGAAGGAGGTCTTTTTTAAGCCATTTATTAGGGGAGCCCCTAAGACGCCTTTTTTTCAGAGGGATGTGCAGATCCTGAAGGGCCAGAAGCTGAGACATCAGGTATTCAAGTGCTGTGTTTACATCATCAGTGTGATAGATGGGAGACCAATCTATATTATTACTATCCTCAAGAAGTGCAGTTCGGTTTAGTTTGGCAAAATCCCAAAATTGAATGATTCTTGGGGGGGTTTAAGGCAGTGGCCATTCCAGATACAGAACATAGGCAGGTGATCACTAATAGAATCCAAAAAGGTCCCTGCAGCAATTATTTTATTTGCTCTATTTATAGCCATCCAGTCCAGGAGAGATTGGCACTCCGAGTTGGAAGAGATGTGTGTAAGGCTAGAGATAAGTTGAGCGAGGTTAAGTCGGGCAAGAGCTTCAGTATATGTACTGGCGTGACTCCCTGATAGGTCTAGGTTGAAGTCTCCCATTAGTATGACTTCAGATCTACCATTTAGAGTGGTCAGATAATCCAAGAGCCCATTTATACCAGGGAGAGCCCCCTCTGGAGGATTGTAGGCACAGATCAGATTTAGCCTTTTATCACCACCTAGTTGTAGAACTGTATGCAGAGCTTCACAGTGATTTGTTATCCAAGACTGGAGTACAGAGACATTGAAATGCTCTTTATAATAAAGGCAACTCCTCCACCCTTTTGTTTGGTGGGGCAATCGAATCTGGACAAGCTGTAGCTATAATAAATCAATTATTAATGCATTAGATCCTGTGATAAAGTAAATGTTAACTGGAGAGTAAATTGAGCTGTTCTCCCTATAATGTGAGTAACAGTGTATCTGATAATGCTATTTCAAAATATTTCATGACTTACTCAAAAATGAACTGACATTATGAGATATATATTTGGACTGTATATTTAATCTTCAATGACACAGTCTGAATTATATAAATATGCTATTTTTTTATGTGAATTTTATTCTTGATGATATTTTGGAAATTAGTATGTTTAATTAGTAGGTTTTATAGTGTGGTTTTATTGTAAAAACCTTCACAGCTGAACAATTTAATAAAAACTGAATTGAAGTGATATGACTGAAGGAAAGGTAGTGTCAGGAGAAAACGTACCTCACCCAGAGTTTAAGTAACATGGAGAACAAGCTGTTCAAAATTGTAAGTGTAAAACTGAAGCAGAAAAAGATCAGGTTTATAAAATATTTATTGGGATCCTAGAAATATTCCCTAAAGATGCTTATTAATGCGGGGTAAGGATGTGATGAACATGCAAATTTAGACACATGAAGCAGGTCTGAAGGAACGTGGTTTTACTTCAGTGCTTTGGCATTTGACATCATGATACATCACTTTTTACAGGGAGCACACATTGAGCATGTCCAAGTTGTTGACAAATCACATGACCTGTAGTAGCAAGTCAGCAATGCTGAAGACTGAGAATGCTTCATGCTGTCACATTGCTTCAGCAACCACCTCTTGGGGTGGATTGCAGGGAGGGATAGGGGAACAGTGGGGAAAAATAAGGGAGGGCATACTTATGGCAACCAACCTCTGTGAAGGCAGTGACTCAATACAGGAAAAAGAGACTGTTATGGTTCTCCAAGGAAGTGGCCAAGGTGGTGAAGGAAAAAAGGGTGGTATCCAGGAGTAGGAAATGCAGAGGGAGGAACACAGGGAGGTAAAACAGAGGGAAGCAGGAAAGGCAGTAATGGGAGAAAAGGCTTAGGATGAGGAAAGGCTGGACAAAGAGGTAGATAAATGAGATAAGATGTTCTTCCAGTACATAAGTGAGAAGAGGAAAGCATGGGAGGGATAGTGAGGATATGGAGGGTAGCAGGAGGAGACTGCTTAGAAGAGGATCAAGAAAAAGCAAGGCATCCTAAATAGGTAATACTTCTCAGTCATCACAGGGAGGGAGGGAGGAGGATAGACCATGAGGGAACAGCATGAAGAAAGTGGAGCAGGGGGGTGGAGAGGAAGACAGAAGTTCTTTTGTAGAGGAATGAATCCTTAAGGGACTTGCAGCTCTGAAAGTGGACAAGCGTATGGGACCTGACAGGATATACCCAAGGGTAGTAAAGGAAAAGAGGGAGCTGCTAGCTGCCCCATTGATGGCCTAATTCAACTGCTTATTGGAAACAGGTATGGTTCTGGAAGTCTAGAGGACAGTAGACTTTTTCTGTCTGTATGAGCAGCAGCAGCAGCAGGGAGGCTAGAAGCTATAGGCCAATCAGTCTCATAGCAGTAATGGGGAAATTAATGGAAACCCTATTAATAGAAAGGTTGGTAGAATATTTTGAATCTAATGGATTACAAGACCAAAGGCAGCATGGATTTATGGGGGAAGCCATGAAAGATGCCTCTGGTTGATTTCTTTGATGAGTGACCAGGAAAATAGATCAATCAAGGAAGTTGATGTGGCCTATCTATACTTTAGCAAGGCCTTAGACACAGTGCCACACAGGAGACTGATAAAAAAATTGAGCAGCTCTGGGGTGGGATCCAAAGTGGCAAGCTGGGTTAGGAACTGGTTAATGGATAGGTGACAGAGGGTGATGGTTAATGGCACTCACTCTAATGATGGGAGAGTGACCAGTGGGGTACCATAGGGCTCATTACTAAAACTGGTCCTTCTGAATGCATTCATAAGTAACATTGCAGGATTACTGGAATGAAATATATGCCTTCTTGCAGATGACACAAAAATTGGTAATGTGGTTGACACTCAGGAGGGCATGGAGAGAATGTGTGTGGACCTTTGGAAACTTAAGAAGTGGTCGAGAGCATGGCAGTTGGGGCTTTATGCCAAAAAGTATAAAATCATGCACTTGGAGCACAGGAACCCAGGACAAGAGTATAGGATGGGGGGACTGACAGTCACTAAGCAGGAAAGGGAGCTTGAGGTAATCATATCTGATGATCTCAAGTGGCAGGGCAGTGTAAACAACCCAGTGGGGAGGATAAAAGGGATGCTAGTGTGCACAGATAGATGTATCTCCAGCAGAAGAAGTGAGGTGATTTTTCCACCGCATCCTTCACTTGTGAAACTCCACCTGGAGTATTCTGTTCTGTTCTGGAAGCTGCACCTCAGAAAGGATACAGGGAGGAGGCAGTCCAGAGGAGGGTAACAAAAATGGTGTACGGGTTGCATCAAAAGCCATACATGGAGAGACTGAGGGGTCTTCAAGTTTCCTTCCTATTGCTCCCAAAGAACTTCACAAATCAAGGCATGTAGCTAAAAAAACAGAGATCTTCTGCAGGGTGAATAATATACCAGTGACCCCACAAATCAACTGAGAACGTGTTGCAGTCTGTATGACAGATAAACCAACCTGGGTTATTCTTCTCAGACATTGGGAACCAGTCTCTGGCTGATCATCTAAATCATGAACATGGTATCGTTCTAACAATTACATGTATTACAAATTTCCACTCAAATCACTCAGACCACCAGCAGCATGGGTGGTAGGACAAAATAATTTGTTCAAGTGATACAGCCACCATGCTGACTACAGCAGCTAACTGATGCATCGTGATACACTGGCACTGCATCAAAAACACCACTCTAAGCACCACCAACAATACAAAGTACATCACCTGAGTCATTAAATGCCTACACTAAACTGCCAGCAACTCAACCACCCTGTCCAGATCACACACAACAGATTATCAAGATGATGACCCTTGATCTTCAGCCAGTCTCTCTTGTAGAGGACACATCTTTTGAAGACTGTTGCATTAACTGAAGCCCAAATACAACATTCCATTATGCTTCCCATTTTCCAGAGCTGTTCCTCCTAGTATGTAGGAGTATGTATGCACTTCTAAAGGCAGCGGAGGAATTCTGTGCATTCCATTAGTGATATCTTGAGTAGAGGTGTGCGAAGTTGCAAAAATTTGTTTGTGTAAAATTTCATGTATTTTTATGGTTCCGTAAAGGTTTTCACAGTTTGAAGTTGCACTTCGTGTACTATTGGCAGTGTCACAACATTTCGAAGTAAAAAACGTCTACGCATGTTAACTTAATAATGGAAGTATCCCAGATCCCTGAAGCTGAAACTTCGCCATTGACGTTTAGCATGATATGCAAAGTTTGCAATGTACCATGGGATAGGAAGTCACATGTTGCTGGACAAGCAATAAGATGCTAGTTTGGTTAGTCTCTGAGTGTAGTGTGTTGGAGAAAGACTTAGAGAGCAGAGCTTGTACTTTTTGTAGGCAACCTAGAGTCAAAATCTAAATATAATATTATACAAAAGAGCATGTTGGTGGTCTCATTTCTTTAAAACTGTTTGTTAGTGCCCTGTGCACACACAGTATTTTTTGTGTTGATTTTCTTCTGTATTCTTTACTAGAAGTATTTAGTTTGGTTTTAACAGAGCAGTAGTGGTTTGGTGGCTTGTGTGGGGGAGGGTAGGAGCAATTTAGAAGGCACACTTGCTTTCAATAAAAAATCACTGACCCAGTGCCCTGTATTTTCTTAAAAATATAATTTTTCTGACTCTGCTTTAACCAGAGTGATTGTTGTTTGTGTCATTGTCAGCACACGTGTTTTAGAAAAAAAAACATTATCCTATTGACTGTTATTTAACCAGAGTGATTGTTGTGTCCCTGTCGACACATCTGCCTTAGAAAAAAAAATCACTGTCTTCCTGACTGTGATTTAACCAGAGTGATTGTTATTTGTGTCCCTGCTGGCACACATGTTTTAGGAAAACAAAATCACTGTCCTCATGACTGCAATTTAATCAGAGTGATTGTTGTGTCCCTGTTGGCACACCTGCCTTAGGAACAAAATCACTGTCCTTCTGATTGTGATTGAACCAGAATGACTGTTGTGTCTCTGTCGGCTCACCTGCCTTAGAAAAAAATCACTGTCCTCCTGACTGCAATTTAATTAGAGTGGTTGTTGTGTCCCTGTCGGCACACCTGCCTTAGGAAAAAAATCACTTTCCACCTGACTGCGATTTAACCAGAGTGATTGTTGTTTGCATCCCTGTTGGCATACGCATTTTAAGAAAAAAAAATCACTGTCCTTCTGACTGTGATTTAACCAGAGTGATTGTTGTTTATCTTTCTGTCAGCACATGTGTTTTAGGAAAAAAAATCAATGTCCTACCGACCGCAATTTAACAAGAGTGATTGTTGTGTCCTTATCAGTACACCTGTCTTAGGAAAACAATCACTGTCCTCCTGACTGTGATTTAACCAGAGTGATTGTTGAGTCCCTGTTGGCACTCCTGTCTTAGAAAACAAACTCTGGTCAGAGCCAGCAAGGCTGCACAATGCTATTTTATGGGGATTGGAAGCCATCTACAGGGAAATTGCTTTTATATGAAATCTCAAGCAGCTCAATATTTCTTTCAAACTGCTTGCCAATAACAATATTCCCCTGTGATTGCTGGCCTGTTAATGTTAACATATTCTCTGGTGTCCACAGGTATATCCCACCCTCTGACTGCCTGGCCCGTTAATAAAAAATCATTCCCTGGTGTACAGTAGATCCATCGTTGTCTGATCACCTGCTGTGTTAATAAATAATTCCCTTGCTGCAGTATAAGGTCAGTCTTGTCCAGTGGTATAGAGGGGTGAGGCACTGTGTGTCTTGACTCCCATTACATCAGTGACCCAAGCTCATGAACATGCTCAGGTTCCCGAGGGTCAGAGAGAAGACTGAGCATTTATCAGATAGTTGTCCTATCCCAGGGTGGGAAGGCATGCTGACTCAACCTTTGCTTCCCCCAGATGAAGGCAGTAATCCAAGGGGAAGGGGGATGAGGAAATGGCTAGCACAGGCTACACACCTACTTCAGTCACACACTAAAACCTGGGTGACTGATTCAGTTCTAGATGTGAGTGACATTGGGGGAGGATGGTTCCACCCTTCCTGGCCCTATCTTGGGGGGGGTGCAATCCATGGGGAACTTTAGACTCAGTGGTCTGGGACAGGGAAGTGGTAGACAGGGGATGTAGGGACAGGGCTTAGAGCCTGTCTGAGTCAACTAGCAAGGCAAACATGTTTATAGAGGGGGGAAATGCTGCAGTATGTATGACCTTAATACATATACACAACCATCCCATAATGGGGTTTATAGTAAATCTACCAAGTATAGATAACATGTACAGGATCTTCTACCAGGGAACTATGGAGCCAGAGGGAGGAGTTTTAAAGGGATGAGGTATCTAAGACCTGTAGAATAAGGATCCACAGTTCTCAGATAGTTACTAGGAAGGATAAGAAAGGTTAGACACATTGTTATACTTATCTGATGGGGAAGGAGTTCACATCCTGCAAGACTGTGAAAGTAAAGAGAAAAAGGTTAATGTGGAGTAAATTCAGTAGTGGGAACAACAAAGAGGATTTTATTTATTTTATTTTTTCATTTATCAAGTCTAGGATTACAAATACCTTTGAGCCATGGCTCTTTTAAAAAGGTTCCATGTCAGAGAAATACAAATTATGGGGAACATCAAGACAGGCATTACAACAATGTGGACATTGCAAACAGAGTACAGATTAATACAGTTCAAGGGTAGCATTGTAACAAGGCAGCCAGCAGCATTTGTCAGAGAAAATAGACAACCGATAAGAAGTGCCAGAGTCATAGGGAGAGGGAAGAGGGTAGGGGGGGAGAAGGAATGTAGGAAGGGTGGCAAGAGGGTGAAAAGTGCAGCATTGGGTATACCAAGAAGTGAGGGTAGAATCCAGTGGGGGGGACAACTAGAGCAGAAAGGGGAGTGGAGAAACAAGGTTAAGTTGGGCAGTCACAGGAGCTGTTGGTAGTGAGATAGTCCCGGAGCCTAGTTTTAAACATACCAATAGTTGGGGCAGAGGAGATGGTTGGGCTGAGGCCATTGAACCAGAGTGGTGCTCTATAAGCAAAAGAGCATTGTCCCTGTGAAGTGTGACAGTGGGGGACATTCAGTAGCTGTAGCGTGGATCTCCTAAGGCACCATTTGTTAATTCGGTGTTGTAACAGAGTTGAGACCCCAGAAGGTGCAAGGCCAAGGTAGATTTTTTGACCATGGAGCAGGTGAGAAACTTTATGCAGTATGATAGTTGGAGCCAGTCAGTCTGAGTGTAAAAGTCACATGTGTGGGTGAGACGGTGAGCACCAGTGATGAGCCAACATGCTTTATTTAAGGCAGTTGAGAGGCATCTAAGGGTTGTGGTTGTGGCCGAACCATAAATGATGAGACCATAGTCTATTACAGAGATCACAGAGCTCAGGACTGCAACCTTCAAAGCTTCTGGCATGAGGTGTGGTCTGTGTTTGTAGAGGAGACCAAGCCGTGTATTAGCAGCTCTAGCCACATTATCTACATGAAGTCCATAGGAGAGATTAGGGTCAAGCTGAAACCCTAAGTATTTGAAGGACATCACCTGATCTAGAGTGTTGCCCTGGGTGATGGAGATAGCCAAGTGGTGTAGCTTGTGTGGGTTATGAGAGCTGCAGAAGAGCATAGATTTGGTTTTCTTGTCATTGAGGACCAGTTTATGATTAAGAAACCATGTCTCTACAGAATTGAAACCAAGTTGAAGGTTGTGTTGCAGGATCTTTGTGAGTGGAGAATACAACAGCATCATTGGCATATAGTATGATCTGCTCAGAGCAGTGGTAAGGGAGGGAGATTAACAAAAGGTTAAAAAGGAGGGGTCCCAGTATGGATCCCTGTGGGACACCCGAGCGAACAGGCAGGGTGTTAGAAAGAGCATCCGCAATTTTTACTCTCTGTGACCGGTTTTCTAAGTAGCTTTTTAACCAGAGAGAAGAGTCAGGTGATAGCCCAGCATTCAGTAGCTGGTGTATTAGTAGTCCATGGTGTACTGTATCAAAGGCCTTGGAAAGGTCGACGAAAATGGCCCCTGTGAGAAGGCCGTTGTCAAGGGATTTGTGCTAAGCTCCAGTGAACTCAAGAAGGGCTGTGGTGGTGTTGTGACCTTTCCGGAAGCCGTGTTGTTGTAGACAAGGTATATTGTATTTATCCAAGTGGTTGGTAAGTTGATCAGCCACGATGCGCTCAAGTGCCTTAGAGAGTGGGAGCAGTATGGAGAAAGGGCGATAATTTGAGCAAATTGTCTTGTCCCCACTTTTATGGACGGGTATTCACGGTGGCTGTTTTCCATAGGTCTGGGAATTTTCCACAGCTGAGAGAGAGGCTTAGGATTTTTGTTAATGGATGAATTACCTCATCGAGGGTGAGCAACAGAAGCTTAAGGTCCAGGGTGTCGCTACTAGATCTAGATCTAGAGATAACTGCAGTAATATAGTGGTGAGCTTCATTCATTCTTACCTTCCTGAAGTAGAAGAGGAGATGGTTAGACTGAGGGGCTGAGGTATTTGGGGAGTAGGCCCTGTTTTCGAAAAAGTCATGGGGTAGAACAGCACTAAGGTCTGAAAAAGCCGTGTTAAAAATGTTTGCGATCACCTTGGGGTCAAGGGTTGAGGATCCATCAACCATTAACATGGCCGGAGAGGTTTTTGGCTGCTTCCCTGTGACATCCTTGATATTGTCCCAGAAAGCACGACCATTTCCCCATGTATTGGTGAGAGTGTCTTTGTAATAGGTGGATTTCATTAGCCGTATGGCTTTTGTGCAGGCATTTCATGCTTGTTTGTAATTTTGGACATCCAGTTGTTTGCCAGTGGCTCTGGCAACTGCCCAGAGGTGATCCTTTAGTTTCAGCTGTGAGAAAAGAGCCGCGGTGACCCATGGGCTAGAGAGAGATTTTGTTTTGCACCTTTTAGCAGGGGCAAAGAGGTTGCAGGCTTTGTTGAAAATTGAGATGAAGTGATCAAGAGCCAAGTTAACATCTGTTGCTTCATAGATGGGTAGCCAGTCTCGTAGAAGCAGGTGTAGTTTGAGATGTGGAAGTTTTCCACTAGGAAGGACTCTGCTAGCGATAATTTTGGGAGGGGGCTTAAGGAATTTGTTAGACCATGCACACATGACTGGGGAGTGGTCACTGAGTGAGTCTGGGAGAATGGTCGTATGAGAAATCCTTGTGGGGTGAGTGGTGAGGACCCAATCCAAGAGGGTACTGGTGCCAGTCTTGTAGCTAATCCTAGTAGAGGAGTTTACCATTTGTGTGAGGTTAGCAGCTGAGATGGAGTGTTTATAGGCACTGGCACTCGATGCTAACCAGTTTATGTTGAAATCCCCTAGTAGAATAAGTTCAGCTTCGGAAGGATGAGAGTTGATAAAGTTTAGGACCTCATTGAATTCATGTTTAGGGTCCCTGGGCGGGATGTATATGGAGACAATAGTCAGGGCTTTATGGTTGGGACCTAGGATGATATTTATTGGCAGAATCTGGGCTGAGGCAGAAAGTGATGGAGTTGCTACAGGGTGCCAAGACAGGGAGTCTTTGATATAGATTGTGCAACCACTGCCTTTTTTGGATATCCGGTCCAGCCTGTGGACTTTGTAGCCCTGTATTGTTACGCTGAGTCAGGAACTTTAGGTGTCAGCCAAGTTTCCACCACTGCAAGGATGTCAGGGTTGTGTTGGCATATGAAGGCTTGGGTGCATCCAGCTTTTGGTAGTAGGCTGCAAATATTAATAGTTGCAAGGATAAGGGCACCTGGAGTTGTGTGGCCTGGAGCTTCTAGGGCCAGGATTGGGATGGACGCTGCCTGAGATGAGAAGGAGGAGGAGTAGGAGTTTTAAGGAGCAGAGTCGCAGCTCTTTGAGAGATAGTTTTGATTGTTGTTTCCTGGAGTAGAAGTTGCAAGGTTCCAGGCGGTGTCCCATATGGACTGCAAGGTGGCACAGTGTAGAGAGGTGGCCACACTTATTGAGAGTAATGGTCAGGTTAAGTAACCAGGAATATCCAATCGGTGCGCCAAGCACAAGACTCGAGAGGAAGTAGAGAGTTTCCTTGGGGTAGCAGTGGAAACCAGAGTAGAGGGTGGCTAGGGTGGATTGGGGGTGGGGGTGGCTAGGACCAGGGAGAGAGAAAAGGGGGGCCAGGGCAAGGAGGAGGAGGAGTAGCGAGAGAAAGGCAGAGAGAGCCCACATGGCTTACGTATGAGATAAAGAGATAGAGATATAGCCCTCTAGTGGTGAGAGGATATAATCTGCTAATGGAAAAATCAATAGCTCTAAATTCACTTCCAATATCAACTCAGAACTTAAAATGACTGTAAGGATTAAACAAATTATTAAACCCTAGCACATAAATTCAACTAGAGACACAGAGGGAGATACAGTAGTTAGAGGTGTAGTCAACAGGAGATAGTGGGGCCACTTGGAAATCAGCTTCCACTGGTACCAAATCCAAAAGTCAAGGCTAGTACCCTGCAGTACAGAGGATTTCTGAAAAACTGTTTAGGTTCCAGAAATTGAGGGGTCCGTGGCCTGGTCAAGGCACGCTGGATCCCTGAAATAAAGTAAAAAAACAGGATTTTTAAAGGCTGGAGAAGTAGGCTGGTCACATCAGAACAAAGAGAATAAATATAAGTGGGCAGGTTCAGAGAGCAAAGCAGGCGGTGTGGGGGAGGAGGAGAGGGGTTGCAGGGCAGAGAGCAAAAGAGAGATTTACACAGTCAAGGCTCTAAATTCACTTCTAATATCAACTCAGAACTTAAAATGACTGTAAGGATTAAACAAATTATTAAACCCTAGCACATAAATTCAACTAGAGACACAGAGGGAGATACAGTAGTTAGAGGTGTGTTCAGCAGGAGATAGTGGGGCCACTTGGAAATCAGCTTCCACTGGTACCAAATCCAAAAGTCAGAGCTAGTACAGAGATACGAAAGGGATATAGTATAGTGTAAAAGGTAAAAATAAATATTGCATTAGAAAGTTACAGAATTAAATGAAGTAACAGATGTAGAGACATGTTTAATTTAAGAAGTATACTAATATCATTAACAGTTTACCATAAGTATCAAAAAGAAAACACAAAAAACAGAACAATGTCATGTTCATAACCAAGTTACTCGTGTTTTCAGCTTGACTTGTACATTGTTTTTAGAGTGTGGTGTACATCACTGTAAGAGATCTGTATAAATGAGATGCACATTTGTATTCTTCATACCCACCTCCTGAAGAAGGCCCATTGAAGGGTTAAAGCACTGGGGCTAGTGGGTGCATACCAGCATATTGCCAGAAACTAAACCTTGCACTGAATCTACACTATGAGCGACAAGCTTTCTTTTCTTATTACTAGCTAGTTGCTTTGTTTATGCACAATCTTTTCCAGTGCACACCACTCTACACTACTTTAACTATAACCACAGCACTGACCACTGACCATCACAGGGCTGACTCTTCCACCCCCTACATTTACAGGACTGTACCCCTCCTTGAAAGTCACATGATGGAAACCCTCCACTGTCAGTCACAGCACTGGGCACCCAATCATGACAGTCACAGCACTGATCCCTATTCCCAACGGTCACAGTACTACTCCCCACTACCATGACAGCACTGCCCCCTTATCCCCTAAAGTCACATGGATGACATTCTCCACAGGCAGTTACAGCAGTAATCCCCATCCTTAACAGTTGCAACACTGTACCTCAGTCACAGCACTGAAGACCACCCCACATAGTCGGGACTGACTCCCCCCTTCCTGAACAGTCACTTACTTTGGCACCATAAATAACCTTCCTGCCACATGTACAGCTTCCTGCAAATACTTCAGTCCCTCAAAGTTGTAGAATTGTGCAGAAGCAGACCTCCCAAAAGTCACAGGAATGACCCTCACTCTGACAGTCACACACGACACCCTATCTCTGACAGTTACATATCTGACCCTCTTCCCGATAATCACACAACTGTAACACCACTTTGACAGTCACAGTGCTGACACCCTCCACCATCAGTAACAGCAATGGCCATCCCTCAACAGTCATAGGACTATACCAGCCAGCCCCAGTCACAGGACTGTTCCACCACCCCACCCCACCACCTCCACAGTCACAGGACTGTTTCATCACCCCCACCCCACCACCTCCACAGTCACAGGACTGCACCAACACACCCCACACAGTCACAAGACTGTAACACCCCCTCCTTCACAGTCATGTGATTGTACCTCCCCCACAGCCAAAAGACTGTACCACTCCCCCCCCCACACTGACAGGACTATACAACCCCACTGACAGTCATAGGACTGACACCCTCCACCAACAGTCATGACGATGACCACCGACTCTGGCAGTTGCAGTACTGTTCCACACCCCTGAGAGTCACAGTACTTTCTTACTATTTCCAACAGTCACAGAGCTGCCCCCCCAAACCTTGTAGTCACAGCAATGACTATACACCCCTGAGAGTCAAAGTACTGTCCCCCATTCCCCCATAGTAACAGCACTGGTCAAAGCACTACACCCCACCCCCATCTTACTGCACTGATTATCCATCACCAACAGTCACAGCACAGCCACCTGACCCCAAAAAGTCACAGGCCTGACACCCTCTACCATCAGTCACAGCAGTAATTCCCATTTCCTGAGAACAACAGCACTGAGCCATGACTCCTAATGGTCAATGCATGGACCACCCATCCACAACAGCCACAGCACTGCCCCCTCACCCACAGCAGTCACAGGACTGAGCCCCACCCCAGCAGTCACAGAACTAAACCACCACTTCAATAGTCACAGAACTAACACCTACCACTGTCAGTCACAGTGGCCACCTAGCCAACAGTCAAACAGTCACAGTGCTGATCCTCATCCCCCAAAAGTGACAGCACTGACCTATACCCACAGCAGTCACAGCACTGCTCACCACCACTGTCAAAGCACTGCCCTCATACATCTGCAACAGTCACAAGGCTGACACCCTCCACAGACAGTCACAGCAATGACCCACACTTCCAACAGTCACCACACTGCCCCTCATTCCCAAAAGTAACAGCCCTGCCCCCTACCTGGCAGTCACAGCACGGGTCACCCACCCCCTACAATAACCAAACTGGTTCCCCATGCTCGACCGTTACAGCACCAACACCCCCAACCAGAAAAATCACAGTACTGACCCTCACCGTTAACATAGCATTGCCTCTAAACATCCCTCAACAGTCATAGGACTTACCCTCCCCCTTACAGCAATGCACCTGGCAGTCCCAGCACTGACCACACCTCAGTCATAAAATATTTTAAGAAATTGTTTAAGTTCTGGCAAACCATTGCAGAGAGTGCTGGGATCAAAACTAGCACTGGCCTGCTAGCCATATTCTGGTAGATGTTATGTTAGGCTAGTAAGATTTTCCTTTAACTAGCCCTGCAGACTCGTACTGGAGAGTGTAACCAATAAGTACAACAGCTGGGCTAGTGTAAGAGTCTGTGGGGTTAGTGAATTTCCCTTCACTAGTCCTGCTGGTTAGTGGCTGTAAAACTTAACTTAGATCCCTTGAATGGATCTTCCCATCCACAAGATGGCCCTCTAGACATTATTGCCCACTTAGCATCCTGCTAGGAGTCAGAAAACCCACATCCCAGTCCCCCCACAACTGGACCACTCTTTAAGTACCAGTTTCTTGGGTTCTTATACTTCTACCTGGACACCCAAAATGACAGCAACAGAGATGGGTAGAAGGGACCTCGGTTTAATCCCTCATGCAAGGGACAGCACACCATGACAGTACAGCATTACTCCATATACTGTATTGTGGTGCCAGTGTTTACAGAATGACAGTGAATATTCTGATAATCAGACTTCCCATACTATGTATGTGGTATGTCATACTTATTTCAGTTCTGGAGTATGTGGGACTCTTGAATGTACTGCAAATATTAGATAACCAACAAAAGAAAAAAGAGATAGCTGCACGTACTTCACAGTTCTGTTGTATAAGATACACATACTATATAATGATTCTAAATAGACACCAAGTGGTATAGCGCATGGACAACAAGCTCTGTATATTAAACTTTACATTGCTTGGTTTGTTAAACAGGCTCGTGGAATATATGAATTCACAGCTGCTTAAGTAAGGGATTTAGACATGTGTACAGCATGATGCTGGCATCGCAGGAAAAAGCCTGGCGTTCTCAGTCCCAGGCCAGAATATATCCTAGCATGTTCTGCAGCCACATTTGTTACGCAGAGGCATAGTCATTCTCTGATCATACTCAATAGCAGGACAACTAGTAGCAACTGCTATCTGTAAATAGCTTTGCCTACCTATATTTGTGGATCCTGCAGTTCTGTTTACCCCTTGTTACACTACATGCCATTCCTTACAAAGACTTCTTTGGAATACCATTGTAATACCTGTTCTTCACCATAGTACTACCACTGCAATTTCCAGTGTATTACCATTGTTGGATTCATAAATGGTATCACAGTGGATTTGTTCCAGTTTCATTGTGATATCATTATGATACCATGCAGACAGTAGTCGCTCACTGGTAACATCACCTCTGCTGGTACCACAGTGGTAGCAATGTGCACCATTGTGATACCACTGTTTGTTGGTATCACAGTGGTTTTGTTCCAATTCCAGTGGGATACTATTGTGTCAACTGTGATACCAACAACACCCATTGATAGCACAGTGGCAAAGTCTTGTGCAACGGTAGCACAGTGGTGAATACCAGTGTGGTACCACCACACTCAGTATCACAATGGATTTGTTTTAATTCCATTGCACTATTATTGAGACCACTGCAGTACCATGTGTCAGTAGTAGCACAATGAGTGCACCTGCAGTGGAAATATAATGATCTCATTCCATGCCTTATGCTGGTGGTAGCACAATGGTTATGCAGCTAGTGGTAGGCGAAGTGGGCTCAGTCCGCTCTGTGAAGTGATTCAGCGAACAGGGTGGTTCAGGAGTGCTCCTGATAATGTAAAGTGGAGTAATTTGCGTTATAATGGTAATGCAAAGTCCATTGAAAACAATGACTTCGGGTCACTTTGCCTTCCCAGACTGCTACTCCACCAAAGTCTTAAGCGAAGTGCATTGAGATCAATGCACTTTGCATTACTTCACCTTGTTTTTGAGCTCCAAAGGCAAATTTTGCAGTGATTCATGGGATTTCAGGTCACATGGGCTCTATATTGATCTGCACAGCCTCAGTTCAGGGTAGTGTGTGTAGGAAGCAGTAGGAGACAGTGTGTTCTGAGAGCCGACTGTGATTGAAACCTTCTAAAAGTTGTTAAAAAGTCATTTTTTGGGGGGTCCACCTTTAGTTCATCGATTGCTGAAAACCCTCCTGTGCTCATGTTATCGAGTGTTTTTGTTTTTGTGTGGATTTTGAATGTTAATGTACAACATTGAGTGTGTGTAGTGAAAGACAGTTATAGGGTGTTCTTTGGTGGAGGGGCGTATCTGTGGTGTAGGTAGCTTTAAGTTGGAGAAATAGTGATTTCTTTATTTTTTGGTTGTATTTTTGTTATATAACTGACTGTGTTAAAGTACACACAGTGAACTTGTCAGTAACTGTTGAAATTTTCTTGCTGATTATGTGTTGTGTGGATCTGGTGCAGCAGTTCATAATTTCTGGTTGTTTACATTACAATACATGGCTTATTACTGAACTTTTCAGTCTGCTATGCATTACTCGTTCACCATTGTAGAGCAACTGTTCTGTGTGTGCATGAGTGGTGTTGCGTGACATCAAATAATACACCTTTTATTGTGTGTGGTAGTGTGGGTTCCAATAACAGATCTTACAACCAGTTTAGTATGCATAAAAAATGCATACTTCTGCGTTTATCATTTTATTGTCTCAATAAATCAAAATAAATAAATAAAAAAATACTTGTATACAGAAAGGAAAATAAATGGTGTTAGTCCTTCACACCTTCAGAACCTAGGATATTATTCTTCTTCCTTCAGACAACATAAAATAATTCCTGCAGTTTCTCCTTTCCATGGAACAATGTGAAAACTGGCACACTCTCACTAGAACCTTCTCTCACTGTGATCAGAAAGCTACTGATCACCACACCTGTCTGAGCCCCCTAGAGGAGCACTTTTTAAGTCAATCAGAGATGACCTCATAAGTCATGTGACACCCTTATTAAGGCAAAAAGATCTACTGGAGCCTTTGGATACACCATACATACTGTATGTTTTACATCATCAAACAATGTGTTCAAGTCCTTATCATCTAAACATACAGTATGTTCATTTAATGCAGCACACCTAGACAGAAGGGAGCTAAATGCTTAATTATAGGGCTAATGATGTCAGAGCATTAGCTTAGCTCCTCCCCCTCATGACAGCACTCTCTCCTGAGTCTATAAAACCTGTCAGTCTGTGGGCAGCCAGCCCTGTAGCAGCTCCTGTCTCAGCTACTGAGGACCTATCTCAGTAAACAGGGTAACTATATTTGATATTTCTGTTGAATCATGTTACCTTTTATACCTTTTTTCTTTTTTACTAGAAGAAAAAGGCATTTATCTTGGAAACCCAAACAGACAAGGGCGTGCTCCTTTATCCGTTTGTTTTTGCAATGGTATGACTTTCTATTCCAGAACCATTAAGAAGGCAGAATCAACATTTTCATTTGCAAAGGACTTAGGATACACATGGCAGCTTAACTAAACAAAAAACACGTCTCCTTTCTTCATTTGGAAACAGAAACCTAATGATAACTTTTTGAACAGCAGCCTTGGACTCTCAGTACACATATATCTTTGTTTTCTTAATTATGACTAAGGAACTTGTGTAATAGGGAACATGTTTTAAGGATGTCTTTAAGACAAAATGGGGGGAGGGTTCAGGCTGCATTTCAGACAAGGGATAGATAAGAATGAAGAGTATCAGGTTGGCCACCCTGATATGAATAACGGGATAGTCAGAAAAAGGAAAGAAGATAGGAGAGCGTGAAAAGGAAGTTTAAATTTTAAGCTATGCCTGATATTTGTTTATTAACATCCTAGCACATTGTGCCACAGACTAGTGTAATTGGAGGGCAGGCACAGCAGTGTGAACCTGCTATTCACTGCCGCTGCCTGATTTTGTACTGAAATCGTGGTATCTGTTCTTTGTTTTGCTGCTTGTACTGCCATAAAAATCTGCAGTCAGTGCTCCCTCCACCCCCACTAGCAAAAGGAATTTTTTATCGGATTGGATTGCTTTTGTGACTTCATCAGCACCACTGGTTACTGAAGTTGTTTTCATTGCGTGACAGTCTCTATCCATTGCTGAAGCTGCAGTTGTTTTTTTGACTTCACATCCAGTGTCCCCCCAATCAGAGAGTAATGTACCAAAATCTAAATTTGGCTATAATATTGTTGTTGATCCCCAAAATGCCCGTAAAGAGACATGCAAGCAAAGCTGGTTCTCGCCATGGGAATGCTGGCAATAAGATAATTTATGGGCATGGTAGTATGCAGGCGCAGAAGTGCACTGCTGATGTAAGGAAAGGTATTTCTCGTGAAATGTTTTTTACAGCCCAATCAGTAGCTTCACTCATAGTCATTGGAAATTATGTTTTCCCAGCCGGTGGTGTTTGTGTTAGTGGTGTTAGTGGTAGTGGTAGAATTAGTACTAGTGCATCAAGTTCAAATTCTGACCAGTGTACCATATCCAAAAATATAGTGGAGTGTGAAGTAATGCAAGTGAGTGGCAGCGTAGATGATGTCATACTTTCCAGTAACATCCCAGTAACTGAACCTGAGGGTTCTGATAATCATGTTGACAGCATACAATGTGATATTCCGTCCATGACTTTGAAGTGTTGTCCAGTGCTGGTGAGAGTAGCAGTTTTGGTAGTGGCGGTGGGTGTGGTGAATGCAGTATGTCTAGTGCAAGTGGCATATCAACCCCGGTTGACAAATCTGGCAAAATAACTGCATTTCTAGGTTTGTCATCATCACCTGTGCAACCGTCTTAATCAAACATCCACAATCCACCCCCTGACAATGCCATTCTTCACAGAGCACAACCATTTGTGATCACACCGTGTAAGACGTTTAAGTCAGCCCACGTTACACAGTGTTTTTGCACATAAGCTGAAGTACCCCCTCCAATCATACAGTGTCACATGAACTAAATGGTGCTGTAGCTGAAATGCTGGCAATTGATCTTTGACCCTTCTCCTTTGTGGGTTCTGGTGGTTTGCTGCACGTGCTTGTCAAAAATGGAAAGTCCCATCCAGGACATACTTTTCTAACCGTGCTGTCCCTGAGTTGTTATGCACTGTGTCTGACTCAGTAAGACATGCCCTTCAACATTCCTCCTCTTCATTCATCCATTTAAGAATGGATATGTGGACAAGTGGCAAAACAGTGGGGAGTTCATGTTTGTGCATAACTGCACACTGGGTGCAGGTGTGGGGGGTTGTTTGTGATGTTGGTAGTGTGAATAATCAGTGCAGTAAGGTGGATTGTCGTGGTAGCAATCTTCCAGGAATTTGACAGCATGCAACGATTGCTATGTGTAATGTGACCTGTTCACACACTGGTGAGAACATGTTGGACATGGTACTGACTGAAACTGACAAATGACTAAACCCCCTGTCCCTGAGAGCTGGGTTCATAGCAAGTGACAATGGGTCAAATGTGGTGAAATGCATCACGAATGGTAGTTTTTTTCATGCTCCATGCATGGCCCATTGTTTAAATCTTGTGGTGCAGGAGTTTCTGCAGCACCCTGATGTAAAGGAAATGCTGACCATCGCATGATGTATCTGCTCTCAATTTTCATGATCTGGAAAGGCACGTGACCAACTGCGGCAGATGCAGATACAAAACAGCCTGTCTCAGCACTGCTTGAAGCTGGAAGTTGTCACCTAATGGATCTCTACTTTATACATGGCAGAGAGGTTGTATGAACAATACAAAGCCATCCCAGAATATCTTGTGATGCACACTGACTGTGACAGTTCCGGGGCCTCCATGTTTATGACGACTGACCAGCGGTGCCTCATGGACTCTCTAATAACAATTTTGTGGCCTTTTGAACATGCCACACAGGCAGTGAGTGGTGAGTCTTCCTCCATTAACCAATCAGTTCCACTGATGTGGGTGCTGATGCAGACATTGGTGAATGTACAGCATGGCCTTGATGTTGCCAGAGACAGTGGTAGCAGTATGTTGCTGCAACACATGTTGACAGTTTTCAACCAGAATCATCACATTGTTTGCATTCAGTGTAGTGACAACTTTGCCATTGCAACAATGCTGGACCCACAATACAAATGTGGAATTGCATCAGTACTGGAGGGAGGGCCAGAACAGGTAAAAAATATCAGTGGTCAACTGATGCACTTGATTCATGGGGCACAGAAGTCACATGCTGCCAGAAAATCTCAGCAGCATAATCCTGCTGAAGATGTACCTGTAGGACTATCAAGCATATCTTGCAAGGGGAAGGGGACTGCAGTTCCAGGTGGTCTGTCATCCAAAGTGGCTGGCGTCAACCTGCTTTGGGAGGTTTTGTCCCAAGTGGGTATTTGTGAAATAAAGGATTTTGGAGAACAGGATGATGTATCAACATCTGGACTTAGTGCGGCTCAGAGAATGGTTGAGTCATATTTGTCTGAAAACAGGCATCTGACAATAACTGAAGATCCTCTTTTGTACTGGAGTGGAAGAGTCAGTGAATGGCCAGAGCTGACTGCAGTGGCACTGAAGTACCTCACATGTCCACCCTCCAGTGTAAGTGTTGAGAGGGAGAGGGTATTCAGCTCAACAGGTGCAATAGTCAGGGATTGATGGACAATCCTGTCTCCTACAAATGTTAGTTTGCTAACATTCAATAAAATGAATGAGAGGCACATACCAGCACAGACTGCAACCTCGGTATTCATACCCCGGTATAGACATGGTGGTTTTGGTGATGTGGAAATGGACCATCATGGTAGCACTGGCAGTGGCTGCCTGTAACAGCTCACCACTGATGTAGATGATGACACAATGGAGAAAGAATTTCCCAGTGGTCAGACATCAGACAGAGATGACTGTGAGGGAAGCTTTCTTTATGATGATGATGATGTGGCTTATTATGGCAGGTTTTACCTGAAGTTGTTAGGGAGGTGTGCCACCCCAGACAACCACCACCACCACTAGGAATGATGTTAGCCACTGCCACCACTGAACATGAGTTTGTCTGCCCCCTGGACCACCACCACCAGGACTGATGTTAGCCACTGCCACCACTGAGCATGAGTCTGTCCACCCCCTGAACCAGCACCACCATCACCACTGGGTCTGATGTTAGCCACTGCCACCACTGAGCATGAGTCTGTCTGCCCTCCAGACCACTACCACCAGGAATGATGTTAGCCATTGCCACTGCTGAACATGAGTCTGTCCGCCCCCTTGACCACCACCATCAACACCAGGACTGATGTTAGCTACTGCTACCACTGAGCATAAGTCTATCTGGACCACCACATCCATCAGCCACAGACACAAAGCTTCTTAATATTTAAAACACAAAGTGAGTATGTGTACTCATATTTGTTATGCTGTTTCACTTCCTTTAGTTGTATGTTTTGTTTTCTGTAGCTTTTCAAAGCCACAATGGTCAAACACATACGGTACACTTATTTTGTTTTTTTTTGCAGGTTAACAAAAAAGGTCTCCTTCGCTGAAACTCGGTGGGAATGGTACTGCAGCTGTACTGTACAGAGGAACCTATGGAATATCCATGTGAAATCCATTCTGGTAAGTATGAAGATTTTATTTCATCCGTTTCATTGTTTTGGAAAGACTGCAGCAAATGCGGCTGACTATGATTCATAAACTAAGTGACATGCGTATGTCACCAAAACTATTTCTGTAAGATATCATTCATGCACTGTATTCTGAACATGCAGCTGTGCAACCCTGACCATGACAGTGTTGAAAACGTTGCACACAGGTTGTGCTACTTGACAAGATGTGGGTTTGAAATGTAACTTGACTTGAGATTGAGAACCAGGGAGGGATAAATTACAATTAAGTTGTAAGAAGTCATTCATTTCCTTTTTTAGGAAACTTCCAGATGCTTTGTTGTTCTGTCAAAGTGGCCATATCCAAAAAAGTTATTCAAACATCAGGCACCCTCCTCCCCCGGGCTAGTGCACACATGCAACACGCAGAAGTCATTTCATTAGATGACCATGACCATCATTAACAATCAGACTCCGGAAGGATGCAAATGAAATGTGTGAAGAAGTAACAAAATAAGAAACCATTACAGACAAACCTGCAAATATGTTTCCCACCCCCCAAAAAAAGAGACTTACCTTCATGTGCTTGAGAGTTATCTATTTCCAATTCCAATGCAAAAAGTTCTCATCGAGCACTGGAATGTGCACACCAACAGTTTCTGTGACCTGTGATACAGAACAATACCATGAGTACACGTCCATGTCAACCCCCCTCCTCACCTACAAAATACACAAACATATATATATATATTTATATATCAACTCACCAAGGCTACTATTAGTGCACAGACAAAGGGCACCCTTCCATCCAACTGAGGTGATCACATTGCATTTGCTTGAATCACCTTGCAGAATACATTGGACCAGCAACAGTTTGCTCACGGTCATCATTTTATTCTGGGGGACTTTGAATATGCTAAAATGCTCCCATTTCACTTTGTTACCACTTGTCAATTTTCTGGACACAAGGCGGGTGCATTTTGGGCATGCATAAAAAATCTGGGGATTCTGTGACACCACTGCGCGCATGACTGAGCGCGCCATTAATTCTGGGGGACTTTGCATGTGCTAAAATGCTCCCAATTCACTTTGTTACCACTTGTCAATTTTCTGCACACAAGGAGGATGCATTTTGTGTGTTGTGTGATTGAGAGCACAAGGTGTCATACTGACATTATCAATTAAAACAGCATTGCAAGAAAGTCATTACAATTTTCAACTGTACTTTTTTATGCTACTTTACATTGACACAGCCACTAGTTACCTCCGAGGCATGACTTCAATGATACACTACTTTTCACAATTTCTGTCTGCTTTACTTAGTTGGCTACTTTTTTTCATGTATGAAAAAAAAATGAGCACATCTTTCAATATTGTTCTGACCAGATTTGTATTTTTTTGCAGCTGCTTTTCAATAAATATTGTTCTGTGGTGTCATAAAACACTGCCTGCTGCATAACTGTTAGTTTACAACAGAAGTGACATATAACAACTAACTGATGTGATAGAGTAAAGCAGAAGAAAACAATGACAAAGACCTGGTCAGCACCAATTTAAAAGGAATGCTCCTTTCATTATTTCACACATGAAAAAAGGTAGCACAGAAGACTCAACTACTGGAAATTCTCATATCATTCTAGTCAGAATGTAAGTAAAGGAGGTTGTAACATAGTATTAAAAAATATAAGTCAGAGTTCTCAACAGATTATTGTGCTGCTGCTTTACAGAGATTCACCATGTTACATAGTTATGGTGTTGCACATAACCTAATATGTGGATGCTTATTTATGGGTTTCCTGCTCATTGTAGCAGTACAATTTCTGTAGGCTCCGCCTGACCATTACAGTTAGTCCACGTCAGAGGAATTCCATTCAGAAAAGCTACCCACATTCTGCCCCACTTTCTCAGCAATGTTAGGATGTGATGCCAGGGGGAGTGCAGATGCGTGCTGCACTATAGTGAATGTCCGGCAGCTATCCGTATGTTTCTTTATGTTATGTGGTTATGTGTTACTTTGTGGTGAAATGTAGGCACGTTTCCACTAACAAGGCTCATCTTACTGGAAATGTGCCCACACGGTTCACCACAAACTGAGTTATAACATAAAGAAACATTTGGAAAGCTGCCGGACAATCGGACATTCACTATAATGGCTCATGCACCCGCACTCTCCCTGGCATCACGTCCTAATGTTGCTGAGAAGGGGGCAGAATTTGGGCAGCTTTAATGAATGGGAATTCCTCCATGACATGACATACTGTAATGAAATTAGGAGCAGTTTTCACAGAAATGTATTGCACTATGTGGAGCAAGAAAGATTCTCTTGTAAGTAAAGCACCCATATATCGGGTGCAGTGTTGTAACTTGGTGAATCTCTTTCATGTATATTTGACAAGCAAAATAGTTATAGAGCCTCAGTAAGGTTTACTTTGTGTCGGGACTCATGAATCATATTTTAAGTGTTTCGCAAACAGCATGAAGACTGAGCAATGTGAGTATGTTGTGCTAAATTGCATATGTGCCATCACTGTTCTTTCCTGTGTGTGCATACATTGTACAGCTTCATGTAAACATATATATGGTAAGACTTGTGCATTATCAAGAATAAAGATAACAAAGAATACCTGATGTATATTTCACTGGTACCATCAGCGCCAGCGGACTAACTGATATGATATTTTTTCAGAGGTATCAGGTCACTGTGCACCCCAGTCACTCTCAGTGCACACTTGACTTTGAGGAGATCATATCACAAAAAAACACATGCTCTCCTAAAAGTTATGTGTGCAGTATAGTACATAATGTGGCTAAGATGCACGCTGGCCAGACACCTCCGAAAAAGTATTATTATCACTTAGTCCACTGATGATAATGGTGACAATAAAATATACCGTATTCTGCTCGCTATTCTTTATAGCATAAACACTGTCTGCAACAAGTCAGCAACAGCGATATATGTTAGCAACATGTGGCACAACGTCTGATGTTACACACACACACACACACATACACACACACACACACACACACACATATATGCAATTTTACACATCATACTTGCACTGCTCACAACAGCTTGTCCACAAGCACTTCAAAACAAAAAGTAAACATTACTGAGGCACTGCAACTACAGAAGGGAAAATGTGTACTATTAAATAACAACAAAAAAAACATGGAAAAACAGTACAGCACTGTAGTGGGAAGGGGGGGGTCCAGAAAACAATCCCTTAATGTGGTGTTCCAGCAGCAGGTGCAGCATTGTGCATATTTGCAGCTGCTGTTGTTGGATTGTATCTACCTGCTGCTGCACAGCACCTACCCTCTCATTATTCTCCTCCAGGGCTGCCCACACCAGAGCAATGTTGGCCTCTGTTGCAGGCACTGTGGTGGGGTCCACTGCGGGTGGAAACCCAGATAGTGGTGGTAGTGGAGAGGGTGGTGCTGGGGGCTGTGGTGGCAGTGGTGATGGTGGAGAAGCTGCTGCACTGGCCCTCCTCCTGCTGCAGCAGTGAGACACAACTTCAACCCCAGCAGCACCCTCGGCCACTGCCACAGAAGGGCCAGCAGGTGGATGCCTGGCCCCTTCTGTGGCAGCCTGCCACTCCATCTTGTGGTGGTTCAACATGTGGGTGTGCTGGCCACCAGTCCCCAAATGTGTCCCATGGGGTCCACGGTGAACCAGCACACCACACAGACAGCAAACCATGACTGTGCTGTCTCCCCCAACACAGTTAAAAAACTCCCACACTGGGGAGCTGTGGTGGGGGGACCAGATGCAGTCCTAGCACCATCTACATTTTCCTGGGGCACTTCCTGTGGCTGTGGAGGTGGTGCAAGGGGTGCTGCTGTAGCCCCTATAGCTGCTACCAGTGGTGGTGATAGTGGTAAAGTAGGTGGATAAGCAGCAGCCACCAGTGGCACTGGTGCTGCTGCTACTGCTGCTGTTTCCACGGGGGGGGAGCAACACACAAGAGTCAGGAGCAGTCCAGCAACACATGACTGCCCCCAAATGTGTGCACTCCCCTCATCTGCCCCCACCCATGGGCCAGTAACTCTCCTTGTCCAGGGTTCATCCTTCCCACACAAGACCGTGACACTGACTATAAATGAGTCCAACCAGAGTCGATGCCTAACCTTCACCTGGTAGCCACACTCACTCTCACACTCCCAGACACACACACACACATGACACAAACAGTCACACACACACAAAACAAAACTTATAAAAAAAATTCAGTACCAAAAAAAAAATCACAAACACCACACAAAAACTAAATAAAGATGTAGCTTTTAAAAAAACTGGTTTTTTCCAGCACAAAAGCAAGAAAGCACTTTCTGACACACAAACAGCTCTCCTCTCCAAAAAGCCTTCTCCCTCTACAACTGCAAAGGAGAAAGGGAAACTACTTCTCTGACTCACTTCCTCCCTGCCTGGCTAAAGCATGTGACTTACAGTACTGTAAGTCATGTGATGTGTGGGAGGCTGCCTATTTATTTGTCACTTTGACTTACTTTGCGTTAAGGCATAATGACAATGCAAAGTAATAATGAGAACATGAAGTGAGCAATTTGAGGTGCCCACATAACGTTGTGCTCCGCCAATGCAAAGTAGCCACTTCGTGTCCACTTCACCAGAGAATTTCAAATTCGCTGCATCTCTACATGCAGCATGGTATCACAGTGTGGGTCACTGGTAGCACATGGACCACATTGTTGGCACCTGCAGGCAGAGTGATCCCCAAAAAATAATTAAGGCACATCCAACAGGAGCAGACTCCTAGGACTCAAACCCCTAATGTTTTTATTTGTGTACTTTGTAGTCTTTGCATTCTTTCATGCTAATGTCTGCATTAACATAGTTTTTCTGCAGTAAAACACCTTCACCTTCCTTTTGTGATGGCGGAACCTTAACAGCATAGTGGAGCTATTTCAAATGTTACATCACCAACCACTTAACAAGTGAAAGCCTAGTGTCATAATACTTGATGTAGTACTGTTACAGGTTAGCACCCTAGCACAGATAAGAGATCTCTTATCTGATTCCTATGGAGCCTGGGATAAGGGTGTCTGAAGAGAACATGGTACCTGTAAAACAAGAACTGCAATGGGGTCACAAAGGATCTACAGCTCATTATGAACTATTACAAACAAGGTAGGGTAAACAAAAAACAATACTTGTCTGAAATGTATGGTCAGTGTCCTTCTACATCTGCTCAACGTCCTGTCAGATCTGTAGATATAAAAGGGAAATGGGTCAGTATAAAGAATAAAAATATTGATCAGCTACTGTAGCTCAGTTTGAAAGTACTGTACCTGTAGAGGTTAAAAAAAGTGGGTTGTAAGTGTATGGGTGGATGGGGGAGATATTGCACCTGTACCATACCAATGACAATAACAAAACTACTAAACCTAAGGGTAAGGGGCTGAAACTGCTAGTTCTGCCAAACATAACTAGCCTAAGGCAAGGGTAGTAAATTCTTCTTCTTTCCCCCAGATAGTCTTGCCCAATGGCTAGCCTAGAGGCCCAAATCCCATAAAAGGGGAGTCGGTGGCTCATTACCTGATAACCCTAATCAATAACTGCTTCTAAAAGCTCAACTTGAGCCAGGGCCGACCCCCCCCCACGGGCAAAAGCTAGACCAAAAGGAGGGAGCTGATTCTAGCTAAACCTAACACCAACTTGACTGGTGATACCCTTCTACTGCTGCCCTGATTGAGACTACACAATGCCACTAAACCTGATGTTCATGAGACCTAAGCTCCCCCCTTCTAAATAGGGGGGTACTTCTTGCTTTAATCTACTCACTATCTCTACGTTCGGTAGATAGGCTCATCGACACAGGTCATCCTGAAGCATGGGGCCATCTGCATACTGGCCCCCCCTTAATTTCCATAATGGAATGCTCAGTTCAAGCTGGCTTACTCTATCATCAGCTCACAAGATGGTAAGAAAGGGCATATGTTATGACCTCTTCCACTTTGTGGGAAGGATGAGTCAACGAAACCCACTCACTTTACCAAGCCCTAAGCTTCTCTGCCTGATAGCTGCTCTGCTTCTCCTTGCAGGAGATATTCAACCCAACCCTGGCTCTAGCACCACCAACATCTAAGTGCCATCCCCTTAGGACCCTCGCTGGGTGTCTGCAAAGGGTCTTAAGATAGTACATATGAATGTATGTAGCATCAGACCCAAAATACACAAAGTCCAAGCCTGGCTTAACCTATACAAGCCTAATGTCCTAGCAATCTCAGAAACCTGGCTAAAAGCTCACATCCTTGACCATGAGGTCCAGGCACTGGGCTATAGCTCCTTCTGAAAGGACAGGGAGTCCAGAAAAGGAGAAGGTGTACTAACCTATACCAAACAAGACCTAACTGTATCACCTCTAAGCCTTCAGCAAAGCCCCCTCTCCCATGGAGAATCTATATTCATCCACATTACCCTTGGATGAACCCAGAAAATTACAATTGGGTGTGTCTACAATCCTCCAAAGACAGCTCTCCAATCCCTTGAGGCCATCACAAATGCCTTGACCTCAGAAGTCTCAACTGAGCTTATCATTTTAGGAGACTTCCACCTCAACTGGGCCCAGGACCCGGGCCATGCCCTGATGTCACTGACCCAAGAGGCAGGACTGACACAAGTAATTTCTGAACCAACCAGACTGAACTACAAAACTGGGAATCACACCACCCTTCACTGGGCCCTAGTGTCCAACTCTGCCAACATCCAGCTTGCTGGTACTATAGCAGACTCCTTGAGTGACCATTCCCCAATCTTCTGTATCTGGAAGAACAGGGCACCAAGGATGCAGCCCAGAATCCTCACCGCCCGGGACTACACCAACTTCTCGGGGGGAGGAATTTAATGATTATCTAAGAAGTCAGGACTGGAGCCCAATAACACTCCTCCCTACTCTTACTGAGGCCCTCAAATACTTCCAGGACCTACTATGTACAGCTGCCAACCTCTTTGCTCCTCTAAAAAGACTAAGAGCAAATGGCAGCTGCTACAAATGGATAACCCCATTCCTCAAATCCCTAATGATTAGCCAGGACAAGGTCTGGAAAAAGTACAAGCTCTCTTCTCTTCCGGCTGACTTTATCCCATACAAAGCACTAATGAAACAAAGCCAATAGTGCGATTAGACTTGCTAAAAGGGATTACCTCACAAACCTCCAGAAAACCAACTTAGGTAACCTTAAGCAATTCTGGAATCATGTCAATGACCTAATCAAGGGCAACAAAAAGACTGAATCTTGCCCCATTGTGGTCAACAGTCAGTTCATAAGTGATCCCTCACAAATAACAGCTGCCCTTAACAACCACTTCACAGACCTTGAGGCCTACAAGGCTAGACAAACCTCCCAGACCTCTGCACCAAATGTATGTGAACCAGCTCACTACAAATGACCATCCTTCCACCTGACACTAGTAAAGTGAAAAGAGGTCCTAGCCTTCCTAAAGGTGCTGAAAGTCAAAGGCTCAGGGGACCTGATGGGATAAACCCTTGGCTACTCAAGGCAGTGGCCACCTCCTTATCCAGACCGTTGACTTGGCTCTTAAATAGATCACTAAGGGAAAGAATCATTCCTAACCAGTGGAAACAGGCCAATGTGGTCCCAATCTACAAATCTGGCCCCAGGGAAAACCTAACTAACTACTGCCCTGTCTCCCTGCTTTGCACACTTGCGAAGCTACAAGAAAGGGTTGTCTATAATCAGCTCTGTGATTACCTGGAGGACCGTCAACTTATAGCTCCCTCTCAGCATGGTTTCAGAGCCAACCATGGGACTGATACTGCCCTCATTAACTTCTCGTATGAAGTACTCAAAGCAATGGACAAAGGTATACCTACAGGTGCAATCTTCATAGACTTGTCCAAAGCATTTGACCTTGTCGATCACAATCTCCTGCTTCAGAAACTGAACAACGTGGGCCTAGACCCCCACTCTCTAAAGTGGTTTGAGAATTACTTAACTGGCCAGACACAAAGAGTCTACTGGAAAGGAGCTATATCACAGGGCTCAATCCTTGGCCCCTTTCTGTTCTCCTTAATCACCAATGATCTGAGCACCTACAGTGGGGAAAGCTTGGTCATCCAGTATGCTGATGACACAGTCATCTACTGATCCCTGGGGGATGTAGCTGCTCTGGGTCCTCTCCTTCAAAAGGATATCTCATCCATCGAGGCATGGCTGAGAGAGAACAGAATGGTGCTAAATGCAGACAAAACCAAGGCAATGCTATTCGGGCCCAGATCACTGGGTCAAGACAGGACTGCATCTTTGCACCTTATCACACTCGTTGGAAAAAGCATCAATGTAGTGCCCTCCCTTAAATTCTTTGGCCTGACTCTTGACCAAACTATGACATTCAAGGACCATGTGGACCAGATCACCAAGACCTCACACCATAAACTTGGAGCCTTGTACTGACTCAAGGACCAGCTAATCCCTGAGGCTAGGCTATCCATTGCCACAAGTGTCCTGCTCCCTACATTGACCTATGCCACACCTATCGTACAGGGCATGACTAAACAAGAGGTCTCGAGGATGCAAATCCTGTACAACAAAGTGGCTCAGTTCATTACCCAGAACCATCTGTGATGCCACCACTGTGATACACTGGCCCTCCTTGACGACTCACCTGCAATATCCCCTGCTCATCTAGGCATACAAACTACTAAAACTGCCCACCCGTCCCAGCATAGCAGGAACTATAGCAATAAAACAAAACCCTAGGTGTCTACGGATGTCAGAACGAATGTTACTGACAGTCCCCAGAGTAAGAACAAATGCAGCTGGCAGATCTTTCTCCTCCCTAGCCCCCAACCTGTGGAACAACCTCCCACCTCTGGTGCAGGAGGCCTCCTCACTCATGAACTTCTGCACCAGACTTAAAGCACATATGATCGTCATAAGCACGTGCCTCTGCCACTGCTCATAGCTACCTCCAGCACCCACAACACTCCTCTCAAAAAAGCGAGCTAACTGAGAAACTTCTCCCAATATCCAGGGTCAAACCCTATATACTATCTTTGACATGGGAGGCTTTCTTCTGCCAAAAACTTCACAACAATTCTCAATGCTTAATACTAGGCCTAGCAGCATTCTAGTTAAGACTGTGTCATGATGATAATCATGTATGCAAACTGCATAAGTAAGCCTGAATAATCCTGCAACCAAATGACTAACCACTGTATTACAAATGTATTGTTATCCTGGGTCATCCCTGAAAAAGGGACCTTTGGGGCCCAGTGGGCCTACCCGGTCACCAAAATTTAATAAATAAATAAATATGAATAGACTGGTCACTCAGGGGTCATCATGATGGGGAGGATGCAGTGTCCTTAGGACTGATCTCTGTTGGGGTGGGGACCATGTTGCACCTCCCATCAACCAACACAGGTCAGGATGAAGACAGCAGGGGCCCAATATTCAAAAATGCCCAAAGTGGAGCACAATAATTAGTGCTGTGCTTTGTGATATCGCATGTGTGCAAAACTGCTATATTCAGATGGATAGCACATATCACTATCCCTCTGAAAAGAGGGACATTGTGTCAAGGCATTAAGCTACTTAGCTCCATCCAATAGAGCACCCAAAACTAGGCCCAGCAATGGCTTGCATGTGGACAAAATCTGCAGTATTCAAAAGTCCTCCTGCAAAATGGCCCATTGGGCATACAAGGTGCCTAGGGTCATTTGCATGCCAATTATAGGCTCATTTGCATGGGGGTGAGACTGTTTTTCCCAGCACCCCCCTTAGCTGCCCCAACTCAGGGAGTTGTACCTGGTGCTAGTGGCATCCCTCCACCCTCCAAACCCAGTTTTGTGAAAGACAGATATATCCCTGGCATCCAGTGGTGCCCCCCCATACCCAGTCCTGTAATGAAAGATTTATATTTGGCATCCAGTGGTCTCTCCCCCAACCCAATTGCAGTCCCATTCAAGAATGGTATATCCTGGTGTACAGTGGTCCCTCCCCACACCCAATCCCAGGCCATGTAGAAAAACACTTTCCCTGGTGTCCTGTGATCTCTCCCTACACCCAATCCCCTTCCTGAGAACACCAACCTACCCAGTTTCTAAATTCCTTCTTCTTGACAATCGCACTGTCCTTGCATGGCAGGGACAAAAAAGCACAAAGAATGAACCACTACTGCACTGAGGACCATAACACATGTAAGCAGTTGGGTTGTAGCAATCAAAGTATTTGACTGTTTGGCCAGGTATTTCTTTCGTATTTGGAATAAATTCAATGCTACTGCACTGAGGACCATAACAAAAGTAAGCGGTCAGGTTGTAGCAATCAAAGTAATTGAACATTTGGTCAGGTCTTTCTTTCATATTTTGAATAAATTCACTTTGATTGCGACAGCCTGACTGCTTACTTTTGTTATGGTCCTGAGTGCATTAGCAGTTCGTGCTTTGTACTCTTGTGTGTTGGGCAGGCTGCCCTTCTAGCTACTGCACTGACCTGCTAACGCTGATCGCAGCACTTACCACTGGGACTGTATCAGGAGCAAAGCAGTCCTCAGCCCCCCAACAAAGCCCTGTCCTGAACCAAGAGCAGCACCCCCCAACCCATACCCAGTTGGTGGCTAGTGGTCTCTCTACCACCCTCAGCACTGACATACACTCCTGATCCCCCTACCTGTCTGTCAGTGCCACAGTTCAATGGCATAGGTCACTTTGCACAACCATGGTTGCCTTCCATCTATCTGTACCAGGGAGTACAGCCTATGAATAGGACATAGCACATCACTGTTCCATATACAGTAAATAAGCTGTGCTCCCTGCTGCAGACGGATGCTGGGTGGCCATAGTCATGTGAGGTGGGTTGTGCCACTCATTTTCATTGAATTGCAGCAGCGACAGACTGGTAGGGGGACTGTAGGTGCTTTGAGTAAGAGGGAGGCCACTAACTACTAACTGGGTATGGGCTGAGGGGGCACTGCTCATGGTTCAGAATAGGACTTTGTTGAGAGAGGCAGGACTTCTTTACTACTGCCATTCCAAGGGCAGTGCCACTGTCATGGGGCACAGGCAAACTGAGACTTATTTCCAGGATGGAGATCAGCTGTGGTTAAGGATCAATGAACACTAGGGTAACTGTGTTCCTACATTGACTGAGATTGGGTTGGAGGAGCAACCACTTAATGACAGGAATATGTCTTTCTGGAACTGGACTTGGATTGGGTGGGGGGAGTGACCACTGGATGCCAGGGATATATCCTCTGTTAATGGGCCTGGGATTGGAGGGACAGGGGCACCACTGGACAACAGGGATATATCTTCCTGGAATGGAACTGAGATCAGGTGGGAGGAAAGGATCACTGGATGGAAGAGATACATACTTTATCAATGGGACTGGATTCAGAGTGAGGGTGCACCACTTGTCACCAAGGAGTACTGTCTTGGGATGGGAGGGCACCAACACACTACCTTCAGCAACTGCTAGGGCTGTGCTGGATTAAGGCGAGGGTTAGGTAGGTGGTATTTTCTAAGCACAAGGGGACCATGTAAAGCGCCTTAGCACAGAACAAATACTGTGAGTATTAAACTGCACCAATATTCAGGTCCCCACCCCTGATTTGCATAATTTTGCCTTGCATCCCCTCCCCGGTTTACCTGGGGCAAATCCAGTTTCCACACACTAACCGGTCTTTTAAATACAGGTGACTGGTGCAAAACCCAGTTTGCTCGGATAAACTAGGATCTGCTCCTGAGCAAACATTTGAATATCAGGCCCCAGCTGTTATACTCCCCTCCACCATCATCAACATGACTTCAGACCAAACTGGTAGAGAGTCTTGGGGGGTTACCATGGCTGATGAGTGTCTATGGAAGGGGGGATGGGGATGATGACCCTTCCCCTCCTGCCTCCCCCAATGGAGGGAATAAGTGGCTGTTACGAAGGTCCAAATTTAATCCCCGGGATAGTGGATGATGTTGCTAGGTGGCTGGTGGCAATATGGTATTTCTTGGTGATGCAGGGCCTGCAGAAATTGGGATGCCATTCTGGCCTATCACTTGCTGTTTTCCCTTTATTTTCATGCCCGTCCATTTCTTCTAACACAGAGTGTAGTCTAGTCAGACCTTGACATACACATCATCCCAAGTATCTCTGACCTCTACACCACTGAATGGTAGTATTAAACCTGCTAACAAGTTTATAAATTGTTAAACTGACCTGAATGGACCAAGTTGATCCTCAAGCCACTGGCATTTTTTCACAAAGAGACACACTGGCTAATGTGAATCTTTTCAGTGAGCATTTAATGACACCTTCCCAAGATGCAGGTGATGTAACCCAAGCCAGGTGTGTATATATATATATATATCATTGGACAGATACACTTCAATAAATAAATTAAAAAAAAAAAACAACAACTGTGAAGACACTTTAGGTGCTTCACCAATAAAACACATTTTCTTGAGAATAAATGTGACTTTGTGAGCCCCAGTCTGTATAGTTAAGTAGCCTACAGCTCAGACACTAGCCACACCTCCTTCCTCTAACCAAGACACTAGCCCCTCTCCTTCCACAGACCCCTCTGACTCTAGCCCCTTCCCTCCACAGCACCTGACACTAGCATGTTTACCTTACAGCCCCCATGATAGTAGCACTCTTGAATGTACACCCTGCACATTCCCCAAAACTTACATGGCTCCCCCATCACCCCAGACGATAACTCCTCCTCCACTTCCTGACACAACCCAGCCACACCAATCCTTGCCCCTTTCACCACAGTCCATCTGAATACCCCTCCCTCTCTAGGCACCCCACTTTGTAATCTCTGTGGATATCACCTCCCTCCTGTCCCTTGACTCTCAGAAGCCACACCCCTTCTCCTTAGCCATTAGATAATCACCCATACCTTTGTTGCACACCTTCTCTGCAAGGTCTTCCTGGATATTATCTACTCAGACACCAGAGGCATGCATACACCCTTCTTTCTACACTGTCCCTCCATGTGCCATAACACTAGCCCCTGCCTCTCTTCAAAACCCCTGACCACAGCTTACCCATCTTCCAAAGTCCCAAATACTAGCACCTTCCTTCCCCAGACACAGACCCCCAGTCCTGACACTTACCCCACCTCCTTTGCTGGGGTCAAAACTGGCACCATCCCACTAGCAAATGCTGGTAGATTTTGTATTCAGTTATTAAGATTTTTCTTTAGGTAGCCTTGCAGGCGTGTGCTGGAGAGGGTAACACTTCAATAAGTACATCAACTGGGACAGTGGAAAATTCTTTGGGGATTTCCCCCAGTCAGTAGCCCTGCTGGCAAGGGGCTGCAAAACTCAGTTTTGACCCTTGAATTTAATATGACTTACCTGCTCTGTTCAAGTCACAGCGCACAGAGTTGGGTTCTTTTGGGTTAGGGATAATCTGGTAGAACCTAAAAAGAAAGCACAGAGAAGACTGCGAAGACGCAAGGGGTCTGAGGTCCTAGAGGAGAGATTATAGTAGTCAGAATTCAACAAGATACTCATCTGAAAGGTAAACAGCCAACATCTGTCCAGATTTATGGAAATAAAGGTGAAACAAGGTAAGTATGAGGTTCAGTACTTATAGTAGCGTGAGTAGAGATATGGAGTGGAGAGCTACAAAGGGCATACAGCATAGGAGTAAGTTGAAAAGATAGTTAAAGAGCATCTTTCTATAATAAAAAAAGTTAAAAAACACTAGATTTATACTAATTGTGTTTAACTGTTTTCTAGTTATTTTTCCCCCATTCCATTGGTCTACTAAATGTTGTAGGTAATGCAACACTTTTTTCACTGTCTTTCAAAATGTATCTTACTCTCCCCAGCTAACCACACCGTTGCTGTTTGTGATATCAGTCTGTCATGGTGAGCACTAAAAACACAAGGCACTGTGAGGTTAACAGGGGACAGGCAAATGTTTTCTATACAGACTTTTCAAATGGACTGTCAAGATGTATTGTAAATTTTGGAAAGGAACATTAACAATTACAAAAATTACTTTCTAGTAAACTGTTAACAGTCGGATCTTATTCATTATAAATCATGTACTGAAGTGCAGAGTTGCTCTTTAACATTAAGGTAAGAGCAACAGAGATATGGTGATAGAGGATAAAATAAAACAAAACAAACAGAAAAAGCAGCAACTTCGTGCAGTAATCTTTGCCCCCTCCCCATAACCCCCAGTCATGTTCTCTGACCAGTCAGCTGATTAAACCATCCCATCCCAAAACCTTAATATCCTTATTGGCCCTCACTCCATTAATGACAGACAGACTGACTGAAAGCTGCCTTGCAGGAGGACTGGCCTATGTCTCAATGCAGAGCAGACCTCAACCAGATGATCAAGCCTCCCCATTTTGAACGGTGCCAACACAAAATCCTCTTCTTCCCAGCCCCTGCTACACCAACTGCACATCCGGCACTCACTACAACCTCCCCTTCACCTACCTCCCTGCAACCTTTGAATCCCCATGCATCTGATGACTTCTTTAGGCCACTATTGGGGTTACTATGGGAGTTGGAAGGCAAATCCTCCCTCCCCAGGCTGCCAACAATTGCAGACTCAGGCTTACTCTCAAATTCAGGTTGACCTCGCAAAGCAGTGTATCTGGGCTATTGAGGCAGCCTGTAACTAACCCATTTAAACATTTTCTATTTACTTTTAAAATAATTAAATTAATGAGCAATAACAGACCAATCTACGTACCTGTAAGTATAGTTCTACTGTTGTCATGCCTTTCACATTCACACTGTGGCAAAGGGAGGTTTAGCCTTTGGATCTGCCACTCACTGGTGCAGCAGTTGAAATGGGAAAGGAAAGGAGCCTAAAATTATTAAAAAAAAGGTTTTTCAGGGTAGATCTGGAAGGAATCAGACCCTGCATGGAAGGTGTATACCATCAGGTGGACACAGGACTTAGGTTGAAGGAAATGCACTATGGGAGACTATAATCTGGGTGGCTGGGACTTCAATTCAGAGGCAATTGTGGGTGGAGAGGAAAATGGGGCCCCAGCTGAGGTCCATCCCCTTAAGTGCAAGCTGGGGATGCTAATATTTATTTAGAGGGGGTGCGTGGATGAAGCCCCCCCCTGCACTGGGACCAACATACAGTTTGACCAGCAAGGTGTAAAATGCAATTGGCAGGCATGCATCTTGCTGTTGCCTGTTTTCCCATGCACTGATTGCCTTCATCCAATTTGTTTTCACCCTATTGTGGGCATCCCTATGTGAGGGGCAACAACTCAGCACTATGGCATGCAGCACTTCACTCTCCCCCAGCCCTGCTCTAAGCAGAGACCATGTGATAAACTGAGGTCATGGTGATCACTGCTTCCCAGCTGCCAGCAACAGTGCTGGTTCATGGTACCCCACCTACCTTCAAACACATGGCTGTGGTTTGACCAGATGCATAGGTCTCAACACCTCTGACACTGTACTGCTACACATAAGTGATGGAGAGGCCCTATTACAATGTTTTATTGTCCTGAGCAATCACCACCACCACCCAGAAAAATGCAGACACTTGATCAGCTAGTCACTACATCAGTGCGTGAATGCATTATGAAATATCACTATATCTGATGGTGACTGCAGCTGTTAGGAGAGGAGATGCATGAAAATGCAGGCACATCAGACATCCCCAGCACTATGAGGCAACTGGAAGGGTTGGCAAGCCCTTGTAGACACTCAGGACTCAATGTCTGGGCCTGAAAAAAAAGTAAATGCCTGAAAAATCCCTTGAGTAGCCCAAGGTAAGTTCTTAAGTCATTCACCCTCTTCCCAATGTAATCATTTCTCACCCTCCATCAAAATCCCTTTTTTTGTTGTTAATTAGGTTTGGTTCCTGGCATTGCATGCCAGAGGTCAAGGATACCTCCAAACCCACCTAAGCCCCCATAGTTTTGAAACTGATATATCAATGGTGGTTCCCCTCCCCTCCTGGCATCTAATCTATAATTTTAGGGAAGGAGCAATAGTATATAAATCCTGGCTACCTTAAGTCTTCACCCTCCCACAGTGCATCTGCTCCATTAAAGTTCAAAGACCCTGCACACAGTGGTGTGTGCCTGTGGTCTAACTTGCCTTGAATTAATTAAAATATTCAGATTTTTGCAGCTTGGCATTTTCTGTAGATTGGTACATCATGCTGTTCTGCACACCATTTCTTCCTTTTCTTTTGTGTATAGCTATCTCTCCCGTGGTCACCTGCTCTATTAAGGTATAGTAGTAGTAACATGGAGCATCTGACAAGGGAGGGCAGAGCAGTCTACACACTGATGATGCTGTGAGGAAGACTACACTCCCCCTTCCAGATTCTGAACATGCTTCTGTCACTCTATAGCTTCTAGTACCTTAAAGAAGTTAGCAATCTGTGAGACACAGCAATGATTCTAGCCAGAAGGTGATTTCCCTAAATCTGAACCAGGTAAGCACCACTGAAATATAACTGGGGTACTGAAGAGTCAGGGTTACCTGGAGACACTGCCTTTTTTAAAAACAGCTTTTTTCCCCCTCTGGTGTTGCACACTCAGTCCTCTGGCTTTAGGGCTAACCCCAATGGTGGAATTGACTCTGTCTGCTATTAACCCCACCTGTTGCTCCACAGTGGTTGACATAAATCCTGTTGTGGTTGTCATGGGGGGGCACTCTGAATGTGCATTCAAAAACTCAACTACTGTAGATTACCTGATTGAGTATGTAGGTGCTAGGCTACTTTTATGCTCTCAAAAGGACAGCAATCTTGGCTTCACCACACAATCTGCCCAATATAAAATCTTAGGCATCACAGTTCTGTGTGCAATATCAACTTTATTAGAAGCAAAACAATTTACAACCATTCACAGCTATGGTAAGGCACCTCAACCAGTTTTACAGGATGACTGCATCATCAGGAAGGTGATGAGGCAGTAGTCCTGCGAAACCAGTAGAGGTGAGGTGTCTTACCTGAATTATGGGCAGTTGTGAATTGTTCTGCACCATATAAAGCAGATTTTGCACACAGAGTTGTGGTACTTTTCTGCACTGTTGATCACCAGGGGGCACATGTAGAATTTTTTCAAGGGGTCAGCTCTGCCCCAGGCGAGGTGTCTTTCCTGAGTTGTGGGCAGTTGTGTATTGTTCTGCACCATATAAAGTAGATTTTGCACAAAGAATTGTGGTACTTTTCTGCACTGCTTATCACCAGGGGTGCACCTAGAATTTTTTCAGGGGGCATCTCTTCTCCGAAATGTAAAATATTACTATTTAAATCTAAGATTAGGTTTAAACCAATTTTTACTGGACTAATGAGGTTGTGGGTGCTACTTGGATACATAGCTGGATCCACTGGTACTGACCACCCCTTTATATTTGCTTTCTAGTACCTGCACCCCATTTTGCAGCCCGTTCTCTCAAGGTCTGTCCCAGCCTCAAGACCACTGCTGGAACCCTCAGTCTTTTTTCCTTCTAATCCCACCAAAACATTCTCTCCTCTGCATACCCTGAAAAGTATATCATCCCGGAACCACCATTGCCACCCCAGCACTGTCCTACTACTATTTAAACAATTATTACTGCAAACTGCATTAAAAGGTATTTGTTTTATGCAATTCTCTACTGTAAAAAGTTTTGAGAAAGCAGGGAATTACATTGTAGGGGATAATCTCTGAGGCACTCCACAGTCATGACATCATGGGTTGTGTACACCTGATAGGTTGTTTGATGAACATGTGACTTGAAGAAAGTCCATCCCCCACCTGAGGGGGGGTCTGCTCTCCTATGGTCAGTTCTTATGTGCATCAAAACAGGTTGCAAGCACACCCTAGAGCTCCAGTGTGTTTCTTGTAAAGAACAAATATTATTATAAAGAACAAATTCATTACTAAAGTAAGAAGCCACCTGGCTAAGCCATTTATTAATATCCTACAACAAAGATCAAACAAGACCCCAAGAGAATTTTCTGCAGATATGCAACTGTTTAAAATTGCAAAACTGGCAGTCTTAGAGATGTTAGCACTGCGGCTTCTACTAGCATCGGTTGTCTAGGAAAATGTTAGCTGAGAAATTGCCAGCACAGTATTCAAATTATGAACTTTATCACATTGTGCAAGTATGGAGATTATTAGCTACCTGAACACCCCTGGTAGCGGTGTCAGGAACTAAAATAATGTCTGACCCAAATAATTGAACACAGAATCTATGCAATGACTTACAGAAGGTAATATAATAAATAATCAACCTGGTTCTCTTGTCAGTGGTTCCTGAGTTGTATTAATCACCAACAAGAATCTGGTGACTGTGCTAGCCTCACTAACTTGTAAAAAGGTACTCTCAAACTCACCTAGAAAAGTTTCCTTGCACTAGAAAATGTTTAAAATGCCTGAGCTGGATTCAGACATTGCTGGAATTCAGTTGCACTAAATCAAAACACCCACAATCACTTTGTGATATTTTCTACCCAAAAACAGTCCCACAGAGAAAAGGAAGCTCTATGGACCAAATGGAGCCACTCAAATGTTATTTTATGGCTCCAGGTTCTCAAACAACTTCTAGTAGCATCCCATCCCCCCACTTCTTTCTTGTTTCCAAATCTCCTGATACATGACAGCTGCAAGCTGACTGGCTATCAGTTCTTGTGAGATTTTGGCTACCATCTTAGATGAGAATAAACAAACAAGATTTGACTAAATCCAACATATCTTGCAGTGGGGAATGGAGCTAGCAATAGATACAGCTTCTCAAGGCAAAGTTCCCTATCTATTAACACTGTCCATGAGAGAGAGAATTGAAAAAACATGTTTTACAGAACAAAAAATGCTTCTGCCCCAGACTGCCCTATTACACAAGCAGCAATGCAGATGACTCCTCTCTCAGCTTACCACAGTCAAGACAAGGATTAGCTAAAGCATCTTGCCCCCCCTTAAGGCACATGCCTTCATTATCTCAGAGATAACCAAGGCATACAAAAAGGATCAAAAATGATACACAGCACTGTACTAAATTGGATCAACATACAAGGAAGTTTGATTAACTATTTAGGAAATAGTGAACTTTAATAGTAATTTCTTTCACTAATATTCAGTTTTTTTTTCTCTCTTAAAAGCACAATCACATATTAATTAGGGAGCTACTATGTACTGTGTGTGACAAAAGTAATGCATACCAATGTGAATATATGACTTAGCCCTATTATTTTAATAAAAAAGGGCTTGAACAAGATAATGTATCACATTTTTGAAATTTAAAGGATGCTAAACTTAAAGGATGCTAACAGAGCTATGTATTGTCTGAGATCTGTCACAGATGACCAAACAGATTCCATAGCCACAGTTACTTGGAAACCCCTACCAGCGGTCCCAGGAGCTCAGTACATCAGGGGCTACTACATAATTAAAGGCTCTCATTCCTTACATGGACATATACTCTGAGTTCCCCTACGTGCTGTTCAGAACAAGTATACCACCTTACTAAGTTGCCTGATGGCCTGAAGCCCTGACAGCAGCTCCAGAGTCTATACATTGTTAAAAGAGCAAGTGGCCACCTTAGAACATCCGGAGTACCTTGTCAGCATCCTAGACTTCTAAAATATTAAGTAACGTGCCACAGTTCCCCATTACAAGCATTGTAGCACATGAAGTTCTCAAGACATCACTACACAACAGTCTCTGAAGCAATTTGTCAGTGCTTCTGTGCCTCACCTCTAAATGACATGTTCTCTAGACTTTTTTTATGGCACATTATGTCTTTTAAACTCACCACCTTCTTCTATCAAATAGTAGAGGAAACTCCTCTATCAGCTACCTGACAAAAACACCATAAACAAGTAGGTCTCATGAAGACGAGAAGCATTGAAAGACTAACCTAACTTGCCTATCCAGATTGGCAGTTGCAAGAAAGAATATCATGAGATTTGCTGCTGTGAACTCAGAAAAGCTTTCCATTCACCCCTTGCCCATGTGGGATTAAGGGTGTAGGTGGCTTCCAGACAGGAGATTAGCTGAGAGTCACTGCTACCATCTTGTGGAGAGTGTAACTATGCTCATAAATGTTCAACCAGCACAAAGGCCATTTGTTAAAAGCACCAACCGATCTGCAACAGCAGACCACAATGTGAATAATTAAATATAACGGCAACAATTTTAAAATCAATTAACTATGGGGAAAATACATTGGAGGCAACACTATTACCACAGCTGTGGGCAAGGCAGCGTAACACTGAGTCCCTCATGCACTCTAACCACATTTAAAGGGACAGTGCACACTTTAATGCACAGGTACAGCAATAGCCTGTACAGTGCAGAACATTATTGATTACTCTGCAGAGGAAGAATTCAGGGAAATAATAAATAAATAAAACAATATTTTTAAATCCCCCCCCCCCAAAAAAAAGCCCTCTCTATGTACCTTTTCTCAGCTTACTGTAATGGCCAAATCAAAGAGCTGCAGCTGAACCAAGGTTGCAGCATGCCCTATATCTCCAGCATATTTAACCAAATCTAGAGGCAATGGTTAAGACTCATAATATTTCAGTATAAGCTATATATACAAAAATTATAGGACAATTGCCACTAAATACAGAATGTTATCAAAATCCAACATTCTGGTTATCAGTCTGTGCTTATACCACTACAATATACCAGGCAAAAAAGTACAGAAAAGTAATGCATGATGTATAGCTTCTGCATATATCACATTGGTTTACAAGGCTTTTAAGTAGAAAAGTGTAAGTTACAAGTAAGGAGACTGACTATCTGGAAGACCCTGCTAGCAGTTCCAGGAGCAAATGACCATTAAGTATACACTGGCCCTTATAATGTAAGGAGATTTGACTACCTGGATACCCCTGCTAGCAGTTCCAGGAGCAAACAACCATAAAGTATCCACTGGGCCTTATAATATAAGGAGATTTGACTACCTGGATACCCCTGCAAGCAGTTACAGGTGCAAACACTTCCTAAGGGAGAAGAAGAAGAAAAAAAATGTTAATCAAAGTACCCGTACAGGAAGAACAAGGCAAATCTCAACCTGGCACCCCTTACAGTGGTGTCTCAGTGCAGGACAGCAGCCCTACCTCCATTCCAGGTATCCCAGTTTCTGTGGCATGTCACCATTCAAACAACCTCTAGCTCCATGGTGGAACCCAACCAAAACACAGCTTTTCATGATCTCCACTCTACTGTTGTACCCCATACAGGGTATTTAAGGCTGTGGACCAACATTGAGCAGACCAAAATGTTTTTTTATGGCCCCGAGGTCCACAGAAATTCCCAAATGACTCGCTCCTCTCCTCCTCATCTCTTCCAGTCTCAGATCTCACTCAGCATGGAAGTAGCCCTTTGATTGGCTCCCAATGCTCACGAGACTTCAAGCGCCATCTTTCTGAGGGGCAAAACAATGGGATCTTGCCATCGTGGTGATCCCACAATAAATACCACCTATGCCCCCAGCACGCTGAAATACAGCAACATTTCAGCAAACAGGAGCCAGACTGTTCAGTTAAGGTCTAGAAAGATACCGCAAGGGAAAAGAGGATAACATACCAAAGCCCAGTCAAACAGATTCACTTGTTTGCCAGCTAGACAAACATACCGTTCTCATTCCTTTCGAGACAAGACAGGGGCAATTACAACTACAGGCTACACTACTTCAGGCAGCCATAACACAACCCCCCCAAAAAACATTGCATCAGATATCGAGCTAGAAGTGCTCCCAGCCAAGGTAGCGGAAACTACTCCCTCTGCAGAACCCAGTTGAAACAACAGCTACTATTGCTACAAGCAATACGAAAACATTCCATTTGGTGACCGACTACTATTCTTCACCCAAGCATGGGAGCAAACCACACAAGACAGGTGGGTCCTACAAGGATTAACACTAGGATATGTGATACAACTTTCTCGCATACCAACAAAGAACCTTCCAGTCCTATTCCCTGTGCCATAAAACACGTTACCCCAACACAAGTCCAAACAGTACTGACAGGATTACTGCACAACAAGACTATAGACAGGCTAACACACTACAAAAAAGGGGAAATGAGTATACTCCATATTTGATAAGGTACCCAAAAAGGGACCAGAGGGCTACACCCAGTTCTGGCCCTAAACAATTCTGTATGATTCAAACCCTAGAAATGGAAACAATCAGGTCCACCCTCACGGTTATAAGCTCAGAAGATTCCCTAACTTCACTACATTTGTAGGACACATACATCACACTACAAATTTAGTTGATTTTACATATTGGGAAAATGATACCAATACAAGTGTTACTATTCAACCTATCATCAACCCCAAGTGTGTTCACGATGGTAACAATAGCATTCACAAAGAAAATAGAAAACAAAAAAATGAGAGTTACGGGCATACAAGTAATACCATATTGAATGACCAGCTGATCAAGACCAGAACAATACAACAGTCTATTCAAGAACAAACATGGCAGTACACTGCCTACAACATTGCAGCTGTATAATAATCTATCAAAAAGCTACCCATCATCCCTAGCCAGGCTATAGATAGTCTAGGCTCACTGATTGACTCAAATCCTGGTTTTGGAAACCCAGTAAATGCCCAGTCCACTCAATTATTGCACAGAATACACAATTACAGAAACACAGAAATCCAGAACCTCAAGCAGTTTCACAAGTACTGGGAGTAATGTTATCGATAGACATAGTGCCATGGTGCAACATGAGACATCTTGTACCACTCTTGAGCAAACAGGGCCCAGCGCATGACATAGGCTTGGAACAGACATTAACACTTTCACCCCCTGATGGCACTAGCATCTGTCACACGTGGAGAATAACTACAGACACACTCATGCAGACCCCCATTCCTAACATACTATATTGACAGAATATCCTTTAGACCTATAATGTCATTCTGACCAATAGTACATATGACAGTCCACATCAACCAAACTATTGAAATATCTGCAGAACCCCCTCAGGGGGAAATACAAAACAACCCTCAGCTTAAAATGCTGGGTATGAAAAGGGTACTTAGCACATACCTATAAAAGACAGAGGAAGTATACAAAACACACTGTTCATAATGCTGCATGGAAAAGGAAAACCAGCTTCAAAATCATTGATTGCCATGTACCTTTAAACAGCAATCACGGAACCTTACAGAGAGAATAACTTGACTACACCAAGAGATCTGAAGGTTCACTCTACTAGAGCAATCGCAACTTCCTAGGAGGAGAAAAATGGGAATACTGCAGAGGAAATCTTTAGCAGCATGTAAGGACTAGGTACAAGACAACACGTCTGACACATCCTAGCAGAGGATTACTGCTTTTTAATGATCCATGATGTCACGACTGTGGAGTGCCTCAGAGATTATCCCCCACAATGGTAGTTTACTCACCTGGTGAAAGTGATTGTGGGGGAATACATCTCTGAGGCACTCCACATCCCGCCCAACAAACGTATAAAAGACTCAACAAGTTTTCATACATTGTATGAATGTATGATACTCACTACTACAAATTTCCAGGTTCGGGCATCACCGTCTATATGTATAGTATAATAACAAAATAAAGTTACACAACAATTGTCTACCACTAAGTGGTCACTACATATCTACACTCATTAACAGCAAAAGGTATTAACAGATTATTGTTACAGATACAGCTTTGGAGTACATTGAACTGATCATAGGAGAGCAGACCCCCCTCTCAGGTGGTGGATGGACTTTCTTCAAGTCACATGTGCATCAAGCAACCTATCAGGTGTACACAACCCATGATGTCATGAATGTGAAGTGCCTCAGAGATATATTCCCCCACAATCACCTGTACCAGGTGAGTAAACTACCATTACTAAACATTTGAAAGACAGATTTGTTTTGAATCATGAAAGGAAACTATGTCAATATGTAGACTGCATTACTAAACATTTGAAAGACAAACTTGTTTTGAATAGTAAAAAGAAACTATGTCAATATGTAGAAACAGTAATCCATGTCAATTTACCTGGAGCTGTTAAAAAAATGCAAGCAGTTTATTCCTCACTCTGGAGTTCACTCCAGGAGTTCACTCTAATGACCTGAAATTCCTTTAACATCTGTCTTTGACTTACAGTTCCCCAGGGTCCTAGTGCCAGCCAAATCATCAACTGGCAGCAGCTTAAACTTAGAAACTGGTGATCATATCCTGTGTTTTTAAAAACTCTGCAGAACTATTTCTTCAGTGCCCCTGCAGGAGGGAGGGAGTGAAGACAGGGTTGTGAGGTCTGGCAGAGGGGAATGCAATGGAAAACTAATGCTATGGAAATAACTGTATCACTGTGTAATTACACACAATAGCTGTCCTGCAAGTCCCTATTCTAATTTACTTCATAGCAAAAAGACAGCATGGCTTTGCCATGCTGCCTTAAAAATCACTGTCCTCCTGAGTGGGATTCAACCAGAGTGATTGATGTGTCCTTGTCGGTACACCTGTCTTAGGAAAAAAATCTCTGTCTTCCTGACTGCGATTTAACCAAAGTGATTGTTGTGTCCCTGTCATTACACCTGCTGAGAAAAAAAATAACACACCAGGCAGGTGAGCTGTGAGCACAGGATGGAATCCAGTGCTGCTCCCCAGGGGCAGCTACCCCTTAGAACAACACAATCCAAGATAGTGGAGTGCACACTAAAGAAGTTACTTAGAGACCACAGAAGATTTTCAAAACCTCTAGGTTTATTTATAAAGCTCCAAACAGTTTTCTCCAGCTGTATGCAGTGGATCAATGTGTGCCCCTAGTGCCTTGACTCAACAGAGTCTTCAAGGAGGTGTCAGTCTACAGATGACGAGCTTATTTTAACTGTGGCTCTCATTATTTATTTATAAGCTAATCATTTTAAACATTTAAAGTCACAGTACTTAATTCAATGAAGCATAATAGAAAGATAAACTTTTTCTGAATATGTGCATGCTTTTGTCATATTTTCATACATTGTTAAATACTTTTTATACATTTTTTGCATTTTTATACAAATATAAACCCATGTGCAAATGAAATAAAGTGCTTGTTATTAACTAATACCTCTAATAATCTGTTATGTGTACAGTTGTATTACAATCAATATTTCGCATAAACTTTTATGAAAATCAATTAACAATACTATTTTTGGAGAACAACTGCACTACATAAATCATCTCTTAATTTTTAACTGAGGACTGGACTAACAAAAAATTAAAAACCTGTGTAAATAACTACAATGTATAGAAAGATGAAAAAAAGTTTAAGGAAAATGTTGCATCTAGACTGAACACTGATTCAGTGTGCCATGGCTTCTGGGATCAGTTCTTCCCAGGTGTCAAATCCCGGGTAGACAGGAGATGTAATCAATCCAAGACAGCCTGTAAGCAAGAGAAAAAAACACACAAGTTAAAAAAGTGTGAAGAAAAAGTGCTCATGTAGCAAGCATATAGAAGTTCAGCAAATTACAGATTATTGCAGAAAACTAAATTTTTAAGCAAAACACATTATTTTCAGTTCCTCTTTTTAAAGAAAAGTTTAAAATCCAATTGATTATTTAAACCCTTGGGTTTTACACTATTAAGTGTAAATATCCATTTGCTTTCTTTTTGGAGCACAGTATTTGGGTGGTCCCCCCCCCCCCCCAAGACTTGGGTGAAGGACCCACTCTCCCACTCTGGGCTCATGAACTGTAGGCATTCTGGTGAAGAATTGTGATATTGTGAAAAAATGTAACCCTACTGGAGTGTCTGATCTATTGTGTAAAATAGATCAAACATGCTCCTCAATTCTTTGGTTTAAAGGGTGGATTGTTTTGCCCACATAAATCAAACCACAATTGCACAACAAAACATATACCACAAATTCTGTGTCACAAGTAATACATTCTTTTATAATCATATTTGTTTCTTGTTGCAAAGTGTGTTGGAATTTGTTACCAGGTGTGCCATACTTACAAATATTACAGCGGTGGTGCTTGAAAAGCCCTTTAGGTCTTAATGACATGCAGTTTGGTGTACCAATTGACTTTGGTAACCTGCTGTGGACTAGTTTATACTTCAAATTTTTAGTTCTGCACACATAACAGATTGTTAGAGGTATTAGTTAATCGCATGCACATTATTTCTTTTGCATATGGGTCTATATTTGTATACAAATGCATGAAAATGTATAAAAAGTGTTTAAAAATGTATGAAAATATGGTGAAAACATGCACATATACTGAAAAAGTGTAAGGGCAGGATTCTCAAAGCAGATCAGCTGGGCAAAAATGAGATAGACTGGCACAACTTAAAAATGTGTCATGTAGCCATTCACAGACAGCATAGATGCCACGGTGCAACCTAGATGTGTTGCGCAAAACAGGATGCACTGGAGACCAAAAGTAATGATATGCCGTGCATCCTGAGAGGGCGTGTAACTACACATACAGCACAGAACCATTCACAGAGCAAAATTAATGTGCAAGTAAGGAGCATCCACAGCCAAAGTACCAAATGCCCCATGTGGAGATAAATATAAAAGAAGCAGACCTATGTGCAAACCCCAAACAGGCTGACTGCAGGATAGCAGCAGCAGCAAACATGAGTACAGGAGCAGCAGCAGAAGAAAAGAATGGATGGAGCACCATTCCTGAGATGGTGGGAATGTCAATGGGGATGAGGAGACAGGTGAACCAGCAACATGGTGGTGGAAGGCACTGTAGGCATGGTGGTATCATGCTAGACTGACGTTTGAACAGCTGATGGACACCAAAATAGTCATCCGATACCACCTGAACAGGGCTATTCTGAGGCAGCTCTGTGAGCTGTGCCATGATGAAATGCAGGCACCCACTGGAAGAGGTCATGCCATATCAATGGAGACCAAGGTGACAGCAGCAATGTGCCTGCTCACCACAGGAACCTTCCAGTGGCCAGCCAGGGACACCACTGGAATATCCCAGCCATCCATGCCCCATCTCCTCACACAGTTATTCACCACACTGCTCCCATATGTTTTGCAATTCATCCAATTCCCAAGCACACAGGCAGAGTGGACAGAAGCCATGCAGCAGTTTCACAGGGTGGCATGCATGCTAGGCATCATAGAAGCCATTGACTGCACTCAAGTAGCAATCCACGCACTACCTGGTGAGGATGCCATGACATACGTCAACCGCAAGGGCTACCACTCAGTCAACTGCTAGGTGGTGCGTAATGTCACTGAGTGCATCAGCAATGTCTGCGCTATACACCCTGGGAGTATACATGATGCCTTCATATGGAACCAGTCCACCCTTTGCCACCAGTGTGAGACTGGGAACATACCCAATGGCCAACTTGTGAGCAGGTGGGGCAAGCAGAATTGCTCATGAACAGGCCACCATGGCGCAACACATGAAGGGAGAGAGAGCAGGTTTGCAAGTGCCATGATACAAAATGCACAGGGCGGTGTGCACAGGTGGGACAATGGAGGGGGGACACTGATGGAACCATGCACAGAGGGGGATAGTGCAGCAGAACAGCAAAGCATGGGAGGTGGGCTGCAGTACAACAGCTGGCATGAGTGGCAGGGCAGAATACGCAGCCATGCATGGTTGACTGCTTGGCAGTCATGGGCAGACAATGGGGGATGGGAACATGGGTGGGCAGCCATGGCTGTGAGCATGGGCAGGTACTGGCAGATGTTTGCAGCCTGGCCAGGCTATAGCAGTCATGAGGGGGATGCAAGCAGCCAGGAATGGTCAACACAGGGACAGGATGTGCAGTTGAGTCACACCAGTGCACCATGGTGCAGGGGGGAAGGCACTATGCACAGGTATGCAGTGGAGTAACGGCCTGCACTTGCTTCCCACAGATGATGAGGTGTACCCTCTCTGACCCTGGTTACTGACATCCTTCCGCTGACCTGGAACAGAGGTGGAGGAGTGGTACAACGAGCACACATTGCTACGCATGCCATCATCGAGCATGTCTTTGGCATGTTGAAGATGCACTTCCAGTGTCTGGAAAGGTCGGTTGGTGCCCTACAGTATAGCCCATAGAAGACCTGAGGCATATTCCTGGCCTTTTGTACACTGCACAGTGTGGTTATTGACCGTGGAATAGCTGTCCAGGCTGAGGAGGGTGACAGTTCCAGGGAGGAGGAGGATGAGGAGAGGAACAAGGATGCAGCGATCCAGGGACAATGTGATGAAGCACCACTCCCACATCAAGACCCATAGCTGGTCACCAGGGCCTGGCAGCACAGGGACACCATCATGAAGGAGCACTTCAGGGGACCATGGGTAAGTAGCACAGGTGGGTAATACACAGCTGGCACCCTACCCCCCCACACACACAAACTCCCTGATGTACACCACAGGAAACTCTACCGCAATAGTGCAGCAGTGTAACCCACCTGTGAGGGTGACGATGATGCACGCCACTGACAAACACAAAGACACACACACACACATATGCATGCACAGCAGTAGCCGCATGTCCAGGGGGCAAAGTGTATGTGCTGAGGATGGCATGGATCAGTGTACTACTGCTGAAACACATGCACAGCAGACACAGGACCACATACATCATGCCCATGCCATGCAGCACAACAATGGTGCACCCAGACATGCATGTAGCACTGCACAGGTGACCACACAGGCAATGCACTGGGGCAGGTGCATGCCACCCATGCCACCTCAGGCACAGGTAGACAGGTGAATGGGCTGTGAAGAGTGCAGGCGGTGGGGCCATGTGAGCTGGCACCCAGGCATCAGTGGGAGGCACCACAGCCAACACGAACACATGGGCAGCCATGCCCATGGCCAGGGGCCACTGGCCATGACGGAGTAGACAACACTCCTGGAAGGGTACTGCAGTGAGACCATGAACATGTGCTCACTCGTGTGTTGGCCCTGTGATCCATGTCAGATATGGGGATGATGGGGACGGAGAGGTGTGGTGACAGCATCAGCAGCAATAGGTCCACCTAGTGCCACAGCCTGGGCATGTGTGAGGCACTGCTGGGGGTTTGGCAGGTGGCCTGGTGGCCACTTGGTACACTGGTTGCACACACCACCTTGACAGCATATGCAATCCACTCCAGAGCTGCAGTTATGTCCACCTGCAGTAGGCATGCCTCTGCCAACATCTGGGCATGCCACGCAGCTGATGATTCATATTCAATGGCCAGCAGTGTCTGAAGGCCCCCTGACCTCAACCCATAGGGATGCCTGCCACTCCATGATGGCCCACAGGAGGCGTGCATAACCCTCAATGTCATCGGTAGGTGAAGGCTCAGTGGGAAGGTGCCAATGGACAGGTGGTATGCTGGCCTGCTGCTGCACATTCACTGTAGGCAGACGCACCACAGCAGGCTGTGATATGGGTGGGGATCGGGCTTGTGAAATTGCTGCGTGTCCAAGGATGGCAGCATCACAGGCCACCACCACCTGTGGCAGTACCACAGCACCCTGCTTACCTGTTCTGGTGGTCCTCACCACCACAGCAGCACCAGGTACAGGGCCTACTGCAACCATCACTGTGAGTGGCTGTGGAGGCCCTGCGGGTGTGCCAGGGGTTGCAGGACTGTCAACATCTGCTGGTGCCACTGTGCCCCCTGGGTCATTGTCAGCCAAGCCCAGGAACCCCTCCAGCCAAGTGGCATCATGTTCACCAGCAATGACACCACTTGCTGAGATGTAGGAAGGCCCTGCTACCACTGGTGATTTGTCCAGAGCAGCTGTGGTGTGTGATGGGTTCAGGACAGCACCATCCCCAGACCTGGCTGCTGCCTGGTGAGACAGACTGGCATCATCCTCTGCAGTGGCACTCTGTAGTGCACCAGAAACAGCAGCATCCATGAGGTGTGATGGTGCTACAACAGAAATAAGGGAAACATGGCTATGAACATGGGTGACAGTAGTGTTCAGACAGGCATGTACAGGTGGACATAAATGTGTGCCACTGGTGCACCTGACATGCCCTGCAGATTACAGTCAACACCCATTCTGCTGATACAGCCATGCACTGGCTATAGGTGGACAGGCCCAGTAACTGTACATGCCCCTTGTTAATGTGTGGGACCGTAACAACACCCTGGCCACCACACCCTGGGATGGCAGCAATGGTGTGCAGCGGAACACACCACCACGTGTTCTCCCCCACCACATGCCTGGCCTGTCATGCAACTGTGCATATGGTCCATGGATGGGGTATACAGAACCATGGTTGGTGCACACAGGCACATGGTCAGATAGTCACACACAGCGGGGTTGTCAGGGCACACATGGCATACACACTCACACACACATACAGACAGGCGCATGTCCTGGGCATGTATACTCATAGTGCTGTGAGGGACTGCCACAGATCTGGAAGCCCCATCCAGGAACACCCTGCACAGCTGCCATGCCCATGCTGGCCACCAGTAGCTCCTCCATGGGTGTAAGGAGCACACCTGTCTGTGACCCACCCCCGTCCTACTCAGGGAGGCCTCTATGTGCGCCACCTTCTCCTTGGTTCTTCTCTTCTTATCATTTAGGTGCTTCCTGCACTCCTGGGGTGTCCTGTTAGACTTCCCAATGATGTTGACATGCTGTGCCACAGCCTTCCAGCCCTCATCCTGCAGCTGTCAGCTGCCACCCCTGCCAAACAGGATGTCCTTATGCAGCAGGTATGCCTCGATTAGTGCCCTATCCTCATCACTAGTGAAATTGGGATCTGTGTCCATTCCAGACATGTTTGTTTCTGTGGGTGAGAATACACAGCCATTAGCACACACCAGGTGGCTCCGTATATGGGCAGGCACGGTGTCTGCCTGCTGCAGGGTCAAAGCACACTGTCTGCAGACCACACACTCGCCTGCCGTGCATTACTGGAACAGGATCTGGGACTGTCAGGGACAGCTAGGCATTGGATGGATCAGTTCTATAGCAGTGGTACATGTAGCTGCAATGTCCTGCACATGTGACTGATGTTGCTTGACATGTACCACCAGATGTTGATTAGGACTGCAACACATATGTCATTGTTCTGTGGTTCCATGCTACACCATCCACCAGCAACATCCCCCCCCCATAAGCCGGACCTCGTATAGACAGTGGGGCATTCACCTGCATGTGCCTGTTGACATGGAACAGCTGTGAACCATGGCTGTATGTCCTAGGCCTCACACTGTCCTTTTGTGCTGCCACACTACCTTTGGAAGAATGTAAACAAACCTACCTTCAAGGATGCAGTTCCTCTCAGTAAACTGAGCTCTGTGGAGGCACATTCAGGGGCATTTATGGCTCAGGGCATGCAAATGAGGTTGGGAGCATCTATAATGAGGTGCTAAACAGGTGAGATACCCCCTGAGTATGGCAATGAACTGATTTAGGAGCAATGTCTGCAAATTGCATAATTGCCCTCAGCTCATTCCAATCAGCATGGCTCATGTGCTGCATTGAGAGCATCTCCATACGGCGCATTTCCAGTGCATGCATGTGGGACATAGAACATATCCTGAATACAGCACATCTGTCATGGTGCATTGCCATGCAGTTGCGATGCCAGGCTAGTGGCTTGACAGGCATAGCACTAACAGTCTAGTTTTACTGACCACGTGATCGCATCTGGCTGCTCATACACATCAACATGAGCGATGACTATGGTGCCACCTGGCACGTTGTGTGCTTTCATTACGCAATGAGGTGTCATTGCACACCTGATGATTACAGTGCAACACTGGCAGTGTGTGTGGTGACACTGCACTGTGCGTGGCATTGCTTGTCAGTCACAAGATGGCAGCTCTGTGTGGAGTACACATGCATGACCCCGTCATGTCCCTTGACCCTGTGTTCCCACCCATGCAAATCACTGTGTGCATGCGTGATGACATGCTATTGGCGTCAATTCTGCATTGCCACACCATGTGTGGTGCATAGCACAATGGCTATTCATGGATCAGGAAGTCCCACTCCACAGCCACTTCACTTCTAGGGCTCACTGATTCCATCCTTAAAGGCATGGATAAGGGACATATCACCTCCACAATTTTTGTCGATCTGGCCAAGGCTTTCAACATGGTCTCCCATGCCCCTCTGCTAGATAAGCTTTCCATTGCAGGGTATCTGCCAAGGCTACCAGTTGGTTCCACTCCTACCTGGTAGGCCAAGCCCAATCCATCAAAATCAGTGGTTCTACGTCTCCCTCCCTCATAGTTACCACTGAAGTCCCCCAAGGTCCGGTCCTCAGTCTGCTCCTATTCTCCATTTTCCTAAATGATCTGCCCACCACCTGCCCATACACCTCCATATACATGTATGCAGACAACATGGTCTTGTATGCTTCTGGCCACTCAACCACTGAAGCAGAAGCCAGGTTGCAGCAGGACTTCAATGAAGTCCAGCTCTGGTTTTGCGCAAACCAGCTATTCCTTAGTGCAAAGAAGACTGTCTCCATGGCCTTTGGCAAGAGGCAGAGACTCTCTCAGATCGAAACCTCCCCCTTCTTCCACACCCTGGATGGGACTACTCTGGAGGCTTGCCCTTCCTTTATATATCTCAGGATCTGGCTGGATCAGCATCTCGACTTTTGTGTACACGTGGATGCCATCCACAAAAAACTTCACCTCAAACTGGGAACTCTCTACCCCAATTGTGGCAGCATCCTCCTGCCAGCTTGCAGGGCACTTGTACAGAAAATAATTCTCCCCATCTTTGACTTTGGGGACGTAGTCTACAGTGCCGCTCCCAAGTCCATCCTAGCCAGACTGGACCTCCTCTTCCACTCTTTCTGCAGATTCTCCCTTGACAGCCCACCCTCCACACACCACTGTGACCTCTATCAGTCCCTAAAACTGCCCTCACTCCATGACCATCATCGGGCACACTGTGCAAAGCTCACAGCAAGGTATTGGTCCCAGTCTCTACCCCGTACTTCAATGGTGTGCTAGCACCACATACCGCTCCTGTTTATTCCCTGAGGAATGTGGATACCTCTGTCAGTACCTCATATGTCCTTGTCAACTGGCTAAGTTGCTTTCAGACACTACATGCCCAAGTTATGGAACTCCCTCCCCTCAAGCACATGATTAAACCCCTCATCCAAACACCTCAGATACTTCATAAATGAGCATTTCACCTCACCCTGTACATGTGCCTAGATGTGCTCAAAAGAGTACACTCTGCTCCAGCCTCTCACCAGCTTACTGTAAAGTTGACTCTGATCTTAATGTATGCCATGCCTTCTGCAAACCTTGTCTACCATGTGTTGTAATGATGTCAATTTGATATGATTTAATGTAAGTGATCTAATGTATGTAACTTAGCTATGTTTGGTCACATACCGATGTATTTTTGTGATGCAATTATGTACTTGCATGTAGTGTACAGATGTTCCTATGCCCCCCACTCCCCTAGGATGCACCTGGAATCGAGAAGTACTCTGCTCAGTGTGTTCTCCTGGTAAAACTTTTAAATAAATAAATAAATAATAAAAAATGTGACATGACTGTGCCATTGCACAACAGCACCACTGTCTGTGCACATTTGACCTGCTGACACTGAGGGTGCTCATGCCATGTACTCAGAGGACAGGCCCAAGGGCCATGAACTGGGTGAGGTGGAGCTCCTCAACCCTGTGGCACTGTTGCTGCAGGTTGAAGGCCAGCTATTTGGGTCAGATTACCTCACGGAGCCATGCTCTGTGGTGTGGGCCAGGACTGCTGTGCAGCTGGTGCGCAGGACAGGAGTTGCTCACAATGAGAAGCAATGGAGGCACCATTATGGTGATCTGCATTGCAGGGATCTGGACAGACTGTGGAGCCTACAGGACCGTGCACACAGGGTGTGGTGCTACATCCACAAGTCACGGTACTACGCATGCACAGAGGCAGCATGGGGTTTGGGGGGTGGGCTCATTGCACACCACTACACACACACAGACACACACACAAATGTGCAACTTGGGCTACACACAGCATGGGCAGTGCCATCATGACCACAGGGAGTGGGTGTGTGTGGCATGGAGCTAGGGGGATAGGGCCACTGTGGCATGCATGGTATGCCATGGCCATTGGCATTGCATATGTTCATCTGCACACATGGTGGGGATGGGCAGGGGTGCTGTGTGTGGATGCATACAGCCAGGGGCGCTGTCACGGGGGCACTGTAGTGGTGTTGCCTTCACTGCATGCTGGCACTGGTGTTGTTGCTGGGGGGGGGTGTTGGGCACGTCACACCTCCTGTCTCCTCATGGTGTTCTCTGCTATTGTTTCTCTTGCAGGGCCAGCAGGCAGGTGGTGGGCCATGGCTGCGGTGGAGGCCAGGTGCAATAGGGCCAGTGTTGGTGCCCGTGGACAGGGATGTACTGGTGAAGGTGAGTGTCTGTCTTGTGCATTCTCTGTGTGTCTGGGGGGGGTGGGCAGTACCCTTGGCTGGCTGTTGTAGGTCCATTGTGCATGTCTGTGTGCTGCTGGCTGTGCACACACCTAGGGTGTGGGCATGACAGCATGTGCTTGGGCTACAGTGTATCTGGCCCCTGTGTGTACATCCACCACATGTGCAAATCATGTACACTGTGGGCACCCTGCAGTGCTCCAGTGGTGTCTGTACAGGGTGTGTATGCTTGTGCTGCCTGCTGGAATGTACACATGCTGTGTGGGGCATGGCAACATGCACCTCTGTGCATACCCCAGCATGCACATGTGGACCATGTGCTTCCTTAGTAACATTGCATGGTCACAGTGTGGCACTGTGTGCCAGGCTGTTGCAGGCTGCGGTGTGACTGGCAGACACTTGGCCATTTGCATGGTGGATGCCCCCAGCACACTCGCATGGTAGGTAGAGGGGGGCCGGTGTGGAACATGGCACTTAGAATCTGTTGCCTCTATCCCCCACTGTAGGTCCAAGGAGTATATGGCCACATGTCCTCATTTGTCAGAGGTGTCAGGGACTTCTGCAGCTCCAGGACTTCAGATCCAGAGATCTGTATTTAGGAACTGCAGCCACTCTATAGGCATCAGGGACAGACACTGTAGGCAGTGACCTGGCTGGTCAGGTTGCTGTGTACCAGGGGTCATAGGCATGGGTGCCATGCTGTGGCACATCCCTTACATTAGGGACATGGATATTTTGGTTTTGCCCCTTTTTGTTATGCCTCCCATGCCTTTCCCATCCACATTGTTTGTTGCTGTACCATGTTCCAGCACACAAACACACATCTTCACCCTCTTGCATACCTGTTTTTATACTTGTACAGTCTCCCACGCTCGCCTTCCCTGTTCCTACTTCCTGTTGTTCTTGTAAATAGTTTATTGTGTACCACTGCTGTTTCTAATACATTTTCTATTGCAACTGGTGTCTATGGTCATTCACTGTACATTGTGCATGTGGTCTGTATCTGTCTGCTGCTGTCCACTGTCCCTTTGATGCCTTACACACACGTGCACCTGTGTTACTGTGCACACATGCATCCTGCCCCCTGACTTGGCAGCTTCATTGTGTGCCCTCCTTGTTGCCTGTAGCATGTGGGCGGGCATTGTATCATGTTGCCTTTCTCAGTACCCCATTATGTGTGTGGTGAATGTGGCATGCATCTGCTGCACAGCTGTCCTGTAGTTGTAAGGCTCTGTGTGCAGTCCACATTGGTTAGGGGCTTCCTACACCTGTGCAATGCATGGCACTCAGCCTGTCTGCCACTGTGCCTGTCCACTGGTGCGCCCCTGTGTGGCATCCCCTTTCTCCACACCACTGGGTTCCAGGGGACACTTACATGCTGCATGGTACACCCAGCAGCTGTGGCACATCTTGGCAGGCACCCCTGGGCATCGCATTTGTGCCAGTTTGGCTCCTGTGTGGGGTACGTTAGGTGCTTCTGGGTGTTTCTGTGCATGCTCTGTCTATTCATCTCTTCTGCTGTGGCCACGGTCTGGCCCTTTGGCACTCTGACTGGTCTCTGCAGGTGTGTTTCCCTGCATCCTTTGTGCCACTGTGGTTTCCCCCTGTTGCTCCTTCATCCACTGCTGACTTGCTCCGTATTCACTGTTATTCTGCTCTAGATGCTTTGGCGCATTGCTGTTGTGCTGGGGCATTTCATGTTGTGCCATTCTGCATCTGTGCAATTCACAGTGGGGATGCACACAGGGCATCTTGAGGTGCATCCTTCTGTGAATAGCACTGTCTGGGGTTGTTGCATACAGGTTGCGCCAGCGCATCTCATTTGCACCCAGTGCATCTGTTTTGTGAATCCTGCCCTAAGTCTTCCTATTATGCTCCATTGAATTAAGTACTATGGCTTTAAGGTCCAGATATTCAAAACTTTGTGTGGTGCGCAAACTGTTTCTGTGGGTTTAGCGTGGGATTAGCACAGGTCTGCCATATTCAAAAGGCCAAATAGTGCAAGCAAACTGCATTAGCACTGGGCAAACCATAATTATATGCAAGGGGCAAAGTGAACATGAATACAGGCACTATGAGATATTCAGAGACTAGCACCACGCTATGGTGTTTAGCACAACTTAGCATTACCCTTATTGTGGTACAAATTACTGCCCAGGAAAAGCTGATCTTAACCCTGGGCAAACAGCTTTGCATGACATTGGTGCTTTGCACGGTTTTTGCTCAGTATTTGTGCAGCTTGTGAGACCCTAACATATGATTATGACACTTAGAAAATGCCAGACATGGAGGACACATGCTGATCACTGATGGCACCACCATGATGCCAGCAGCTGCCACCAGTCCCAGCCAAGCACAGGCAGTAAGGGGATATCATGGTAGTGTGGCCATTCAGCACACACCTGCAGACTATACATCTGTGGTGACCAACTGATGCCAGCACACATATGCAGTGCTGTGGGCATGGTGGCCATTGAGGGGAAGGTATACGGGTGGCCAAACCTTACCACAGCCCAGGTGTGGCCACAAGGCTGGGACACATCATGCAGTGCACATGGGCCAGTAGTAGGAATACCCCACCACCTATGTCCTTGTCAGATCTTACATGCCCCCCCCAGCCACATACCGCACAACTGTACAGATGCCACAGCACACACAGCCAGCCATGTATGTGTCACTTTAAGCATCCCATGCCACAGGTGCAGTGTCTGTGGAATATACCACAGTGAAACAGTGCTGTCCACTGTCAGTAATCACCTGCAAGCTGGGCCTGTCACTGTGTACAGTGCAGTGGTCATCACTGCCCTACATACCATAGGCATTGCTGCATCCCTCACACTACCAGCCCTCTTGCTACTGTAGTGTCTGCTGTGCACTGTAGCATGGCCTACAGTGTGATGGTTGCATGCAGCACCACCACCGTCTGTGCCTATGCTGTGCTGTCCCTTGGGGCACACAATGCTATGCTGTACTGCATACATGTAGCCTGCATCAACCATCATGCACTGCCAAACTGACCTACAGGTGGAGCTGCGGCCAGACCTGGCCAGACCCTGTACTTCCAGACTGACGTACAGGTGGAGCTGTGGGACCCTGCAGTAATGCTGGGCAATCTGTATGCAAATCAGGGCATAATGAGATGATAATCTGTCTATTTGCCCAGAGACTACCTAAGTAGGCTCATTTGCATGTTACTTTTGGATATGGGAAAATGTAGCACCGGGCAAACGTGTTTGCAGTGGGCAAACAGCATAGCTCCACGCTAAAGCTGCGCTAACGTGTTAGCATGGTGCTAATGGTTTGGGGAATATTATACAGTTTTGATCGCTGTTCTTTCACATGTGCTGCTGCCTGAGCTGTACTGGGTCCACGCGTTTGCTGGCACATACATTGGCCACATAGTTCATCTCTACCTACTCTCACGTCCCCTTCTTAGTACATGCCCACAGTTGGTTGTTTGTTACAGTGGCGGAGCCAGGTGTGGGAGTGTTTGGGAGCAAGGGGGGGGCATTCAATCAATCATGGGCTCCACAGTGGGAACTAAACTGTGGGCATGGAGGTGGTTTGTGTTGATAAAGTGCACCTGGCAAGTGATGCTGCTGTTGATGATGGCTTGGAGCCTGATAATGTATGTCCAGTGGGTGTAGGTTAGGTGGAACATATCAGACAACACAATGACACTGGTCATAAAGAGGAGGTGCATGTCACAGAGCCTGTTACTACTGAGGAAGGCAGACCTGTGGAGGATGATGAGAATGCCACTTGTTTTTCTGCAGATGATGACAATGATGTGTCGAATGCAGATTCCTTTTGGGAGCCTGAAAAGAAAAGGTCAAAGCAGGGTGTTAAGGATACAGAAGGTGTGTTTCCTGTTGCCTTCACTACTTCAACCATCAAGAATCCCCCCAGCATTATTTCTCCTATTCATCAATTTCTCCAGTCATCCCAAAACATTACAGAGACCAACCCTTCTCCTTTTCTATCCCAGTCATCTTGGCACCAAGTGAAAACAAGGCCAAATAAATCCCTAGTTTGGAATTTTTATGTACTGGACCCATCAGATGAGACAATGGCAGTTTGCCAACTGTGTCACACAAGAGTAAGTAGAGGTAAGAAGTTTAGTCACTTCAGCACAGGTAAGCAACATTCACACTTTAAAAACAGGCACTCATTACAGTACTGTCAACTCCAGAAGGCAACCAGTGCCAGTGGTTCTGGCCCATCAAAATCATCAGGCAATGTAAGACAAATAAACATGGCAGTACAGAAGGGAGATGGAGGTGCAGGTGAGGAAGAGGACATCTATGTGGTGTTAGAGGATGCAGATGATTCTGGAAGTGGGCCAACTAGTGGTCCTAGCAGCAGGACTGATGGGTAATCCAGTAATGAAAAACACAAAAGGCACTGAGGTCAGTCATGCAGTGCTTCAGAGTAAAACTGGCAATCCCCAGTCAAAAAGCACCCCAATAATGCCACCACACTGAGCCAGGCTGCTTGGCACACCAGGTCCATTGCCAATATCAAGAAATGTTCAGCCTATGCTGCATTCAATTTTGGAATATCAAACTAAATTCCCATCTAATCATGCTACAGCATGGGAGTTGAATGCAGCTGCTGCAGAAATGCTCACTCTGGATTTGTTCTGCTTTGTAGAGAATGTTGGATTTAGGTGGTTTGTGCCTTGCTGAAATGGTATTTACCATCACGCACATACTTTTCCAAGCATGCCATCCCGGAACTGTATGGTAATGCCTCTGACATGGTATGTCACGCCCTGCAGCATTCCTCATCACAGTATGTACATCAGAGCATGGACATGTGGACCAGTGGGAAAACAACTGGTAGCTCTTACCTGTGCATTACATCACACTGGGCACAGGTACCTGGGGTAGCATCTGGTTGGGGGCAAAGCAATAATTGCTCAAAGACAAACTGTTGTAGTTGCAACATGCCTGGTGTTCAGCAGCATGTAGCTCTGATCATGAAGAGTATCCCCAGGTCACACACTGGAGAAAAGATGCTTGAAGTGTTATTCCCTGAGACTGATGAGTGGTTCCATCCCTATGCACTGAAAGTTGGATTCCTCACCAGTGACAATGGTTCCAATGTGAGGAAATGCATCAGTGATGGTGGATTTTTTAGGGTGCCATGCTTGGCACACTGTCTTAACCTTGTTGTGCAGGCTTTCATCAACCATCCAGATATCAAAGACATGTTGACTGTGGCCCAACACATCTGTGCCCACTTTGAACATTCAACAAAAGTGCTTGACCAGCTACGTGTTCTGCAGGTACAGAACAATATGCCTCAGCATCATCTCAAACTTGATGTTGTCACCAGGTGGAACTCCACCTTGTACATGGTGGAGCTTCCATACAAGCAGTAAAGGTAATATCAGAGTATCTGCTATTCCATGCAAGCCGTGACAGCAGTGGGGCATCCATGTGTCTCACAACCATGCAGTAGCACCAAATGGATGGGCTCATCTCAGCTCTAAGGTCCTTTGAGCATGCAAGACAGGCACTGAGTGGGGTCACCGCCTGCATCAGTGAGTCCATCCCTCTGCTACATATGCTAAGGCAGACACTGCTGAACATGCAGTAAAACTGGAGGCAGGTGGTGACACATGAAAGAGCAAATTGAGCATTGATAGAACACATGCTGTCCACATTAGACTACAATACCCACATAAGCTATATTCTGCAGTTTGAGGAGTTTGGGATTGCCACAATACTTGACCCATGTTGTAAACGTGGGCTTGCAGCCATAATACAAAGTGGGTGTCAGGAGGAGGAGGAGAGACTGACAGAAATTCTCACTCAGAGGGTAAGTGGTACAAAGTTGCAACTATGGACACAGGGGTCAAAGCCACACGAGGGCACTGCACATTGAGCTGGTGTTCCTGCCACCTACTTATCCTCATCATCACAGGGGTGTAAAACTTCACCACAACCAAGCCACTTAAAGGAACCTATGCTGAATCCTATTTGGGCCACCCTAAGTTAGATGGGCATCACAGACATGCAGGAAATGGAGGAGGAGGATAATCATGCTGCACATCTTCGAGTAACAAAATGCATGGTAGGCGCATATTTGGTGGATATAAAGAACCCTGCCATTGCAGATGACCCACTGCTATACTGGGGCACTAAGGTCAATGACTGGCCAGCACTGACAGTGGCTGCCCTGAAATATCTGAGCTGTCCATCCTCGAGTGTCAGCGTTGAGTGGGTGTTCAGTTCATTGGGTGCCATTGTGCATGACAGGCACACAAATCTCTCTCCCAAAAATGTTGGCTTGCTGACATTCATTAAAATGAATCATGCTCACATTTCAATGAGAAGAGCAATGTTCCTTGTCACACCACCACTTGACTGTAATAATGATGAGGAAAGTGTTGTTAGCAAACTGGGATGTACTTTATTAATGTCTTGCAACATTGAAATGGATGAAGCTGTGATGGAGAAGGAGTTCCCCTATGGTGACAATTCCAATTTTGAAGACTGTGAGGGATGCTTCATGGATAACATGGAAGAATAACAAACTCTCCAATTTATTTTCTCCTTCTCCTTCTCCCTCCCCACCCCATCCCAAATGTATTCCTGGATGTCAAATTAATAACAATTATAGTGTTCGCATGCATTGCATGGAAAGGAATCCCCAACTATTAATTAGTGCTGCTTTTAAATTGCATCAAATTGAGCACCTGTAAACAATGCGCTATACCACTTTCAACACCCATGAACACCCATTATAGACAGCAATGACTTCAATATCTCAGCCTTCTCCTTTCCTCCTCCTCCTGTCATCTCATGCATGTAGTCACCTTGGATCCTATGACACGGGCAGAGACAGCATGAGATAGCACTTCCACCACCACAGTGATAGCTACTAGCACAGTGATTCATCAGGATAATTACTTTAAAATAAAAGCAAGGCACAGGCTGCCTGCTCCCCAAATGTGATAAACAGAACTGCCTCCTCTACCTCCTCTGTACTTCCTAGACTGCTTCAGCTGTGTCCATCTCCTCACAGCAAGCATGAAACAGTATTGGCTATCACTTCCACCACTGTAGTGTAGATGCAACAGGATGCACACACTACCACCAATGTGATAAACAGAACCACCTCCTCTTCCTCCTCTGTACTCCTCTTGCCTGATTCATCTTAGTCCTCCTCACCAGAATTGTCATACAGTATGCCACAACATTCAAACTGTTAGCCCAAGGAAGAGATGATCCTACACTCTATATCAAGCCACAGACTGAAGCCGGCAAAACCTTGTCACGTAGAACAGCACTGCAGTAGGGACTTTCTTCATCAGCTGTGATGGTAAAACACCTGCACTGTTCTTCAGAAAATGTAGCCCTTCTGTCAGACTACTAGAGGCAGAAAATCAGTCCATGAGAGTCATTGTAGCATTAAAATGTTTTCATGTCAACATGCAGGTTTCGCTGGTTCCAATACACACTAATACCAAAACATACACCATTGCACAGCCAGCAGTAGTACTCTGATGGTAAGTAACCTTATGAGTTAATGTTTTTCCTTTCCTTTCCTTTCCTTTTTGTTCTCTCCTTTTTTTACTCTGCTCTCAGATGTTTGAACTGGTGATGGCATATGTTGCTTGTGTATAATTTCTATGACATGGACTCCTCTAGACTCAATAATGCATGTGCATTATAGTACCGACATTATTTACCACAATGGTAAAAGATCTCTGTACATTCCTTCACAAAAAAATCTTTGCTTGTCTTCTCAGGTGCTATCTGGACAGTAATTGGAATGAAATGGTGTGAGAAGAGATCCTTCAGGCAAGCAAGCCATCTCCTTCTTCTCAGTTCAGTCAACTCAAGTATATTGCAGCACATACACAGTCTGCAAAGTACTATACCTGAAATTATAACAACAGCAACAGGAAATATTGAGTATTGCATCCGGCACAATTACTAATGAAAATGCCCACTCCTCCATAGAAGGAAAACAAAAAAAAATATTTACCTTGAAATATGCATGCAACACCACTGGTCAAGCTTGATGGAAGTTGAAACTCAGCATGGCCCCTGGGTCACTAAGTCAACATCATTTGCTTGGTGACTCAAGCCCATCATTGGAAAAAATATAGGCACAAGGAATACCTGTAAGGAAGAAGAGCAGAGAGTGATTTACAAATGCAATGAATGTATCAATTATGGTACAGAAGCAAGTTTTGAATAGTAGCAATAACCCCCCACCTTACAATGGAAAGAAAAAAAGTACTTATCTGTGCACTATGTCTATGCATCATCATAAACCCACACTGAGCAAGAGTCCATATCTCAGGAACAACAGCAGCACACAGCAGCAGCACGCAGCAGCAAAGCACCCTCTCCTTAAGCTATTGCCTCCATTCTCACTTTAAGCATAGCAACTTGATATTTGTGTTGTGTTACTGCGATGTGATTATCAAAGCTCAGCCTTGCACCACTATACAATTATGTATAACTTCTATTGAATTTTTCTAATCTTGTTTTGCCTGACTTCTATGGCCACTGCAACAGTAGTATTTAACAGAAGTAAAGCATTTTCCTATCTGGGGACATAGCTTTCCATTTCTTGCACAGTGGTGGTGGTGGGGTGGCAGGCCCAAAAATGCTTAGTACCATAAATAGGTTTAACTTCTCCTGCAGGTTTCACATGTGGTTTGCACCACCATCTCAGGTGTGTGGCAACAATATTTGACAGAAGGGAAGAATTCTCTCTCTGTGGACACAACTTAACATTTCTGGCACAGTGGTGGTGGGGTGGCAGGCCCAAAAATGCTTACTACCATTAATAGGCTTATGTTCTCCTGCAGGTTTCACATGTGGTTTGCACCACCTTCTCAGGTGTGCATGGCAACAATATTTGACAGAAGGGAAGCATTCTCTCTCTGGGGACACAACTTGACATTTCTGGCACAGTGGTGGTGGTGTTGGTGGCTAGTGGTGGGGTGGCAGCAAGCCCCACAAATGCTTAGTACCATAGTTATGTTTATCTTATCTTGCAATTTCCCTAATCTGGTTTTCAACACCATGTCTGGGATATGCAGGAACAGTATTTAACAGAAGAAAAGTAGTTTCTGTCTGAGGACACAACTTGACATTTCTGGTACAGTGGTGGTGGTTGTGGCTGGTGGTGGGATGACAGTAGGTCCAAAAATGCTTAGTACCATAATCATATTTATGTTCTCTTGCAAGTTATACATGTGGTTTGCATTGCCTTCTTAAGTCTGTGTGGCAACAGTATTTGACAGAAGGGAGGCATTTTTTCTCTGGGTACATAACTTGACATTTCTGGCAAACACAGCAAACATGTTAAGTGCTTAACAGATTTATGTTGAACTTCTCAGGAGAATACCTCATGTTTTTGATACGGCTTTGCATTTCTTTGGTTGGTTGGCGGTTGCACACAACTACCAGTCACTCACATCACATAGCAACAAGAAACTATTTAATGTGGCAAATACTTGACATTTGTGGATAGCAGGAGTACACATGAATCAGTAGCAAAAACAAAGTCAGAAAAGTGATTAATGTGTGTTGAACATAACAGGACAGGGCAGGGTCATCAGGGTAAGGGGAATGAAGAAGTCTACACAAGGGGCAAATTCAGGGAGTGAATAAGGGAAAGGATGAAATGAAATAGGGGCCGTAACATAAAACAATTACACAAACAATTACAAAACAAATATTGTACAGAATAAAAAAAGAGGATAGAGAGGAACCAGACATGTTTTTTTATCACATTTTATAGCTTTTTTTGGGGGGGGGGGGGTGAGCACAGCATGTACAGAATAAACAAACTAAGTTACTAAACATAAATTGAAAATTTACTGTTCCACACCACCACTGCTAGTAGCAGTGCCAGGCCCTCCACCACCGCCACCACCACCACCACCTCCACCACCACCACAAAGCTCATGCAGGAAGTTCAACACCTTTCCCTAGCTGGACATCAGTTTGTCCATGCCATCTTGAACTTCCTGCCAGAAAGCACTGAAATCTTGACACAGCTCTCACACCTCGTCCCACAGGACAGCCACCTCTGCCTGTGAGGCAGGTTCTCGGGGTTCATTGGTGGCAGGGAGGGTAATTGTGCTGCTGCCTGCTGACCTTCAGATGCTTGAGGATGAGTAGAGCAGTAAGTCGCTCTGACAGTAGCATGACTGCTGACCTCACTTTGCCCCTCTTCAGACTCTGCAGTTTCACAGTTTCACCATCACCACCATTATAGAAACACAGACTTTGATTGCAGATAAGGACCACTTGGCCCACCCAGTCTGCCCATTTCCCTACCTACTGGATAAGCTGCAGATTCTAGTTAACCAACAGCCTACTTCCTGCCACCCCCCACTACAATTGCCTTGTGTCTGTCCCATGCATGTTTGAATTCCCCCACTGTTTTAGTCCCAACGACCTCCCCAGGAAGGCAGATCCATGCATCCACCATTCTCTGTGTGAAAAAATATTTCCTCACATTTCCCCTGAGCCATCCCCCCCCCCATCTTCAAATTGTGTCCCCTTGTTCTTACACATCTCCTTTTCTGAAAGATGCTCCCCTCCTGGACTTTGTTGAGTCCCTTGAGGTACTTGACCATTTCTATCATGTCCCCCCGGCCCTCCTTTCATCAAGGGCATATATCTTAAGCTCTCTCAATCTCTCTTCATATGATTTCTGATGCAGACCCTGCACCATTTTAGTTGCCCTCCTCTTGACTGCTTCCATCCTGTCTATGTCCTTGCATAGATGAGGTTTCCAAAACTGCACACAGTACTCCAGATGGGGTCTCACCGACTGTCTGTACAGAGGGATAACCACTTCCTTTTTACTTGTGATGCCCCTTCCTATGCATCCCAGTATCCCCTGACTCTCCTTACTGACTTCTCATATTGCTTACCAACCTTAGATCATCTGATATGACTACCCCAAGACCCTGCTCCATTTTGTTGTTGTTAGTACCTCCTGCTATTGTGTACTCTTCTCCTGGGTTTTGTTTCCAGGTGCATTACTTTGTACTTCTTGCATTGAATCTAAGTTGCCATATGTCTGACCATTCCACCAACCTTGCCAAGTCCCTTCTCATTCTTTCTACCCCCCCTTGTGTATCAACTGTGTTACAGATCTTTGTACCATCTGCAAAGAGGCATACCTTTCCCTCCAGACCCTCTACAATGTCACCTGTAAAGATGTTAAAGAGGACTGGACCCAGTACTGAACCCTGAGGTACTCCACTAGTGACCCTCCCCTTTCTTCGGAATGTGTTCCACTCACTATTACCTTCTGTGTCCTGTTGTGCAACCAGTTTGTAACCCAGGCTACCACCCTGGGACCCACTCCCAGGCTGGCTAACTTGATTATTAATCTTTTGTGCAGGACTGTGTCAAATGCCTTGCTAAAGTCTAGGTAGGCCATATCCACAGCCCCTCCCTGGTCTATTACTTTGGTCACCCAGTCAAAGAAATCTATTAGATTCATCTGACATGACCTTCCTGCTGTAAATCTATGCTGCTTTGGGTCCTGTGCTCCACTGACCTCTAGGTACTCACCAATTCTTTCTTTCAGAAGTGATTCCATCATTTTCCCTACCACTGAGGTCAAACTTACAGGTCTGTAGTTTCCTGCTTCTGCCTTGCTCCCACTTTTGTGAAGGGGAATCACATCTGCCCTCCTCCAGTCCTCAGGAACCACCCCATCCTCCCATGGTTTATTAAAAGGTGTGGTCAGTGGTGTCACTAGGTCCTCCCTTAGTTCTGTTAGGATTCTGGGGTGAATCCCATCAGGCCCCATTGCTTTGTCCACCTTGAGTTTTAAGAGTTCTTTCAGGACTCTTTCTTCTGTAAATGGACTGGTGTCAACCCCCCTACCTAGAGTACCTCTATTGTCTGGTTTAGGTAATGCCTCCTCATCTTCTTTTGTGAATACTGAGCAAAAGTATGCATTCAGTATCTCTGCCTTTTCACTGTCTCCCTCTGCCCATGTCCCCTCTCCCTTATTAATCTTCACTATTCCTCCCTTAACCTTCTATGCTCCCTAATGTACCTATAAAAAGTTTTATCCCCCTTCTTAACTGAATTGGCTATTTTTACCTCAGTTTGGGCTTTTGCTATTCTGACTGCCTTCCCCACTTCTTTCTGCTTTAATTGATACAGTTTCCTGTCATACTTTTTCTGTGATGCCTTATACTTTTTGAATGCAGCCTCTTTCTCTTTAACCTTCCCTGACATCTCTTTTGAGAACCATAGTGGTTTTTTACTGTGCTTTGTTTTCTTTATCTGTTTCACACAAAGGCTTGTTGCCTCTATGATGACAGTTTTGATTTTTTTCCATTGTTGTTCCACCCCTCCTTTTTGGCCATCTGCTAATGTATTCCTCAGGTATTCACTCATTTTGCTAAAGTCAGCCCTTCTAAAGTCCAGTATGCTTTTTTTTGTATGGCTTGTCTCCATGGTTGTGCTTATTGTGAAGCACACTGTGCAGTGGTCGCTTGTTCCCAGATGTCTACTGACTTCTAAATTTGAGATATTCTCTTCATTTGAGAGTACCAGGTCTAGTATTGCTCCCTCCCGAGTGGGTTCCAACACTAGCTGTCTAAGGCCTGCTCCCTGCAGGGCATTGAGAATGACCATGCTCTTGGATGTGGCTGCAGTACATGTCATCCAGTTAACATCTGGCATATTCAGGTCCCCCATCAATAGTATCTCCCCTCTTTCAGCCATTTTGAGAATGTCCTCTATCATTTTCTTGTCCATTTCCTCCCCTTGAGATGGGGTTCTGTATACAACCCTTGTGCTGATTGTGATGCCATTCCCTGTCTCCAAGGTGACCCAGAGTGCCTCTTGTCCTCCTCCTTTACTTTTTAGTTATGTAGCTTTGATCCCTTCCCTTATGTATAGAGCTACTCCACCTCCTCTTTCCCCCTTCCTGTCCCTTCTGTAGACTGTGTACCCCGGTATGTTGACATCCCAGTCATGGTTCCCCATGTACCATTTTTCTGTGACTGCCACAATATCCAATTTTTCATCTTCCATCAAGGCTATTAGCTCAGGAAGCTTGTCTCGCAGACTACGGGCATTGATACTCATTGCCCTCCATTTAATGTTGGCTTTATCCTTTTTTCCCCATGCCTGCTCTTTTTGCCCTGGTCTATTTTTCCATTTACCCCTGTGCTGCCCTCTGTTGAGCACTGTACTTCAGTGTTTACCTTACTACCCGTCATGTTTTGTGGGAGGAGGCTTGAAATTTCCTGCCTCTTATTAGCACCTCCCCCCATGGCTAGTTTAAAAGCTTGCCAAGGAAGCATTTAAACCTGTCACTTAGGATCTTGGTTCCCTTCATGGACAGATGCAGAGCATCATGCCAGTGTAAACCTTCATCTCTCCAGGTGTACCCCCAGTCCCCAATGAAGCCAATGCGCTGTGCTCTGCACCAGTTTTGCAACCATTCATTAAACTTCATGGTGTGTAGTACTCTGGTCTCACACCTGCCATGGACTGGCAGCACTTCTGAGAAGGTAACCATGCTTGCTACCTGTCTGAGGCCCCTCCCCAACTCCACAATTTCATCCTGCACTGCACTGATCCCATGCCTAGCTAGGTCATTTGTCCCAGGATGGACAATGTGCTGCCAACTCACTCTCCTTTGCCTTCCACTCAGCCAAGAGGTGTATTTTGAGGTGCGTGCACTGGCCACCGGTCCCTAGGCAGCTGCCTTGCTTCCCCCACGTCACACTCCAGCAACAGAGCTTGCAGATGACAACAGTGTCATCTGCAGGACTGAGGGAGAAAAACTCCCAAACTAATGATCACTGTGCCACAGGAAAGGGGGGGACACCAAGTAAAACTACTATGGGGTGCTCTATGTCCTCTTTCCCGTGCCAGTGGTGGAGCTGCTGGTGGTAGCACTGGCAGGCTCGGTGGACAGCACAGGTTCCAGCTGGGGGTTGGGGTCTACTAGGTCCCGCTGCTGCTTCTGGGGAGCAGTGGAACTCCTATCCTCTGCTGGGGATGGGGGGGCATCCGTGCCTTTTTTAAAAGCATGCTAGCTAAGGCGAATACTTGCCTCATCCAGCCTCTGGCTTGCATCCTTGTCACCCATTATTTTGAACAAAAGGGCTTTATACCTAAAAAAAGGTCAATAAAATAAAGAGAGAGAGAGACACATACAAACACATACACAAACACACCTACCTAAACTGGCAAAAGAGATAAAGCACTAACAGAAGTTCTTAGAAAACAAAAGTAAAGATAAAGTATTAAACTAAATTAGCTCTTTGTGTAACCAACACTACAAAATATAAATGTCTCCTACTCTACTCTGGCTATGCCTGTCTCACTCTCCAACAACTCTCTTTCAACAACAAGATCTGGTCTGAACCAGCTCTAGCTGCCGAAATGAAATTGAAACATTCACTTCCTGCCTGCCAGGAGTCTCCCATGTGTCCTGCAGTAAGTGAATCATGTGACAAACCAGGTCTTTCATTAACTTCGAAGTTACTAACAAAAGTCAAAGTTAACTTCAAAGTTTTCAAAGTCTTCGAAGTTTACCGGTGGAGTTTCGTAACCGGAAGTCAATTTTGCAACATTTTTTATGCTGCAAAGTTGGTGACTTTGCAGGGAAGTTGCAGGCAGAGTAAAACTTTGCAACATCTCTCATCTGGAGCAGTAGTGCAAACCAAAGCTTCTTAACTCTCACTGCCTGTTGAGTTGTGTACACATCAGCAGTGCCACCCTATCCCTGCCCTATCCTTACTACCATCAGTCCCTGCAGAAGTTATATTGAAGCAGACGCCTCAAAGGTATACTAATAGAGGAACTGCCTTACTTAACATGTTGGTCATGGAGAGAAAGCAGAGAAACATATAAACATGGAAAATGTTGGCAGATAAAAGTCTATCAGCCCATTTAGTCTTCCAAAGCCTGCCTAGTTGTGGGACTGTTCCTGTCAGTTCTAATTTTCCCCATCTCTCTACCTGTCCCATATACACTCTTGCCATCTGTTGGTCTCACCTTTTTTGAACCTCCCCCAGTACTTCACTGCAGATGACCTCTTTCAGATGTTTATTCAAGTCTGCCGCCACTTTTTCTATAAAAAGTACTTCCTGACATAGAAACATAAAAACATAGAATGTGATGGCAGATAAGGCCGCTGGGCCCACCCAGTCCGCCCATTTTCCCAACCTTCATTTTTTTTGTTGCAGATCCTACTTGATTTACGTCACAAGCTCCTCCCCCAGCCCTATAGTTCCTTTGTGCCTGTCCCAGGCATTTTTGAACCCCACCACTGTTTTCTCTCCTACAGCCTCCACTGGAAGGCTGTTCCAGGTATCCACCTCTCTTTCTGTGAAGAAGGACTTCCTCACATCCCTCCTGAATTTATCCCCTGCTCCAGCTTCATAGCATGCCCTCTGGTTCTAGGGCATCTCTTTTTCCAGAAAACTATCCCCTCTGTACATTATTATTAACCCTTGTGTGGTATTTAAAGGTCTCTGTCAAATCCCCCACCCTCCCTCCTCTCCTCCAGGGTGTACACACTTAGGTCCTTTAGCCTCGCCTTGTAGGACTTATGATGTAGACCATTTACACTTTTGGTAGCCTTCCTCTGGACCACCTCCACTCTTTTTATGTCCTTTCTGAGATGTGGTCTCCAGAACTGGACACAGTACTCAAGGTGGAATCTTACCAGTGATCTATAAAGGGTCAGCACTACTTCCCTCTTCCTGTTGGCAATACCCCTTCCTTTGCACCCTAGCATCCCACTAGCCCTTCTGACTGCATTGTCACACTGCCTGGCCATCATTAGGTCATCTGATATGATTACCCCAGGTCTCTTTCCTGCCTGGATCTTATCAGTAACACTCTTTGCATTTTGTACTCCGCTTTTGGGTTTCTGTGACCCAAGTGCATCATTTTGCACTTTTTTGCATTAAAACCCAGCTGCCATACCCTTGACCACTCTTCCATTCCCTGCAGTTCCTTTCCACCCCACATGAGCGTCCACTCTGTTACAGATCTTGGAAGATCTTGGATTACAATACCTTTGAGCTGAGAGCAGTTTCACAAAGGTTCCACATCAGGAAGTGAGCACTATACATAAGTTTTGACTAGAGAACAGTATGCATACATTTTAAATAGAGGATGGCACAGGTACATTGCAAATAACACAGGGAGGAACATAGTATACATGATAGCTTTGTACAATTCATACATTTTAAGAAGGCTTAAAGACAATACAGGGATGCGATTAGGTAATTAAACATCAGTTCAAATAATTCTTGGTAGTTAAGTTAAGAAAAGTCGACTGTGGAATAGAAACATAGAAACACAGAAGTTGACGGCAGATAAGGATCGCAAGGCCCATCCAGTCTGCCCATTTTTTCTACCTTATGAATGTGCCATCGGCCTTTGCTCTGTCAATGGCCTATCTATTTCTACTCATCTGTATTGCTCCCTTATGCCTATCCCATGCCTGTTTGAAGCTCTGCATTGTATTCATATCCACCACTTCCTGAGGTAGGCTGTTCCATGAATCCACTACCATTTCTGTGAAAAAGAACTTCCTCACATTACCCCTTAATCAGCCTCCCTCTAATCTCATGCTGTGTCCTTTTGTCCTGCTATTTTTCTTACATTGAAACATGTTAGACTCTTTCACCTTATTAATGCTCTTAAGATGTTAGAATGTTTCATTCATATCACCTCTCTCCCTCCTTTGCTCTATGGTATACATATTGAGCTCCATTAATCTGCCGTCATATGTTTTCTGATGCAGTCCCTGCACCATTTTGGTTGCCCTTCTCTGGACCATCTCAATTTTGTTAATGTCCTTGTGCAGGTGCGACCTCCAGTACTGCACACAGTACTCCAGATGGGGCCTTACAAGTGTCTTGTAAAGTGGGATTATTGCCTCCCTCTCATGACTTGTGATACATAGAAACATACACTTTGATGGCAGATAGGGCCCGCTTGGTCCACCTAGTCTGCCCATTTTCCTACCTAGAGGATAAGCTGTAGATCCTATTTAACCAACAGCCTATTTCTTCCTACCCCCACAAAAAATGCCTTATCTCTGTCCTATGCATTCTTGAATTCTCCCACAGTTTTAGACCCCACAACCTCCTCAGGAAGGCTGTTCCATGTGTCCACCACGCTCTCTGTGAAAAAATACTTCCTTATATTGCTCCTGAGTCGTCCCCCCTCTATCTTAAAATTGTGTCCCCTTGTTCTTGCACATCTCTTTTTCTGAAAGATGCTACCCTCTTGGACTTTGTTGATTCCACTGAGGTACTTAAACATTTCTATCATGTCCCCCCTCTCCCTCCTTTCCTCAAGGGTATACATATTAAGCTCCTTTAGTCTCTCCTCATATGGCTTCTCTTGCAGACCCTGCACCATTTTAGTTGCCCTCCTCTGAACTGCCTCCAACCTGTCTATGTCTTTGTGGAGATGGGGTCTCCAGAACTGGATGCAGTACTCCAGATGGGGTCTCACCAACTGTCTGTACAGGAGGATAACAACTTCCTGTTTTCTGCTGGAGATACCTCTCCATATACATCCCAGTATCTCCCCAGCCATCCCTACTGCCTTCTCACATTGCTCGTCAACCTTAAGGTCATCTGATATGATTACCCCAGGCCCCTTTCCATTTTTGTTGTTGTTACTACCCCCCCCCCATTGTGTAATCTTCCCCTTGGTTTTTGTTTCCCAGGTGCATTACTTTGCACTTCTTTGCATTGAATCCAAGCTGCCATACTTGACCATTCCTCCAACCTTGCAAAGTCCCTTCTCATCCTTTCCACACCTCCTTGTGTATCAACCCTGTTGCAGATCTTTGTGTCATCTGCAAAGAGGCATACTTTTATTTCCAGTCCATCTGCAATGTCACTTATAAAGACATTAAAAAGGACTGAACCCAGTACTGAACCCTGCAGTACCCCACTAGTAACCCCTCTTTCTTCAGAGTGGACTCCATTTACAATTACCTTCTGTCTCCTGTTGTTCAGCCAATGTTTTACCCAGGCTACCACCCTGTGCCCACTCCCAGGCTGGTTAATTTGACTACTAATCTTTTGTGTGGGACTGTGTCAAATGCCTTGCTAAAGTCCAAGTAGGCCATGTCCACAGCCCCTACCTGGTTTACTACTTTGGTCACCCAGTCAAAGAAATCAATTAGGTTCGTCTGACATGACCTTCCTGCTGTGAACCCATGCTGCCTTTGGGTCCTGTGCCCCACTGGCTTCTAGGTACTCAACAATTCTTTCCTTCAGAAGTGATTCCATCACTTTCCTTACCACAGAGGTCAAACTGACAGGTCTGTAGTTTCCTGCCTCTGTCTTGGTCCCACTTTTGTGAAGGGGAATCATATCAACCTTCTTCCAGTCTTCTACCCCTATTAATACACCCCAACATCCCTCTAGCCTTACCTACTACATTAGTGGTCTGCTTTGATGATTTCAGATCATCTGTGATGATGATGCCCAAGTCTCTTTCTTCCCTTGTGATTGCCAGCAACTCCCCTCCCAACCTATAGGTAGCCTCAGGGTTTCTCTTCCCCTATAGAAACATAGACTTTGATGGCAGATAAGGACTGCTTGGCCCACCTAGTCTGCCCATGTCTCTACTTACAGGATAAGCTGCAGATCCTATTTAATCAACAGCCTATTTCTTCCTACCCCCACAAAAATTGCCTTATGTCTGTCTCATGTGTTCTTGAATTCTCCCACTATTTTAGACCCCACAACCTCCTCAGGAAGGCTGTTCCATGCATCCACCACCCTCTCTGTGAAAAAAAACTTCCTCACATTGCTCCTGAGCCATCCCCCCTCTATCTTCAAATTGTGTCCTCTTGTTCTTGCACATCTCTTTTTCTGAAAGATGCTATCCTCTTGGACATTGTTGATTCCACTGAGGTACATAAAAGTTTCTATTATGTCCCACCTCTCCCTCCTTTCCTCAAGGGTATACATATTAAGCTCTTTTAGTCTCTCCTCGTATGGCTTCTCTTGCAGAACCTGCACCATTTTAGTTGTCCTCCTCTGGACTGCCTCTTTCCTGTCTATGTCCTTGCGGAGATGGGGTTTCCAGAACTGGATGCAGTACTCCAGATGGGGTCTCACCAACTGTCTGTATAGAGGGATGACAGCTTCCTATTTTCTGCTGGTGATGCCTCCCCCTATACAGCCCAGAATCCCCCCATGATCTTGCAATTCTTTGTGTTAAACCTCAGTTGCCACTCTTCTGACCATTTTGTCAGTTTATCCAGATCACTTCTCATTCTGCCCATCCCGTCTGGATCATCAACTGTGTTGCAGATCTTGATGTCATCTGCAAACAGACAAATCTTACCCTTCAGTCCATCTGCAAAGTAAGTCACTGATGAAGGTATTGAAGAAGACTGGCCCCAGGACTGATCCCTGAGGTACCCTACTTGTGACTTGCATCTCTTCGGACTGTATACCATTTATTACCACTCTCTATTTTCTGTCTGCCAACCAGTTAGCCACCCAGTTGACCAACTTCTGACTCACCCCGAGCCTAGCCAGCTATTAGCCAAGAGGCCTTGTCAAGTAGTGTGTGTGTGTGTGTGTGTGTGTGTGTGTGTGTGTGTGGGGGGGATTAATGGGAAAAAGGTTTGAGGGATTACAGCAGACTATTACAGGGACTGAGGTATAGAGATCAAAGTCAGTCAGACTAGCTGCCGGGACTGAGGTATAGAGATCAAAGGCAGGCAGGCTAGCTTCAAAGTGCTGTGAAGCAGCAGAAAATGCTAAGTGCAGCAATGGAATGGGGGGACAATTCAACCTTTTCTTGCTTAGGTAGGGGAGTCACAACTACTGATTGCTGAGAGGTGTTCCTGTAACTTATGTTTAAATGATTGTAGCTTTGCTTCAGTTAGGGTGTCATAGTGGAGGTAGATGAGACAGTTAGGGACACGGTATGCAAATGACCTTTTCCCCTGCAAGGTGCAGCAGAAAGGGACCTTGAAAGGCTGTCTGTTTGTCCCTCTGGTACGCTGGGGGTTGGTTATAAGGCATAGGAGGTTCTGGATGGCTGGGGGGGGGGGTAGGCCCAAAGTTGTTTTCTGTCAAGCAGACAGGTTTGGTACTTCAACCTGCCTTTTAAATGAAGCCACCCAGTTTGTGCATATAGATCACAAGTAGGCATAAGCCAGTGGGTTCCTGTAATAAGCCTGCATGCTTTATTTAAGGCTGTTGTGACCCTTTTAAGGGTGGTATCTGATGCTGCACCATAGACAACCAGACCATGCTTTATTATGGAGATAACAGAGCTGTTTACTGCATGCCGAAGTGCCTCAGTAGTCAGACAGTGTTTGTGTCTGTGCAGCAGGCCTATTCTTGTATTAACAGCTTTGGCAACATGAGTAGCTTTTGATTCAAGAACCAGTTCTAACGTTAGCGAATTTCAGCTGCAGTTGTTTCTCCAGGAGTATTGGGTCCAGGTTGCTGGTAAATATCACAGCATCATCCACATATAGGAGAATTCTGTCATGGCAAACAAGGTGGAGGCAGTTAAGCAATAGGCTGAAAAGTAGGGCACCTATAATAGATCCTTATGGGACACCAGTGCATACTTGCTGGCTTTCTTAGAGGACTCCATTTATGTTTACCTGCTGGGTTCTGTTTGCAGAGTAGCTACTGAACCAACACACAGTGACTTTGGAAAGCCCTGTGTAGGATAGTTGTTCAAGCAGTAACGCATGGTTGGCCATATCAAAGGCCTTGGTGAGGCCCATGAAAGCAACCCCCACCATTTGTCCATGGTCTATTGCATTATGTATGTACAGTAGCCAGTGAACTTTATTAATGCTGTGGTGGTACTGTGTGATTTTTGAAATCCATGTTGTTGGGGGCATTGCATCTGATATTTATTGAGGTATTCAACTAGCTGATCTGGCATGATGCACTCCAGTGCTTTAGAGAGGGATGGGAGAATGGATATGGGGCCATAGTATGTGAGGCCCCATCTCCGCTTTTATGGACAGGTGTTACAATGGTAGCTTTCCAACTCTGTGGGAATTTGGCAAATCTTAATGATAGGTTCAGGATTTTTGTCAGTGGGGCAAGTATCTTATCAAGGGTAAGGGTGACAAATTTAAGATCTAGTGAGTCTCCACTAAACCTATTTTTACCTAGTGTACATTGCAGGTACTTTTTGGCTTCCTTTCTGGTAATGATTTTAAAATACAAGGGGGGCCTAGTGGTTGGCTAGCTTTAACATCTTTGTTGTTGTTAACTGCTGCCTCAAAGTAGTCTGGGGGGCGTACCCTGCTAAGGTCAGTAAATGCAGTGTTGAAAGTGTCAGCTATGACTTTTGGGTCTTGGGCAATTACCCCATTAATGTCCAACATGGATGGTGCAGTTTTGTTGTTTTTACCATCAAATCCTTTATATTGCACCAAAACTTTCTGCCATCTCCCCAGGAGTTGGTGAGCTCGTCCGTAAAGTGGCAGCTTTTGGCAATGTGGATAGCTCATGTGCAGGCATTCCTGGCCTTTTTATATTGCTGTATATCAGATGGTTTGCCAGGGGCACGAGCCTGTGCCACAGATTATTTCTGTTGGTTATGAGTTTGAGAAGGGGTGGTGTGATTCATGATTTACTTGCACCCATGATCTTACATATTTGGAGAGGGGGCACAGATATCACAGGTTGCATTGAACACATTAATGAAGTAGTCGAGAGCTTGATCGACACCTTCTGAGGCATCAATGTGGGACCAGTCCTGTTGTCTGAGGTGGGATTTTGTTTATTTTTTCGGTTGGTACTTTATGCACCTAGTTCACAGCCCTAGGTCAGGAGGAATCCTCAAGTCCTGTCCCCTGACATCCACCAGCTGGTGCTCCCCGGGTCCCCCCCTCCCCCGGGTGGGGCTCCTCAAACCCCCACCAAAGACTGGATCCAGTGTGACCAATGCCGTGGCTATTTGCGGGCAGGATCTGTGAGGCATCCTCTGTCATCCAGCTGGAGCAGCTTTTCTTCCTCCAGTGTACATCCCTCAGAGGTGGAGTGTGCAATGACACAGGCAGTGGGATGCACATGCTCCCATGCATGTCCCGTCAGATGTCTTCCCCACCTCTGACTTCATGTAGGCAGCATCGGTGTGCCAGCCCCAGCCTCTGCTAGGGACCAGGCCTGCACTGACAGCTGATTGGCCCCCCATTCTGGAGAAGGATAGCAGTCCCTGGTATGCTTTATCCTTTTCCTCCCCTGCTGACCCCTGGAGGCCTGCACTTGATCCCAAACATGGGTTGCCGGCGTGGCGCGAGGTGTGGCGTTCAGCACCTCAACTCTCAGCACCACCAGGCCAGCTCTGAGGTGGGATTTTAATGGTTCAAGCTGATCTTTTGTTAGTATCCTACTAGTAATGGTTTTGTCAGGGGGTTAGCGGTTTTATTGGACCAGTTACACAGGATAGTGGAGTGATCACTAATTGAGTCAGGAAGGATGGTGGTATTTAAGATTCTCTCTGGACAGTTCATAAGCAGCCAGTGCAGTAGTGTACTTGACCCAGTATGATAGTTTATTCTAGTAAGAGAGTCAACCATCTGTGCAACACTGATGGATGAGATTGCATCTTTATAAGGGGCTGCATCAGGGGACAGCCAGTTTACATTAATGTCTCTAACCATTATTACTTCAGAGTTGTGGTATAAATTGTTCAAGTAATAAGTGACCCATTTGAAGCCATTAGCCTGTTCATTAGGAGAGATATAGATTGAAAGCATGGTAAGTGCCTTGTTTTGGGCATCAAGACATACTTTAACCACCAGCCCTTGGACATTGTTCCCGGTGCCTAAAAAGGGAAGGGTGTGACCCTGTCTACCACACTTTTTTGATCCAACTCCTTTGTCACCCAGTAAAAAATATCTATCAGATTTGTTTGGCATGACCACTCCCCTGTGAAACCATGCTGCCTTGGGTCCTGTAATCCACTGGATACACGATCTTCCACAATCCTTTCCTTTCATAGTGTTTCCATTAACTTTCCCATCCATTACAGATGTCTGGCTGACAGGCCTGTAATTGCTCACCTCATCTTTGTTACCACTTTTGTGAAGTGGGACTACATCTGCCCTTTTCCAGTCCTCCAGGACCACACCAATTTCCAGTGATCTGTTAAACAGATCTGTCAGAGATGTATCTAGTACCAAGCTGAGCTCTCTCAGCACCCTTGGATAGTTCCTGTCTGGTTCCATACCTGCTCTGTCTACTTTCAGGTTAGCGAGTGCTTTCCAGAATCTCTCTACAGAAAACAGACTAGTGTCCATTTCCCTCCCATCAAAGCTCCTGGCACCTTTTCATGCTCCTTCCCCTTCTACTGTGAACACTGAACAGAAGCATTTGTTCAAGATGTTTGCTTTTTCTAGATCCACCTCTGTACCGTTAACCTCCTCCCTCTTCAACCATGCAATCCCTTGCCTTGTCTTCCTTTTTTCACTAACATACCTAAAAAATATCTTGTCTCTTTTTGATACTTTCTGAGCTATTCTTGCTTCAGTTTGCATCTTTGTGCTCCTTACAGTTTTGCCTTCCTCCCTCTATTTTCCCTGATACAGTTCCCTATCCTCCTCTCTCTGGGTTGCCTTATACCTTCTGAATGCCACTCTTTTAGCCTTTACCTTTTCTGCTACCTCTTTCAAGAACCATAGCAGTCTCCTCTTTCTTTTACTTTTTCTTGTTTGACACACAGATTTGTTGACTTCACTATGCCCTCTTTTAGTTTGGCCCGCTTTTCCTCCATCCCAGGTCATCTTCCCCTGCCAGGTCATTCCTGAGACATTCTCCCATCTTAGTAAAATCAGTCTTTCTGAAATCCAGGACCGTCACCATTGTGTGGTTGGATTCTGCAGCTGTTCTTATGTTGAGCCACACTGTACAGTGATCACTGGTCCTCAGATGGCTTCCTACTCTGACGTCTGTAACACGGTCCCTGTTAGTGAGCACCAGGTCCAGTAAAGTCCAGTATTGCCCCATTATGAGTCGGTTCTGTTCACTGACTAGTTGCCTGAGGAATGTCCCCTGCGGGGAGTCCAGGATGCCCCTGCTTCTAGCCGAAGATGCTGCAGGGAGGCTTCAATTTTCATCTGGTAGATTGAAGTCCCTCGCCAGTAACACCTTTCCTTTTTCTGCTATTTTGCCATTTGTTTCTAAATGATTTCTAAATAATTTGCTTATCTAAGTCCTCCTCTGTGCCAGAGGCCTGTAGATCACACCTGTCCAAATAATGGCTCTGTTTCCCGACTCAGGGATGACCCACAGCACCTCTGTGCCCCCATGAATTCCCTGCATTTCTGTTGCCTTTATGTATTCCTTCACATAAGGCACCACTCCCCCTGCTTTCCTTCCTACCCTGTGCCTTCTGAACATCATGTAGACTAGTATGACCATGTCCCAGTCATGGTTTTCAGTGCACCATGGCTCAATAATGGCTACATTATCCAGATCGGCCTCTGCCATGATGGTCTCTAGGCCTGGGATTTTATTTCCCAGACTTCTAGCATTAGCACACATGGTATTCCAGATTTTGTTAGCTCTTGCTTGTTGCTTTTCCCTTTTTCCTTTTGTTCTCCCTTCCTCCCTCTTCTCTTCTCTTCTGACTGCTTAGTTTGCCCCCTTCCTTCTTTGGTAACTCCCTTCTTCCTTGACCAGTTTGAGCTGTGGTAGGACTCTCACCTCTTGGGATCTCCCTACACTCTATTTCACCCTGTGGGGGGCAGTTTCTGCCTCCTCTTTTTCTTCCACCACCCCCCTCAGCTCAGCTAGTTTAAATGTTCATTGAAGTAAAATTTAAACTATCCACTGAGAACTGTGGTTCCCTTCCTGGATGGATGAAGGCCATCACTTCCATAGGCTCCTATCCTCCCAGGTCGGTGCCCAGTTCTCAATGTAGCTGTACCTCTCCTTTCTGTGCCATTCCTTCAACTGTGAGTTGAAGGTCTTGGTGTGAAGCTCCTTCTTAATCCCCCTATTGTAGACAGACAGCATCTCCACAAAAGCAACAGAGCGTACTACCTAAGACTTCATCCCAGCTCCCTAAATTCCTGCTGCACTGTGTATACCATTGCAACAATGACACTCCCACAGTGAAACCTGCACATTGACAACAACCTGTTCAACACCCACAGTGCCAAATGGGTTGTTATATCAATGTGCCAACACACCAACTCCCAGTGTTGACCGCTCTCTCCTGGAATCCGCCCCTCTGGAGTTGATGATCCTTAAGTCCGGGGGGGGTGCAGAGGGGCACAGCCCCACCCTGCATTAACACCAAACAGAAGTCAGTGTGTTCAGGGTCATGGTGGGGACTTGGCAGCATAAGGGTTGTCGGCGACTATTTGTTGCTGTGGGGGAGGTCAGCGAAAGCTGTTTCGCTGCGGCATGGTGGAACCCCTGCACTGTTTCTGCTCCATTCTTAGCCAGGTAATTTGTCTCCAGGTGGACAATGACTTCCAGCTTCTCCTCCTTTCCTATTGCCCTAGTGATCTGTAGGATATGCTTCCAATCTCTCTGGGATGTTGTGCTAGGTAGGCACCTAACCATCTCTGATCCTTTTCCTATTTCCAGTTCTAACCCTCTGACAATTGAGTCCCCCACCGGATGTTGCTTCCTCCTTCTCTGATTCCTCTTTCACCCTCCTTGGGGCTGCCACTAAGGATGGCCCCCACATCCTCCCTGGACAATACCACAGGTGTCTCCTCTTGGCAGTCCTGCTCCACCAGAGTGGCATACGAATTCTGTAGTGGTACTGATTGTGACTGAAGAATGTGCCCATGACCTCCCCTCCCTGACCATCTGGATCCCACCACCCTCTCCTTCATCAAGCCCATGGTAGTCCAGCCACTCCTCCTATCTGGCATCCTTTGAGGTAATGGTGTCAGAGTTGGTGGCCTCTGGGTTGGATAAAAAGTCACTCAGCTCCTAGTTAATGCAGCTACAAGTCTAGTGTCCTCCTTCTGACTTGTAACCAATGTAGCCTTGAGTCTAGAGACCTTTTCCACCAACCCAGAGAAGTTTATGCAGATGGGGCATGACCACAGTCTCCAGAAAGTCTCCCTGAAGACTGCCACCCCACAACCACTGCACTGCACTGATCCTCATATTCCCTATTCCTGATGTACCTGTGCTTCCTGTCTTCCTGTCCCAGAACCCAGTAAGGCTAAGATGTATACAATACGAGTTACTTTCGTACAATACACAACCAGAGAATTCAGTGAGTAGGCAGGAGTCACCAGCCTGAACTCCATACAACATGTATATTACCAAAATGCACTCTCAGCTGTAGTTAGCCTCCAACTTCATTTATTGTGGTGCAAAAAATCACTTGACAAATTAAAAAGCAGGTGCGCTCAAGAAACATTTTGCTTTGCTACAGCGAATGGCATTTCAGAGGTGTGTCATGGACTAGTCCATTGCAAAGCAATCTGCTGTATATTGGGCTCGTCCCTGACAGACCAATGACCATGTAAGCAGAGTATGATGGTGGTCACAGTTTCATGGGCATAAACTTTGTGTACTTGAAAGGACTGAGGTGCTTCAATGAGAGAGTGTTACGTTACCTTCATTTGTATAAAGCCATCCAGCAAGCAACTGAGTGGCTTTGAAAGCAACTCAATTTTTACTACAGTTGATAACTGAACCAACTGTCCCTCTTTCTCTAGGCAGAAACTTGACAAAAATGACTTAATGGCTTTCAGAATTAAAATATTTTGTTCGTTTCTAGCCAGGCCAATGACTCCTGGACTTGCAGAGTCTGTGACCGCTCCTGAGTCCTGTCTTCAAAAGTCAAGTGAAACAAAGTCACCAGGAAACAGGGTCTCCCAGGAATGGGCAGTATCCACTATTGAAATCAAAAGATTTTTGATTTCTAGGGTCTCCACATTCCTACATGTGGATGTTTCACATGGTTTCCACCTTTTACTTCAGTCACGGACCTGGATCTGCTGCAGCCCAGAACCATTCATCTTCTGTTACCACTGCTATAGAAAGCCCCACATCACTCCTGCTAATCATAATGCAGCAGCTCCTACAGTACCTTGTAAAATCCCTTCTTGATCAGCCAAGCCATGAACCCCCAGAAGCTTGGCAGTAAACCCCACATAGAAACACAAAGTAGAGTGCAACACTGTATTACATGAAGACCTTCAGATAGAACATCCCCATTATTTCAGGCAGCAGCAGGGATGGATCACAAAGCCAGATGCAGGTATCCGAAATTAATCTGCTAAAATGTTTAAAAGTCTGCTTATGAACAACTGGAAGGGATCCTCGAAACAAAATGAAATAGTTGGGGAAGGGAAAAGCAGTACCAGCAAGAGCTTCAAGTTAGGGTTGTGCTAATACCACTTACAAAATATTCAGCCAAACATTCAATATTCGGTGCCCATGCATCTGAATAGTTGGTCAAATATTCAGTATTCAGGTCATTTATTGAAACAATAAAAAAAAGACAATGTCCCCACCCCTCTTCCTTAGCCCAGATCCGGCCATTGTATAGAGAATCCCCCTTCCTCCCACCCTCAGATAACACTCACCCCCTCCTCCCCCCAATCACAGGGTGCAGGGGCTGCTGCTAGCTACTGAGGGTGGGGTGGGTGGGAGAACACAGCCTTGAAACTTGGTGGCTGGCCATGGAGGTGGGTGAGTTGTGCCTGTCACCCATTGTTGTAGGTTGTTTTTAACAAATATAACATCAAAATGTGGTTGGGGGAGGAGGCGGGGTTGGGTGCTAACTGAGGGTGGGTGGAGGGGGTTCTTTTTATAATTGCAGTATCTGGGCTAGGGAGGAGGGTGTGGGGTCTCTTGGCTTTTTTTTAGGTGATTCCTGAATAGGGGGAAAAATAGTGTACTATTCATTATTCGGGGATCTGAATAACAAAAAACGCATTATTCATGGTATTCAGGAAATAATAGTCAGATCCTACACAGCCCGCAAAAATAACTGATAGGAGTGCGTTGAGTTTTTAAATACCTGTGTGAAGAGAATCATCTGACCCCATCAGCCGATTGAACTGCCACTCAGTCTGTGCTGAAACTGGCTAGCTGATTGGTACAGCCCCTTAAATTTGGCTTCTTTATAACCCTCCCCTTTAAGTAGAAAAGGTTTGAATTAATGTAGCTGAAAGTGGTGGGCACACCCCTCCATCATGGGTAAAGATAGGCTTTCAACACCACTGCCATTTACAACAAAAACACACACCTCTCAGGCTGTCTCATTAAGTTACAGCTGACTGCCTTGTTAAGCTAGAGCCAGTAGCCCATTCTACTTATTTCTTTGGGGGGATCAGAGCTCAGAATGCCTTGACTTTCCCTGCTTACATGTGCTGTTACAAAAACTAGTGGCTCAAATCACCATTGTGTAGAACACTACTGCTACCATGTGGTTCATCATTTTTTTTTTCTAGTTGTTTAACCAGGAGTAGCACACTAAGCTGAAAGCTTTTTTACAGGAGCAACCTGGGAGCACAGGGAAGTTAAATGACCAGCCCAGGGTCACACAATATGCAAGTGGAAGCTGTGGGATTCAAACCCAGGTCTGGTCTGCTGGATGTCACTAGATTTGCAGCTCAGCACCTTAAATCACTGCACTATACTTTATCTTAAGGTGCAGAAGGGGCCAGGCTACAGGTGAACATGGTGGAACCCATGCAGAAAAGTTTCCTTTTGATCGCATAAGCTCTGAAACATTTTCACAGGTACTGAAAAAAATATTTATTGTAATACAAATTTATTAAAAGGTATTTTTGAAACAAAAAATGGGAGTTAACCATTGATTTGTATGAAGTGATTTACACCCTTAGGTCTAGCAATGTTAAATGGAGACAAAGAAAATATAGATTACACTGTGATATACTGAGATATGTTCTTAATTTTAACAGAAACTGCATTAAGAATATTTACTATAAAAATTCATTCACAACAAAGATTCCATAACTATTAAAGTTTCCTTCTCCCATCCCCAACTACATTTTATTTAGTATGTTATTTCAGATCTGTGATACCAGCATTATATCTGTTTCAGGAATTGTTAATATATAAGCAAGCCACAGGAATATTTGTGATGCAGTTTCAAGGAATTAAGAATAGCAGGTTTGTTCCCTTTGCTTCATTTATCATTTATGATTTATCACTTAGCAGTGCAACTTATTCACATTACAGATTACAGAGAATTATATCTGTTCACAGTATAAGAATAATTAACTGGTGGCATTTACTGTATATTTACATATTTTATGCAGCTTTGATTTAACCAATGAAGAAACAGGAGTGTTTTGAAACGTTATGAAGTGGGCATCTTTATAGAGCAAAACAAAATGGTAATATTAAAGATACAATGAAAATAGAAAATAGAGTTAAAAACTATGTTTCGACCTTAGGTCTTCTTCAGGAAATATCTAAAAGAGAAAAAAACAAAGTTAGTGTAGAGGGGAGGTAAAATAAGGAATATATATGTGGGGAAAGAAAAAAGGGGAACGCTCTGGGGGAAGAAGTGATAAATTGCAAGATTAAGAGAGAACCTGTGAAACAAAAAGGTGATGATGGGAAAAACAAGGCATAATAGGAATGAATGAGCTAGAGAAGTCCCCAGGTGGTGACTAACTAACAGGGCCTAGTAAGAAGGCTGAAAGGTGACAAATGTCGGGAAAGGAGACAGAGATTCAGACATATGGTGAAAACTATTGGGAACTAATCATCTTTACTATTCTTAGGGCTTCTAGCATTGCATTATGCCATTCCTGATAGGTGGGAATAGTACTGTCAAACCCATATCTGAGGATTATCTTTTTGGTAATAGCTGCGATTAACAAAATGTGATACCAACAGATTCTGAAGACCTCATCCATGCAAAGGATCAGTAGGCAAGTTTGGAGGGTAAAGACGATTCTAGATTGAGTATTGGGTCCAGTTTTGCTTGTATAGTATCTCATAGTAACTTTACTTTAGGGCAGGCCCATAAAATGTGCTTTAGAGTGCCGGGCATTGCTGCCATCTAATGCAGTTGGAGGTTGTAGGTGCCCAATCTTGTGGAGTTTAATGGAAGTGAGGTCTAAGTTAGGAGCTATTTTATGTTGTGTAAGTTGAAGACCATCAAACTTAATAAATTTGTGTATGTTGGCCCACATGGATGGTTGTATGTTAGGATCCCCTAGTTAGGGGAATTCTGCTTTCCAGAAGGGGCATGTATCCTGGTCTGTGGGAGTGGACCCTTAACAAGAGTTTCTTATGTACTGTGGAGATAGAGTGTTGTTGGATAGCATGTTGATGGAGATCTGTCCATTTGGAGTGTTCAGAAAAAGATCATGATCTGGGTCCAAGCGTGATTGTGATAGCATTTTGGAGTTGCAGAAAGGCAAAAGGAGATATTTTAATGTCTGGTGGGCTTCCCTATGGGATTTGAAGGTGATGAATGAGTCCTGTTAAATTACCTGGCCTAAGTGAGAAATGGGGGGGGCACTTAGAATGTTCTGTGGAATTGTTTTACTGTCGGTCTTGAGGTTTGAGTTGCTCATGATGGGTTGGTCTAAGGAAAATAGGGACTTGGTTTTCAGGAGTCTGTTTGACTGGTTACTTACAAGGTGGGATGTCCCTACTGGTGCGTTCTTAAGGAGTTTTGGGAGCTTGTCATATGGCATGTGCATTAGGGCTTTGATGTTGATTTTGGCTTGTTGACAGATGTCAATTTCTATTTTTAGCCATTGAGGAGTGTAAGAATTAAGAATGTGTGTTGGGTCCTCTGCTTTCCATCTTAGGAATTTCCCACATGGAGCGCTAAGTTGTACTGTATAGGCAAAGGTCTGGGAGCTGAAGGCCTCCTTGTGGCTTGTAATATGTAATCTTCTGATAGACCCTGTGGGGGGAGGGGGTCTTGCTGCACCAGAGAAAGGAAGCAAAGGTTGTTTTCAATTTCATAAACCAGTGGATTGGGAAATATAGGTTAGCCATTGAAAGGGGATATAATACTCTAGGTAGTATGTTCATTTATATAATAATAATAATTATTATTATTTATTGATATGGCACCTTTCAGTAAATCAAGGCACCTAACAAACAATTGAATAGACAGATAGACCACAGATTCACACATTATAAATACATAAAATGCAGATAAAACAGATAAAAACAGAATTTAAATCATTCGCTGTATGCTTGCTTCCTCAGATAGGTTTTGAGATCCTGTTTAAATCACTCTACAGTTGCGCACTCCCATAACTGACAGAGTAGAGAATTCCAAAGGGTATGGGCCACATGCATAAATGCTCTGGCCCCTGAAGATTTTAAACAAACCCTTGGAATCTCTAGCAACCCCTTGTCAGCCGAGCAGAGTGATCATCTGGGGCAGTAAGGAACCAGAAGCTCTTACAGTTAGTCTGGGCCCAGTCTGTGTAGGGCTTTATAAGTCAGAATTCCAACTTTAAAGGTGATCTGCCACCATACTGGCAGCCAGTGCAGTTCGTGCAGCACCGGAGAAATATGACAAGACTGAAGGGTCACCATCAATAACTGGGCCGCTGTGCTCTGCACCAGATGCAAGCGGTGGATATCCACTCCATGTAGCCCTAGGTAAAGGGAATTGCAATAATCCAGGCATGAGGACACAAAGGTGTGGACCAACATGGGACGGTCACCAGATGGCACAAGATGCTTAACTCTGCAGATAGTTCTCAGGTGGTAGAAAAAGGATTTTATGACTGCTGACACCTGCGAACCCAGTATCAGCCTTTTGTCAAAAATTACTCCCAGGTTTCACACCTGTTCAGAGGTCAAGAGTGGTAGGCCCCCAAGAAAAAATCCCCAAGGTGAACCTACCCCCACCTCCCATGCAACGCCGCGGGTCCACAACCAATACCTCAGTCTTTTCTGAGTTCAACCTTAACCAGCTCAAATTCATTCAATCCTGGATTTCCATAATACAGTTGTTAAATACAGAAAGAGCTCAATCCAGGTCAGGTGCAAAAGAAAGGTAGAGCTGGGTGTCATCAGCATAGCAGTGAAACCTCAGCTCATACCTTCTCACAATGTCTCCGAGGGGTAGAATGTACACTGCAAACAACATGGGGGACAACGCCAATCCCTGGGGGACCCCACATAAGAGAGGAACTGGGTTAGATGAATGAATACCCAACACCACCCTCTGAGTTCTTCCAGTGACGAAAGATGTAAACCATTGGAGAACTGTACCTGACAGGCCACAGATGAACCTCAGGCAACCGAGAAGAACCCCATGATCCACAATGTCAAATGCAGATGACAGATCTAGAAGAGCCAAGATGTAACATTTTTCCCAATCTCTTGCCATCAGGAGATCATTGAGCACCCGAACCAGTACAGTCTCAGTACTGTGCCTTTTTCAAAAATCGGATCAGAGAGGTTCATAGATATCGTAGATGGTTAAATGGTTCTCCAGTTGTATAGCCACTACTTTCTTATGCACCTTCCCTGTAAAGGTCTGTAGTTCCCATGGCAATCTGTGTCCAAAAAAGCTTTCTTCAGGAGAGATGTCACCACTGCCTCCTTCAGGGAGCTAGGAAACTCACCTGTTTCCAAGGAGCACCGGACTATCCATGCTAGGACCAGACCAATGATGTCACTACAACCCATAAGTAGGGTAGCTGGTCCTGGGTCCAAACTACAGTACGTAGGGTGCATACCCTGGACAATCCACATGATATCCATGAACTCTGTCCAGTAAAAGGTACTCTAGGAAAAGTGAGGGGTAGTGACCAAGCACCAGTCCAAAGCAATGCCCATAGAGTGTGATGTTTGGAACCTTGCTCTGATCTCAGCCACCTTAGTCGCAAAGAATTCAGCAAGCTTGTCACACTCTATGGCAAAAAGGTTCTATGATTCTGCAGACAGGCTGGGTTGCACAGTCTGTCTACAGTTTGAAAGAACTGAGCTGGTCAATTCTGAGCAGCCACAATCTCCCTGGACAGGAACTCTGCCTTCTTACAGGAGATTGCAGATTGATAGGCTTGATAATGGTCCATCAATCTAAGGTGGTCAGCATCCAGGGTGGATTTCCACCAGCAGTGCTCTAACATTTGTCCTCATCACTGCATATTCCTCAAAGTCCAATCAAACCAAGAGGGCCGAGGGTGAAGGGAGAGAGAATGAACACAAACTGGGGCAATGACATCCAGGGCTGCAGAGATGGCCTTATTATAGGCTACCACTGAGGCCTCTGAGTCATTGTTTGCCAAAGGAAGGACTGAGAGGTCAAGTACTGCCATCAGGCTATCAGAGCTTACATCTCGTAAAGGGTGGTACCTCACCATTTCCAGAGAAGCAGGCCTGCAAAGGGGAGCTTAAAAACTGAACCCCACAGTGTAGTGATCAGACCATCCAACAGGTTCTATCCTGTAATCAGAGTCTTCAATTCCCAGGAGGAAGACTAAGTCAAGAGAGTGACCATTATATATATATATAGTGTTTATTGGGGCCCATGGCATGGGGTAAGGGAGAGGGCAGTCCTTTGGTTTAAGTCCTGCTTTATTACTGTAAGGAGGGAGTCAAGTTTCTGAGTCAATATTCTTTTGGAGTTAGTGGCTATGAAGATACCCAGGTATTTGAGAGTAGTGGGTGACCATGTGCCTCCCTACTGTGTAAGTTCAGTTTTCATGATGCAGTGATTAAGGGGCATAAGGCTGGTTTTCTCTAGATTGATCTTGTAATCTGATAGTTGTCTGAATTCTTGTAGGAGGTTGACAGCTGCAGGTATGGAATTTGAAGGTTCTTCTAAGTGGAGGAGGATGTTGTCTGAGTATGTGCATATTTTGTATCTATGTTGTCCAGCCTGAATTCCTTTTATCTTGTCACAGAGAAGGATCCTTCTGGTCAAGGACTCTAAGTACAGGTTAAATAGGAAAGGGGAGAGTGGGCATTCTCTGTGAGGGGAATGGTTTAGAATTGGTGCTGCCACATCTTAATAAAGCTGATGGGTGGTAGTGTAGGGTCTTGAGCCAGCCTATGAATGTTTCACTTGGTTTTACTTCATTTGGGAGAGAGGCAGAAAGGCAATTGCCCATAAAAGCCTCTGTCTTTCACCCATAATATTCCAATTTGTTTTGTAACAAATAGGAATCAAGTTTATTTTTGTACATTTGTTTGGATTTGCTAATGACAATTTCAGATGGAAGTTTGTTCCATCGATTAATGATTCTTTGTGAGAAGAAGTGAGAGGGAAGATGATGCACAGGAGTGTCTGGTATAAGAAAGGCCAAGAGACCCAGTTGAAATTTTTGTCTGCATCCAGGGACATCAATACAGCTGCTTGGTTACTGTCCCTAGCAGCAGGGATGAGGTGCAAGAGTTTTTGCACATGGTCTGAAGATTGACATCTCTGCATGAACTGCACCTGTTCAGAACTGATTAGCTTGTCCTACACCACTCCCACCCTCCTCACTAGGACTTTGGTTAGTATTTTAATATCTGTATTGAGAAGCGGGATGGGGTGGTAGTTCTCAAAGTGATCCAGGTTCTTGCTCGGTTTGGGTATTAGAGTCACTACTGCTTGTTGTAGGAAGTGGCTGAGGACCGGATGTGTATGAATGGTATCAAATAATGTGGTCAGATGTTCAGTAATGAAGTCTTTGAGTGCTTTGTAAAAATTGGTGGACAGGCTATCTGGGCCAGAGGCCTTTGCCCAGAGGTAAGTCAGATATAGCCGTGTGCACTTCTTTGGGAGATATAGTGGCTCCCAAGCTGCTTGCTGACTCCTGGGACAGCCTGGTTAGATTTTCTGCCTTAAGGAACTGTTATGTGCAGTTTTCTGGTGCTGGCAGTTCTGCTGTGCAGAGCGATTGGAAATATTTGGTGAAGGTGGCAGTGATGTCCCTGGGATTGGAACATATGGGAGTGTTGGGGTTGGATCAGATACCTTTGATGGTTTTGAGGGATTCTTTTTGCTTTAACCTAAGGGTTAATAATTTACCAGCTTTTTTGCCAGGGTCAACATAATTAGCTCTTGCTTGGAAAATTATGAATTCAGCCTGCTGTCTGAGTTGTTCTTCATATTTGGCCCTAAGGGAGTTAAGATGGAGTCAATCCTTTTCGGGGGGAAAATCTGGAGATGTTTTGTTCTATGGATCTAATATTCCATAGCATGGAGTATGTCTCCTTGTCTCTTTTACTTTTCCAGGTAGCTGCTAGTCAGATCAACTCCCCTTTAATGCTGCATTTAAAGGCTTCCCAGAACTGGGTGTAATCTGTCACAGTGCCCACATTTTCTTTAAATCAGTTTTCTGTGCTATGTTTAATTGTATTTAGGGTTATAGGGTCTTTTAAAAGGTATTATTAATTCTCCACAGTGGGTCAGCTTCTTTTAGGCTAGAGGGGGAGAAGGCGAGGTGGTCTGATATTTTGCCAGGATCTCACATCGGACTGTATTTAAAAAGATGTTAGGGGTGGTCAGGAAACAGTCCAGATGTGAGCTGTCCTGTGGACCTGGGATAAAGAATGTATAGCTCCTGTTGCCAGAATGGAGGATTCTCCAGGGCTCTATTAGCCCCAGGGAGTCTTGGAGTTCTTATAAGGCTCACTGATTTGGGGATAGACCTATTTTGTGGGGGGAGAACCTGTCGGTGATGACATCTTGGACTGTGTTCCAGTCCCCTGCCAGTATGTTTGGTAGTACCTGATGTTTGGAGAGTTCTTATAGGAAGGAGGTGAACACTTGTGATTCCTCCTTGTTTGAACCATAGAAAGATGCTAATAGGCTGTTTAGGATCCTGGGGAGCATAATGAATCTCTCATTTGGGTCTGCACCTGGTTGTGTAATTGAAGGGGATCTTCTGGTACATTTGGATTGCTGTGCCTGCTTTTCAGTTTTTACACCCAGCAGCATACACTTGCCCACCCATGTTCTGCACCATATGTTGGCCTAGGGAATGGGGGTATGGGTTTCTTGCAGGAAGGCTATGGAGGTACCTACCTGTTTGAGGTGTTTTAGTTTTTAATGGCTTTTTTCTTTTGTTTGTACTCCCTTAATATTCCATGAGATTAGATTATAATTTGGGTTAGCCATTATGCCATATGTTTAGTGAGCCGTGACAGTTCTGAGGAAGTGAAATTTGGATTGACATTTAGGAGTTTTTTTTATATTGCTACCGTTTATATGTAGTCTGAGCTTTGCATGATGAGGTTGGTGTGGGTAAGGATACCTTCTGCTTATAATTCCTGTGCTTGCAACATGAGTCTGTGTTGACAGTAGGCTAAAAATCTGAAACTGGGACCTGTAACTCAATGAGGTAGACGTTAAGCTAATCACAGGAACACTACTATATCTATATTCACTATATCTACTAAAAAGGTACGCTACTATACTACAGATTACAGAAAACATTATGCTACAAAAGCAGGACCCTGAAGCCTCTCCCCCAGCTTGTTTCATGCCAGGTTAAGGAGAGGTCTGGGCGAGCCCCCATAATTCTAGGTCCATGTAGGGCTCTCATGTACCTGTCCATCAGCTCTAGATCCAGTATTAGGCACTTGTGTGTGAAAACCAACCATCTAGTAATACCTTTCTATGTGATACAAACAGTAGGAAATCATTACTTTAAGTTAAGCATACTGTACCGCCAGGCATAATCATGCATAAAGTCTTCTCCCCACTGCCAGCAACAATGGTCCCTCCTTTTTGTACATCTGATGAATCAAATATATGGCTGATGTAGAGGGTAGGTAGGTAAGTACTATCTCCATTGTTAAACCCAGTTGTATCCCTCTTCTTCATTGCACTACCATCATTTTGTGCTGCATATGGTAACTGCCTGACCAGGATAGTTCCCCTTGGCAGTACTGGTGCCTTGCAGTTGCAGCCCATAAAACATCGTGTAACATAGAAATGCATTGATGTTCCAATAGTAATATGTTTGTCAATAGTGTATTTCCTAAAGGATGGAGAAATTCAAATCACCTTAGTTAATAAAACCTTCCAAGTCAGCAAAACATAAATGACAATTGTTATAAATCCTTGCTCTCTGTCTCTGCTTTAGATATCTAGTAAGCCTATACCTGTAGCATTTTGTGCAGCTGTACCATATTCTGTGAAAGACAATGTTACAATAAAAAGGGACTCATTCTGTATTTATGAAGAGATGGATACCCTAGTTCTTCTGGTTTCAGGATGAGTGGGACATTAATGTTATTTAAAAGAGGACTGAGACTCTGGACAAGTGATGCTAACTCCTCTTCTGCCTGCAGAACTTGGTGTCACTTACCTTGGGTGTGCAATATCTCATTCTTTGGGTGGTGTGTCAGTTTGTGATGTGAAGCATGGGGCATAACAGCTTGGGGAGCAGAATCATGTGGCAGGAAATTGCAGCTGACTGAGCACTGATGAGCTGATCTTCTGGGCTGTGCAAATTTGTTTGGGGGGAGTTCCTCTTCAGTGGGGTTGTTTTGAGGGTAGAGCTGCGTTATGTGGTCAGTCCCAGTATTAACGCTTAGCTCTGCAGCCAAGAATTCAGTTCTGTTCGTTCTGTGAGATGTCTCATTTGTTAGTGGGTGGGTTGGAATATCTCTTTAAGATTGTCCCAGAGCTGAGGAGATGGTCTTCACACATCTGGTGGTGAGTTATTTGTTGAATGCTGTGCATTGGAGTTTTGATGAGGGTCATCATCCTAGGGCTTCTCAGAGTAAAAAAGGAGGCTGTGGCAGAAAAAATGTAAGTTGTTTTGGGAAGGGAGACAAAAAAAGACTGTCTGGTTGCCATATTGTGGTGCTTTTGGTCAGTTAGGCCCTGGCTTCTTAGTGGTGCATCGATTGTTTATTGTGCCAGTCAATCCCCTTGCAATTTTCATGTCAATATAGCTGCAACTAATTGTCTTCACATAATTGGGTATTGGAGTAGGGTGGAGCACATATCATCCTGACTGATTAAGTAGGCTGTATTTGTTGACTTGGGGTAGTGAGTAATGAGAAGTGGAGCTTAACCCCTGCTGTTAGTACTTTTCATTTTCTGCTGGTAGAAGCAAGTGATTGGTTAGGTAGTGGAATGAAGATTTGCAGGAGAAACCTTTGAAGCTCCTGGAGTGCAATTTCAGTGTTGGAGAATTCCTTTGTTCCTGTTTGAGTGGTTATGATTAGCCTGGCAGGGTATAGAACTCAGAATAGGATTCAAGCCTGATGGAGGTTTTTTTTAATGTCAGTGTATGCCCATTGTTTATCCCTAACAGTGGACATGACATCACTGAAGATGTAGAACCTCTCCCCATTCTGGCTTAGGGGTCCCTTATTCTGTGCCTGAGCCATTATGTGGCATTTATCCTGAAGGATTAGGCAGCATACAATAATTGCTCTAGGTTTTTCCCCGTTTGTTGGTGGTGGTCATAGTGATCGGTGGGCTCTTTCAATCATATATGCAGTCCCCAATTTTGGGGGCCCTACACTTTTTGGAGCAACTTCTGGGTAAAGGTTTATATATTGTTGCCATCTGAACATTCTCTTATGCCCAACAGGACCAGGTTATTATTTCTCATCCTTCCTTTCTGATCTTTGACACGAGGTTCAATTTATTAACATTTTGTTGGAGTCCAATTATTTCTTTGGCTTCTTTCTGTTGTCAGTCTTCTACCACACTGATTATTGCCTCTGTATCTGAAACTCATAATGTAAGAGCTTCCAGAGATGGTTTCATAGTTCTGAAGTTGGAAGCAAACTCGCTTAGTGTAATTTTGAGTGAAGCCAGTTCAGTAAAAAATCTGTCAAATTTGTCTACTAGTGACTCTAAAGAAATTTTATCTGGTGGTGAGTACCCTGTTTAAGGTGCTTGGAGGGCTGTCCGAGTGGCTGAGCAGCCAGCTGAGAAGTGATATCCATTTGTTGCTGCTCAACCATCTCTAATTCTCCCATTTTTTGCAGATTTCATTTTGGTGATGTTCTAATGAAATAATGTGCAGTAGCCCAATTAGGCTTTTGGATGGTTTTAGTCATGTTTTGTAAGTGCAGATCTCAGAGCTGTGAAGGAAATGATTGTTAGTCAGACAGTATCACGTGACTCCTACAGGCAGTCAATTTAAAACCACATGTGCAATTCTGTGAGAAGAGAACCCCTTGCTGGAAAGAAAGAACTGTCTCTACATCCCTGTATAACATTTAACTTTGCCCACCAAATCTTTGGCAGAGAAGAAAAAATTACTTACCATAGTAATTGCTTTTCTTCTCATGGAGTCTTGCTATATTAGGACCTTTGCAGTGTGCCCATGGCTTTTGACTGCCCCGGAGATGAAATAGTTAACTCCAGAGAAATCTGGAGTTCCACAGCGTGAGGGCACTATTGAAAGCTCTATCTGGGTTGTTTGAACCCAAACTGTCAGGTTCTTTACGAGGCTAAACTAACATAGCAAGTCTGTGTGTGGAAAGCCTTACACTAGCCATTGGCTACCTACTAACAGTGAACCACAAAACACAACAATAAAGAAAAACAGTATCATGTATTATTGTTAGGATAACCCTGACAATCACTACTAAGGCCCCTCTGCCCAAAGACTCAAGTCCAGAGAGGGCCCAGCTACAATTAACAAAAACAGAAACTATCTAGTTCCTAACCCAAGAAGAAAAGAAGGGGAGGGACTAGAAGCTAAACAGGCATGACACATGATTGCACCAATTTGCCAACCCCATACCCAAGTAGGGATTCGGAGAGGGTAGGAGGGAGGTTGTCCTAATATAGCAAGACTCATGAGAAGAAAAGCAATTACTAAGGTGAGTAATTTTTTCTTCAAACACCATGAAGTCTTGCTTATATTAGGACTCTTTGCAAGTCACAGCAGTACCCCCATGGAGGAGGTGGTCAGAACCTACTTAGGAAATAGGCTCTGCAGGACAGCTGTGCCAAAGCTAGCATCTCTCCTGGACTGGACATCCAGGGAATAATGCTTAGTGAAAATGTGGACTGTCTTCCAGGTAGCAGCTTGACAGATTTCCAAAATGGGAATATCTCTAGCAGCCGCTAGAGATGCAGCTGTACCCCTGGTGGAATGAGCCCTCAGGCCTGAGGGCGGCTCCTTGCCCAGTTTTTGATAACAGAACTGGATACAAGAGACAATCCACCTAGCAATCGACCTCCTAGTAGCAGGCCTCCCTTACCCACATCTCCATAGGTAAGGAAGAGCTGGAGGATTCAACCTGTGACCCTTGGGCGATCCAAATAATAGCTAAGGGCTCTTTTACGTCCAAACTGTGCAAGCTTCTCTCACCAGAAGAGGAGTGCTCAGTAAAAATACTGGAAGAGAGCTGGATTGGTTAAGATGAAAATCTGAAACCACCTTAGGTAAAAACTTTCTGTTAGTCCTGAGGATCACTTTATCTCTGTGGAAAGAAATGAAATCCTCTTCCACTGACAAGGCTTGCAATTCACTTATACGCCTAGCAGAAGTGATAGCCACTAGAAAACAGTTTTCCAAGTTAAGAACTTGAGATCTGCCGAATCCAGAGGCTCAAAGGGAGGTTGCATTAGCTGGGCAATGCAAATATTCAAGTCCCATGCAGGGGTTCGTTCTAAAGGGAGGATTAGTATGAAGTAACCCTTTGAAAATTTTGCAAACACAGGGTGAGAAGAAAGAGAAACTGGTTTTCTGCAGAAATAAAAACTGAAACAGCTGCCAAATGAACCTTTAAGGTAGCTGGTTTGAGGCTAAGGAATTTAAGTGGACCAGGTAGTCCAACAAAATAGGCAGGTCAGCTGATTCAGGGTGATTTGCCTCTCAGAACACCAAAATGAGAATCTCTTCCATTTAGAATTATAAGTGGCTCTAGTGGAAGGCTTCTGGAGGCCTTCAAAATATCCAAGACACCTTGAGAAAGGTGTAAATGAGCAACCCCTAACTCCTCAAGAACCAGGCCTTGAGGTGGAGGGAGTTGAGATCCGATACACACTCTCCCCTGTGCACAGGTCAGCAGGTCATGAGCCCTGGGCAAGGTCAGGGAGGTGGAATGATAGGGACAGAAGAAGAGGGTACCAAGGCTGCCTGGCCTAGTTCGAGCAATCAGAATCACCCTGCAAGGCTGAGTTCTGATTTTTACTAAACCCCTGAAGAGAGAGGGAACGGAGGGAAAGCATAGAGGAACTTTCCCTCCCAATCCAGCTGAAAGGCATCCAGGGGACTGACCCCAGAACTGGGGCCTGCAGCAAAACAGGGAAGTTTGTGGTTGTCTGGGGCTGCAAAAGATCTATCTGAGGAGTGCCCCAGCTGGCAAAGATTGACCCCAGCACTTGAGGTTCAGAGCCCATTCGTGATGGCCCTGAGAAATCCTGCTGAGGGCATCCGCTAGGACATTGTCCTTCCTGGGAGGTGAACCGCTATCAGAGAGGTGTTCAGGAATAGGCCAGAGACCACAACTTCATTGCTTGCGTGCACAGGGCTGAAGAGCGAGTGCCCCTTGCTTGTTGATGTACCACATTGTTGTGGTATTGTCTGTCCTGACTTGAACAACTTTGTTCTGGACAGTTTCTGAAAAAACCTGGACAGCTAGGAAGACAGCTCTGAGCTCCAGCAGATTGATGTGAAGCAGAGATTCCTGAGGGGACCAAACTCCCTGAGTTGAAAGATCGCCCAGGTGAGCCCCCCAACCCAACAGGGACGCATCCGTGGTGAGGGTGAGGGAGTGAGGGACAGGAAGGAATGGGACCCCCGAGGACACGTTGCTCTGATCCAGCCACCACTGGAGAGCTAGGATCAGAGTCTTGGTCACTGGGACCAATTTGGTAAGGGGTCCCTCCTTTGAGACCATAGGACCTCAAGTGGAACTGAATGTCCCTCATCTGAAATCTTGCCCCTGGCACAACAGCTGTAGAGGCAGCCATGGCCCCAGGAGTTGCAGAAAGTGCCTTGCTGGTCGAGACCTGCATGGTGAAAGAAGATGCCAGGGCAATGAGTTTGTCCACTCTTTCGGAGGGGAGGAATGCCCTGGCTAACTTTGTTCAGCTCTGCACCCATAAAAGTTAGTACCCGAACTGGTTCGAGAACTGACTTTGGAACATTCAGCAGGAACCCCAGAAAGATGAGGAGTTCCTGGGTGATTTGCAAGTGGGATTTTACTGCTCTGATGACTGACCCACAATGAGCCAGTCGTCCAAGTAGGGAAACACAGCTATCCCTTGTCTTCTTAAGTGGGCACACTACTGCTAGACATTTTGTGAAAACTCTGGAGCAGAAGTGAGTCCGAAGGGCATTGCCCTGAACTGGTAGTGGCCCGAGGGCAGTTCGAACCTGAGGTACTTTCGGTGAGAGGCCCTGATTAGAATATGGAAGTAGGCGCCCTTGAGGTCCAGGGAAGCTAGCCAGTCCCCTGGCCTCAAGGATGGCAAAATCATTGCTAAAGTCAGCATTTTGAACTTTGGTTTTACAAGATGCTTGTTCAGAAATCTTAAATCCAAGATGGGCCGCCAGTCTCCTGTCTTTTTTGGGGTCAGGAAGTACCTTGAGTAAAGACCCTTGCTCTGGTGGCAAGGGGGGAACCTTTCCACTGCTTTGCAGTCCAAAAGAGAGGAAACCTCCGCTTCTAGTGCGAGGGTTTCTAAAAGACTTGAGGGGGGAAAGTGCCTGGCTCTCATCTTGGGAAACTGTTTGAAACTGAGAACCAAGCCTTGGCTTACCACCTCCAGAACCCATTTGTCTGAGGTTAGGGACAACCAGTTCTGGCAGAAATAAGCCAGTCTGCCCCCCACCGGTACAGGAGAGTCGGCCCCAGACACCCCGTCAGGGTGCCTGCTTGGCAGGAGCAGCTTTAGGTTGGGGAGAGGGCCTGCCTGTGCCCCGTCTGCCTCTGCCTCTGAAAAATCCTCTCTGCACAAAAGCAGAAGAAGCCTGGAATTGGTAAAAAGGCCTATTGTAAGGCCTGCTCCTACCCCTGGGGGCATGCCTATGTTGAGTGGCATGCCTCTCCTTAGCTTGGGCACTTTTGTAAGTAGTTCTGTATTCATCCATCTTTTTCATGTAATTTTCCATTTGTTCTCCAAACAGAGAATTTCCTATAACAGGAAAATCTATAGCCTTTGACTGGGTATCTTGGGACAGATTAGTGCATCTGAGCCATGCCAACCTACGGAGAGCTACAGAAGTGGCCATGACCCTAGAGAAAACATCATTAACATCAACAGCAGCATGAAATTGAACTTTAGAGGCTTCAATGCCATCAGCAGTCACCTGTTCCAACTCACTAGCCAGCTGGCCATGGGCCTGCTTGGCCAACTGCAATATAGTGTCCCATCTAGATTTCTGATATCTAGCCACATAAGCCATATAATTAGCCTGTCTGAGTCCCAAAGAAGCTGTCACATACTGTTTTTTTGTCATGGCATCAATCTTCCTGGAATCCTTATCAGGAGGATGTGAAGCCAGGGGAATATTAGCCTTGTCACAGGCTGCAGCTTGCACCACACCTACATGACTACACTGTTCAGTGAGGAAGTCTGTATTAGGGCCTGACAACGTATACCTTCTGTCCATTTTTTTATCTACAGGAGGGACAGAAAAAGGATTTTTTTAAATCTTAGTGGTTTGCCTCCTAAATGACTTATGTAAAGGAATAGACAACCTTCTAGCCTCTAGAATATCCATCATTTCCACATAGTCAGGCTCCTGTTGCTCATCCACAGCCTCTTCTAAGGGGAGCTGGAGAGTTTATGCTACTTTCTTATAAAATCTGAAATGAGATGGGGACTCAGACAATAAAGGGGGAGACTCAAAGGGTCTGTCTGGAGAAATGTCCAGTTCTATTGGCACTTCCAGACCCTCCCAATCACAATCATCAAAATCTTCCTCCCCCTCCTGTGGTTCATAAAAATCCCCAACATCATAATCCTGAACCACTGGACTTGAACGAGACCCTGTTTTTCCAACCAGAGAGGGTTCAACAAGTCCCTGAGACAAAGACTGGACAATCTGTATGGCTTTAGCTATTTCTACAGCAGAAGGAGAGACAAAACTGGACTCCACACTAGCTGATTTCTTTGTCTTTTTTGCTTTGACTGGTCCCTCAGGACCAGCCTTTCTTTTGGCCGAGGAAGTATCACCCTGGTCAGAGGGCACTCCCTCTGGTCCAGCCGTAGCTGGGCCAGGCTGGCCATCCGGGTCAGCGGACTTTTTGGCCTCTCGTTCCCTGAGCCTGACCAATCTCTTTTCCAGGGTGGCTGCAGGGAAATTCTTACATATCTGGCAGTCTGACAGGAGGTGGTCAGCCCCCAGACAATAGACACAAGTGGTGTGTGAGTCAGCCTTGGCAAAGGCTTCCCCACAGACATCACAGTGTTGAAACCCAGTGGGCCCGGTTTTTCTTTTGGGTTTCTCAGACATAGTGCCAGCCTAACCAAACTTGTCCTTGTTTCAGGCCTTGCCAGGACAAGACACTCTTGTAGGTCCCTAACCGTGTCAAGGGTATTTGAAAAAAACACTTTTAATTGCAGGTTTTTTTAGGACCGATAAGAACCGGGTACCTCACTCTAAATGCAAAGAAAACAATTTTTAAAGCAAACTGATCGGTTCAGAGCGAACCGATAATGAGTTTCCACACAGACTAAAATTATTTTACTTACGGTTACCAGATAGAGCTTTAAACCGAAAACCGCAGTAATTTTAAACACTTTCTCAGTTAAATGAACCGATAAAAATACTTTAAACCGCAAAACGAACTGAAATGAAGGAGCTGGTCTCCGGAGCGTCTGTTCAGTGAGAGCGGAGTAAAGAATCTGGCAGTTTGGGTTCAAACAACCCAGATAGAGCTTTCAATAGCGCCCTCGAGCTGTGGAACTCCAGATTTCTCTGGAGTTAACTATTTCATCTCCAGGGCAGTCAAAAGCCATGGGCATACTGCAAAGGTCCTAATATAAGCAAGACTTCATGGTGTTTGAAATGCCTATTTTTAGTAATGACCCAGGAGTTTACAAAGAGCTGAAGAAAGTAACAGGCATACCTAGTGTAAGAATAGCAAAGAACGTCAAGCAGAGCAACCCCAATGTGCATTACTTTGCAATATTTTGCATTAAATTTGAGCTGCCAGACCAATTTACAAGCTCCTAAATCTTTCCATACCCTTCTTCATGGCCCTTACCCTCTCCTTGGTGTCTACTCTATCACAGAACGTGGTGTCCTCTGTGAAGAGGAATATCTTATCCTGGATCCCTTCCCCTAAGTCTCAAATAAATACAATATGTTCGTGATGTCCTTTATCCCTAAGTAAGGCTGGGAGTGATTAAAAAATTCTGATTTCATGGAATTTTCATGAAATACAGTAGAATTCTGCAAAATGCTGTGAAATTTCACAAAATGTGGAATTTTCTGTTATCTTTAATTGGCCATAACTCTATCAGTATTACACCTAGAGTTCTGAAATCGGGCATGCATATTGTTTGGAAGTAACCCTAAATAGATACACATTTCCAGACATTTGAATGAGGGGTGGGGATGTTATAGAGGGTTAAAGTCTGGCAATGTATAATTCATGTGAGCATTTCTGAAAATATTTCTATGCTTACAACCTAGCCACCTTTGGAGCTAGATTATTAGACATTTATACGCAAACTTTCTTGAATGAGTTATAGAAACTGCTAAACAGATAGGTAATTGGTTGTGTAAATTGTAAGTTACTAGAGTTCAAAATTTCACAATTTAATTATTCATTAAATTGTGTGAAAACTTTCTAAATATTTGCATGTTTGTTGCTCCACTGCTGTTGTGGTATACACTCAAGATATGGCACGTATAACAAAGTAAATATGATTTGGAATCTTCTTAACCAAAATAAATGTGGTTTAGTACAGTAGGTAAATTTTTTTTTGTGGATACTTTAGAAATTACTAATTGGTAAAATCTGCCAAATGTTCATGCACACATGACAGGTAATGCCTCTAGAATTCCACCTGTGGAATTTAAGTTTCATAGACTATTTCTCATCACTGAATCACTATACCTGCACAAGCAACATGGCCATGCAATAACCCTCCAACACTCCCCACAACAGTTATGCCTACCAACAGTCTCCATTATGACTAAAGATATCCAAATATTGCTGTCTCAATGACCTAAGCAACAGCTAGTTGTAAGGCTTGGCGTCACTTGGTGCCACTGCTTCAAAACAGTAAAAATATGTAATGTTATCTACAGAGTTGTAAAGAATCAGCAGGTGGCATTATACAGGAACAATGCTGCATGTGCCTGTGTTTTCACAAGTCATTAAGTCAGTGAGCTCTAGTGGTTATATGTCACATTGCAAGACTTCAGGTTATTGCACAGTTATGTCAGTTACTATTCTTCATGGTTCATCACTCAAGACAGTGACTTGCCACTTGGCACCATTATACTTTTACTGTGGAGCCTCCTGTGAATGCCACTTTATTGCCACTTTGCCCAGCCTTAACCTTCGACTATAATGGTAACTCAAGTGTATGACTCGGCAAAATGCATGGACATGGCTTCAACAAATGTATCAACATTCCACAATTTCACAAAAGCTCCTGAAATTCAACTTTAATTACTGATGTTATTTAGGAATCTTTGGCTGCTTGTAACTTGGCCAGCCTTTAAGCAAGAGATTAGAGAGTTGACACACACAGCCTTTTTTTTCCATAATGTTTTTTTTCCTGGCCAGCGTCTAATCTCTCATGGATATATCCTGTTCATTGGGATGTACCCTGATCAGGCTGAAACTAGCCATTATTTAACTGGCTAACGGGTTTTTCTACCGCATTTTTTTACCTCCCATCTCTGTCAGCTTCACACAGCCATAGGCTCTCCTGTGGCAAGAGCAAGTTCTCTGGCTCAGCTGCAGATGTTGCTGTGTTGGTGGAACCCACCACCAACCCCACTGAGATGCAGTGCCAGGTGACAGCTATTTCAGTCATGGTCTGTCCCCTGATGTGACTTTCTGGGCTCGCTTCCAAACCTGGATCATCAGCATGGGAGTGCAATGCTCAGCTGCTGGGCCATGGGGGTGGCCTCAAAGCCGATATTTAGAGTCAATTAATCTAATAAAGTTTGTGATATTCTGTTCTCTAAATTTAAATAGCAGCTTAAAATTCTGCAGCTTACATAATTGTGAAATGTAACTGTAAAACTTCTTAAAGTTTGGTCACCTTTAAAGATAGAGATCTGAAACATAGTACACTTCTGTATGGACCTAGGTAAAGTCATCTTACCAAATTTGGTGCAATTTAGGCACATACTTTTGATGGCAATAACTGAAAATCACAGTTCTGACAAAACTTTGCAAAATTGTCATAGAAATGTCACAAAATTTCATGGCAGTGAACATATAATTTTGCCAAAATTTCACTAGTGGAAGATCATTTTTGCCCAGCCCTACCTGTAAGTGTTCTTCATTTAGGACTACCCTCTAGAGTCATTCTCCAACCCAGCCAGCTTTTCATCTAGGATGTTATCGTATTACCCATCTTCAAGTTGCCCAGTTTCCTTACCAACCTCCCATGTGGGATGGGTTAATGGTGCAGAAACCTAGGTTAAACACAGGAATGCAGTACAGCACACACAATAAAAGTTTCAAATGCTAGTGCACTTAGCTGCCATATATTGCAAGCCTGCAAGCTGCCAGATGTCCACTTTATTTGCAGGTTAACAGTATATGTAATAAAATGCACTAGCATTTGAAACTGGTGTGTGCTGTACTAATGTGTATCTGTTGTGCCTTATTTGCCTCTTACAGCAACACTCTTTTTTTATGTGTATGCACAGTTGTGGATTAAGGTTTTGCTGACATTTAAGTACAGGACATATACTGCCTGACCCCTCTCTATGGTCTTTGTCACACAATCAATGAGATCAATCAGATTCATTTGGCATCCCTCCCACTGGTAAAACAATGCTGACTGGAGTTCTGCAGCAACTGGTTATCAGGAACCCTACTTGCCTCTCTTGTCTACTAGAGTGCAACACTTTCCTGCTGTAGACATTAGACTGACGGTCTACAGCTGCCTGACTTGTTGCAGCCCTCCCATCTGTGTAAATGCAGTACATCTGATGTCAGCTAATTCCATGGAATTTTCTATGTCTCCAAAGAACTATAGAAGAGAGCACTGTACAGTAGTGAAAATACTGTATAGTATGAAATATTTGCATTCATTTTATTTTCACTATATTCACAAACTGAATTTCCTTGTGAAAACAAAAGAAAAGTGAATATTTCCTACAATATTGAGACAACCCCTCCATCAACATACACTAGGCACTGGTAATAAACTCTCTTACCGAGCTGAATCAGCTCAGTTCCCCTTCTTTCTTTCTTTCTTTCTTTCTTTCTTTCTTTCTTTCTTTCTTTCTTTCTTTCTTTCTCTTGATCTCTTCATAAGCTGCTTTATTTGTAGCAGTGTAAAGCAATTTAAAATTTGCAGTCAGTCAAGTAGGAAAAAATGCCAGCTGCTGACTTATTTGTAGTTGGTGTTTGATCTCTGTTTGATCCCCATTAATAATTGTGAAAGATGGGGCCAGCTTGTTGACATAGCAGCAGCGTTTCCATTGGCAAAGCCAGCTATCCAGGTTTGGGAATAAGCTCATGCTGCTGGGGGCTGCCCGGGGTGGGGGAGAAGACTGAGCATTCCAGGGGATGCTCTTCTCCTCTGGGGTGGAAGGGTCACCAGACCCACTGAAATATTGCCATCTGGGTGATTACTGGTATGGTGCAGTTTGGGGGTGCTGTGGGAGAGGTTGACTTTGGTTGAGACCAGAAGTGGCAGCATGCCTTGGGTGCACATGTTTCTTGGACCTCCATGGGTGCTGATGTCCTCAGGGATGGGAGAAACAATGGAAAAAGACCCCATACCTGGCCCATTGATTGCCTCTGGTATCGTCACAAAAATGAAACCCAGAAACCCATGGCCGTCACCTGACAAAAGTTTGTATAGGTTGGGGGAGTAGAAAGGGAGAGCTTTCTCTTTCCCCACCCAAGGGCAATCCAAGGTAGCATGGAGGCAGAGTACCAGGGGTAGTATAGTAGTACACCTAGCCACAGGTACCTTGGAGGACCCTAAGGGGGAGTGACTCAACTGTGGCATAAAAGGGGGCATAAACAGAGAATAAAAAAAATTATGAAAGTCGAGTACTGGGGGTGGGTGTGAGAGAGAAGAGAGAGAGAGAGAGAGAGCTAGAGAGACAGAAAGAGAGAGAGAAACTCTCACCCCATACAACTACAATAATTTTTCAAATATCTCTCTGTCCCACCTCTAGTAAGTTCACATACTGACCCCTCCAATTAATTTGTTATTGAACCAGCAGCTGCAATCACATGGTGTCTTCTGACAACAACCACATTGTCCCCAGGTTCCAGGTGGCTGCAGTACAAATAAAGCATGTCCATCTTTGCTGCGTTTAGCTTTCCTGTATCTCCTACGGCTGCCATCCCTCATGGAGTTGAGTAACTAAAATAGGTGAAGTTTCAGCCCAGATACTTCCTCCCTGATGTCTGCCATTCATCAAGGACACAAATAGATAAAGTTTTAGCCTAACTTCTGCCTAGCTATAAAGAGGATCAAAGAAGTCACTAATTGGAGTGCCAGAGGTGTGTCCTGGACCAAAGGCTAACTTAGAAATGATCAGCCTGAGTAGCTAAAATAAGTGAGCCAGCCCATTTTAGTCCAACTTCTTTCTAGGAATACAGTGTCAGTTCCAGCAGGTGTTAACATGTATTGCAGGTAGAATTGCATGAAATGTTACAGCTGCAGATTCACCTTGCTCTGCAGTACTTAGTAATTCATTCAATCACTGCCGTACATCTGGATAAACCCCTCATGCTCTGAAGGTGGGAATGTTCATGATGGTCAGTGGGAGTAACATGCTGAAGGCCATGAGTGATGGGGATTTCAGCTATTCACCTGGTGCTTGACATGGCATGCATAGCTAAAAGAAATAGTTAACACTGTATGGAACATTACTAAATATTTGCATTGTCCCCCCAAATATACTGATCTCCTCCATTAGTACCAGCAGACGCACTATGTTCTGCAATATTGCTTAAAGATGTTGTGACAAGTTGGAACTCTGTTTGTATATGGTGGAGATACTGGGAGAACTGAAAACTGCATTCTGGGGCATGAAATTCAACAATGTGGCCTATGGGGGGGGGGGCATCATTTTTGGGTGCAGCAATGTGTGCAGCAAAAGCTTGTTTGACGTCTGAGACCTCAGGAACAGGCAGCAAAGATGTCAGTGCTGAATCAGCAGTCCTTAGCATGGCTTCTACCTTATCGAATCTACTTGACTGACATATATGCATTCTTATCTGAAATCTTCTGGAGCAACTCAACAAAACAAAGCTAGTGGTGATGGTCACCAAAGCAACACTTGTGGAGAAGGTGAGATGACCAAGATGATGGTGATGGTGGGGGAGGTGGAAATGACATCAATATTTCATTTGAGTTATCTGAGCAGCAGCACAGATAGGATATAATATTCATTAAGTAAGAGACAGATATGTTTTTGGCACAAACCGCAGACAGATTTGAAATCATTAGATTAGGCCCACAATTTGGCACAGAAATACTAATGGAACATAAATATAAAGTTATGTGCATTCCCTTAGATGTATCTAACAAATGAAGCAGAAACTTGTGTACACTAAAAATGGAGAAGCACAAACAATGTAAAGACACAACCAAGAATCAACCTCATCATGCTCATACCGCTCCTCATCAGTCAACATTGTATGCTTCCAGTGTCATGACAAGGGAAGATGACTTGGATAGTGATGCTCCTGAGAGAACAAAGGAAATTTGGAGCTTTTGTTTACTGAATGCCAGTGCAACTCAAACAATTTAAGGGAATTCTTAGATATCTCACCAGAGTACCTGATGGAGGTTTTTCTTTCAGAATTGCTGTCTAGCTGTGGCACCGGGTAGATATACCTAAAACAAATACAGCAAGGACAACAAGCACAAATGAAATACAGCATCAGCAAACACAGCTACCTGCTATGATACCAATATGCCAAAACTACACAAACCACTCCCAAAAAACCCTCAGAAAACAAAACCCAAAGTACTCCTCAAAATCAACTTTATTATCACTAGCCAAACTGCAGGAAAATAACCAAATCACACATGAAACATAAATGCTAAGCTATCTCCTTCAGATATTCATAAGTAGATCTGATCCATAGTCTGAAACAATATAAACAATTATCTTGCACTGCCCTTTCTCATCAAAACAAAAATCCATTGTGCATCGAATGGAAACTCCCTTTTGACTCTATACTAAATGCAAAGGCATAATGGAATGCAGAAATCTCTGAATCCACACACTAGATACAGTACCAAACATGCACCTAAAACTACCTATACCCCTAATAAGCACACAAGAAGCAGCTGTACCATACACAAATCAATCACAACAACCACACACAGCTGAACCTCACAAACCCATAATCAGCACTAGATAAAAACAAAACAAATGGAAAAATAACATACCAAATCCAGTCATTAACCTACAAAACCCCAACCAGAACTAAATACTACAATGCTACAACACCAGGAAATTCAGATACACCAGATGAGATTGAACAACCAACCCCTGCACTAACACACCTAAACACCCTAACCACAACAAGCCCTACCAACTACACCATGAAGCCAGCACAGCTCCCAAGCAGAACAACTGCATACTTTATACCAAATCAAATACCCTCACATGGTTATGCAGGGGGCTTTGTACCCTGCACCCCCATACTATTATATACTAACTCCAGACCACACTACAGCTGACTACAGCACAAACACCATACCACATTATGACTAGTGACGGCAAAAACACCAGCAGCAATAAGAACCGTGCACCATTTTTCCATGCACAATTACTGATGTGCTATTACGTAGTCATGCACATACATTAGACATATTGACTGGGTACCCTAGGAATCCCATCACATTCTGGCAAATTAGGAAAGTCATTTGGCCAGCACTTGTTAAACTGGCTTTGAATGTTCTTGGATGACCTTGAACACTAATCACTATCAAAAGATGTTTCAGCACAGTTAATGATATGGACTCACCACATCACTCTAAACTATGTAATGAGAATATTGAATTCTTAGTCTTCCTCCAAAGCAAGTTACCATGGATCCACTTCAGCTAGCCAATTGTTTATTACCATGTTCAAATCACATTTACAGCTACTTACACCCATGCCTCATGCTTTTACATCTCCCTGGACTCCCACTTGCACTAGCAGCACCACAGTCTAGCTCACCAGTCACAGCATTGCAGGCATCACAGCTGTAGTGATTTTGATAACTCTGTGATTTATCTACTGTACCTAGCTTTTGTAATCAAGACAAATTAAAAAAAGGAATAGCACACACACACACACACACACACGCACGCACGCACGCATGCACGCACACACACACACACACACACACAGAATGACCTAATGTCCTACTGAAGACAGTACAGCTTTTACAGTGTCATCACCAGCAAGCTGCATGGGATGAAGTTTGATGTATGGCTTACATGAGTCATTATCAGTTAAATAAGACATATCACATCACCCAACCCACTGTGGAGGGACAGTATCTCCAGATACCAAATACATTATCAGTGATGGCTATGCTCAGATTTATATGCCATTCAGTCTTGTGAACCCAGTTGGCAGCAGCTATCTTAATTGTTATGTTAGTTTAATATTTATAAGTAACTTAAAAAATATTAAAAACTCAAAAAGAACTAAATAAACAAAAAAAAACTGTACATCCATGCATGGTTAAACTTTGGGAAGGTAAATGTAATACTCTATTGCCTTTTAATTTGTGTTTATATTCTGGGATACATAGCTTTTGTTGGGGGTATTAACAATTTTTTAGATGTATGGGGCTAGTAAAAATATAGCAAATAGCATGAAGGTAAAAGCAATCATATAGAGTGGTAGTCCTTGAGCTCAACAATGGATAATTGCAATGACTACTGCTGTGGATGGAATAAAGGTGTTTTACTTGTTGAAGGCTGTCTCACACCACCACAAACAGTATTTTATAGCAGATAAATGCCAATAGCACTTGTCACAAGTAAGCTACAATAATTCATATTCATTTCTAATCTGAAGGCTTCTACCCATAACCCTATTTGTAGTCTCTTATAGCCTATGCCAATTACTGCATAGGTAGCCAAAGTAGGTCTGCCAAACTGATGATAAAAAAACAAAGTTGTAGGCCCCATGTCAAAGCTGAACTGAAACTGGCTCTGGGCCATTTCATCCACACTTGCTGCTGTGCAACTAACATTCATGTTATCAGGTAATCTCCAGATCATGGGACAGGTTCAGTTGATGTACATCACTACAGAATGTCATTGGCATCCTATAAGTCCATACAAGACATACTGAATATATTGATGGAGCAACAAAGTGTAAGAAAAGTACATTTTATTCATAATTGACTCATTTAGCTTATATTAAAACACAAATGAAAATGTAGGCTCACAGCTGACTATAGGCAACTGAACAAACACATAATTTTTTTTCACTGATCCATGACACCGTTAGATAAAAGTTTAGCAAAGATTGAGGAAGGCCAATATTTTACAAGTCTAGACATATTGAATGGATTCTGGACCATTAAAGTGCAGTCACTAGATCAATACAAATATGTAAAAAGTAATACATTTGAGGGACAGCTGAATGATATCAAATATGTTTAAACCAGTTGGAAAATGCAGGGTCTAAACTTTTTTTTACCAAGGGGCAATCATTCAAGAACAAGGTAAATTATCTAGGGTATAAGGTTAGACCTAGGGAGCTACAGTATATCCACAGCATAACTGAGTCAATGCAGTCCAGACAAACTCTGGTCAGGGCCAATATGGCTGCAAAATTATGAACTTGCAGCATATCTTTCTTATTACCACATCTCATGAACCACATCGGTGAAAGTGTTCAAATCCCACTGAAATTTGATTGTGCACCACTGAAATGTCATTCTGTGCCACAGGCATGAAAACACATTTTGGCCAGGATTTGAACAATGACAGCTGTCACATTCATGAGGTGGTATGAAAAAATTGCTATGTTGAAAATCTGAGGTCAGAATATTTAAAATCACAGAAGTTATAATGGAGCATAGAAGAATTTCAACACATAATGGTAATGTTATTTTTACATATCTTGACCCAACATTTTCAACACAGCCTGCTTATGACCCCACCTTATGAGACATGATGGTAATAATTTTCAGATTCTGTCCAAAAGGTGATTTTGGCATGTGAACACAAAATCACCTTTTAGGCTTGATTTGCATAATTTCCCTGCTATTGTTTAAGAGGTGGGGTCCCAAAAAGGGTACGTTGAACATTTTGGGGGGAAACTATGCAAAAATGTAAAAGTCATGCCTCAAAGTTCAAAAATACATTGAACCACACTTACCTTACTTTCTCATGTTGCAGTCAGTGGTTCCAGCAGCAAGACAGGCCTTCGATCGGAGAGTGGCTCTTCACCCTGGGACCTATTCAGGTGAGTGAGGGTGTGTGGGGTGGTGATTTCTGAGTGGGAGGTCAGAGTAACAAGGGGCAGATCAGTGAAGTATCATTTTCTGTTTTACAGGTTTACAGGAAAAAGCATTGAGGGATGGTTTTCTTCATTATAGGTTACATTTTCGAAGTAATATATATATATATATATATATATATATTAGAGGCAAAACTCCGTTTAATGCATTAGTTAGGGTTGTTCTACAGCGACAAAGTGAGGAAATTCGCTGTTAGGGTTGAAAACCCTAACTCCGAATTCACCCCCCACAGCACCACACACACACAGACACACACACACACATTCAAGTATGGGGGAGGACCAAGTCAACACAACCAATGACAGACATCCAGCAGCATAATACCTGGGAGTAGCTTATTGCTATCATAATAAAACTGTTTTTTAAACAACATTAAACCATGTTCATCATATGGTTAGGCTCTACATGTATGTTAATAAAAACTAAACATAAGGCTGTTACAATGTTTACAGTCAATTAGAAAGCTGCATTTCTCAAACCCTTGTTAAATCAGAGATATTATACCTGTACAACTCCTTGGTTTTGCTTAATTCTATTGCTCAGGTGGCCCACCACAAGTGGTGTGGTGTCGTGTGGGGCATCGGTAGATAAGGCCATGCAACTACTAAGTGTGGCAACGCTGTGTGCAGCTGCAATCAGGGATGTGTACGTTTGGTGTACATGGCCTCAGTTTTGCTGTTGATCTCCACTGAGCATGCAGTACCTGGTCAGGTGGGTGGGGATGTCTCGTAGTACATTTAGACAATTGTTTGTTATTTCTGTCCCCTGCTGCTGGATGTCTGTCATTGGTTGTGTTGACTTGGTCCTCCCCCATACTTGAATGTGTGTGTGTGGTGCTGGGGGTGAATTCGGAGTTAGGGTTTTCAACCCTAACAGCGAATTTCCTCACTTTTGTTGCTGTGGAACAACCCTAACTAATGCATTAAATGGAGTTTTTTGCCTCGAATTTCCCTTTTTTTTGAGAATGATATTGAGAAATAGTGAATGTAATGTGGTGGCGGTGCAAAGGGCCCCCGCTCCCGCCACATGATGTCTTGTGGCATAGTAACAGGAGCAGCAATGCAAACAGAAATGCTAACAGTGGCACACATGGTAACACAAGCGCGAATGATAACAGAAAGGGTAACGCACACAGTGGCGTAGATGGGAACGATGTGCCACGTGATGTCTGGTCACATAGTAACATGGTGCCTGTAAATGGAAATGTCAATGGGCATGGTGACGCAAAGTGAAACAGAAAGAGAAACAGTGCGGTACAAACAAATGGCAAAAAATTTACAGAAATGCAAGCGCAAATGAAAACGCAAAGGATGACACACGTGGTGGCATTGGGGTGTGCATTGGGATCATCAGCCCTAACTCTCACCCCATGACCTGTGTAAAGCAGCAGAAGTATAGGAGAATGGGGTGAGAGTTAGACTCATGATCCCAATGCACACCCCAATGTCAGTTGGGGGTGGGTGGGGTGCAAGGGGTTTTTCAACCCTAACAGCGAATTTCCTCACTTTTGTCGCTGTGGAACAACTCTAACTAATGCATTAAACTGAGTTTTTGCCTCTAATTTCCCTTCTTTTGAGAATGATAACAAGAAATAGTAGATGTAATGCAGCAGCGGAGGCCTGATGCCTCTAGGCCCCTGCGCTCCACCGCATATCTTGGTGGCGGGCCATGAGGCCTTTAGGCCCCATGCTCCCGCCACATGATGTCTTGTAGCATACTAACAGGGACAGCAACGCAAACAGAAATGCTAACAGTGGCGCATATGGTAACACAAGCACTAATGAGAACAGAAAGGGAGACCGCATACGGTGGCGTGAGACGGGAATGGTCTGCCACGTGATGTGTTGTCACATATTAACATGGTGCCTGCAAACAGAAATGTCAATGGGCATGGTGATGTAAAGTGAAACAGAAAGATAAACAGTACTGTAGACAGAAAATGGCAAAAATAACAGAAACGCAAACGCAAATGAAAACGCAGCGATAACGCATATGGTGGCGCAGACTAACGTAAGTGAAAAGGGTACGGAAATCGAAGCGGAAAGGCAACAGTAACAGTAATGTTGCGCTGGTTTTCCCAAAACCTGCATTGAGAAAAGACAGTGAGTACAAATAATGTATGCAAAATAATGAGTATCGGCGCAGAAAATGAGATCTTGGAATACTAAATACATTATATCTCAGGAACCGTACGACGTAGAAAAAAAATTTAAAGATCATATTATTTACAACTGTCCTGGCTAATTTGAATCTTAGCCCCATTGTGGGCTAAGAAATTTTCTGATGAAAAGTCCGTATCTCGCACCGTTTCCGAGATACGGGCCCTGAAAGGTGCGGCGAACGCCGTAATGTTATCCTATGGGAAAAAAAGAAAAGTTCAGAGCGCCATAACTTTGCCTCCCTGTGATGTTTTTTCACCAAACCACTGAAAGGCACATCTGTGGGCTGTTGGCTGTCTTCCCTCCAAATTTCAGGAAAAAAGACCAAACCGTTATTTTGCAGCAGGGATCCAAAGGATTTCTGTTATGCGTTGGTCGCCGTAATGTTATCCTATGGGAAAAAATGTCAACTTTGGAGTGCCATAACTTTGCCGCTGTGTAATATTTTTTCACCAAACTACTGAAAGGCACATCTGTGGGCTGTTGGCTGTCTTCCCTTCAAATTTCAGGAAAAAAGACCAAACCGTTATTTTGCAGCAGTGTGCCAAAGGATTTCTGTACTGCGTCGGGTGCCGTAATGTTATCCTATGGGAAAACCGTCAACTTTAGAGTGCTGTAACTTTGTCACCATGTAATATTTTTTCAACACAACACTGAAAGGCACATCTGTGAGATGTCAGCTCTGTTCCCTCCAAATTTCAGCTCAAAACTCCCAACGGTTCTTTTGCAGCGCAGTGCCAAAGAATTGCTGTCATTTTCCCACAGACTAGAAAACTACTGTCGCAATTTAAAAGCTTTCACAAAAAATTTGCGACACTTTGTAAAGCACGAAGTAATTTATGAAGTACTTTTTCCAGAAATTTGAAAAACATATTTCTGGGGTGTTTTACACAAAATAAAGACATGGCAAGCATCCTCAGGGCCCAACTAGGTGAATACAAAAAAATAGGTTGCTAGAGGGTCCCAAATTTAAATTCCAACCATTTTTCTGATCACCAACTGAAAACAAAATGGCCGATTTGCGAAAGTAAAAATGCATTTGCGAAAGTGTTGAACTTTTTGTTAACTTTTCCCATTGACTTATAATGGGAAACTGTTTTTTGAATAACTTTTGAACCGTTTAATATTTTTTCACGAAATCTTTGAAAGGCACATCGGGGACCCTGGATGCACGTTCCCTGAAGATTTCAGGCCAGTCACGCAAACCGTACGACCTGTAGGTGCGACCACAGAATTCCAGAAAAGCGTAAACACGTGCACAGATCACACTTAATAACTCCGCAACCGTATATCCGATCAGTACAAAACTTGGCAAATCCCAAGGCCTGTGAGTCTTGATCATATATTCCAAATTTCAGGCAAATCCATCAAACAGTTGCAAAGTTATTAAGGTGCAAAATTTTGGTTTAATATGGCAATGGCTCCTCAACCCTAATAATGGTAGCACTACTGTATTACCATAATATATATATATATATATATATATATATATATATATATATATATATATGGCAATTGGAGGGATACTAGTAGGCAGTGCAGGTGACTGGAGGTTGGGGTGCCATTTGACAGTATGGTAGGGGCTGCACACCAATTGGCTCACGCCTGTGAACCAATGGGCATGCAGCCCTACTGAGGTGTCAGCCAGCAGGCAGCGGGGTGGCATGCTGGTGGGGTGCTGCCACCCGCCACTGACCAGGGGGGAGCAGGGCGGTAGTGCTCATTGGGTTGGAGGGGAAGGGGATACCCTAGACCACCAGGGTAATAGGACATTTTTTTCTTTACAGATGCCCGCGATTTGGCAGAAAGTGGTCCACTGGACCACCAGGGATATTGGGTGGGTTTTATTAATACAGATGCCCGCAATAAGGCAGAAAGCAGTCCATTGGACCACCAGGGGTATTGGACAGTGAGCTTTTTTTAAACAAACGCCCATGATCGGGCTGCAGGGGGTGTCAGTCCCCGATGGTTGCTGCCTGGCAGGGTGCCAGGCGCAAGTCATCAGGGATCAGAGCACCTGCATGCAAATGGGACCATAATGACATGCAAATGGCCCCATGTGTGCCTTGCATACATTATGGCCCCATTTGCATGTCAACTTTTGAATATCGCAGTTGCTGTGCATGGCGCAATGGAACTTGAGCTAGTGTATCTCCATGCTCCACTCTGGCCACTTGCACTGGTGCCATGCCACTGTGCCATGCACACTGGGGTTGGCTAGGGTGTGATATTCAAAGCTGCTGAGCCATGGCACAGTTCCTTTGATTATCGCTTAGTCCACACCCCTGTGCAGCCAAGTTGAGCTGTACCCAAGCTTGCGCCACAGCTGGGTGCAGTTTGAATATCTGGGCCGATGTGTAAAGAAACTTGAAACTGTATGCTCTCCTATTAAATCCAAATTTGGTCCTAAATCTAACTAATACACAGAACTAGCATATTTTCACACAGCAGTACAAACTGAAGTGCAACATAATTTGTATGACATACTGTATTTTAATTTGTAGTGATTCCAACAATGCCAGACACAGCTTACTTATACATTTATCCTATTGGAATATTAATGATATGGGAACTCCAGTGGAAAACACATTGACATGCAGAACAGACACTGATCATGTATTAGTTGGTTTGTAAATATGGATTGACTTTTGGAAAAAGCAAAAGGTCTCTCCACAACACATGGACCAGGTAAACAAAACAAAAAAAAATGATTTAGCTGATGCTATAGGTAAATAAGGTGTCCTCAGTGAGGAAATGATAGATTTTACTTCTACTGCCATTTATAGTATAGATATGATTACCCGGCAATAGGAACAATGAGGGAAAACAAGGTGTTACACTTGTATAATCATAGGCTAGATTCTGATTTAGTTGAGATCCAACAGGAGGACAAACCAGTAGGAAAGCTGTATAGATTCATTGCAGACTCCAATGAGTTGAAGCCTTATATGATCAGAAGGGTAGATTCCAAATATGAAATGGTTTACTGCAAAAATGAGTGAGAATTCAGTGGCTCAGTCTGGTGGTTCCTTTAGGCCACAAAGTAATTCTACTACAACATGTCCATGATAAGCCATCTGGAGCACATTGTAGGCAGAAGAACAAAACAGTCACTGAATGAAGTGGCCTGTTGGCTTTATGCATATAGGAGATATTCACAAAGGTGCAGAGTGGGTACGCACCATGTAACTCTAGCATGTAACCCACCCCACACCTACCTGTGGCCACTGTGCCCCACTGTGCAATTCTCAAAACTAATATGCCCCCCTACACACCTGATCCCTTGGCCAGTTGTGCATATCTGCACAGGGGTGGGCCGGGGTGGTGGGGACCATGCCAGCACTCCATACAATTTACAAAACTGCAGAGTGCCATGCACAGTGGCCAGTGGGTATGTAACCTCAAGCAGCCAGTTATGTGCTCCCCAGGGATGCAGCCACCAGCCACCGCAGAAACAGGGGGCATCGCCCCGCCAATATGGATGACCCACCCATCAGGACACACTGGGTGGTCAGCCAGGGTACTACCCGCCCACATCATGGCTGGTACTCTGTGTGCTAGCAGACAGCATGGCACCCCACAGGGACACAAGGGATCCACTGTGGGACCCAGACTGGACAACCAATTGGCTGTGTCCCCAAATCCACCACTCCTCATCTGCCTGCCTCCATGGACCTGTGCTCCGGGGTTGGGGGCGATGCCATGTAAGGGAGCCAGGCAGGGGCTGGAGTGTGTGAATGCAGTCCCTGCATGAATCTCCCGGTGCACATCTGCTGCATGGCCAGAATATGTGCCTCTGGTGCATAAATTCCACCCGTTTTTGAATAGCCACCATAGTATCAAAACAGATTATGTAAAATGGTGAATAACCTGTTGCAGGTTTCAATCCAAACAAAACACAGAGCAGCATTACAAGTAAAAGGATCCCTCTGCTTTGTTCAGGTGCACAAACTAAGTGGACTGGTCCACTTACAAGATCATCAGTAGGTAATACGTATCTTTTAACAGTCAGTTGTCTGCTTACAAAGTGGGTCAACTGTCTACATACTCTGAATGAGGCTTACTGAAACCGTAGCTTTATCACTGATAAACAATGTGTTTAGTCATTAGTCCCTACTTGATCCCCATTCCAGTCTGCTCCCTGTATCCTGGTGGATGGTTCATTGGTCTCCAACACCCTCCCCCCATTGCTGCTCATTTTAACAAATTCTTCACAACCTGTGCACTATCCTGTTATCTCTCTCCTGATCACTATACTTTCCCTACACCCCACCAGAAGGCTTTCACTTCCCTCCTGTCTCCCTCAGGAAGTCTTTTTCACCCTTGAGTCACTTAACCCTTTCAAGTCAAGCCATGACAGCTTGGACCCTAAACTACTACTAATCTGTTTCAGCTGTTGCGCTATCACTCTCTCCTTCTCACTCAGTGCCGTCCCTCAGGCCTGAAAAGTTGCTAAGGTTCTGCATCTGCACAAAGGGGGTGACCACTCCTTCCCAGACAACTACAGGCCAATAGCTCTACTTCTCTGTCTTGCTAAGTTTCAAGAGACCACTGTGTACTTGAGGCTTCCTGACTTTCTTGACTCCTCAACTTTTCTCTCACCTTACCAGTCTGGTTCTAAGAAGAACCACTTTATCATCTCTTCCCTGCTGCATATAACTGATTCTGTCCTCTCTGGGATGGATCAGGAAGATAACACCACAGCCATATTCATCAATCTAACCAACCCACTACTCCTGGACAAGCTGAAATCAGCTGGCCTCTCAACATCAGCTGTGGACTGGTTCCACTCATACCTTGGGGGCCAACAACAGTCAGTTCATGAAGCTGTGTTCTCTTCCCTCCCCTCACCACCCTATCCTAGCAGGGATCCCACAGGGCTCTATCCATGGTCCAATACTTTTTTCATGCTTCCTAAATGATCTCCCCTCTACTTGTGTCTCTTTGCATATCCACATGAATGCAGCAGCACTGTCATCTTTATTGCTGGTCCTTGAACTTCAGCTGTAGGGGCCCCACATCAGATAGACTTCTACAGTGTGTTGAACTGGTTCCATGCCAATCAACTCAGAGTAATATGAAAAAGACTGTGCCCATGAGTTTTGTCTCCAGTCAGAAAATGGCAAAGCTCTCCTTCCCCTGTGTTCTCCACCTAAGATGGCACCCACTTGGCGGTCGTCCCTCCTTTTAAGTAGTTCAGTGTGTGGCTATATAGCAAGCTTGACTTCTTTGCCCACATTGATGCAATTCATGCCACACTCGTCCCAAGCTGACTCTTTGCACCATGACAAGACTGCCTCTCTCCTCAGGTCTGCTGGGAGCTGGTAACCAAAATGGTCCTCCCAGTTTGTGACTATGGGGATGTTGTTTATGGTACTGCTACCTACTGTTCCCTTGCCAGATTGGACACCCTCTGTAATGCCACCTGTCATTTCACTACCAACTGTCCATTCCGTACTATGCATTGCTCCCTCTATAGAAACATAGAAACATAGAATTTGATGGCAGATAAGGACCGCTTGTCCCTCCCAGTCTGCCCATTTCCCTACCTGATGGATAAGCTGCATTTCTAGTTAATCAACAGCTTACTTCCTCCTGTCCCCCACTAGAACTGCCTTATGCCTGTCCCATGCATTCTTGAATTCTCCCACTGTTCTTGACTCCACAGCCTCCTCAGGAAGGCTGGTCCATGCATCCACAACTCTCTCTGTGAAAAAATACTTTATAACATTACCCCTGAGCCGTCCCCCCTCTATCTTCAAATTGTGCCCCCTTGTTCTTGCACATCTCTTCTTCTGAAAGATACTACCCTCCTGTGCCTTGTTAATTCCCTTGAGATACTTGAAAGTTTCTATCATGTCCCTGTCTCCCTCCTTTCCTCAAGGGTATACATATTAAGCTGCTTTAGTCTCTGCTCGTATGTCTTCTGTTGCATACCTTGCACTATTTTGGTTGCCCTCCTCTGAATAACCTCCACACTGTCTATGTCTTTGCAGAGACGGGGTCTCCAAAATTGCATGCAGTACTCCAGATGGGGTCTCACTAACTGTCTGCAGAGAGGGATAACAACTTCCGGTTTTCTACTGTTGATGCCTCTCCCTATGCATCCCAGTATAGCCCCAGCCTTCCTTACTGCCTTCTCACATTGCTTGCCCATCTTTAGGTCATCTGATATAATTACTCCTAGGTCTCTTTCGATTTTTGTTGTTGTTATGAACTCACCTCCCATCGTGTACTCTTTCCCTGGGTTTTTGTTTCCCAGATGCATAACCTTGCACTTTTTTTGCATTGAATCTGAGCTGCCACATATTTGACCATTCCTCCAACCTTGCCATATACCTTTTCATTCTTTCCACCCCACCTTGTGTATCAACCCTGTTGCAGATCTTTGTGTCATCTGCAAAGAGGCATACCTTTCCTTCCAGGTACTCTCCAGTGTCACTTATAAAGATATTAAAGAGGACCAGTCCCAGTACCGAACCCTTTGGTACCCGCTAGTTACCCTCCTTTCTTCACTGTGGACTCCGTTTACTGTTACACTTCGTGTCCTGTTGTACAGCCAGTTTTTTATCCAGGCTACCACCTTGAGACCCACTCCAAGGCTGGCTAACGTGTATATTAATCTTTTGTGTGAGACTGTGTTGAATGCCTTGCTCACAGCCCCTCCCTGGTCTACTACTTTGGTCATCCAGTAAAAGAAATCTATTAGGTTCATCTGACATGACCTTTCTGCTGTGAAACCATGCTGTCTTGGGTCCTGTGCTCCACTGGCCTCTAGGTACTCAACAATTCTTTCCTTCAGAAGTGATTCCATCATTTTCCCTACCACTGAAGTCAAACTAATTGGTCTGTAGTTTCCTGCCTCTGCCCTGCTCCCACTTTTGTGAAGTGGAATCACATTTACCCTCCTCCAGTCCTCAGGTACCACTCCATCCTCCCATGATTTGTTAAAGAGAGTAGTCAGTGGTGTTACTAGTTCTACCCTTAGTTCTTTTAGTATTCTTGGGTGAATCCCATCAGGCCACACTGCTTTGTCTACCCTCAGGTTCAAGAGTTCTTTCAAAACCCTTTCTTCTGTGAATGGACTGGTATCGACACCACTATTCAGAGTTTCTCCCTTGTTTGGTTTAAGCACCTTCCCTTTCTCATCTGTTGTGAATACTGAACAGAAATATTCATTCAGTATCCCTGCTTTTTCACTGTCACCCTCTGCCCACATTCCCTTCCCTTTATTAAGTCTCTGTATCCCTCCCTTGGTCTTTCTTCACTCATTAATGTACCTATAAAAGGTTTTATCCCCCTTCCTAACAGAGTTGGCTATCTTTTCCTCAGTTTGTGCCTTTGCTATTCTGACTGCCTTCCCTGCCTTCTTCTGCTTTAGCTGATAAAGTTCTTTATTCCACACTTTCCATCCTCTCACTGCCCTCACATCACAAGTTCCACTGTTGAACCTTTAGCACCAAATACTGCTTTTGGTCCCTTTCCTACCCCCTCTCCTCACTCCTTTCTCCCACCCCCTACTATTCATGATCTCTAAACTCCAAGGATTCCTGCACCATCTCCTCTCCCCATCCTCATTCTTGTGTGGGGCAAGCTGTGTTCTCCTACTGCTTTCTTTCCTTCTGGAACCAGCTCCCCTCTTCCTTTAATTTCTCCCCCTCTCTCCATACATTTAGATGCCAGATAAGGCACATTCCTCTTCCCCCTGTACCTGTCACACCTCATCTTGAACCTGTCATCCTGTGTCTTACAGTTTATTCTGTCGCCCCCTGCCTGCCTATGACCTACTAAGTTGTGGTAACCGTGTACCCAGCCCTCAGTCTGCACTCAGTAGTAGAATTATTTATGCACCCTAGCATGCTTTGGTCATTGTTTCCATGTACTGAATCTTTGTGTTGTTTATTATATTCTGTGTATACTGTGACTCTGTTGTTATCTCATATGGGGCTTCTTGTTTAATCTCCTTACTTGGTCTGCCTATATATTTTTCACTTTGTACTTTGTATTCCTGCACTAAGGATGTTTGCAATACATTTATGTGTGTACTCCCTTCCCCTCACCCTGAATCACATCTAGAAATGAGCCTCGGCTCAGTGTGCCCTTCTCAGTTACCATACTTTTAAACAAATAAATAACTAGACAGTCACCAGCATTTATAATGAGGGTAGAATCAGATAAATGTACCCATTTTACAGAAAAGGTAATTGAACACATGTGCAAAATATTGGGTGTTTGAAGCATGTTATATGTGTCCTATCATCCACAATCTTCTGGACAGATAAAAATATAAATGATGCAATTAGGTACACCCTAAAGAACTACTGTATATAAATTCCTATGGGAACGATTGGGATGTAAAATTGCTCCTTTTATTAGTGGCAGTACAAACTGCTACAAGTAAATCTACAGGTGTGTACTTTTTGAAAATATGACAGGAAGGCAAATGGTGCTACCTTTATATGTTTTGTACACTACAAGAGATGTAAACTTAGCTAGTGCTGCTACAGAACATGCACATGTACAGTAACTCCATTTAAGACAGCACCTGCAAGAAACCTTTTTTATTTGTGCAAAAGGATTTAAAGAAAAATATTTAAGGCTCTATGTCATATTATGAAAGAACAACTACAGAAGATTACCAAACTGAAAGCAAGGTAGTCTATTTTAACTATAGTATTAAAACTTCTAAAATGAAGACATTTCCCTTTCATTTGGGACTATTCAATTGTTCTTAAATGCAACATATCACCTGTCTACCAAACTGAAATGTAAAACAGCAGTGGTGAATCTGTGCTTAAGTGTGCTTATATGAATCCAATAAATCCACAAAAAGAGTGGCGGATATCTGGAAGAGCCTTCCAGCGGAGGTGGTGGTGGCATAAACTGTAGGATGCATGGCATAGACATAAGGGAACTTTGGTCATTAGGGAACAGAGAGCTAAGCTGAAGATCAAGTAGGGTCTATGGTGTTACAGTAGGTAGGGAAAATGGGCAGACTAGGTGGGACCGAACAGTCTTTATCTGCTGTCAGTTTCTATGTTTTAATATAATTTAAGCAAACAACAATGGTATAATTTCTCATGCTATAATGAGAGTAATGACCAACAATGAAAAATGTTAATTTTCTGGGTTTGTGATCATTTACAAGTTACAAAATATGATATGACTATTTTTGTGAGTTTGCAATGCCTTCATGTTCGAAATGTTATAAAATATTGCCTATGAAGAAAAATCTGGATTAATAGAAATGAGAAAATGCCAGCTATTAATGGCAGTGATGATTATGACTATGATTGTTATTAATTATACAATGGCAATAATTTTCTAGCCTTTTCATTGGTCAGTGTGCCCCATGACCAGTGATCTTATATGACAATAACATCACTAGCTCGACTCCATGCACACATATAACTTTCTCACCTAAAGAAAGCATTTCTGAGATCACTACTTACAGTCTCACAATGTTATCCCCAACCTACGCTTTTAGGTTCACGTTCTGCTTTCATTTTTTTCAGGCCACACATAGCCCCATCATGATCTCTCTGTCTATGACTTGTATCACAGTTTTTAAAACAAATCTGAAATAAATCCTTGATTCTATGGCTTCTTAGTCCCCTGCTCAGCAGCACAAACATAACAGTACATGTGCAGTTTGGCAGTCCAATGCTTGCTACAGTACACTCACTGAGTGGCTTAGCAGTCATGCTGAGAAATGGCCTTACTATGTTAAGTTATTTGTTAATAAATAAACAAAAAAAAGTGAAATGAAGCCCACTGCAGCCACCATGCAATAATACTGGTGGAAGGGTTGCGGGGGAAGGGGGCATGCTAAAGATTATTGCAAATAGGAACCACATAGACAAAATAAATAGGGAGAAAGGAGAAAAGTAGAAGTGAAATCATAGCCCCCCCCCAAAAAAATCAGGGTAGTTAGTGAGGTAAACACCAAGATAGGGCAGTCGATAGGGAGAAGGACAGGGCTAAATGGAGAAAAAGACAAAGGCAGTAAGGACAAGGATGGGGCAAAAAGGGGTAAGGTCATCAACAAATGGAGGGCAATGAGTACCAATGCCAATAGTCGGAGTAACAAGCTCTCTGAACGGGTGGCCTTGGTGTAAGAGGGATGCCTGGATATCGTGGCAGTCATAGAAACATGACACACAGAGAACTGTGACTGGGATATCAACATACCAGGGTACACAGTCTACAGGAGGGACAGGGAATGTAGAAGAGGAGGAGGAAGAGGAGTAGCTCTTTATGTAAGGGAAGGGATGAAAGCAGCAGAACTAAAGGGTAAACAGAGAGGAGAGGAGGCACTGTGGGTCACCCTGGAGGCTGGAAATACCACAATCCACACAGGGGTTGTATGCAGACCCCCGTCTCAGGGAGAGGAAATGGACAAGGAAATGATAGAAGGCATCCTTAGGATGGCGGAGAAAGGGGAGATATTGCTGATGGGGCACCTGAATATGCCAGATGTTAACTGAAGCACCTTTGCTGCAGCCACATCCAAGAGCAGGGCCATTATCAATGCCCTACAGGGGGCATGCCCCAGGCAGCTAGTGCTGGAACCCACTAAGGAGGGAGCAATCTTAGACCTAGTACTCTCAATGGGGATGGAGATAGGATCTCAGATCTAGACGTGGGTAGCCATCTGGGAACAAGAGACCACCAAACAGTGTGGTTCATGATAAACTCAGCTGTAGGGTCAAGCCATACAAAAGTGAAGGTACTGGACTTCAGGATGGCTGATTTTGTAAAAATGGGAGAGTGCCTCAGACAAGCACTAGCAAACAGGCAAAAAGGTGGGGTTGAAGAGCAATGTGGGAACATTAAAACTGCCATCACAGAGGCAAAAAACCTTTGTGTGAAGCAAATAAACAAATTAAAATGAAAAAAAAAAACCACTATGGTTCTCAAAGGAGGTGGCGGGGAAGGTTAGGGAAAAAATGATTGCATTCTGGAAGTATAAGGAAACACAGAAGAAGCAGGACAGAGAACTGTATCAGTTAAAGCAGAAGGAAGTGGGAAAGGCAGTCAGAATAGCAAAGGCCCAAACCGAGGAAAAGATAGCCAACTCGGTTAAGAAGGGGGAAGAAAATGTTATAGTTACATTAGGGAGTGAAGAAAGACAAAGGGAGGGATACTGAGGCTGAATAAAGAGGAGGGAGGGTGGTGGGCAGAGATGGACAGTGAAAAAGCAGGGATACTGAATGAATACTTCTGCTCAGTATTCACAAAGGAAGAGGTGGGGGAGATACCTAATCCAGTCAATAGAAGCACTCTGGATAGGGGGGTCGACATCAGTCCTTTCATAGAAGAAAGGGTTCTGAAAGAACTCCTAAAACTGAAGGTGGACAAAGCAATGGTGCCTGATGGGACTCACCCGAGAATTCTAAAAGAACTAAGGAGAGAACTAGTAACACCATGGCCCAGATATTCAAACTGCGCCAGGCTGTGGCACAAGCTTGGGTGCAGCTCAACTTGGCTGCACGGGGCGTGGACTAGGCGATATTCAAAGGAGCTGCGCCATGGCTCTGCAGCTCTGAATATTCCACCCTGGCCACCCCCACTGTGCATGGCGCAGTGGCACTGTGCCAGCGCAAGTGGCCAGAGTGGAGTATGGAGATGCGCTGGCGCAAGTGCCATTGCACCATTCACCGCACCTGCGATATTCAAAAGGTGACATGCAAATGGAGACTTAATTTATGCAAGTCACACATGGGGCCATTTGCATGTCATTATGGCCCCATTTGCATCCCATTTGCATGCAGGTGCTCCGATCCCTGACAACTTGCGCCTGGTGCCCTGCCAGGCAGCAGCCGTCGGGGACTGATGCCCCCTGCAGCGTGATCATGGGCATATGTTTAAAATAAATTCCCCGTCCTATATCCCTGGTGGTCCAGTGGACCACTTTCTGCCTGATCGCAGGCATCTGTTGTAATAAAAGAACCTCCCCATCCAATATCCCGCTTTCTGCCCGATCATGGGCATTTGTTGTAATAAAAGAAACCCCCCTGTCCAATATTCTGCTTTCTGCCTGATCGTGGGCACCTGTTGTAATAAAAGAACCACCCCCATCCAATATCCTGCTTTCTGCCTGATCGCGGGCATCTGTTGTAATAGAAGACACCCCCCTGTCCAATATCCCTGGTGGTCTAGTGGTACCCCCACCTGCCAACTGAGCCCCACCACCCACGCTCCCCCAGGTCAGCCTGCTGGTAGCAGCACCCCACCCGCCTGCCATCCCACTGCCCACTGACTGACAGCTCGTACAGAGTTGCTAATTAGTTAAAGTGAGCAATGTACATGCAGCCCATAACCATTACACATTCCAGATATGTGAATGAATCACATATCTGAATGTGTAGTACAGTATGGCTGATGCCCATTGGCTCACGCGTGAACCAATGAGCGATGAAGCCCTACTGAGCTGTCAGTCAGTGGGCGGCTGGGGGGTGGCAGGTGAGTGGGTGCCACCCGCCAACTGACCTGTGGGGAGGGGTGGTGGGGCCCAGTGGGCGGGTGTGGGGGTACCTACCAGACCACCAGGGATATTGACAGGAGGGGTTTTCTACAACAGATGCCTGCGATGCAGAGCGTGGCCCACTGGACCACCAGGGATATTGGATAGGGGGGTTCTTTTATTACAACAGATGCCTGCGATCAGCAGAGTGCGGTCCACTGGACCACCAGGGATATTGGGCGACGTGTTCTTTTACAAATGCCCGTGATCAGGCATGGGGGGGTGCTGCCTGGTGAAGCCGGAACTCAGGTGGCCACCCACAGGTGGCAGCTGCCATGTTGTACCCTGCAATGTGGGAGTTCACCTGTGGGTGGCCATCAGTTGTTCTTTTTTTGGGGGGCTTAACTTTGCGCTGGTGCAGGTAGAAGGTGTGTATGCATGGCTCTGCACATCCTGGGCTGAATACCAGGCTGTGCAGGTTATGCATGGGCATGCCCCCCGCCCCACCTGTGCCTTCATACATTACTGATGCGCTCTGGCACATCGGGATTTGTGCCGCGCAATTTTCCCTTTTGAATATTGCCCCAGGACGCATCAGTGGGATGTGCATAGCACAACCCTTTTGAATATCTGGGCCCATTTGTTTATTTGAATCTAGGATTAAAAGTACCTTTGAGCTGAGACTCTTTTACAAAAGTTCCACATCAGGAGGGATACAATGTAACACAGGACAATAAGTACAAGATTTGTAATAAACATTGGGTTACAGAAAACATGGAGGCTTAACAAATGTTGTCAATGCAAACATACACATTGGGACAATACTAGGTAGGATACAATAGGGAGTAGCAGCCAGAGGTCTTGTCAGCAGTGCATTAGAAGTGCAGAGGCGAGTGGTGGAGGAGGGATGGGTGGACATGGGGGAGGGGGAGGAAATAGGTAGAGGAGAGAGTAAGTGCTGAGAGCAAGGGTCAGGGATACTGACTACCCTTTTTAACAAATCATGGGAGGATAGTGTGGTACCTGAGGACTGGAGGAAGCAGAAGTGATTAATCTTCACAAAGTGGGAGCAAGACAGAGACAGGAAACTATAGACCTGTCAATTTGATCTCAGTGGTAGGAAAAATCATGGAATCACTTCTAAAGGAAATAATTGTCTAGTACCTAGAGGCCAGTGCAGCACAGGACCCAAGGCAGCATGAATTCACAGTGGGAAGGTCATGTCAGATGAATCTAATCAATTTCTTCGACTGGGTGACCAAAGTAGTAGACCAGGGAGGGGCTGTGGATACGGCCTACCTAGACTTTAGCAAGGCATTTGACACAGTCTTGCACAAAAGATTAATAAATTAGCTAGCCTGGGAGTGGACCCCAAGGTGGTAGCCTGGGTAAAACATTGGCTGGACAACAGGACACAGAGGGTAATAGTAAAACAGAGTCCACAGTGAAGAAATGGGGTTACTAGTGGGGTACCGCAGGGGTTCAGTACTGGGTCTGGTCCTTTTTAATGTCTTTCTAAGTGACATTGCAGAGGGTCTAGAAGGAAAGGTAAGGCCCTTTGCAGATGACACAAAGATCTACAACAGGGTTGATACACGGGGGGGGGGGTGGAAAGGATAAGAAGGGACTTGGCAAGGTTGAAGGAATGGTCAAATGTATGGCAGCTTAGATTCAATGCAAAGAAATGCAAAGTAATGCACCTGGGAAACAAAAACCCAGGGGAGGAGTACACAATGGAGGGTGAGATACTGACAACAACAAAAATGGAAAGGGACCGGGGGGTAGTTATATTAGATGACCTAAAGGTAGGCAATTAATGTGAGAAGGCAGTAAGGAGGGCAGGGGGATACTGGGATTCATAGGGAGTGGCATCACCAGTAGAAAACAAGAAGTTGGTATTCCTCTGTACAGACAGGTGGTGAGACCTCATCTGTAGTACTGCGTGCAGATCTGGAGACCCCATCTCTGCAAAGACATAGACAGGGTGGAGGCTGTCCAGAGGAGGGCAACCAAAATGGTCCAGGGTCTGCACCAGAAGACGTACGAAAACAGACTAAAGGAGCTTAATATGTATACCCTTGATGAAAGGAGAGAGAGGGGGAACATGATAGAAACTTTCAAGTACAGTAGTAGCAACAGACACTGCCAGCTATTTCCCAAAATTTCTCTGATATTTCCAGAAATATCTGATGCTTTTTGCATTTAAACAGTATTGGCAGCAGAGAGAAACTCTTCAGAAATGTTGTGAAATATCTGGAAATAGCTGGCAATGTCTGTGGCTACCACTGTACCTCAAGGGAATCAACAAAGTCCAAGAGGGTAGCATCTTTCAGAAAAAGAGATGTGCAAGAACAAGATGGCACAATTTGAATATAGAGGGAGGATGGCTCAGAGGTAATACGAGGAAGTATTTTTTTCACTGAGAGGGTTATGGATGCATGGAACAGCCCTCCTGAGGAGGTCATGGAGTGAAAAACAGTGGAGGAATTCAAGAATGCATGGCACAGACATAAGGCAATTCTAGTAGAGGGTAGGAGGAAGTAGCTGTTGGTTAACTAGGATCAGCAGCTTATCTATTAGGTAGGGAAACTGGCAGACTAGGTGGGTCATGCAATCCTTATCTGCCATCAAATTCTATGTTTCTATGTTTCTGTGTAAAAACTTATGGCTAGAACAGCAGGATCTATCAGGCAGCAGCACCAATTGCTGGTGAAAACGCAAACTATGTATATTTTTATAGCTATATCTACACACATATAAATCAAACAATAAAAGAAAATATTTATTTTTCCTTTTTTCCTTTTTTATTAACAAATGAACCATTTTATGATAGCAATAATGCACTCCAAGAGTGTGTGTTTTGTGGAATAATGTAACTTTTCATGTGTTGAATGCCCTAAGTCTGTGGCATTGTTCTTCAACCAATACAAGGCCTGATGTTATTCTACCATGACACACATCCTGTTGTGCATTATTTCTTAAGCATGTAGACACTGTATTTATTCTGACCTAACACAGCAGTACCGTACTCTTGTGTGATATGTTAAGGCAAGGCAAGGCAAAGCAAGATTTATTTAAAAATGCCCAATCTCAGTGGCTCTGGGCACTGTACAAAATGATTAAACACATCTTCAAAATAACAGAATGAATGCAAAACACATTTAAATATAAGAAAAAAAAGAAAATAAACAATTAATTACACATCATGTAATCATCATAATCAATTCAAACAGAAAATAATTCAGTCTTGAAATGCCTGGGAAAAAGGAGGGCCTTAAGGCAGGTCTTGAAAACTTCCAAAGTAGGGGCCCCTTAACCCCAAGGGGCAGCGAATTTCAAAGGATGGGAGCGGTGACACTAAAAGCTCTGTCACCAGCAGATCTCAACCTCATCCTAGGAATCACCAGGGGGCACCTACAGGAAGAACGGAGGGGACAGGCAGGTAGAGCAGGTACAAGAAGGTCTAACAGATAACCAGGACCCTGCCCATATAGGGCCTTATAGGTGAGAAGACCCACCTTAAAAAGGATCCTCCACCTTACCAGCAGCCAGTGCAATTCACACAACACCGGTGTAATATAGCAACATTTTTGCTGCCCAGAATATAACCAGGCAGCTGCATTTTGCACTACCTGCAGTCTGTAGTGAGATCCTCCAATGACCCTGAGGAAGAGCACTTTACAGTAGTCAAGTCTTGATGTAACTATGGCATGTATCAAGGTGGGGAGGTCCAGAGGCAGAACAAGTGACCTTATCCTGACAACGTTTCTAAGATGGGAAAAAACAGGAGCGGACCGTGGAGGATATTTGAGCCTCCATATTCAAATTCCTTTCCAAGATGACACCAAGATTTCACACCCAAGAAGAGGTCTTCAATGAAACAGATCCCAAAACAAGCTCAGTCACTGATTCAGAGGCCATCCTATCATGCACTCTGTTCGACTCCACCACCAATACTTCTGTCTTATCGGGGTTCAGTCGCAACCAATTAGAGGTCATCCAGTCATTGATCTCAGCAAGGCAGCTGCTCAGCACATCCACTGCGTTGGATGTTCCTGGGGCAAAAGAAAGTTATAGCTGGGTATCATTGGCATTCCAATGAAAACCCAAGCCATACTTCCTAAATAGCCCTCCCAGGGGTAGCATGTACACTGCGAACAACATTGGGACTAGTACCGATCCCTGAGGAACTCTGCAAGATAGGAGGCTAGGAGGTGGAGGAGAAACTCCCCATCACAACCCGTTGCCTCCTGTTGGTGAGAAAGGATTCAAAACAGTTGACGACAGTACCGGTGAGTCCACGGAGCTCCCTTATGCGGTCAAGCAACACACAATGGTCCACAGTGTCAAATGTTGAAGACAAGTCAAGGAGAACAAGAAATGTGTTACTCTCTTGATCTCTCACTCTTAAGTATGCAAGAATATCTAGCATTTTATATGATTGATATCTTATACTGTATTACAATATTCCTTATCATGCCTACTCTGGATAACATTTTCATGTGTAGATCCATATGTGTGGTTTATTTGATTAACTTTTTGAAAAGGAAATATATTTTAGAATATGGTAACAATTCAAATTGTGGTTGTAGCAAATTAGTATAGTTTGACATGTAATCATATTGGCAAGGCAATGCAAGGCAATTTTTAATTTTCAGGCTCCCAATCCCAGAGGCTCTGGGCACCATACAATCAAAATACATCAAAAAAGCAGTTAAAACATAACAAATAAAATGCAAAACATATCAATTAATAATACTTAAAAGCAGACCACCCAAAATGGGAGGCCTGACTTAGCAGCAGATTCCTGAAGGGACCATTCTTTCAGAATGTCTCAGGAGCAGATTCTAAGACAGCATCTGGGAATGCCTGACTGAATAAAAAGGACTTGAGGTGGTCTTTGAATGCCTCAGCTGAATGGAGAGAGTGAATTCCACAGGATGAGGCCAGCAACACTAAAAGCTGTGTTGCCAGCAGTTTTTAACCTTGTCCTGGGAATCGCAAGGAGGCCCCTAGAGGAGGACTGGAGAGAGCCGACCAAGGCAGCAGGTGTTAGAAGGTCCAACAGGTAGCCAAGGCCCAGTCTATGTAAGGCCTTAAAGGTGAGCAAGCCCACCTTAAAGAGAACCCTCCACCAAACTGGTAGCCAGTGTAGTTCATGCAGCACCGGGGTGACATGACAGTATTTTGGCTGTCCAGTCAACAACCTGGCAGCTGCATTCAACACCAGCTGCACTCAGTGAAGGTTGCCTCCAGAGACCCCAAGGTAGACTGCATTATAGTAGTCAAGCCTTGATGTCACAAAGGCATGTAACAAGGTGAGGTGGTCCATGAGCGGAACTAGGTGTTTGATCCTAGTGATATTCCTCAGATGGTAAAAGCTGGTTCAGATAATGGGTGACACCTTAAATGCAAGTGTCAGTCCACTGTCAAGGATATTGCCAAGATCACACACTCTAGAGGAGGCCTTCAATGTTACAGACCCCAGAAACAGTCCAGTCTCTGCATTGGAGGTCATCCTATCATGCCTCCTGTTCGACTCCACCACCAGTACCTCTGTTTTATCAGGGTTCAGTCACAACCAGCAAGAGGTCATCCAGCCATTAATCTTGGCCAGGCAGTTGTTCAGTACATCCACTGCATTGGATGTCCCAGGGGCAAAGGATAGATACAGCTGGGTATCATCGAGATAGCAATGAAAATCCAGACTGTACTTCCTAATGATCCCACTCAGGGGCAGCATATACATGGCAAACAATACTTGTAACAAGTCTGAACCCTGAGGTACTCCACAAGACAGAAGGCTAGGGGAGGAGGAGAAATTCCCCATCACAATCCTTTGCCTCTTGTTTGAGAGATAGGACACAAACCAGCAGATGACAGTGCCAGCTAGTCCACAAAATTCCCTCAGGCGGTCGAGCAACACACAATGGTCCACTATGTCAAAAGCTGAGGGGAGAGAGATCAATGATCATCTTGCCCTGAGGAGATCATTATGCACCCGAACTAATGTGATTCCCGTACAGTGCCCAGCATGAAATCCAGACTGGAGAGACTCATAGATATCAAAGGCCACGAGGTGTTCCTCGAGCTGCTGCCACAATCTTCTCCACAACCTTTCCAAAAAATGGAAGATTGGAGACAGGACAGTACTTTGCCTTGACATTAGGGTCTAAAGATGGTTTCTTCAGAAAGGGTCTCACCAGTGCCTTCTTTAAGGCATCAGGGAAGACCCCCTCTGACACAGAGCACCGGACAATCAAGGAGAACACCAGGCCCACAGAGTCAACACATCCCATTATGAAATGGGTTGGCACTGGGTCCAGTTTGCAATATGTGGGCTTCAGCCTAGAAACAACCTCAATGACCTTGGCCACCTCCACAGGTTTAAACTTCCCCTAACCAGATGGAGTGCTCCTTGGACAATCAGGGTGACCACTGTCTGCCACACTGTGGCTCACTGGTGTAATTCCATGCCTGATAGCGGACACTCTGTTCAAGAAGAACTGAGTAAACTCATTGCACATAGCATCTGAAAAAGCTTTTTTCAGCAGTAGACAAGCTGGATGTAGCAGCCTGTCCACAGACTGAAAAAGCATACCTGGTCAATTCTTCCCAGCTGCAATCTTCCTGGACAGGAACACTGCCTTCTTATGGTTGATTTCTCCCTGGTACACAACATAGTGTGCACACAGGGCCAGTCTGTCTGCCTCTAGCTCGGTCCTCTGCCAGAAGTGCTCTAACCTCTGACCCTTGATCTTCATCACCTTGAGCTCCCCATTAAACAAAGGGGACCTCAAGTGAGAGGACCTGGATCATACACAAACTGATGCAAGGGAGTTGAGTGCCTTAGACATCACCTTGTTATAGGCGGCAACTGCTCCACCTGCACCCCCTATTCTTGCACTGCCCACACTAGATAGGTTGACTACTGCCAGAAAACTCTCCGGTGTCAAACCCCTCAAAGGATGGTAGCTTACCATTTCTGCAGGGGGAGGGCTCACGGAGGGGTGGCCCTGAGCAAGAAATCCACCGTACAATGATCGGACCAAATGACCTGATCAGTCTTAAGATTATCAATCTCAAGGCCCAGTGAGAAGACCAAGTCCAACAAGCGATCTCCATGGTGGGTCATGGTAGAATCTTCTTGCAACAGGCCCAGAGATTACATCATCCAGAGGAGGTGATAACCCAGCCTGGATTATTCATCGTCGGCCCAAACATTGAAGTACCCCAGAACTAAACACCTAGGAGTCTCCAGTTGTTCACTGATGACAAAGATGGCTACCTCCTGCAGGAACTCTCCTGCCATCCCAGGGGGCAGTAGATCAGAAAGATCCTGCAACCTGCACCCGGACCACCACGGATGGGCACACATTCAAATGAACTCAGTGTTCTCTATTGCTTTAAGGGTAAAGGCTTTAATCTTGTTATTTTATGTTTTCAATGTGGAGAAAAACATTATATGCTATGATGGGAGAAAGAGAAGTGTTTCTGACTGATATAAAGGAATTATTTGGCTTTATTAATAATAATCGTACACAAAAAGCCATATTATGATTAAGCATTGTTCAGCAACAGAAAAGGCAAATATCACCATTTCTGTTGATGCTAAAACTTGGTATTATTTGGTTCAGAATACTGAGCTTAAAGTCAAAAAGCTTAAATTCATTTGCCTCAGGAATTCTATTTTATGCTCCTGTGGTAGCCTTAGAAACATAGAAAGTGATGGCAGAAGGGGACCGCATCCATCCAGTCTGCGCAAGAACCCACCTGGTGCAATTCCCCCCTCTCTTCCTTTGCCTTTCTGTATGCTACCTTCATGTCTATCCCATGCATTCTTGAACTCGCTTACCATTTTAGCTTCTACTACCTCCTTGGTTAGGCTATTCCATGGGTCCACCATCCTTTCTGTAAAGAAGAACTTCCTTATATTAATCTTGAACCTCCCTCCCTCCCTCCCTTCAGCTTCATGTCATGCCTTCTCATTCTCCAGCTCTCTTTCAACTGGAAAACTCCTGAACATTAACCTTATTTATACTCCTCATATATTTAAAAGTCTCAATCATGTCGCTCCTCTCCCTCCTCTGTTCGGGGGAGAGGACATGGCGTTCCCTCAGACTGTCCTGGTTTGCCATATGGTGCAGTCCCTGAATCATTTTTGTGGCCCTCCTCTGCACTGTCTCAATTCTGTCTATGTCCCTTTTGAGGTGATGTCTCCAGTACTGTATGCAGTACTCCAAATGGGGATGCACCAGCACCCTGTAGAGTGGTAACACCACCTCCCTCTTGCAACTTGTGATTCCCCTCCCAATTCAGCCCAGTGTGCCACTTGCCTTTAGTCTTTCCTTTTTGCACTGTTTACCCACTTTCAAGTCTTCTGATATAATGATCCTAGGTCCCTCTCCTGACTGGTGGAGGCTAGCTTCTCTCCTCCAAGGTAGTAATCCTCTTTGGGACTGTTTCTGCCTAAGTACATGACTTTGCACTTTTTGGCATTGAATTTCAACTGCTGTGTTTCTGACCACTCCTCCAATTTCTTTAAGTCTGAAGTCATACTCCTCACACCCTCTGGAGAGTCCACTCTGTTGAAAATCTTGGTGTTATTAGCAAATAGACACACTTTACCTTCCAGCCCACTTGCAATGTCTGCTATGAACACATTGAAGAGTAAAGGACCCAGTACTGAACCCTGTGGTACCCCACTGGTCACCTTCCTCTTAGCTGAAAATGCCCCATTTACCTGAACTCTCTGTGTTCTTTCTCTCAGCCAGCTACTCAACAACTCAACCACCTCCCTGCCCATCCCCCATGTGGTCCAGCTTCCTTACCAGCCTTCTGTGTGGAACAGAGTCAAAGGCTTTGCTAAAGTCCAGATAGATGACATCTACTGCTGCTACCTGATCTACTGTCCTTGTAACCCAGTCAAAGAAGTTGATTAGGCTAATTTGGCAAAACCTACCTGCCATGAACCCATACTGTTTTGTGTCTTGCTGTCCACTGGATTCCAAATATGTTATGATTCTCTGTTTGAGTAGTGTCTCCATCAACTTCCCTACCACTAATGTTAGGCTTACTAGACGGTAACTGCTAGCTTCCTCTCTGCTCCCTGCTTTTAGAGCAGGACCACTGTTGCCCTTTTCCAGACCTACGGTATGGTCCCACTCTCTAGTGTTTTGGTGAATAGTTCTGGAAGGGGTGCTGCTAGGGTACCCAGTTAGATTAGCTCTACAGGAATAGCTCTAGCCAAGATAGCGTTAGTTCCTATAGTGCTACCACAGACAGTGAGCAGGGATGTAAAGAGCTTGCGGTATGTGCTCCCCTGGTCACTGTCTGTGGTGCTGCCACAGGACAAGGGCAGCAAAATCCTGGCCAAGCTGCTCCCATGGCATGGGGGGCTAGGGCATGGAGTAGCTTGGCCAGGAGGCAGTGGAGACCAGGGTTCTAATCCTGGTCTCCAACTATTTTACAGGAATCATGACTTCTTCGGGCCATGGAAGCAGTATTCCATGGCCCCACAAATTTTAACTTTCCTTGTGATCCGCTCCCCCCCCCGGATTGGGAATCTTTTTGTATGGGGGTGCGGGGGGAATGACAGCATGCACTGTTTTTGCCAACGGCATTCTTGTTGGCTATATTACGACTCACTGCCACTACTAGTACACTCCCCAGCTCCCAGAGAACTCTAGGGTGAATCCCATCCAGTACATGACTTTGTCCATCTTTAGTTTATTTAAAGCTTCCAGGACTTGAGCCTCTGTGAAGGGGATTGTGTCAACCCCCAGTACCTGGGTGTTGCTACTATGCAGGCTTGGCCCACCCCTGTATTCTCTTTGGTGAACACAGAACAGAAGCACTGGTTTAAGACTTCTGCTTTCTCACAATATTTTTCTTCCAGTTTCCCCTCCAGTATCTGCTAGTCTAATCATCCCTGTCTTGGTTTTCCTCTTTTCCCTTATGTACCAAAAAGGAGGCTTTATCTCCATCCTTTACCCCCTGCACAATCCTCAGTTCAGTCAGGGCTTTAGCTTTACTTATTGCCTTACCAGATTCCCTCTGTGTTATCTTATAGGTTTTCTTATCCTCATCTTTCATTGACACTCTAAACTTTGTGTACATCTTCTTTTTCTCCATTACTATTGTAGCCACCTCCCTGGAGAGCCAGAAGGGTTTCCTTTTCTTATTTGCCTTGCTCACCCTTCTGATGCACTGTTCAGTTACTTCTGTGATAGCTCCTTTGAGATACTCCCACTATTTTGTCTACTCCTTTCTCTTCCCTGTATCAAGACTGTCTGCCAGGCTATCTCTCACCTTCTGAAAGTCTGCTTTCTGAAATCTAAAACCCTGGTCTTGGAATGACTAATGTCTTCACTAATGGCATACCCATACAGGAAATGTTTTGGGGAATTTAGGTACCCAGACATGAACCTTTACATTGGGCTTACATGCTTGTATAAGTACACATTCACAAATAGTTTACTGCTATCTCTCTCTATCCAGATTTAGACCATTGTATATAGCACATTATATTATTGATATGGTTCAACTAATTTATGGTCTTTGCCTATTATGTGGCTGCATTTCTATGCTATATGTTCTTTGAATGAATGCCTCAAAATAGACACAGACATTGGGACTGGCAGTATAGCCCAGGGGTTAGAATAATGAACTGTGAATGAGCTTAATATATCCAGCAGACCTGGGTTTGAGTCCCACAATCTCCCCTTCCATAATGTATTACTCTAAGCAAGTCAGTTAACCTTCCTAGTGCTCCCAGATCACCACCTGAAAACAGGCACTCTTGTCTGGTTGGCTTTACTAGGTTTCCAAAGAATTAACAAAAAAACTGTTATGCCTGCTGCACAATGAGACAATTGTTTGAAAGGTTTTCTTTTAAAAATTGCAAAAGCTATTTCTATGTGCAATATAGCATGTCAAAGAAGGATGTAAGATAAGCTTAATGGATGAAACTATGTGTTTGTAGTACACTGAAATCTGTAATTATAGACAAGAATCATTTTCTCCTAAACTGTAATACAGTAGTTAAATACATCAATCATGCACTTTTTAGAAACAGTGACTCTTAAAACATCCAAAATGGGCATTTTCCTAAATAAGAGTTGTTGCTAAAAGGAAGTATGTATGTATGTATGCATGTATTAATTAAAGATTCATTTTAATATTGGACAAGGAAAGCTACATATCTGACATCTGAATATTGATGATGGAGAACATTCCAGCTCCAGACAAAGAAAGGCTCCCAGTGAAGAAAAGAGGCTTGCTTTTTACAATGCTCCAATGTATATCATGAAGCAAGTTTTATAAATACTGCTACTTTGTGTTCTTTGTCTAATGGATAAACACATTTAGGAACAGTGTAGTTAATTTAAAGACATAGAGAACATTATTAACTGAAGTTATTTCAAGAAAAATGTATTTCTCAGAAGTTAAGAATAATACAGAAAGGAGAGTAGCATTAAAAGGTTGCTTGGATGAGGACTGACTGTGGAATACAATTTTGTATTTGTGTATAAATTTATATAACGAGATATTCATTGGTTAAAAATCTTTAATCAAAATAGAACAAAGAAAAACATCTACTCTGGACTCCCTTTAGGAATATAAATTACACAGTAGGGAGGAGAAGCTACTCTAACATGCCTGAAAATTGTCCAGTCAACTTCTGTCAGCCTGGTAGCTGTGATGCAACTGGACTGTGACATTAGTAGTACTATAAATGTCTTTGCAAGGAAGCTTTATCATTGAATACCAATGTTTGATGGACATACTGTTTCCCAGCTGAATAAGTGGCCTGAGAAGGAAAAAAGCATCAGGTAATAACTTGACAACATCTCTATATATCCAGAAGACAGGAAACTGAAGCCAAATGAACAGTTTTAAGGAATTTCCAAGGAAAAAAAATTTTTTAAATAATATCAGCTGAGTTTTGGTGGAAAGCTTTTAATGAACTTTCCACTGTTTTGGAAGAAGACCTACTGAATCAAGAGTCATATATTAGTAAGCATATCTTCAGCTATTTGTTTTACAATACCCATATGAGTTAGTAAGTAAATTAATCGATTAATCAATTACTGATAATTTTTAATTGTGTTTGTAATTGTTTTCATTTTTAGAAGGTCTTACAACCTCATAGAAATATGGGTATGCAAATCAATATTTTTTAAATTGGGAAAAAGGTCGACAAGTTAAGTTCATCAGATCCTCCTCAGTTCAAACAGAGTTTGCACAGGGTTGGGTTGCACAGATAAATTCTAATCTCAGACAGGAACAAGTAGTCCAGCACTCACCACCCAAATGAAACAGCTGCTCAGTTTTCAGAAACAAAAGTGCTTCTTTTATTGTCAAATGCCAGTGCCAAAACAGAACAGCATACATCTCTTGATTCATTTCTGAGGATTAAATCTTCTTTATCAAAGGGTCTATGTGTTGCAAGCAAGACCCACCTTATATACAGAATATTACATCATCAAAGATGGTTAAATGGCTGCACCAATAGTGACATCACAATTAAGTGCCTATGTGCATTTAAAAGTGCATACACATGTGACAAAAACAAACATTCAGTTACAATCATATACAATATCCATATAAATAAACAGAGATATCATATATTATATAAAGTGTGGAAATGCATACTCTGAAATCTCCATTTAAAAAATCAGATGAAGGCAAATCTGTGGCTACTAAAAAGTCACCGTGGCTACACAAGGACTTAGAGTCAGATCAGTGTCCATCCTGATTTGTAAGTGGGACCCAATATGCCTCATCAACCTAAAAAAATGAAACATATAGTTATGTATTTTTCTATATTGCACATTCAATTTATTACTAGTACTTCTACATATACATATGTATGCAATAGGTATGAGTCCAAAAGCCATTGAATAAATTCATTTATTTCCACATATGTGGGATAAATTTAACCACCCTAGACTTATCCCACATATGTGGGATAAATGCAAACTGTCATTCAAAGCTTTTTTGTTCACTTTTTTGACAAACAAATGTGAATAACTTTAGAACAAAAAATGATAGCATAGTACTGCGAGCATGAAAAATGTTCAGGACAAAAATATCTACAAAATGAGTGATGTTTCATTCATAGATACCTTTTAGTTTTTTTACAATTAGCAAAAAATGCTATTTTTTTTTCATTTTTCAGACAAACAAATATAAATAACTTTAAAATGAAAAATGATTACATGGTACTGTGAGCACGAAAAATGTTCAGCACAAAAATATCTACAAAATGAGTGATGTTTCATTCATAGATACCTTTTAGTGTTTTCATAATTAGCAAAAAAAGCATAAAATTCAATTTTCTTTTCACTTTTTCGACAAACAAATGTGAATCACTTTAAAACTAAAAATGATAGCATGGCACTATGAGCACAAAAAATATTCAGCATGAAAATATCTACAAAATGAGTGGCATTTCATTAATAAATACCTTTTAGTTTTTTTATAATTAGCAAAAAACAGCATAAAATTAAATTTTTGTTTCACTTTTTCATCAAATAAATTTGAATAACTTTAAAACAAAAAAGGTAGCATGATACTGTCACCATGACATTTGTTCAACAAGAAGTTCTCTACAAAATAAGTGGTGTTTCATTTAATAGCAACTACCCCGCTAGGCGGACGTACACCAGGAAAGTTAACCGAAAGTCCCAGAAATTACCATTTAAAAAAAGAAGATAAACAGTCAAAACCAAATGTTCCCACACTGATAAGAAGCATCCCTATTGCATAAATGAAATATACAATGGTGAGCTGTCAGATAAATTATTTATCTACACTTGTACTGTTTGATCTCGGACACCTCACTCGTGGCCTACACCACTCGTGAAGTTACCTGCGGTCAAACAGCACTTGTGTAGATAAATCATTTATCTGACAGCTCACCATTGTATATCCCTTATTTATACCATCAAACAGAGCAAGGCATGTTAGGTATTTGTTCTATGGCAACATATTGTATACCCTGTTAGCAAGTGACTAAATACACAGTATAAGCACGGTACAACATGGGCCTGATCTGTAAAATGTATCTTCTTTTTCCTATTGAAATACGTAATCAGGTTAAGCCAGTCACTGAGGCCAGGGGTCTGACACCCCCAAGGGTGGAAATCAAAAGTTATTGAACTCACCCCCTCTAGGTTTCTGTTGTACTTTCTCTATAGCTGTGAAAGTAAATTCATGTGTAGTTTTGTTTGTGGCACTATTTATGTGTGCTGCAGTAGTGTATGTCAAATCTCCATTGCCGATAGCCCTGCAATTTTCCCTTACCCTTGATTTAAATTGGCGCTTAGTTTTACCAATGTAAAAAGTGCTGCATCTGCACATTGCTAAATAAATAACTCCTTTTGTGTCGCAGGTCATTAATTGATCTGGTGGGGTCACAGGGGAAATCACTTATCACTTCTTAGTATGGTGGAGCAGGTCAAAGTTTGATATTTCAAAACCAAAAAGAACAGTTAGCTGGCTGCTCAAGCAAGAAGAACTCAAAATACAAAAAAGAAGTTCAATTCTTTTATTTTCTCATCCTTTTTTATTTTTGATTATAGGTCCCAACATTTCACATCCAATTATGCTTTATCAAGGGAACTATTAATATAAAATAATCATTAACACACCAAATCTTTTTACACATTTTTATACTGCATTTCTTTTTCAACACATATTGGTTATGTATTTATATACAATCTTTGATATACCTATTGTTATTCACAGCCTAACTCCTAGAGTTATGATAGTTTATATAGCCAGTTATTCAACTCAATTCATTGTCATTCTGTATCAGCCTGCTGTATTCAGTTTGTATCTAGAATGATACTACCTGTCATTTTAGCCAGGCTTTGCAGCTCCCGTGTCTGCCAATGTAGCCATCATTCTCAATTTCATGTCAATTTTCCTATACAGGTGGATAAACATGTATTTAACTTCCATTCTATAGCTTTTTCTTACATAGCTTTATAAATGAGTGAATCAAAAACATGTATCATTCACCTTTTGTTTCTATCACATCTTGCAAGGTTTCAAACAACTGGGGTATTCATCCTTTTCTGTTAGATTTTAATGTTTAAAATCTGTGGAGATGACAAGTGTGGTTATTCCTGTACTTTAACTTGTTTTTTTCTTGTTTTATTAGAGGTTGTAATAAAGGGTACCTGTTTCTTTAAATGTACTGTTTCATTCTGTATCCTTCCTTTATTTTCCTCTTGTTATTCATTTAGCATCTCTAAAAATAATCAACTCATATTTTTATCCCTACACCATTACATTTTTGAGAAAACTCATCATGTTTTATAAGATTTCACAAACTGTAGTATGAGATTTAATGCTGTTTTTCATGGTGTTCAAAACATCAGGGCCCAGATATTCAAAGCAGTTGTGCATGGCGCAACTGAGTTGCACTGGTGAACGTGAGTATTTGTGCCAAGGAGCGATATTCAGTGGGATCCAATGCACAGTGCAAATCACATTGACCAAGGCGCAACTATGATGAGTGCAGGTGCAAGTGCAGGGGTGTACCCATGAATATCCAGTGCAGTGCAATAGTCAACCATTGAACCATGGCACAAGTGCAGAGCACACAGAAATCACTTGTGTCAGGTGAGAGGGAGTGAGAGAGAGAGAGAGAGACAGAGAGAGAAAGAGAAAGACAAACAGAAAGACAGACAGAGAGAGAGTGAAAGACAGACAGACAGACAGACAGACAGACAGACAGACCAAGGTAGACACAAAGGGAGAGGGACAGAGGTGGCAGTGGAGAAGGAGACAGGGGCAGAGAGAACATGACAGACAGGCAGACACACTGCCAGGCAATGCACCAGGGTGGCACACAGCACGCAGCCGTCAACCGCCCAGGGGGATAGAGGATAGTAAGGACCATGGATATTGTGCCCTACATGATGGAGGCCATAATGAGGGATGTGAGGGGGCAGCAGAAACAGTGACTTGGCAATGGAAGGACCTCCCAGCAGTATGCCCGACACAGGTGGTACTGTGCCCGCATCACCTTATAGCAGTACAGTGACACAGAGATCGTGGGCTGGTACCACCTGAACAGAACCATTGAGGCAGCTATATGAGTTGTGCAGTGAGAAGATGCAGGCACCCACCAGATAGAGCCACCCCATGTCTGTGGAGATGAAGGTGACAGATGTCATGTGCCTGCTCACCATGGGCACCTTCCAGAGACCAACAGAGGACACCACAGGCATAACCCAGTTGGCCATATCCTGCCTCCTCACACAGTTCCTCAATGCATTGCTGCCCCATGCTTCAGAATATATCCATTTTCCTAGCACACAGGTGGAGCGTACAGCATCCATGTGGGACTTCCACAGGGTAGCACATATGCCTGGCATGATTGGGGCCATTGACTGCACCCACATGGGCATCTTCATGCCACCTGACCCTGAGGGTGTAGTATACATCAATAAGAAGGGGAACTCTAGTGTCAACTGCCAGGTGGTGTGCGATGCCATGGGGTGCATAACCAATGCCTGCGGCACACACCCTGGGAGTGCACATGATGCATTCATCTGGCATAGCTCTGCACTGTGCCACAAGTTTGAACATGGGGAAATCCCCAAGGACCACCTAGTGGGTGAGTATAGCATGGGCATGGGGAGATGGGCAGAGCATGCCATGGGATAGGGGAGGGCAGGGTGTGCATGTTGGCATGCGTGGCAGGGACAGGCAAGGGGCACAGCTGAGCAGAGCAGAGGGCTAATCATGTCAATATCCTCACAGGGGACAGCGCCTATCCACTGTGGCCCTGGCTGCTCACCCCCTACTGGTGCCCGTTGTCCCTAGCAGAGGAATGCTATAATGAGGCACATGCCAGCACAGGCAACATCATTGAAAGGGTCTTTGGCATGCTGAAAGCACAGTTCCATTTCCTAAACAGGTCAGGTGGTGCACTACAGTACAGCCCCTTGAAAGCCTGTGGCCTATTCCTGGTCTGCTGCATACTGCACAACATGGGTATTGACCGTGGGATAGCTGTCGAGGCTGATGAGGGTGACAGTAGTGGGGACGATGGAGACAATGGGCCAGAAGGAGGTGGACAGCCACCTCATGGGTGGAGGGATCCCTGGCTGATCCAGCAGGCAAGACAGCACAGGGTCAGCATAGAACGGGAGCACTTTGGTGCACACAGGTAGGTGGTATGGGACAGCAGACCACATGAACAGGTACAGCACACATGCAGGGGCATGCATGGCAATGGGCATGCATACACTGAGGCGGAAAGCAGGGATACGGGGGACAGGGGTACACACACACAACCCACACAGCACCCCTCACAGCCCCCCACACAAACACACACACACACACTCCCACACACAGGCGTGGGTATGCAGCGTGGATCAGATGCATTGCACCGGTGCATAGGTGTAACTGGTACAAGACTGCTGTCATCACACCAATGCTACATGGCCTAGCAGCTGGGCAAGCATGCACACAGGCAGCATGTGGTGCAGCACACAGGTGCCACACCTGAGGCAGACACACATTCACCACCCTTGTGGGCCCTGGGCAGCAGCTACAGACTGAAGGTGGGGTGGGCCGCATATCAGGGCCACTGTCTGGTACCACTGCCATCATGGCTGTGGGGGCAGCCATGCCTGGGCTGATCAGCAGCCACAGGCTATGCATCAGTCATGGGGGGTGTGTGCAACAGTCCCCCTTGGGTGGAACCATGAGACCACGACCATGTCCACATGGGTGTGTCAAGACACTGAAACAGCCCAGCCCTGGGCATGACTGGGATGCAGACATCTGAGCCCAGCATTGACTGTGCAAGGATCACCTGATGCTGGGTACATGGGGTGGATAGTGCATTGCAGGGGGGTCATCTGTGCCTGGCCATGCCCTGTGGCAGCCAGCAGCACAAAGCCATCTGAGATCGTGGTGGCAATGCAATCCAGGGAGGCAGTTGTGACCTCCTGCATATGCTGCATCCCCACCAGGATCTGTGCAGTGCCCATCTCCTGCTGCTCAGCTAACTGGTGCACCTCCGCATGCAATGCTTGCACCCCAGTGGTGAGCTGCACCTGTTGCTGAATGGACTCCCACAGCAAACAAGTGTGCTTAGCCAGTGGCTAAGTGTCCTGGGGCTCCAGGGCCAGATGCCGATCTCCATGTGGTGACTAGCCATGCTGCACAGCCCCCTCTCTGGTGGAGGCTGCACAGTGGGGCCTGCAGGGGGATTGGGTACGGCAGGTGCACTGGTGGCAGACACTGTGTCTGGCTGCCTGGTGGCACCCACAGCCCACTGCTGCTGCCCATCTGGCCACTGCACACCACCCATTCACCAGTGTGGTGGCACCACCTACACCACAAGGCACAGCCTGGGCAGCACACACTGCTGCACTCACAGTGGTGGTGGGCAGCTGTTCTACCACTGGCAGGGCGCTGGGCATGCTGCCTATGTCAGTGACCAGCAGGGACATCTCCTCCACAACAGTGGCCATACTGTTCAGGATGAGCGCTACGTCATCATCAATGTCAGACCCCACCCCAATCTGTGTCTCTGTTCACAGGACCCCAAGGCTGGCATCCTGCAGGAACACATCCAGGGCCTCATCTGATCCCAGGTTCAGGATATCCGTCTGCACAGCAGTGGTGAACTACAGCCTGTCAGGCCCCCGGATGCCCATGGAAGTGTATAGCTGGTCCGCTGGGGCCAGTCCCGTGGCCATGGCTGCTGCTGCTGCCACTGCCAGCACACCATCATCTGACTGGAGGTGTGCTGGTGTTGCAAGAGAAAGAGAGGCATGTTATTGATGCATTGCCCACATGTGCCCCCCCCACCACTGCCCATGCCCTGCAGCATGACATGTGTGTGGGTGCATACACATACACATGACAGGCATGCCAGTTACATGCACACACACTGGCACTGCTGTGTCTGCACTCTCCATGCCCCCAGCTGTATGTGACTGACATACTTACCATGCAGTGATGGACTGACACCTGTCTGATAACCACCACCAGGCACACCCTTCACTGTGCTGTGGCACATGATGGCTTCCACCAACTCCTCCTGTGCTGTGAGTGGTGGTGCAGCTTCAGGTCCCCCTCCAGTGGCATTCCAGGAGACATGGATGGCTGCCACCCTGTCCTTAATCCGCCTCTTGTCCTTGCCCACTTTCTTCCTGCATTGCTGCATTGAGTGCTGGTAGCTGCCCTGCTGGTTCACACATGCTGCTAACTCCACCCAGGCCACAGCCCTGGCCTGTGGTGTGCCTGTGGCACCACTCAACAGGGGCTACCTGTCAAGGTAGACCTTGAACAGGGCCTCCATCTCTGCCTTGGTGAAATCAGGCCTCTGCTTGCAAGCAGGCCTGTGCTTCTCACCCTCCTCATGTCCCAACATGTTGCTTCCTGTGGACATGGACAGCACAGTGTGCCAGTGGCAGCAGCACCCTGTTCCTTCCCCTCTACAGTAGAGGCTGCACCCAGTGTGCTGCAGCAGCATGTGCAATTTACCTCAAAAGGATGCAATACCAATCCATGGCCTGTGCTGATCAGTGGCACTTTTATAGTACCTTGCATGTAAATGAGCTTTGGCACAATGGTAATGACATGCTAATTTCCCCAGTGCACCATGCATTGGATGATGAACTCATTTGCATGTGGTGGCTGAATATCTTGATTTTGCTCCATGCGCAATGAGTTCGCCCCAGAGCAAATTGCTGCACAATGCGCACGCATGCTCAGTGCACAGGTCCACAGTGTGCATACACTGGATGGTGTAATGTCACCAATAGCACACTGTGCACTGACTGCGCAATGTAGGCCATAATGCATGCTGCACCAGGCCTGCAATTGTGCATGTGCACACTGTGTGGTGGCCAAACCTTGACCCCTGCTGTGACCTCTGCCCTTGGGTGACCCCTGCACCCATGATCCTGCCTAGCCACACCCATGCCACATATCTTTGAGACTGTGTGATGGCAGACACAGCACAAGTCCCCTCGGCCCATGCATCTGGTGAATGCTTTGGCCATGTGCACTTACCACCACCATTTTGCACACCAGCTTACACCTGAAGTATGGCGCAGCAGTGAGCCCCACCAGCAGCTAATTCAATGCAGATTGAATTGGTCAACCTTGTTTTCTGCGTCCAGCCCTATGCACCTCAACTGTTTGGTAAGGCACCCCTGCAGCAGCCCCTGGTGGCAGTGTGGCAGGCCATTGCTGCCACACTGCAGCAGCACATAGGGGTGGTCAGGATGGGGGAGCAGTGTCACCACCAGTATGGCTACCTGGCACAGAGAGACCCAGAGCACCTCAAGAGACTGAAGGCACGCGTCAGGCATGGGGCTGTGCCACAGCCGGGTGAGTAGGCCCATAATGCATGTATGCCCTGGTGCTGTACTGTGGTGTTAACTAGGCTGCCTGGCATGCCCTGCAGGGTGGTGTACTGCCATTGTGCACATTGTGGGGTAGCATCACCCTCCACTGCTTGCATTGAGATGAAGCTATGCAGGATGTGTTGGGCAGGGGCTAACCCTGTGCACAGGAGTGGGGGTGGTGGGCAGCTGCTGTGGTTGGTTACTGATGTGTACCTGTCTCTGTTACATTCCCAGGGCCTGAAATGGGGGAAGGGCAGTGGAGGCAGGAAGGCAGACTGCAGTGACCCAGGGTGTTGGTGGAGGAGCAACTCCAGCACCAGTGGGGCCACAGAGAGCAAGTAGGTGCTGACATTATCCTTCACACCATACATGGGGGATGGTGGGAATGTGGGTATGGGCATGGCCACCTGTGCCATGTGCCATGGCAGCTGTGTGTGTTGCACTGTGCGTGGTGCCTGCCACTGTGGTGCATTCATTGGACACGTGTGCCAGCTGTTGGTTGGGTGGGTGTGCACCCGGCTGCCACTGATGTTGCTGTGGTGCTGCCAGTGCACTGTGCCATGTGATTGCCATGGTACAGTCAGGTGGCCACTGTGCAGTGGGGACCACCACTGTACACTGTTGTGGTGTGCCGCATTGCTGGCAGGCATTGGCCCACCCCCCTATGGGTGGTCTGTATGGGCTCTCCGGTGTGTGATCCTGTTGCCCATTGTGTGCTGTGGATGGGCATGGTTTCTTGGGATGTTGCTCTGATCACCTGTCCTGTCCCTTGACCTAGGTGTCTGGTGGCAGTGCAGGAGGCCTCTCTACTGCCGGCTACTCTCATTAATTCTGATAACATTGATGACCTTGGAGGTGGTGCTGCAGGTCCAAAGGATGCTGCTGGCTGACAGGAGGCAGTGAAGACTGCAAGGGGTAGCAGGCCATGGCTGCTGCTAGTCGGGCCCTGATGTCTTGTTTCCCCAGCTGTACCTCCCCCTCCAGTTCCCCTTCCCACTGTACAGTCCCTGTTCCCTAGCCTCTTCCCTCACTTTCCTACCCACCCACACACCCTTTTGTTGTACATAGTTGATTTTTCAATATATATATATATAGATAAATTCAAATATCTTGGAGTCTGGATTGACAATAAGCTTGACTACTCTGTCCACATTGAAGAGCTATTAAAAAAGTTAAGACAAAGGCTTGGCCTATTTTACAGGATAAAACACTACCTTACCAGAGATTCCAAACAAAGATTAATCCAGGCATCATTCCTATCCCTTATTGACTATGCTGACTTTCTCTACGGCCATTGCTCACTCTCCCTCTTAAATAAGCTGGACACCCTGTATCATAGAGCCATCAGATTTATTACAGACCTTCCCTCCAGCACCCATCATTGCTCTCTTTACATGGCAGTCAATTGGACATCCCTACAGTACAGAAGAAAAAGGAATGCTGCAATCTGGATCTTTAAAGCTTTATCAGGCAAACTCCCCTCCTATATCTCGGACTGTTTCACCGAATCACATCTAGGCCATACACCTTAAGGATCAATAAGCTCATTATGCTAAAGATTCCCAATACCTGCACCGGTTTGGGAGGGCTGCTATCAGCTATTCCCTAGCATTTGTCTGGAACTCACTCCAAAATCTATAAATCTGAATACCCTCTTACCCTTATCATCCTTCAAAAGATTATACACCTCCCTATTTCCAGAGTTGTGCAACTGCTTCCATAAGGCCTAGTCTCCCATCCAACCTACACCCCTCCCTTCTGTAATCCACTATGTTTAGTTTCCCTTCTTCTACCCAGTCAGTTATCACATTTCATATAAAAGCCTACAAAAGCTCTATTATTTGATTATTATCCCTGCTATATCTATTATCCTCTTCATTTTTACAGGTTAAGTTATTTTACTGTGCCTTGTATATCTGTAAATTTTGTATATATCTCTTATTTATTTGATTGTACTAATGTTATGCTATTCTCATGTCTTTGTAAAAAAACTTGTACCCTTATTTGTATGACCACTCAGGTCCATCTTGTAAATGAGCTACGCTCAATGATGTTCGCCTGAATAAATAAAGATTTTGATTGATTGATTGATTGATATATATATATATATATATATATATATATCTTTGACATACCTCCCCGTGTCTGTGTCTGCTTTGCAGGTGGTGTGGGGAGTCATGCTGCAGTGGCCCAGTGCCTGCCATTGTGGTGTGCATGTGTTTGGGCATGTGTCGTGCTTCTGTGGATCACTGTTGTGTCCTGAGGTGTGTCCCACTGTGGTGGTGTCCCTCCCCCTTGGTTGGTGGTTGTGCCTTGGGGTGCCCATGGGCAGCTGTCAGGGGTGTTTGGTGGGTGTGTGTGTGCTTGGCTGTATGGTTCTGGATGTGGCCTGCTCTGGTCTGAGTGTGTAGGGGGCAGAGCCTGCAGCCTGCAGGAGGGCCCCCTTGGTGGCCCTCCATCCACCATTGGCAACCCCTGTTGCCTACTGTCTGTGCCACCTTTATGTTCAGGGATGGGGGTCTGGGTGCCTGTGTGCACCCTGCTGTGCTCAGCTGGTGGTGGCCTCCTGTGGCCTATCACTGTGCTTCCCTGGCTCTGTCCCCTGGGTCACCTCTCTGTGCCATGCCCCCATCTGTTGCTCTCTTACTCTGCTCCCAGGATTGCCCTGGGACTTATCTGTCTGCACCATGGCACACCTGTGTTTGTGCCATGGCGCACCTCTGGTTGCACCATGTCGCATCCACGGTTGCGCCATGGCACAACTGTGCCATATTCAGCCCAGTTGCACTGTCACAGTTCAGCCTGTACAACCTCTGAATATGGCTCTTGTTGCACCATGGTGCATAGGATTTGTGCTGCACTGGACTTGCACTAGTCTTTGGTGCATTTCTGAATATCTGGGCCCAAGTGTACTTCTTTCCTCAGTAACTATGTTATAAATGCTTAATGCCTTCTTTTATTCATTTATTTACGTCTTTCTACATTCTGTTATCTGTCCAAATATAGGTAATATTTTCTAAAAGTCTCTGCTGCATGATGCTATATTACTTTTTATTTCCTGCTTCCCTTCCATGTAAATGTAACTAACATATTTTGTGCTTAGTACACCACATTTAATTATTTCTAAGAAATAATAAGTAAATAAGCTTATTTTTATTGCCAAACTGAGAAGGATCCAACTCTATTTTTTAAAAACAGAATTGATTATTTCATATGTACAGCACTGGATAGATATTGACAGAAATAATTTTTTGACTGTAGATCACCCAATAAGGGTTACCTTGAGTACCTTACCTAAGGTGCACAAGGAGTTCAACCCCCCCCACCCCCGGAGACTCATCGTGAATGGCATCAATTCTCTTACAGAAACATTATCTCAATTTTTTTCCAATTGTTTAACCAGATGAGACACACTAAGCTGAAAGTTTGTTTACAGGTGCAACCTGGGAGCACAGGGAAGTTAAGTGACTTGCTCAAGGTCACACAGTATGCAAGTGTGGGCTGTGGGATTAAAACCTAGGTCTCCAGATTTGCAGCTCAGAGCCTTAAACCACTGTGCTATACTGCCTCCCAATTTATTGACCACTACCTAAGATCCTTTGTCAAACAACTGGGTTCCCACATTAGGGACCTGGGGAAGTTCTATAGATCCTGGAGGATATAGAGGTGTACAGGGACTTCTGTCTGGTTACCATGGATGTGGAGTCCCTGTACACCAACATACCCCAGGAAGAAGCACTGAACAGTATAGCCATTTTTTAAACACCAGGGGCCTGAATTCAGAACCACCAAGTGAACTACTTGTTAAACTTGTTGAGTTCATGTTAAAATGTAATGTTTTTTTCATTTTTAGGAAACTATTTTTGACAAACAAAGGGTACAGCCATTGGGTCCACCTTTGCCTCGAGTGCAGCCAACCTGTATATGGGGAAATGGGGGAATGAATTTGTGAGGGACCCTGAGAAAATTCCTTTTTTCCAGAAAGTGGTGTTATATTGCCACTTTATCGATGACATACATATCATATGGGATGGGGACCTTAAGGAATTTGAAGCCTTTGCTCAATTCTTTCACTCTACAAACCCAAATGTATGCTTTACCTACTCTGCAAGCAAAGGAATGATCTGTGTATCTGTAAGAAACTCTGTGGAAATGTAACTACTGATATTTTTAGAAAGAGGTGTGAAAGAAATAATCTCCTATGTTTTTCTGGCTGCCACCCTCGACATATTGTCGAAAACATTTCCCAGGTCACAGTTTCTAAGGTTAAGACATAACTGCAGCACCACTGAGAAGTTTGATGCTGCAGCAACAGACTTAGGGAATCAATTTATAGAAAGGGATACAGTCCTGCCATGGCCCAGAATACATACAGTATGAAACTATCAGAAACATAGATAGGCAGGATACCCTTGCTTATAGACAAAGGAGACCACAAGATCCCAACCACCTTAACTTTATCATGACTTACTCAGTACATGCCTCAAAAACTGGAGAAATTATCAGGAAGAATTGGAATATTTTAAAGGGGGACAAGTACCTGAACACATTTCATGACAATGCATCAAGGATGATTTACCAACCTGCTACCATGCTGCATGACCATTTGGTCCATAGCAGACTGATGCAACCTATGACTAAACATGGCTCACCAACAAATGTACTGGTTGTTTTCGTTGCCAAAAACATGTGTACTGTACAGCCATCTCACTTGGAAAAACATTTTGTAGCTCCCATGTGTGAAAGGATTTTAACATCAGACAATTAATAACCTGAGACACAAAAGGGGTTATTTATTTGGCAATGTGCAGCTGCAGCACTTTATACATTGGCAAAACTAAGCACCAACTTAAATCAAGGGTAGGGGAATATTGCGGGGCTATCAACAATGGAGATTTGACATACGCCACTGCAGCACACAAAGACAGAGCCAAAAACAGTACTACTCATGAATTTACCTTCAGGGCTATAGAGAAAGTACAACAGAAACCTAGAGGGGTGATTTTAATAACTTTATTTTAGAAAGAGAAGGCTTTTGGATTATTACCCTTGGGGGGGGGGTTGTTGAAGCATCAGCCTTAATGATCGACTTAACCTGACTCCTTATTTAAACAGGAAAAGGATATACATTTTACAGATCACAGTCATGTTGTAATGAGCTTATACTGTGTAGTTAGCCAGCCACTTGGGAATTACATTTATTTCTTATACCCTAAGCACATACACTTGCTAACAAGGTATACAATATGTTGCCATAGAATAGCTAGCTAACATGCCTTGCTCTGTTTGATGGTATAAGGAAGGATTAACCCATGACAGGGTATGGGTTTGCTGAGCATTAATCCACACCTGGGGGGGTTGGAACCACAAGGCAAAGCCGAGTGATTTCAACCACCCAACTGTGGGTTAATTCTCAGTAAACCCATACCCTGGAGTGGGTTAATCCTCTTGTTACATGGGCAATGTTTTGTTAGAGTTTTGCCTAAAGAAACAGTGAAATAAAGCCAGGTGACCATGCAACTGTAGGTACATCAGACATTAATCCACGATCAGGTGACCTGGTTGGATGAATCAGAAGACAGTATTTTAGGAACCATATTACAAATCTTTATATGTAGAACTACTAGTAATAAATTGAATGTGCAATATAGAAAAACACATAACTATGTGTTTTCATTTTTTAGGGTGATGAAGCATATTGGGTCCCACTTACAAATCAGGATGGACACTGACCTGACTCTAAGTCCTTGTGTAGCCACAGAGACTTTTTAGTAGCCACAGATTTGCCTTCACATAATCTTTTAAATGGAAATTTTGGAGTATGCATTTCCACACTATGAATAATATATGATGCCTCCATTTATTTATATGCATCTGTGATTGTAACGGAATGTTTATTTTTGTCACATGTGTATATACTTTTAAATGCACTTAGTCACTTAATTGTGATGTCAGTATTGGTTTGACCATTTGGCCATCTTTGATGATGTAATATTCTATATATATAGTGGGTCTTGCTTGCAACACACAGATCCTTTGATAAAGGAGATTTAATTCTCTGAAACACATCAGGAAACATGTGCTGTTCTATTTTGGCACTGGCAAGTGACAATAGAATAAACACTTTTGTATCTGAAAACTGAGCAGCTGTTTCATTTGGGTGGTGAGTGCTGGACTGCTTGTTCCTGTCTGTTGATTAGATCCTGCTGTCATTTATAAAAAGTAAGCTAATAAAGGTTGCATTTTTGCCTTTTACTATTTTTGTACATATTCTGACTACTGCAGAAATATATTAATGAATATTTTAAGAGACAATCTTTTGATGTAAATCATTTTTTGTAATTTTTGCTGTTTTACATTGAAAGCAACAATGTTTTATCATTTCTGTATGCCATACTCAGTGTTTATTTATACAATTATTTGAACTTCATTAAACAGAAACATGTCAAAGAAGAGCTTAAGTCATTTTTACAGACACACGAAAGCTATATTGAGGTAGCAATTCCAGTCTTTTGTTCTGATACATTTTAGTTCAGCACCATAGCAGGGGTGGAAGCATGGGGCACAACGTTATTACACATATGACTCTGACAACTGCAGTAATACATACAGTATTGACCCAGGAAAGTCTTGTTTTAGTCTATTAAATATATTCCTAGAATTTAAATGTGTATATCACAAAGAAAGAACCATCTGGTCTATTTATTACATATAAGGGGCTAGATATTCAAAGGAGTTGTGCCTGGTGCAACTGAGTTGTGATGGCACAACCCCAGAAATGCCTCCCAGGGGTATATTCAAAAGGGGAAATTGCACTGTACAATTTCCGATGCACTGTGGCATAAAGATAATGTATGAGACGCATCTCTGGGAGGCTTGTCCCTGCATATACGGCACATCCCGATATTCAGCCTGGGACGTATGGTGAAGGTCTGCTGGCACATCCCAGAAATGTGCTGCATGCATGGGCACAAAGCTGTGCCTGTAAAAAAAGGCTCAACTGGTTGCCACCCACAGGTGGGCCACTGTAGTGCGGGGCACAACACAGCAGCCACCAACCATGGGTGGCAACCCCCACCCTCAAACACCATGTACAATCTCCCATTGTATGCCCTGGTAGTCTAGTGGATTCCCCCCTCTCTGCCCATAACCTCAATCACTGTAACAAATTAATGTTTCATTACCTGGTGGTCCAGTGGTACCCCCCTCCCCAACTGTAACCCCAAATACTGTAACAAATTAATGTTTCATTCCCTGGTGGTCCAGTGGCACGCCCTCCCTGCCCGTTACCCTGAGCACTATAAAAAATTAATGTTTCATGCCCTAGTGGTCCAGTGGTACCCTCCCACCCATAACTCAGATCACCTTAAAATATTAATGTTTCATTCCCTGGTGGCCCAATGGTACTCCCCTTCCTGCCCATAACCCCAAGGGCCCAAAATCACATCTCCAAAGTCTTGGTAGTCTAGTAGTCCCCTCACTCCCACCCACACAGGACCCCCAGCCCACCCAGCTCCCCTCAGTCATCAACGGGCAACAAACCCACTTGCATACCTCCATGGCTGCCCATTGAATGACAGCTTACGGTATCTGCTGCAAGCACATTAGTCCACACTGTGGACCAATGGGCTTGCAATGCATACTGTAATAGTCATTCACAACTTTCTTTAATGCTCTCTTATTCTTTTCAAACCATAACATTTTGGGTATTTTCTTGACGAGATTGTGTTACAGAATCAGGGGCAGTACTTTCCTTTTTAAGCATTAATTCTACCCCATAATGAAAGAGGTATTTTAATATTGCCACCCCACAAGCTTTTTTGAGCCCCAATTGAATGAATAATTTTATCTACCCAACCTTTTTTACATTTTTAGAGTATCAGTTTCATTTAAGTGGGTCTCCTGTACCATTAAAATATCAGTATGGTGCCTTTTTGCAGAATGTAAAATAGTAATTCTCTTAAATACAGAGTTCAAGCCATTTATGTTCCAAGATGCCAGTTTAAAACTTAAATCACTATTCATTTTTTTGTATGATATATTTCCTAACAACCTTAACACAGACCAAAAAAGAGACTTTACACTCATATAAATATTGTACTTGACCTCCTGCCTAATAGACATTTCAGACCTTGGATAAACCTAATGTTTGCATCACAGAAAAAACAATTCTAAAGTAAGAAAAATCACATACAAATTTATAATAAATGACAATAAATGTATACCAATACTTCTCACTTATAATTGAGCATTCTTAACACACAAGACATTAATGTCCATAGTGGATCCCTCCTGTTTTAAAGCCTGATGTTTTATTTTCATTACTTGGATATGTCTGCCAAGGTCAAGAAAACTTAAGTAATAATAACCAACTTTACTTCCATTTCACCATTGCACTAATGAGAACATTACCAAGTTTAATTTATCAGAAAAAATATCTGTGGAAGTCAGATTTTCATTGCTTTTTCTGCCTCCTCAAATGCAGCAAAATCAAAATTTGGCCATTTAAATTTACTTACATTTTCACGAGGTAAATCATAGCATTCTTAAAGCCTTGCTTCCAAATTTTTTAATGCATTGTATTGAATTTCTGTCTTTCCTCAATAATATCATAAGAGAAGTCATAGGAAATAGATATTGTGGAGTCTCTGAATTTAAGTATTTTTTTCCTTATAGACTTCCCCCATAAATGTATCCTTGCCTTCTGATCATAAAAAATGTAAAATAATTTCTCATGGTTGTTGTGCAGCATCCAGTTTCCTCCCTGAAGGAGGATGGTCTCTGTGAATTTCAATAAGGACCTCAAGAATTATAGGGTACAAGATCGCTATAAATAACTTTTGAGCACTATATCTCAAATAAGTTGACTATTCCCATTGTTCAGGGATCCTTATACTAGTATTCTGATATTTTTTCTTTTTGTCTCTTGAAATCTCTCATTCTTAGTGTAAAGACTTTTGACTGATTGTCAAAATGTTTTACTGTTAGTTTTAAAATTAAAATTTCTTCTTCCAAATTATTTATCTTTTTCATTCAAACCAGAATTCTGCATGGTGATAGCCACCTTTTTTTGCATGTATTTCATTTTAGATTGTAAAACTGAGACATCCTGAGAAATTGTTTCCATCTTGACCAATTCATTTTATAACCATCTAATTTCCATCAGAATTTCAGTAGCCTATGATGGGGTGGGGGTGGTGTGGGGTAATCAGAAGATAAGAGCTGTTTTATATGAGAATGTTCTTTTCTGTTATTTTTTGGACTCACTTTCTAGGTCTGATGAACTATTCACCTCATCATCTTAAGACACCCCCATATTGCCATTTTTGATACCTAATCTGAGGCAGAAAGTATATCAATAATTTTATTTAAAGACCTAGGCTGAGTTTGCTTCAAATTTGTCTCCATTAAATCACCTATTTTACTATTGCCTTCTATAGCTTCACACTGGATAGTTGTTGTTTTTTTTTTTCATTTGAAACAGCAATGTTTACACTAGGCTGGTTTTCTATCATAGCAGCCAGAACAGTAGTTGAGCAGCTGCTCCATTCTAAGTGTTTCCTTACTCAGTGGTAAGATATTTGAATTAGAGATTGTACCTAAAGAGGGCATGGCTTGGATGCCAGCAGAAATAGCTGCTTAACTGTGGTGCTGTGTCTCATCAAACAGTGTATATGATGTGATGGCATCAGACCTCTGAGTGCACCTTAACTTAACAAAACTCAGAAGGCCATGGGTTCAGTTCCCACATCTGGCACTTGGGTTAATATCCCAGTACTGACACTGTAGTGCAGCATGAGAGGGCTGCTGCACTTTTGAGGTGCTGTCTTTCAGATGAGACGTTAAACCAAGGTCCCATCTGCCTGGATTGGTGGTAGTTCCAGTGGATGTTAAAGATCCCATGGCACTTATCGAAAAAGAGTAGGAGAAGTTTTTATTATGAGAAAAAAAATACATTACATCAGTTGTGAAACAACAACAAAATGTAAGAAACCATTCAAAAACAAACAAAATTGTAGATCAGGACTGTAAATTAGGATACATAATCAAAAAAATTAGAAACATGAAGTATAGATAACAAATATCACACAAAAAAAATCAGAGAAGAACATCACCAGTAATAACCACTCTATATAAATCATGGTAACCAATGGATAATTTGCCAGAGCATAGAAAACTCCCCCCTATCAAATTGTGCATTCTGTTTCTGTTTTAGTTGTTTCAAAGCTTCTTCAATTAGTTTCAAGATCATCAAATTTGGAGTATTAATATTTTGTAATGAAAATTTGCATCTAGCTTGCCACATGAAATATTTAATACATGAAAAAATCACATTCAAAGTACTTGGATGATATCTTGTAGAAATTCCTGTATATTCCCCTAAAACCAAACACTCATAAGAAATATGTGCAACAGGACCCCACTGCCATCTAGTAGCCAAATCTGACCAAAAATGAGTAGCAAAAAAACAGGAAATATAAAAATGCTCTGAGATTTCCTCCTGTCCCCCACATTCAGGTCTTAAACATTGTCTGTCAGTAAATGTTTCCAGTTCCCTTTTACCCCCAATTTGCCATGACAGCTCAACCACTGTATATTCCACATATGAACTGGTGTTCTTCTGTCTGTTAATATAAGTAATGCATATTTTAATTTTGTAGGAAGGCATCTAGGAAAATCTACTTGTGAGGCATGATTCCATTCCATAATCTTAGTGTTCAAAGCCTTCCTGTTTAATGTCAGCACCTCAGGTTTCGTAATGTTCCAAATCCATAATTTTTTAAGGGAAGATTTAGCAAAGTCTAGAGTGTAGTAAGAAGCATGTAAAGTAGGCAAAGTGTTTTCCCAATGATCCAAAAAAGAAAGAAAAAGGACATTAGTACAAGAGTCCCATAAACCTCATGACCGTCCTACTGAACCAAGAGAAGAAAAAATTAAAAAAGAATGAAGAAATACCAAGGGGCTTATCATACCCAACCCCCCTTTAGTAATAGGAAGATATGTAAACTCCCTTTTGATAGGATTTAATCTGCTCCCCCAAATCAATTGAAAAAAAGCAACTAAACAAACGAGTCTCTAAAACAAGTGGAATAGGGTATATATGTGAAATGGGCTGGCAGTATAGCCTAGAGGTTAGAGGAATGAGGTGTGAACAAGCCTGATACATCCGGCAGTCCAGACCTGAGTTTGATTCTCACAACCTCCACTTGCATATTGTGTGACTCTGAGCAAATCACTTACCGCCCAGTGCTCACTGGTCACCTCTGAAAACAGGCACTTGTACCTAGTGGGCTTTACCCAGTTACCAAAGACTAATATATATATATATATATATATATATATATGAAGAAGAAATGTTTTAACTACCATGACCTTTTTTCTTTCCCATAGATCAGGATTTCCATTTTGCTACCCTAGATTCTCCTAGCTTGAGTTTGTCTTCCCAGTTTCTAGTTGCTAAATCCCCAGCACCAAAATAGATACCCACAATTTTAATTTGTTGAGTAGACACTATGATTTGTCCAATATGGGGTGCAAGTATACCAGTATCATCCCCCAAATATGTTGCCACACTTTTTTGATAGTTAATTCCTGCTTCTGTCAGAGCTGTGAAATTATCAAAGATGCATAATGCAGCTACCACAGATTGTTCATTTTGAACAAAAAGACAGCTATGATCTGCATAGGCTGATATTTTCTGTAATTCAATAGCAGGGTCAAGTGAAAGATCAATAATGGTATGATCATGTAATATTTCCCGTATAAGTGGGTCTAAACAGGAAGTGTACAACAAAGGGCTGAGAGGGCATCCCTGTCTAAAACCCCTTTTAATATCAATTGGATTCCCCAATAAATTATTAAGGGAAGGAATAGCCACAGAATGTTTATAAAGCAACCTAATCCAGTCAATCAAACCTTGTGGATACCATATTCCTGCAAAACATGTAATAAGAAAACATGGGACACATTATTAAAATCTTTAAACTGGTCAAGCGAAATTATAAAACCGTGTAGTTTCCTTTGCGTACTACATTCACAAATATCTCTTAAAAACCTCAAATTTTGTTGTACATTCCTTTGAGGGATGGAACACATTTGACTAGGATGAACTAGATAAACTGCTGCTTTCTGCAGTCTTCTACATAAAATTAGAAATAACATTTTGTATTCCGTGTTCAACAGACTGATAGGTCTACAATTTTGTATATTTTTCTTATCACCCTTTTTATGTAAATAAATAATGCTAGCAGTTGTAAAATTTTGCAAAGAGGTATCATCCATCAACAGAAAATTAAATACTTCAAGCAAAGTTTCCACTAAAATGGATCCAAAAAATATGGTAAAAGTCATTTGTAAGACCATCCTCACCTGGAGAAACACCTGGTTTCAGGGTTGAAATGACCTGCTGAACTTCAGACAATAAAATAGGACCTTCTATCTCTTGAGCAACAGCCAAGGCAAAATAGGAATATTACATGACACCAAAGGTCCCTAAGTGGTTCTTTGCTCAAACCCCTTCCCTAGGGTAGTATGCATTGAATGAGAGATTATGTTAAGCATTTCAACATCTGATTTTCTTAGAACTCCATCCAGGTCATAAAGACCATCCATGACTTTGTGCTCCAGTTTATATTTACAGGCCTCAAAAGGATCAGAAAATGGTTGAGGAGCTATACCAAATTTAAATTCAGTATATAAAAAAGATGCTTTGTTATATTGAAAATTCTGCATCTTACATTTTAATTCATCAATCTGAGATTTAATTCTGATGTCAAAGACATTTGGCAGGGACATTAATTTATAAAATTGGTCTCTAAGACTCAGATAACTGAGATATCCCATATTCCCTTTTTTCCTATCTAGAGAAATAAACAGATATTTTAAATCAACTTTGGTGTCTTGCTACCATAACAGCCAGCTATCATAAAATTCTAGAATGGATTTCCTATACTGGAACAAAATAGAAATCTTAAGTTTAATATCCTGCTGATCTAATAAGGAAGAATTCAACTTTCAGCATCTAGTAACAGAAGGAAAACTAGGGGGAACATTTAACATATGTACATCACATTGGAAAATAAGATGATCAGAAAATTCACTGTACGTTAATTTACATTTATTAGCATTAAGTTGTTTTGAGATAAAAAAAAATCAATACACGTGGAATAAGCACTTCTTCTATAAGTAAAACCTCCGTCAGATTGAAGTACCCCATAAACATCATAAAATCTAGCCGTAGTTAAAATATTTAGCAAAACATGAGTTTCACAATAAACCTTTTATTGCATATTGTCCCTAATTTTAATATCTAAACTACAATTCATATCCCCTCCACAAATTACCAGTTTATTCATAAACAAATAAGGTTTAATGCTATTAAATAATTATTTTCTTAAACCTTTAGTCTGGGGAGCATAAGTGTTAATGAGGCGCAAAAAAAAAACAACTTTATATAGACAGTCCAAAATCAGGCCTCTACCAGGTAAAATATTCACCAATCTTTGAACTTTTACATGTGAGTAATGGAAAAGAATTCCAATCCCATCATCAGCATCTTCTCCAAAGGTCCAAAAAGATGGATCCCAGGGCCGATTAGATATAGCTTGCGAAACATCAGAAAGGGAAGAAAATTTAGTTTCTGGTAAAAAAAGAATATCAAAAGGAGAAGTTTTAGAAAAATCCCAAAAGTGCAATCCGTTTCTTAATGTTTTTGATGCTGCAAGTCTTAAAGGTTGCTAACCATAAATATGCCATGTGATGTAAGTGTTATGTTAGTGAAAGCAAAAAAAAAAAACCTCATTCCATCACCTTATCCTTTTTTCACTTTCTTCCAGTCTTTTTTTTTTGGTTTCTCTGACCAGAAAGTTAGAGGCATCTTCAAACTCCATATCAGATACTACACCAGACAGAGTGGAAATATCTGATTCAGAGACCCCATCCATATCTTGATGGGTTTGAAAAGAATTTAAAGTGGGTATAGGAGCAATAGGACCCTTAGATCTACTTGAAGATCTTGTAACCCTTTCAGCCAAGGAGAAACCACTCTCTGGCTGGGGGGGGCATAGTAGATCTCTTCTGTCCTGCCGTGGAGGTACTAGAAGTTTCATCTGGAACTACAAGATGTGTGGGTGAGAGAATGTTCATATGGTTCTGTAGGTGTGGGATCAGAGGAAGGTGGAGGTGGTTCTGTACTCGATCCCTCTTTAGGGAGCCTGCTCTGGCCTTGTAGGCCGACGTTGTTCTTGAGCATTATTAACCAGGTCTTTCTGATTCAGGCCTCCTTGTCTGTTCTGACCAGCCCAAGGGCACTGATGGTATGCATGACCCACTTCTTCACAGAGGTTACACTTACAATGGTTTCTACACACAGAACTATCATGGTCATAGTCCCCACATAACACAAATTACCTTATCGAAGGTACTACTAAAGTGCCGATGACTACCACATTTGTAACAGGCCCTTGGTTGCCCTGGATAGAAGACTACCCCTCTATCCTTTCCAAAGAAAAAACTGTTGGGAATATGTAAAACATCATTACCAATCATGTGACGTTTAACTTTAAACCTCTAACCCCACCGTACATATTTCCTCTGCATTCAATGATAGCTTCAGGCAAACCCAAAACCTGACACTTTTTTCTGACCAGAATAAAATGTTACCCACATTCACCCCTTCATTTCTGAAAAGGATGTTTACAGTTTTATACAAAGATTTGGTAAGGGGTATATCCCAAAAAGGAGTCCATAAAGGTAGTGACTTGAGAGTCTCATATTTTTTCCAAAATATGTCCAAACCCGAAAATGTTCGAAAACTGATGCCAAACGTACCTTCACTCTGAACATTAATCAAAGCATAAATGTCTGAAGCCAAAAAAGACATAGAGTCCATCAAAAGGGTTCTGGCTACAAAATGTCTGTCAGGTTGTTCTTGCAGCCCTCCACAATAACGAAACTGAACTGCATTCCACCTAGGAGCCTGTTCAACCTTGTTATTTTTAAAGAAATCTGAATACTTTGGCCCAGCTCGTCACCTTTCTCAGTTTGGGGAAGGAGGAGAAGTAGCTTGATCATTTTGTTCCTCAGACAAACCTTCAGAATCAATAGCATTATTGGCCATGTCAGCAAGATGCTGATCAGAATGAACTTGGGGTTCATGCACAACAGACTGGTCATTGTCCTCAACAAAGTTAACATTATCAGGAATAAGCTTCTCACCTTGAGAAAAACAGACTCAGCTGGGGTCAGAAATCCAATTCCCCGCTTCAGTTTGTAACCAGCCTGCTTGTTTCAATGAATTCTCCTTAGATCAGTCAGTATCAGAGCTAGGAGCATTGGGTGTTGAAAGGTTGAAAGACTTCTACATTCTCTCTGCAATAGTCACTCCTACATCAGCTGTACTCTGCTGAGGTGCAACCCGCAGACTGTCAGCTCCAGCTGGAAATGCTGTCAGCACACATCCTGATTCACTCCAAATCTTCGCTTGAGACAAGGAACCCTCCTGGTTAGTGGCTTGCATCGAGACATCCACAATTTGCACCACCAAAACAGCAGTTAGCAAAGTAGGTAAATCACTCTACAATGTCACACGCTCATTCAGAAGAGACATCTCCACTACTGGAAACCTATCCAGCAAATCAGTCAGAATCTCAGTTGCACAAAAACTACATCCCCATTAGCAATGCTACCCAGAGTCAGGGATTGAACTTCTGGCAGCAGTGTAGACACATCTTTCTCACTCACCAGCCTGACACCTACTGCCAACCTGCAAAAACAGAGCAGCAGTTCTCCCTACCAAACAGTAGGGGAATTTTTTTATTCATAACTGAAGAGAACATATAAACAAAACAGTACTGACATCATACAAAATCGTAAGAAAAATATATTAATAAGGTGACATTATAATGCAGTACTACATCATACAAGCAATCCTATACATAAAGAAAATTCTTTTAAACAAACCCCCTCCCCACCCCCAACTAAAAGAGATGGGGAACTTTTTATTAAAACTTGAAAGAAAAATATATACACCATAGTGTTACTGCACACAAAATCATAATGCAAAAACAAATAATAAACATAAATAAGTATTTAATCATACATTCAGCACAACAATCTCTGTCATCAGAGTCCTAAAACTGAGTATTAAATGCTGAGCACCCCCCTCCACTAAAAGAGTAGGTTTTTTTTTACCAAAGATTTAGTATTCCATCCAAACTGATAATACAACACAGAGTAAAAAACAGAATCAAGTATTACAGCATACCTGAACTGGAAACTAATACAATCCATATAGGTACATACTGCCTCCCAATCCCACCAAAAGGGTAGGGGAATTTCCCAACTGAAGAGAACATATGTATCATTGTAAAAGCCTCCTGCAAAAAGGAAGGTATAGATGACATATATTTCAACCCGTATCCAGCCATGTCATCTTCCTCCACTAAAGTCTGTATAAATACAGGTGCACCCACTCCTGTTCTAATGTCTGCCACTTTATCACATCTTTCTTTATACCTAGTAAGAACTGACTTTCCGATTTCAGCTATTTTCCAAGTGTCAGACCACAATGAGCTTGCCAAAGTTGGTAACTTATAAAGTCCATCAAATGGCCAATTGTAGTCACATCATAAATTACCTATGAGCCATGAAGCACTCCCTCAGTCCATATATTCGGTGACTGACCTTGGAAAGGGTTCAGGGACCATTTAACATAAAAACTTGACCAAAAGGACATAGCAAAAGGACAATCAAGTAAAAAGTGTGAGATAGACTTACTTACTGTATTTCCATACATGACTCCTCTCTTGGGCAAAACTTCACTGTGATTTCTTTATGTTTCATATTTCCTCTAACCCCTAATTTTGTATGTATGCATAACCACAAAAAAAAAACTCCCATAAATAGTTAGGAATTCTTTTGCTAGTTAAAAAAAACTGTCTTTGAATTTTGATCTGCTATGGGCAACTCCTGGTACCAAGGAGCAGCATAAAGAAATGATTCTACCATACCTGTATATAACTGTTTCTGAAAAGTTAAACAGAGGAAGCTCTTTACAATTTTCCATACTTTTAATTTCCCAATCACCCCATGAAAATGACTTGGTAACTGAGATATCTTCGTTTGGTGAGAAAGAAAGTTGGAGGGATCCCAATTCTCTAATAACGGTTCTATACCATCCACAACCCATAGGGTCCAAATCCTTAGTTACCCTCTTCAAAATTGGTATTACATTATAAAAAATAAAGGTAACATGAAAAAAAACACTGGATTCAACATCCCCAGTCCTCCCTCATTTATCGGTAGATAAGTGATACCTCATTTTAACGGGTTCAGTCTGCTTCCCCGTAAACACTGGAAAAATACACAATAAATTGAAGTTTCCAAAGATTGTGGGGGAGGACAAACTGCTGCCAAAAACAAAACATATGGTAATAAGTATTTTTTTTATACTTTCTTTATTTCATCATCTCTTTTACCATACATATTCATACATCTCTTATTCAGATTTTGAAATCCATCTTTTTAGAATAGCAAACATTAAGAACAAAGTAAAAACATTTTAACTTTGGCATCTAAAACAAGACGGTTTACATTTAGGAATCCAGTTCATAGTATTGTCTACTATTCACTTTCCACAAGGTCCATTTCTTTTTAAACAGTTAAGGCTTCACAAATATGCTATTGATCAAATCACCTGTTTAAGATTTTCTTAACTCCTTCCACTTGATTTGATTTGTTTTATTTTATTTTTGTTTTATTTTGGGGAATATTATTTGATCCTTTCTTGGTACATTTCCCATCTAGCCCACCTTGCTATATATGTCTCCATTTTCTATCCTGCATTCCCAAAGAAAGCTGCTCATTGTGTTGGATTTTCAATATTAAAGCTTTCCAGTCTAGGATTTGTGGGGTTGCTGATTGTAGCCATTTTTTAGTTATGGACTTGTAGGCCGCACCCAGCAGTATTGCCCATAGATACACTTTCCCTTTATCTTTCATCTCTATCAGCGGGATTCCCAGCACCAGGTTGATAGCCCCTATCTCAGTCTGCACGTCTAGTATTTCTTTTATATGACTCTCTACTTGTTGCCAAAAGCTTGATATTTTAGGGCAGTCTATGAAAATATGTTTATACGAGGCCTTCGATTCGGCACATTGTCTCCAACATTGGGTCAGGTTTCCTGGTCTTCTCAGGGCTATGATTGAGGGGACCAAGAAGAACCTGGCTCTCACCTTCCATATAAATTCTCTCCACAAAGGGGAAGAAGTGGTCACCCAGGTACCCCTCCATATCATATTCCACTCTTTAATAGATATTTTTTGGCCCAGATCCTTTTCCCATTTTGTTTGTGTCGGAGTCATGGCATGTTCCTCACACTGTGTTAGAAACTTGTATATTATTGTCATTGCTCTCTAACCATTCTGAGGTCCATGTCTGTCTTAAGAGGGTATTATCTTTTAGTAGACCAATATTCTTTTCACTATGTCTGGCCTGTGTTGATATATAGTCCCTTATTTGATAGTAAAATAACCTATCCTTATCGGACCATTTATATTTCACTCGGGCATCTTCAAAACTCAATATATCTACCCCTCAAATTATTTGCCATGGGGCCTCAAGTCCTCTTTTTTCTTAGTTTCTTAGTACCATTGGTTATTAAATTCCTGGTTTAGAGTGAAATGTTTGTATTTCCAACAATGCTGTTGGATTACCTTATATTTCATTCCCATTTGCCAACCCTTAAGGACAGACATAGTCACCCCCGAGACCATCTGTATGGCCTCCCTAAGATGTGTTGGAGAGAATAAACATGCAGGAAGGGAAATCAACATAGGTCGCTTGAGGTCTATCTGTTTCCATCTGGTCTGATAGGATCCATTGCCCCACAGTAGCGCTATTCGCATCTGTGCAGCCATCCAATAATTTCAGAGCAAGGGGAGTGCCATCCCCCCAGGTCCTTGGGAAGAACCAGCTTTGAGAAACTGACCCTGGGTCTCTCCCAGTCCCAGAGATAGACATTTAGTAATTTTTGCCGGGACAAGAGTTTCTTGGAAGTTAGAACACTTGGGACACACTGAAACAAGTATAGGAATCTTGGTAGTACATTAATTTTTAGAGCCATATTTCTGGTATAGAATGTGGGCGGGAGCAAAGACCATCTCCCCAAGTCTTGTTTTACTTTTGTAACCAGGGGATCATAGTTTAATTAGGACAATTTTTCCAGTCTATTGGGGATTTGAATTCCCAGGTATTTTATACTCTCATTGTCCCACTTAACTGGGTACTGCTTTTTGAATGTTGGGGTTGGGATATAGTTAAATGCTAGGGCCTCAGATTTGGTCAGGTTCAATGTGAACCCCGACAGCCTAGTGAATTGTTAGATCTTCCTAAAGAGTGCTTCCAGCAATATCTCAGGGCTGGTTAAATAGAGGAGAATATCATCTGCAAATAGGGCTAATTTCTGTTCCACCCCTGCCATAGTTATCCCCTTCACATCTGAAGCTTGTCTCAGACTTTGGGTGAGTGGTTCTATGTAATAGGCAAAGAGTAATGGGGAAAGAGGGCACCCCTGTCTAGTTCCCATTTGTAAACAAAATTTCTCCGATATATGGCCATTTGTTCTTATATATCCCACAGGGTTACTATAAAATTTAAATATGATGTCTACAAATCGAATTGGAAAGTTAAATTTCAATAGTACCTCTTTTAAATATTTCCATTTCACCTTATCAAAGGCCTTTTCTGTGTCTAATCCCAGTAAAACTGTTGGAATTTTCTGTACTCTGATTTGCTCGATAACATACATCATGCGCCTAACATTATCCTGGGCTTGTCGACCCGAGATAAAGCCACACTGGTCTATATTTAATGTGGCTGGTGCGAGTTGGGCCAGTCGCCTGGCCAGTATAGTGGCTAGTGTTTTGTAATCTGTGTTCAAAATGGATATTGGACGGTAGGACGAGCAGTGAGTTAAGTCTTTTCCTTCCTTGGGTATTACTGAGATTATTGCCTCTTTCCAAGAGGAGGGGGTCTCTCCTCTCTGTGAGGTCACATAGGCAAACACTCTGGTTAATATTGGAGTCAAGGTTCTAGAAAGGGTCTTATAGAATTCTCCTGGTAGCCCGTCTGACCCTGGGCATTTACCTGTTTTTTACGGCCCCTATTACTGATGCCACCTCCTGGCTCGTTATTGCAGCTGTCAGGCTTTTTCCCTGTTCTTCTGATAGGGTTGGGAGCTGTAAAGGAGTTAGAAATTCCCTAATCTTATCTTCCGGGGGGTTACTGTCCTCTTGGTAAAGCTTAGAATAATAGCAATGAAATGCTTCTGAGATTGTATGTATTTTATTTTTAATTTCGTTCGTTATTGGGTGTCTCATCTTTATAATGGTAGATTTAGCTTTCGTGCCCTTAATTGGGCTGCTATAAGCCTCAAGAACCCAGGCCCTCCATCATAATATCTATGCCTAAGAAACATTAATTTCTGCTCCACGGCATAGTCTTGGATTGTATTCAATTGCTTTTTAAGAGAGATGAGCTCGCAGGACCGGAAACTGCAGTGTTTCAGTTTCTGCATTTCCTCTAAAGTCTCTATTTTAGCCTCCAGAGAGAGTCTTTTTTCCTCTCTCTGTTTTTTTCTGTAGGCAGAAATTGAGATAATTTTCCCCCTCACAATAGCCTTAACTGTATCCCAAAGTGTAGCTACACTAGTTTCTTGGTTATCATTTTCCTCCATTGCCTGGGTAACAGTGCTACCTATCGATTCTTGTATTCCCTCATCTCTAAGCAGTGAAACATTAAGTCTCCAAAATGTTCTTTTGTGGGGTGTTTGCGACTGCATACTACAAAAGACAGGTGCATGGTCTGAAAGGACGAAGTCTCCCTGCCAAGCCTGCCGAATAGTATGTATGTGTTCTTTTTGCGTTATTAAAAAGTCCAGACAGAAGTACGAGTCGTGAACTTGTGAATAGAAGGTATGTCTACGCCCCTGTCCGCATGTATGCTTCCATACGTCTTCATAACCCAGGTCTAGAAGTAGTTTCTGGACTTTTTTACTCAATTTGTTTGTACTGGCTTGGGTATGGCCTCCCCCTTCCCCTCCTATATCCAAATTGAAATCTCCCCCACATATCAACCTACCTTCCATCCAACTTGCTATTTGTGTAAATAGGTTTCGGTAAACAGAGTAATCCATTGCTGAGGGGGATATACAGTATACAGAGGCCAGTGTAATTTGTTGTCCCTCCATTTCACCCTTAAGAAAAGCTTATTTTCCTTCCTTATCTACCATTTTATCCTTAGCTTCAAAGGGAGTACCCTGTCTCACCAATAAGGCCATTCCTCTACGTCTACCTCCTTTAGATGATGAGGCCACCACCTGGGAAAAACCCAGTTTCTCAAATGTTTTATGCTCAGTTTGTGAAAGATGGGTCTCTTGTAATAATATAATGTCTGCTCTTTGCTGTTTCATTAACTGGAGGATCCTGGTTCTTTTGACAGGATTTGTAACCCCATGCACATTGTAGGTGCAGACAGTATAATTATGTGACATTATTGCTAGGGAATTTACCAACATAAACTTTACCCCAACTTACAGTACAGTGGTAGCCCCATATCTTTTTGGACCTTGAGAGACTTAGCACATCTTATCATTCCTATTCATCCCGTGATGCCGTCTCTAACCCAGGTTTCCAATAAAACTTTAAACATTCTCTCAAAACTCAACTTAAACAAGAACATTGTACTTCCAAGGTTGGGGGCTAAGTAATTCACTAGCCCCTTTGTACTCCTAAAAAACCAGGAGGACGAGAAGGTATTTTGTAGCCCACCATTTCCAGGGGACCTCCTCTAGAGCCTCGTTTGCTTGGGGCTCCCAAGAAGAATAGCAAGCTACGGGTTTATGATAGCGTTGCCAGTCCCCCCCCGGCAGATCCACTTGAAATGGTTTTTCGTTAGTGTGAGCGATAGAGGTTTTCCTAGTAATATTACTGGTCAGACCACTCTTTTAGCAAGTTTATAACAATGAAAGAGCATCTGCTATAGTTTGCTGATGAGCTAATTCAATTAAAAGTATAGCAGTATAGGTGTGGAAAGGTGGGGGAGGGGGATAAGGGCAGAAGGAAAGGAAAAATGGGAGAAGGAAGATGAAGGGGAGGGAAAGAGGGGGAAGAGGAAAAGGAGAGAGGAAAGGGAAAAAAAAACCCACCCTCGCTCCCTTAGGCGGGATCCTGTGGGTGTAGGTTAGTTCTTCTTCATTACAGGTAACCAAGTTTCATATTGAAACACCCAAAAGTTCCAGAGCTATTGCTTCTCGAGGTACATCATCAGTTAGCTCTAGTTATTGTGATCTGTCTGTCTTGCTCTAAACAATGGTCTGGGGTATCCATGACCCTTTTATATTAGATCAAAAGGCACCATCAACCGTTTATGTTAAATGGGTTCAGATCCCGCCTTGCCTCCTATAAGCAAAAAGAGAACATATGCACCAGGGCTACCATCTGGTTACCATGCATTTAAAAGTCTGAGGTAATCAGAGCAGATTCAGTACTTTAGGGTACCCTGGTGCTATAATGCAGAGTATTTAAATGTACTTATCCTGGAATGTCAGTTCAATAGGGGTAATCTGAGCGAGTCTGTCCCTTTTCTTGAAACAAATCCTGGCTCTCTTTTTCCCATTCCTTCAGGTTAAAATGTCTTTGCCGGATGCTTTTCTCACAAGACTCTTCTGTATACTGCGCATTACTTCGACGTGCACCTCGCTTCTTGTTCATCCAGTCTTCCTGTTTGATATGCACTGCCTAATGGGTCCCCGACTCACGACTTCTTGGTTCCCCCTTTCCTTAACCATGATATTATGTGCTTCCAGGGCTTCCAGGGCTTCCTCTGCTGTAGTGTAGGTCTTTGTCCCCTCCTCCCAGAAAACTCTCAGTCGTGCAGGGTAGGGCGTGTGAAAGCATATTGATTTTTCTTTTAAGGCTCTCAAGATAGGTAAGTACTGAACCCTTTGCAGTTGTGTTTCATGGGGATAGTCATGATCCAGGTATAATTTGTGAGTGAGGTATTTGAGATCTTTTTTTGACCAGGCACGTTTGAGGATTTCCTCCTTGGCAGCATAAGAATTCAGTTTAAACACAATAGACCTCGGACGGCCTGCTGGGTCAGTTGGTTTTGCCTGGAGGGATCTATGCACCTTCTGAATTCTAAATGTCAAAGTAGGTGGGAGGTCCAATATATCTTTAAGCAGATTTTCTAGGAAGGCTGTCATTGGGGGTATTTCTAGGTTTTCAGGCAGACCATATAATGGCAAGTTGTCTCTTCGAGAGCGACTCTCTAAATCAAGACATTTCACCTGGAGATCTGTCATTTGTTGTACTAGGGTCTGGATCACTTGTGCCATTTGTTCTGTAACATCCTCCGTAGTCGACAACCTCTCTTCTATCTGGCCTACCCGACTCTCAAAAGCGGAGAGTTAAGACTGCATCACCCGGAACTCTTGTTTATTTTCTCTATGGGATTCCAATATTTCATGGAGCAATCTTTCAAATCTAGAGCGTGAAAGGTGTTCGCTTTCACCATCAGTGTCGTAGTCGGGTGATTGTTGGTCTTGCGGTGAATTAGGCCTGGCTGGTAGGCCCTCTTTTGATCTAAGTGCATCCTTGTTGGTGGTCTTTGTATCTTGACAGTTTTTACCTCTATTCGTGGTCTGTGACTGTCCCCCTGCCCCTTTTGACATTTTTGTTTCATATATTTCCAGTTTTTAAGGGGTTTTGGAATCTGCCAGGTGAGAAGCTTCTTGGGTTAGGCTGGCAACGGCTCCGTGACATCACCGGAAGTCCTGTAATAAGTATGTTTTAATTAGATAAATATGGTTAGCCTTTGTCATCTGCCCTTTATTCCAAAGGACCACTCTTTCTCAAGCTACCATCAACTGCATGTCCCAATTATATTTTTGAGAGTCTGCACCACCAAAATAGATACCCAATATTTTCCTGTAACCTAAATCTACTGGTATATCCCAAATTAAGGCAACATCAGCAGTGCCATATCCTAACAGCAGGATCCCACATTTTTGAAAAGTCCTTCAGAATGGATTGAGCTACTATAGCAGAAGATCTGTCAGCCAAAACCTGGACTAAATCATCAGCATACACTACAGGAACAATCTGCTTATCCTCATATCCAACTGAGAGACCTGTAACCAACTCTGTCATATTCAAAGCATACAATAGGGGGTCAAAGGACAGCATGTACAGCAAGAGGCTCAGGGGACCACCCTTTATCACACCCCTATGTACCATAACCTCTCTTTCTATCCAACCATTAATGCTTGGTAACAGACTAATGCCTCTGTAGCATGTTTGCAGCCAACCTATAAACCTGGAAGGCAAACCATAGCATTGCAATGTCTCCCAAAGTTATGCATATTCCACCTGATCAAAGGCCTTCATTTGATCAAGACAAACAAGATGACCAAGCACTTCTCATGAATCACCTTTATACATGACTTCCCCCGAAGAAGAATAAGGGCATCCTGTATCCATCTTTTTGGGACCCCCACTATATTTGAGAAGATGTATAATGGTTTCTAAAATGGTTTGTAGACAGTTGCTTAAAATTTTCATCAAAATTTTATAGTCAGTATTGAGAAGCGACAATGGTCTCCAATTTTTTAAATCCCCTCATTCTCCCCCTTTAAATATTAATAGCAAAAGCCCTTGCAGCATACTGTCAGGAAGTTTCTCACTTGCTAAACTTTTATTCAAAACCTCACCCAGTTCTACCCCAACACTTCCCAGATCTCTTTAATGATCTCGTGTGGGAATTCCATCCAATCCCAGAGACAGTTCCTGATTTAAGTGACCAAATTACTGCTCTTAGTTCCACCTGTGAAATGGGTTCTATCAAGGTAGCTTGTAAAAACAGTGATCTCTAGGGTAACTCCCTACTGACCAACCAATTTTGCATGACATCCATTGGAAGGGGTCTGCTTGTAAAGGATTTGGAAGCATAAGTGTATATTTAATTTGAAATCTATTATTATTTTTAACTTGTCCTCCACCTGAGGTAATCAGATATGTCATACTACAACATTCTTTAAGGAGCCGCGATGATTCAAATGGTAATGTAGCTCTTTTTTTCCCATTTATCCCATACTTATGCTTCCATTTCATACTCTTTAAAACCTCAACTGTAAATGAGCCAGTTCAAATTTTAAACCCTTAATCAACCTATGGCAATCATTCCCCAAATGTTGCCAAAGATTTGTCCAAAATTTAATACGCTCCCTCAGGTATCTTAACTCATCATGTTTCAATTTCCCATTTATATGACCAATTTTCTGGGAATATAACCTTATATCCTGTTTAGTTTCCTCCTACCACTTATCATTATCATCATAAAGGAAAAAAACTGAGTTGCATGCTTTTAGAAGAGAAAGAAACCTCTCCCTCACCTGAGGAATATTCAACAAGGTGACATTTAGTTTCTAGATCCCAGGCCCTCGCTGAGTCTCTGGCAAATCACCCAGTACAAGTGTTAAAAGCCCATGGCCTGATGTAGCTACTTCTTGCAACAACATTGATTGCACAACCAAAGCAGGTGAGATAAAAAAAAATCTATCCTGGACACCTGAGGGCCACAAAAATAGGTGTGGCAGGTCCCACTAGATAGGGACACAAAAGCATCTACAAAATCTACATCTTTTATAAGCTGGGCTAAACATATTGCATCACAATATACCTTCTTCCCCAAAGCAGATGAAGCCTGGGAAGGCAAAGAGCAATTAAAATCACTCCCCAAAATCGTGGGATAAAAAATGCTCAAAAAGGGGTAAAGAGATTTAAACAAGGCCACTTTATCAAATTTAAGTTGGGGGCCGTACACGTTTATTAATTGAATAATCTGGTTACCCCAATTAATATCTAATAGCAAAGCTCTACCTTCCAATATCTCTAAGTGATGTAACACCTGAATTTGTGAAGTATAGAAACAAATTCCACCCCCAGTGCATAATTCCTTCCCTTGAGACCAAAAACTGTCTCCCCAAATCCACCCATTAGTTGCTGTATACAGTTCCTCTGAAGTGTGTAGTCTAACATCTTGGAAGAAAACACAGTCCAAGTTCTTGTATAAAAAATGTGCAAAAGTACTCTGGCATTTAGTGGGGGATTTAATGCTGTTGGCATTTAGAGATGCCACACGAAAGCGAAAAGGAGCCATAGTTTTATACCATGTTGAGCCACGCTTCACTTCACTTTACTGGAAGCTCTTGTTACCCATCCACTTTTACTGTCTTGAGGCTGAGGTTCCATTTGAACTTCCTGCTGGATGGGTGCTGTAGCAGGCATGCCTCTATCTTCTATAACAGTCAGTTCTTCCAATAAAACATTAAACATGTTTGGGTCTTCCAAAGTGAGCTCTAAAACAGTGTTACTTTTTTTCTGCTTGGGCCTTAATTTTGATATCTTCCCTTTCTTTCCCATTACCAGAGTGAAATCCTCGCTATGGGGACTTCTGCCCTGGGGGTTGGGGGTGAGAAGCTAGTACCATTTGCTTCTTCTACCATAGGATCCATAGTCAAGGTGACAGAACGCAAAGGAACATCAACAGAGGTTTGTTCCAATCTGCCTCCAGGTTTTGTTTTGCTGCCTAAATTCCCTTAAAAGTGGGCATATGAGGACCTCCTCCAAGAGGAGTTTGACCCTGTTTCACTGCCATCCATATACAGTGGTCCTGTACTCCAAAGTCTGCTTCTTCTGTGTTTTTGTAGCAATGGGGCAAGTTTCAAAAGCTTGTCCCACATCATCACAGAGATTGCACTTTGGTTACTGAAAGTAGTGGGAGCTAGGGTGTCCCGTTTCCCCACAGTATGTACATTTTAGTACATCACAGGAAGTACTGATATGCATCTTGGACCCACATTTAAAACAGACTCTGGGCTGCCCAGGGTAAAAAAGAAACCCCTTATCCCTTCCAATGAAGAAACAATTTGGTAAATGAATGAGGTCTAATTCTGTGTGGTGTAACTTAACTCAAAACTTCCACCCCCATTCCAAAACCCCTCCACATCCATATTAGGCATGGGATTCCCCTGAATATCACATTTTCTCTCCAACCAATGGACAATATCCACAATGTTAACCCCTTCATTTCTAAAAAGGATCGTTATTACTCTAAAGGGCTGTTTTGTCAAGGGCAGAACAATAAAATCTGAGCAAAGGGGATTCATCTTAAGATTAATGTAACAACACCAAAAGGTATCTAGCAATGCTGGCATGTGAAAGCTAATATCAAATGTGAATTCCCCCTGAACGTGGATCATAGCATAAACTTCTGAGGGTGAGAAACCCATACTGTTTTTTGGCAAAATCTTTTCTACACAGAATCTGTCTGGGGGTTATCATGAGGGCCCACATATCGCAGTCAGATGGCATTACACCTTTTTGCCAGTTCCACAAGTTGTCGAAAGTGACTCACATATGTAGGCCTTTCAGATTCCCCATTATTAGCAACCGGCATATAGTTTGAAACATTTTGGACCTCAGTCTGATCATTATCCATCTCACCCTCAAGTTCAGTAGGAGGGCCAGACCTGATTTCTGAAGAAACCACACATACTTCAGATTCAACTATGTTCATATCATTGGAGTCATTACTTATCTGTGGCAGTGGTCTGTCCTCTGACTCATTTCCAATATCAGCTGGTTTCCAGTGTCCATTCGACATTGATATCCATCCTGCATCCTGTAGGGCCCTATCTGGTGACCAAACGGCTTCAACAACTTCACTCCAGTCTCGCTACGAGGACACCTTGCTCCCATTAGCTTGTCCTCCAGGCCGCTCATCAGCCGCATGAATTTTACTCAGGCCTGCCAGTGCTACTGGTCCTGGTGAATTCTCTGTATGCTTTCTCTTTCTGTCACCCTCTTGTTTTTGGCCTTCTTTTGTAATTAACTCGCTCATTCGGAGCAATTCTGCCTCCAGGTACTGTTGCTTCTCTTCCAAACTTAAGTGCTTCCCTTCCTCTGCCGCTGAGGGACCACCGACTTGGGCAATATGCTGGCCACCTGATGGGTGCATCCCAGCTGCCTCTGCAGTGGATATCCTTTGCCTGCAGTAACAATATTGGTTCCATGAATTCCTGGGCCATCATAGCCCGCTCAAAACCATCCACCTCTGAGGTCTAATCCAAAATGAATGCATCTCATAGTGCAAGGATCCCCTTACCGACAGAGTAGGGGAATTTTATTGTAATAAAGAAACATTACATCAAGTGTAAAAATTCACAGATATAACAAAGCAAACTCGAAAAAATCTCATTTCAAAATAAAAAGACTTTGAAAGTAAAAGAAGAAAAAATTATCAGCAATACATATAATATTCCAGACAAAAAAAATTAAAAGCAGGAGTACAGCACACAAGTAAATCTATTCAATATACTATATCAAGCCTATAATTACAACTAAAGATTATTTTATTAAGTAATCCAAGATATATGTTTCCAATACACATGATAAAGTTGCCTATCAATCTTGTCATATTCCAAAGTCTTTTGTTCAGCTATGGCTTGCTCAATTTGTTTTATCAAAACAACATTGGGAATTAGGGTGTGTTGCAATGAATACTGACACCTAGTTTGCCACATGTAGTACTTTATGTATACAAAAATCAGAGTCAGAGTACTGAAATGCTATCTACTCAAAAATCCTGTGTAGTCTCCAAGAATCAAACTCTGATAAGACAAATTACGAGCTATACCACATTTCCAGCTAACTGCCAAATCTTCCCATAATTGTATCGCAAAAGGACATTGCAAGAAAAAGTGTTCCAGTGTTTCTTCCAGGCCATAACATCCTGTCTTTAATTTATTGGTTTGTGTTTCAAGTTTCCCTTCACCCCTAGTTTCCCATGGCAACTAAGCCATTGTACATCCCAATATGCAAAGGAAGTCTTCTATCAGTAAGAGTCCATAATGCTTGAGACAACTGAGATGGGACTCATTTAGCAAAATCAACCTGAACAAAATACACAACTCATAATGTTATAATATAACTGTTTTTGAGTAATCCCCTAACTGTGTACTTTCTCCAACTTCCATTTCCTTATTTTCTTAACTGCAGGAATTGCAAAACCTGGCATATTTAATGCTGGTGACAATTTTGGAACACTATCCCCCACCCATTTCCTCATAAAATTTTGAAATAGGTTCTGGGTCCACACAGTCCATGAATGCTTATCCAGGTTTCCTGGGGCTTGAAAAGATGATACTAAAAAAAAAGAATGGTAAAAGGCTATAGGATTTATCATCCCAATCCCTCCCTGTTTAATAGCCAAGTATGTAAAGTCTCACTTTATTGGGTTTAATCTGCTCCCCCAAATCATTTGAAAAAAACAGCTGAGTAACCTGGTCTCTAAAAAAACTGGGACCAGACAAACTGAACAAACCTATAAAAATACAGGCAGTAAAAACTTCTTTACGATTAACACTCTCTTCTTTTTTGACAAAGCCCATGCCTTCCATTGCTGAACTTTTCTTTCTCCTATCAATATATGTGATTCCCAGTTCTGGAATGCCATATCATCCCCTCCAAATATGATTCCCAGAATTTTTGCAGTGGGAACAATAGGAATATACCCTACACTTTGTCCTTGTATATCCCGTCCTATCACAAGACTCATACATTTCTCATATTTAAGTGTCTTTCCATTCAATGCAGAAAATTGGTCAAATTTCTGAAGTACGGCTTTACCTGAAGAAACGTCCTTCACTATTAAACAAATATTGTCTGCATATACCGATATTTTTTGAGCAGGGATAGATAAAGATGGAGTCAACCCATGTATCAGTCAATCACAATCAATTGCCCTCACAATAGGGTCTAAAACAAAAGTATACAACAAAGGGCTAATGGGGCAGGCTTGTTGAAGCCCTTGTTTCAAAATTATCCCTTCCCCTATTAGGTTATTAACTATGAGGTATAGTTTTGCATTATCATATAATAACTTAATGATATTAATGAAACACGTGTAAATACTATACTTTTCCAAAACTTGAAATAAAAAAGCATGTGATACTCTATTGAATGCTTTGGATTGAGCCAATGCTAACAAAAACACAAATAATTTCTTTTGTTTGCCATATTCGCACACATCCCTCAGAAAATGGAAGTTTTGTTGTATAGTTCTCTGAAGGATTGAGCACTTCTGTGCTGGATGAATTATCAATTGAGCTATGGATTGTAATCTCTTACAAAGAATGGATGCCAAGATTTTGTAGTCCATATTAAGCAAGCTAATAGGCCTCCAATTACCCAATATAGTACTATCTCCCTTTTATGTAAAAACGAAACAATAGCCTCATTAAAATTTAGAGTCCCTGTTCCAAACTGTAAAATATCATTAAATAATTCTGTCAAAATGTCACTTAAATCTTCCCAAAAAGTCTTATAGAATTTATTGGTAATACCATCTTCCCCTGGAGATATACCCATTTTCAAATTATTTATTGTGCTAAGGACTTCAGCTCTAGTGATTGGTGTATCCAAAACAGTTAAGTCACTACTAGGGGCACTAGGTATTGGGAAGTGTAATATATCTTCCCACTGGACTGCGGGACTAAATGTGGTACTAAATGTTGACGTCAGATCCTGTTCTATGATTCCCAACATTTCCACATTGGAGGTTTGAAGATTCCCTACCTCATCCTTCAAATCCGTCATTAATTTCTTTTCAGGTTTTTGTTTACAGGCAACAGAAGGGTCCTTAAACACTTGTTGCTGTGTGCCAAACTGCATTTCAGCAAACAAAGACACCGCCCTATCATGTTGGTATTGCTGTATTTTCTTCTTCACCTCTGTTATTTGTTGTTGTACACTAGGAGCTGCTACTGTTGAACAAGACATTAGCTTATAAAGTTGGTTCCTGTATTCTAAATACTGTACATAGTCAGTATTACTTTTACATCTTCCATACTGAATAAAAAAATCCTTAATAGCAGTTTTTGTGTCTAAACACCAGGAAGGCCAATCATCATAAAAATCTGCTACAGACTTCCTATAATATAATAAATAATGTAATTGGTTCAAAACTATTGTATTTTCCAATATCTTTGAATTTAATTTCCATCTTTGTGGCACTGTTGGAAAGCTAGATGGAACTTGTCGAAACCCAATATGGCAAATCAGAACCCTATGGTCAGAAAATTCACAAGGCCTTACTTGGAAGGCTTGTGTCAGTAAATGTTTGGATGTAAAAAAAATATCTATTCTTGTAAGAAATGAAGCCCTCTGACATGTGTAACCACCATCTATGAGCAATTCCCTCTATGCATCCTAAAGACTAGCAACATCTATAATAGTTTTCAATGCATGAGAATCACAGTACACTTTTTGTAGCACATTATCCTTAAACTGAAAATCAAAACTGCAATTTCAATCCCACCCCATATCACTTGTTTTGAGGTAAACAAATAAGGTTTTATTCTGTTAAATAAGTTCACTCTAGCAGTTTTATGCTGGGGAGCATAGGTGTTAATGAGATGAAAATAAAACCCCTTATAAAGGCAGTCAATAATTAATGACCTACCAGGTATCAAATCTACAATTCAAGTGATTTGTACTACCAAAAGATTAAAAAGAATACCCAGTCCCTCTGCTAAATCTAGTCCAAAAGACCAATAAGAGGGACCCTCCCACCAAGCTTTCTTTACCTGTATAACCTCCAGTAGGGTTGTAAGTCTTGCTTCCTGTAGAAAGATAATATCAGCTTTTAAACTCCTGCAATACGTTAAACAAACCATTCATCTTTTAAAGTTTTTAATACTACAACAGTTCAAGGATATTATCTTCATACAGTTTATCCTTCTTTCTTTTCTTACCCTTTTTTCCTTAGTTTCTGTGATATCCCTCACTCCCTTCTCCTCCAATTCCATTTCAGAAAGAATCTCAGACCTAGAAGAGGTTTCAGGTCCTAATTCTCCCTCCAGATCAGTAAGAACTTGAAATGCATTTCTAGTAGGGCAGGTAGAAAGACTCCCTGTTTGTTTACTGACTGCTCTAGTTACCCACCTAGAATCAGGTATTTGAAAGTCTGAAACTGCTGGGGATAGGACACCCTTACCCAAATCAGCTTGAGAAGTGTTATGGTAGATTCATTGTCCAAAGTCTGCATTGCAGGGTGTGGGTTTTGCGTAGGTAAATCATCTTGGCCAGATCCCAACATCTCCTGCCCTGCACCCTGTGGCTGTGTTGAGGAGTGTTCAGACTCTGGGTTAGTAGTAGCAGTTTCCTCACCAACCTCCTCTGTGTCTCTAGCTGAAGAATCCTGGTCTCAAGAACGAAATCTTTCCTGGGCCTGGTTAGTCAAGCATTCTTTGTTTGGGTCACCTTGCCCATTCTTCCCTGCCCAGGGACACTGGTGGTAAGCATGCCCTATTTCTGCACATAAATTGCATTTAAAAACATTTCTACACACTTCACTCCCATGATCTAGTTCCCCATATAATGCACATTTGATCTTGTCACAGGCGCTGCTCAAATGTCTTCTACTACCACACTTATAGCAGGCCTTTGGTTGTCCTGGATTGAAACACACCCCTCTGTCTTTTCCTAGAAAAAAACTGCTAGGAATATGCAAGACATCATTCTCTATCATGTGCAGTTTTACTTTAAAATGCCACGCCCCAGTCCATATCCCCTCAGAGTCTATAATGGCCTGAGGAGAACCCAAAACAGTACATTTTTTTCCAACTAGTACTGAATTTCTCCCACATTAACTCCCTCATTTTGAAACATCACATTTATCATTTTAAATAAAGGTTTGGTAATAGGGATGGCCCCGAAAGGGAGCCATAAAGGTAATGTTTTGCAGGTTTCATATCTATGCCAAAATGTATCCAGTCCAGAAGAATGTTTGAAACTGATATCGAAGGTGTCCTCCCCTCGGATATTAATCAGTGCATAAATATCAGATGCCAAAAAGTTCATAGAGTCCTTTAGTAGGTTTCTTGCAACATAACCCCTGTCCAGATGTTCTGGCAGACCACCCCTATACCTAAGGCATACAGCATTCCTCCATGGGGCCTGTTCAAGTTTGTTATATTTAAATAAATCAGAAAAATGAGGGTCCCATCTGGTAGCATCCCCTCGAGGTGATTGTGGGGGAGATACAGTCAAAAGTTCCTGTAAAGGAGGCACCTCTGTAATATCCCCAGACCCTTCCTGATCCCCGAGAACCTGCCAAAAAGGAAGCTACAAAGTCTGGTTTCAAAGTAGCGCTCTGACCTGTAATACCAGTCCTCTGTTGCTCACCCAAAGGGTCTTCCAAGTCAGGACCGTGCGGTGTGGAAAAAGAAATCCAATTCAGATCAGGAATCCATTTACCCTCAGGTTGCTGAATCCAGCCCACTTGCCACAAAGCCGACTCTTTTGACCAAGAGTCACTGATAGCCAACTGCTCCTTCCATGCCTGGCTTCCTACTGCACTCACACCCTACACCGGCACACTCACTTCCTCATTCCTTTCTCCAGCTGGGAGTATGACACGCTCCGCATCACAGATCTGCTGTTTCCTCATTAGATCTTCCAGTACAGTAACTGATGCAGCCAAATCAGACCCAAGTGCAGGTGACGTTTTTAATTCACCTTCCTCGGTCGGGATATCACTCTCAAATATACCGCAATGTGAATCCCCCACTGCACACTCTCTGGCATGCATATCTCGATAATTCACCACCCGCACTTCATGTCTCAGTGCAGTCTACATCTCCTCCATCACAATCACTGACTCTTCCACATACAAAGCAGATGTCTGCACAACCTGCTCCTCCAACAATCGTTCTCCATCTGCCATTACTGCAAGAAGCAGTGCAGCATCTCCCCCACCACCAGAGTAGGGGAATTTTCCAGGTGTCCTGGCCAAATTTTCCTCATTCACTAAAAATACCACCAACAGCTTAATCTGGTTCAAGGTCAGTTGGCCTTCATCTGTATCTCCCTCCCCCGGGTCATGCCTGAAAATAGGCAGGGTTTATCTAGTGCACTTACCCAGTTAACAAAAACTAAATAAAATAAAAAAATAAAAATAAAATTAAACTGCCCTGTAGTTATCATAATCAGAAGTGTATGGTTGTACTTTTCTTTTCTTTCATTTTTTTTTTTAATGAATATACTTTATCGAAATTTCAATTTAGGAGTAGTGCAACATCTCCAAAAAGAGAAAAGAAAAAGAACTGGCCATACATGTGTAACCCATATGTCCATTTTTGTAACATGGATATACATATGGTATCTACGGGTTCGGGGAAGGATGAGGTTACCTGGCACAAGAGACCTAGGTTTGGCTACTCTGCACAGGGGCACCCAAGTAAATCCAACTACAGGAAGCAATAACTGTAATGTCCAGAACCAGAATTGGGATTTTCCAGTGTGGCTTTATTTATTAACTCACTGAACATAAACAAAGCACTGTATGGTCCCCCCAAAGGGCTATGTAACTGTAATGCAGATTAGAGGTTAAACACAGCAGTCCATTTGAGGAATGAACTCAATACAAACAGTTGTCTGGCTTTGGACCCACCAGGCACTCAGCCCGGACTTTGCATGCGCATTGGATACACAGCCTAACTGGCCCTGCTCCCCTGCCAGCCACTCTACTGATGGTCCACTTGAAGAATGAACCCAAACTTTACTTGGCAAGACATCCTATCACACAAGGAGGATCCCAACTGTGGCTCCCCACACCACTTGAAGTCTGCGACTCCAGAGGGATTTTGTTTTCGTACTTCCAAATCGAAACTCCCATCAAACAAGGAGTACTCCCATCCAACAAAGAGTCATTTTCCCATCCTGTGGCTCCCCACACCACTTGAAGTCATTGACTCCTAGAGAGATTTTCATGTTGCGACCCACGTCTGGGTACCCACCCCATCACTGGCCAAGCGCATGAGGTGAGTAGCAAAAACAGAAGAAATCCGTAGAGGTGGACCTGGTTACTAAAGATGGGGATTTATCCACCTCCAGCTCCCACAGCCCATACCCGGCCATTTCTCTGAATACACAGAAACTTTAGGACTGTAACATGTAGATTGCATGGTGGATGAACTGACACACCCTCTCTACTGCGAACTCTAAATCCATTTAAACTTTAAACTGACTGCTCCATTTGTTCGTCCTAGTGTATATAGTCTTCCCAAACAGCAGTCTCCAATAAAACCATTTGAAACTTGAAACTGAATTGACTGCTCCATTTGTTCATCCTAGTGTATATAGTCCTCCCAAACAGCAGTCCCCCAATAACATTTCCTGACTGAAAAACAGTTGTTTGCCCCTTAAACTGGAGCCAAACACTCACCCAATTGTTGCAGGGCCCCACAGGCGAAATCCTTTAACCTTTGCTGTATTGTAGAACAGCCAACACAAAATCAGGCAGCTTCTTTCCTTGGTGGGAGAAGGGGATTTGCCCCTGGAACCCACAGAGACCTTTTCCTACCCCCCCCCCAGAGGGAGGGGACACTGAGACCGAGGGGACGGTCTCCACCACTTTATAAATGGTGAAACACAGAAAAACTTCCTTCTGTGTGGAGGCAAAACTCAAACTACAGACTGATGCTTCCTTCTTGCTCAAGGACAAAACTAAACTGACTTTTTCTCTGAGAGAGAAATCACACTGCACAATAATGCTTCCTTCTTGCTTAAGGACAAACGGAAGACTGACTTTTGAATTCCCAAGGTTCTAAGAACTCTCTGAGCTGAAGATTCCAAATGTGGCTCATGCAGCTGTAACAATTCTATATAATGATGTCATCTCTCCAGTCTCAGTTGTGACTGAGGACAGAGTGAGACAGTGTGAAACCCATTTAACTGGAGTTTCACAAGCTGCCTTCCCTGCCTACCACTAGGTCTTACTGGGATTCTAGTAACCCCAGGTAACAAAGGGGTTACACTCGCCCTTGACCAGGAAAATGACTGTCTCCAGTCATTATGCACCCGGCCTTAGGCCATCCCACCCTATGTGCTACCTGCAGAGGGGTGATCAGGCCCCCTCCTACCGTGTGCGAGCACAGGTAGGCAACACTAAGGGCCTAGAGGCCTATAGCTGACATTCCAGCCTCTACTCTATCCACTTACTATGGATACCTAGTGGCTCTGGTAGAATCGTCCAGAGCATAGCCCTGATAGATCAGCACTTCAGTCCCTATGGCCACTGAGGACCACAGCCTGTCTATCCCCCCTAACCCTCTAGGGAAAACCTATCTGCCTCTTACATAACATCCCAAACAAAAACAAAACCCGGGGACCTCCCCGACCTTGGGCAGCCAGCAACTATAACATTAGGAACACAAACATTACTTTAATTTCTACACAAGCACTGAACGAGGAACTCTGATGAGCCCCTCCTCCTCTTCTTGTCTTCTCTTCTCTTCTGTCTTCCAGGAACACATGTAAGAAAAGACAAAACAAAAACAAAAAAAAACACACCCTAATCTGCATTTATGATCTATCTAAATAACGATGACAACAACAACAATAACCACAACCCTTACCATACAGGAAAAACAGAACACTAAACAATCCCAAAAAGAAAACAATTTTTTTTTTTTTTTTTTTTAGAAAAGTAGAAAAGACAGTATATACATTAAGTACAGAAATGACATTGATAACAATACACTTTTTTTGGGGGGGGGTGGAATGCCCTAAATGTCCCACTAGTGACTACAAGGCCCGAAGGCCAGTCCATGAAAGAGTCGCTCCTGGGCCAGAGCCCCGTGAACATAGTCTTTTAAGGCCATAATCCCGAAGGGGAGAGTCTTTGCAGACAGTTCACACACTGTTTGAAGTCTGTAGTCTAAGGTGTGTATTGCAATGTCATAAAGATAGAATAAAAAGAATTTTGATGACTCACCAGCCTCTTGAAGTATAAGACTAGGCACCGACCTGCACCGCAGCCAAAGACTCTCCCTGGCAGCATTTCTTCTGATACAGCTGGGCGGACATCTTCTGGGAATCCACAGGAGTGCACATCTGGAACAGCTGGGCTGATATCATAACTGGAGAAGGAACCTTAGAACAGGAACAAAAAGAAAGAAACAGCTGGTCCGGCGTCATCCGATTACCAGGCGATGAACAGGAAAACAGCTGGGCTGGTGTCCTCTCTGGATCTGAAGTCATCTGGTGGTACCAGTAGATGGTTATTGATTGCAGACAGTTTACTGTAGACTGAAGAATGTGGAGAGCCCCAAATTTTTTGTTTATTCAATTTTGGCAGTTCAATAAAGGTACTTCACAGTTCAGATGTGGCAGTATTGACTACCACTGCTCGGCTCTCCATTTTGTAGGCACAGGCTTAATTTCCGGGAGGTCCTTGCATTGAGGTCAGTAGTAGAGGGGGTCAGGGGCTTGAATTATTACTCCATCTGGCTGCACATAATTCACACAGTGGGAGACTTCCGCGTCCCTCTCCATCCACTATTCTCACTCTGTCCATAAACAGTGTCCTGCCTCTCTTCCACTGTGTATACTTTTCTTGGAACAGTCTATTCTTTACATGCTGGTTAGCCCCAGGATGCACATGTTTCATTGCTTCATCCCAGATCCAGGATTTCCTGCAGTTCTCAATCTCCTCCCAGACTCTCCGAGGAAAGGTAGGAAAGGTCATACCAAAGATTTCATTGGCCTTTCTACGAACCAGTCTCTCCTCTTTACTTGCTTTGGTCAATGTGAGACCACTGGCCTGGCTTGGGGGTGGCCAGTCCTAGTTCTGCCAGCTTCGCATCCTCAATGAAATTAAAAATGGATCCCTGACTTCTTCTTCTGGTGAAGCCAGGGCAGTGGCATCACCACCTTCTTGAACACATTCCTCCGAGGCAAGATCTTGAGGCTGTGTACCCGTTCCTTTCTCACAAGGCCACATAGGTTCCCCCTCATCTTCCTCTTCACTGAGGATCTGAGCCCAGGAGTGAGCAGTAGTTCTCACCCCGAGACTATCCATTCATCACTAGGAGCGGAGGTCGACACCTCCCATTCAACAGCCTTCCGCATCTCATCTTCACCTTCGAGACTTGGGCTAGGCCCCCCCACCCAGGGGTCTATTGATGCTTTATCTGAACTTGCCTTCTGAGATCCAGCATCCAAAACTTTAATTTCAGATTCAGTCTCTAATTCTGCACTCTCTAACTTTGTGCCACACTCCCCCGAGGGACCTTCCTCCACAGGCTCCGCCTGATGCTGTGTGCTGCCAACTGCAGATTCTTGAAGTTGTGTCCATGTGGGAGCCAAATGAATTTCAGGCACTTTATACAAGTCATATTTCTGTAGACAACCAGCACTGTGAGGAATCATGAAGACATCCCTTCCAGCACTAAAGCACATCTGGCATACAAGCACTGGATAATTAGGAATTGCCACATCAGGAGGGAGTTGCCCTCTATAGCACCAATTTTCAATGTCTTTCAATCTATTTACTGCTGCTGTTACTGCAACCCGGGCATGATCCGGGTAACGAGCTGGTCCTGAGGCCATAACTGCAGAAAAACAAACAAAAGTTCACTGTAACTGAAAGTCCCATTTAAATGAACACACTCTGTAGCTTTAAAATGGCTCCTCTGCTGCTGTGTTTACTTTACTACCCCACCCTGTAATGGCGGCAGCAGCACTCCTGTGCATCAACATTCAGACTCTGGGTCAAGCCACTGCGCACCCGATTTACATCAGCTACTATTAACTTTTATTTCAAACTGCACAACTTGCTCTGTTCTGGCTGTTCTCACATTTACAGGATTTTTCTTGGACTTTTCACATGCTGGAAACATTTATTTAATCACAGTCCCTTTTAAAACTTCAGGTTTCAGCACAGGATTGCCTGATTTTGCTAATGTTGCACTTATTTTACAACCCACAGTCTCTCTCTGGCTGCAAACTTTAAACTGAGGCTACTTTCATTGCTATGCACACATTTAATGGCTTTACAGACTTGCACTTGCCAGCAGGATATCACACAATCGTTACTTGCAAAGCGACTACTCAGCTGCACTCACATTTTATATGGCATTACTGAAAATCACTGATTTGAGCAGTTTTAAATAGTTTACTCACTTTTACGGTAGCAGATTGCTGCAATGGAGGAAAACGGCCTGCAGCCAGATTTTGAAGGCCTCAGATTGCAAACGGGCGGGCAGTCTCTGCGATCGTAGTATTAATCACATAATTTCACTGATCCCATGACCGATAAGCGGGTTAAGCCTGATTTTGAACTAGAAAAGTCACTTTTCACTGTTTACAGTGCTTTGAACAGTTCGCGAACGCTCCTCCACTGCCAGTACACGCACTACTCTCTGTCTCCCTCTCGAATGCTGAAGCAGAAACTGAAGAGCTGGCTGAGGGGCGGGACTAATGGCAAACTGAACAACCACACAACGCCATGCAAGTGAGCCTCTTCTTCCTCACGAGGGCTCCTCTCCTCACGGCGATCGTCGAGCAGGCAAATTTAAACTGAAAAGATGCACTTTTTTTTTTTCAACTGACTCCATGGCGGGAGCCCATTTCAACCATGTTACATTACCATTAACTCTACAGTCTCTAGCATTGCACAGAAAGCATTTCCAACGTCCAGGGCATAATTTCTCTGTTGCTACCTCTAGTTTTCCACACTTTTCTTCACAGAACTTTATTTTAAAACTGACAAACGCTGTAAACTATATTGATGCAGGACAAGGACACACACTTTGGCTTTACAGCTCCTTGGTAAACAGTTGGCATTTTTTAAACAGCAGCACAAGATTCACAGCACACAGCACACACTAAGGAAATTGCTTCAACTTTTTTGGGGCTACCGACTACCAGATAGCCAAAACGCTAGCCTACTTGCCCAAGCACCTTCCTTCCTGAACAAATCCAAAGCGGTGCCTCCATTTTTGTAACCCATATGTCCCTTTTGTAACATGGATACATATGGTATCTACAGGTTCAGGGAAGGATGAGGTTACCTGGCACAAGAGACCTAGGTTTGGCTACTCTGCACAGGCACCTAAGTAAATCCAACTGCAGGAAGCAATAACTGTAATGTCCAGAACCAGAATTGGGATTTTCCAGTGTGGCTTTATTTATTAACTCACTGAACATAAACAAAGCACTGTATGGTCGCCCAGAGGGCTATGTAACTGTAATGCAGATTAGAGGTTAAACACAGCAGTCCATTTGAGGAATTAACTCAATACAAACAGTTGTCTGGCTTTGGACCCGCCAGGCACTCAGCCCGGACTTTGCATGCGCATTGGATACACAGCCTGACTGGCCCGGCTCCCCTGGCGGCCACTCGACTGATGGTCCACTTGAAGAATGAACCCAAACTTTACTTGGCATGACATCCTATCACACAAGGAGGCTCCCAACTGTGGCTCCCCACACCACTTGAAGTCTGCGACTCCAGAGGGATTTTGTTTTCGTACTTCCAAATTGAAACTCCCATCAAACAAGGAGTACTCCCATCCAACAAGGAGTAATTTTCCCATCCTGTGGCTCCCCACACCACTTGAAGTCATCTACTCCTAGAGAGATTTTTATGTTGCGACCCACGTCTGGGTACCCACCCCATCACTGGCCAAGCGCATCAGGCGAGTAGCAAAAACAGGAGAAATCCGTAGAGGTGGACCTGGTTACTAAAGATGGGGATTTATCCACCTCCAGCTCCCACAGCCCATACCCGGCCATTTCTCTGAACACACAGAAACTTTAGGACTGTAACATGTAGATTGCATGGTGGATGAACTGACACACCCCCTCTACTGCGAACTCTAAATCCATTTAAACTTTAAACTGACTGCTCCATTTGTTTGTCCTAGTGTATATAGTCCTCCCAAACAGCAGTCCCCAATAGAACTATTTGAAACTTGAAACTGAATTGACTGCTCCATTTGTTCGTCCTAGTGTATATAGCCCTCCCAAACAGCAGTCCCCAATAACATTTCCTGACTGAAAAACAGTTGTTTGCCCCTTAAACTGGAGCCAAATACTCACCCAATCATTGCAGGGCCCCACAGGCGAAGTCCTTTAACCTTTGCTGTATTGTAGAACAGCCAACATAAAATCAGGCAGCTTCTTTCCTTGGTGGGAGAAGGTGATTGCCCCTGGAACCCACAGAGACCTTTTCCTTCCCCCCGGAGGGAGGGGACACTGAGACCGAGGGGACGGTCTCCACCACTTTATAAATGGTGAAACAGAGAAAAACTTCCTTCTGTGTGGAGGCAAAACTCAAACTACAGACTGATGCTTCCTTCTTGCTCAAGGACAAAATTAAACTGACTTTTTCTCTGAGAGAGAGAAATCACACTACACAATAATGCTTCCTTCTTGCTTAAGGACAAACGGAAGACTGACTTTTGAATTCCCAAGGTTCTAAGAACTCTCTGAGCTGAAGATTCCAAATGTGGTTCATGCAGCTGTAACAATTCTATATAATGATGTCATCTCTCCAGTCTCAGTTGTGACTGAGGACAGAGTGAGACAGTGTGAAACCCATTTAACTGGAGTTTCACAAGCTGCCTTCCCTGCCTACCACTAGGTCTTACTGGGATTCTAGTAACCCCGGGTAACAAAGGGGTTACACATGGAGGAAGTTAGAATACATACAGCAAGTCTGCATTCAAAACTGTATAAAGGAGGCATTATAAACCATACCCCTATAGATAGACTATCTTCACTGTGTAAGAAGGCCCTATGAAACGAACACAGCACAACATGGTAAATAAGAGGCTGGCCTTTGCAACCAACTGAAACTTATCTAACTAATCTACCTGCTATCTAATCCCCTCCCCCTCCCTCCTAACCCCTCCCCCCCTGGAGCTAGGAAGTAAAAAGAAGGGCTAGGGAGAACAGTGTTACATAGGAAAGGGAGTCTAAGATAGGAAGGCTGGAGCATCCATATAGGCCCTCAGTACTGGCCTGTTTTTTTCTTTTCTTTCTGATCTGCAGTGTAAGTGTTTTACAGCACCTCTTCTCATTGGACCTCTTCAGTGCACTGTCCATATCAGCCTCATGGTGATGGCTCCTGCACCACCTCTTGGCAACAGGTTGGCATACATTGAAACAATGTTTTCCTGATTACTGGCTGAAATGACAATGATCCACTCCAACTGTGCTCAAACTACTTCAGATGGAAAAGGCCTGACTGACAGCATTACCGCCAAGAGGCTCAAGACCAAAAAACAGAGTGCCACATAGATGAACTGTGGGGTAAGCTTCATGACCAGGAGAGGCCTCTTTGACAGTTCTGGAACTGGATCAAAGAGCTAGAGAACAGAAGCTGATGAAACAACTTAGGTTTCATTGGCTTCCCAGAGGGCAGAGAGGGCAAAAACTGCTTGGGCTTTCTTCAAAGAGACCTTCCTATACTTCTCCAATATCAAAGCTTGGAAGCATATGAAATTGATCCAGTACACCGATTATTGACCCATACCCTGGAGAAGGAGACCAATCTTGACTGATTCTGGTGAGTTTCCCATGCTAGCCAGTGATGGAACAAATCCTTAAGAAGTCCTGGGAGTGTGGCCCCCAACCTGGCAGAGGCAACACATTCAGATTTTCCAGGATCTCTTCCCAGAGCTCTTTAAATGACACTACAACTTCTCTGATGTCTGGAAGAAACTTTTCTTCCTGTATAGTAGTTTATAGTTTATGATATCCTGCCATACTCTTGCTAACTGTAAATGGTGTGCATTGGGACTTTCAATCTCCAGAGGCAGCAGATCACTATGTCCATCAACCGTAGCCCTCCTGCTTTCTGCCCTCACCCTGCATAGAACTGCAGCCTGGATCCTCAGGACAATACCTCCATTCCAATGGACCACTCTGCTCTTCCTGCTAGCCACAGTGCTGTGGACAACTAGGGTCCACCACTGGTTTCCAAAGATGCCAGGAAGATAGTGGGCAGAAGTTAGGGGCTCAAGAAGAAACCAAATGAACAGAGAAAGGCTCAGTGTGGCAGATTCCAGAGCAGTAGTCACACCACCATTCACTGGGATGGGATACCAAAGCAAACCCACTGGGGTCAAGACTGGCACTACACACAAAGTGTCTTCATAATTATATTATTTTTTTTTCTAATTTTGACTCTAAATTGTCAAGATAGTTGTTTTATGAATCCTTTTATAAACATGAAATGTGGCATTTGTAGTATATTAGTCAAAACATAATTTGACACCAGAAGTATGAAAACTCATCTTGTCCAGGGTTTAAATGTTGACACATGTCACATTTATGAGGTGGTATGAAAAAATGGCTATGGTGAAAGTTTGGAGTCAAAATATCATAAATGAGCAAAGTTATGAGTAATCATTGAAATACTGCAATGTTCAGTCATAACCTAGCATATTACCATATTTGTACACCAAACTTTAAGCATAGCATTCTCATTACCCTACCTCATGGATCCAGTAAGTGAAAATGTTCAAATCCCTACTGAAAAGTCATTCTGCACCACAAGAGTGAAAATATATTTTAGCCAGGATCTGAAAAACAACAGCTGTCTCATTCATGAAGTGGTGTGAACAAATGGCTATACTGAAAATTTGGGGTTAAAATATAAAAAAATGACTAAAGTTATGAATGAGAATAGAGCAATGTCAATGCATATTCATAACTTTATCATTTTTAAATATTTTGACCTCAGTGTTTCAACATATCCTTCTTATGACCCCACTTCATGAACAAGGGTGGTGAACATTTTTTAAAATCTCACCAGAAAGGTGATTTCACAAAATGATTGTTAAATCACCTCTCAGGCCAGATTTGTATAAATCCACCATGGTTGGTCATGAGGTGGGAATATTTGGGGTCAAAATATGAAAAAATGGCACATTTATTAATCAAATTTCAAACCCCATAGAAAAACATTAAACAGCACTTACCTGATTTTCTTATATAATTGTTGTTGGTTCCAGCTGCAGGATATGTCTTCAGTTGCAGAGTGGATCTATGCCATGGGACATGTTCAGGTGAGTGAGGGTTTGTGGGGAGTTTGGAGGAGTGTGGGGTGGTAGGTGCTGAATGGGAGGTTGGGGTGGGGTAGCTGAGGGGTGTGTGTGTGTGTGTGTGTGTGTGTGTGTGTAGTGGTTCCGATTGGCTATGGACCATTTTCTTTTTTTATAGGTTTTAAAAAATCATCAAGGGACAGTTTTCTTTATGTCAGGAAGATGACAGTCATATTCCAACACTGGGGACTGGGCACCCCAGTGTCAGACTACTTTTCAGTGGCACTGGGGGTGAGCACCCCAGTGGCACCTATACATATTGGGAACAGGAGGAGGCAAACTTGAGGAGAGTGGGATCAATTGAAGAGGTATTGGGGTGGGCACTCTGGTCTGCTTATATAATATAAATGAAATAAGAAATATTGGGAGTAGTGGGAGACCGATAGGGGAGGAGAAGAAAGAAGCAGAACTGGGAGTGGGCACGCCAGTCCATTGAAGAGATAAATAGAAAGACAGACAAATAGATAGATAATTGGTCTGCTGAAGAAATAGACCAATAACTAGCTAAATAGACAGACTATGAGAGAGAGAGACCGAGAGAAAAGGGGATTGGTGTCTCACTGCTCTCACTGCAGCCTCCAGCAGGACTCCATAGGACTCCATGCACAACTCAAGAAAATCTTACTGTTCTCATACAACGAATGCACTAAGCTGGGCACCATGGATTTTGGGGTGTCCAGAAAAGGTATTTCTGGCATTTTTTTAAGCAAACACCCAAATATATCTAAATGGGTCTCATCTAGCTAGGTTCAGTTTATTTTTAATTATACCTGTTTTATGTATTTTCCATGTTTTTAGTTTGTGGGGGAAAAAAACAAGATGATGGATTTCATGACACAAAAAAATGTTTGTACTGTTAGAGGCAAGTGATGAGAAACCAAAAATGGTCTTGCAACGCAGAATTGTTCATGTCATATCAGAACATTATCCACAAAACCCTGCTAAGTATACCCAGAATGGAAACATACAAACAAACAAACAAACACACAAAAAGCACACAACTTTAAAACCTTATAACTCTGGAATTGTTTAATATTTTTTTCATGAAACCTTCCAAAGCCACTACCTTGGCACAGCATGCTTCCACCCTGAAAATTTCAGGAAAAAAATCCATTCTGTGTAGGCTGTGTAATGAGCTCACCCCTAGGCATGGCAGGACCTCCTACTCCCAGGAGACTACCTCCCCCCTTGATGAACCCTGTGACTTTGACTGGCAAGAAGGAGAGTTTTCCCTCCTTCTGTCCAAGGATCCCCTTCATTCTAAAGCTGGTAGTTAGTAGTGAAGCAGTCCTACCAAAATGAGGCATTGGTCTAACAAAACCTTTCCCTTTATTTATTTATTCAGAAAATTGGATAGACCGTTGACCAGGGGCTCATTTACAGAGGTTCTACATCAAAAGACAAAATAACAAGTATGAGGTAAGTACACAATAAGCAATACACGTGAGGGTAAAACAGTGAATAATACCAAAAACAGCAGATTGTTCTAAAACAGTATGATTACATAAGTCCATAAAGATAGTCCCCATGTTTAACTAGTAACAACAGACAACAAACAAGATATCCTGATGAGGTGAGGAAGGGAGAAATTGCCAGAGCTGTTGGAGAACAACAGGTCTGTTGCCAGAGAGTCAGAAGGGGTGAGGGCCCTGAAGAGAGTAAGTAAAGTGCTAATGAGGGCAGTTGGATAAGAGAGTTAAGGAAGAGGGGGCACTGGTCAAAGTCCAATGTGAAGTGAGAGCTCAGATGTGAGTTAAGGAAGTGCTCTAGAGGAGTGATGGATTAAAGAGTTAAGGTAGGGGCACTGGTTATAGTAAAGATGATGTAAGAAAGCAGGGCAGAAAGGGGCAGAAGGTAGGAGGTAAGACATTGAAGAGGAGGGTGGAAAGGGAAGGAAAGGCCAAGGAGATACCAGGGGAGGAGGAGGAGATACTAGAAGGGAGGAAACAGAGAGAGAGAGAGAGAGAGAGAGAGAGAGAGAGAGATGGGAGTTAGAAGAGGAGAAAAAAAGAACAATGAGAAGGGAAAGACTGATGGGGAAAAAGGGGGAAGGGGAATGGGAGGGGAGGAAGGCTAAGGGGTGAGAATGGGGGAGAAATTCACAGAGATCCATCAGTGGGCAGGGAAAGAGGGGATATTAGGTTGAGGAGACAGATGAAAGGATAGGAGGAGAACAGGAGGGGGAGAAGGGTGGGAGAGAGAAAAAGCTGAAGCCTAAAGCTATTAAATGAAGATGAGGCTGGCCTTAAACTAGGTTATGCAGTCATAGTCACTGGCAGTTGCTAGAAGTGCCCGAAATTTAGTTTTAAATGGACCAAGCTTAGTTTCCTTGTGGATATCTTCACCTATTGAGTTTAACCAGAGAGGGGCACAGTATGCAAAGGACTGTTGGCCTTGTACAGTCCAGCAGAAAGGGATTTTAAGCAACCAGGTATTCTTGCTCCTAGTATGTCTAGAAGGGTTGGTTGGAGTAAGGAGGTTTTGCACCCCAGGAGGTGTTAGGCCAGGGGTGGATTTCTTGGCTAAAATCCAGGTTTAATATATTATCCAAATTATGCCATCCAGATTGTGCATACATTGAGTAATGCCCAATCCCCTTAACATTTATACCACACAAATTAGACCCAGGCAGAGCTGATAAGAAAATAATAAAATGTTTATTTAAAGAAAGAAAACACATTACAATATTTTACACAATTTAGGGTATTGGGTTGCAGACAATGTTAAAAAAGAATGTGGAATTACACAGTAAAGCAACGCACTATGAATGCTACAAGTTTCTACCTTATTGATGTTTGGAGTCCAAGGTATGAAAAGTCTCATCTGCCAGAAAACTTCTTGAAGTTTTCTAAAAACTGTTCTCAAAATGTTCAGTGAGATGATGTCAATACCCTAAATTTTCTTCTTCAGCAAAATTCAGGGATTTTTAGAGAAAAAACTCCTTTCCCAAAAGTTTTTCTCTCTTCTTCAGTGAGGCAAAGTTCTCTCACTATCAATAGTTTTTTTTACAGCAAACTACCCAATGCTGCAGTAACATACAAAAAAGCAGGGCTCTTAACTGTGTGTTTCCTCTGATACAGCCAGTGGTGTCACTCCAGTCTACCCTTCTGACTGGAGGACATCATTTATTTAATAAGATTCAGCAGTTGCCTCTTTTATTTTTGTACTAGATTCAGTAGTTCACCTTTTTTTCCTGCAGGTGTCTCTCTTGCTCCAGCCTAGCCTCCTAGAGTATAAAATACCATTATTTCCTTTAATATATTATGTCTTTGTTCCCCTAGACAGCTTTCTGCTGTGACACTTACTGGAAATAGACAGTAGCTTCCCTTGGTGTCAGGGAAAACATAGACTTTGATGGCAGATAAGGACTACTTGGCCCATCTAGTCTGCCCATTTCCCTACCTACAGGACAGGCTACAGATCCGAGTTAACAAACAGCCTATTTCTTCCTACCCCCCACAAGAATTGCCTTATGTCTGTCCCATGCATTCTTGAATTCTCCCACAGTTTTAGACCCCACAACCTCCTCAGGAAGGCTGTTCCATGCATCCACTACCCTATCTGTGAAATAATACTTCCTCACATTGCTCCTGAACCGCCCCCCCCCATCTTTAAATTGTGTCTCCTTGTTCTTGCACGTCTCTTTTTCTGAAAGATGCTACCCTCTTGGACTTTGTTGACTCAACTGAGGTACTTATAAGTTTCTATCATGTCCCCCCTCTCCCTTCTTTCCTCAAGGGTATACATACTAAGCTTCTTTAGTCTCTCCTCATACGGCTACTCTTGTAGACCCTGCACCATTTTAGTTGTTCTCCTCTAGACTGCCTCTATCTTGTCTATGTCCTTGCAGAGATGGGGTCTCCAGAACTGGACGCAGTACTCCAGATGTGGTCTCACCAACTGTCTGTACAGAGGGATAACAACTTCCTGTTTTCTGCCCCTGATGCCTCTCCCTATGCATCCAAGTATAACCCCCGCCCTCCCTACTGCCTTTTTACATTGCTTGCTAACCTTAAGGTCATCTGATATGATTACCCCAGGTCCCTTTCCTTTTTTGTTGTGCTTACTAGCTCCCCCCCCATTGTGTATTCTCCCCCTGGGTTCTTGTTTCCCAGGTGCATTATTTTGCACTTCTTTGCATTGAATCCTAGCTACCATACTTCTGACCATTCCTCCAACCTTGCCAAGTCCCTTCTCATCCTTTCCACGCCTCTTTGTGTATCAACCCTGTTGCAAATCTTTGTGTCATCTGCAAGAGGTATACTTTTCCTTCAGTCACTCTCGATGTCACTTATGAAGACATTAAAAGGACTGGACCCAATACTGAACCCTGTGGTACCCCACTGGTAACCCTCTTTCTTCAGAGTGGACTCCATTTACAATTACCTTCTGTGTCCTGTTGTCCAGCCAATGTTTTACCCAGGCTACCACCCTGGGACCCCTCCCCAGGCTGGTTAATTTGACTATTAATCTTTTGTGTGGGACTGTGTCAAATGCCTTGCTAAAGTCTAGGTAGGCCATGTCCACAGCCCTTCCTGGTCTACTACTTTGGTCACCCAGTCAAAGAAATCTATTAGATTCATCTGACATGACCTTCCCACTGTGAACCCATGCTGCCTTGGGTCCTGTGCCCCACTGGCCTCTAGGTACTCAACTAGTCTTTCCTTCAGAAGTGACTCCATCACTTTCCCTACCACAGAGGTCAGACTGACAGGTCTATAGTTTCCTGCCTCTGTCTGGTCCCACTTTTATGAAGGGGAATCACATCTGCCTTCCTCCAGCCAGTGGGTACCACCCCATCCTCCCATGATTTATTAAAAAGAGTAGTCAGTGAATTCACTAGTTCCCCTCTTAATTCTTTTAGAATTCTGGGGTGAATTCCATCAGGCCCCATTGCTTTGTCCACCTTCACTTTTATGAGTTCTTGCAGAACCCTTTCTTCTGTGAAAGGACTGGGATCAACCCCCCTTATCAAGAGTGCTTCTGTTAATTGGATTAGGCACTTCCCCCTCTTTTGTGAATACTGAGCAGAAATATTCGTTCAGTATCCCTGCTTTTTCACTGTCCCCCTTTGCCCACCCACAGTTCATTCTATTCAGCCTCACTATCCCTCCCTTTGTCTTTCTACACTCGCTGATGTACCTATAAGAGGTTTTATCCCCCTTCTTAACCGAGTTGGCTATCTTTTCCACAGTTTGGGCCTTTGCTATTCTAACTTCCCTCCCTGCTTCCTTCTGCCTTAACTGGTACAGGTCTCTGTCCTGCTCCTTCTGTGTTTCCTTATACTTCTGGAATGCAATCTTTTTCTTCCTGACTTTCACATCCACCTCTTTTGAGAACCATAGTGGCTTTTTCTTTCATTTTGATTTGTTTGTTTGCTTCACACAAAGGCTTGTTGCCTCTGTGATGGCAGTTTTGATGATTCCCCATTGTTTCTCCACACCTCCTTCTAGCCTGTTTGCTAGTGCTTTTCTGAGGCACTCTCCCATCTTGCCAAAGTCAGCCCTCCTAAAATCCAGTACTCTCACTTTTATATGGCTTGACTCTGTAGCTGAGTTTAACGGGAACTCACAACACTTACAAGCAGACTTCCCATCTCCCATTCTCCTTGTCTTGAGGTCTGATCATTCAGATACAAATAAAGAATAAAGGGAGTAAATGTTTTCATTTTATTTTATTTTAGTCTTTGGTAACAGGGTAAGGCCCACTAGGCACAAGTGCCTGTTTTCATGGGCGACTTGGGAGCACTGCGCGGTTAAGTGACTTGCTCAGAGTCACACAGTATGCAAGTGGAGGTTGTGAGAATCAAACTCAAGTCTGATCTGCTGGATGTGTCAAGCATGTTCACACCTCGTTCCTTTACCCTCTAGGATATACTGCCAACCCATTTACTAGTTTCTGTATCCTAGCCTTTGATATGTAAGCCTGTCTGAGAGCCAGGTCCAGCACTCAGCTTTCAAAATCTTTCCCACTTTTTTTTTCATAGAATACTTAAAGGGTCAGTGGCTTAATTCTGAACCACAGTCCACGTATCTAGGTCATATCTGAACAATACAAATATGTATGGGCTATCTCATCACAGGCTGTACATGACAGCAAAACCAAAAACACATATTAGCTATAGGAAAAAATTAGATGTCTACAGGAAAATGCCGTATACGGATCTCAGAAACTGCACAAGCTGCTGCCATGAAACTTTTCACATATTTACAGTAGATATTATCTACTACACAGTGCATGCAGAATTTCAGCTAATTTCATCAAATGCTATCAAAGTTATCAAGGTGCAAACTTAGGGCTTTAACATAGAACCTGTCATTCGACACTAACTATACTGGTGCTACCATGCCAGTATGATATATGATATACCTTCTGTTACTGCTTTATTTTTCTCAGTAGCAAAGTGTTTCTTACAGGGTATGTCTTCTGTGAAATTATTACATGTGATGCTTTACAGGTTTTACCCTTTTTTCTATCATTAGGATAAGCTTTCAGGGCTACTGAATTTGTTGCTGGCTGATTGTTTCTGCTCTTACCTGCTTGTTTATTTCATCCATGGTTCTTCTTTTTCAGCAGGGGAAGAGCCCAGCCACCCAGCCCCATACCCAACCACCCCACACTTTTATAGAGTAGCACTGTCATGACATTTCCTGTAGCAAAGCAGGAAGGGGCAGATCAGATGGGTAGCCACACAGTGACCTCATTTACAGGGCCACTAGTAATTTAACTTGTTATAACAAGTTATACAAAAACAAACAAACACAACACATAATCAAACTTTTGTTTTCATTTTCTTCCTTCTAATTACTCTGACCAGGTTATAAACCCAGCAACTTATCTGGAATGGATATCATTTACTGCAGGTACTGCGGAACACTTTTCAGAAGAGCAATTTTACAGGATTTAGGACACTGTCCTACATGTTGAGCCATTGTAGATCTAAGGGTTCTGCTCCAGGCAGCATGGGAAGAGATTGTGCACCTCAAATTGCATATTCAAGAGGAAATATATTATAAGAACTGCCTATCATTTCCCCAACATCCAACAGAGGTACCTCAACCACAGAGGGTAGTTAGTCTTGGAGGTTGGCAGGTGGTTAGGAGGGGAAAATTGGGTGCCCCATCACTCAGTGCTCTCCAACATATCACCTCCACAAACCATATAAAAAATACAAACAGGTATCTGTCTCTAGCTCCAAAATCAAACAAAGGGGCAGAGGACACTGCAGAGCAGGACACTACAGCACAGGAGCTAGCACAACAAAACTCGCCCAAAACAGTAATCAAAACAAAAAAAAGCAAAAAGGAAATCCAAAAAACTTCTGATCATAGGAGACTCCATGATTCGGGGAGTTGATATGTATCTCCAGCCAGGGGTAATGGTCAGATGTCTCCCAGGTACACCAGCGTGGAGAGACACTGACCTCATTGCTATAATTGTTCAGGAAGCTGGAGAAAACATTGATGTCCTGGTACACATAGGGACTAACAATCTAGCCAACCAGTCAGTTATAGAGACCAAGAAACACCTGACCAGGCTGGGTGACAAACTATTATCCATTTCATCCAGCATCTCCTTCTCTGAGATCCTGCCAGACTGGGAGAGGGGGCCAGATGTATGGAAGGTCAGAGAACAGGAGATAGGGGAGCTAAACATGTGGCTCAAAGGCTGGTGCCAGGAAAAAATAGACAAATCTATAGGGAACTGGCAATAGTTTTGACAGCATAAGTTCTTTAAATTTGATAGACTGCATCTGACTAAGAAGGGAATCAGTGCATTGGGATAGAAGTTTGATGTCTTTGTAGAATATTTAAACTAGGAAATGGGGAGAGCGGTGCAGCACCCCATACATCGAATGGGAAGAACACCCCTTCCCCCTCAGCTAGTGGTCAAACAGGAGTTCAGCATGTTTGCAGTGCATTTGCATCACCACATAAGGAAAAAGGTCCAGCTCCCCATATGATGCACAGAGGAAATGCCAGACCTCACCCAACAACTAACACACCAGAATCTGGCCAATTGAAAGTCATGTACACAAATGCTCGCAGTCTGGGAAACAAGATCCCAGACCTGCAGGCAATAATGACAGGCTAAACTGGACATAGTAGTCATTAGTGAGACATGGTTTACCAGTAACCCCACTTGGGTGACTTCAGTACCTGGCTATGTACTGTTCAGAAGAGACCAAGGTGCAAAAAGGGTGGGATGTAGTGGCCCTTTATGTCACTGAAAATATCAAAGCAACAGAAATTTAGAATACACATAAGAAGCCAGAAGAACTGTGGGTCACACTGGAAACAGGAAATGGGACAGCCATATGAACTTGGGTTGTGTACAGGCCTCCAAACCAGGGGAAGGACATAGACACATTAGTGTTAGAAGATATACAAAATATGACAGCTGAAGGGGAGGTTCTGATAATGGGAGACTTCAACATGCCAGATACAGATTGGTCAATACCAGCAGGAACATCTGCCAGAACTAGACACATAGTGGATTCCCTGCAGGGGGAGGGCCTCAGACAACTAGTACAGCAACCTACAAGAGATGGGGCTATCCTAGATCTAGTACTTACTAACAGGGAAAGGAACACAGATCTCCAGGTAGAAGGTCACCTGGGGGCCAGTGACCATCACATGGTATGGTTCAGTTTGACCACTAGAACTAAATCATCCCATTCCAAGGCAAAAGTATTGGACTTCAGAGGAGCTGACTTTGATAAGATGGCCAACAGAGTTAAGCTAACCCTGGCAAAAAGAAATACATGTGAGGGGGTACGGGCAAATTTGGCAAACAATAAAGATGGAATACTTGAAGCAACATCCCACTGTGTTAGTGAGAAAAGGAAGTGCAAAAGAAGAAGGAAGTCATTTTGGTTCTCAAAAACAGTAGCAGAAAAGGTCAGAGCCAAAAGGCTGGCCTTTAGAAAATACAAGGGAAAGCAGCAGAATGAAGATAGGGAGGCATACCAAACTTCTCTAAGGAATGCAGGGAAGGCAGTAAGGCAGGCAAAGGCCCAAACCAAGGAAACACTAGCACAAACAGTAAAAGAAGGTGACAAGACTCTCTATAGATACATTAGTGTAAGGAGAAAATCCATAGGAGGTATTGCCAAGATCAAAGGGGATAAGGGTGTGTGTGAAGAGGAGGACCATGTAAAAGCATCTATCCTAAATAGATACTTCTGCTCAGTATTTACTGAAGAGACGGTAGGGCAGGGCCCACAGCTCAGCACCATGGACACAGGGGAGAGGAAGGTGTGCACTAGTCCCTTCACAAAAGAAAGGGTCCTACAAGAGCTCAATAAGCTCTGGGTGGACAAGACAATGGGAACTGATGGCATACATTCCAGGATACTAAAGGAGCTAAGGGTGGAACTAGCAGAGTCATTATCAGAACTATTTAGTGAGTCTCTGAGCACAGGAGAGGTCCCAGAAGACTGGAGAAGGGCTTATTATTTATTTATTTTTTGTTGACTGGGTAAGTGCACTAGACAAATCCTGCCTATTTTCAGGCACAACCTGGGGGAGGGGGATACAGATGAATGCCAACTGACGTTGAACCAGATTAAGCTGTTGGTGGTATTTTTTACTGAATGAGGGAAATTTGGCCAGGACACCAGGGAAATTCCCCTACTCTTTTCGAGAAGTGCCATGGGATCTTTAACATCCACCTGAACTACCACCAATCCAGGCAGATGGGACCTCGGTTTAACGTCTCATCCTAAAGACGGCACCTCAGAAGTGCAGCACCCCTCTCATGCTGCACTGCAGTGTCAGTACTGGGATATTAACCCAAGTGCCAGATGTGGGAACTGAACCCACAGCCCTCTGATCTCCCAGCCTCAGAGGTGAGTGTGCTACCTACTGAGCCACTGACACTGTCATCCCACTCCACAAGAGTGGTAGCAGGGAAGAGGCAGGGAATTATAGACCAGGCAGTCTTACCTCAGTAGTAGGCAAGATTATGGAGGCACTCCTTAAGAAAAGGATAGTGCAACACCTGGAATTCATAGGAGCACAGGATCCAAGACAGCATGGGTTTACAAAAGGAAGATCCTGTCAAACTAATCTCATAGATTTCTTTGACTGGGTAACCAGACTGGTGCACCACAGGGGAGCAGTTGATGTCACCTACCCTGACTTCAGCAAAGCTTTCAATATGTTCCACATAGAAAATTGATTAATAAGCTGGGTAGGCTTGGGGTGGGTCAGACATTGGTCGACTGGGTGGCAAACTGGTTGACAGGCAGAAAACAGAGAGTGGTGGTAAAACGATATCCAGTAGGAAGAGATGCAAGTCACAAGTGGGGTACCTCAGGGATCAGTCCTGGGGCTAGTCCTCTTCAATATCTTCATCAGTGACATTGCAGATGGACTGGAGGGTAAGGTTTGCCTGTTTGTGGATCACACCAAGATCTGCAACAGAGTAGATGATCCAGATGGGGTGGGCAGAATGAGAAGAGATCTGGATAAACTAGCAAAATGGTCAGAAGAGTGGCAACTGGGGTTCAACACAAAGATGTGCAAGATCATGCACATAGGGAAGAGAAACCCTGAAGCCACCTGTAGGCTGGGAGGGGAGTTGCTGGCAGTCACAAGGGAAGAAAGATACTTGGGAGTCATCATCAACGATGACCTGAAATCATCCAAGCAGACCACTAAAGCAGTAGATAAGACTAGAGGGATGTTGGGGTGTATTAGTAGGGGTATCACAAGTTGGAAGAGGGGGATAATAATCCCTCTTTACAAAACACTGGTTAGGCTCCATCTGGAGTACTGCATGCAGTACTGGAGGCCACCCCTTCACAAGAACATTAACCAAACTGAGGCAGTCCAGAGAAGGGCAACAAAAATGGTGCAGAGACTGCATCAGAAAACATATGAGGACAGATTAATGGAGCTCAATATGTATACTCTTGAGCAAAGGAGGGAGAGAGAGGTTATATGATTGAAACATTCAAACACTTTAAGGGCATTAAAAAGGTGAAAGAGTCTAACATGTTTCAATATAAGAAAAATAGCAGGCCAAGAGGACACAGCATGAGATTAGAGGGAGGCAGATAAAGGGGTAATGTGAGGAAGTTCATTTTCAAAGAAAGGGTGGTGAATGCATGGAACGGCCTATCTCAGGAAGTGGCGGATATGAATACAGTGCAGGGCTTCAAACAGGCATGGGAGAGGCATAAGGGAGCAATACAGATAAGTATCAATAGATAGGCCATTGACAGAGCAAAGGCCAATGGCACATTGATAAGGTAGAAAAAGAGATGGCAGACTGGATGGGCCTTGCGGTCTTTATCTGCTGTCAACTTCTATGTTTCTATGTTTCTATGTTATATATATATTTTACACACAAGGCAACTGAGAGCTCAGCTTAGGATGCAACCTTGACAACAGATCCCTGCAGTGCATTTAGGTGGGATTTGTCAAGGTGGTTCAAGGGGAGATGACTGGGTGGAGTTAAAGCAAGGTTTCATTTTTCAGGCTGCCTGCTGTGTCTGCTCTCCTTTCACCATTTGCCTCCCTGCTGGATCTTCATCCCACCTTGTTCACAGGGCTAGCATTTTTCACTTGAGCCCATTTACAACATTACATTGAGACTGTTTTTTGTCACTGGGGGATGAAACATCATGGGTGGATTGGTCTGATCAGTGATACATGGGCTGACTGTGTTGCACAGTCATGTCCTCCTGATAGGGCACTAGGAATGCACCTTACTACTACTTGGTGTGACTTGGGTGCACCAGTTGACTGTACTGTAAAAATCAGTGCAACTCGGGAATTCAATATTCCTCTCTGCAAACTTCCCCTCCTAAAGCGCCAGGCTCTTTTGCAAGCCTGTGCACTGTGGTTGCCAAGATGCGAACAATGTCACCTCTACCAACTGTTCCATTCTCATTTTTTTACCCTCAGGCCCAGCTTTCCTTTTATGCCCAGGTAGTCCCAGCATAGAGAGAATAGGCAGTCTTCTGACTGATCTCAGAACCGTGGGTTACAAGGATCAAGTGAGCACTATCAGAATAGTTGTTGATCTCATAGTTTCCTCTGCTGGATGCTATCCACTTTAGCCCTATAGCTGTGCTAGGACTCCATAGTGAACTTACACAAAGGGGCTATGTGTATCTGGGGTCTCCTGATGGACTTTACCAGGTTGGGGTGATCTCTGCACCCGGCACACACATGGGTGATATGTAGCAGTTCACAGAGGGGTGTCCCTCTAACTATCCCTCCTACAACTTACCCAAACTTAGCTGACCCATCTGAAGTGCATCTAACCTTTCTTCCCCCAAAAAAGCATGTTCAGGCCTTCTACATCATGTAACAGTGTAGCAACAGGCAGTGGAAAAGGGGAAGCTGCTTGGAGTGGTGCAGTGACTGTGGAGTGTCAGTCTTCAGGAGGACCTTCTGGATGCTGAGGTGCTGCCCCATCTGCAGACACCTCTCTGGGCTGAGGGCAGAGGTTGTCAGTCTCCGGGTCAAGTTGGCCAGGATTCAGGGAGCCTCCTCCACCAACCAGAGGCCACCAAATCCATACCCACTACTACCTCAAAGGTTGCCCAGCAGGAGGAGTGGTTGGACTATGGTGGGCTCAGACAGGGTAAGGAAGGTGGGTTAGAGGCACATCCCCCAAACAGTGCAACTGAAGAACTCCTACACTGTGTTGGAGGAAAGGGAAAGCCCCACAGGAACATCCATAGTTGCGCCCAGGGAGGATGAGCAGAAACTCCACTATAGAGCCCTAAGGGAGGATGGTAGAGGACCCCAAAGGAAGAGGAAGTTACTCCTGCTGGGGGACTCCATCATCTGGGTAGTGGAGCTTGGAGCAGGTAGTGTGGAGGACAGGGAGGTAAAATGCCTACCTTGAGGCACAGCTCAGAAGGATGGAAAGTGGATCCAGAGGATCGCTAGAACCATAGCAAGGGGGGGAGCTAGATGTCATCATTCATCTGGGGACCAATGACCTGGCTGGAGACAAGCCAGAGACAGGAAGGGGGCAGGAGGAGTTCAGAGAGCTGGGGAGGGGCCTGAAGCAGATAGCAAGCTCTGTGACCTTCTTGGAGGTGCTGCTTGTCCATGGCAAGGGGGAGGCTAGGGATCTCCACACCAGTCCACACCAGGGACTTTCTCTTCAATACTTGGTTGGAGAACTGTTGCAGAGAGCAGGGTTTCAGCTTCACTGGGGACCCACCTGGGAGGATGTGGACTTGTACAGGGGTGACAGTCGGCATCCTTTCAGGAAGGGGACCAATGTCCTTAGTGAATGGTTTAGATGCTTCATTGTCAAGCATTTGAACTAGCCAAGGGGGGTAGAGGGAAGGAAAAAAGCAAGGTAAATCATACTGCCCACCCCCTCAGTATAATGTAGCCAGCATAGAGGACCATAGCATCATAATATTGTCAGTGCAGTCTGAACTCAGCATAAGGGGAGAGAAGAGGAGGAAACGGGGAAAAGGGGGAAGGTCAGGAGGGGAATTTGCAGGTAACTGAGAGCCATGTGTGCAAATGCCCGCAGCCTGAGTAATACAATCCCAGACCTGGCAGCCTTGATGGCAGAGGCTGACCTGGATATTGTAGCTATTACAGAAATGTACTATAATGGGGACCATAACTGGGACATAGCTATACCAGGTTATACTTTGTTTAGGAGAGACAGGGAGGATACAAATTAAGGAGGGGGGTCTCTTTACATCGAGGAGGGTAGAAAGGCGAAGGTGGTGCAAGGAATGCATGGGGAGGCAGAGGCACTGTGGGTCATCTGGAGACTGGTAATGGTACAGCCATTTGTACAGGCTTGATCTACAGATCCCCAGCACAAGGGGAGGAAATGGACAGGGATCTAGTGGAAGTCATCCATATGATGGCAGCTAGAGGGGAGGTGCTACTGATAGGTGACTTCAGTTTGCCAGATGCTGATTGGAGCATCTCAGCAGCTGTGACAGCCAGAGGCACAGAAATCCTGGACTCCCTGAAAGGGGCATGCCTCAAGCAGCTAGTGCTTGAGCCAACCTGAGAGAGTGATTCTGAACCTGGTACTTACCAATGGGGATAGAATTACAGATGTCAGAGTGGGTAAACACCTGAGGTCCAGTGAACATCTCACAGTGTGGTTCAATATGACCACTACAACAGGATCAAGCCACATGAAAGTGAGGGTCCTGGGCTTCAGAAGAACATATTTCACTAGGATGGGGGTATGTCTTAGAATAGCCCTAGCTGAAGGGTGAAAATTTGGGGGAGTTGAGGACCACTTGGCCCATCTGAAAGAAGCCATAGTTGAAGCAAAAAACTTCTACGTTTGACTTATAAACAAAAGCAGGAGAAAAAGAAAACCACTATGGTTCTCAAGGGAAGTTGCCTGGAAAGTAAGAAAAAATAAGTTAACCTTCAGGAAATACAAGGAAACACTGAAGGAGGAGGACAGGGCAGTGTATCTAGAAAAGCAAAAGGAGGCTGGAAAAGCAATTAGGAGCACAAAGGAGAAGACAGAGGAAAAATAGCAAAAGAAGTTAAAAAGGGGACAAGACTTTCTATAGGTATGTTAGCGAAAAGGAGAAAGTTGGGGGGGGGGGGTTGTAAGGCTAAAAGGGGAGGAAGGAGAGGGTGTGGAAGGAGACCAGGGAAAAGCATCAGTCCTGAGCAAATATTTCTGTTTGGTATTCACAGAGGAAGGGCAAGGGGAAGGGGAAGGACCACTGCTAAGAAACAGGATTGGATGCAAGGATGACACCATTCTGTTTACAGAGAAAGGAGTCCTGAAGGAACTTGCAAAACTGAAGGTGGACAAGGCAATGGGACCAGATGGAATACACCTTAGAAAATTAAAGGAGATAAGGTAGGTACTGGTAGCACCACTGGCATCCCTGTTCAACAGCTCACCGGATACTGGAGTGATTCCAGAGGACTGGAGAAGGGCTGATGTGGCCCCTCTCCACAAAAGTGGGAATAAAGAGGAGGCTGGAAACTTTAGTCCTGTCAATCTAACCTAGGTGGTAGGGAAGCTTATGGAATCACTGCTACAAGAAAAGATAGTGGAGTACTTTGAATCCAGTGGAGCCCAATATCTGCGGCAGCACAGATTCATATCACAAAAGTCATATCAGACAAATCTGATAGATTTTTTTCACTGGGTGACCATGGAAGTGAATTGGAAGGGGAGTGGTGGATGTGGCCTACCTTGACTTCAGCAAGGCGTTCATCACCGTTCCACATAAGAGGCTTGGAAACAAGCTGGGCAGCCTGGGATTGGGTCACAAGGTGGTGAACTGCATTGGGAATTGGTTGAGAGATAGAACACAGAGGGTGGTAGTAAATGAAGCTAAATCCATGGAAAAGAGGGTGACCAGTGGGATGCCACAGGGATCAACTCTTGGGCCAATACCGTTTATTATCTTTATTAGTGACATTGTGGAGGGGCTGGAGGGGAAAGTATGCTTCTTAGCAGGTGACACTAAGATCTGCAATAGGGTAGACACTCTGGGAGGGGTTGGAAAAATGAGAAAGGACCTAGCTAAACTGGAGGAATGGACCAGAGTGTGGCAGCTAAGATTCAATGCTAAGAAGTGCAAAATCATACACTTGGGACACAGAAACCCAGAGGAGGATTACATGATGGGTGGGGAGTTAGCAACCACCAAATAGGACAGAGATCTGGTGGTGATCATATCTTTATGACCTGAAGATGGCCAAACAATGTGCCAAGGCAGTAGGGAGAGCCAGTGAGATGTTTGGGGTGCATAGGGAGAGGTATCATTAGCAGAAAAAAAGAGTTGGTGATGCCACTGTATAAATCATTGGTGATATCTCATTTGGAGTACTATGTCCAGTTCTGGAGGCCACATCTCTGAAAAGACGTAGACAGAGCAGAAGTAGTTCAAAGAAGGGCAACAAAAATGATGCAAGGCCTGCACTGAAGGTCATACAAGGAGAGATTGGAGGAGCTCAGCATATATACCCTGGAGGAGAGGAGGGAGAGGGGGGACATGATAGAGACCTTGAAGTACATAAAGGGAATACATAAGGTACAGGAGGACAGCATCTTTCAGAAAAGAAGATGCTCTTGAACAAGATGGCATGACATGAGACTGGAGGAGGGTAGATTCAGGAGCAAAGTGAGAAAGTACTTCTTCACAGAAAGGGTGGTGGAGGCATGGAACAGCCTCCCAGCAGAGGTGGTGGGAGCAAAGTCAGTGGGGGATTTGAAAACTGCAAGGAATAGACATAGGGGGACACTAGTGATTCAAAAGAAGTGGTGAAACCAGAAGTAAAGTAGAATCTCTAGCATTTTTAGTAGGTAGGGAACACGGGCAGACTAGATTGGCCTATCGGTCCTTATCTGCCGTCAAATTCTATGTTTCATCTGGCCCGGTGGCGCTGAGGGTTGAGGCACTGGACGCCGCACCTCGCGCCACGCCGGCGTCCGTGTTCGAGGCAGGCACGGGTTGCGGAAGTCGGCTGAGAGCGGAGATGGATTGAGCATATGGAGGACTGCTCTCCATCTCCGGGGTGGGGAATCAGTCGGCGGTGCTTGTCTGACCCCTGAAGTGGAGGCTGGGGATCAACAACCATGTGCCGTAAGACAAGGGGAGGGCAGGGCGTGCAGATGCTTGACGTAGTGCAGCGCTGCAGGGGCGTGCGCGACTCAGTAGCTAGGCGTCATTGCCGCCACGTCCCGTCAGGGAGAAAATCAAGAAAATGGGTGTCCGGCTGCAGGCGTCGTTCCATGGTGCCATTCCTGGAGGGCGCCTCCTGGCATGGATCCGTTGTGGTGGGTCGAGTCCTCCTCACCACCCTGCCCATGAAGGGTAAGTCATGGGATTCAGAAGGTAGGGGGTCTCATGTCCGGGGATGGCACCGGGGAACAACGCAGTGCGGGGGGGGGGGAGTTGTAGCCGGAGATCTGAGGAGGAAAAATAACACCCCAAAAAAAAAAAAAAAAAATTCTATGTTTCTAAGTCATGGCTGATTTCATGTGCCAAGCTCTCTGCTTAACAACATCTTTTTCTCTTTCCCTTGGGTGTCTAATTTCCTCTTCCTCTTCAAACAATACTCCCTGGGGGACTTTCTGGCTGTCCTTGGTCCAAACTGCACAAAGTTGTCATAGTTGAGCACCAGGGCAGTGGATGTTCAACCCATGAAATGGATGAAGATGGGTAGGTCCTCTATCTTTCTATCTCTCTCTCTAACCAGCCATGGGAGATCATGTTAGGGGCAGCTCTGTGGCTGAACCAGGGTTTAATTGCATATGGGGTGCGAGGGATATGGACCCCCCCCCCATGAGAAGCAGAGGTCTCACTCATTGCTGTGCACTCAGAGTTTATCATTAGGTTTGCCTTAATGGGGTTTCCCTCAGAGGAGACTATGACAAATAAGTGATACAGACATATCACTTTTTACTCCCTAAGTTGAAGTCTCTTTTTCTCTTTTGGAACACCCAATTTCTGCTCTATGGAATGGGGATTATTGCTTATAGTGTAGGATGGGAGGGGGTTGATGTATTCTTTCTGTGCTGGTATTTACATCTATTAGTTCTTGTTTTTTTTAGGACTTATAACTCTAGGTTGTATATTGTTTTAAAACTCTCCTCTTTTTACCTGTATTGTACAAATGGTAAAGATGTGTTTTCTTCAGTGTGCTGCAGTAATGTCTATGGATTGTACCTAACAAAGAGTTCCATGGAGGAAATGCTCAGTGAACTTCTTTCATACCAGTGGTCTTCTCAATTACCTGCCACTACAACCCTCACTTACTCTATGGCCCACTTAACTATAAATGTTGTATCCTGGAACGTCAGAGGCTTCATCACTCAGCTAAGAGTCAAGCAGTGCTTGTCAACTTAAGAAACAGGGAGCTGCAGTCACTATTCTCCAAGAAACCCATGTACTGTAACCCTAGATGAAGCTTTAAAACTGAAACACGAGTAGGTTGGGGCTGAACTCCATGCCATCTTCTCAAGGCACAAGTGGAGGAACTCTCTTGATCCACAATGGCAAATCATAGCCCACAGGTACAATCCCAATGGGCAGTGAGTAATAGCATGTATTAAGACTCCAGAATTAGTCTTCATTGCAGGAGGTGTGTATGGCCCCAATGACCCCTCTTTCTTCAATAACCTTGCCCAGAACCTTGCTGACCTCAACCAGGATCACTTCCTGATCCTACTGGGGGTGTGACTTCAACCTCCCACTAGACACTGTCCTAGCTAGAAGCTCACTCACCATCTTGGCCACATTCCAGTCATAAGGGACCCTTTAGCACTGATTGATGAACACAGGCTGGCAGATGGTTGGCACCTTCTCCACTGCATGGCCAGATACTATTCCTTCTTTTCAGCAGTTCACAGGACTTATAGTCACACTGACTACTGTCTGCTTTCTCACTCATTTGCCCTGTCCCTCATTCTCATCTCCATTGGAAATGTTGTACTCTTAAACCATGTGGCTGTCTCCTTGCAAGTGACTCCCCAAAACCAAGTCCTCCAACTGGAGACTGGACCCCTTGCTCTTCTCTGACCCTAATGTCTGCAACATGTCACCAAAGAATCAACACTTTCCTTTAAAACAGATGTCATGGAAGCATACAAGGCACACTTAAGAGGTATTATTATTAGTTTTGCCTCCCATAGGAGAAAGAAAAGGGAGTAGGAAAAAATGGAGAGTTCATCAGTGCTGCAGAGGAATGAGAGCTCCTTTAAGGATGAGTCTGATACCGCTCACCTGTCAGGCATCAGCCTACTTAAACACAAGTTGAACACCCTCTTGTCCAGACAAGCCAAGCTTGCCCTGATGTGAATGAAACACAGGTACTAGGAATGGGGTGAATGCACTGGCAATCTGCTCACCCAATGGCTCCAAGCCCAACAGGCAAGCAAATACATTGGTGCTTTTTGGAAAAGGACTGGTCTCTGCACCATACTTCCAGAGTTATCAATGACATTATGAAGGCCTTTTATGAGGACCTCTATAGCCTCATTAATCCTTAAGATGAACAGGCCATTCTCTCCTTTTTTTGTCCCATCTACAGCTCTCCCACCTCAGTAATTTGAAGCAGAGATCCCTGGACCAACACATCTCTGTATCTGGTTGTCTCTTTTAGCTTTTCTTTATTATTGTTAAAACTTTAACATGTTTAATTGTGTTAGGTCACATATGACGTGTATGTAACTTCACAATGCTCTCCAATAACTTTTTAGGCAGGGTCTCCCCAGGCACTCGGCCAATAGCTTTTCCCTTCCATCATCCTTACTTTACCTCCTGAGAGGCAGAGCTGGTGCAATATATATAGAGAATAACCGATAGGTTTGTGTCTATTACCAGGGAGTAATAGCATCGAGAGGTTCTGGACACATGAACCTCAAGAGCGAAGCTCAAGAGGTTCCAATGTGTCCAGAACCTCGAGATGCTAGTACTCCCTGGTAATGGACACAGAAACCTATCTGTTATTTTTTTTAATATATGGATGCGAGGTTTGTTTTGAATTGGTGGTCGACCATTTCAGTCAGAACTGACTTTGTACTGGTCGACCGGCGCACTGTTCTTCGCTGTGGGTTCAGCTGTCTGCTTGCTCCGCTCGTGATGGTTCCTGGCCCCTGCCTGTTTTTTTTTTTTTAAATAGAGTTCTTACCTGCTCTTCAGAACTGAAACAGCAGGATCAATCAGATAGTTTCATTTTCTGAGGGGGAAAAAAAGTAAAATAAAAAGCGAGAAGCGCGACGACAGAGTTCGCTCTCGCTAACCGAGAGAAGGGCCACCATGTTTTTTAAATTGTTCTGCCTGCCCACACAGGAAAAGCGGCCAATGCGGAGGCATGCTTATGACGTGAGGGCAGAAGCTATATTTTTGGAAGCTTGCAACAATACTATTATCACCACAAAATGATACTATTAACAGTGATTGACAGTACTATTACCAGTGATTGACAGTACTATTATCACTGAACCTTTGAGGGTATTACTGGATTTTTTTTGCATGCTTTACAGACCTATTAAATTGAAGATCCATATATTAACATACATTATGAGAGGTACTACTGGACCAGACTCAGGTGGCAAAGTGGCATTGGAAACATGATCTATCTGAATCCATCTCACAGAAGGACTGGTCTCAGTGCTGGACAATAGCCTAGATGGCCCACATGGATACCTGAAGCTGCATGATACAGAACAAGGTACACTGCTGGTACAGAATCCCACAGGGTCTGCACAAACATGGTGCCCTTCACTTGGCACAGTGCTGGTGGTGTTTGACCTCTGAAGGGTCTCTACTTCACATACTATGGGCATGACTTAATCTAGGGGATCTTTGGAAGGGGGTGCATGATATCTATTAAACAGCCCTTATGATCTCCTTACACTTTTCTCCCCAACTGTACATACTGACACTAGCCTTATCAGCACCCATCTTACTCACACTCAGCTGAAGTGGTTAACAGCTGCAGCTACAGAGGTCAAACATCTTCTACAAAGATGGGAGACCACAGACACTCCCTCATTGGCTGTGTGGAAATGGCAGTGCTGTGAATATCATTGACTTTGGGGTCCCTTTCTTACCTACCTTGCTGAAGACTTTTAGAGTTAAAAAGTAATGAGCATCCCAAATGTGTAGTATATCATATAAGTTGATTAAACCTGGCAAAATCTAATTGTCCATAATATCCAAATTAGCATATAAGAACATGATGTCACAGAACCTATTTATGCCATTTATCTGTATGCTGAAAGTACAAATACCATAAAAAAAACTCTCTGGAAACACACGCGACTGCAGTTTTGAGCCTGAGGAAAATAACTCACATCACAACTCAGTTTGCAAAGATATTGAAGGTAAATGTGGTATTTTACATCTTGTTGCAACTTGTTTTGTTGAACTCTAATTAATCAGACAGGCATTATGTGGCGTCTAAACAGTGCTGACACATTATGTTCTCATGTGCTAATGCAGCTGACAGGTGCAATACGATCTCAATAAACAGAAAATGGAGTTCCCCAGGATAGTTAGAGGGGGCTAGTAGGAACAGTGAAAATAAACTGAAGCAAACCCATATAGCCCCAGCAGCCACAAAAAAAGAGTTGTCTGTTGACAAGGAAACACATACAATGTACTAGATATGAGGGTGTAGCAGTCCTTTAAGAGGAAGTTTGAATGGTTTAATGGGGTAGTAGACTTTGAGAGACTCCAGTCTGTCTCTGACAGATAAAAATAATCCGAACACCAAGTTAAGAAGTTAATATACAGTAAATGATACGAGATAAATCAGGTGATATTTGGAAATCTCTAACTTTGACTGATGAGGGAACAAAAGATGCGACAGAGTATAAAAATTAGTTAAATGATCCCTTTATGGGAAAACATATTGAGATTTTTTTAAAGAACCAGATTTAATCTAAGATGACAAGAACCCGGGGAAACTGTTGAAAGCTTTATCATATCCATTGATGGGTTAGCAGAGCGCCACAGCACTGGGGTCCTTTGTAAGGCACTTATACGTGAAAGAATATCAAGGCACCAGGCTGTTGAACATCTACAAACAGATCCAGCCTTCATCTTGGCTGAAGTATAAATGTGTCAAAATGAGTATATAAGAAAGCAGCAGACAGCACGCAGGGGCAACTTTAAAGGGTATAGCACTAGTTTGGATCTGGATGCAGTGAATGCAGGTAAAGGTAATTGTGTAGCTTGTCACATACCAAAACAGAGCTAAAACTGGACCAAGACAAAGGCAAAGTCAATAACACATAACCACTGTGGCATTTGTGGAAAGATTCAGATGTGCAGAAATTACTGAATGATGGGTCACTATGCAAAGATTTTCAGATCAGCTAATAATATAGATGCAATTCCTGAGCTTAGTGCTTTAGCAGAGGAAGATGTTGCATTTCTGGGTGTGGTGTCATCAAGCTCTAAAGGGGTTAGTTGGACTACCAAGACAGCTGAATGGGATTTAAAAGGAATTCAGTTTATACACAGCCATAATGTGACAGAAATTTCTGATCAGGAATACAATATGGCTCAAGATAACACATTGGATTATCTGGACAAGACTTTATGTACCATGTAACAAATATATCTGATGTTCTCTGGCAGTTTGTAGGAAGACTGACAACAGGAAACAATGCAGAAAATATTTGTTGACAAAGGGCTGAACAAAGCGCTGTTGGGTTTACCTGCCATAGAAGTACTTCACCTCCTTGTTAAAAGATTTGATACAATGGAAAATGCTGGAGAAAACAGTAAATCCAAATTTCTAAACATATTTATTGGACTTGAGATGCACCAGGGTGAGTATAAAATGCAACATATATATTTGACAGTGCCTTTCACTTTAACAACTTGTGGCATCTCCTTGCACCGAATGGAAAAGGTCAAAATGGAAATGGCAAGGAAGGATATGGAGGTAGTTTCACATGTGGTGGAGAAAACTGACTGAACACAATGGTCACAGTGCCAAAGGCAGATGGAGAAATTTGTACATCTGTTTATCTGACATGCCTGAGTGGAAATGTCTGCTGGGAAAGGCATATACTTCCATCCATGGATCAGATAATAGCAAAAGAATCTGCATTTCTAACTACATTCATAATGTCATCCAGTAGCTTTTTTTCTTCAGTTACCTGCCTTTTGTTACCTTAGTAGTTTCTGAACATTTCCAGAAATGCATCTCCCAGATTTTCAGTGGTCTGGAAAGTGTTCTGTGCCATGCAGATGACATTCTAATATATGGCAAACACCAAACAGAACATGAAAAAGGTATCTAGTGATGTGGGTGACTCAAATTGAGTGACTCACTTTAGAGTGACTCAGTTTGAGTGCCTGTAAGGATATTGATCATGACAGTATAGCTTTGGTAGGGAATAGTGAGCAACTAGAGAGGAAACAGTGAATAAGTAGCAAATAGATAGCTAGAGGGCATTAAGTAGATTAGGTTAAGATGATCTGTTGGAGGAGGCACTGCCAAGCTTCTGGTATGGCGTAGTGGTTCGGATCATGGGTTGGAAGTCTGGTGGACCTGGATTCAGCTCTGGGCATGGGCTTTTTTTATCAAATTTGGGGGTGTTGTGTACATTTTATTTTCAATCTTTGATGTTTTGTTCCCCTGATATTGTTACCCCACACCCCCAGGTTGCCCCCCAACGTTCTCTCCCTTGTGGCTTGTGTCTCCCTTCCTGAGTTGCACTCCCTGACAAGTTTCTACCCCTCCCTGACATGTGCCCCCCTCTGGAGTTGGTAATGTAAATATAGGGGTGTGGGGGGGGCAAAGCCCTCTGCATTGAAAGTGGGTAAAAACTTCTGTCCTGTATAGAATGTAAGTGTTTGTAGGTGTTTTATTATTCGGTGGAGTGTACATTGCCTTTTTCGTTTTCAGCGATGTACACTCGCTATGTAGTCGCCGTATTTCTTTCACTGTTATGACATGGTGTCCATGAAAAATGTCTGCATATGAAAACTTGCTAATAGATATAGGGTTTGATAAGATCTGGCTCACAATACAAGATAACACAATAAACAACTTAAAGGTAGACCATATAGGACAAATAGAAGAGGTGCTTATAACATGCAGAGTGATTACATTTTGGAATAGTTTGCCTCAGGAAGTTGTGGAAACACCATATATGGATTCTTTCGAAAGAAAGCTTGTCAAGAATATGGACACCTGGGAGTTATATGGACCAGCTGCAGGAAGTTTGTTTCCCTAATGACTGGTCAGAGATCAATTTCCATGCAACCAGGTCTGGGGTCAGTTTCTCCACTGTACAAGAGTTTTCTTTGTTGCATTTAGTTTTTCTCCTGCACCAACTCCCTTTAGTGTATATTTACTATTACTAACTTCATGCCACCATGGATTACCACACCAGTAAAATTTGGGGTCAAAAGAATTTTAAGGGAAAGTAAAATTCAAACCCAGACTTTCAGGGTTACAGCCTAGTGCACTAATCACTACACTATGCTGGCTACTGTCTAGCAAGTCTGTAGTTAGACACATATGTGACAATAACTGATCCCAGACCAGTGCAGTTGGAAGGAGAAATTGGTCTCAGACAAGGTGGCACGGAAACTGGTCTAAGACCAGGCAGCTCTGAAACAGGTCACAGACCAGGCTGGTCTCAGACCAGGTTGCTTCGAAACTTTTCTCAGACTTGGCTGGTCCCAGACCAGTCATCAGGGGAACAATCTTCCTACACCAACAAGCACACAGCAAATACAAGCATGTGAACATTTGGTATTGGCAAATACTTGTTTTATTTTCTGGTTCTAAGATTCCTACTGAGGGACGTTTAATTATCCTTGATTAATTTTTTACAGGCTGCTTTCTTTGTACTACTCTAGTGTGATTTAATTATACCACAAGCTTACTTCTTGAAACAATAGTCTCTCAGATTTAATAAAAGTTGTTTAGGATCTTGAATTTCTATGGTATTGCTATGTGTCATGAAAAAGATTAGTTGCTAAGCCTCTTCTGTGGTCACTTTCCTCAGCTGTCTGGAAACAACATGTAATTCTTTGATCTTCAGATAGGGCTACTCTGAACTGTTGATCCTCTCAGTCTTTAATGTTGCTTGCTCTTATGGGAATTCGTTAATGTTTGAGCAAGCATATATCACCCAAAAAAGTCTGAAAATGAACTGCTGACCCACAAAATAACTGGCTTATAATGTGGTCTGGTGCTGATACAATACCACACTCAAACAACTGAAAATACTGTTCATTACTCATATAAAGGAAAAGTGAATGTGCACTCATGTTACTGATAAAGTACTGCCATTTTCCTGCTATGCAAGAAATCCAACAAATATGGAAAGAAAACAGTTATCCTCCTCAGTAATTTACTATACAAAAAAATGCTTTCATTTAAAATAAACAGAGAACAACTCCCGCCAACAGAGGCTGGCTCACCTGCATAACACCTTGCTTTCAGGCTTCATTTGTGGGGACAGACAATCTGGATAGCCTATTATACATTCCTATTTTGTATAACTATATATAGTATATATCTTATAGAAGCATGGCGGCACCACTATAGTTAGGGTTGAGTAGACTCTTTACTGTTAAACCCCTAATTTACACCTTACTAGATTTGCCCTATTCAACAGAATTGCATGAAATTTTGCATGCACAGTTGGGGGGCAGGGGGCAATGTTTCTTGCTATGGTCAGATGTGTTGATTCCGAGATATGGATAGTGTGTTTTTAGGAAAAATTGGGGATTGTTGCTGTTTTTTTTCATTGACTACAGTCTAGATGATTTAGAAGTTTGTTCTGAAATTCTTAAGAGTGGCAAGAGCTTACCCCAGAATGGTGCTTTTCATTGTTTTGGTGAAAAATTTGTTTTTTCTATTCTAGGGTTAAAAGGATTTGAAATTTCAGTTCTGAGCATACGAAAGAAGATTTCTGTTTCATGAGGGGGTAATCCTCTTTCGTGAGAGAAAATTATTCATTCTTATGGCAGCCATCTTCCTGTTTAAAAAAAAAATTGACAACCAATAAAAATGATGCCTTGCAAAGGCACCAAGACATGATTCTAGCTAAACAGGGCCCATTTAGCTAGATTATGCACTCAGTTTTTCGAAAAACACCTAAATTTGTTTTTGCAGCATTTAAAAAATCTTCTTTCATGAGATGATTTTCATTTTTCATATGGCTCATGAAAGAAGAATAGGGCCATATGAAAGCAGAATAAGGTCATGCAAAAGAGGATGTTGGACTTTTTTTCTTCTCAGTCTTCTTTCGTCAGAAGGCATCTTCTTTTGTGAGCTCACAAAAATCTTAGAAAAGAACATGATTTCTCACTGCCATGAGAAGCCTTCCAGTGCTCCCCAGCTCACCATCCAAGGCATCCTTGGACACGGGGTGGTCAGCGCTCTTCAAGCCGCTGCCTGAGACCTCCTCACTGGACTCGCTCCCTCACAAGCTGTGAGAAACCTTCCAGGGCTCCCCAGCTCACCAGCCAAGGCATCCTCAGACACCGGGTGGTCGGTGCTCTTCAAGCCGCCACCCAAGACCTCCTTGCTGGACTCGCTCCCTCACAAGGTACGGCAAAAGCCGCCATCCAATCAGAAAGTGGACACTTCTTTCTTCTCCCTTCCAATTGGCCAGCAGTCCGCTTCCACTCTCGCCATTACAACTGATTCAAAAAAGCGCTGTGATTTCTTGCAAATGTCTAAAAAGAATATTATTCTAATTGCACTGTATTGCTAAGCTGTGTCAAACTGCATTCCCTGAGGTTTAAGTGTGATTTTTGGCCCCTTAGTGCTAGAGTTCAGTAGCATCCCAAACAGCCGGGTGCCATCACAAATCGCTCCGATTGTGGTGCAGATTGGAATCCTAGCTGGTTTCTGCTGTTCCTTATATCTCTGCTAGCATTTAATCCTCCCTCTCTTCTCTCCCTCAGCTGTGAGAAGCCTTCCATGGCTCCCCAGCTCACCAGCTGAGGCATCCTTGGACAGCAGGCGGTCAGCGCTCTTCAAGCCACCGCTCGAGAACTCCTCACCAGACACGCTCCCTCACAAGGTACGGCAAAAGCTGCCATTCAATTGGAAAGCGGGTGCTTCTCTCTGCTCCCTTCCAATTGGCCAGCAGTCTGCTTCCACTCTTGCCATTACAACTGATTCAAAAAAGCACTGTGATTTCTTGCAATTGTCTAAAAAGAATATTATTGTAATTGTACTGTATTGCTAGACTGTGCTGAACTGCATTCCCTGAGGTCTAAGTGTGATTTCAGCCCCCCTCAGTGCTAGAATTCAGTAGCATCCCAGACAGCCAGGGGCCATCCCAAATTGCTCAGATTGTGGTGCACATTGGACTCCCCGCTGAATTCTGCTGTTCCTTTTGTCTCTGCTAGCATTTAATCCTCCCTCTTTTCTTTCCCTCAGCCATGAGAAGCCTTCCAGAGCTCTCCAGCTCACCAGTCGAGGCATCCTTGGACTCTGGGCAGTCGGTGCTCTTCAAGCCGCCGCCCGAGACCTCCTCGCCGGACTCACTCCCTCACAAGGTACGGCAAAAGCTGCATTTTTTTGCCTTCCCACCCATCCGCCACCGCCTCCATTCATTATATACGCTTCTTCCCACCTTTCCCCATTTACCACACCCACTGGAAATTTGCCTACTCAGATTTTAACTATCTACTGTCCTCTCACACTTGTCAACATCCAGGGAGCTCTCATCCCTCCATAAGTCTCCGCTGGTAGCTCATCTGACTGTACATATTTAGGCTCAGCATCTGTTGTTGGCTGAGAAATTTTATTGCTAGTTGCGGTGGAGTTTAGGACCTACAATGGGAGGGTACAGCTGGCTCCTCTGTGTGTCAATAGTTTTATTACCATTCAGCATGATTTATCAGAACCCTCTTTCCTCCTTAAAGTGGAATGACCCTTGCACTATCCTCAGTTCTCTGGCCTATAACTCCTCTCAGGTGGCCCTTCTGAACCATTGTATTGCTCAACTGTATCTGTCAGGGAGCTGGACATCTCCTGATCTGCCTCTGCAGAATACTTCCCCATCCAGGCTTGATACATCCTCCTCATGGCAAGTGCTTGACAGGACTCATGTGGCTACAACCCTAGGCCAGTATAGCACAAGGAGTGGTGGCAGGCCTACTCAACATCATTGCCCTCCTACTCACAAAAAAATAGTGTCTACAATTTACATTTTGCTGCATTAAAAAGAATCTTGCTATTATTGCTACTGTGCTTGGGCAATGTCGAATTCAACCCAGGGCCATTGGCTACCCTTGCCTCTCCATCAGACCTGGCAGGTATTAAAGGAATGTCATTTATGCATCTCAACTCCTGTAGCTTACTGAAAAAGTACACAGTTATTCAGGCTTAGGTGAGCCACACCCTACCTGACGTCCTGGTAATCACTGAGACCTGGCTTAGGCCAGCAACCCCAGACAATAAAATCAACATCCCAAGTTACCTACTCTTCAGAGCGGATAGACAATCAAGAGGAGGTGGGGCGGCAATCTATGTTAGGGACAAATACTCAGCTGAATGCATTGAAGCATCCTCCACCCCGAAAGAATTTGAGTGCTTGACCCTAAAGATCGATCTTTCTCCTACCAGTGCACTCCATGTAATAGGCTGCTACATGCCCCCTGTCTGCCAGGCTTCATCTCCTATCTCACCTGAGTTCCGTACTGGGTCTTAGTTGATTGGCAACCATTATTCTTGGTGACCTGAACTATGACTGGCTATCAAATGCATCAGCTCCCATGAAATCCTTCTGTGACTCCCTAGGGCTGGTGCAACTCATTGGCAAGCCAACTCTCCCAAACAAAAAGAACCCTAACAACAGCTTCCTCCTAGATGTAATTTTGGTTAGCAAACAACTCATGTCGGAACTTTTTTTTCTTACATTAGTGATCACTGTATAATAGCTAGTATTAGATCCGTGCACAACCCACAATTTGTGGCAAAGTTCACTACCAAAAGGCGCAATCACAACTTTGACTTGGTTGCCTACGTCGATGATTTGAAACACTCACTGCGATGGCAGGAATTCTTCCTAGCCAAAACAGTCAATGGGGCATATACTATTTTTTACGATATCCTAAGTGCGACTTTAAATAAGCATGCACTCATGGTTAAGGTTCACATTAGGAACATCACCTGCTGTTAGTTCTCACCTGAGTTCAAAACTTCCTTGCTTGAAAGAGATGCACTATGGAAAAAAGCTTGCAAAAGAAAGATTGACTCTGACTGGTGTCAATTTAGGAGAGAACGCAAAAAGTGCACCATGTTGGTCAGAGCAGCCAAAGCCACCTTCTATCACTCAGAGCTAGCTTCTGCCACAAGAAATCCCGCTAAACTCTGGAAAACTATAAAGGACATGTCTGGCCATGCACCTGGTAACTCCCTTCCATCTAAAATCAAATCAGGATGCAGCATCTTCTCTGACTGCTCAGAAATATTGGATGCCCTCAATAATCACTTTGCAATGGCAGGGCCGGCATTTGATACTTCCCCTGCCAAGGACATACACACACAATGGGGTCCTTCTGCCCAAGAGTCCCCTATTACTGAGGAGGACTTCTCTTTCCTGCCTGCCCCTCTAAAAGAGGTGGAAGACCTACTACTGCAGTTGGATACCAGGAAGGGAGCAGGCTCCGACTCCATAGAGCCTTACTATCTGAAGTGTGCATACCATGTGCTTGCTGTGCCAATCACCCACCTCTTCAACATGTCACTCTCCCAGGGGAGCCTCCCTTCCCAATGGAAAATAGCACATGTCATCCCTCAACTAAAATCAAGTGATCCCTGTGATCTAAATAATTACAGACCGATCTCCCTCCTTCCCATTCTGTCTAAATTACTAGAAAAAATAGTGAGCAGCCAGCTAGAGGCATATCTAGAATCCAAACTCCTATTAAACCTTGTTCAGTCTGGATTCAGAGCAAAGCACAGCACCATAACAGCCTTAGCAAAGGTGACCAATGATTGGCTCCTTGACCTTGACAATAAGATGCATGTCTGTGCCATTTTCTTGGACCTAAGTAAGGCCTTAGATGCAGTCGATCACACTCTGCTTCTCTCCTCTCTAAGTAACTTAGGTCTGGACTATAACTCTATGTACTGGTTACTGACTACCTTGGAGAATGTAAACAGCAGGTTAAAGCTGAAGGAGATCTTTCACCCTTAAAATCCATGCTGAGAGGTGTAGCTTAGGGTTCTATCCTTAGTCCCCTCCTATTTGCGGTCCACATTAACAACATCAATGACACCATCATTAAAGCCAACATCAATTTATTCACGGATGACACTGTACTATACTTGAGTTGTCCCACGCCGAAAGCAGCCTGCGAAGACCTCCAAGCTGAATTTAACTTTTACAATATCAGCTCATAAACAAAAAGCTTTTGCTCAATGTGAAAAAGACAAAAGCTGTTCTCTTTTCCCCTTCCTTGTATATGGCAAATCCTGCTTGTGTGGAAGCTATGCCACAAGTTACCAATGTACTCTGAGAAAAACTAGAGTATGTGTCTAAAGTCAAATATCTAGGAGTCAGGCTCGATCATAAACTCTCCTTCTCCGATCATCTCAAAGAATTACAGAAGAAATTAAGACAAAGACTAGGGATATTCTTCAGAATCAACTATCAGCTCACCAAGGAGGCCAAGATCCAACTGGTCCAAGCCACCTTCCTATCCTTAATAGATTACGGGGACCTTTTCTACAGCCACTGCTCTATCTCTGCACTGGCTAACTTAGACACCCTCTACCACAGAGCAATAAGGTTCATAACTGGTCTGCCACTCTCCACACACCATTGCTCCCTGTACACAGCAATCAGCTGGACTTCCCTTCACTATAGAAGGAATACAAACACCGCGCTATGGGCCTTCAGAGCGGTGACCAACAAGCTTCCCACATACATCTCTAACTGTATTCCTCTATGTGTGATAGGCACCTATGCTCTCAGGAGCTATTCCCTAATTGCCCTCCAAGTTCTACACCACAGCCATTGTCGTTATCTGTGGTTTAAGGACACTCCCCCCCCCCAGACTATGGTAACATCTCCTTCCTTTTTAGTATCTCTCCAACCAGCCTCCCCACATACAGCCTCTTCTTCCCATTAGGTGAATATGCTGGCTGCACCTATAGATACACTTTCTGCTGTTAAGCCCTTATGCATATGTTTGGCTGTATAAATGCATCTTTTTTCATACTTGTATAATATAGCAGCTTTGCTCCACTATGTTAATATACTGTATACATTTTTTCTCTCCTTGTACATTACTGCATTATGTATACTTGTTACTGTTCTGCATTTTGTTGTCGCTATGACCAGGTCCACCTTGCAAATGAGCCTTGCTCAATGGTGCCCACCTGGATAAATAAAGATTGTGATTGATTGATTGACTTGACCAAAGAAGATTTTGGACCTACAGTAGTTTTTTCACCAGCTTCTTTCTTGAGCCAAGATTCTTCTTTCATGAGTTCTTTCATGATCTCATGAAAGAACGATGGAAAACAACACTAAGACCCACATATTCTTTCATGAGCTAAAATTCTTCTTTCATGACTTCTTTTTTTTTTCTTCTATAGAGGTGCTTATGTGTCTTCCTGGCAGGATGGGGTGACTGATTCTGTCCTGTCCTCTCAGCCACAACTATCCCTTACTCTACTTTGGTGAACCAGGGACCAAATATCCCCCATGGATTCCATCCTGCAGGGAGCTGGGAAGGGAAGGCCATCCTCCTCCACCCAGATCACAATCCAGATAGTCCTTGATCTCAGAGAAAATGGGTGGGCCAATGGCTTGATAGACAGGGAATCAAGGAGCCTGCCCTGAGGTTGCAACCTTACATTTTTTCCCATGACTTTTTAAACAACGTGCAATGAGTACAATGTGTGTACACTGCCTCTGTGGAATTACACACCTGGTACTCTGTTACAAAGCCCATCCTTGGAAGTGACTCACATGCACCTCCACTTTATTTTTTATTTATTTTTATTTTCAATTTGTTAACCGGACTGGGACACTGGACAAGTCCTTTTTCAGGTCTGACCTGGGACATGCAACAATCAACATTAATGACAAATAATAAAATACATTAACAGTCACACTTAAACTGCTGCAACAAAAATAACTTTAATTTATATTTAAAACTGCCAAGAGACAAATCTTGATGAAGAGTAGCAGGCAACACATTCCAAAGAGATGGGACTGCAACAGAAAAAGGTTGCAACTCATTCAAACTCTTACAACCAAGTAAATCCAATAAGATACCAGTTGCAGATCTCAAATTAGGAAGAGACAAATAAACTACCGCCATATCAGCCAAAGGAAAATCAGGAAAAAAAAGAAGCTTGTAAAGCACACCACCAGAAAAATAAGCGATTCTAACCCTAGGTAACAACCAGCCTAATTGTAAATACAGAGAACAATCATGAGTTTTAAATGGAACCAAAAGATAAACCTACAGATATTATTATAGGCTACAGCCAAGACATTCTACTCCCTAACATTTAAATTCTGAAACAAATAACGAACATAGTCGAAATGTGAAAGGAATGTCCCAACAGCAATGTATTTCCTAGTTTCTAGGGAAAAGTAAGATAAAAAATTTATACAGAATGCCCAATGTTTGATTTATTGTCTGACTAACATGCTTAATATGTAATAAGTAATTTAGACCACAATCCAACCACACACCCAAATATTTAAATTGAGTAACTTGTTCGATTGCATCACCATCCTTATCAAAAAGCCATAAGCAAGGGTTATCTTTCAACTTAAATGAAGTCCCAAAAATCATTGATTTTGTTTTGTTTTTTATGTAAAATCATGGAATTATTTTCAAACCATGTACACACATTCCTAAAACTGACATCAAGAACATTTGTTAGATTTTCCAGCGATTTAGCGTGACAATAAAGAATTAAGTCATCCACGTACACTATTGAGTTGCAAGAGCCACACCGGGCAGGCAATTAGTTGACAAATAGTGAAAACAACAAGGGGCCCAAAATTGACCCCTGAGGTACTCCACACTCATTTGAAGCCATTTGTGAATCCTGCAACCCAACACATACAAATTGTTTATGATTAACAAATAATCATTCATCCACAACACTGTAATTGCGGGTAGAGCAATGGCTTTCAACTTACATGACAATAAACTATGATCAATTAAGTAGAATGCCTTGGTCAGGTCCACAAACACTGCCCCAGTCATTTGGCCATTTTCAAAGCCTCTGAGGATGGTATCTGTGAACCTGACCAAGACAGTACCATTTCCATATCCCCTGATGAAATCCATGCTGCCATGATCTTAAAATGTCATAATTATCCAAGTAGTCCTTCAATTGGTTAGAAACTACCTACTCCAACAGTTTACTCAAAGGGTTTAAAATGGAGATTGGCCTAAAGTCATCCAAAACAGCAGCATGTGTTTTTTAGGGATCAAAAAAAAAAAAAAAAACTAGCACATTTCCAATCAAGTGGGAATTTGCCTGAAGTCAAAAATAAATTAAAAATATAACACAATGGATCAATAATATAATCAATAGCTAACTTCAAAAATCTAGCATTCAGACCTCTCCCACAGTCAGAACCATTCTCAAGCAGGGAGCAAAGTAAATCAGACTAGGATTCCTACAGGTGGCTGTCAATCACCAAGCCACAAAATCTCACCTCCCTGAGGGAGGAGAGCAGTCTGATGGATGCTCAATTCTCCCTCCCTGGCTGACCCCAGAGTTACCTGCCTCTGTTCCCAAATGCAGGTCACTGGTATGGGAAAAGACAAGGCATCCACAGTGCCTCAGCTCTCTTCACCTCTGGGCTGGCTTTCTTTTGTGACTTCTTTGGTGAATCATGAAAGAAGAAGGTTGGGCCATGAAGGAAAAGAGTGGACCTTTTTTTTTTAAAAGTTGAACATTTTATTGAAGAAAAACTCAAACAAAACATAACATTGCAGGATACAGACAGTTAACAGCCTTGAGCAGTATTCAGACTACTTAGGCACAGCAAGTTACACAGTATTACAGGTAGTATAACAGGTTGGTGGAGTTTACTATTAATGCACAGTAGGTTATCTTCTTTTATATGCCCCCTTCCCCTGTCATCTTCCAGTTTATTAGGACACAGTTTCGGGTACCATAATAGTATCTTCATTGTCAAAGTATTGTGTGTGATCCCTGTATGAAAGCCCTTGTACTGGGCCCCGTCGGTACTGCCATTCTCATCACAAGTTAGTTGACTGTACTTCATAGATACATACTGTAGATACATAGATACATAGACAGTGTCGGCAGATAAGGGCCTATGGCCCACCTAGTCTGCCCATTTGAGCTTGAAAGTTCAGTTTATGTTTTCCTAGAAGTCTGTTGACCCTTACCCCTGACCTCCAGAATTCCTTTATGTCTATCCCATGCATTCTTAAATCCCGTGATTGTTTCAGCCCCCACCACTTCCTCTGGCAGGGTGTTCCACTTGTCCACCACCTGTTCTGTGAAGAAATTCTTCCTCATGTTTCCTCTGAATCGTCCTCCCTCCAACTTCATTCCATGCCCTCTAGTCCTGGAACATCTTTTTCGTATAAAAATAGTGTATTCCTGCACCCTGTTCCTCCCTGTGAGATTCTTGTATGTCTCTATCATATCCCCTCTCTCCCTCCTCTCCTCCAGGGAGTACATGTTCAGTTCCTTCAACCTGTCTTCATAGGACTTGTGATGCAATCCATGCACCATCTTTGTTGCCCTCCTCTGAATCTTCTCTACCCTGTCTATGTCCTTACATTGGTATGGTCTCCAGAACTGTACACTGTACTCCAGGTGGGGCCTCACTAGTGTCTTGTGGCGGAATTATGACCTCCCTTTTCCTGCTGGTGATGCCCCTGCCTATACATCCCAGCATCCTCATTTGCTTTACCTGCTGCCTTGTCACACTGTTTCCCTACCTTGAGGTCATCAGAGATGATAACCCCAAGATCCCGCTCCTGCTTGGTGCATGCTATATCCTCACCCCCCAACTGATATATTGTGCCAGGGTTTTTGTGCCCCATATGCATTATCTTGCACTTCTTTGCATTGAATGTCAACTGCCAAACCCCTGATCATTCTTCAAGTTTCTGCAGGTCCCTTCTCATTCTGTCTACACCCTCTGGTATGTCTACTCTGTTACAGAGCTTTGTGTCATCAGCGAACAATGAAATTCTGCCTTCTATGTCCTGCGCAATGTCACTGATGAAGATGTTGAATAGGACCGGTCCCAGCACTGATCCCTGTAGTACCACACTGGTCACTCTTCCTTCTGTGGGAGTGACAGCCATTTACCACCACCCTCTGTGTCCTGCCACCCAGCCAGTTACCTACCCACCACACTACTGTCCTGCCCACACCCATATTCCCCAGTTTGTGTAATAGTCTTCATGTGGCACAGTGTCAAAGGTCCTTGAAGTCCAGATAGGCCATGTCCACTGCCTCCCCCTGATCCACTCCCTAGTCACCCAGTCAAAAAATTCAACAAGGTTGGTCTGACATGACCTTCCCTGGTGAAACCATGCTGCCTTGGGTCCTGTAGTCCACTGACAACCAGATGTTCCACCAAGCTCTCCTTCAGTAGTGCTTCCATGATCTTCCCCACTACCGAGGTGAGGTTGACTGGTCTGTAGTTCCCTGCTTCCTCTTTGTTCCCACTTTTGTATAAGGGGACTACATCTGCTGTCCTCCAGTCTTTGGGTACCTCCCCTGTTTCCAGTGATCGGCTAAACAGGATAGCTATCATAAAGAACATATGTAACTCTAACTATATACATCTGTGGCATTCATAGTAGACAAACATTATACCTCAGGTAAGGGGTTGGAGATTAGAGTGCAAAAGGGAACTTCTTGAAGAGCGGAGAGCAGAGGTGTCCCATCCTTCTATAGTGCCTTACTGGGCATTGTGGCAGTAATGAGACTCCAAGAAAGGTTGCCAGCAGTGTTTGTATATGACCATATGGTGAAACTGGACATCCTCTCATACACTGCCACCAGTCTGATGGACATTAACACTTCCTTCATGGAGAGGCATTCTGAAGTATACCATTGTATGAGCAGTAGACACTTTGCCACAGCCCTGACTACTGTAGCCCATAAGGCTCCAGGATTACATCTGGGGATTCCTTCTGGTGCACACCCTAGTAGTAAGAGAGAGGCATTTATGGGCATTTCTGGGATCACCTCTTGGCACATGTCTGTAACCTCTTTCCAAAAGGGGATGGATCCATGGGCATGCCCATAGAATGTGATATAGATGGGCTTCAATCTGCCCATAACACCAGCAGGTGTCTTATAGAAACATAGAAACATAGAATTTGATGGCAGATAAGGACCGCTTGACCCTCCCAGTCTGCCCATTTCCCTACCTACTGGATAAGCTGCAGATCCTAGTTAACCAGCAGCCTACTTCTTCCTACCCCCACCCCCCAGAACTGCCTTATGACTATCCCATGCATGCTTGAATTCCACCACTGATTTTGACTCCACAACCTCCTCCGGAAGGCCGTTCCATGCATCCACAACCCTCTCTGTGAAAAAATACTTCCTTAAATTACCTCTGAGCCGCCCCCTCTATCTTCAAATTGTGCCCTCTTGTTCTTGCACACCTCTTTTTTTTAAAGATGCTACCCTCTTGGACTTTGTTGATTCCCTTGAGGTACTTGAAAGTTTCTATCATGTCCCCCCTCTCCCTCCTTTCCTCGAGGCTATACATATTAAGCTCCTTAAGTCTCTCTTCATATGTCTTCCAGTGCAGACCCTGCACCATTTTAGTTGCCCTCCTCTGGACAGTTTCCATCCTATGTCTTTGCGGAGATTGGGTCTCCAGAACTGCACACAGTACTCCAGATGGGGTCTCACCAGCTGTCTGTACAGAGGGATAATAACTTCCTGTTTTCTACTGGTGATGCCTCTCCCTATGCATCCCAGTATCTCCCCAGCCCTCCTTGCTGCCCTCTCACATTGCTTGCCCATCTTTAGGTCATCTGATATGACTACCCCAGGTCCCTTTCCATTTTTGTTGTTGTTAGTATCTCACCCCCCATTGTGTACTCTTCCCCTGGGTTTTTGTTTCCCAGGTGCATTACCTTGCACTTCTTAGCATTGAATCTAAGCTGCCATACATTTGACCATTTCTCTAACCTTGCCAAGTCCCTTCTCATCCTTTCCACCCCACCCTGTGCATCAACTCTGTTGCAGATCTTAGTGTCATCTGCAAAGAGACATACTTTTCCTTCCAGTCCTTCTGCAATGTCGCTTATAAAGACATTGAAGAGGACCGGTCCTAATACTGAACTCATGTACCCCACTAGTAACCTCCTCTGAGTACCCATTTATTATTACTGTCTGTGTCCTATTCTCCAGCCAATTCTTTACCCAGGCTGTCATCTTGGGACCCACTCCCAGGCTGGCTAACTTGTATATTAATCTTTTGTGTGGGACTGTGTCAAATGTCTTGCTAAAGTCTAGGTAGGCCATGTCCACAGCCCTCCCTGATCTACTACTTTGGTCACCCAGTCAAAGAAATCTATCAGATTCGTCTGGCATGACCTTCCACTGTGAATCCATGCTTCCTAGGGTCCTGTGCCCTCTGACCTCTAGATACTTGACAATTCTTTCCTTTAGAAGTGAGTCCATCATTTTCCTATCACTGAGGTTAAACTAACAGGTCTATAGTTTCCTGCTTCTGCCTTGCTCCCACTTTTGTGAAGGGGAATCACATCTGCCCTCCTCCAGTCCTCGGGTACCACCCCATCCTCCCATGATTTGTTAAAAAGGGTAGTCAGTGGTGTCACTAGTTCTACCCTTAGTTCTTTTAGAATTCTGGGATGAATCCCATCAGGCCCCATTGCTTTGTCCACCTTCAGTTTTAAGAGTTCTTTCAGAACCCTTTCTTCTGTAAATGGGCTGGTATCAACTTCTGTATCCAGCATGTTACTACTGTTTGTTTTATGTACCTCCCCTCTTCCTTTGTAAATATTGAGCAAAATATTTGTTTAGTATCTCTGCCTTTTCACAGTCTCCTCTGCCCATCCTCCTCCCCTTTATTAAGCCTCACTATCCCTCCCTTGGTCTTCTTTGCTCCTGATGTACCTATAAAGGTTTTATCCCCTTCTTAACTGAGTTGGCTATCTTTTCCTCGGTTTGGGCCTTTGCTGTTCTGACTGCCTTCCCAGCCTCCTTTTGCTTTAACTGATACAGTTCTCTGTCCTTCTCCTTCTGTGATTCCTTGTGGCTTCCTGAATGCTTTCTTTTCTCTTGAACCTTCACTGCCACTTCCTTTGAGAACCATAGTGGTTTCTTACATCATCTTGTTTTGTTTATTTGCTTCACACAAAGGCTCATTACCTCTGTGATGGCAGTTTTATTATTCCCATTGTTCTTCCACCCTCCTTCCTGCTCATTTGCTAGTGCATTCCTTAGGCACTCCACCCATTTTAACTTAAAGTCAGCCCTCCCTAAAGTCCAGTACTTTTGTCTTTGTATGGCTTGACTCTATTGCTGTGTTTATTGTGAACCATACTGTTCGATGGTCGCTAGTTCCCAGATGGCTACCCACTTCTACATCTGTAATCCTCTCTCCATCTCCATTTGAGAGAATCAAGTCTAATATTGCTCCCTCTCGAGTGGGCTCCAGGTCTAGTTGTCTAAGACATGCCCCCTGTAGGGCATCTAGAATCCCTCTTCTAAGGGAAGACACAGTTTTTTAACTTTGGCTGTGGTAAAGTTCCACCTCAGTAGGATTTTGTTCACAGTCAAATGTGTTCTGCCATCTTAACAGGACTTCTGTGTTCTGGGCCAGCAATGACCAAATTGTCTCTCTGAAATGGATATACCCATCTCCTTTTCCCATTGGGTCTTGGCACCACTTATGGGGTCAGGGAAGGAGTCTCAGAGCACTTTGTAGATCCTACTTGCTTGGCCAGTACTGAGTTTCATCCAGGAGCTCACTGAGGATGACCCTAGGGTGGAGCCTGAGGGTGCTATATATGGAGATATGTGCATGATGGCATCCCTGATTTGTAGGTACCTCAAAAAGTGGTTGTAGAAAAGATGGTGGTGCCCTTTCGGGGATTTGAAGAAGTCTACAGCATTCATGCTGGGAATCAGCAGGTCTTGCACCAGGTTGATACCCTGGTCTTCCCATTTGAACCAGTGGATAGCTGCCTTACCTATGGTAATCAATCAATCAAATCTTTATTTATCCAGGTGGACATCATTGAGCAATGCTCATTTGCAAGATGGACCTGGTTAGGTCAGGGACAATTACATAAACATAGAGCAATGCAAGGAACAAGATACAATATACATACTGCTGATTTATACAATTTACATAGATGAATTACCAGGAAATTCTGATAACTCTGTACCTTTTTTTATTTACAATTTTTACATAACTTTAAGGTCATAGACAGAATATTGAAATGTGGCATGGAGGAAGTGTTGTTGATGACTTGTAAACACGGTTGAGAAGATGGATTTAATAGGGCACAAGGAAGTTGTCAATGAAGGAACTGGGTCGGAGGTGGGTGAGGCTTCAGCAGCTTTAGCAGTGGGGAGCTAAGGGGAGGGGTGGCCAGAGGGGAGAGAGGGGGAAGGGAACAGTTGGCAGTGGGGAGAAAGATGGGGAGTAAGGATGTACAAGAGGGAAACGCCATGGGAGAAGTATGGAGGGATTTCAGACCATGGGGAAGTACGGAGGGACTGCAGACCATGTGGAAGTTGGTAGCAAGAAGAAGAGATGCAGAAGGCAGAGAGGGCACAATTCACTTTTGTGCTATCAAAAACATTTACATTGCTCCTTGACAAGCTTTGAGTAAAGGGTTTTGAAGGACGTAATGGATATGGGTATACTCAATTTCAGGACTTTCTGCAGTTTGTTCCATAGTGAGGGCAGCGTGAAACTGATGGCTGTTCTTCCAAAGTAGATATTGACTTTGGGTACTTTGAGCAGAATGGAGGAGTAGTTTCTTAGAGCATATTTGCTTATAGGAGTTTGTGAGAAGCAATCCGAGATGTATTGTGGTAGTTGCTTGGATATAGCTCTGAATGTCCAAAATGCTGCATTTCTGTCCGTTCTGAAATAGAGTGAGGTCCATCCAACTGCTGCATATAGAGAGCAATAATGGGTGTCGTATGGCAGTCCTGTAATGAACCTGAGTGCCCTATGATAGAAAGCATCCAACTTACTCAAATGGGAGGCAAGGCAATGACTATGTAAGATGTCAGCATAGTCAATTATAGAGAGAAACATGGCCTGTACCAAACTTAGCTTAGCATTGCTTGTGAGGAAATGCTTGATTCTAAAATAGAGGCCAAGTCTCTGACCAACTTTTTTTAATAGTTCTTCCATATGTTTGATGAAGGAGAGTCTGTTGTCGACCCAGACTCCCAAGTACTTGAACTTGGATACAAATTCAAGATTTTCGCCAAGGATAGTGGATAAGTGCGGGAGTATGTGTGCTCCTGTATGTCCTGCATGCTTATACGGAGAGATAAACATTGCTTTTGTCTTCTTTGCATTAAGCAAAAGTTTTTTGCTCAGAAGTTGGTGCTGGAGTAGGTTGAAGTCAGTTTGTAGATCTTTGCAGGCTGCCTATGGGGAAGGGTGACTGATATAGAGTACCGTCTCATTGGCGAATAGGTGTACAGTGGCCTTTCTGATATTAATATTGATGTTGTTGATATAGATAGTGAATAGGATAGGACTGAGGATAGATCCCTATGGTACACCTCTTTGTAATGGCTTAAGGGGGGACAGATTACCTTTAGCCTTAACCTGCTGGAGCCGTCCAGAGAGGTAGTTATTCAACCAATGTAGGGAAAGAGAATCCAGACCTATGGATTTCAGGGATGTAAGGAGAAGGTCATGGTCAACTGTGTCGAATGCCTGACTTAGATCCAGGAACACAGTGCAGATACAATTTCTGATATCCAATTCCGATTGCCAATCATTGGTTACTTTTCCTAGGGCTGTGATGGTGCTGTGCTTGGCCCTGAAGCCAGATTGTACCTGGTTTAGGAGATTATTAGTTTCTTAGCAGGCTTTCAGTTAAGTACTTACAATCATTTCCAGTAGCTTAGATAGTACAGGGAGGATAGAGATTGGCCTGTAATTGTTGAGGTCACAAGGGTCTCCTGATTTGAATAACGGGATAACCTGTGCAGTTTTACAGATTGAAGGGATGGTTCCTTGTAGTAATGAGAGGCTGAACAGATGTGTTATCAGTACTGCTAACACATGGATGGCAACCTTCAGAAAGTAGTGGTCAAGGGCGTCCACACCTGTACTTTTCTTGATGTTTAGCTGCCAGATCAATTCTTCCACTTGTTTCAGTGTAGCAAATTGTGATGAGAAACTAGAGTCTTGTCACTGTGGTTTCGGGGGGTTGTATGCCTAACTGGGAACGCAGCAAATTAGCTGGAGAGTTGTCGAATGCCAAGCCTGTGGTTGTGAAATGATTGTTAAATGAGTCTAGGATTTCCAATCTGTCATTGATAATGGTAGTTCCAGACAGAATTTTAACTGGGAGTGAGTTACTTGGTGTGTGTCCAGATATGTCCTTAATGGTATTCCAGAATTTAGCTGGGTATTGGAAAGAAGAGTGCAACTCGGTATGATAGAAAGTTGCCTTTGCATCTCTGATCTTTATGGCACATACATTCCTAGCTTTTCAAAACTGGTCCCAATCTGACTGAGTCTTTGTTTTCTGTGCTTTTTTTCCATAGTTTGTCTCTTTCTAGGAGTGCAATTTTAAGGTCTAGAGTAAACCAGTGGCAGGACTTGTTTCTTATTCGCACTTTAGGTAAAGGGTGCATATTTGTTAAGGGCTCCTGTGATTATGTCATTGAGGACATTATTGGTTGCATCCATCATTTTTGCCAGATAGAATTCTTACCAGCGAGTCGAGTGCTTCATATTTTCTGAATATGCCTGTTTGTCAAAATTCTGTTTTGATCTACAAACTGAGAATTTAGAGAGGGAGACGGGTTTGCTAGATGTCCTTATGCTGGCAATAAAACAGTGGTCACTGAGTTCATTGAAGAAAACGCCAGCATAGGAGAATAAATGAGGCTTGTTCACTAGAATAATGTCCAGTAGGGTACTGTTACTTGAGATCTTTTTATTAATTCTGGTCAGCTCACTGATCAGTTGTGTTAAGCCGTGGGTGTCACAGAAGGATAAGAGTAGAGTAACAGCTTTGGAGAGCCAGTTTAGATTAAAGTCTCCAAGGATAGTGATTTACGGAGGTCCTTTTTCAATTATGTCCCCTAAATGGGATAGCAATTTGAGCCCGGCATTAGGGGGTCTATAGCAGCCTATTACCTGTAGTGATGTGGAATGTAATATTACCACTTTAAGGGATATGCATTCAAACTCATGTGCCACAGATATTGACATAAGGCAAGTTGCTGCAAGGTTGTTCTTCACATAAATAGCTACACCGCCCCCTCTAGTTTGTTGATCAGCTCTGAAAAGTTAGTAGTTAGGTAAGTTGACATCCTTATCTGCTGTGGCTGGCCTAAGCCATGTCTCTGAGACCACCAAGATAGCTGGTACTGTGTGAATTACCCATGTTTGGATCATAGTGATCTTTTTAAGTAGGCTGCATACATTGATGTGAAGGAAGCTTAACCCTTTAAGAAGTTTGGACATGTCAGATGGTGCTGCAATAGCCTCTGTGGGCCCTGGATTAAGTTCCACATTGCCAGAGCATAGTAGTATCAGGAGCAGGAGCTTCGTGAGTGCAGCAAACAATAATTTGTGGATTCTTGCTTTTTCCCTCTATCTTGGGCTATCAGTTGGTCTTCTACCATGTCTAGATGGTATACTTTGTCTTCCTGTGATAACAAAGACTAAGACTCTGACAGAGAACAGCAAGGAGGATTCGACAGTAGGGGGGGGTTGCGTATCTGGTTGTGGACGGTCTGAGCGCGTCCCGCCATAGTGGTGTTGCCAAGGACTTCTCTGATACTGGGGAGAGATATGAGTATGCACAAATTGATCTGTATCTGAAATTATATTATCAAAGTGTAAAGGCAGACACCAGTCTCCCCTCAGGTCGTGAATAGATTGGTGACATTGTGCGCAAGTGTCCGGATAAATGAGGAGGAGAAGGAGAATACACAGCCTTCCGCCCATGATAGGTATTACAGGGAGAATGATGCCCCGCTTTATGGTTCTTCAACCTAGTCACTCTGGTATGTGGCAATAAGGTGTTAATATTTGTTCTACATTAAATAGATGCTCCCAGTTTTGATGCTAGGGGGAAATATGGCTGTGGCTAACAGATGGTATGTGAAAATACTACTATCTGTAGGGTTAAAATTCTGATGGGGGAAGAGGAGGAACTGCTATAGGGTGGTACATTTTAGAAGGGGTATGACTAAAGAAGGAGGCGGGAGAGGTCTATATAATAAGGACATGAGGAGGGGAGGGCTGGGCGGGCATAAAATTGTGGCTTTGCTGTACCTGTCTGCACCGAGTGTCCGGCTGCTGGTTCCTAGTGGTGGCAAAGGAGACCGACCGCCTGCTGGCCGAAGCGTGCCCTGGCGCTTGGCTGGGGGCACTCTTCCTGGCTTGGTCCTCAGCTAGGGAAGAGAGAGGTGCACAGGTTAAATACTGCACTGAGGTAGAGGTGTCTGCCAAAGCAGCAGGGGTTCAAAATTTACAAATCAAGGGCTTGTGGAGTGGGTATGGCGCCTGAGTGTCTGGGCGAGTTTTTTGTTTTACAAATTGCCTAGAGGGCCTGAGATCACATGAGCTAACACTCTTAACATCAACAGTAAATCCCCAATCCCACACAGTTCAGTAATACAGCTTTTTTAGTATATTTGCACACAAATCCCGGTAAAAGACAGTGAAATGTAGAGTTTCACAAGATGCTGTTAGCGGGGACCAGTCGTAGTTGAAGCTGTAGAAGGCACTTGCCTTCCAATTGGTTGTGGCTTTGCCTTACTTGTCTGCGCCGAGTGTCTGGGCTGCTGGTTCTGAGTGGTGGCATAGGAGGCCGACCGCCCTTGGCAAAGCTTGCCCTGGCGCTTGGCTGGGGCGCTCTTCCTGGCTCGGTCCTCAACTGTCTGCGCCGAGTGTCCGGGCTGCTGGTTCCAAGCAGTGGCAATGGAGTCTGACCACCCGCTGGCCAAAGCTTGCCCCAGCACTTGGCTGGGGGTGCTCTTCCTGGCTCGGTCCTTGCCTGTCTGTGCCGAGTGTCCAGACTGCTGGTTCTGAGCAGTGGCAAAGGAGGCTGACTACCCACTGGCCAAAGCTTTCCCCAGCACTGAAAGCTTGTACAGAGCATTTATTATTCAGGTTTAAGGCCTCTGTTTTAGTCTGACTGACTCTTAGCCCTAATGCCATTGAGAACTCAGATAGGGTGTCAAGGATTGATTGCAGAACTTGGGGAGTGTATGCCATAGTAATCAGGAGATTATCTGTATACAGAAACTTTTCAAGGGTAGAGCCTCCCATTCTGATGCCCAGTATCCAACTTGATTTTCAAATAGTTATGGCTAGGAGTTCAATTGATAGGACAAACTCCATGGGAGATAAGGGGCACCCTTGTCTTGTCCCCTTGTGTAGGCTGATAGCTGGGGGCATTACTCTGTTAGTCAGTACCAACGCAATGGGGAAAGAATAGAGGAGTTCTACCCAGGCCCTATATCCCTTGCCCATACCCAGTCTTTCCAGGGTGTGCATCAAGTATGACCATTCGACTGAGTCTATGGCCTTCTCAAAGTCCACTGCTAGAGCTACCATGGGGTATCAGCTGGAGTGTGCTTCATGCATTAGGGTAATCAGAGTCTGATGATGGTTGGAGCCTAATCTCCATTTGACAAAGCCCTCCTGCGCTGGGTGAATCAGACCCGGAAGATATTCTAGGCAACCTGCTAGAACTTTCGCCAGGATTTTTACATCTGCAATGATGAGGAAGATAGTGTGGTAGCTACTGGGGCAATGCAGATCTTTCCCTTTTTTGGGAAGCACAGTAATCACAGCTTCTCTCATGGTTGGTAGGAGTACCGCTTTGTCACAGGGGTCTCTGTAGGCCGCAACAGATATCCCAAAATATTGACCTCCAGAGCTTGGTAAAAATTACACAGAATTCCACACCTCATGTGTGTGAAATCCTGGTTACACCCAACCACGTATTATCCTATATGTTATACCCAACAAAGGTTTAGAATGCTACATTAACCCCGAGAGAAAAGCTTGATGGGTTTATAATAGCATCCAAAGGTGGGTACAAAATTCAAGTCTGCACATCCCCCCATGCTTTCTTTAATATATTTGCTGGGCTCCATTTTTTTCACAACACCAACAAAAAAGAATTATTGCAATTTTGCAGTTATTTGATGTGAAACTGTGATAGCATGTAAAACGAGATCTATAGCTTGGGGCATCCACATAGAGAAACGCAGAGCATGTTCACTACTGTAACCAGCTGGTTATAACAGAGAATTATAACTGGATTTCTCTATGGGAGAAAGAAGATCCCAGTTAATACTGTACAATTATTCATAACAGGTCAAGAATAATTAAAGTGGCTAATGCAATAGTGTACATACAGAACACAAAAATTTGTCAGTCTTACAAATGTTGAATGTCTGGCCTAATATCAACTAGATTTAAAGAAAAATCTGTCTATGCAATATATCAGTACATGATAGTAAGACTCATTAATTGAAACTAATAGTTTCTGAAAAATGCATCTTACAAAACGTTGACAACCTTGATATCACATTACGTATTTAAACTTTAAAATGATATACAGTAAGTACAGATGTTTTTCTTTATATCTAGTTGTTATCTAGCTAAACTATCAAAATTTGTAAGATTTGGGGATTTTTCCACACTGTTTTTAATGGGGTTAATGTAGCATTCTAAACCTTTGGTGGGTATAACATATAGAATAATACATGGGTGGGTAGGCACAACCAGAATTTTACACACACCAGGTATAGAATTCTACATAAACCCAGAGAGCAAAGTTTGAGGGTTTTTTAAAAAAGCATTCCACACCCACACACAATCTACAGGAGGGACAGGGAGGGTCAAAGAGGAGGAGGAGGAGGAGGAGAAGGAGGAGTAGGAGTAGCTCTCTATGTAAGGGAAGGGATCAAAGCAACGGAACTAAAGGATAAACAGGGAGGAGAGGAGGCACTGTGGGTCACCCTGGAGACTGGAAATGGCACCAAAATCTGCACAAGGGTTGTGTACAGACCCCTATCTCAGGGGGAGGAAATAGACAAGGAGATGATAAAAGGCATCCTTACGATGGCAGAGAAAGGGGAGATATTGCTGATGGGGGACCTGAATATGCCAGATGTTGATTGGAGCACGTTTGCTGCAGCCACATCCAAGAGCAGGGCCATTCTCAATGCCCTACAGGGGGCATGTCTCAGACAGCTAGTGTTGGAACCCACTTGAGAGGGAGCAATCTTAGATCTGGTACCCTCAAATGGGGATGGAGAGAGGATCTCAGATTTAGAAGTGGGTAGCCATCTGGGAACAAGTGACCATCAAACAGTGTGGTTCATGATAAACTTAGCTGTAGAATCAAGCCATACAAAAGTGAAGGTACTGGACTTCAGGAGGGCTGACTTTGTCAAAATGGGAGAGCACCTCAGAAAAGTACTAGCAAACAGGCAAGAAGAAGGGGTGGAGCAACAATGGGAAACATCAAAACTGTCATCATAGAGGCAACAAGCCTTTGTGTGAAGCAATTAAATCAAAATGAAATAAAATACCACTATGTTTCCCTCGGACAACAGAGCTGCTCTATAGCAGATCTTGCACTACCTTCACCCTCCCCGCTTCTTCCTATCTCCCCATCTTGCTATCTCTACCCTTTCTCTCTCTCTACCACTCTAATGCTCTATATTTTATGTTGTGTCATTTAGTTTAGTCTTTTGTACAAATTGTATTTGACATGGAACCTCTGTCAATGAGCCACTGGCTCACAGGTATTTTCCGAAGAATAATAAATAAAATCAAAAAAACAAAAGAGGTGGTGGGGAAGGTTAGGGAGAAAAAGATAAAATTCAGGAAGTATAAGGAAACATAGAAGGAGCAGGACAGGGAACTGTACCAGTTAAAGCAGAAGGCAATCAGAACAGCAAAGGCCCAAACCGAGGAAACGATAGCCAACTCAGTTAAGAAGGAGGATAAAACCTTTTATAGATACATTAGGGAGTGAAGAAAGACAAAGGGAGGGATAATGAGGCTGAAAAAAGAGGAGGGTTGGGCAGAGAGGGACATTGAAAAAGCAGGGATACTGAATGAATACATCTGCTCAGTACTCACAAAGGAAGAGGAGGGGGAGGTACCTAATCCAATCAATTGAAGCACTCTGGAAATAAGGGTCGATGTCAATCCTTTCACAGAAGAACTCCTAAAACTGAAGGTGGACAAAGCAATGGGGCCTGATGGGATTCACCCCAGAATTCTAAAAGAACTAAGGGGAAAACTAGTAACACCATTGACTACCCTTTTTAACAAATCATGGGAGGATGGCGTGGTACCTGAGGACTGAAGGAGGGTGGATGTGATACCCCTTCACAAAAGTGGGAGCAAGACAGAGGCAGGAAACTACAGATCTTTTAGTTTTACTTCAGTGGTAGGGAAAATGATGGAATCAATTCTGAAGGAAAGAATTGTTGAGAACCTAGAGGCCAGTGAGGCACAGGACCCAAGGCGGCATGGATTCACAGTGGGATGGTCATGTCAGACTAATCTAATTGATTTCTTTGACTGGGTGACCAAAGTAGTAGACCAGGGAGGGGCTGTGGTCATGGCCTACCTATACTTTAGCAAGGCATTTGACATATTCCCACATAAAAGATTAATAAACAAATTAGCCAGCCTGGGAGTGGGTCCCAGGGTGGTAGCCTGGGTAAAACATTGGCTGGACAGCAGGATGTAGAGGGTAATAGTAAACAGAGTCCACAATGAAGAAATGGGGGTTACTAGCGGGGTATCGCAGGGTTCGGTACTGGGTCCAGTAATTTTTAATGTATTTATAAGTGACACTGCAGAGGGACTGGAAGGAAAAGTATGTCTCTTTGCAGACAACACAAAGATCTGCAACAGGGTTGATACACAAGGTGGGGTGGAAAGGATGAGATGGGACTTGGCAAGGTTAGAGTAATGGTCAAACGTATGGCAGCTTAGATTCAATGGAAAGAAGTGCAAAGTAATGCACCTGGATAATAAAAACCTAGGGGAAGAGTACACAATGGAGGATGAGACACTGACATCAGTGAAAATGGAAAGGGACCTGGGGGTAATTATATCAGATGACCTAAAGGTGAACAAGCAATGTGAGAAGACAGTAAGCAGGGCTGGGGAGGGGCACTGTGATGCATAGGGAGAAGCATCACCACTAGAAAACAGGAGGTTGTTATCCATCTGTACAGACAGTTGGGGTCAGACCCCATCTGGAGTACTGCATGCAGTTCTGGAGACCCCATCTCCGCAAAGTCATAGACAGGGTGGAAGCTGTCCAGAAGAGGGCAGCCAAAATGGTGCAGGGTCTGCACCAGAAGACTTACAAAGAGGGGCTAAAGGAGCTTAATATGTATACTCTCAAGGAAAGGAGGGAGAGGGGGGGCATAATAGAAACTTTCAAGTACCTCAAGGGAATCAACGAAGTCCAATAGGGTAACATCTTTCAGAAAAAGAGATGTGCAAGAACAAGGGGGCACAATTTGAAGATAGAAGGGTGGTGGCTCAGAGGTAATGTGAGGAAGTATTTTTTCATGAAAAGGGTTGTGGATGCATGGAACAGCCTTCCTGAGGAGGTCATGGAGTTAAAAACAGTGGGGGGAATTCAAGAATGCATGAGACAGACATAAGGTAATTCTAGTAGGGGGTAGGAGGAAGTAGGCTGTTGGTTAACTAGGATCTGCAACTTATCCATTAGGTAGGGGAAATGGGCAGACTAGGTGGGCCAAGCGGTCCTTATGTACCATCAAATTCTATGTTTTTATGTCTCTCTGTTTCTATTGCACTTGCCACTTTAATTGTTCTTGACATGTTATGAAATATTTATGCTATATGTAAATGAGAGATTTATAAGATGTTATCTGGGATCTTCTGGCTCCACACCCTAAACAAGTAAAATGCTACAGTACAGTACTGTACGTAGGGGAGACAGTCTCTGCTTTCTGGGGATGGGACAGGGTGATGCTCAGGATAAATCTAAGGAGGAGAGGAGTGGGAGGGTCAGCTGCGAGATGAGGGGCTAGCAGCACGAACGAGCAGACTCGACAGACAGCGAGGCCTATTTCTGCTGGCATTTTCATATGTTCATATGTTCGCATTTGAAATAAAGCACCTTTTGCACAGTAAAGTACATTGGAGAGAAGCTGTTGGTGTGCAATATTTTCTTTTCTTGTGATTAGGTCTCCTGCATAGCAGGTGAATAGCAACAATCTGCCAGTGATTCATCTGTGTGTTCATTTTGTCTTTGTCTATGCATTTGTACTGGGCTTGTTACTTTTCTTTGCTGCCTTTCCCTGTATATGATGCCAGCCTTCCCTGAGTTTGCTGCCTACTCCATAACCAATTTTTCCAGGCCAGGCTGCTGGAGTATCCCTCTAGATTTGCCCCCTCCACCAACTATCTGTGTGCTGCTTGCTCCTTGTTTGATGCACACTTTAATGGCCATTTGCTGGATCCTCCTACTGGCTGGTGCCTTTAGCCTTGTCTGCTGTTCCTGCTGGATGCTGCTACTGTGCTCCCCATCAACATCATTCCTCTCTCTGTGTTGTCCTTAGCATCTCTTTGGCTCTCTCTGGGTTTGCTTTCCTCACCTTGGACTTCCTGTTGCCTCAGCCTTCTTCTGCCTTGGCTGTGCTTCATCCCTTTTAGATTTTGGGGCCTTTAATCTACTGCTCCTCCAAAGTTAAAGCTGACACCAGTCTGCCCATGCTGCTAACCAAATCTTCTCCCCAGGACTCAACACTCATATCATTATACTCCCATGTGGCTATGCTGTCTCGGTCTCATCATACATACGTTCTGCTTCCAGACACTTACCTCAGCATTTATTGAGTGTTTGTCCCAATGACTACTGTACATTCACCTTTACAACTACTGCACATACACTGCAATGACAATCAGGCTCTTGCCTCAATGCAAGCCTCTCTCTTAAAGTCTCAATTCTGCCCTCAAGCTTTGTGAATCAAAAGTTTAGTCCCAACATTTCCATTCAGAAGCCTTGTAAAATGAAAAGAGTAACTGAGCAGCCAGACTTGAAGCAGCTGAACATCTGTCTTCCTCTTCTCCTCAGTGCTCATTCTCCAACTGTGTCATTTCTTCATTCCTTCCTTATGCACTATCCTACAGATATCTCTGCAGGGCTGATAATCTTTCACAAAGGGACTCCTTTGATTGCACAGTCAAGTCTTTTAGTAATTTTGAGAGAATGGAATTAAAATATATACTGATAAGCTTTGAGGGAGGTAGTGGATCCACTTTGGTTTCCTCCACAGGGTTGTTTTCTCTCTTTCATGCTAAATTTATTTATTTAGCTTTTGTTGACTGGGTAAGTGCACTAGACAAATCCTGCCTATTTTCAGGCACGACCCGGGGGAAGGGGATACAGATGAATGCTAACTGACCTTGAACCAGATTAAGCTGTTGGTGGTATTTTTAGTGAATGAGGGAAATTTGGCCAGGACACCAGGGAAATTCCCCTACTCTTTTCAATAAGTGCCATGGGATCTTTAACATCCACCTGAACTACCACCAATCCAGGTAGATGGGACCTTGGTTTAATGTCTCATCTGAAAGACGGCACCTCAGAAATGCAGCACCCCTCTCATGATGCATTACAGTGTCAGTACTGGGATATTAACCCAAGTGCTACATGTGAGAACTGAACCCACAGCCCTCTGATCTCCCAGCCTCAGAGGCGAGTGTGCTACCTACTGAGCCACTGACACTGCTATATGTGTGTGTGTGTGTGTGTGTGTGTGTGTGTGTGTGTGTGTGTGTGTGTGTGTGTGTGTGTATATATATGATATGACAGGACATGACTTAACATAATGCAGCGTAACATAATGTAACGTAATGTAACATAACGTAACAATAGAATACAGTACAATACAATATGATACAATACAATACAATACAATATAATGCAATTTAATGTAATATAGTATATATTTTCAGCATTCATTGGGCCTGGATGGTGTTTTCATGGAGTCCTCATCAAGCTGAATTCTATTCAATATTTTGTCAATCATTGACCCTGTTCACTTTCTCCTTTTGGGAGATAAAAATGTCTCAGACAATCTACTGAGTGTATTTTTGAGCTTCTTCCCCAAGGTACTTTGGGTCTAAGTGAACGTCATCTTTTTGGCACCTTTTAGGATGAACCCCTTCTTAAGAATGCTCTGGTGTCTCCATAGTACCTCAGACCCCTGCTTCGATTCATTTTAGTGAGTACTGTAGTGGACACTGAATTTTATAGTTTTTCTGCTCACATTGCTATGTTGTTTTGTACAAGTACCCAGAGCCTCATACATGGGGCACTTTCAAAAATGAAAACTCACTTACTTAAAGAGCAGTAGTCCCTATAGCAGGAACAGAGAGAAGAAACAGCCAAATGTACATTGTACAAGCATTCGAACATACTGTATCTACCATACATCAAGTATACTCATACCCATCCCTACTTTCTCACAAATTATACTCAGTATTTAATATCCTAAATAATCATCACATCATTAATTCTTATGTTGTTGCCTAAGCATTCTACATAAAGCACTTAATGTACTGTACCAGTGAACAAAAATTTAGGAAAAACGCAGTACTAACTGGGCTTTAAAATGAATCTTAATCAACACCAGTAAGTACTCTCCAAATGGACTCCTAAGCACATCCCCCCTCACCCCCATCCACATTTCACATGAACCTGGTTGGTCTCTTAAGAAAATAGTAAAGGAACTAGAGGGGAACATCAGCTGTTATAAATACAGTAGAGATAAGTAATGTGTTTGACACAGCTGCTCATGAGAAATCGATCAATCAATCAGTCACTTTATTTAACCATGCATAAACACCATTGAGTAAGCTCATTTTCAAGGTGGTCCTTGACAGAAATGTGTTTTGAAATTGAGGAAATTTTAATTAGAGCAAATACAGCATAATGGGTAATGTGTTTGTTAAGCAAAAAGGCTTTGCAGTTTGTGATGCAGGGAAAAACATATGCCTGGAAGGAGATCACACGTTGGGTTCCCCTTGGGTTGCTATGGATTCCCATAGTTCAATATTTGTATTGCTATTCTGGAGCCAAGGTTCTCAAATAAAGTAATATTATTTGTAGATGAGACAAGCCTAATGAAGGTGACATTGCTAGGTTGAGGGCAGCCTGGGGAAAAAGACAAATCACTTTTCTTTGGGGTCACAGAGATTTCTGTCACTGGTGTTTTTTCTCTTCATAGTGCCCGAGGGCCAGATCCCCAGAATGCCATGGTGGCACAGCATGCCCACAGAGGGGTGCATAGTAGGGCTCATGGTGTGCAGAAGTCCCACTCTGCATATGCCCTGGGTGTGTTCCCCCTCCACTCTGATGCTGAGTCACCTGTGCAGCAACATGGGTTTGCCAGGCTAAGGGCAAGCAAGGTGGCATTTCTCATTTCCATCATGGACTCTATGGTGTGGACAGCCAGTAGAGAAGATGTAGGCTACATGGCCTATGTATTTGTCATAGGTGCCTAGTCACTGTTGTGGGTGGGACTATGCATGAAAGGCACGTAACCCCACCATGCAGCTCTGCACCCTCAAGAGATCCACACATCAGCCTTATTCCTCAACACCGGCCAATGCATGCATCCCATCGGTGGTCCCACCCCCCAGCATGCAGGTTCACACCGGGTGGTCAAGTGCGGAGCTGCGGACCTGGGCAGGTGGTTAATCTGCTGCCTGACCCAGGTCTCTCAGTAGATCTGCACCTGTGGGGTGCAATGTTGGTGGCTGGAGCATATTGTGCTGACAGCATGGGGTGGGGTGTCCCCCTGAAGTCCGCCTCAGCCTACCCAGTGTACCCCAATGTCCGGTGTAGCCTCAGTGGGGGGTTCAGTGACCCCCCTCCATCCTGGCATCCAAGGAGGGGGCATGTAACAGTTACGGCTGCCTTCAGAAAGATATATCTGTCCCCCCCGCACAATGCCCGCCACTACTTCTTGAATGGTGCAGAGTGTGGAGACTCCCCACCATGCTGGGCCCCAGCCCACCCCCGTGCAGAGCTGCATGTTTGATTGGGAGTTCAGGTGTGTAGGGGGCACAGTGGCACCATGAATACTACACAGGGAGTGTAGTGGGTGCAGGCAGGTGTGGGGTGGGTTGTGCACCAGGGTTACATGGCGAGTAGCCACTCCACACCATTTGTGAATAGAACACTGTAGTGCCTATAGGCCCCCTTTATCCAGTCACAAGACATTCCTGGAATATTGATTGGCTTTCCCTTTATATGCCCCTGCCTTCTAAGCAGGCATAGAGGTCTGTGTAACAGTCTACGCAGCTTGTTTTACTTTGCAAAAAGTTTAATGTCCTCTAAGGGGATATGGCAGTCCTTGGAAGATTGCAAAATCCCATGCTCAAAACAAAAATGGTGCCGCACTCACTAGTCCAGAGTGGGGTACAAGTGCTGGGCTACTGCTCGATAAATCCACAAAAAAACAGAAGAGCACTCACACTCCAGAGCCAGGAGTCAGTTTGTAACTCCAGTGAAGGTACAGACACACTGATTGCTTAGTCCAAAGTGTAGAATTTAATAAAGGATAAATTCCTAAATCCAAGCAGTTATAAATGCAAACCAGTTGGAGACAAAAGTCTGTGAATTCAGGTGCCCTGGTGCTTTGCCACCTAAGCCCTTATATGGTGAAGCTCCGGTGCACCTGGGTTCACAGACTTTTGTCTTCGACTGGTTTAAATTTGTAGCTGCTTGGATTTAGGAAAATCCCCTGCTCCCCTGCTCTATGTGGAATGGAGGTTCTACCAAAGGGCAGACTTGGGCATCTGACTGGATGCCTGGTGTCTGGTACTGCTCCACTCCATGTCACCCACTGCCCCTGCATGAAGTCCCACATTCATAGAGAGCTGTAGGCAGGTGCTGTGGATGCTCTCCAGTGTGGACAGGCATCTGGTTCAAAACTCCATTGCAGGGATATGCACAAATCAGTACATATCCCTGCCTTTTTGTGGATCAGGCCCTAAGTCAAAACATATCTTAGCACATAAGCAATAACCCATGACAGGGTATGGGGTTATTGGGGATTAATCAACACCCTGGATGTCTTGTGAGGCACTAGGCTGCAGGCTGAGTGCCCTTACAGCACCTGAGGTGTTGATTAATCCCCAATAACGCCATACCCTAGAGTGGGGTATTGTGCTTATAACATGGGGTATGTGTAAAAACCACAACAAGATGCACACATTTATTTTATTTGGTGTTTACATGTGGAAAATAGTACTGTATCCTGCTGAGCTAAAAAGTAGTCCCCAGCCTCATGCATATGTTATTTAGTTTATGAACATATAAATACCAGAATTACAGTGCTGAAATGTGTTCTTATATTTGTATGTGCATAAAAAAATTATGTATGTATGAGTCACTTTCTCCTGGCTGTTGCTGAGTCTGTCTCTCTCTCTCTCTCTCTCTCTCTCTCTCTCTCGCTGTTTGTCTCTGTCTGTGTCTCTCTCTCTCTCTCTCTGGTGCTAGCTACCTGTCAGTCTCTCTCTCATTCTCAGTATCATTTGCTACAGCTCTGTCCTGGGAAGCTCACACACAGACAAACTCAATATGTCACACAGCAAGTCTCTGCTCCTCGATCTGTGTCTCTTTCCCTCTCTCGCTCTGCATGGTGCTGACAGCCACAAAGAATACGAACAGCTGGAAACTGAAGAGAGACACAGAGGACACTGTAGGACTGTTACGCTGTTTCAGTCTCTCTGTCAATGTGTCTGTTTCTCTGTCTCTCTCTCTTGGTGTCACAGAAGGGATTGCTGTGGGTGGCCAGTGATACAAAAAAAGTCAAGAGACAAACACACACATGTGACACTGTCGGGTGCCAAAGAGGGTTTGGTGAGGGTGGTCAGCAATATGGAGAAACTGAAGAGATAGACAGACAAACACACACAGGACACTATCTGTCTCTTTGCTGTTACTGTCTCTCTCACTCTCTCTCTCTGCTGTGACCCACTTGAGCCCTTTTCAATGGCTACCTTTCACTTTTGGATTCTGATGAAGGGGAATGAGTTCTGATGGCATGTCTCTGCCAATGGATACTGCTTGAAGACCCTTTACAATAACTGTGCATTTACTAACAATTAATGCACTGTCAGGTGATACTGTTGAACCAATTGGTTTGATTGTTTTTCCTACCCCATGTTATAATTCACTTTAAAGAGCAGCTGACACCTTCAGGAGAACTTTAACAAAACATAACATTTAGACACAGTTCAGCTTGTATTTCACATTAGTTTTGTATTCCTCCTCCCCCATTATTTATTACTGAGGTCATTTGCAGGTCTATTTTCTCAGAAGAAGCCAGAAGGGGAAGAAAGGAAACATATTCAATTCAGTGCTTTAGAGTAACTGGTAATTGCTATTTTTCTTTTAAACTTAGATTGTGGGCTTTTAGTGACACTGTACTTTCTTTGTTGTCTTTACTTAGAATTGTTTTTGGGCTGTTGAAAATTTAAAACGTAGTGGTGGTGTAATTCTATGCTGTCTTTAATTTCTGCAAATTTTATCTTGGCTTGTCTGACTGCCCTGTAGCTGGGTGAAGGGTGTTAATTGTCTGGCCTCTGACCTCAGCTACGTGATAACTGGAGGTGGGGCTTAGTCAGAGTTGAGGTAGCAAGTAGAGTTTCATTTTCTCAGAAGAAGCCAGAAGGGGAAGGAAGGAAACATATTCAATTCAGTGCTTTAGAGTAACTGGTAATTGCGATTTTTCTTTTAAACTTAGATTGTGTGCTTTTAGTGACACTGTACTTTCTTTGTTGTCTTTACTTAGAATTGTTTTTGGGCTATTGAAAATTTAAAATGTAGTGGTGGTGTAATTCTGTGCTGTCTTTAATTGCTGCAAATTTTTGCCCCCCTTCCCCCAACTCTTAATTATATGCCCTGTTAAATCTGATTGACAGGAGCTAAACACAGTGTATAGTAAGGGGTGTGAAGTAGGAGGGGCATAAGGGAGAAGAAGCCCACCCTCAGCACAAGTGTTTTGACTCACTTATTTATTGGTTTCTTTTTTTTTTTTTTAAAGAAAATTATCTGAGGATCAGTGGCAGGATTTTTAGGACAGTAAATTAATAAAAAGGGAACTAGGAGAGCTTCAGTAGCAGACAAGTAGTGGAATAGCAGTATAATTGCAGTATAATGTGGAGAGTGGTGCAATGCAGTGGCTGTGGGAGCAGCCATATTCAGGCAGACCTTCTGGACACTGAGGTACTGCCCTATCTACATGCATCTCTCTGGACTGCAGGATGAGGTAGCCAGACTCAGAGAAGAAGTAAACTGGGTCAGGAGTTCCATCACCCCTATCCAGAGACCACCCAGTCCAATGCAACTTCCTCAAAGGATGCTGAGAACGAGGAGCACTTGGATGACAGTGGGCTCAGGGAGGGTTAGAGCAGTCAGGCAGAGGCACATCCCAGATCCTATTCCACTCAAGAACTCATATACCACACTGGCAAATGAGGACAACCAAATAGAGGTACCCAGAGAAGTGGAAGGAAAGAATGTGGAGGTTAGCCAAGGAGGTGACCTCACCGGGGAAAGCAGTGGACCCCAGAGGAGGAGGAAGTGAATACTGGTGGGGGACTCCATCATAAGAGGGATCAAGCTAGGAACACAGGAGGGGGAGGACAGGGAGGTGAGGTGCCTACCAGGTGCCACGGCATGGAGGGATGGAAGGAAGATCCTGGGGATCACTGGGAAGGCAAGACAGGAGGGTGAGCTGGATGTCATTATCCACTTAGGTAGTAATGACCTGGCAAATGGGGAGCCAAAGGAAGTTCAGGAAGAGTTTAGGAAATTGGGGAGGGGTCTCAAAGGCTACTTCTGTCACTTTCTCAGAAGTACTACCTGCAAGAGGCAAGGAGCCATAGGAGTGCATGCACCAGGAACTTTAACTCATGGTTGAAGAACTGGTGCTGTGAGGAAGGGTTTGATTCATTGGTGACTGGAGACCCACCTGGAGGGATGGAGGTATGTTCAGGCCTGACGGCTTGCATCCATCCTGAGGGGAATCCAAGACTCAATGATAAGTTTAAATGCTACATTGACAAGCATTTAAACTAGCAAAGGGGGTGGCAGGCCAGCAAGGAGGGTACCTACTTGCTCACCCCCACAGCTAGCAGTGGAACCAGTGAACCAGAGGAGTGGCTATCTCTGCAAAGCAGTGCAAAAGATGGAGATTAGTGCCCAAGAGGTGGATAGGCAGAAAGGGGCAAAATTCGCAGAAGGGCAGACAGCAAGGAGAACCAGGATAAAGGACAACCAAGGAAGGGGCTGGAGAGAACAGTGAAACAGTCTAGGGAGGTCAAATCATGGAAAGCCATGTGCAAATGCCTGGAGTCTTAGCAACAAGATGGAAGATCTGAGGCTGTCATGGTGCAGTCAGACCTGGACATTGTGGCCATCACTGAAACCTGGTGTAATGATAACCATAACTGGGAAATGGCCATACCTGGCTACAACATATCTAGAAGAGACAGAGCAGGCAGGAAGGGAGGAGAGTGGCACTGTATGTGAAAATGACATAAGGGCCACAGAGATCCAGCAGGAACAAAATGGGGGGAGATACTGTGGGTTAAGCTGGAAAGTAAAATGGGACAGCCATCCGCACAGGTGTGGTCTATAGACCACCAGCCCAGGAGGAAGAAACAGATAGGGAGCTGATGCTAGCCATCCAAAAGGATGGCAGACAAGGGTGAGGTAGTACTAGTTGGAGACTTCAATATTCCAGATGTGGACTGGAGCATCCCAGCAGCAGCATCAACTAGGAGCAGATTTATCCTGGACTCCATTCAGGGTGACTTCCTCAAGCAACTGGTCATGGAACCAACTCGGCAGAAGGCAATACTGGACCTTGTGCTCAAAAACAGGGACAGTGTGATGGGGGTAACAGTGGGGGAGCACCTGGGGAACAGTGACCACCAGTCATTGTGGTTTGAATTCACAGAAAGAGCAGAACCAAACCACACAAAAACACGTATCCTGGATTTTAGGGGGCAGACTTTGGGAAAATGGGGAGATACTTGAAAGAGGCATTAAGGGAATGGGACAGGAATCAGGGTTGAGGAACAGTGGCAGTATTTAAAATGGGATTACAAGAATAACAGAATTATGCATTACAGGTTAGCAAAAGGAAAAGGAAGAGGAGACCATTATGGTTTTCCAAAGAGGTAGCAAAGAAAGTGAAAGCCAAAAAGATTGCATTCAGGCAATACAAAAAGACACAGGCAGAATGGGATAGGGAGAAGTACCAGAAGAAGCAAAGGGAGGCAGGGAGGTCAGTAAGGGAAGCCAAAGCTCACACAGAAGAACACATTGCAAAATCAGTGGGTAGAGAGGACAAAACCTTTTACAGGTACATATGTGAAAAAAGAAAGACAAAGGGAGGGATAGTGAGACTGAAGGGGGAGGATGGGGACCACGTGGAGGATGACAACAGTAAAGCTGACATATTAAACAGGTATTTCTGCTCAGTCTTTACTGAGGAAGAGGAGGGTAATGGGTCTGAAGGGAGTACAAGGGTGAGAATGGTGCAGAAATGGACACAAGTCCCTTTACACGAGAAAGGGTCCTGAAGGAACTGGAAAGTAATAGGAGTTGATAGCTAATGGGCTAGATGGGGTGCACCCCAGGGTCCTTAAAGAACTAGGAGAGGTGGTGGCTGAACCTCTGGCTATCCTGTTTAGCCGATCACTGGAAACAGGGGAGGTACCCAAAGACTGGAGGACAGCAGATGTAGCCCCCTTATACAAAAGTGGGAACAAAGAGGAAGCAGGGAACTTTAGACCAGTCAGCCTCACCTCGGTAGTGGGGAAGATCATGGAAGCATTACTGAAGGAGAGATTGGTGGAACATCTGGTTGTCAGTGGACTACAGGACCCAAGGCAGCATGGTTTCACCAGGGGGAGGTCATGTCAGACCAACCTCGTTGAATTTTTTGACTGGGTGCTTAGGGAGGTGGATCAGGGGAGGGCAGTGGACATGGCCTCATCTGGACTTCAGCAAGGCCTTGACACTGTGCCACATAGAAGACTACTACACAAACTGGGGAATATGGGTGTGGGCAGGACAGTAGTGGGTGGGTAGGTAACTGGCTGGGTGGCAGGACACAGAGGGTGGTGGTAAATGGCTGTCACCCACAGAGGGAAGAATGACTAGTGGGGTACCACAGGGGTCAGTGCTGGGACCGGTCCTATTCAACATCTTCATCACTGACATTGCACAGGACCTAGAAGGCAGAATTTCACTGTTCGCTGATGACACAAAGCTCTGTAACAGAGTAGACACACCACAGGGTGTAGACAGAATGAGAAGGGACCTGCAGAAACTTGAAGAATGGTCAGGGGTTTGTCAGTTGAAATTCAATGCAAAGAAGTGCAAGATAATGCATATGGGGCACAAAAACCCTGGCACAATATATCAGTTTGGGGGTGAGGATATAGCATACACCAAGCAGGAAAGGGATCTTGGGGTTATCATCTCTGATGACCTCAAGGTAGGGAAACAGTGGACAAGGCAGCAGGTAAAGCAATAGGATGCTGGGATGTATAGGCAGTGGCATCACCAGCAGGAAAAGGAGGTCATAATTCCGCTATACAAGACACTAGTGAGGCTCCCACCTGGAGTACAGTGTACAGTTCTGGAGACCATACCTACATAAGGACATAGACAGGGTAGAGAAGGTTCCGAGGAGGGCAACAAAGATGGTATGGATTGCATCACAAGTCCTATGTAGACAGGTTGAAGGAACTGAACATGTACTCCCTGGAGGAGAGGAGGGAGAGAGGGGATATGATAGAGACATGCAAGAATCTCACAAGGAGGAACAGGGTGCAGGAATACACTATTTTTAAGCGAAAAAGATGTTCCAGGACTAGAGGGCATGGTATGAAGTTGGAGGGAGGACGATTCAGAGGAAACGTGAGGAAGAATTTCTACACAGAACGGGTGGTGGACAAGTGGAACACCCTGCCAGAGGAAGTGGTGGGGCAGAAGCAATCATGGGATTTAAGAATGCATGGGATAGACATAAAGGAATTCTGGAGGTCAGGGGTAAGGGGCAACAGACTTCTAGGAAAACATAAACTGAACTTACAAGCTCAAATGGGCAGACTGGGTGGGCCATAGGCCCTTATCTGCCGACACTGTCTATGTATCTATGTATCTATAAAACAGGATCTTTGCACTTGTAGAATTAATCTCTTCCTATTGCCTTTTCCCTACCTGAGGTCATAATGCCCTGCTTGTGACATTACAGTTACTCCCATGGCAACAAATTGTGATGTCACAACAGAGCACTATGATCTGAAATAGGGAGTAAGTTACAGAGGCAGATAAACTCTAAAGGAAATCTAAGGGATAAAAATCATGTACTCATGCAAATTTACTCAGTAATAAATAACAAGGAAGATAAATATATAGAATACAAATGGAATGCAAGCTGAATTGCACCTAATTATTATGTTTTTCAAAGTTTTCTTTTTGGCATCAGTAGCTCTTTAAACAATCATATTTTACATGGTATTGAATGTTCCAAATGCATGGCTGGCAGAACAATTAACACAGTGGATTCTGATCTTTATTTGTGTAGCATTTTCAAATTTTCTGTATTGCTGTGCTACAAGGTATTTAATACTAGGACATTGGAGCAAAATAAGAAAACTAATTTTGTCCTTTACTAGTTTTAGCATTATCAGAGTTTGGTGATTCAGAATTTTGAGAATTGCCACTTCATGAAAATAACGGCATTTGATGCAGGTTAGCTGTTTTCTTACTACACATTGTCTTGATAAACACATGCACATAATATTTTCTACGTACACTGTTAGCCTGGAAAATGTCAGCCAGTGAAACAAACCCAAGGCAACAGAATTACTGTGAATCAGCCTATAGGACAAACTTACATTGCCTGTTATAGGCAGTTTGTATGTTATTTAAAACTGTTTCTGAAGCAGTATAGAACAGGATGTAATTGCAAGCCTAAGACCCTTGAGGGTCCCACCATTTCTTTACCTTTATCTCAGAGAGTGGGCTGGCCTGGGCTATGTTGATTGTGGACAATCTAGGTATATTCATGAAACGATGTGATGCCTCCGCCTGGGGTAGAAATAGGGGTATCTGGACACTGCACTTATTAACCCCAGGAGGTAATACCATTCCTCCCCCACACAATAGCATTACAGCATTAACCCCAGCAATAACTGTGACATGTAAAGAAATATGAATATAACACCCAATGTAAAATGCAATAAACTACACCATTTTTAGCGGGAAGGAGAGATAAAGAACAAGGAGTTGTAAGGGGAAGAACTGATCAAGGGACTATTACTCTAAGCAGATTGTAGCATGATATGACTTAACTTTCTGTAACAAGTCCACAGACCCTCACCCTGGTTATTTCCCTTTTCCCAGGCAGTGTGGGTGCATATGACTTACCGCAAAAGCTTTATTGGAGAACTTGTCACACAGTTGTGCTGGGTACTTCATTGGTTGGGATGCTGGCTAGTCATGTAGGGGCACATTGGTTCACTTAGTAATAATCAATGCACAAACAAAAGTCAATCTACTAAAACAAAAGAAAGGGCCCCAATGCCCATTTTTCTGTTTGCAGATGACACCAAGATCTGCAACAGAGTAGGTGATCCAGATGGGATGGTCAGAATGAGAAGAGATCTTCATAAACTGGCAAGATGGTCAGAAAAGTGGCAACTGGGGTTTAAAGAAAAGAAGTGTAAGATCATGCACATAGGGAAGAGAAACCCTGAAGCTATCTATATGTTGGGAGGGGTGTTGCTGGCAGTCACAAGGGAAGAAAGAGACTTGGGCATCATCATCACAGATGACCTGAAATCATCCAAGCAGACCACTAAAGCAGTAGGTAAGGCTATAGGGATGTTGGGGTGTATTAATAGGGGTATCGTAAGTGGTAAGAAGGAGGTAATAATCCCTCTTTACAAGACACTGGTTGGGACCCATCTGGAGTACTGTGTGCAGTACTGGAGGCTGCACCTCCGGAAGGACATTAACAAAATGGAGGCAACCAAAATGGTGCAGTGACTGCATCAGAAAACATACGAGGGTAGATTAATGGAGCTCAATATGTATACCGTAGAGCAAGAAGAAGGGAGAGGGGTGATATGATCAAAACATTCAAACATCTTAAGGGCATTAACAAGGTAAAAGAGTCTAACATGTTTCAATATAAGAAAAACAGCAGGACAAGAGGACACAGCATGAGGTTAGAGGGAGACTGATTAAGGGGTAATGTGAGGTAGTTCTTTTTCACAGAAAGGGTGGTGGATGCATGGAATGGCCTACCTCAGGAAGTGGTGGATATAAATACAGTGCAGGGCTTCAAACAGGCATGGGATAGGCATAAGGGAACAATACAGATGAGTATGAATAGATAGGCCATTGAGAGAATAAAGGCCTATGGCACATTCATAAGGTAGAAGAAATGGGAAGACTGGATGGGCCTTGCGGTCCTTATCTGCTGTCAACTTCTATGTTTCTTTTTTTTTTTTTTTCAATTAAGATTTTATTAACAGTTTTTATACACAGAATGTATCCATTGACACACAGAACCTCCGTGTGGAATGTACATACATGCACAAAACATATAAGATATGATACATCCTCTGCCGCCCCCAAACCACCCCCCTTTCCCCACCCCCCCACAAGGCTCTGAGGGACCTACCCAACTCTGTAAGCTGAACAAGAAAGAAAGGAAAAAACACCTCTATATTGTATAACAGGTGTAAAGGGGGCCCCATATCTTGTTAAACCTAGAGAGTTTATTTTGAAGAATGGCAATCATTCTCTCAATTCAGAGATTGGCAAGAAGATCCTCCAACCATTCCCATAATAACTAATCACAGTAGAATCCTTCCAGTGTCTGAGTACTACTTTTTGAGGGATGCCGAGATTAATAACATATGAAACCTCCTATTTTTAGAAGGAATAGAAGCTACATCTCCCAACAGACAGATTTCGGGAGTGAAAAGGTCACCCAGTCCTAATAGCGGATCTGCCCCATTCTTGATACTTGTCCAGAGTGGCACTATCTTGGGGCAGTTCCAAAATATATGTAACAGATCTCCCACCCCCTGCTGGCACCTCACACAGGACGCGGCTGAAGTTATCTTCAACTTCGCCAATTTCTGAGGGGAATAGTAAATATTGTGGAGTATTTTGAACTGGATCAATCTCAACCGATCTTGGGAAATCAATTTATGACAACTATGCCACAATCCTGTCCAATCCAGTTCCCTACTAGGAAACACGGAAGCCCAATAAGCCGACGGGGCTAAATTCTGAGAATAGGCCCAATTAAATAACGTAGAATAGAGCTTTGAGACGGCATGTGGTAACCCTGCCAAAGGCCGTAAAGTCTCGGAAAACTCAAATTTCGGATTCTGTATTTCCTTATGACTCAGCTTACTAACTATGAGATGACGGAGCTGGTAAACCTGAAAAATCACCGAGGTTGGTAACCTAAACTTGCTCATAATCTCGGATGCAGGAAGCACATATCCATCTGCTGAGATTAAATCCCTTATACAGCACTCACCCCCCCCTGTGCCAACCAGGCAGCCTTCATAAATCTACCTTCAATACGAAACCTAGGATTACCCCTTATGGGCTGAGACGGATCAGTAGCATGAGAATATTTCAGAAAACCACAAAGCTGCGTGTGAGCCCTTACAGAGACCCCAATCGGGGATTTCCTGAGAGCCTCTGGCAAGAACTTGGGATTAATATACAACAGAGCCTCTGGAACCAGACCCGCTCCTTTAATGAGGGCTAATTCAATCTGTAGCCATAAAGGAGTATACAAAACCTCCGTGCCCTGCACCCACCTCAGATACTTGTTGGCCTGGCCTACCAAAAATAAAGTCCCAGATGCGTGTAATCTAAGCCCACCTAATAATTTGGGGGCGTGCCAGCTTGTGATAGGCCATTCTCGCTTTTGTATCCCCACACAAAGTTAGCGATGAGTCCATGAATCTTTTTGAACCATGTAAGCGGGAGCGAAATATTCAGAGCATTAAGGGGATAAAACAGCCTAGGAAACACATTCATTTTGACCAAGTTTATCCTCCCCCACAACTAGATCGGAAGTTTGGCCCACCTTTTTAAATCTAGGTCAATTGTATGGACCAAAGAATCCAGATTTAGCTGCCGTATATGCGTTGCATTTCTAGTTAAAGTAAGGCCCAAATATCTAATGGCATCCGAATTCCACAACAAACCCAACTCCGTTATCTCCCGCCTGAATACCTTTCCATTAAGAGGATAAACTACCGTTTTACCCAAGTTTAATTTATAGTTAGCCAAAAAGCTGTAGTTTTGTATCGTTTTCAGTAGGGCAGGAATAGAATCATTCGGATACGAGATATATACCAAGAGATCATCCGCATAGGCTGTCACATTTATAATGCTTCCCTGAACCTTAATCCCATTTATTTTGTGATTATAAAGTATCCTCTTAATCAGAGGTTCAAGATATAAATTAAAAGAAGGGGGGGCAAGGGACATCCCTGACGAGTACCCACATATAACCTAAAAGGGTCCGATGTCACCCCAATACACGAAATCCTTGCTGTGGGATTAAGGTAAAGAGATCTAATCCACTGTAGAAATAATTCCGGGAAACCAAATTTTCTCATTGTAGTTATTAGATACCGCCAGTGGACCCTATCGAATGCCTTCTCCGCGTCCAAGAGAGACCAAAACCATGGGATCATTGCATTCCTCGAACGCGGAGAAGACATGCGCCACTGTTCTTAAATGGTCATTTATCGACCTTCCCTGCATAAAACCAACCTGTTCCATGCCAATCAGATCAGGTAAAACCCTATTTAAACAATCTGCTAACACCTTCGCCAAAATTTTTATATCATAATTGAGCAGGGAAATGGGCCTATAACTAGCCAGTTGCTCGAGCGGTTTATCAGGTTTCGGGATTAGGACAATGAGTGCCTCAGCCAAGGATTGATCTGAAGCCTGACCACTAAGAATATACTGGAACAAGGACACCAGGAGTGGTGTCAGTTGTTTGGAGAATACCTTGTAAAAGTTAGGCGAAAAGCCATCCGGCCCCGGTGTTTTGTCCAAAGGGAGCCCCTTAATAACCTTCTCCACCTCCTCCCAGGAAATACCAGAGGTAAGGACCACCGCTGATGTTCCGCCAGAGAAGGAAGGTTTAAATCCTCGAGGGAGGCCCATATTTCCTCCTCTGAGGGGGGTTTCGCCATTGGACTATAAAGGGACTCAAAATAACTTCTAAATTCCTCTACTATCTCCGATGGAGAAGTCTTAATCCGACCATCTTTTTCAGACTGAACTGCCTGAATTATCCAGGAGGCCTCAAGTTGTTTAATACGCCTTGCCAGCAATTTACCCGCCTTCTCCCCCTGATCCTGGTAGCTAGCTTTAGTTTTGATTAACGCCAATTCAGCTTGTTCCCCTAATAATGTGAGATAGAAATCCTTTAATTTAATTAATTCCTGCCTATCTTCCTCTGAAAACCGTGGGACAGGCTGATCTCCTAGATCATATCCGAGCCAGTACATCCATCATGAGTTTCTTTTTCTTTTCCTCTTAACTGTCTGCCCTATCAGAACCCCCCTAATGAACGCTTTAAACGCCCCCCAAACCATGTCTGGACGAGCGTCCTCTTTCACATTGTTTTGAACAAACTCATCTATTTGAGAGGAAATATATTTAGCTATATTCTGGTTTCTCAAGATTTGGTTGTTGAGTTTCCATCTGTTACTACCTCTGGGAAGGGAAGTGAATGTAAGCGATACCGATACTGCTGCATGGTCCGAGGGAGGCCCGGATTGTATTTCAGAGCCTAATACCCCCAGAAGGAGGGTACTAGAAAGCCAAATGTAATCAATACGAGAGGCCATACCATGAGCGGAGGAAATAAAAGTATACTCCTGATCCCGGGGGTGGAAGACCCTCCACACATCCGATAAACCAAATTGATCCACCCAATCCCTCATGGCTTTTTGAGCGGGTGAAAGACCTGAATTTATACTCTTGGACCTGTCCAATAAAGGGTCCACCACCACATTAAAATTCCCACCAATAATAATAGGAACATTAACAAAAGGTGCCAGAACTTCCACTAACTGCATGAAAAAATCCTGCGTATCCAAATTGGGACCATAAACTGAGCCAATCAATATCTCTAAAGTCTGCAATTTCCCCAGAACCAAAATATATCTACATGCTTTATCCTGTAGTATCTGAAGGGGAGTGAAGGGCACAGCCCTGTGAACTAAGACCATAACCTCTCTACTCTGGGAGCTACCCTGTGAAGCGAAAACTTGTCCAACCTGGAGACGCCTCATAGTATTACTCTCGGCATCTAATAGATGTGTCTCTTGCAAAAAAACTATATCTGCTCCTAAAGCATTTAAATGTTTCAAAATTTTGTATTGTTTGGATTTTTGTCTTGCCCCCTTAACATTCCAACTTAAATACTTAAAAACTTTATGAGATACCATAGACCCAAACCAATAAACCAGAACTCAACCATAACATGCTTCAAACTCATTCCCCAACTTCTATGTTTCTTTTTGTAATCCCAAAGAAATGGGCTCAATGACCTCTGTGGGTCTTTTTCCTGTCCCTGTCAATTATTGGGTACAAGTCTGCCTAGGAAATGTTTACCACAGGTCCCTACCCAAATGGCTAAACTTTTAGTTGCAGGGTCAGAACTCCAGTTTACTCACAGTTCTGATAACTTTTGAGAGCTGGTCTCCCTCTAAATAGCTCTGCTTTCTCAGCAGTGAAAAGTGTTGTACTTCTGCCGGACTGCATTTCTGTCTGCCTCACAGATCTACAGTTGCAGCACTTGACAGACAGATATTTCTTGAAATCACTGTAATATCTCAAGGATATTCCGAGTCTGACTGCTGTATCACTATAGATGCACCACAGTCAATAGGCTTGATTCTCAAAGGTCAGTGCAAGCTGCACCATTGGCAGCTTGTGCCAATTGCAAGTGCTCCAGGGACCCTGTGCCCAATTCTCTATTTGGTAGGGTCCTGGCAACAAAGTCCTGCAGCTTGCAGCAACTGTGACTGTGTGCCAAACAGACGGTACATCTGGAAGTTTTGGTGCAAGCCGAGGGCACCTTTGACAGAATGCTATTCTCTTTTTTATAAAGGTAATAACATCCCTGATGGTCTTTTTTATTTATTTATTTTTTTTTATTTTAGTTTTTGTTGACCAGAAAAGTGTCTAGTCTAGTGGACCCCAGTCCCCATCCCCCATCTTCCTGTATGAAATGACATACCATTCCCGGGTGGTCTATCGGACCCCCCTCCTTATCCCCCATCTGCTCATATAAAATGACATATGTCATTTCCTGATGGTCTAGTGGACTCCCACCTTGGCATGCAGTGCCCCACCACCCCATTCTACCATCCCATCCCTGAGCTGGTGACTGGTACAGCCCTCTTCTCTCCACCATGGCTGGCTACTGACAGAGCTGTCAGTGAGTGTAAACTGTACAATCAGCTGTTACAGTTTGTGCTCACTGACAACTCATTCGGTGGTCGGCCATGGTGGAGAGCAGAGGGTCATGCTGGTCACCAGCTCAGGGATGGTATGGGGGAAGATGGGTGGTGGGGCCCTTCCTGCTAAGGTGGGGGGTCCACTAGACCACCAGAGAATTATATATGTTATGGTATATGGACAGATAGGTGATGGGGGTCTGCTAGACCACTAGGGAATTACATATGTCATTTTGTACAGGCAGATGGGAGATAGGGAGGGGGTCTGCTAGATCACCAGGAAAAGATAAATGTGGGATAGGGAGGGAGGGAAGGAGGGAACATGGCACATTTTCCCTACTGCCCAGGTTGGGCTCCAGGGGTCATGCAAGTTCTCAAAATCCTCTGAGAGAACACACTTCTAAGTACTCTTAGACCAGACCTCATATAATATTTCTCATGTAATGTTAACAAACAATACCAGCTCAAAGACCACAGCCTCATAACAAGTTACCCTTGCAACACACAAAGTTAGAAATGGGATACATAACATGGTTAAAAAACAAGTATTGGCAACAGATCCAACTAACACTCAAGTATGAAAAAACAGTCACTTACTGAAGACACCTGTTTTCAGCAGCAGTGTTTTGTTCATCATTAACACAGAGAGCAGGCACAGCAGGATACAAGATGTACACAGCTCTAACTTTACCACTTGGTCTTTAGACCCTGGGATATACCGCGTAGTGTTCTTCAGGAGAGGTCCGGCAACCATCAGTCATTGTAAGCAGCTCTTCATTTGCAGATACATAAATGTTCACAGCAAGTACAATACGACATGCAAGTGCACGTTGCAGTGTTTTTAGAGTAGCATAAATATTTATTTATTTGTTTTTGATAACTGGGTAGGTGCACTAGACAAAAAAATGCCTATTTCCAGGCATGACCCGGGATGGTACAGGTTAAAATCAAACCAATAGCAGTGGTTACAAATACAAGATGATACATGTACAGGTCAATAATAGGAGTTAAACAGGTAAGATTACAAGTCTACACATATCCAAGAAAAAGTAACTGAGACAATAAGAACAGCATAGAACAGCAATTCAGTCACTTATATAGTAACATTATATAGTTCAGGGTTAGAGCTTACTGTGTCTGGAAAACAAATGTTTTCCAAATCTTGTTGTAGGGCAGTTCAAAGGTAAAAAAAAAGTTGTACTTTCGTTCTGATGTCACATCGATAGTACAACTTTTTACCCTTAACCTGCCATCTGATTGGCTGCAACAGTGCCGTTTTAAAAAAAATATGTTCTAAAATGGCGTCTGTACTTAGTGAGTGGTGCAGTCAGGCGAGTAGACACAGTCTGGACACGGACTACTAAAGTCAATTCTGTGTATCCAAACTATTACTTTGTAGGATTTTTTTTTTTTAATTACTGCTACGTGAAGGACCTATATCTTTGGGGACAGGACTGCATCAATGATCACTGGAATTATTGGGAACTGAAATGGAGAGAACGGGAATCTAGCCAGCACCAGTGTGAATGAGTGAACATAAGGTACAAACACATTTCAGGGAACCATATACTATATAAAATAGTAGATGGTCACCCACCCACAACTTCAGCTGCGTTTCCCATCTCGGGAGTTGATGACATCATGGAAACCTCTTGAGCTTCACTCTCGAGGTCTCTCTGATGTCATCATCACCCTCAATGGAAACACAGCCTTGTTGTGGATGGTCGCCCATCCACTATTCTATATATTGTCTTTAAATACAGCATTTAGCCAGATAGTATACATTCTTTATGTTTTTATTCACTTGGACTGACTGGCTTCATGGATTCCCATACATTCCATCTGCCCCCAAGAAGGTTGGATACTCGGCTGACATTTTGACAGCTTATTGGCTGTCATCCACAGAGCTCTGAGGGGTTGTTTGTTCATACTTTGAGTGCTGGTCAGGTCTGATTGTATAGTGTTTTGACTCATTTACTGTAGTTTGTTCTGTACTATCCATTTTGCATAAAATTAAGATCCTTTTACATTGTAGATGTTAGTTAACTTCTGGAATGTGTATTTACAAACATCACCAGGTGGCAAGCTCTGGTGTAATATTAACAAGCACCTTTTCTCCCAGAGAGCAGTGAACCTATGGAATACCCAAACTCACTCCACTGATGGAGATCCATGCCAGGAAAGAAACAACAGACCAATGACAAAACCTACAAAACAACCTACCAGTGCAGACAGTTAAAATGAAGACAATGCCGTGCTGCAAGATAAACTGAACACATTTTTGATTATCAAAGGAATCATTGGATACCATGTATGGGTAGGGAACCCCTTTAAATTAGTACATATTTAAACATATTCATATTTACAGTATGATGTGGGTGTTGGTATGATGGATATAGAGAGCCTCTTCTAACCTTAAGTCGCTATGTTACTGTACTGCTAGACTATTTACATTGGATTTGAATTCAAGGGGAATTTGTCACAATCTACATAAGTGTACAGGATTCATGCATCTGTAGTAAACACGAGAGGGAATGCATGAGATTTCACTGAAACTGTCTACAAACTTACATGACCTTAGCTTATCAGTAACTATTTTTATATTAAAAAGGGAAGTTTCATTCCTGTCACAAATCTCCAGAATTTGATTACTTTTTCTAAGGCATTCTTGGATGATAACTGTCAACTGAAATCTTGTGTTTTCGGTTCCTGTTAATGAAGGTTTCCTACTGACACCTACCTTTGCTCTGACAGCAACACTGTAATTTCAATTTGTTCTGTTCTGGTGAGCGCAGCTGGGGTCACGTTTAATAATAACCTACCAAAAATAATCAGATTATGGACTTTTTCAATATTACTAAGATTTGTAGCTTTGATCTCCATCTTGCTTCATTTCTTTACAGACTTCACTACATTACATCAAAATCTCTCTGATGCTTCACAGAGTAGTCCTGTGTAATAAAGTCAGTATTATTACAGGATTTATGCATATCAGGGCAATTTATAACATGGTGATGATAAAGTAAAGTCCCACCATTTGCTCACAGACTGAAGTCTCTCTTCTGTGAGAGGGAACATTCCTGACTAGCAGCACCAGCACCAACAAATATTTCACCACCCTTTATCGCTTTGTTTACCTGCTGCATAGCTGGCACCAGTTCTGGAGCCACCCCATACTCTCCTGTTCTAATTAATGTCCAGCTGTTTCCTGTTTTAAGGTTATAACTGCCCTACCCATATATTTCTGGCTCTTTATCTTGGTATGGAGTTGAACCTACCCTCCTACTGTTCTATTTTCATCCCAGCAACGACACCTACCTCATTCACTCACATGGCCAAACTAAGAATTGGATTTGAGATGTCAGAGTAAGCCACAGAACTGAGGTGGGGACCTTGGGATAGTTTTTAGTGACAATCTTCAGTCACCAGCCCTGTGCAATTGGGCATATGTTAAGGCCAACAGGATGCTGGGCAGCATAGGCAACAGCAACACCAGTAGTGGCAGGAGTTGATTCTACCCCAGTAGAAATCCCTGGTGAGGCCACACCTGTATGCAGTATTTGACCCCACATCTCAAGAAGGACTGTAATCACCTAGAAACTGTGCACAGCAGCACCACCACCAAAATGGTACAGGGTATGCAGAGCAGGCCACTCAAGGAGTGGTTGAACAGACTATTCAAGTACTCACTTGAAGTCAGAAGGGAGAGGGAATATGTTATTGAAATGTTTAAATACTTTAAAGGGATCAGCATCATGGACTGCCAAACACAGTTCAAATGCAGTGAGATGACCTGTGCCAGTGGGTATGGGTACAAACTGATGGAAAGCAAATTCAGGTGCAGTGTGAGGGAATACATCTTCATGGAGAGGGTGATGAACAGATGGGTAGCTTGCCAAGATAAGTGGTAGCGAAAAGATGGAGCAAGGTTTCAGGGGGAGTGGGATAAGTGCAAAGGGCTGGTGACTCTGAGAACTGGGGAGGGGAGGGAGGGAGGGAGGAAGGGGACAAGACTACAAAAGCACCGTTCTAACAGTTGGGGCCCAGTTAGTCCCAGGTTCCAGGGGGGCAGAGCAGCAGGATGGCCTTGCTACTGCTCCACTCCACAAGACGCTACACTGAATGAGCATTTTAACATTTACCTTTTCTCTAGTTCTATTTAGCTTTTGTTGGGAGTTTATGAATTAAACTTCCACTACTTTGATGTGGAAATTGCAGTACTGAGCATGATATTTGTATTTTCTCAGGAGATATTATTCAGACGAATATTTGTTAGAGTTGGTAACTGAGTGGCGCATTTACGAGGTTTGACTCTGAATTACAAGCAATATTTTTAGAGTCAAGATGGACTGATAAATGAAACTTGTCCTGAATTTGGCCACTCTGGCTATGTAGTACTGTTCTTTTATCTACCGATGCTATAATCTGAAAATACATTGTTAGTTACTGATGATTTAATGGCGTACCGAAGCCTAGAATTTTAAAGTAAGAGCCAGAACGATTTCTGCTAGTCACAAAATTGCTCATTTGAATTCATTATCTGAGTGGGCCTCAGATTCGGAGAAGAACTGGAGATCGTGGTGGAGGCCTCCAAGAAAAGATTCCTGGCTGCCGAGGAGGTTCGGGAATTGTAGTACCACAGGACATGCTGGAATGCCTGAATTTATTTTGAAAAGCTATGCTACCCTTATCTAGGGCTCAGTGTGTGTGTGTGTGGGGGGTCCTGACTTATATCTGATGTTTTAAGCATATTACGCTCAGAGGAGCGTTTCTCTTTGTTTTTCTTTTTAGGTGCTCATAACTAATACTGAAAAGAGAAGCAATTGGAGCTCGCCTGAGAGGCCAATTTGTGTGGAGACTACATATTATAAAATTTGCTATAAGCTATACATGCACCATGATGTGGACTTAAGGATCTGTGAATTTTTAGTTGAAGGGACCCCTGGATAAGAAGGAGCCCTGGAACACAAGCTGACTTAAGGTATCCCCTTCTTTAGGCTTTTATAGATGCTGTTTCAGAGACAGGCAACTATTGGATAAAAGTGACCTTATCAGAGGTATGCCCAGTTTGTTTAATATTCTTTTTAATTACTGTTTAATTACTGGGGCACCTAGGCTAACACACACCTGTCTACTGTACGCTAAAGCACTGGTACTTGATCTTGATGAGCGCCTCAAATATCTGACCTGTACCCTTACAAAAAAAGACCCTCCTTGGGCTATCCCCGCCAGGATTGATCACCACCATACGCTGCTCTGTCCCACTAGTTCATACTTGGACCTCTGGGAAAACCTCTCTTGTTATCCCTAGAGCTAGGACCTCTCATGGCCAAAGAGCCTTCAGCTTTAGGGCCCCCTCCTGGTTCAACACACTGCCCCCCTCCATCTCTGAAGCTCCAACTATATCGTGCTTCAAAACTTCCTTACATAACCACCTTATTAACACCCGAAGCTGTAATTGCCACTAGTCAAAGCCGTACTCAATACTTATGACAAAGCTTACTACTAAACTGCTAAGGACAACATAACTCTGGTATTGTTTGCATCAATCCTACCTGTACCAGCGTGTTTGTATCTATGCCTTAAGTTACTGTTATACTGTGTTGTACTGTTATACTGTGTATTTTTGTTTGTCTTACTGTGACAAGGTACCCTTTATAAATGAACCTATGGCTCAAAGTTTTTCCAAACTGTTGTTTAAATAAATAAATTCTTTAATGTGCCTGGTGAGCATGGTGCCAGTGATTTTCATGACGTGGGTCTGTGTTTGAATGTGCTGGCAACTAATGTTGTTTGGCTGCAGCCATTGTTACTGTAGACTGGCTAATAAAGCACATACTGGAATTGGGACTCCTGTTTAAGGAGCTGAATTGCTGAGCGAATAAATCCCTTTGGGATACAAACTGGCCTTTTACCACATGAATGGGGATTGCTTTAACATTCACCACATCTATGGAGCTAATCACAGAAATACAGAAACATAGAATCTGTTGGCAAATAAGGACCATACAGCCCACTTAGTCTGCCCATTTCCCTACTTGATTTGGCAATCCCTACTCTTTTCTGGACTGCTTTTCACCCGCTCTGCTGTACAGCAGGGTGTCTTTATGCTTATCCCATGTACTTTTGAATCCCCATACTGTTCTCACTTCCACCACCTCTGCTGGTAGGCTGTTCCATGGATCCACCACCCTTTCTGTGAAAAAATACTCCATAGCATTCCCCCAAGCCTTCTCCCTCCAGTCTGATGTTATGTCCCCTTATTCTTGTGCACTTTCTTCTCTGAAATATGCTCCCCTCCTGTACCTGGTTTATTCCTCTAAGGTATTTGAAAGTCTCGATCATATCCCCTCTCTCCCTTTTCTTTTCCAGTAATAGATGTTAAGTTCCATGAGTCTTTCCTCATAAGGCTTGTGGTGCAGTGCATGTATCATTTTTGTTGCTTTTCTCTGGACTGCTTCCATTCTGTCTAAGTCTCTCCTGAGATGCAATCTCCAGAACTGGACACAGTATTCCAGATGAGGCCTCACCAGTGATCTGTAGAGTGGCATCACCACTTCGATCCTCCTACTGGTCGTGCTCCTTCCTATGCATCCCAGCATTCTGTTTACTTTCCCCGCTGCTTTTTCACAGAAGTTGTAAGACTTGGCAAAGTGGCTTTCTGCCTGGACAAATTAGGATTATGAGCATTTGAAAGTGTTACAGTTTCATTTATATTTAAATGTCTGAACACTCCTAAGCAGGCTAAAAGAGTGTCAGTCTAACATGAATCAAGTTTACGGATAACTGAGTCATGCATTGTCCTCCGGACAGTAAAAGAGCTATGTATTTTTCCTTAATTGTCTGGACTCCAAGTCAAAGGAGCCTTTTAAAATATTATTTTATCCCTTCAAGTTTTTATTATTTGATTATATGGATTTTTAGGATGTATACACAGAAAGTTCTCAGAATATCTTTAACATTTTGGATTGCTAAGTAGCCTAACATGTTTCTTAAAATTAATTAGGGACTATACTTTACAGAGAAGCTAGAATAGTTATTTATAACATCCACAGTGCCAGAGTGCTTTCTACAGGGATTTGTTATTGAAAACTTATTTGCCTTATGTAAAATTTAAATTGACTCACAATTTACCATTATTAGGACACGTACTAATTAACATCTTTATTACGTCCTTAATCAGCTATTTACTGAGCAGCCATTTAAGATTTAAATAGTTATGCAATTATCAGATTTGTGCTATTTGTATTGTGGTTGGGGTCCTGGAAACTTTGAAGTATGGAGGAGTCTATGGTATAACACTGTGGATTCCATTGCACTTTTAGTAAGGTGAGTATGGGAGAAAGAAACCATTAAAGGTTGGATCATGTAGGATGGGACAGGACTGACTATTCACCCGCATTTTGCCATAAAGTGAGTTTTTGTGGGGTTCTTAATTCCCAAATAAGTGGTCATAAAAGTATGGCACATAGTGGTAAAATGAACCTAAGTATGATTACTCAGAGGCAATTAGTGGGACATAATGTTGGTGGGGTCCTATCCAGACATGAAAAAATACATAGGATGGATTCTCCCCAGAAATACCTAAAATAAGTGTTTTTTAGTAATGATCAGTGGATTCTATGGTTTCTCTCTCTTAAAGTTTGAATATTCTTTTCCAGAGACACCCCACTTGTTGAATGTAATTTTTATTAACTCATTGTACCCAATAGCTCCATATGAAGCCCGAACCATCCATTGATTCTCCTGATACAAAATTGCTGCCCAGGGTATAAGAGTTAACTGGCAAGGCAGTTATGTGGGCTAACTGAATTAACATAGGATTCTAGCCAATATGTTACTTGTAAAATGGTATACTAGAAGAAATGCTTATTCTAAATGTTAACTAAGCACATGGTACTGTTCCAGGAGATTGATTAGAACTCTGTATGTATACAGTGCACTTGTTTTGTATGTGCTATTTTTATGTGTTTTGCATGTTTCATAGAGCAAATAAAACTTTGAACCAGTTGGAGCCCAGTCGATAACCTGTCAGCAATAAGCTGGAGTGGTAGTACAGTAGGTAGGGTCAGAGCAGACAAGATAGACCCTTGGCCTTTTTCTTCCTTATATCCCTTGCGAAGAAACTCCTGTATTATGCTGACTGTTCCAATCGCCCATTTCCATTTACAGTGAAATGGCCATAAGCCATGCTCTCCCTACTGTCTGGAACAAAGCCCACTTTAGTCTTAGACTTCAAAATCTAATCTCCCTAAATAATTTCAAGAAACTAGTCAACAGCAAATTTAATGGGCCCTGTAATTGTTGTTAAGTGGCACTCACCCACTATCCCTCATATTTCCCAAGTATCACCCATTAACCCCATGCACTGCTCTCCTTTCGCAGTGCTTACCTTTTCCACTCACCCCTACCCTTTACCCTTCACCTCCTCTCCCACCTGCCTACCCTTACTCCTACCCTTCACCCTATCCAACTACCCTTCTCCCCTACCCTTTTTCCTCACTTCCACCCCTACCTGCCTTACCTGTTTATCATCTCCTTTCTACTCCCCAGCCACCCTTAACTCCTCATCTCCACCCTCCACTCCTCAGCATCACCATTCTCCACTTTCCTTACCCCTTTACCCATCTGTCCTCCACCACTATCCACCTATCCCTCTACCCTACCCCCTTTCCTCACCCCACCATCTTTTCCCTATTATCCTCTCCTTTCTACTCCCATCCACCCTTATTTCTCTACGCTCCCCTCTAACCTCCACCCCTGCCCCCCTTCCCTTATCATCCTCCCCTATCTATTCCCCACCTAGCCCATATCAGATGTGGTATCTTAGCATTATCCAATTGAAAATCCCAACTACACTGTTACTATAATTGTATATCATTCTTTTTTGCCAATGAATTATGTATACATTTTAAATATTTGTATAGTCTTTGTTACTTATGGTGTATCATTTTGTATATTCCACATACTGTATATGCTTGTTTGTCTCAGGACTTCCTTGTAAATGAGCCTGCTCAATGTAGTTTTTCCTTTCATTAAACTTGAACTTGAACTTCATGTAAAAAGTTTCTATGTGGCAATGTGGATCCTACAGAGGAAAGTAAGAACATGTCTTTTGGCTAAAGTTGACATCCTAGAACCTAACTAATAAACCTGAAATACAGAATGAAAGATTATATTTAAAACAAAGTCAGAAAATAGTTATGGTTTCACAATATTGTGTTCCATAATGGATCAAATAACATTATGTTATGATAAAATTAGGGTTTATACACCAAATTGAATACAAAGTAAGGAAATTAAAAGTTAAATTTCAAAAGATCTAGGTGTACAGTAGGGAGTTTAAACCTAATTTCAACACACTTTCTTGAAGGGAAACGTGGTTACATTTAAATAGTAAAAAATATATATTTTGAATATATTGAAGCTGGTAGTACTGTAACTGTATGGAAAGAAGTCCATGTATGGTAGTTTCACAAAGTTTCACAAAAGTCTGAGGAGCAGAAAAGTAGTATGCCCATGATTAGCTCCTGGATTGTATGTGTCGTAATCCAGACTACCTTCATCTTTAATAAACTTATTTCAATTGTATTTAAATTGGTGTTTTAATTTACTTAGGAGTACATATTCTGGGAGGATATTCCAGGGGTTTGTTACCCACTCAGTAAAGAAACATTTTTGCTTATCTGTTCTAAATTCTCTTTGACCGATTTGTGATAGATGTCCTCTGCTATTTATTTAAGTGCCTTTGGATGTCAAATTAAGTCATTTAGTAAATAAGGGTCCTGCACTATATCATACATAAATAAAATGTTGCCCCTTTTCCTCCTGTCTTCTAAAGAAAAAGGGTTCTGGTTATGTACCCTTTCTTTGTATGATACATATCTGAGCCTCAGTGATTTTTGTTGTTTCACTTTGAACTTCTTCAACTGTTTATATCTGCTTTCCCGTATGGGCACCATATCTGACTGTTATATTCCAACAGAGGTTTCAAGTATGACCAGTATAGTTTTTTATTTATTTTTTTTTTATTATTTATTTGAGTCTAGGATTACAAAAAAATACCTTTGAGCCAAGGCTCTTTTACAGAAGTTCCACATCAGTAAGTACAGACAATATAGATCAATCAGGTTTCATGGTACAGAATAAAAAAAAAAAAAACAGTTACTTCAGTTGTCATAAATCATATTTATACCGACAGTACATATAAGCACTAGGAGGAAGCAGGCAACAAAGGGAAAGGGGCAGAAAGGAGGAGAGGGTGTGGGTGGAGTAGGACTGAGTATAGCAGCCTATAGGGCTTTGTCAGGACAGACACAGGGTAAGAGCAATTGATGGGCATAAAACTAACAGGTGCTAGTAGAGAGGACAAAAGCAGTCAGCAGAGGTGATCAGCAACAGTGCAGAGAAACATTGCTTAAGTGGGGCAGTCACAGTTGTTAGTGCCTATTAGGGAGAGGTGGAGCTTAGCCTTGAAAGCACCCAGCGTTGGTGAGGTAGAGACGTCACTGGTGAGACTGTTCAGCCAGCTAGGAGCCCTGTATGCAAATGACCTTTGGCCTTGAGATGTGCGACAGTGGGGGATTTGCAGGATTTGGGACTTAGCGCTCCTGGTGTTGCAGTTATTGATTTTGGGTTTGAGGAGGGAGCAGACTCCAGGGGGAGCCTTGCCCAACATAATTTTCTTTTCTGTGATGCAGGTTTGATACTTTATTCAGTTGTTCAGCTGCAACCATCCAATTTGGAAGTACAGGTCACAAGTATGTGTGAGATGGTGGGCTCTAGTAATGAGTCGACAGGCTTTATTGAGGGAGGTGGAAATACGTTTGAGAGGGGAGGCAGTGGCAGAGCCATAGATAATGAGTCCATAGTCTATAATGCTAACAATGGAGCTCTGGATGGCAACAAACAAGGCTTCAGAGGTTAAATGTTTCCTGTGTCAGAACAGTAGGCCCAGCCTGATGTTTGCTACTTTCACAACATTATTGCTATGGGCAACATAGGTGAGTTTAGAGTCAAGGGTGAGGCCAAGGTATTTAAAGGTATGGACTTGTTCAAGGGTGATTTCTTGCTTGGTACTGATGGAGAGGTGATAATGTTTGTTTTTGTTGTGGGAGCTGCTGAAAGTCATGGTCTTTGTTTTTTTCTGGTTTAGGATCAGTTTGTGTTTTGAGAACCAGTTTTCGACTATTGTGAAAGCCCGTTGGAGGTTTCTTGTAGATGAATTGGATCATAGTGGGAGGACAAGATGACTGCATCATCTGTGTAGAGTAAGATTTGTTCTGGACAGGGGTCTGGCAGTGTGTTCAAGAAAAGGCTGAAGGGGGGGGTCCAGAATTGAACCCTGTGGGACACCGGACCAGACTGGTCTAAGATCTGAGAGAGTATCTGCAATTTTCACTCTCTGGGACCAATTTTCTAAGTAGCTTTTGAATCAGTTCACAGAACTGAGTGACAGCCCCACAAGCCAAACCTGGGCAAGTAGTAGATGGTGGCTGACGGTATCAAAGGCTTTGGTCAAGTCAATGAAAGTAGACCCAGTTAGCTGACCATTATCCAGTGAGTGGTGGATTGCACTAGTAAATTCAAGTAGAGCCAAGGAGGTGCTATGACCTTTCTAAAACCATGTTGCATGTTGGGTCCTACAAGAGCTCACTAAGCCCAGGGTGGACAAGGCAATGGGACCTGATGGCATACATCCCAGGGTACTAAAGGAGCTAAGGGTGGAACTAGCAGAGCCATTAGCAGAACTGTTTAGTGAGTCTCAGCACAGGAGAGGTCCCAGAAGACTGGATAAGGGCTCATGTGATCCCGCTCCACAGGAGTGGTAGCAGAGAGGAGTTAGGGAACTACAGACCAATCAGTCTTCCCTCAGTAGTGGACAAGATTATGGAGGCACTCCTCAAGGAAATGATAGTGCAACACCTGGAATCCATAGGGGCACAGGATCCAAGACAGCTTGGGTTTCCAAAAGGAAGATCCTGTCATACTAATCTCATAGATTTCTTTGACTGGGTAACCAGAGTGGTGGACCAAGGGGGAGCAGTTGATGTTGCCTACCTTGACTTTAGCAAAGCTTTCGACACTGTTCCACATAGAAGATTGATAAATAAGCTAAGTAGGCTCGGGGTGGGTCAAAAGTTGGTCAACTGGGTGGCAAACTGGTTGACGGGCAGAAAACAGAGAGTGGTGGTAAATGGTATACAGTCAGAAGAGATGCAAGTCACAAGTGGGGTACCTCAGGGATCAGTCCTTGGGTCAGTCCTCTTCAATATCTTCATTAGTGACATTGCAGATAGACTAGAGGGTAAAGCTTGTCTGTTTGCAGATGACACCAAGATCTGCAACAGTGTAGATGATCCAGATGGGGTGGGCAGAATGAGAAGAGATCTGGATAAACTAGCAAAATGGTCAGAAGAGTGGCAACTGGGATTTAATGCAAAGAAGTGCAAGATCATGCACATAGGGAAGAGAAACTCTGAAGCCACCAATAGGGTGGGAGGGGAGTTGCTGGCAGTCACAAAGAAGAAAGAGACTAGGGGCTCATCATCACCGATGACCTGAAATCATCCAAGCAGACCTCTAAAGCAGTAGGTAAGGCTAGGGGATGTTAGGGTGTATTAGTAGGGGTATCACAAGTCGTAAGAGGGAGGTAATAATCCCTCTTTACAAAACACTGGTTAGGCCCCATCTGGAGTACTGCATGAAGTACTGGAGGCCACACCTTCACAAGGACATTAACCAAATTGAGGCAGTCCAGAGAAGGGCAACCAAAATAGTGCGGGGACTGCATCAGAAGACATGTGAGGACAGATTAAAGGAGCTCAATATATATACCCTTGAGCAAAGGAGGGAGACAGGTGATATGATTGAAACATTCAAACACCTTAAGGACATTAACAAGGTGAAAGAGTCAAACATGTTTAAATGTAAGAAAAATAGCAAGACAAGAGGACACAGCATGAGATTAGAGGGAGACCAATTAAGGGGTAATGTGAGGAAATTCTTTTTCAGAGAAAGAGTGGTGGATGCATAGAATGGCCTACTTCAGGAAGTGGCGCCTATGAATACAGTGCAGGACTTCAAACAGGCATGGGATAGGCATAAGGGAGCAATACAGATGAGTATGAATTGATAGGCCTCTGACAGAGCAATGACTGCTGGGACATTTATAAGGTAGAAAAAGGAATGGGCAGACTGGATGGGCCTTGCAGTCCTTATCTGCCGTCAACCTCTATGTTCGTATGTTTCTGCTTGCACACAATGCTGTGTTTATCCAGGAAGTCAGTTAGCTGATCTGCCACAATCTGTTCCAGGGCCTTTGAGAGTGGAGGTAGGATGGAGATTGGACAGATGTTCTCATGTGCAGTTTTGACACCACTTTTATGTATGAGGGTTACAGTGGCAGATTTCCAAATGTCCGGGAACTGGTTAAGGTTGAGGGAGAGGTTAAATATCTTGGTCAGTGGCCGGAGTACTTCTTCAAGGGTGAGTGATAGAAATTTGAGGTCGAGGGAGACATTACTGGATCTGGACTTACTAATGGCTTTGGTAACATAGCTGCAGACTTGGTACAACTTGGCTGCTTTAAAGTAGAAAGGAGGGTGGCTAGTGGGGGCAGGGGAGGTTGGGGAGTCTTCTTCATTGAAAAATCAGGGGGGATTATAGAACTGAGGTCCGTGAAAGCATCATTAAATGTATCAGCAATGAGTTTCTGGTCAAGTGTAGCAACACCATTTATGCAGAGCACTGATGGGGGCTGTTCACATTAGTTGCTGTGAGAATTAGTGATCAATCCTGTTGAAGAAGGAAGGTTTTGAGATGTGTTAACTGGCCTTGGGGTAGAACTTTGATGGTGATGGTTTTGGGGGGGGGGTTGATGAATTTGTTGGACCACGAGTAGCTAACAGGGGAGTGGTCTCTGAGTGAGTCAGGGAGGACAGTGGTGTTTGTGATCCTAGCAGGGTTGCTGGTTAGGAACCAGTTCAGTAAGGTGCTGTTACCAATTTTATCATTTTTCCTGGTTGGGAGTTAATGATCTGTGTGAAGTTTGCCACTTTGGAAGTTCCTTGGGCAGCCAGGAGGTGGGTGGCTGAGTGGCTGGAAGTGCTGAGCCGCCACTGGTCCAGACAGAGGGCTCATGAGCCCAAGAGTCAAGGGCATGACCTGGCTTTGGAGGTTCTGTGGGTAGGCAGGAGGTGGGCAGCTGAGTGGCTGGAAGTGCTGAGCCACAACCGGGCCAGACGAAGGACTCGTGGGCCCAAGAGTCAAGGGAATAGGGTATAGGAGCATTATAGTTAGAGATGTCTGAAACTGGAAAATGTTGCCTAATTTTGCATAATTCCTGTATTACACAAAATTTTTTGCCTGGGTGAAACATAATTTTGCCTCCAATTCCACTTTCGCATAATGTAAAATTTTACCCCAATTTCACCCAATTTTGCCTTCACGTAAGGCTAAATTTTGCCATGAACCTTCATTTCGCCACTGTTTTTCAATTTCGCTGGTGCATTGTGGGTAGATAGCTAGAATATCATATGCAGGCTGCTTCCTGCACAGTATATTAGTATATTGTCTGTTGAGTCAGAGAGCAGTTCAGTGTGGTGCATCACAGCCAATAAACCCTTCAAAAACCTCTTTATTTGTGATTTCTGAGAGTTAATTACTCCCAGAATCTCAGTTTGGTTCCTAGTGCTGCTAGTGAACATCTTTTTGTTTTTGCATCTTTGGATAATACTTAATTAAACTTAGGTAGTGTTTTCAGTTTTCTCTGTGCCTGTGTCTGTGAGGGAGTTGAGTGGGGGAGGGTCGATCTTGTGGTGTGTGTGTGGCATGTATGTGAAAGTAGAGCAGGCTAGTTCCTAATATTTGACAGATTTCTCACAAGTAGTGAATGAGTTTCTGTAATTTCTTTTAAGTCTTAATATTTTTCTTTGTGTGCTACTTATTTGTTATATTTTTCTTAGATATTGACCCTTTTTTGGATAACTTTATCTGAGCATTTACTACATTCTAACTGAGTAGTTCTGTTCCTGTTTCCCTTTGCTTAATCACTTTTGTGATTTATCTTTTTGATTGAAAGTATTCGTGGACATTGACCACTTGACTTGTCCATATCCAGGTGCACTACGTTGTTGAATTGCTCACAAAAATTAATAGTGTGATCTATCTTCTGCATTGCAGCATTCCTATTTTTCTATTTCATTTGCTTACCATTTTAACCCTTTCCTCCCTGTCACACCACTGTTGTTTACTACTTAACCTACTATATAAAAAATACATAGTTTTCATAGAAACATAGAATTTTACGGCAGATAAGGACCGATTGGCCCACTCAGTCTGCCCATTTCCCTGCCTACTGGATAAGCTGCAGATCCTAGTTAACCAGCAGCCTACTTCTTCCTACCCCCAACCCCTGGAATTGCCTTATGACTGTCCCATGCATGCTTGAATTCCACCACTGTGTTTGACTCCACCTCCTCTGGAAGGCCATTCCATGCATCCACAACCCTCTCTGAAAAAATACTTTAAATCACCTCTGAGCCACTCCTCTATCTTCAAATTGTGCCCCTTGTTCTGCACACCTCTTTTTGAAAGATGCTACCCTCTTGAACATTGTTGATTCCTTGAGGTACTTGAGAAAGTTTCTATCATGTCCCCCTCCCTCCCTTCCTCGAGGCTATACATATTAAGCTCCTTAAGTCTCTCTCATATGTCTTCCCGGTCTGGACCCTGCACCATTTTAGTTCTCCTCCTCTGGACAGCTTCCGTCTTGTCTATGTCTTTGCAAAGACTGGGTCTCCAGAACTGCACACAGTACTCCAGATGGGGTCTGACCAGCTATCTGTACAGAGGGATAATATCTTCCTGTTTTCCACTGGTGATGCCTCTCCCTATGCATCCCAATATCCACCCAGCCCTCCTTGCTGCCCTCTCACATTGCTTGCCCACCTTTAGGTTATCTGATATTACTACCCCCAGGTCCCTTTCCATTTTTGTTGTTGTTAGTATCTCACCCCCCACTGTGTACTCTTCCCCTGGGTTTTTGTTTCCCAGGTGCATTATCTTGCACTTCTTAGCATTGAATCTAAGCTGCCATACATTTGACCATTCCTCTAACCTTGCCAAGTCCCTTTTCATCCTTTCCACCCCACCTTGTGCATCAACTCTGTTGCAGATCTTTGTGTCATCTGTACATACTTTTCCTTCCAGTCCCTCTGCAATGCTGCTTATAAAGACTTTGAAGAGGACCGGTCCTAATACTGAACCCAGTGCACCCCTAAGCTAGTAACCCCTTTCTTCAAGTGGACTCCATTTACTATTACTCTCTGTATCCTATTCTCCAGCCAATTCTTTACCCAGGTCATCTTGGGACCCACTCCCAGGCTAGCTAACTTGTGTATTAATCTTTGTGTGGGACTGTGTCAAATGCCTTGCTAAAGTCTAGGTAGGCTATGTCCACAGCCCTCCCTGATCTACTACTTGGTCACCCAGTCAAAGAAGTCTATCAGATTTGTCTGGCATGACCTTCCTGCTGTGAATCCATGCTGCCTTGGGTCCTGTGCCCCTCTGGCCTCCAAATACTCAACAATTCTTTCCTTCAGAAGTGATTCCATTATTTTCCCTACCACTGAGGTTAAACTAACAGGTCTGTAGTTTCCTGCTTCTGCCTTGCTCCCACTTTTGTGAAGGGGAATCACATCTGCCCTCCTCCAGTCCTCGGGTACCACCCCGTCCTCCCATGTTTTGTTAAACAGGGTAGTCAGTGGTGCCACTAATTCTACCCTTAGTTCTTTTAGAATTCTGGGATGAATCCCATCAGGCCCCATTGCTTTGTCTACCTTCAGTTTTAGGAGTTCTTTCAGAACCCTTTCTTCTGTAAATGGGCTGCTATCAACTTCTGTGTCCAGAGTGTTTCTACTGTTTGTTTTAGGTACCTCCCCCTCTTCCTTTGTAAATACTGAGCAAAAATATTTGTTTAATATCTCTGCCTTTTCACAGTCACCCTCTGCCCCCCTCCCCCCCTTATTAAGCCTCACTATCCCTCCTTGGTCTTCCTTCGCTCCCTGATGTACCTGTAAAAGGTTTTATCCCCCTTCTTAACTGAGTTGGCTATCTTTTCCTCAGTTTGGGCCTTTGCTGTTCTGACTGCCTTCCCAGCTTCCTTTTCCTTTAACTGATACAGTTCTCTGTCCTGCTCCTTCTGTGATTCCTTGTACTTCCTGAAAGCTTTCTTTTTCTCTTTAACCTTCACTGCCACTTCCTTTGAGAACCGTAGTGGTTTCTTACTTCATTTAGTTTTGTTTATCTGCTTCACACAAAGGCTTGTTACCTCTGTGATGGCAGATTCTACTATTCCCCATTGTTCTTCCACCCCTCCTTCCTGCCCATTTGCTAGTGCATTCCTTAGGCACTCACCCATTTTGGCAAAGTCAGCCCTCCTAAAGTCCAGTCAAGATAGTGGTGGTCTCTGCATGAGTTTTGGAGGTGACTTTGTTCATTTCAAATCTTGTTGTCCATCCCATCTGATATATCTGTAAGCCAAAACTGTATTTAATAAGTACTAACACATTGCAGTACTCGCCTTTTTCAGACACCACTTATCCAGACTGTAGTTCATATTTTGACTGAGAGGTGTTCTGTGTGGTTGGTTTACAGTTTAGTTTTTGTGAACCTACCAGTGCCTACCCAGTTATTATCAAGTTGTGTAATAATCATTCCATTTAAAAACATGACACTTGATTAAGAACTACTAAAGTATTCTTTTCAGATTTACTGCACAGCCTTGCTGTGGTGGTGTTATTTGTCGGTTTTGTATTGAAAGTCTCTTATTTCTGTCTTCCTGTTACCCCATGTTACTTAACTCACATTTTTTGTAACTGAAAAAATAAAATAGTGTTTTCACACTCAAACAGGCTACAGTAGCAGTTGTAGGTAGTTTTAGACACATACACTACAGTGCAGATACCTGTTCTTATTTCTGTTTGCCCTTTGTAGATAGCACTGCAGGTATTAAATCACACTTATTTAATAGAAATACATAATAATATTGTTCCAGAGGAAGCCAAATGAAACAAGCATATAAATATGCCTGCCAAGAGACATTCAACTTCAGGTAAAGGTGCCAGGGTGGGAGGTGGCTCAAAGAAATCTGTTGGACAAAGCAAACCTATTTCTAAATCAGTGCCCTCTGTAGGCTTGCAGCTGCTGTGGCAACCAGTAGCAGCAAAATTGAAGTTAGAAGTGGCTTCATGTCTGTGACTCATTTTTTTACTGCCCAGTCTGTAGCTAATATGCTTATTGAGAATGATACTGGGTATGAGGGAGACACTTACACCAGTGGAGGCACAGAGGTCCAGGAGGAGGTCAAAAAAGTTGTCAGTGTGACTGTTGTTCCTGCTCAAGGAGGAGCTGATGGTGGTGAGGGGTGAGGGTGATAGTGTCCAGCTTCAGTCTGTTTCTCCTGGAGAAGGAGATAAGGAAAATCAACTCCCCACAATGAGTAAATGCCAAAGAAGGGAAATGTTTGTCTGGTAGTAGATAGTGATAGGGAGAAGGAGGAGGAAGATATGATATGTTTTGGTACAGATGATGATGAGGAGTTGGATCCTCTATTGGAGACAGAAGTGAAAAAGATGAAGGTTGAAGATGTAGCCCATTTAGATGACAAGACTGAGGGTGAAGATATCAGCAAGTCTACAACAAGCAGTGCAGTCACCCCACTTCCCAAACGTAGCATGCTGGATATCATGCAAGTGGCACAAAAAGCAAAAACGTCCACACCTTTAGCTCTACTGTCCAAGTGTCAGTCCCATGTCAAATCCAGAGTTGCAAAGTCCCTAGTTTGGGATTTTTTCATACTTGATGCAGCTGATGGCACCATGGCAAAATGTCAGCAGTGTCAAGCACATGTAAGTTGTGGAAAAAAGGGCAGCCACATAGGCACCGGTAGCCAGCATGCCCACTTTAAAAACAAGCACCTATTACGCCAGCACAAACTCCAGAAAGATACCATAGCTGTTGGTGGGACTTGTCTTGTCAAGCTTAATGTTAGTGACAGCAGTGCAATAGAGCTGGAGGAGGGAGGGCTGAGTGTGTCGGTGGAGGAAGAGTGTGAAGAATCATTTTCTCTGTTGAGCAGAGGGCATAGTAACAATAGAGCTTCCACTCCCTCAAATTATAAAAGAATACCACCAGGCACCAAATCCACCAGAATAACCAGTTTCATACATGCTGCACACCCCAGACCCCAAGAGTCACCTGGTATTCCAGCAAGAACAACACTGGTGGCACAAGTAAAGCATTTTTGTCGACTGATCTCAAGATGCAGCCCATTTTGAAGAGTGTCTCTGAGAAGAACTCAAACATAGAAACATAGAAACATAGACTTTGACAGCAGATAAGGACCACTTGGCCCACCCAGTCTGCCCATTTCCCTACCAACTGGATAAGCTGCAGATTCTAGTTAATCAACAGCATACTTCCTGCTACCCCCCACTTTAATTGCCTTGTGTCTGTCCCATACATGTTTGAATTCCCCAAATGTTTTAGACCCAACGACCTCCTCAGGAAGTTTGTTCCATGTATCCACCACTCTTTCCATGAAAAAAAAATTCCTCACATTACCGGTGAGCTGTCCCCCCTCTATCTTTAAATTGTGCCCCCTTGTTCTTACACATGTTATTTTCTGAAAGATGCTACCCTTCTGGACTTTGTTGATTCCCTTGAGGTACTTGAATGTTTCTATCTTGTCCCACCATCCCTCCTTTCAAGAGTATACATATTAAGTTTTCTCAGTCTCTCTTCATATGGTTTCTGCTGCAGACACTGCACCATTTTAGTTGCCCTCCTCTTGGACTGCTTCCATCCTGTCTGTGTCCTTGTGTAGATGAGGTCTCCAAAACTGCACACAGTACTCCAGATGGGGTCTCACCAACTGTCTGTATAGAGGGATAACCACTTCCCTTTTTCTACTTGTGATGCCCCTTCCTATGCAAAGTACCCCCCAAACATGCTGCTGCACGTGAGCCAAATGCAGCCACTGCTGAAATGCTCACCATCAACCTGCTGCCCTTCTTCTTTGTGGAGAATCCTGGATTCCACCATTTGATGGCCCGTGTCTGTCCCAAATGGCAGGTGCCATTGCAAACTTATTTCTCTAAATGTGCCATGCCCAAACTCTACAGCAGAGTTTCACAGTCCATCCTACACACCACCTCAAAATATATCCACATTAGCAAGGATATGTGGACAAATGGTCAAACAGCGGGCAGCTCATATCTGTGCATAACAGCACACAGGTACCTGGGGTGGTTGTTGATTTGGTGCCTGGTAAAAGCTGCATAAAGCAAAATTGTGGTGGTAGCAACACACCCGGTATTCATCAGAATGCAGCCATTACTATGCAGAGTGTTACAGGGTCTCTCACTGGTGAGAAAATGCTGAATGTGCTGCTACTGTAAATCAGACTGATGAGTGGCTAAATGCACACTCACTCACAGCAGGGTTTATTGCCAATGACAAGGTGGTGTTTTCAGAGTTCCCTGCCTGGCACACTGCTTTAATCTAGTCATATAGCAATTTGTGAACTATGATGAAATAAAGGAAACTATGTCTGTCACAAGACACATCTGTGTGCATGTTGCCTGTTCTGCAAAGGACTATGAGCTGCAGTGCGCTACCCATCTGCATCAGCACTGTATGAAGCTCGATGTTGTTACCAGGTGGAACTCCACACTGTACATGCTGGACCAGCTTTATGAGCAGTATAAGGTGGTTTCAAATGACCTACTGCTGCACACCACCCGGGACAGTTCTGGAGTGTCCATCGCCCTGACAGTGGAGCAGTGGTGACAAATGGATGGCATAATATGCATTCTGCATCCATTTGAGCATGCAACACAGGTTGTGAGTGGGGACACTGTCTGTATAAGTCAGTCAATACCCCTTATATGTGTCCTGAGGCAGACATTGGTAAATGTCCATCACCAGATGGAGGCAAGTGATGATCACAGTTCTGTTCATGTAATGGGTCACATTCTCTGTATACTGGACAGCAATACACATATCTCTGGCATTATGCAGTGTAAAGAGTTTGCTATTGCTACCATGCTGGATCCATGGTACAAACATGGCTTGCCTGCCATGATTGAAGGGGGGTCATGTGCAAGTGGACAAATTGACCAATTACTTTGTCAGATGGGTACATGGTGCACAGATGAAAAATGCAGACACAAAGGGGACATAAACCAGGTATTGCTACCACCACCACCAGTAAATCATCAGAGGCCACCAAATCGAAGAAAATGTTAAAATCGCAGCACAGCATGGCAGATAATCAAATTTCAGATGCTCTGTTCTGGGTGGGAGGTGAACAAATTGAAGACAAGGAGGAGGAGCATGATGAGGCAGCAGGACTCTGGGCAGCCCAATGTACATGAGAGACATCAAGCATCTTGGCATCACTGATGAGCCATTGGTGTACTGGAGCAGCAAAGTGAGTGACTTGCCTGCACTGGCATCTGTTGTTTTTAAATACCTCAGCTACCCATCATCCAAAGTAGTAGATCAGGGAGGGGCTGTGGACATAGCCTACCTAGATTTTAGCAAGGCATTTGATACAGTTCCACACAAAAGATTAATACACAAGATAGCCAGCCTTGGAATGGGTCCCAAGGTGGTAGCCTGGCTAAAAAATTGGCTAGACAACAGGACACAAAGGGTAGTAGTAAATGGAGTACACAGTGAAGAAAGGAGGGTTACTAGCGGGTACCGCAGGGTTCAGTACTGGGACCGGTCCTTTTAATGTCTTTATAAGTGACATTGCAGAGGATAAGGAGGGGCTGACCAAGCCCTCCCTCAGATGAGGAGTAGCCTTCAAGCCCAAGGGGAGGGAAACAGACTGGAGGTGGAGGTTTCAGGAGGAGCAGGGGAGGATGGAAGTATAAGGAATCTGGGTGGGGTTCGACAAAAGGATCAGGATAAGGGGTGGGGTTAGTGTTAGTAAATGCCAGGAGTTTGGGAAACAAGTTGCCAGAGTTCCAGGCCATGCTGTTCGAGGGGTGGATGTGGCGGCAGTCACGAGCGTGGGCCAACAAAAACCATGACTGGGACCTAAATATGCAGGGGTACACTATGCTTAGGAAGGATAGAAAGGAGGGCAGAGGGGTGGAGTGGCTATGTTCATTAGAGATGACATAGAAATTGCTATGGTAGAAGAGGCAGAGGAAACGTGGAGGCCTTATGGGTCACTCTTACGATCCCCAGCAGGAGATAAGGTCAAGCTGGGTGTAGCATATAGGCCCCGGGATGAGTGATGTTCTAGAGGATGGTTTGCTGGACAACATCATTGCCCAGTGTGGTCCAAAGGGAAGGAGTGGTGTTGATGGGGGACCTAATATGCCAGGTACTAACTGGGGAACCATGTCCTCAAAGGTGGCCAAGGAGCAGAGGCTGCTGGATGGCTTCCAGGATGTGTTCTTAACACAGCATGTGATGGAGCCCACAAGGGAGGGGCATGTCCTGGATGTGGTTCTGGCAGATGGGGATCTGGTAAGGGACATGGTTGTACAGGACCCCCTGACTGGGAGTGACCACAATACTGTCTGGTTTCAAATAAGCATTGGGGGAGTGGGGGTGAGATCTAGGACACTGGCAGTGGACTTCAGGGGGGCAGACTTTATGGGCATGGGAAATATTCTCAAGGATCACTTGAAGGGGATTACCTCAACAACAAGTGTGGAAAGGAGATGGGAGGTCATAAAACGGGGACTTCAAGAGGCAGTCAGGATCTGCGCTAAGTTGAAACGTAAGGGAGCAAGGTCACATAAACCATGCTGGTGGTCCAGTGAGGTCCAGGTAGCAGTCAGAGAAAAGAAGCGGCTTACAAAAATATAAAACAACAAGAGGGATAGGATAAGGAAATGTACCAGCTTGCATCTAGAAAAAGTCAGCTGTATGGTGAGGGAGCAAAGTCCAGTAAAGAGCATCGGCTGGCACAGGGGATACATGGAGGGAAAAGGGGTTCTTCCGTACATTGGGGAGGCGAGAGAAAAACTAAGGCCATCTCAGCAGATTGAGATCAGAAGGAGGTGGGTGGAAGAGGCGAGGGACCAGGCAGAGGTATTTAAGAGTACTTTGCCTCTGTGTTCACTAGGGAGGGGATGGATATCTACAAAGCAAGGCACAAAGGGGATAGAAGCGGCAGGGAGTGGGATCAGGGAGCAGCAGAAATGGAGCAAAAGGAGGAAAGGTACCCCAGGGGTGTCACATCTGGTTAAGGATAAAAAGACCAGTAAGGTGGAGGGACAGATGATGCCATCCCACCAAAGGTGTGGTTTGCCTCAAGGCCCTAAAGAAGACAAATCTCCTGGGCGGATGGCATTCATCCGAGAGTACTATGGGAATTGGCGGACATACTGGCTGCACCCCTGGGAGCTTTTCAACAGGTCACTTGAGACAGGGAGGGTACCTAGGGATTGGCTAGAGGCATGTGGTACCAATCCATAAAGGGGGTCGAAGGAAGTACCAGGAAACTATAGACCCATCAGTTTAACCTCGGTGGTGGGAAAATTAATGGAGAGTATACTAAAGGAGCGATTGGGGGTTTACTTGGAGGAGGTGGGAGGTCTGGATGAGTCGGCAGCATGGGTTTGTGCCAGGTAGATCATGTCAAACCAACCTTGTGGAGTTCTATGAATGGGTAACATCAGAACTGGATAGGGGTAAGCCTGTGGATGTATTATTCTTGGACTTCAGCAAGGCGTTTGACTCTGTCCCCACAATGGTCTGGTGAAGAAACTGATGGGGTTAGGAGTAGGCCCTTTGATGGTCAGATGGATTGAAAACTGGATAGCTGGACGCACTCAGAGAGTAGTGGTCTGTGGGGAGCTCTCGAACCCTACAGAGGTTGGTAGTGGGGTACCACAGGGCTCGGTCCTGGGTCCAACCTGTTTAATGCATACATATCAGACATCAGGGATGGTATAGGGTGTGAAATGAGTCTCTTCGCGGATGACTCCAAGATGGGAGCAGTAGTTGAGGGAGAAGAGGGAGGTTGGCCTGCAAGGGACCTGGACACCCTGGAAAGCTGGGCTCACACATGGAAATTAAATTTCAATATCACCAAGTGCAAGGTGTTGCATCTTGGTCGGGAACCCTAAACACAGGTACACCCTGGGAGGAGGTGCTGGAAGCCTCAACAGGGAAAAGACCTAGGGTCATGGTGGATACATGTATGAATAACACTGAGCAGTGCAGGAGGCAGCTAGCAAGGCAAACAGGATGTTGGGATGCATCGCAGGGGGATCACCTCTAGGAGCAAGGAAGTGATTCTGCCACTGTACAATGGACTGGTTAGACCACACCTTGAGTACTGTGTACAGTACTGGAGACCACACTTGAAGAGGGACATACAGCTCCTGGAGAGGGTACAGAGGAGGGCAACAAAGATGATACGAGGGCTAGGGGATTTGACTTACGAGGACAGACTTGAGGAGCTCTGCCTGTTTCATTGGAGGGAGAGGAGAGACAGGGGACTGATTGAGGGTCTTCAAGTACCTCAAGGAATAAATAGGTAAACATGGAGGGATCTTTAGGACTAAAGCAGGAGGCATCACCAGAGGGCATGGTTTGAAGTTGGAAGGTGGAAGGGTGAGGGGGAAAGAGGAGGAGGTTTTCACTGAGAGGGTGGTGGACCCTTGGAATGCTCTGCCTGGTGAGCTGGTTCAGAGATCCACAGTGGAGAGCTTTAAGAGAGGTGGGACAGACACAGAAAGTGGATGTATCAGATGATGGCTATCCGGGGGTGGGGATGGATGATAGGGGTTTCTGGAGCACAAGGGGTGGAGGGTCTCGCACCCAACTAAGGATCTAGGTTCGAGCAGACTTGATAGACCATAAGGCCTAATCTGCTGGCAAATAGTATGTTAGTATGTAACTGGAAGGAAAAGTATGTCTCTTTGCAGATGACACAAAGATCTGCAACAGGGTTGATACACAAGATGGAGTGGAAAGGATGAGAAAGGACTTGGCAAGGTTGGAGGAATGGTCAAATGTATGGCAGCTCAGATTCAATGCAAAGAAGTGCAAGGTAATGCACATGGGAAACAAAAACCCAGGGGAAGCGTACACAATAGGGGGTGAGATACTGACAACAGCAAAAATAGAAAGGGACCTGGGGTAATTATATCAGATGACCTAAAGGTGGGCAAGCAATGTGAGAAGGCAGTAAGAAGGCTGGGGGATACTGGGATGCATTGGAAGAGGCATCAATAGTAGAAAACAGGAAGTTGTTATCCCTCTGTACAGACAGTTGGTGAGACCCCATCTGGAGTACTGTGTGCAGTTCTGGAGACCCCATCTCTGCAAAGACATAGACAGAGTGGAGGCTGTCCAGAGGAGGGCAACCAAAATGGTGCAGGGTCTGCACCAGAAGACATACGAAGAAAGACTAAGGAGCTTAATATGTATACCCTTGAGGAAAGAAGGGAGAGAGGGGACATGATAGAAACTTTCAAGTACCTCAAGGGAATTAACAAAGTCCAAGAGGGTAGCATCTTCCAGAAAAAGAGATATGCAAGAACAAGGGGACACAATTTGAAGATAGAGGGAGACGGCTCAGGGGTAATATGAGGAAGTATTTTTTCACTGAGAGGGTTATGGATGCATGGAACAGCCTCCCTGAGGAGGTTGTGGAGTCAAGAACAGTGGGGGACTTCAAGAATGCATGGGACAGGCATAAGGCAGTCCTAGGGGCAGGTAAGAGGAAGTAAGCTGTTGGTTAACTAGGATCTGCAGCTTATCTGTTAGGTAGGAAAATGGGCAGACTAGGTGGGCCAAGTGGTCCTTATCTGCTGTCAAATTCTATGTTTCTATGTTTCTATGTTTCTATCCAGTGTCAGTGTGGAACAGGTGTTCAGTTCTGCTGGGGCCATTGTGCATGTTCATAGGTCAAATCTGTCACCAAAGAATGTTTCCATCCTAACATTTATAAAAATGAATGAGGCTCATATTCCACATAACACAGTTATTTCAATGGTGTTGCCCCAAGAACTGTGTCTCAGAGATGATGATGACAACAAAGACATCCCCACTGGTAAGGCCTCTACTAGCAGGGAGGTGGATGAAGCAGCAGTACTGACTGAATTTCCACCTGGTGATGACTCCAGTCTTGAAGACTGTGACTGCTGCTTCGTAGGTGATGTATCAATGGAAAAAGGCTAAAGGTGTTCTGCCCCTCCCAGCCACCACCAGCATCTCCCCCATTCCCTCTGAATATGCTGTTTTATGTTATTGTTATATATTTTAAATGTTATTTTGCTGGTTGTTCTGTATTACACATCCAGTTAAACCATTTAATTTGATTACCCAACATAGTAACAATGTTTACTTCATTTCATTTTTTTAATTGTTTTTCCCCTGCTATTCTAACTGGAATGAATATGTAATCTCAGCAATACCCAATGGCACCATTGACTATCGAGTGACAAATACTGAACATCTTCCTCATTTCCTTATATACCTCCTCAATGAGACCCTGAATAAGTGTCTAGCAATTGTGCCACCACTATATATACAATGTAACAATAACAACTTAGTTGGACAGTGCACAGCCAATACTGTGTTACTCAGAAATGCATGCATACTCCATCCCCATGTATACAATTAACCATCATGTAATCCACCTCCTTGTCAACCATCCTAATGTGCATAACACAGACTTTGACTGTGTGGGTCATCACTCTCATACTGTCAAAAGGAATACTGCTGAAAATCTGTGAAGTTGACAGGTGCATGCTCCAGCATAAACAGCAGTCTTAGAACAGTATATTAATGCTGCGTCTGAGTCCATCTTAATTACTCCTCCTCTTCCTCCTCCTCCTCCAGCAGTCTTCCACCAAGAAGACCCGCAGCATTGCCAATGCCAGCACATTTGGGGCCAGTACATCAACCTGCACACTACATCACTTTCATCCCAGCATGCATGCTTGGTGTTGTTTTCCCTCCTGCCAAATACCCATGATAACATTGCCAGAACATTTTGACCAGTATGTTAACCAGCTCAATGCAGCACTTTCATCCCAACAAGCACAACTGGTGTCATTTTCCCTCCAGCAAAAGAAAAAGCCACTCAGAAAGCAACACATACAGTATCCTCATGAAGCAAGAAATATATATGTTCTTCCTCCATGGCCTGTCTTCTGTTCAACTGAGTCACGGTAATTAGATATCAGTTTTTGTCATGTTATTACTTATACCTCCATTGTGCTGTTAAGCATGCCTTTGTTGCGACAGAATCTAGTTTGTGTACAAGGCAGTGCAGCTTATTATATAAGTTATCTTAGGTATCTCCATTTTGCTCTATGCAGGGTTTGCCACGATAACGCCATGTGAGGCCAGGATCGGGGAACAAGGATGTTACATTGACATGGCACATTCACAGCTTAGTCAATACACATTACAACTTGCAAGCATCATCATGTACAGGTCAGTATTGGAATTGTAACATTGTGATTGGTTGGCATCCATGGCACTCCAGACATTACAGCCCACCTGATAGGCTAGTGATGCACATGACCCAGATCAAATTTCTAGTATATCCAGGTCCCAAAAACCCCTGCTCTCCAGTTTCGAATAATGCATCTGATCAGGCAACTAGCACACCTGTCTGCTCCTAGAAGGTAAGACCTTGAATCCAAGGATATAGATAATCTTAATCAGACTAAAGCCAGAGAGAGGCACATGTATGCAGTTATGATTTAAAATCTGCAAGTTACTAGAATTACCAGAAATGTATTCAGACCAAGCTAGCCCTGTGCTTCAGTGTTACCTAGCCCAAGTGTTTTCTTTATCCAGCCCTCGGGCTGTACCTTAAAATGTTTGCAGTTCGTTTTTTCTGTGCAATTTTCTGATGGTAGAAGCCTCAGTGGCTCAGTTTCATGTGTTGTACTCCCCCCCCTCGTTAGTTTGGCTGGCCACCTACGTGGGCCAGCGTGGCACGGCTCGCTACCCTGCCCATGCGTTTCCCCCTCCCCAGTGACCTCTGTCCTGGTGCCCTGGCATTTTTCTCTGTGTTTCCACAGTGCCTTGGAGTGTTCTGAGCCAGAGAATACCGCGTGCGGGCCAGCGGCCTGTCTGGCCACGCGTCTACCGCATGGTCACTTGTTCCATTCCCCACAAAACCTCCCACGCTTCTCTGGGCCTCCGCCTCACTCAGAGGCTCACTTTCACCCCTCCCCACGCCTTGCAGCCTGGAACAGCCACAGGCACCGCCTCGCTCCACGCGCCTCTGGCGCATCTTCGGTAGGCCTCTGTTTGGGCCTACTGCGACACTAGTTCGCCCTCCTGGTCTGGCGACCGCGGACAAGCTCCTCCTCCCCCTGCTAGGCCGCTCCTTGAGGACGTCTTCTTCCTCTTGTGTCCTTGCGGCCTAGCCTGGAGCAGGGGGGGAGAGTGTATCTCGTCTCACTCGGAGACAGGAAGGAAGCGCCTCGTGCGGTCACTCATGGGCAACGCCTCCCTCCATGCTCTGCCCCGCTGGGGCGTTGTCTCCTCCCCCAGCCCTCATCTAGGGGAGACCACTAGAATAGGCCCACTGCACAGAGGCCTGGTACCTTTGGGCCCTAATGAGGCCCTCTTCCATAGAGGGAGGTGCGAAACAGGGGGCGCCCCTCAGGATGGCGGGGGGGCGCGACACACGGCCGTGAACCGTAAATAAATAAATAAGAAAAAAAAAGAACGGAACAGGAAGGGAAAGATTGTCTGGGACAGCAGCTTACTTGGGGGTCTCCTCCCCCACGAAGGGTCACTCCCACAGCGACCCTCTGCTGGGGCTTCCACACCTGGGCCTTATTCCTGCCCTCTATCACTCAGGTCCCTCCCACAGTGACCCGAGAAGGTAGTCTGCCACTCCTGGGCTCCTCCCAGTCACACCAGGGCTCCCTCCCATAGCGAGCCATGGGTCCAGACCGCCGCCTACCAGGCCTTCCCCCTTCATGGTCCTTGTTGCGGGGGTCCTCCCTTAGCACCCCCACAACCTGCTTACAGTCCCAGATGAGGCGGACCTCCTTCATTACTGCTGGGGGGGTTAGGTACTCGCCCCCTGGGCGTCGTGTATAGTTCAATGCTAAGGTATTCCTTCTCTCCTTCCCAGATGGTGAAAGCGAAGAAATGCTCCTCGTGCAGTGCTACCCTCCTGCCCCAGATCCCGGGTCCTCTCTGTGCGGCCTGCCTCCTCGACGACAACGATTCCTCCCTGGAGCAAACCCCGCCCATGGACCCCAGCAATCTGGGGCCCAGCAACCCTTCATGGATGGACCTGGGCTCCCTCCTAATCCAAAACCAGCAGGCCGCTGTTGCCATGATGGAGAGCCAGCAGAACTTTATGCTCAAGATCATGGAAAAACTGGAATCCCTCACTCAACACAGGGCAAAACCGAGTCCGGAACCCGACAAGGAGGGGGGGCGACCCGAGGAACTTCCAAACCCCGGGGACACCCTCCCAGAGGTACCATGCAATGACGTGCATGAGGACAGGGAGAAAGATGATGCAGGGGAAGAAGATGAGGCAGAATCAGACGAGGAGGAGACAGACCTTCAAGCAACACCTTCTCTGACGTCAAAATTATGCTCCTTTGACACGATCTCAGGGCTCATGAGGATGATCAAGGTCACCATGGGCTTCGACACTGAAGAGAGCAGGCCCGAGTCAAAGCTCGACCCCATGATTCAATTGAGACAGTTGACCACAGAGACCTTCCCCGTATGCCCGGCAATCAAGGACATCTTCAGTAAGGAGTGGCAGTCCTCCGAACTGGGCAGAATGTCAAACCATAAGAACCTGGACAGAATGTACCCGGTCCAAGGAGAAAAGTCAGATGTCTGGTATAAGGCCCACACCATTGACCCCCAGGTGGCGGCTCTGAGCAAAAGGACTGTACTACCACGCGGTACAATAGCCCTGAAGGACCTGACGGACAAGAAGGTAGAAGATGTGCTCAAGAGGGCCTTCAAGATCGAGGGCACCGAAGCTAAAGCAAGCAACACAGCCATCTATACGGCTCGAGCACAGATCCGCTGGCTCGAGGAGCTCCAGGAGCAGGCCATCCCTAAGTCCAGGGAGGCAGAGCTGTTGGAATGTACTTTAGATGCAGCTAAATACCTAGCCGACATGGCGGTAGACACTTTGCACCTTCATGCAAGGGCTACCGCCATCACCAACCATGCTCGAAGGGCACTGTGGCTGAAACTGTGGGATGCAGACAATGAGTCAAAAACCTTGCTACAAAACTTGCCACTGCAGGAGAAACATGTCTTCGGGGAGGGTCTGCAGGATTATTTGAAACAAGAGGAGGAGGGCAGAGACCTCCTAAAGAATAAGTCCAGGTACTCCTATCTCCCCTCCTCGAGGCGGAGGTTTCAGGGGGGAACAAACCATACCAACCCCGCAGGGACTCACAGCAACCAAGCCACTCCTTTCAAGGCAGAGGCTTCTCTCACAGCTTCCGTAGCCCATACTCTCAGAGCTATCAGTCCTCCTCCTTCAGAGCCTGGGGACAAAGAGCCGGAGGACGAGGTAGAGACTACAGGGTAAAGCAACAGTGACTACCCCCTACCGACACTACAGGGCCAGGACTCTTACCCACCAGTGGGACAAAGACTAACTCTATTCACCCATCGCTGGCTCTGCACAACATCGGACAGGTGGGTACAGGACGTGGTAACCAGGGGATACTCCATAGAGCTATCTCACGCCAACATCCCCCAAAGATTTGTCTCCTCCCCCATAGCCAGGAGAAGGGAATCCCCACATCAGGTCCAACAAATCTTGTCAGAACTGATTCAGAACAGGACCATTCAACCCGTACCAGTGCAGGAACAGAATCTGGGGGTTTACTCCATATTCTTCCTGGTGCCCAAGAAGACTGGGGAGCTCTGGCCCATCCTGGACTTGAAACACTTAAACCGCCACGTGGTCTCACACCGTTTCAAAATGGAGACCATCCAATCCACCCTACGCTGTGTTCAGGTAGGCAATTTCCTGATATCCGTAGACCTAAAGGACGCATACGTCCACATCACCATCATCCGGAAACACAGACAGTTCCTCCGCTTCCACATCCTAGGTCACCACTTCCAGTACCAGACCTTACTGTTTGGCCTTTCCTCAGCCCTAAGAGTCTTCACCAAGGTCTCTATAACCCTGGTGGCCAGACTCAGGGAACAGGGACTGACATCATCCTGTATCTAGATGACTGGCTCATCTGGGCCCGGTCCAAAAATCAGGCACGGATACACATGGAATCTGCCCTACGGGCACTCGAAGACCACGGCTGGGTGGTAAATCGAGAAAAGAGCCACCTCACTCCCACTCAGCAGATAGAGAACCTGGGAGCACTCATCAACTCGGCTCAAGGATGGGCAAAACCGTCCTCCTCGAGAACTCTCAACTTGATAGACCTGGCCCTTCAGATGAAGAACCGATGCCACACAACAATGGGAAAAATAGCCCAGTTGTTGGGCAGCATGGCCTCATGCATAGATCTCGTGCCCTGGGCCAGGTGGCACATGTGCCCGCTCCAAACTTACGTCCTGACTCGGGGGGCACCGAGCGAACACTACCTACAGGTCATGGTACCACTAACACATGCGGTGCGACTCTTCCTGGCATGGTGGATGGTGGAGACGAACCTGACCAAGGGAGTCCCACTAGAAGCTCCCCCATCAATCCCCATAGAAACGGACGTGAGCCTCTCCGACTGGGGAGCTTGCCTGGGAGACACAACGGCCCAGGGCCTATGGTCACCAGTGGAGTCAGAGCTCTCCATCAACATCCTGGAGATGAGAGCCATGTTCCACGCCCTAAAGGCATTCAAATGCCAGGTGCACGACCGGTCAGTCCTGATCCGGTCCGACAATCGGGTCACGGTGTCCTACATAGCAAAGCAAGGTGGGACCAGGAGCAGGGCCATGCTGAGGGAGGCAATGGCAGTCCTCAACTGTGCTCAAGCCAACCTCACACACTTGGGCGCGGTTCACCTGGCAGGAAGGCTGAACGTCCGCGCAGACTGGTTTAGCAGGCAACAGGTACACCCGGGGGAATGGCGGCTACACCCGGATCTTTTTCAGATGATCCAAGCGACATGGGGGCCCGTGACCATAGATCTCATGGCAACATGGGAGAATGCTCAGGTCGTAAATTACTACTCGCGGTTCAGGGACAGTCTATCCCAGGGAACGGATGCCCTGTCACAGACATGGAGGCAGAGACACGCCTATGTCTTCCCACCACTCCCCCTGATCCCACAGGTCCTCGCAAAGGTACGGGAGTCATGCCACATGGTCATCCTGGTGGCCCCCTACTGGCCACACAGATCGTGGTTCGCAGCGGTCCAACAGATGTCATTAGCCAGCTTCAGGATACCCTACCGAACAGACATGCTCTCACAGGGGCCAGTACTCCACTCAACCCCACGGACTGTGAACTCACGGCCTGGCTCCTGAGAGTAGGAGACTGAGGGCAGTGGGCTACCATGACTCCGTCATCAGCACCCTACTCCGATCCAGATGGTCGTCCACCACTTCCACGTATGGGAGACAATGGTCTATCTTCTCCAGATGGTGCCTGGAACGAGGCTCAGTCCCCGAGCAGACTGACATAGCTACCATCCTACTGTTCCTCCAACAGGGGGTGGACAAGGGACTAGCACACTCTTCCCTCCAGGTGCAACTATCAGCCACAGGGGCAGCTATGGGCTTCATCGGGGGATACACCCCGGGAGCTCACCCTGACGCCGTGCGCTTCCTAAGGGCAGTAGAGATCCTCCGACCAAGGACTCGACCTACCATCACCCCGTGGGATCTCCCACTAGTCCTAGAGTCCCTCAGCGTGGCTTCTTACGAATCCCTCCTCAAGGCGGATCTGTTCTGGGTCGGCCTCAAGACATGCTTCTTGGTGGCAATCTGCTCGGCTAGATGGATCGGAGAACTTGGGGCCCTATCCTGCGCAGAACCTTATACAGTGTTCACCCCACTAGGGGTACATCTGAAAATGGTGCCGGCCTTCCAACCAAAGGTATCCACCGGGTTTCACAGAGAGCAACCCATCGAGCTACCCACCTTCCCGAAGGAGCCCCAGCAGGGCACCAGTGTGGTCCCACATTATCTCAACGTCGGTTCTGCCCTTTCTGTCTACCTAGCCAGAACTCATCCCATGCGGAAAACAGAAAGATTGTTCATCATATTGAAGGGACAGAGGCAAGGCAGTGCCACCTCCAAGACCACCATAGCCGGGTGGCTAAGGAGAGTCGTCCGGAATGCCTACATAGCAAACCAGATGACTCCACCCCAAGGGATCAAGGCCCACTCCACCAGAGCGATCGCCACCTCTTGGGCGGGGAGAGCCAACATGTCCACAGAGGACATATGTAGAGCAGCCACGTGGAGCTCCCTCCACACATTCGCCAGACACTACAGGCTGGAAGAGTTACAGGCCGTACGTCCCTCATTCACCACTCAGGTCTTGGCAACAGCATCCTCAACCCCTCACTCTTAGACCACTCTGTTCCCTTCCGTGGGTACTCACTGCTTCTTATCTACCCATGAGGTAATGTCTGGAGTGCCATGGATGCCAACCAATCACAATGGATGTTTACTCACCTGGTAAAGGTGATTGTGTTGGTTGGCATCCATGGCACCCCCGGCCCTCCCTTCAGAGTGCTCAGAGCGACCGGGATTGAACTAAGGGATCTCCCCTCAGGGCAGGCTTACGAGGGGACAGACATCAGTGTTTTGTTCTTAATGATAAACTACCAGTCGGACCTTCGGGGCTGAGTTTAGACTGTAAAAAATAGGAGAAAAATAAAGACTATGCCTATGGGCCACTGATATTACGTCGTGGTCCACATCCCTTTTTGTCTCCGGTCATTTCACTTATTGCTTCGCTTGGTTGTGCCTGCACTGTATGTTTTTTTCTCTTGCACTAATTAACCTTATTTTCAGCTATGGAAGATTTGAACTGGAGAGCAGGGGTTTCTGGGACCTGGATATACTAGAAATTTGATCTGGGTCATGTGCATCACTAGCCTATCAGGTGGGCTGTAATGTCTGGAGTGCCATGGATGCCAACCAACACAATCACCTTTACCAGGTGAGTAAACACCCATTTTCACTTGCTAGATTTTGCATATTCCATTCCAGGCACTGAACGTCCTGGTATGTTTCACCATAGGCTCATAACTGAAACCATTTTAGTGGTGGGACATTTTTAATCAGGTTGCCAGCATTGATGGTAAGTATCAGCATCAGCACTGCACAGGTTAAGTATCAATGGTAATTTTTTTTTTTTTTGATATTTTTTTCTCCACCTTATTATAGATGAGATGAGATGACATTGGTTCAGACAACATCTGTCTTGAATTGGGTGACTGTCAAGTCAAATGAAATTGTATGTTGAAAAGGAATTAATTTTTTAATATTGGCAACAGTGTTAGTTCAGGTAGCATCTTAGTGTAGGTGCTAAATGGTTATGCTGCCATTTACAGTGTCAGTTGCACATTCATGGACAAAAGTAATATGTCCTTCATCATCTTATAGTGGCTCAATCAAGGGACGTCTTTAAGTGCCGTATGGGTGATTCCACAGTCTCAATGGCAGAAAACATGAGGATACAATCCACAGTCACAATTTTCATGTTAGCGCAGCAGTATATATAATATATTTGTTTTCCTTCACGGGTGTCCATTGATGAAGATGATGTATGTTTCTAGTTGTCAGCAGTTGTCCACACCTCGCAGGTGCAGCACCTCAATCCAGTGTCCACACACCAGGATGAAAGACTTGTATTTAGTTAACAATGCTGTATGGAGATGGGATGCATTGGCAAATGTCCACCAGTAAACTAAGCCACCATTCCAGTTGAAGTACTTTGTACCTGGCAATAAGAAAAAAAGAAGACATGTTGAGCATTGTTACAACAACTAGGTGCCCCCCCCTTCCATCATTACATGAAGCTATACTTACATCAGGGAATGACTGTTAAACTGGAACACTTGACGTGAACAGACTATGTCTGATGAGCACAGCCAACATCCAGATTGGGAGGTAACAGATGCACCCCAGCAGTGAAATTCCTGAATATTGACAGACCCATATAGAACATAGTTACTGTCAAAGTCTGACATCTCTGTACTGTGGTAACCACAAACTTAATACTTAACCATATCCACCAACCCCACACTAACCCGGCCTCAACCACCTCCTCCATCACCCACCACCAAAGACCATCACAAATGAAGAAATACTTTCCACAAGTTAATGAACTGAACACATATTGAACAACAGCAGCAGTGCACCTGGAGTTAACAGCACTTGAATTCCTGCATGTGTTGTGAAAAGAAAAAATAAAACAATTACAATCCAACTCAGGTATCTGACTGCAGTCACCTATCCCTCGCAGTAATGAAAAATTAAATACTTTCCTTGTCCTTGTGTAATGTGAAATGTGGTGCATCCCAACATCTTGTATCCAAGTCCTGTGCTGACATGCATTTCATGATGATGTACTCCTCAGCACACTAGATAACCTAAAATTAGTACAAACGTATAAGAACTCAAGACATCCTAATAGCAACCCACCATCCCCTTTCACTTGCACCCAAAAAAAAAATACAGACAGATACTTATGTGTGCAGCAGCAGCAGCAGCATCGATCGGCTATGTGAAGTGGATCCCCATGAACCAGACAAAGCATTACTTCTCGTGGCAACTAGTCAGAGCAGCAGGCAGCAGCTACAAGCAGGCACCAGCAGCAGCACTCAAAATGTCCTTCAATCCACACTGACTTAAAACCACAGAGCCAACAGAGCTAATCAGGGCATCATCACTGTGAAATTATAATTCCATAGTTCTCAACCAATTAAGAAAGCAGCAGCAGGAGAAAGAAAGTGCAACTTTAAAGATCAACTGCAAAGCTTGTAATTAATTACCCTTTTTTTCCCCCACAGGTATCAGCAGATTAATAAATGGAGTATCTAAATATCAGTTGTCTGTGTGTTTTTATGTTAGAAAGCTGTTATTTTAAGCCACAACAGGATTGAGGATGCCTGGTGACTGTGCCGTCCAGCTGTTTTTTTTTCTCCATAACACAGTATTCTGATGGTTCTTGATGTCATTCTTGGAGTAGCGTAAGCTTTGACAGCGGGTGCATACATCAGCCCATGTGTCTCGAGATCCAGCTTGTCCACACTCATAAAAGAGGAATGAATTAACATCGTAGTCCCTGTATTGCCTATCATTATATCCAAATGTTGTCCCCTGTAATGTTGAAGATATAAAAAGGAAAATATTTAAACTGCTCTTGCGAGTCTCGAGCTCCTCCGTGACTGTGTTTGAATACTAGAGCTCTCTTTCCTTGTTAATCTGTTGCCAGAAGTAGGAGTAGAGGTTCGTTGTAAGCTTACATTTCTCAAATATATGTTTAAATGCTGCCTAACATGGTGCTAATGCTAGCCAGTTCAGCAATTATTACAGTGGCCGTTTTTTAAGCATTTAATTACCTAGAGTAAGGTGATCACGATCGGTGCCTCACCGACACTGCTACGATTTCTTTATGCAAAGTGTTTACTAAAAACAAAATTTCATTCTTTACCATAATTAAGTAATGAATCATGGTTATTCTTCCTACCCCATAGTACTGAGAGAAGCGCCAATCGCGATCAGGGTGCCACTACCACAGGTCTGAAATTGTTAGGAATAGAAATAGGCAGTTTGTTTTTTATTGAGCACATTGTAATTTTATCCTCCCAGCAGGTTTCAGTCCAATGTCAGAAGGAGTCCCTGTACTGAATCAGCATGATGATTATTGTGGAAGAATCATATGTAGATGTTCAATTTATTTTTCTCTCTATTTTACCCTTTGTCTGCTGCTCTCACTCCCTCTGCCTCTTCCCCCAGCTCACTCTATCTCTTTGCTACTTGACTGGTCACTGCTTTAATTTATGGCAAGATCATTTAACAATTATAACTGTAGTAGATTTAGTTTATTCTGAACGAAATACATGAAATACATGTAGGGAAACCACCGAGATGGCACTCAGAAATGAATAAATTGATTAAAAGGCTTGACTGGACAGACACTTTTATTTATTGTGCTGAGTAGCGCGTGCCGCGATCGCAATTAGTCCTCACTGCCACTGCTCTGATTTGTTCATGCAGCATTGTCTATTTTGAGAATGCTCCTTCTTTACCGTATTTAAGAAATTAATTAGGGATATTCCACCTACACCAGAGTACTGAGAGGATCGCGATCACGATCCAGGCGCCACTGCCAAAGAGCTGAAATTGTTAGGCAAGATGCTTATTTTAAATGGTCTCACCCTAACAGTCTTAATTAATTATTCTGGAATAGAAATATACAGATTTTTTATTGGCATATGCTGTAATATCCCCCCAACCCACACACATACACACAGAGCTTGCTAGATCTCTTTGATGACTGGACTGATTACTGACTTCATTTCAGGGAAGGAAGTTAAAATTAAGATGTCCTTGAATTTACTCTGAATGAAATAATATGAAATAAATGTTAGGAAATCACTGATTCATCACTCATAATTTAATAAACTAGTCACAAGACATTACTGGTCATGTGCTTTTCTATATTGTGATTTGCCGTATGGAGGTTTTTTCTCATAAATTCATACAAGTGTGATGGCAGAGAGAACCGACAGGCCCATCTAGTCTGCTCATGTGTCTAGCTATCTGTTAGGACACCCTCCTCCCCACAACACTCCTCTGTCTGTCCCATGTCTTTTGACAACCAGTCCAGTCAGCAAATAGATTGAGCGAGCTGGGCAGGTGGGGTGTTGTGTGGTGGTGGTGGTGGGGCAGAGTGAATGAGGCAATTTCAGCTCTTTATTCATTTCTGAGTGCCATCTCGGTCGTTCCCCTACATGTATTTCCTTCAGAATAAACTAAATCTACTACAGTTATAATTGTTAAATGATCTTGCCATAAATTAAAGCAGTGACCAGTCAAGTCAGCAAAGAGATACAGTGAGCTGGGGGCGGCGAGGCAGAGGGAGTGAGAGCAGCAGACAAAGGGTAAAATAGAGAGAAAAAAATAAATTGAACATCTACATATGATTCTTCCACAATAATCATCATGCTGATTCAGTACAGGGACTCGCTTCTGACATTGGACTGAAACCTGCTGGGAGGATAAAAATTACAATGTGCTCAATAAAAAACAAACTACCTATTTCTATTCCTAACAATTTCAGACCTGTGGCAGTGGCACCCTGATGTGATACGCTTCTCTCAGTACTATGGGGTAGGAAGAATAACCATGATTCATTACTTAATTATGGTAAAGAATGAAATTTTGTTTTTAGTAAACACTTTGCATAAAGAAATCGTAGCAGTGTCGGTGAGGCACCGATCGTGATCACCTTACTCTAGGTAATTAACTGCTTAAAAAACGGCCACTGTAATAATTGCTGAACTGGCTAGCGTTAGCACCATGTTAGGCAGCATTTAAATATATATTTGAGAAATGTAAGCTTACAACAAACCTCTACTCCTACTTCTGGCAACAGATTAACAAGGAAAGAGAGCTCTAGTATTCAAACACAGTCACGGAGGAGCTCGAGACTCGCAAGAGCAGTTTAAATATTTTTCTTTTTATATCTTCAACATTACAGGGGACAACATATGGATATAATGATAGGCAATACAGGGACTACGATGTTAATTCATTCCTCTTTTTTTATGAATGTGTGACAAGGTGGATCTCGAGACACACTGGGCTGATGTATGCACCCACTGTCAAAGCATACGTCACTCCAAGAATGACATCAAGAACCAACAGAATACTGTGTTATGGAGAAAAAAAAAACAGCTGGACGGCACAGTCACCAGGCATCCTCAATCCTGTTGTGGCTTAAAATAACAGCTTTCTAACATAAAAACACACAGACAACTGATATTTAGATACTCCATTTATTAATCTGCTGATACCTGTGGAGGAAAAAAAGGGTAATTAATTACAAGCTTTGCAGTTGCTCTTTAAGTCGCAGGACCATTTGCAGGAGGATTTATTTTCTCATTGTGGCAAATTGTCTTATGTTGCATGTTAGGCAGTGGCAGCACCACGGTTAGGCCTGAAAAGCATTTAAACAGTGCAGAGAACAACAGATTTGGGTCCTCATGATGTATGTGAACCATGTAATTGCATGTCTGACACCTGATTTCTGTCTGAATGTACTGTGCAATATTTTGAGAAACATTTCTGGACTTCTGGGCCATGTTAGGCAGTGGCAGCACCACGGTTAGGCCTAAAAAGCATTTAAACGGTGCAGAGAACAGCACATTTGGGTCCTCATGGTGGCTGTGAACCATGTAACTGCATGTCTGACATTTGATTTCTGTCTGTATGTACTGTGCAGTTTTTTGGGAAACATTTCTGGACATGCATTGCCTGTGCTGCACTAGCAGAAACAAGATGTGGCCTAAAACCAATTTTAAACAGTGGCCAAAACAACATTTTAATGTCTGGGTGCTGGGGGGCACCAAAAAACATCAGGACTGACACCACATTTCAGTCTCAATTTGATGTACCATTTTTCCTGTAGCATTTGTGGACATTTACTGCCTGTGCTGCACTTGCAGAAACAAGATATGGCCTAAAACCAATTGTAAACAGAAGACCAAAGACCATTGTTCGGTCTGGGTGGGGTTTGTGTGCCATAAAACAGCATGACTGGGACATGTTTTCTACCTGAGTTTAATGTAACATTTTTTGGGAAACATTTCTGGATTTGTAGGCCCTGTTTAGCATGATCAGCACTGAAATTCTGACTGAAATACTTTGCAAACAGGCCCGAAAACAGCTATTTAATATATTGGTGGCGGTGGTGGTGCTGGGGATGTGTGCGGGCCACATTATTCACATCCTGACTCAGACCATATTTCAGTCTGAATTTTATCAGACTTTTCTCCTGTCATATTTCTCCTTTTACCATTCCTACTCCAGTCTGCACAGTATGTTGGCAAGTGGCTATGTTAAACTGTGGCAGAAGTGCACATTTTGGACCGGGTCACTCACCATGGCCGTGAAAGAGTGGTGGTGGTGGTGGTTGTGGTGAGGCACTAACAAAACATTATCATGACTGGAGGAGGGGAAGGGAGGGACATAAAGTTAACATTTCTGAAGGTGGCAAGGTCAGGGGGGACACATGATGTTCAGCATGAAAAACATATTCATCATGTTTAACTTAGCAATTAAAGTGCTTATTTAACTATTTCATTCTATGACTGTTGTGTACATATTGTATTCAAACTGATGCTGCACACAGGAAAAGCAACTGCCACCAGCTCTTAGCACACACACAACAGACAACAATACATAGCTTTGGGAAAAAATGTTTGTTCATGCCAACAAATTACAATACTTGACATCTGTGGATAGGAGGAAACAAATAAAGAAGGAGTAACATAAAACAAGCAAGAAGGTACACAGTTTATGGACATAGTACTTGGGGGGATATGCAGAGTCAGACTCAGGGAAAGGGTATTCAATCACGAGACAGAGGGGAAATGGAGGGAGCATAAACATTACATAAAACATAACATATAAAGTAGAAAACCACAGGACAAGAAAAAGAACAAAGAGGATATATAATTGAAGAGAAAGAGGACAGAAAGATTTTTTTGTGGTTTTTCTTTTACTTTTTTTGGGGGTATTTTTCTTATTTTGGGGGGGTGAAGAGGAAAAAACAGCAAGACCTGCAAAAGAAAAATGACAAAAACAAATCGGTGCATGCATAGCAGTTTTAATTACTTGCACTAGTGCCGCTGCCACCGACAACACCACCACCCCCATGACGCAGCTCTGCCAGGTGGTCCAAGACCTTCTTTTAGTCCTCCCTTATTGTCTCCAGTTCTCCTCTGACCTCCTGGCAGAACTGGTCCACCTCCTGTCGGAAACCTTGCACCTCCGTGTGTGCTACCACCACATGGCCTCCAGGTCAACCATCCTGCCGTTACCTGGTCCTGGAGAAGCTGCTGCAGGCTGTGATGCCAAACCAGGAACAGCTGAAGTATGCCTGCACCGGTGGGTGTGGGGTGTCTCATCAGTCCTCCTGCTGCTGCTACTCTGGCGACCCCTGCGATGCTGGATGCCCTGATGCTCAGACCCATCACTGCTTCCTGCAGCTGCTGCAACTTCTTGCAGCTTGGATTGCCACTCTGCAGTGTGGTGGTACCGCAAGTGGCTCCTCTGTCCACCTGTCCCAAACTAGGACCCTCATTTTTCTTGCCGCACATCTTTGCCACAAAGGTTGCAGATCACAATACTGTTATTGCCAACCTTTGTGGAAGAAAATGTCCAAACTGGAGATGGAGAGACCTTGTGGGGGGTGGGGTGCCCATCAGCCGATCTTTCTGCTGCGTCTGTGGCAGCTGCCTCTTTTAAGACCTGCTGCTGCTCTTGCTGAGGGAGGCAATCATGGACTGCACATGTTGCTGGGGAGGTGCAACGGGCTTCTGCTACTCTAGCTGCCTGGGGGGCACATACTGCTGGAGTGGGGCACAAGGTGTTCCTGCTGCTGCTGGCAGTGAGGGGGAGCTGCTGCTGCTGGGGAGCCTTGGGCACATCTTCCTCTTGGTGGGGGTGCTTGGAAAATGTTCACCTGTTAAGGTGGACCACATATCCTACTACTGCTGGTGGTGCACTACCAGTCTCCGTCGCCATCATAAAGAAAATTTTTCTTTAATATAAAACTAAAGAAAAAAAATCAAAAAGAAAGAAAGGAAGATACAGGGAGAGACTGGAGGATGGGGGTCAAACACACACACACACACACACACACACACACACACGCACTATAAAGATCGATAAATATAACAATGCAGAAAAACACTAACAGAAAATATTACTTTTTAAACTATTGGAGCACAGATCACAAACAAGCAAACACACACAAACACAATTTTTTATAAATCAAACTTTTAGCTCTCCTGCTCTAGTCTCCCTCTCCTACTTACTAGGCTGAAACAGCTCTAAAGGGAGTACATTTAGTCTGGCTTCCTGCCTAAGTGCAGTCACCCATGTGACCCGCAGTCTGCTAGAAAGAAAGTCATATGACAATCATTGTTTTCCCACTTTCGCCTGATACTACTATGCGGTGAAACGTGCTGGTAAAAGGCAAAAGTGACAGCAAAATTTCACTTTACATTTACTGGTGAAATTTTGCCATAAGGGCCCAATTATGCAAAATGTTTCACATGGTGAAATTGGTGATTTTGCCAGAATTTCACCAGCAAAATTAAATTTCACTGCATCTCTAATTATAACTTCAGCTCTTCTGCTAGTTGTATTTAATTTTATTACTCCCAGTACCCTGTCATCTTTAGAGGCAGCTATTGCACAGTGATCCTTTTGATCAGAACTGTTTATTATAATGCCTAGATCTTTTTCCATCCAACTTACTTTCTGTCCTGTGTTTCCTAATGTATGCTGGTAATGAATTAGATTTTTCCTAGGTGAATGACACAACATATGTTAAGGCTGAAACACATAACTCATTTATATCACAGTTTTGTTATTTTGCTAAAACAGATCAAATGCTGCATATATTATCTGTGGTGTCACATAGTCCACCAACTTTGGTGTCATCTGCGTATTTTGCTATCCGGTTTCTGATGTTAGTGTCTATATTAAAAATAAATATCTTAAATACAGTGGGCCCTGGGATGGACCCCTGTGGCAGGTTGCTTGACACCCTACACTTGTATGATAAATAACCTTTCATGGATACTGTTTGTTTGCTATCTGTAAGCCAGTTTTCAACCCAACTTACCAAGCATTATTTATGTTTAAACATTTTTTCTATCACTACCTAATGTGGGACATTGTCAAAGACTTTGCAAAAATCTAAGAGTATAACATCTGCCAAGCCCTTACTGTTAAGATATTTACTTATCTTGTCATAGAAACATAAAAGATTTGCTACACAGGAGCGACCAGATGTAAACTCATGCTGCTCCCAGTCTGTGTTGTTATTTCTTTTTATGTGTTCCACCAATTGATCTTTTATTAGTGATTTGAAGATCTTACTTGGAACTAATGTCAAACTAACTAGTCTGTTGTTTCCTACCTCCCATCTATCTCCCTTTTTGTGAATGGCTACCAGCTTAGAATGTCTCCAGTCTTCTGGTACAGTGCCTTCACTGAATGATTTTTTTCTTATAATATTGATGGGGAGATGATACTGATTTTCATTATTTTTAACATTTGTGGCATAATGTCATCAGGGCCTGGTGCCCCATATTACTTTAAACCAATTTTTTTTTTGTAAAATGCAGGGGGTCGGATTCTCAAAGGGCCAGGAATGATGAATAGTGCTTTTTGCCAAAAATCTTTGATTCAAATTGTGACTTGCGTCAAAGTTTGCATCAGTTCCAATTCTATAATGCACCTTGTGTCAAACCTGGGACCACTAGCGCCAAACTGGCTTGTGCCATGCTGGTGTCCAAAACCTGGGTGCATCATGTCACAATGGGCTTGTGCCATAAATATGATGCAATGTTCCTTGTCCTGTGATTGTCCAAGATGCTGATGATGGCAGGCATCCATTAGACCAGGGTGGAACTGGTCTAACCGACAGTGACGCACAGAATGGAGAGCATATGTCACAGACAGGGACAGTGACATGGCCCATAGTCCACTACAGGACATTTTGGGGTTGTAAATGTCATTATTGTGGCCACTGTAGCTGCCATATGACTTGACTCAGGTCTCACCCAAAACAACAGTTTTTGCTGCAGCTTGCATCAGTTCTCACCCACTGCATTGCCTGTTTGATGTGGCTCGCATCAGGTCCCACTCCATGCCTCCCTCCTCAGTTTTAATTCACCTTGGGACATTCCTGCCCACTGCATCATCTTTGTGCCTCAGCATTAGCATTCTTGCCCCTTTATAATCTTTGTGGCTCACCAAGAGGCATTCTCACCCCATGCCATTGTGCCTTGGCTTGCAGCATTCTCCCCTCATGCATCATATTTGTGAAACAGTGAATCTCCTGTGTCAGTATGGGGGGTATTGCTGCCGAGAGCACTGTTCTTTCAGAATATGGCATACAGTATGTGGATCACCTGATTTTGATGCAAGTGGGTGTTTGACACACCTTACGTCTGTCTAAGGGCCTGTTGAGAATCTGGCCCATGATTCTTTAATGGTGATGTATTCAGATTTATTTATATTCAATTGGTGAAGAGTTTCATAGGTAAGTTCTGAGCTACTGTAAGAAGACATATGTCCATTGCACTCGCACTTAATTAGCCATGGTACCTGTTTATTCTATAGCTAATGCAATAATCATCCAACTTTGCCATAAAGAGCAGCTGACGCCTTTGGGAAAACTTTGAAAAACATGATATTTAGAACAATTCAGATGGTATTTCATATATCTTGAATATATTTATCTTCTGCATTATTTATTACTTAAGAAATTACCGCAGACACTTGATCTTTATCCCTTAGAGTTCATCTGCCTCTGTAGCTTATTCTGTACTTGAAATCACAATGCTCTGTTGTGACATCTCAATTTGTTGCTATGGGAATAACCATGCTATCACAATCAGAGCATTATAATATCAGGTTGGGAAGAAGCAATAGAAGCTGATGAACCCTCAAGAAACAACTATCCTGTTTCCAAGCATATAATCTCAGTAATAAATAATGGTGATAAGAAGTTCAGAATTAATGTGAAATATAAGTTGTGCTGTTTCCAAATATTATGTTTTTCAATGTTCTTCTTGAGGCATCAGTGGGTCTTTAAAGTCCTTTATATCATTACTGGTGACTGTTTCAAGTAGGACTGAGTTCCATAGTGATATGACCATTTGGATGAACCAGAATGATCTCTTCTTTGAGTGACAAAGGTCCCCATGAGATCTCATATTATATGGCTGTTTTTTTAAGACTGAGTTCCAGACAATCCCCAAAGTCCTGGATGGTCAAAGTCTTATATTCTAAACTAAAGTCACCTCTCATTCTATGATATTCCGGCGTGAACATCCCAAGCTATTAAGCCTATAATCACATGTAAGGCCTTTGAGGTCACTAATAATCCTGGTCTCTTTGCTGAACTCCTTCAAGGGCTTTAGTATTCGGAACCCAGAACTGGGCACAGTACTCGAGATGCGGCCTAGCCAAGGAAACATATAGGGCAATCACCACTTCTCTATTCCTGCTAGTAATACTCCTAATGATTTGGTCAGAACTCCATTGGCCTTTCACTGGATGGTGCGGCAATGTTTAGCAAAGGTTAGATCATTAGAAATGATCACCCCCTGATCCCTTGGGTCACTTCTTTCAAGATTTTGCCCCATAAGAGATATTCAGCCTTAAGGTTATTCCTGCCAAAATGCATGACACATTTGCCAATACTAAATTCCAACCTATGCTTTTTAACCTACTGCTCCAAGTTAGTCAAGGCCTTTTGTAGATACATGACATCATCTGAGTTATGTACTATCGTGCCAATTCTAGTGTCATTTGCAAATTTTGAAATCCATATTCCCTCATTGTAGTTCATAGATGATACATACAGACTGAACAAGCAAGGTCCTAGCACTGAATCCTGGGAAACTCCACTAGTCACTTTTGCCCATGTAGATGGCCCTAAGGCACACTTGCTGCTTTCTATCAGTTAACCAAGAGTTAATCCAACAGACGATATTACTAGACATGAAAGATATTTGATGGTCTATTTTCATTGTTCCTTTGTTCACTTTTAGCCATATTGTTTCTGTTATATTATCTTTTCCTTTCATTGGTTCTGATGTTTCTGTGGTGGTATCATTTTTTTGTCTATGTACCTGCTCCACCATCTATTTTATCCTTTCTATTTTGCATACACAGATAGTAACTGCTATGTTTTTACCCTAAGTGTTTGTTTCTTGCCACCAAGTCTCAGTAGTATATTTTAAATCTGTTTTGCCATAGGATGCTAGTATGGCTTGCAGTTCATCAATTTTATTATTTAGACTTCTGGCATTGCATAACAGGCATCTGATAAGATCATTCCTGTTAGTGGTTCCAGTGGTTTTAACTTTTTTTGGCTTATGTTTTGATAATGGTTTAAAGATATCTTTACCCAGGCCCCTTCAAAATTAGTTTAAAGTCTTCCTTTCAGTCTGTGCTTTAAGTGCATTTTCCAGCACTTCTGCCCTGCTTTATTTAGATGTATTCCATCTCTGCTGCACAGATATTTTTTGTTATTAAAAGATTCCCATGACAATAAATGCTATGCCTTCACTTTTACACAATTTGCTGAGCCTGGAGTTGATACCTATTATAGTTTCATTTTTTCTTTACAGGCTTGTGGATGGGTAATAACCTGCATAAATATGCCTTCTTTATGTCTTTTCCAATTTCTTTCAGATCAAATCAAATGTCTTTTTTTTGTGGTCTGCACTAGCGTTATTAGTACCTACATGTAGGCTACAATTGGGTCTCTACCACTGTTGAACAGAATAGCTGGCATTCTTACTTTGATGTCATGTATTTCTGCTCCTGTTCGGCATGCTATTATTCTGTTTTGTTTATCCTGGCCACATATTATTGAGTCACACTGCTTTACTATAGAATTACAGACCACCACCATTTGTCTCATCTCAGGGGGAGGAAATTGACAAGCAAATGATAGAAGGCATCCTTAAAATGGCAGAAAAAGGGGTGATATTGTTGATGGGGGACCTGACTATGCCAGATGTTAACTGGAGTACTTTTGCTGCAGGCATATCCAAGAGCAGGGTCATTCTTGATGCCCTCTAGGGACATGCCTCAGACAGCTAGTGTTGGAACCCACTCAGGAGGGAGCAATCTTAGACCTGGTACTCTCAAGTGGGGAAGGAGAATGGATCTCAGGTTTAGAAGTGGGTAGCCATCTGGGAACAAGTGACCACCAAACCCTGTCAGGCGTTGTTCCCCCTCTGAACTTCGGGATGTCTGCCCCTTCATCCTTCCCCCTTTGTCAGCGGTAGTGTATGGCCACTGTAGTGCTGCTAGAATTGTTGGGAGAAGGAGGAAGAGGGGTGGGGGTCCAGGGAAGGGGATTGAGCCGAGTGGCCTGATTAGGGCAGTGGGGCCTAGAAGACACCATAGGGTGAAATGGTGCACTGAGCGAGGTTAGTCTTGCTTAGTGCCCATACCCAAGGGTTTCACAGTTAGTGAGTTGGTATCTCAAACTGACACGCTTTCCCACCCAAGCCGCATGGTGTTGTGCAATGCCAGATCTATTAAAAACAAGTCGGCTATTATAGCTGATCTTGTTGGATCATCAGCTGTGGCTTGCATCACCGAGACCTGGCTGGATGAAAATGCTGGCCCCATTTTGGAATCAGCAGTTCCAGACAGTTTCTCGGTGATACACCGTGCAAGGTTGGGACATAGGGGCAGGGATGTAGCAATTTGTTTTAGATCAGAATTGGGCCTTGTGAATGTGTCAGTTGAGAATACCAGATCCTTTGCGTGTACCATAGCTGCAGGTGTAGGGTGCAAAATTGCTCTCATTTATCATCTACCAAGTAGTGAGAGTCAGTTTTTGCAGGAGGTTGCGGACTTTGTTGTTGATCTGGTATTGAACTCCCCCAGGCTGATGGTACTTGGAGACTTCAATGCCTGGATCGACGATAAACTCTCACAGTTTGGTCAAGACTTCCTCCGTCTTATGCATTCTCTAGGCCTTACACAGGTGGTTTCCTCTGTGACTCATAATAGCGGTCACTCATTGGATCTGGTTTTCCTCCTGGGGTTGGAGACCTCAGACTTGGTGGTGGAACCAGTCAGATGGTCCAGCTATCACACCATCAGGTTCAATTTTTTGGCTTCCCCCTATAGGTCTGCCCCTATGGAGTTGGCCCATTACTGTCCATTACAGGGTTTGACTCTTGATGGCCTTATGGCAGTATTAGACCTATCGGGAATTCCGGAGTCAAGTGAGGGTTCAGAGAACCTCCTTCAGGCTTTTAATTGAGCCTTGGAGGAGGCTACGGATTTACTTGCTCCATTCCATGTTTGCCCACATACTCTTCGCCCTCGGTCCCCATAGTTCAATGGGACTTTGAGGGGGATGAAGCAGGCAGGTTGAAGGCTAGAGTATGACTGGTGCAGAACTACCTTGGATACTGACAGGCTTAAATTGATGGAGCATTATAAGCTCTATCAGTCAACAATCTCCCATAAGAAGGCAGAATTCCTGTCCAGGAAGATTGCTGCAGCACAGAACCGACCAGCTCAGCTGTTCTGGACAGTGGACAGACTGTGCAATCCAGCCTGTCTACATGTTCAGATGGCCTTGCCACAATGGGAATGCGACGAGTTAGTTTGCTTCTTTGCTGATAAGGTTGCCGACATCAGGATGGAGATTCACCAAGTGCACTCTATGGGGGTTACGGGTGGATGCAGTGGGATCGCAGCACCTTCGTTTTGCTTGGTTGATTTTGATTGACCAGCAATCAATGATATCATGCAGTTTCTCTGGAGTGTGCGTCCAACTTACTGTAGTTTAGACCCAGGCCCTGCTCACCTCTTAATGGGGTGTGTAGATGTAATCAGCCCAGTCCTAGCAGAGTTAATCTGGTCTTCAATGGAGTTGGGGGAGTTTCCTAGCTCCTTGAAGGTGGAAGTGGTTACCCCCCTTCTCAAAAATTCATCTCTTGACCCAGCTCTTCCTGCGAACTACAGGCCAATCCCTTTATATGGAAGGTTATCGAGAAAGTTGTCACACAACAGTTAGAGAAGCATCTTACCATCCATGCTATCTATGATCCTCTCCAGTCTGGTTTCTGTAAGAGACATAGTACTGAGACTGCTCTGATTTGGGTACTTAATGATCTCCTAATGGCTAGAGACCAGAAGTGCCATTCCATTCTGGTCCTTCTGGATCTCTTTTCAGCATTTGATACCATGTACCATGGAGTGCTTCTTAATCACCTGCGGTTCATCTGTGGCCTGTCTGGTACAGTCCTCAGATGGTTTCATTCTTTCCTCATTGGTAGGTCACAGAAGGTTGTTTCAGGGAGTTTGTCCTCTGACTCCTACTCCTTGCCATGTGGGGTCCTGCAAGGCTCAGTGTTGTCCTCCTTGTTGTTCATGGTCTATATGCTTCCATTGGGAGACATTATAAGATGGTACTGGCTGAGTTTTCACTGCTATGCAGATGATACTCAGCTGTACATGTCTGTTGTGCCAAACCAGGAAAGTGCGCTCTCGGTCTTTTTGAACTGTCTCGCAGAAATCCAAGACAGGATGAATTCCAGTTGGCTAAAATTGAACCCTGACAAGACCGAGGTGTTGGTGTTAGAACCAAGTTGCCGGTCTGGTGGGATGGTTGCTGGGATGCCTTCTGGGCTTTAGCTTGGAGACTCCAAGCTCCTGACCTCTAAGTGGGTGCGGAGTCTGGGGGTGTTATTTGATGATGAGCTGACCCTGCATTCACAGGTGTCAGCCGTGGTCAAATCATCCTTTTACCACCTAAGGAACATCTCCCGGATTAAGCACCTAGTTCCGCCTGATGGTTTGCCAACTTTGATTCACGCCTTTGTGACGCCATGGCGAGGTTGCTGTGTGGGTCTACCCGATCCAGTCACATTACACCTATGCTACGAGCTCTGCACTGGCTGCCAGTTCAGCGGTGGATCACCATTAAAGTTGGCTTGCTAACTTTTAGAGTCCTGCATGTTTTGGGTCCGAGTTACCTACAAGAGCTTCTGTGTCCCTACTGCCCAGTCAGACCATTCCACTCAACCGATGAGGGATTGCTAGAGATTCCCAGGGTAGATTTGAAATCTTCTGGAGCTTGAGCTTTTGCTTTTGCTGCACCTACCCTGTGGAATTCTCTACCTTGTCGGGTGAGAGAATGCCAGACAGTGGAGAACTTTAAATTGCTTTAAAACCACATCTTTTTGGATGTGCTTTCCCTGCTGATTAACATAGCGCTGTTATTTTTATTAAGTATTTAATGCTGGATATTTATACTAATGTAGGATTTTATTTACTCTTGCATGTATTTTATATTTTCATATGTAACTGTACAGTGCTTTGATATCTTGATATTGTGCTTTAAAAATAAATTTTACTTACTTACTTACAATAAACACAACCATAGAGTCAAGCCATACAAAACAAGACCATTGGACTTTAGGAAGGCTGACTTTGGGAACATGAGAGAGTGCCTCAGAAAAGCACTAGCAAACAGGCAAGAAGGAGGGGTGGAGGAACAATTGGAAATAATCAAAATAGCCATTACAGAGGCAACAAGCCTTTGTGTGAAGCAAATCAACAAAACAAAACAAAGGAAAAAAACACTATGGTTCTCAAAAGAGATGGCAGGAATGGTTAAGGAGAAAAGGATAGCATTTAGGAAATAGAAGGGAACACTGAAGGAACAGGACAAAGAACTTTATCAGTTAAATCAGAAGGAGGCAGGGAAGGCAGTCAGAATAGCAAAGGAACAAACTGAGGAAAAGATAGCCACCTCTGTTAAGAAGGGGGATAAAACCTTTTATAGGTACTTTAAGGAGCGAAGAAAGACCAAGAGAGGGATACAGAGACTTAATAAAGGGGAAGGAATGTGGGCAGAGGATGAAAAGTGAAAAAGCAGGGATACTGAATGAACATTTCTGCTCCTCAGTATTTACAATGGAAGAGGAGGGGGAATTACCCAAACCAAACAAGAGAGAAACTCTAAATAGAGGGGTTGATACCAGTCCATTCATAGAAGAAAGGGTTTTGAAAGAACTCTTGAAACTGAGGGTGGACAAAGCAATGGGACCTGATGGGATTCACCCAAGAATTCTAAAAGAACTAAGGGGAGAACTAGTAACACCACTGACTACTCTTTTTAACAAATCATGGGAGGATGGGGTGATGCCTGAGGACTGGAGGAGGGCAAATGTGATTCCACTTCACAAAAGTGGGAGCAGGGCAGAGGCAGGAAACTATAGACCAGTTAGTTTGACTTCAGAGGTAGGGAAAATTATGGAATCACTTCGGAAGGAAAGAATTGTTGAGTATCTAGAGGCCACTAGGGCACAGTACCCAAGGCAACATGGTTTCACAGCAGGAAGGTCATGTCAGATGAACCTAATAGATTTCTTTGACTGAGTGACCAAAGTAGTAGACCAGGATGGGGCTGTGAATATGGCCTACCTAGATTTTAGCAAGGCATTTGACACAGTCTCACACAACAGATTAATAAACAAGTTAGCCAGCCTTGGAATGGGGGCCTAAGGTGGTAGCCTGGATAAAAAAAAAACTGGCTAGACAACAGGACACAAAGGGTAATAGTAAACGGAGTCCACAGTGAAGAAAGATGGGTAACTATCTGGGTACCGCAGGGTTCGGCACTGGGACTGGTCCCCTTTAATGTCTTTATAAGTGACATTGAAGAGCATCTGGAAGGAAAGGAATGTCTCTTTGCAGATGACACAAAGATCTACAACAGGGTTGATACACAAGGTGGGGTGAAAAGGATGAAAAGGGATTTGGCAAAGTTGGAGGAATGGTCAAATATGTGGCAGCTCAGATTCCATGCAAAGACATACAAGGTAATGCATCTGAGAAACAAAAACCCAGGGGAAGAGTACACAATGGGGGGGGGGGGTGGTGAGTTAATAACAACAACAAAAATCAAAAGAGACCTACAAGTAATTATATTAGATGACCTAAATGTGGGCAAGCAATGTTAGAAAGCAGTAAGTAGGGCTGGGGGGGATACTGGGATGCATAGGGAGAGGCATCAACAGTAGAAAACAAGAATTTGTTATCCCTCTGTACAGACAGTTAATGAGACCCCGTCTGGAGTACTGCATGCAATTCTGGAGACCCCATCTCTGCAAAGACATAGACAGAGTAGAGACTGTTCAGAGGAGGACGACCAAAATGGTGCCGGGTCTGCACCAGAAGACATACAAGGAGAGACTAAAGCAGCTTAATATGTATACTCTTGAGGAAAGGAGGGAGAGGGGGGACATGATAGAAACTTTCAAGTATCTCAAGGGAATTAAAGTACAAGAGGGTAGCATCTTTCAGGAGAAGAGATATGCAAGAACAAGGGTGCACAATTTGAAGATAGAGAGGGGATGGCTCAGAGGTAATGTTGGAAAGTATTTCTTCACAGAGGATGCATGGAACAGCCTTCCTGAGGAGGTTGTGGAGTACGGAACAGTTGGAGAATTCAAGAATACATTGGGACAGGCATAAGGCAATTCTAGTGGTGGGATGGAGGAAGTAAGCTGTTGATTAACCAGAATCTGCAGCTTATCCATCAGGTAGGGGAAATGGGCAGACTAGGTGGGCCAAGTGGTCCTTATCTGCCATCAAATTCTACGTTTCTGTGTTTCTATGTCTGTTTCTGTTTTTGACACAAGTTTGCTTGTCCTTGTTTGAAGTTCCAGTTTGTTCATCCACTTTACTCGGGCATTTGTATGTATTACTGAATTCTAGTTGAATACCATGGTTTTCATTCCTTTAGCTAGTACTAGTTGATTGCCATTACCAATTTCAGCTGTCCCGGCATATTTTTTTTGCGCCTGTCAGTGTACCATTCACTTGTATTTGATCAATCTAACTCTTCCCTGACTGTTTTATTTCTGCTCTCCCTGGAGTCAGTTGGGCTGCTATCTACCTCCTCATCTCTTGTTCTCTTTTTCAAGTTTGTTTGCAGTATCTCTGTCATGCAGTTAGATTCATTTTGAAAATCATCTACAAAGCACTCAGTGTTATTTATTTAAAGTTTTTTTTAAGCTCATTCTGTGTTTTGATTCTTTCTGCTCTTATTTGGTTCACTGCACTTCTGAGCCTTTCTTGCATAACAGATTTAACTGGTTTCCAGTAGGATCCATATATTATAATATCTTACACACACCTTGCCAGACAGGTATAATTCTCTTACTTGATGTGTGTTAATGAAAGGGTCCTGACTACCTGCCTGCTGAGGTGGTTTGATTCATAGGGCCTAAACTGGAAGTGGCTAATATCCTGCTTCAAGTTTAGCGCTACTGCCCTGGATTAAAATAAAATTAATTAAAAGCCTTTATAAGGCTTAAAATACACAGCTTTGTGATAAAAGTTTCCATAGTACACAGAAAACCAATACAAATGCTGCAAATAGCTGCCTAACAGTGGGCCACATACATTCCCCAGTCCTTCCTGATGCCACAGTCCCTCAGAGTCCCAGCCTTCATGATGTATACCAGAAAGAACAGTAAAGAGTAGCAAGTTGTTTTTTTTTTTTTTAGTTTTTCATATTTTTTGTAGATGAGTTAGAACAGTTCTTCTGCTGCAGGGGTGATTTCCAGTCTGGAGGATAGATTAATGTACTAGGGAAAAGGTTGCCAGCAAGTGGCAGCTGGGCTTTAGCAGATACTGCAGTCTGACATCTTTACAGTTTTAATTCAGGCAGCCTGGCACATATTTTTCTCAAACAGAGTGCTTCCACAAATAGACATGATGGTTCATTTTGGACAGACATTGTTTACTGAAGCCTTTGCCTTTGATTTGAAATATGAAAGACTTAGGATGCCACTCATCGCTGTTCCTAATGTCAGACTTTCCCTTCAGCACAGTCAAGAGTAATGTTTTATGTATTTGCTGCAAGTGTGATGGAATCCAGAGATTAAAATAAATGAATAAATATATTAAACAATAAAAAGGTAATTGTTGAGGATTTAAAAGATGGAAATCAATCAAATTCTGTTTTAAGCATAATGTTCCCATACACTGTGCTACTATTGAAGTGCTTTGTATGAGCTAGAATGAGAGTTATTAACGAAGACTATCAACGGTTTTATTGGTCTATTGACCCCAGAATATTTACAGTCATATTGTTCATCTGACCTGTATGTTCAACATCAAAGTGCTACAATATTTTCCTTTTCATTCATCGAAATAGCAGCCAGATTTCCAGAACCTTCCATATACTACATTACCTTGTAATATCTTAAAGAGCAACAACCGCAATATTTCTTATCTTATTCAGTCCTTATAATGCCTCCAGCATGCCCCTCTTAGTGGAATCACAAATATTCTGCAATTTTTCTTCCACCAATTATTTATATTTAGTAATATGCACGGGCCAGGCACACGTTGAAGCTGCTTAGCCACCCACTCTGCAAAGCATGATGTTACAGTTTTGTCACATCAGGTTGGGATCCATTTATCATGTGACAGCAGTGCTTTTTGAATGGAGTCAATGTATGCAGTTTGATTTTTGCCATGTGAAACAAGAGATATGTTTTTTGCCCTTACGTAGAGCAGTATTATCTTTATTACTGTATGGCTGCTGAGTATAAGAGTTGAGTGGCAGTATCTTGCTGTAGCTGTCAGTGAATGTTGTATGTGTGTGCATTACTACTGTGACTGGTGGTGTCTTTCAGTGATGTGACAGTGGTTGGGGGGTGAACTGTTGGCAGTAGGACAGAACAGCACTGACCACATATGTGCTGACAAGAACAGCGCAGTACAAACAGCACTGGCGACAACATGCCATCCCACACAATGGCACTCATGTTAGCAGTTGTACACCAAAGAGATGACCGCTACCATTCCCCCACTACAAAACATGTACATTTATGTTTTGCAGGAGGCTCCACCCCCCCACACCCCCCGACACAGGGGGCTCTGCCCCCACACCCCCTGTTATTAAATTAACCAACTTCGAGGGGGAGCGGACCACAGAAAAAAAAATAGAATTGGGGGTGTAAGGATTTTGGTCTTGGGCTGTGTAAAAAAAGATGTACACTTCAGGCAGAGTAAAAAATTTCAACTATATGTGTGGAGAGACCAGGAATAGAACCCTGGTCTCACAAGCTGGACTTACCGAGCTGCTTGTGCCTTAGACCACTGTGCCACAGGAGCAGCTTGACCAAGCTCCTGTTTTTCCCATACTTCTCCACTCCTGCCTTGCTTTCACAGCCACAAGGGTCTCATTAGCAGTTACTAACATTCGCTATTCTACCCATCACTGTTCTGGCAAATGTAGTTTAGGAGGTGCACTTCATACTGCGCTCTTCTAGCTGTGCTGTTCTGACTAGGTAGGGAACTGTCCATACTTGGAGGGGGGGTCTGAGACTGCTGAGATTGGTGAACATCATTTTTATTGTGGTGTGTTGTATCCATATTGTGTTAGGTGGTCAATGATTTAACCGTCACTGGTTGTGGGTGATGGCTGTGTTTACTACATTTTTGTTCAGAGCTGTGACTTTCTGTGATGGGATGGTCAGTGTGGTCAGTTTTCTGTGTACGTGTCACAGCTGTGACTTGGTGGTAGTGTGATCACCACTCTGACTGGATGTGTGTGGTAGAGTCATTGCTGTTACTAAATGGGGGTGAGTGATATGAGAGATGTGGGTGGTGGTCACTACTGCCACTGGGTATGTGGGTCAGTGATGAAACTTTAGGGAGTGTTTATTAGTGTTATGACAGGGTGGTGGCTGTGATGAGCCAGTGTTGCAACTGAGTGGGTTGGGGGCTGTGATGTTACTGGTGGTGGTGGTGATTGCTCTTGCTAAGGGTGCAACTGTCATTGGAGAAGTGTGCTGTTACTGTCATGGTTTGGGATCACTGCTGTGACTGTGGTGGGTGGGGTCAGTGCTGCTTAAACTGTCAGTGGTTGTTGCTCAGTGATGTGACTGTCTGTGGGAACATTGCTTTGACTGTGTGTGGCAGGGTAGTCCTGTGACTGTCAGAGTGTGGAGTGTAATGTGGCTGCCAGTAGCTGTGGTCTGTGCTGCTATTGTTGGTGTTGTGGGACGGTTCCATGTGAAAATCACGATTATAAAATCGCGACTACAATTTGAGTGCCTCCTTTTCAGCGACTGCATTCATAGCACTCGCAAATTTCAGCGCCCCGCAATCTCAGCTACCATGTAATAATAGCGCTCTGCATTCAGTCATGGTTTTCTTGGTGTTTACTTACTATTTACGGAGTCTGTGTGTAGTAAGCTGCTCTTCTGATAGTTGTGATATATTATGATTTGTATTACTTCCTGTTTTGTGGATCCCACAATGCATTAGCCTAACTCTTAAAGGTACCAATACCATGTCGGTACCGAGATTGAGGTTACCATGGACGTGGAGTTTATCGCAAGCCAGAAGGGAAAGCCACCAGCCTTATTTTCTGGTTTCCTTTATCGCCGTGACAAAGAAAAAGGAGGAAAGGTGTATTGGCGATGTGTGGATGCACACCACTTCAACTGCCTTGCACGCATCCACACAATAGAAGGCAAGGTAACTGCTCAACTGAGAGAGCATACTCATGTTGTGGATGCTGGGGGAGTTGGTGTACGTAAAGTCATGGCTACTGTAAGAGAGCGTGCAAGAGGTTGTTTAGAGAGCACTTCACAGGTTGTAGTGCAATGCACTTCTACTGCACCTCACTCAGTTGCTGGTTGATTGCCAGATGTACAGTTAATTAAAAGAACTGTGCAAAGGATACGTCAGATAGAACGCGGTTGCCCTGCTACACCCAGCACAGTGCAGGAATTGGTCATTCCACCTGAATTTACAGTCACTGAAGGTGGTGAAAATTTCCTGCTGTTCGTTAGTGGCAAGGAGCAGGACAGGATTCTAATGTTTGCAACCAGTGCAAATGTAAGATTTCTCAGTGAGTGCACTGATTGGATGATGGATGGCACATTCAAATCGTGTCTCATGCTATTTGACCAACTGTACACCATACATGGTGTTAAGTCAGGAACAGTTGTCACTGCTATTTTTGTACTCATGTGTTCACACAGAACTGCAACATATGAGAGGGTATATTCCCAACTTAAATCACTGTTGCCAAACCTAACACTGCTTACAGCTATTCTTGACTTTGAAAGTCTGCATGGAAAGCATGCCAATGCTTTTCCATCTGCCAGACCTGCTTGGGTCTTTTCCATCTAGCACAATGTATCTGGAGAAAGATTCAGAAGTTACCAGATATACATGAACGTTATAGTGCAGACCCTGATTTTGCTTTACACATTCGCATGCTTCTATCACTTGCTTTTATACCACCAGATGATGTAGCTAATGCATTTGACAATATGAGTCAGTTTGAATTTTTTGAACACCATGATGAACTACTGTTGCCCTTACTTGACTATTTTGAGACCACGGGTCGGAAGGCAATGGGACCGTTCTGGACGTAGGAGGGCAGCATTCCCCCCTCATCAGTGGAGTTGCCACAGTGCTACAATGTTGGGAATTGCACAAACAAATAACGCTGTAGAGGGCTGGCACAGGGGATTCAATTCCAGATTAGGTGCCTGTCATCCCAGTGTCTGGAAGTTGATTCAATCACTTAAAGAAGAACAGAGGCTCATTGAAATTAGATTAGAACAAATTGTGTCTGGGGCATATACCGCGACTGGAAAAAAAAATACAAGGACAGCAATGCTCGCATTGCAGCTATAGTGGCTTCTTATGGGACAAGAAGCTTGTACGATTATCTCCGGGGTCTAGCTTACAACTTTCAATTTCAGGTGTGAATGCACCTAAGAGCACCTGGCACATTAATTGGCTTTTTGAATTGGTTTGTTTCGTGAATAAAATTTTTTTAAATTTTATTTGTCAGTCGCTATTATGACATGCCTCCCGCACTTTAAACTGCTGTCAGTCGCTGAATCCTGGTAATACAGTGACATGCCTCCCGTGATCTCCCGAACTTTAAACTGTCAGCAGAGTTGCTGAATTTGGGTAATCGCTATTATGACAAATAACTTGTAATGTGCGGTCACCCAAATTGTATATTCGCTCAATTGTGCTGGTCGCTGATAAAGCAGTAGCGATTTTTTAGTCACTAATTTGCCGTCGCTCATTTGTAGTCACCGTTTTCACGGGTAACCTTGTGGGACAGTGCTGAGACTGTCATGGGTGGTGGTGGTGGGCAATTTAGTGACTGTCATTAATGGTTGTTCATTGGCAGTGACTGTTGGGCGAGGATCAGTGCAGTAATTGTTTAGAGTAAGTGGACTGAGTTGTGAATGTCATGAGTGGGAATCAGTGCTCTGACTGCTGTGGGTGGATGCTCAGTGCTGTGACTGTCTGTATAAGTTGGGTGTGACTTTCTTGCCTGTGTACCAGGGCTCTGACAGACTGGGGTGGGTGGTCACTGATGTGACTGGTAGTGGGTGCCAGTGATGCTGAAGTCTAGACTGTGGGGGGGGGCAGTGCTGTGACTGCTGATGATGGGGTGCAGTGCAGTGCAGTAACTATTGTGGTTGTGCTGTCAGTGCTATGTATGTCATGGTTGTGGGATGTGATTCAGATATGTTAAAATCTTTATTGTCAATAAATATGATTGTATGCCTGCATGTATATGACAGCATGAGGGGGTAGCAAGTGCTTCTGTTCCAGGATTCTGAGAGAAGATGTGTTGTTCACGCTGCAGAGTTGTGGAGTGAGCTCTGAGAGCAGGGCTGTGTGCAAGGCGAATTTTAAATTTTCAAAAGGTATGCCAGCGTTGCCTTATCCTTAGCGTGGGCTGAATAAGATTTTCTTGTTTAATTTTTTTCATATATTTGCCACACTGCTAAGTTGTTTTTTTGACACCTGCACACAGACTTTCCAGATCATCTTGTGGCACAGTTTGTGTCTCTTTTAGGCACTTTTACACCCAGGTTTCTGTAATGGAATAACTGTTACAGAAACAGTATTCTGTTACATCCCTTGTGTGTAAAGTGCATCTGTTCCGTTCTCTTCGTGAACGTTGGTGCAAACTGCAATCTCTGCTTTTTGCGGTTAGCACCGATGTGTTCCATTTCGACTGGCTGTGTAAAACAGCCATTCCAGTAGCACTGCAGAAACAGCCTATAGAGAGGCAAACTCTGTGGGGGAGCCAAAATAAATGGAGGCAGGTGTTGCTGGAATACTCGCAAAGTGTAAAGGGAACACTGAACGCAACAGAGTACAACGGCACTACACAGGTAACGCTCGCTCTGTTTCTAAACCCTGTGCGTAAAAGCACCTTATCTCTCCTAGTGTGCTCCACTTCCTTCCTACTCGAGAAAGGGGAGTTTATGGTGGCAGAAGCCCTTTTCCTGGTTGGGGGGCAGTTAGCCCTGTGGAGGGTGATTTGCGCCAAGGAGAAGAGATGCTTTACGAGCTGTTTTCTGCTCCCCAAGAGAATTCCTATTTGATTTTGTGCTTTTTACTGTTTTTAAAGCCTCAGTGGAAAACATATGTCTTTTTTTTTCTGTGGGTTCTTTTATTGATTTTATATGTAATTTAATTTTGTAGGTTTGTAGCACTGAGACTTAAAAGAGTTACCAGATCTTTCACTTACTGACGGATCTGTTGATTTACTTTGCCATTTTTTTTTCTTCTGTGTTGAATTATAACACTGGAAAGCTTTTCTTTATAAAAAGCTGAGGACCTAGTACACAGAATTTTGTTCTCGTTTATGTGCCCTATGTAGCACATATGTTAAAATTTATTAGTTTGACCATATTTTAGCACATTCTGTTCTTAAAAAAAAAAAATATGTGTGTACCCTTAAAGTGCTTTATGTCATTTTTGCTCACTGGATATTTGTTAAGTACTTGGATTATCCTTTGCTCCATTTTACAGATAGATGGGATAAACTGATTTGCTTTAAAATGACTTTGTTAAATATTAGCTTGTTATTGTTAACTGGGATTAACCTTGGAAAGTTAAGAGCAAGTTAAATGCGCGGGGCGAGTCCTAATGATCAGGTTCTGTTCATCAGTGTATTAGGACAAGACTTGATTGGGACTCATCTCTGTGGACTTTGTCTGAATTATTCATTACCAGCTGTGGGATTCAATTAGCCAATTTGCCAGAAACATAGCAACAGCAATTTAGTATATTAAATAACCGGCTTTAATGGAACTCGATTATGTGCTTATTTAATTGCTTTTTAGATGTCTTCAATCTTTCAACTAATTAATTAATTCTAATTCTAATTTACTAGGATTATAAATTTTAGAACATGTGTTTATGAGCAGGTACTGAATATGTTTATTGCACTGCTTTGCTCAGTTCGTGTTCCAGCCCGTAAAGCATGCTGCCGGCTGTTTGAGTCCCACACTTCTGGCTCATTTACTAACTTATTGATTCTTATTGATGGCTGGTAACTCTATAATAGAGTGTGTAGCTAAGTTTATTTGTATTTTTCAAGTACTATACTGGTTTTATTATTCTTTATGTACGTATTTCAACATTACTCAAATTGCAGAAAAGTATAAAGAGCATAACGGTCCTGAAGCTGCTGAATCTGTTGATTGGCGTTTTGTTTCCGAAAACTGCCCAGGAATTTGTGCATACTTGAAGCTTACAAAAGTAAGTATAATGACTTTTAATACATTTCTTGAAGTGTACTTTTGGCTATTGGGTTTTGTGGTATGTGAGTTTAGGCTGGGGGGGGAGTTCTCCTTTTCATTTTTTTACTGGTTTCCTTTTTTCTTATTTTTTTTTAGTGGTTACTTTGGATACCAATATTCTGAAAACTCTGAAGTCTGCAATTTGTTTGTGTTTGCTGCTTTCCATCAAAACAACTTTTGTCTGCCTGTATGCTGGTCCCTATTCCTTGTTCAACTGGTTTGACCTCTTTTGTGTAAGGAGAGGAAGAAAAGAACTACTGGGACTATTGGGACTCTCTGATTTGTTGTTTCCAAGTGGATTTGAATGGACAAGTGCACAATTTAAAGGAGATCAATTTTCACTGAATGACTATTTTTGCAACTGCAGCACATTTTTTAATTCTTCGAACTTACATTATTCTGCCTGCTCAGATACTTGTCTGGAACTCTTAGAACTGATGTTCCCTTATGTCTATTATAACATCTGTATCCTTAACTATAAAATGAAAACCAGAAATAGGATGGGTCAGAAAGTTAACAATGAGGTTAATTCACAGGAAGACTGCTCCAATTGTTTGAATACCAATAATCAAACTACAAACAATAATAAAAATAAAGGGTATAGACAGGGGAAAAGGACTAATAAACATGCTATGGAGAGGAATGTAATAAAGGAAAAGAAAAAGCTACTGCTATTAAATAAAATAAAAATGCAGAAAAAAAGAAAAAGAAGTCTGAAGGGATAGATACAAATCTAATTGGTCAAACCTTGATTACAACTCATATAGGGAAGAGATTTAAAGAAACTTCTACCCCATACTGTCTAAAGACTCTCGTGGTGATAATGGCTGTGGGAATCATGACTATAATAATGGTTCTAATAATGACAACAGAAGGGAGGGGTTGTAGAGGCAATAATGATTTTAGTAGTGATCTCAACAGGCAGAGATCTATTGAGAACTCCAAGATTAGATTTTTCAGACTCTGCACTGATGAAAAGTGCATGTTGGTCACATGAGAGTTCCCCACTTGGACACTCTGGGTTGGACAATTCCATGGTGATTGTCCCACCTGGTGATAGTCACCAAAACTCACAGGTGGAAATATTACTCTATGGTAATAGTTTTCAGTTACTCCCTGATCCCAGTCTGAAAACTAATGACAATACCACTCTATTTCAAGAGAATACGGGAAGAGATTTTGAACTTAAACAAATTAGACAGGATTTACAAGGAGCTATTCTGGGAATGAAAGAAATGTTAAAATCTGAGATGGGTAACTCCAGTCAAAATGATAGGATTAATAGGGAATATTAGTCTGAGTGTCCCCAGCCACACCCCTATTGTCCTTTCCTTGAAACTGATCTTATACAAGTTTTAAAGGATCCCCATATTGCTAATATTGCAATAATGGAGCAAATCATCCTAATGAAAAATTAGGTCTTACAACTTAGAGGAGAATTGGCAGCTAATGAATCTATTCTTAAAGCTCAAACAGCACCAATTAATGAACTAAAAAGGGGTGTAATCAAAATAAGAAAGAACAAGTTTCAGAGAAGGAGAATATCAATAATGGGAAGAGATTATTACAAGAACAAAACAGGAGGGCCTCACAGGCCAAAAAGGGAAACATATTTATATTACATACTACTAGGGAAGTTAATGATAAGACTGAGATGGTGTCAAGTACTCAATTAACTTTACACCCAGTAGAAACACAACCAGTAAGTGGTGTTAATACAAAGTATAAACAAGCAAATTCTTCTAAAATGGATTCTAAACTGAGACTATGTGATGGTGATTGTAAAAAGGCTGATGAAAATAGTAACTTAAGAGAAGAAGTGAATACTGGTAAGACTTTGAAACATGTAACCTTGGGGGTAGAACAGAAAAATTGGGTGAAAATCATGTGGTTGTGATCTTAAGGAGGATAAATAGGGAAAAGGATGAGAATGAACACATTCTGAGTATTTTGATTTACCTTCTGTTAAATGAATAGTTACAACTTGATATTCATAGGGAGGATATCATTAAGGTACTCAAGGCTTGTGATTGTCTAGGAAATGAGTTATTGTTATTGCTCTTTGAATGTAAAAGAGTAGCCAGTTGTGTATGTCAGAACTCAGTTCAGCTAAAACATTATAATCTGACACTAGATTATCCAATTTATGTATCAAAACTAGTAGATAGGGGTGTCTGGAATGTGCAGGAACTGCTGAACAGATCAGCTACTGTTTCTTCTCTTCAGGATTTACTTATGAATGACTGTTATCAGAATGAGATCACAGAGGAAACTCTGTATCTATTTGGGATTAAAAGACAGGGATATGAATCACAGCCTTGGTTAAAACAACTTGTATCCCATTTGTTTGCAAATATTATGGGAATAGAGTTTTATAGTGATGATATAATCAATGTAAATAGAGTACATGACAATTGGGAGACAGGGGATCTATAGGATGTTGTCCCTAATAATGCTGTGCTCATAGATACAATCTTGAAAAAGAGTTCTTACTTGGATACTTTAGGGGTGCATAGTGTGAACCTCCTTACTTTACAAAATGTTAGTATTAATACTGAAAGTAAGGTGTGCTATAATGTTGACGTTTAGAATAAGTATTGTTTACTGACTGATATTAATGATTGACAAAAACAAGCAAATGGTAGAAGTGCTGGCAGTGATCAAGTTTCTGGCTCTGGTGTAGAGTTTCAAACAAATGTTTCTACAGTGGAAGTATATAGGAACTTCAGTGAACATATATCTATAATTTCATGGAATATAGCTGGGTTAAATTGCAAATATGCGGACCCTGAATTTGAAGAATTCCTTACACAAAATAATATTCTAATGTTACAAGAGACATGGCATAGCCTAGAAACTTTGGAAAAAACTAAACTTAATGGTTATGTACAGATCCACTGTCCTGGAATAAAAGTTAAGAAAAAGGGTCATCATATGGGTGGCTTAATAACTTTTATAAATATAGTTGACTATATACAAATAGTAGAAACAGTTATACGATTTAATTATATCCTTGTTAAGCTTTTGGACCAATTACTATTGTTGGGCAATATATATTTACCTCCAAATAATACAACTCTGTTTTATAGGGAAGAGACTTCTAAAATAACAAAGGATATAAAAAAATTACAATTAATAGACAGAGCATAGAAATGTTAATCATGGGTGATTTTAATATTAGGTATCTGAATAATAATGGTTCTTCTGTATTACAAGAAATCATGACAGATCTGGGAATCACACATAGGTAAACCTTAGATAAAAAATATACAGATAAACATCAACAAATGACAAACTTGATCAATGCATTTCAATTAGTAATATTAAATGGTTGTCTACCTTCTGATTTAGTAGGGAAAACAATATATACTAATTCTAGAGGTACTTCAACCATTGATTATGCATTATGTTATTTGTATGATTATGAAAATTATTTGGATTTCAAAGTTCTACAAAGAATAGAAAGTGATCACCATCCAATTGTTCTATTCAGAAAATCAGATTGTAAGATAATAAGAAAGCCTGATGAACATTTTGATATCAGAAATAAGAAACTATGTTGGGACAAAATAGCTGAGCCTATGGTTAAAAATATTGCGGAATGATACAGTCAGGAAGTGGAACATCTGTTGAAAGATGAAATTGAGCCAGTGAAGATATATAAAAGTATTACTCAAGTTTATTATAAATATATAGCTGTGATATACAGTGAAAAAAAGATAAATGGAAATTTGGATATGAAAATTGGTTCCATAGGTACTGTAAAAATGAGAAGAAGAAACTTAAACAACTCAGAAGTACAACAAAAAAAATCCTTCCAGAGAGAATAAATCTGCCGTTAGACAAATTAGACAAAGGTATAGAGTGTATGTAAAACAGAAAAAATGTGAACATTAAACATCACTGTGGGAAACAATGTACAATGCTGTTGTAACCAAAGATGACAAAACATTCTGGTCCATTGTTGCCTCTGGCATTACTTTCCATGGAACAAGATTGCAGTCATATATAACCCCAGATAAATGGTCTACTTCTCACAACTGTATTGGAACTCTAACATGAGAGCACATGAAATTGATTTTGAGATCAGTAGTGACTTCAAATGGTTTACAGCAGATGAAGTTGCTAGGGCAATTGAAAGTTTCAAAAGCAATAAGTCCCCAGGACCTGATAAACTATTCATGGATTTTTATAAATTTAACATTGATTGGTGGGCTAATATGTTCACAGATTTATTCAACAAGATTGTGTTGCATGCCTATTTACCTCCGCCTTGGCATGGAAGTTGTATCATACCTATTTACAAGAAGGGTTCAGTTCCTCATCCTAGTAACTATAGGCCAATTAGCCTTATAGATAATTTAGCTAAATTATTTGCAAAAATACTATTGAATGGAATGATTATATGGTCAAAACATACAAAGGAATTATCTCAACTACAGGCAGGATTTACTAAAAAAAAGAATACAGTAACTCAATTTTTTATTCTAATTCATTTAATGGAAAAGTACTGTAGGATTAGAGAACAACCAATATTTGTAGCATTTGTGGACTTTTCTTCAGTGTCTGATTCTCTGAATAGACAAGTGCTCTGAGATAGTATGAATAGAATGGGTATTGATACTAATTTAATTAACATCATTAAAAGGTTATACTCAGATACTTGGGTCCAAATTAAATATTTAAAGCAAGGGGATCTAACAAATAAGATTAAAACAAATCTGGGGGTACATCAGGGTTGTGTATCAGCCCCTACCCTTTTCAATATTTATATTAATGATATTGTTACAGCTATGGGTAAATCACCATCCTCGAAAGATTGAAAAGATGAAAATTTCTATATTAGCATATGCGGATGATCTGGCAATAATTTCCACTAGTAGGCTGGGATTACAAAATGCAATCAAAGATCTGGAACAACTTTGTTGTGGGAAAAATCTAAAGCCCAACTTACAAAAGACACAAGTGATGATATTTGGAAGTAATAGATCGTATAGGAGTATTTTTCTAAAAAATGAAAGGTTGAAGTATGTTCCAGAATATCAATACTTAGGGGTTTGGTTTTCTAATAATCTAAAATGGAACAAGCAAATTTGCTATTTTCATAAAAATAATAAAAATACACTTCTCGCATTGAGCAGGTCAACTATTTATATGTGGACATTCAATTATTCCATTTTTTAAAGAACCTGAATGCTATGGTTGTTGTTCAAATTCTATATGCAGTAGAAATTTGGAGCGTTTCCTCCCTTTTGTAATTGGAATCAACCCTTAATAATGCATATAAAAATATTTAAAGTTACCTAAGGGTTTGCCAAGTACTTTAGTTAGAATTCAGATTGGACAGCCAAAATTGGAACATATGGTTCAAGCCACACTGATTGGATTTTGGATTAAAACTAAAACAAATTTATAGGATGACCTGAGTCAGTTATGTATGAGAGAGAAGGAAAGTGTATTGCAGTATAGTAGACAAACATGGTTAAAGAGAACCTTAGGGTTACTGGAAACATATGGCTTACTTCATTTAAAAGAGTTGGTTAGTCAAAATATTAGTCTGAACTCTAGATACATAGCTTTTGCTACTGAGAAGATTTATGATTACTCTAGACAACAGGATTTACAGGAAATTACAACACTGAAATCTGCTCAATGGTTGGTAAATAATGCAAAAGAACACAATGTTAAACAGTATCTTATTTCAGTTAAGAACAAAGATCATAGGCAAATGTTGACGTGGTTTAGATTTGAAAACTTTGCAAGCAATGTACTCCTTGCCAGATACAATAAAGCACAAAATATTTCTGTGTACTGTGATTGTGCCCTACAAGAAATAGAAGATCTAAGACGTGTAGTGTCGAGGTATTTCTGGTATGATATTCCCAGGAAAAAACTACTTGGTAACTATTTAACCCTATGGGATATTCCAGATAGATACTTGTTTGACCTCTTATTTAATTCTGAGAATAAGAAAATGCTCAATGATCTTGCACTTTATTTAACAACAATAGGTAGGATAAGGGAGTGGAAGAATTTGCCTGGGGAAAAAAACTGTTACAGAATTTGATCACTGCACTTCTGCTTTATAACTATTATAAACACATCCTTGTTATGACATTGGTCAGGATTTATCTTTATACTGTATATCTTAATTTTTATATGATGTATTTTAAATAATGATATTTTAAGTGAGGGCATTGTTGCTGTCTTTTAGACTTATATAATATTGTATGGTAACTTGTGATATGGATTATTTCCTTGAATGTAATTTTATGTGAAATGGCTAATAGCTGATCAATAAATTATTATACCATATGACAGTGTGTGCAACTGGGATTGTGGCCCTGATTTGTTTTCACAGAATAAGCATTTAAAGCTTTGTACCTTATTTTTGAGTGTGACCCATTTGTTTGTATCTGAACATGTGCCCATGACATTCCATGGGTTTTAGCACCTGCTGACATTGGATCCTACTACACTAACTGGACTGCTCAGAAGAGTGGGCTGTCATGGTCTGTTGCCGGAGAATGGTCCTCCTCCCTGAGCACATGCCAAAGAAGTGAAGTAATTGGGGTAGTTGCTGGATCATTGGACGAAAAGAGACCAATGTTGTCAGGCTTTGAGACAGAATATCCCTGTAAACACAATCATAGTCAAGTGAAAAAGCTTTACATGAAAAGAAACTATATTGGCATCTAGATGACAGCTTACAGCATACTTCAGCCCTGCACCACATTAAGCCTCTGCTGTGGGTAATGGTTGTCTTGGCAGGAATTTCTGTCGCTAAATTTTTATTGAGGTTTTCCAACAATTATGCAACAACAACAAATATCAGATGAATACACACAATGGTGGAAAGTACAAAAATGGAATCTAAGGCAAGTGTAACATAGTTTACACACATTGAGATGTATATTATACCAGGTGGTATACCCTCCAATATGAAGCTAAGGTAAGCCAACATGTGAGTAGGGGAGATATGAGTGGAGGGTATGAATCACCTTTACTACCAAATAGATGTATAGTATAGTATAGTATAGTATAGTATAGTATAGTATAGTATAGTATAGTATAGTATAGTACAGAATAGTACAATATAATATAGTATAGTACAATATAGTATATGATGTATCTAATTGAGGATGTAGCATACATTTATTGCCAAATGGGAAGGTATTCACCTGTGCCTAAACTAAACAATCAAAACTAACTAACACTACATAGAGGGAAGGCTGCAAGAGAGTGGGGGGGGGGTTGTGAGCTGTGATGGGAAGGGTTCCCTGTGAGTAAGACTATCCATGATAATGTCCATGATATCTGAGAAGAAGTAGAGAGGAGGTGAGGAATGAATGGAGATGTGTAGGAGTTGTGTAGGAGAAGGACACATGATGATGCAGGCATGAGAAATTAGTGTGGCCCCAGAGAGTGTACTGTGAGTTTGAGGAGTTGAGGCACTTGATGAGGTATTCTTCATATCCCCTGCCTCAGTAATCTTGTCTCAGGGAGGCTGGAAGGAGGGAAAGGAGTGGCTGATACCCCAGATGGTGACTGCAGGAAGGTATACTGGGGGTCCCAGATTTTCATATAGCGGTGAAGTGTTTCGTTGGTCACATGGGAAAGCCTGTCGAAGAAGGATAGTTGCAATAGCTTAGTTATGAACTCCAATTCATTAGGTAGGTTGGTGTTTCTCCACTTATGAAGTAGAAGGCACTTGGCAGCAATGCTGGCCAGCATCACCAGGTCTCTTTGTGACGTGCTGATGTGGGGGATGTCTACTGTGTTGCCGATTAGGAAGAGGTCAGGGACTAGAAAGATAGGCCCTTGCAGGATCTTAGAGAGTACTGCCTGGATATTGGCCCAGAAGCACTTTAGCTCAGGGCATCCCCATAAGATGTGGTAGAGGTCTCCTCCAGGTGACTAGCATCTCCAACATTGATTGGAGGTGGACAGCTGGCAGGAGTGTAGCAATGCAGGGGTTTGTTACCAGCAGCGTAGGATTTTGTTCTGGATGAGTCTGCTTATTGAGTCTTTGATAGGGTTCCTGGCATTCTTCCAGCAATCAAGCCAGTCTGCCTCAGTGATTGTGTGTCTGAGGACAGAGTTCCAGTATTTGCTGGCCTTGTCAGTCTTAGCGGGTATGCAGGCCCATATGTGGGAGTAGATCTTACCCATGCTACATTTGGGGTTGGCTAACCAAGATGCCTGCTGGTGGGGGTGAGGAGTTGGGTAGAGTCTTTGATATCTGAAAGGACAGTAGAGAGTGAGTTACAGAGTTGGAGATATATCCAGAGGTCAGTTTTGGGGAGGGAGTAGTGCTATTGGAGGCTCTGGAAGGAGTCTAAGGCCTTTCAGTTAGCTGTTAGGATGTGCCCTAGTTTATGGATCCTTTTACTTTTCCAGTCCTCCCAAATTGAGGAGATGTTTCTGATTTTAGGGTTTTCTGAGTTTAGGGATTTTAGGGTTGTCCCATAATGGGATGAGGTCTGAGTGAGCCAGGTCAGTGTTAGTCCATTTGCTTGACACTCTTTCAGCCCTAGAGTGCGGCAAATATTGATGGGGGGAAGGGGTCTTGTGGTTTGTGAGATTGGAATAGGCATACCGAGGGGGAGGTAGTGTGAGAGGAGGCAGGCTTCAATATCAAGTCATAACGGGGAGGATGTGCGATCCATGTTGAACCATTTCATGATGTGTGCAAGTTTGAAGGCCCATTGATATCCCTGAAACCAGAGTATGTTCCAACCACCTTTACTCCAGTGGAAGCGTAGCTTAAATCTGCTGTAACAGGGTGGGTGGTTTTCCCATAGGAAATGCCTTATTATCTTATCAAGCTGTATAAACCATTTTTGTGGGATATGGGTAAGGAGGTGTAATATAAGGTGCATGACTTTGGGTGCTGTGATCATCTTAGCTACTTCTATTTTGCCTAGCAAAGAAAGGTGTAGATGTTTCCATCTGTCCAGCTCTGACTTGAGCTTAGGGAGTAGCATGGAGAAGTTTAGGTTGCTCAGTTTGTGTAGGGCTGGGCTGATCATAATACCTAGGTAGGTCAGAGAGGTTGGTGACCATTTAAGGTTAAGAATGGTAAATGTACTGGAAAGGCAGAATTTATTCATGGGTAGCACCTCAGTTTTGGACTGGTTAATCTTTAGTCCAGAGATAGAGGTAAAACTGTGGAGTAGGTGAAAGAAGGGGAAGATGGAGCAATGTGTGTCACCTAGGGTGACTAGAATATCATCTGCATATAGTAATGTTTTGTACTCCTTGCTCCCCACTGGCACTCCTGATATTTCTGGGTGTTGCCTAGTTGTGGCTGCTAGTGGTTTGATGCTAGCACAAACAATAGTGGTGAGAGGGGGCAACCTTGATGGGTGCCGCATGCCAGACGGAGTAAGGAAGAGATGGTGGAATTGGTGAGGACCTGAGTTGTGGGAGAGGAGTACATAACCTTAATTGCTGATATGAATGACTCTCCAAAACTCATGTGGTCTAGGACCATGTAGTGGTATTTCCATTTGACAGAGTCGAATGGCTTTTCAAAATCAATTGCAACTGTGGCCGCTGGTGTTGAAAGAGAGCACGTTACATGCATTAAGTTAGTAAAGGTGTGTATGTGGTCCAATCTCAAGTGGCTTTTAATAAATCCTACTTCAGAAGGGTGGATGAGTGATGAGAGGAGTGGCTCTATATGGGTAGCCAGGATTTTAGCGTATATTTTGCTGTCTGTGGTAATAAGGGAGATGGTGTGGTAGTCGCCTAGGAGGGAGTGGTCCTTGCTGGGTTTAGGTAGTAGCTGAAGATAGTGAGGGGGGGAATGAATTGGAGCCTTTTCAGTCTGTGTATAGGTGGCATAAGATTGGGCTGATTTGGGGAGCAATGAACTTATGTAAATCTGTGGGGATGCCGTCTCCCCAGGGCACTTTCTTTGGTTTCGTGGAGGCAGCTGTGGTTTCAGTTTCTTGTAAGGTGAATTCTTTGCCTAAAGATTCAACCTGTTCTAGGTCCAGTTTGAGGAGGTTATTAAGTAAGGCATTGATGTGCTTCAGTGGGGAGTGAGCAGATATGAAGCCGTGATATTGCTGATCTCCTGTTGTGAGGTGTGGAGCTCACCCTTAGGGTTCAGTAGGCCTGGGATGAAGCACTAAAATTGTTGCTTCCTAAGACAGTAGGACAGGAGTTTACCAGTCTTCTCCCCACTGTCCCTGTATTTGTGTTTTAGATGCCAGCTGGCCAGTTCTGCTTGGTGTATTGATAGCTGGTTAAGTTCATTTCTGATTGCTAGGGTTTCTTTCTAAATCAGGGAGTGTTTGGAGACTTGGATTGTTGGCTTCAGCTGAGCCTCTTTGAGCTTCATTTGGCTCTCCAGGTCAACCATTTGCTTCTCCTGTTGTCTATGTCATTGTGAGGTATAGCTTATGATATAGCCACTGAGGTAAGCTTAGAAGGTTTCTCACAGTATCTGGACTGTGGTTTCACTCTTATCATTGATGGAGAAGTCAGTCAGTCACTTCATACTGGAGCCACAATTTGAAGTGAGAGTCCTGAAGCAGTAAAGGGTCAAATTGCCAGTGGGTGGAGGGTTGTGACGTTGGACAAAGCATATGTTCGATTTGTATAGGGCATGGTCTGAAGTGACTATGGGCAAGATATCCACTGTAATAACTCTGGGAGTGAGGGAGGAGGAGGTTAGCCATATTTCCAGTTGGATGAGAGTGCCATGGGCCAGGGAGGAGTACGTGTAGTCCCACACTCTGGGATTGAGCGTTCTCCATGTGTCGGTCAATGCCTGGTCTTGGATCCACTGTGTTACTGCGCTGGCTGAGCAAACATGTGGTTTGGGTTTTTAATTGCTTCTGCCTATCTCTGGGTTCAGGGTGAGGTTAAAGTCCCCTCCAATTAGGGTGGGGGTCTGCTGATCTGCATATGAGGAGAGTTTTGTTGCTAAGTGGTGGAAAATATGGGGGTTATCTTGGCTAAGGGCATATAGATTTAAGATGGTCAGGGCACCCTGGGAGGTGTCAAATAGCACCATGGCCCAGCAACCTTGTTTGTTTGTGCATTAGTATAGAGACACCCCACTCTTTGGAATGGACTGAGCTGTGTACCTCCATCCTAACCCCTACCTTTTTGAGCTTGTGGGCCTCTTTCAAGGTCAGTTTGATTTCTTGTGGTAATACCACCTGTGGGGGTGGAGCTTGTGAAGATGTGTCATAACCTGCTTATGTTTAATGATGGAGTTACGGCATTAAACATTCCAGCTGATGCCACAGATGTCAGCCATGATCTAAGGTGTGGGTGAAATGCTTTATACATAGTGGATGTGCAAATAGAGGAGGTCTATTTGGGGTGGGTAATTTGTGGTAGGTGTTTCAGGAGGCATGGGATGATGGGGATGACAGGGATGGGGCCAAAAGGAGTAAGGCCATCAGGAAATGGAGGATAATGAGTACCAATGCCAGTAGCCTGGGCAACAAGCTCCATGAACTGGTGGCCTTGATGGAAGAGGGATGCCTGGATATCATTGCAGTCACAGAAACATGGTACACAGAGAACCATAACTGGGATGTTAACATACCAGGGTATGTAACCTACAGGAGTAACAGGGAGGGGAAAAGGGGGGGGAGGAGTAGCACTCTATGAAAAGGATGGGATAAAAGCAACTGAACAAAAGAGTAAACAGGGAGGAGAGGAAAGGAGGCACTATGGGTCACCTTGGAGACTGGAAGTGGCACCACAATCTGCACAGGGGTTGTATACAGACCCTCAGGTCAGGGGGAAGGAATGGACAAGGATATGATACAAGGCATTCTTAAGATGGCAGAGAAAGGGGAGATACTGTTGATGGGAGACCTGAATATGCCAGATGTTAACTGGAGCACACTTGCTGCAGCCACATCCAAGAGCAGGGCCATTCTTGATGCCCTACAGGTGGCATGCCTCAGACAGCTAGTTTCGGAACCCACTCATGAGGGGAGCAATCTTAGACCTTGTACTCTCAAATGGGGACAGTGAGAGGATCTCAGACCTAGAAGAGGGTTGCCATCAGGGAACAAGTGACCAACAAACAGTGTGGTGCACGTTAAACACAGCTACAGAGTCAAGCCATACAAAAGTGAGAGTACTGGACTTCAGGAGGGCTGACTTTTGGCAAGATGGGAAAGTACCTCAGAAAAGCACTAGCAAATAGGCTAGAAGGAGGGGTGGAGCAACAATGGGGAATCATCAAAACTGCCATCACAGATGCAACAAGCCTTTGTGTGAAGCAAATAAACAAATCAAAACAAAAGCAAAAGCCACGATGGTTCTCAAAAGAGGTGGCGGGGAAAGTCAGGGGAGAAAAAGATAGTATTCCGGAAGCATAAGGAAACACAGAAGGAGCAGGACAGATAGATGTACCAGTTAAGGCAGAAGGAAGCAGGGAGGGAAGTCAGAATAGCAAAGGCCCAAACTGAGGAAAGGATAGCCAACTCTGTTAAGAAGGGGGATGAAACCTTTTATAGGTACATCAGGGAGTGTAGAAAGACAAAGGGAAGGATAGTGAGGCTGAATAGAATGAACGGTGGGTGGGCAGAGGGGGATAGTAAAAAAGCAGGGATACTGAATGAATATTTCTGCTCAGTATTCACAAAAGAGGAGGAGGTGCCTAATCCAATTAACAGAAGCACTCTGGATAAGGGGGTCGATCCCAGTCATTTCACAGAAGAAAGGGTTCCGAAAGAACTCCTAAAACTGATGGTGGACAAAGCAATGGGGCCTGATGGAATTCACCCAAGAATTCTATAAGAATTAAGGGGAGAACTAGTGAAACCACTGACTACCCTTTTTAACAAATCATGGGAGGATGGTGTGGTACCCGAGGACTGGAGGAAGGCAGATGTGATTCCCCTTCACAGAAGTGGGACCAAGACAGAGGCAGGAAACTACAGACCTGTCAGTTTGACCTCTGTGGTAGGGAAAGTGATGGAATCACTTCTGAAGGAAAGAATTGTTGAGTACCTAGAGGCCAGTAGGGCACAGGACCCAAGGCAGCATGGGTTCACAGTGGGAAGGTCATGTCAGATGAATCTAATTGATTTCTTTGACAGGGTGACCAAAGTAGCAGACCAGGGAGGGGCTGTGAACATGGCCTACCTAGACTTTAGCAAGGCATTTGACACAGTCCCACACAAAAGATTAATAGTCAAATTAACCAGCCTGGGAGTAGGTTCCAGGGTGGTAGCCTGGGTAAAACATTGGCTGGACAACAGGACACAGAAGGTAATTGTAAATGGAGTCCACTCTGAAGAAAAAGGGGTTCCTAGAGGGGTACTGCAGGGTTCAGTACTGGGTCCACTCCTTTTTCATGTCTTTATAAGTGACATTGCAGAGGGACTGGAAGGAAAAGTATGCCTCTTTGCAGATGACACAAAGATCTGCAACAGAGTTGATACATAAGGAGGCATGGGAAGGATGATAAGGGACTTGGCAAGGTTGGAGGAATGGTTGGAAGTATGGCAGCTAGGATTCAATGCAAAAAAGTGCAAAATAATGCACCTGGAAAACAAAAACCCAGGGGAAGATTACACAATGGGGGGGTAGTAACAAAACAAAAAGGAAAGGGACCTGGGGTAATCATATCAGATGACCTTAAGGTTGTAAGCAATGTGAGAAGGCAGTAGGGAGAGCTGGGGGTATACTGGAATGCATTGGAAGAGGCATCACCTGCAGAAAACAGGAAGTTGCTATCCCTCTCTACAGACAGTTGGTGAGACCCCATCTGGAGTATTGCGTCCAGTTCTGGAAACCCCATCTCCACAAGGACATAGACAGGATAGAGGCAGTCCAGAGAATGGCTATTAGAATGGTGCAGGGTCTGCAAGAGAAGCAATATGAGGAGAGACTAAAAGAGCTTAATATGAATACCCTTGAGGAAAGGAGAGAGAGAGGGGATATGATGGAAACGTTTAAGTACCTCAGTGGAATCAACACAGTCCTAGAGGGTAGCATCTTTCAGAAAGAGACATGCAAGAACAAGGGACACAATTTTGAAGATGGGGGGGGGGGTTTCAAGGGCAATGTAAAGAAGTATTGTTTCACAGAGATGGTGGTGGATGCATTGAGCAGCCTTCCTGAGGAGATTATTGGGTCTAAAACTGGGAGAATTCAAGAATACATGGGAAAGACATAAGGCAATTCTAGTGGGGGGGTAGGAAGAAATAGGCTGTTGGTTGACTAGGATCTGTGGCTTATCCTGTAGGTAGGGATATAGGCAGACTAGGTGGGCCAAGCTGTCCTTATCTGCCATCAAAGTCTATATTTCTATGTTTCTATGTATTCCCTGACCTGGTCAGTACATGTGTTCTCCATATCATCAGATTCATGTAACATTTGTCAATTTCGATTAGGCTGGTTACTAGAAAACTAACAAAATTAAAAACTAAATATCCTAAAATTTTTACTACAATAACACTTTTAGAAGAAAAAGAAAGACAAGAAAAAATAAAGAAAACTGTACAATATAGGTATTCCACAGGTGTGTAAGTAAAAGTGGGACCAAGAACTTGTAGTCTGGTGGGAGTGTAGAAATGAACCAGCTGCACAAACACGCCAGTGGGTCTCCACATGACCACAGTGATGGGGGGGCAGCTTAGTGCTGAGTTTGTCACTGCTTGTACATGGTACTCATTTGAGACTGCAGTTTTGGTGGTGCTGAGGATGGTACTTGTACTAACACTGGAGAGGAGGGAAGGAGGACCGTTAGATCTCTACTGCTCCTCTCAGTCATTACGTCTGAAGGATCTGCAAAAAAAAAAACAACATGGGTCAGTGTCTCTCAGGAAGACTATCTCTCTTGTGTGGAAGGGGTGGGGTGGGGAGGGTTGGGGGGCCTGAGTGTGCCTTGGCACCAGCAATAATGTCCTCATGTGCTGGAATTAACATGGGAGAGGGTATCCTGGGAAGGTTGATATAGTTGAGGTATCTAGGGTTTGAGAGAGTAATGGGGAGTCTACGTGCATCTACAGGGATAAATAGCCCTCATTGACTTGCACTGGTCACCTAGGAAGGAAAAACAGAGCTTCATCATAACATAACGTAATACAATGGAGAACCCAGGAAAAAAACACAGGAAAAGTCCCCTGGAGTTACAGTGAAAATACAAACTTGGATCCATGTGGGATTAGTGGAGTGTGTCAGGGCTCCAGATCAGACTGGGTTCCTGCATTGCACAGTGGCGTGGGGCTGTCTACAGGGATATATTCCCTCACATTGGTCACTGGGTACAAGAGCTTTTTTTTTAAAATATTGTAATCTACTGTGAAACCCAGGAAAAACATAATAAAAATCTCCCAGAACCACAGTGAATATGCTAAGCCAGACCGGGAGCCCTGGTGTATTACGTAGGTTTTGTACATTACATCAGTTACCTAGTGTGGTTGCACTGACATCTTTCAGAGGCCATTAATTTTGTTCTTGGATTCCGTGCTTGTTCTCCCTCTCCCTGATGGGTGTAGGGTGGGATAGAGGGGAGTGGCCATTTCCATCTGGGTAGGTTCTTTATGTTCTTTATCTTGAAGGAGTGGGACTGCCGTAGCTATTTTTTGGGGGGGTGAATGGGAGGGGGTGTGCTCTGTGCCACTCGCTGAGGGGCTGGAGAGGGCGGTTGGGCACAGTCTTCTCAGCGTGTTAGTTAAGCTGGGATTGGAGGGTACATGGGGAGTGGGGGAATTCAGTCATACTCTACAAGGAATGCGGAATGCAGCAGCAAGGAAGTGTCAGAGGTGTGTAGAGAGTTACATTCTTAGGGGGATGGGAGATATTTTTTTGGGGGGTGGTGAGAATTTGGCCCTTGTCTCTGCCTTCTGTAATTTCTAAGGCAATTATTAGGTTGGCAAACAAATCCAGGGAGCATGTCGGAATCTTAGAGGTCTGCCTGGGGGGGGTGGCTCAGAGGTAATTTAAGGAAGTATTTTTTCACAGAGAGGGTTGTGGATGCATGGAATGGCCTTCCGGAGGAGGTTGTGGAGTCAAAAACAGTGGTGGAATTCAAGCATGCATGGGACAGTCATAAGGCAATTCTAGGGGGGGGGTAGGAAGAAGTAGGCTGCTGGTTAACTAGGATCTGCAGCTTATCCATTAGTTAGGGAAATGGGCAGACTGGGTGGGCCAAGTGGTCCTTATCTGCCATCAGATTCTATGTTTCTTTGCCTCGTATCTAGCACATACGCAAAACCCAATTCTGCAGCATCCTAATGAAAGCATTTCCTCAAGTTAAGGAACCCATCCCACACCATCTGAGCCATTGTTCAGTATGTTAGATGTTGGATGGGGGGTGGTGGTCATGCTGGAGCCTCTCTTCCCAAGTGTCAGCAGAAAAGTGAATTCCATTCATGGGACAGACAGACCCGGCAGGGCTCTTTGTCCTGTACATTTACAGAATGAGTCTCCAAATTGGATGTGGGAGAGAGAGTCCCTTCGGTGTTCTGCAGGAAACGCACCTTGACAACCTCAAATGCTTTTGGACACAAATCAATGCCCTACTTAAGGGTAACGAATGGATCAACCCTCAAAGTATGATCATGAAAGGCTCTACACTATCCATGCCCTTAGAGACAGCTGCCGGAATAAATCTCTTTTTCATGAACTTTGACATATACAAGACCGGCATACCTGCTACCCACCCTGATCCAGACACTGCTCACCCGGAAGTCCCTCATCCCCTCTTCCATATAAAAATCACATCTCAGAAAGAGGTCCTTAGACTATTAATGGGTCTCAACCCTGATAGCGTCCCAGGATATGACTCCCTGTTGCCAAAATTCTTCAGAATAGGATCACCTGCACTTGCTCACCTGATAGCACCACTAATTAATAGATCCTTCCTCACATAAACCATTCCAGACAAATGGAAAACTGTGATTGTTGTCACTGTACACAAAAGTGACCCAATTAACCTCATTGAGAACTATAGACCTATATTTATTATATGTCCAATTGCAAAAATTCAAGAAAGAATGTTATATAATCAGTTATACTCCTTCCTAGACCAGACCAGTGCCCTTACCATCCACCAACATGGATTTTGAAAATCGCATGGGATGGAATCTGCTCTTTTGTGGCTCATCTCAGACATCTTTCAAGCCATGGTTCTGGGTTGTGCCACCGGGGCAGTCTTCGTAGACCTCAAGAAGGCATTCAATCTCGTCAATCATCCACTTCTTATTACCAAACTCCATGGTCTAGGCCTTCATTACAGCTCTCAATCATGGATAACTAACTGCTTATCAAACAGGTTTCAGTGTGTCAAATGGGCAGGAACCTTGTCATCCTTATCTCCCATCACTGATGGGGTCCCCCAGGGGTCAATCCTGGGGCCTCTATCATTTTCTATCTTTATCAAGGAACTGCTGCTGAGTTGTGGAGGGGCATCAGTTTAGCTCTATGCAGATGTTGCTATACTCTATAGATCCTCCAGAGACATTTCCTCTATTAAATCTAACCTGGAAAAAGTCTTTCAGAGGTTAGAAACCTGGTTCACTGAGAACCTGCTGGTGTTGAATACAAAGAAATCAAAAATCATGCTGTTCCATCATACCTGCTTTGATCTGACTACCCAACCACCCCTGGTAGTCAAAACCTCCTCCAGTGTGCCTTTAGAAGGGGTGGACTCTTTCAAATATCTGGGTCTGACACTTGATGCACATCTATCCTTTGAAATGCATGCAACTAATGTTATAGAGTCAACCCATCAAAAGTTTGGCCTCTTATACAGTACTGCCCCCAACCTCACACCTCATTCAAGGAGGACTGTTGCCTCAGCTACCCTTCTCTCTGGCCTCTTCTATGGAGCCCCAATAATTCACTCTGCTAAGACCACAATTTTGTCCAAACTTAAACTGGCCTATCATAAAATTGCATGCTTTGCTGCTAAAGCACCAGCTTGGGCCTGCCACTGTCACGTGTTCAACACCCTAGGCCGGCCGTCCTTTGAAGACAAATTGGACTTCCCAGTGCTCTGCACCACTTTCAAAATCATCCACCTTCCATCCCTACTCATCTTCTCCAATCTGCTCATGCTGAAATGCTCCCTAGGATCCTTAGATCTTCTCACCTCCCTATACTAAGTCTACCCAAAACTCATTTAGCCATAGGCAAGAGATCCTTGTCTTCTGCACCACCTAAAAAATTTAATAACCTCCCACACAGATTACATTCATATATGTCTCTTCCCCATTTCAAAAGACATTTCAAATAAATTTTCTTTCAATCTCCTATTTGTAACTGTAACTGCAAATAATCCTCTCCTGTCAACCTGTGTCTCCTCTCCCCATCCCCCATCTGTTGCCCATCCTAACCCGATCCATGATCTTCTCTTCACTTCCCTTTTATCTTGACTCCACCTATCTCCACTCCAATGCCTGTGCATGTGTAATATATGTAATATTGACTGTGTACTACGTAATTGCTATATGATTAATCTCACTACACATTTGCACCTTATATTATTATCCAATGAAGAAATGTTATGAAGATGTTGACATACTGTTTGTAATCACTGTTCTCTCGTGATTATCTTCAATAGTTAACTCTTGTATTGTATGGTTGATCCTGACTACTTTTTACCTCTATATAGTGTTGTATCCTGTTCTATGTATGCAATGCTTCTATTACCTGGGTCGCTCCTGAAAAAGGGTCAGGTTCATCTCAGTGGGCCCACTCGGTCATCAAAATTCACATAAATAAATAAGTGTGAGCTCCTATGTTCTGTCTCTGTCCTCCACATTTAGGGAGTCAGTAGCTCAGAAGTCTTTGGTCATATCGGGTAGTGGCAGGTCAGGCCAAGATTACCTCACTGTAGGGGGGAAGGGGAGCGCAAAAGACTGAGTGTACGCTTAGTAATAACATTGTTGCTCACATTGTCATGCATGTATCCCAATGCCTTCCTCTCCTCAAATCTGTATTGGTCAGATGATTGTTCTATATTGTGTGCTTGTCACTGAGAAGCAATAAATGGTTTGTCAGCTATGTGATTCCTCTTCACAAAAGTGGGAGCAGGACAGAGGCAGGAAACTACAGACCAGTTAATTTGACCTCAGTGGTAGGGAAAATAATGGAATCGCTTCTGAAGGAAAGAATTGTTGAGTACCTAGAGGCCAGTGGGGCACAGGACCCAAGGCAGCATGGATTTATGATGGGAAGGTCATGTCAGATGACTCTAATAGATTTCTTTGACTGGGTGACCAAAGTAGTAGACCAGGGAGAGGCTGTGGACATGGCCTACCTAGATTTTAGCAAGGCATTTTCTACAGTCCAACACAATAGATTAATATACAAGTTAGCCAGCCTTGGAGTGGGTCCCAAGGTGGTAGCCTGGATAAAAAATTGGCTAGGCAACAGGATGCAAAGGGGAGTAGTAAACAGAGCCCACAGTGAAGAAAGGAGGGTTACTAGCAGGGTACCGCAGGGTTCAGTACTGGGACCGGTCCTTTTTAATGTCTTTATAAGTGACATTGCAGAGGAACTGGAAGGAAAAGTATATCTCTTTGCAGACAACACAAAGATCTGCAACAGGGTTGATACACAAGATGGGGTGGAAAGGATGAAAAGGGACTTGGCAAGGTTGGAGGTATGATCAGATATATGGCAGCTCAGATTCAATGCAAAGAAGTGCAAGGTAATGCACCTGGGAAACAAAATCCCAGGGGAAGAGTACACAATGGGGGGTGAGATGCTGACAACAGTAAAAACTGAAAGGGACCTGGGGGTAATTATATCAGATGACGTAAAGGTGGGCCAGCAATGCGAGAAGGCAGTAAGGAAGGCTGGGGGGATACTGGGATGCATAGGGAGAGGCATCAATAGTAGAAAACAGGAAGTTGTTATCCCTCTGTACAGACAGTTGGTGAGACCCCATCTGGAGTACTGTGTTCAGTTCTGGAGACCCCATCTCTGCAAAGACATCGACAGAGTGGAGGCTGTCCAGAGAAGGGCAACCAAAATGGTGCAGTGTCTTCACCAGAAGACATATGAAGAAATACTAAAGGAGCTTAATATGTATACCCTTGAGGAAAGAAGGGAGAGAGGGGACATGATAGAAATTTTTAAGTAACTCAAGGGAATCAACAAAGTCAATGAGCCTAGCATCTTTCAGAAAAATAGATGTGCAAGAACAAGAGGGCACAATTTAAAGATAGAAGGGGGATGGCTCAGAGGTAATGTGAGGGAGTATTTTTTCACACAGAGGGTTGTGGATGCATGGAGCAGCCTCCTTGAGGAGGTCATGGAGTCAAGAACAGAGGGAGAATTCAAGAATGCATGGGACAGACATAAAGCAGTCCTAGTGGGGGGTAGGAGGAAGTAAGCTGTTGGTTAACTAGGATCTGCAGCTTATCTATTAGGTAGGAAAATGGGCAGACTAGGTGGGCCAAGTGGTCCTTATCTGCCATCAAATTCTATGTTTCTATGTGGGGAATTTATATTAGGTTGCATTGTACAGTGACCAAAGCTAATAGGGTCCGTCCCTCCCTCGCCATTCTAACGGCAGTAGGTACATAACAAAAAGCAGTCTACTATATAATTAGTAAATTAGACACACCTAGATCTCATAATAAACTCAGGCTTGCCCATTGTTCCCCAGCAGAAAAGTATGCAATGTAGAGTACAATGACAATATTACAACATCATGTAAAAGTGGGGTATACAGCATAGTCTCTTGAACTGTAAAGGATAGTTATACTGCAGCTGCAGGGGTATGCTACTCAGATGAGTTCCAATCATCTTAGCTGTCCTGGCTGTTGACTTGGGTGGCGTGCAAAGCTGCATTAGGAGAGAATGGGTAACTGGCAGTTGGGCTGCTCTGTGCATTGTGGAAGGCTGAGGAATCCATTTAGGCTTCATGCAGCAGAGGGGCACATTTATTTTGTTGTGGCAGAAAGTTGATCATGGCTTCCGAATCTTCAGATATATCTCCTGTGCTGCGACTCTTAGACCTGGTGCTACAGTGAGTGGATGGGGTTTTCTGCCCCAACCAGTTTTTTCCTTTTTCTTTTAGTTGTTGCATCCACATATCATCTAGGGTTGATTGTTGGGAGCGAGATGAGGAGGAACTTTGTGTTGTGGGTTTGAGATGACTTTCTTGTGGTGATAAATATATTCAAAGTCCTGTTGTCTGGAGCGAGGGCTGGAGGGCAGTAGTGGTTGTGGCCAATGGGTTTTTATGAAGTCTCTGGCTGCCTCTAGGTTTGAGAAATCTTTCTGTGTACCTTTGTGGGAGATCTGAAGAGTGGCAGGGTATTGTAGAGCAAATGTTAGCCCTGCCCTGTGGAGAGCCTGATGGATGTCTATGTAGGTGCGGCGGTGGGCCATTAGGTCCTTAGAGAAGTCTTGAAGAACCCTCATTTTGTGCCTATGCCAGCTGAGTGTGCCAAGTTTTTTTGCATGTTTGAGGATGTTCAATTTGACTTGCACTCTAGTAAAGGAAGCAATTATTGGACGGGGTGGCTCTCCTTTTTCTGGAAGGGGGCTCTGGTGCGATGAGTTCTATAAATACCGAAACTGGTGTCCCCAGGTAGTTCGAGCAATTCAGATAAATCCCTGTTTAAGAAGAGGATGGCATCCCATAAATTAGCCAACTAAAGACCTGGATTAAATGAGAAAGTTGCGGTCACGCACTTTCATTAAGGCATCAAAGTATAATGTACTTCATATCTAAAACATAAATATAATGTACTCTGTATCAGCCTGGCTTCAAATTGCAAATACTAATGTAACCCCCTTGTTACCCAGGGTTACTGGAATCCCAGTAAGACCTAGTGGTAGGCAGGGAAGGCAGCTTGTGAAACTCCAGTTAAATGGGTTTCACACTGTCTCACTCTGTTCTCAGTCTCAGCTGAGACTGAGGGATGATATCACCAATAGAACTATCGCAGCTGCATGAGCCACATTGGAATCTGCAGCAAAGGGAGTTAGATAGAACTTTGGGAGATTTTAAGTCAGTCTTCAGTCAGTCTTCAGTGAGTGGAGTGTGAAGTTGGGAGCTTGCTGGTAAAGCAGCCCAGTGAAGGCTCTAGGAGCCTCAGCCCTGACAGAGGGCTACTTTTAAGTAGAAGGGTGTGTGTCTCCACCTTAAAGAGAGGCACAGAAGATAACTGAAGTGGTGGAGACCGCTGTTTTCGGGTCTCAGTGCCCCCTCCCTTCGGGGGGGGGCAGGGAAAGGAGTTCCCTGCAGGTTCCTGAGGCAAACCCCTAGTTCTGCTTGTGGAGGAAAAGCTGCCTATGTGTTCCAGTGTTTATTTGGGAGGAAAAAGAAGGTTTGTGAGTCACCAGTGGGGCACCTGCAACGTGAGGGTGAGTGTCTGCTCTGGCTAAAAGGCCCTATGGTTTCACCCTGGAACTTGTGTGACAATATGGAGATTGAACTACTAAATATTGGGAAGCCTAGAGTAATGGGCTAAGCAAAGTAAAAGTAGGTTCAAGTTCCAGAGTATGTTGGGATGCAAATAATATGTAGAGGTGATGTGACAGACGTCTAACCTTAATCTACATTTGAAAGTTCAGTAAAGGAATTGTTCAGTTTCCAGAGAAATGGCCGGGTATGGGCTGTGGGAGCTGGAGATGGGTGGCCCCCCATCTTTAGTGACCAGGTCCACCTCTATGGATTTCTTCTGTGGATTTCTACTTTACCTCAGTCACTTGGCCAGTGATGGGGGAAGTACCCAGATGTGGGATTGTAAGGAAAATTCTCTAGGAGTCACAGACTCTAGTGTGGTTTGGGGAGCCATGACAGAATAATTGGTTCATTCCTCCAATGGACCGTAAATGGAATAATTGGGTCATTCTTCCAATGGACCGCAGATCAAGTGGCCGGTGGGGGAGCCGGGCCAGTGGGGAAAACCCAAATGTGTACAAGTCGGGCTGTGTACCCAAAGCTGCATGCAAGTCCGGGCTGTTTGCCTGGTGGGTTTAGAGCCTGAGGGCTGGAAATAGTGATAAAATGTTCTATAGTGTATGGTGGAACGTCGTTCTCCACCAAAATCCATCAGTCTCAAAACCTTGTAGTCACACAGTAGTGACGATCGCAGAGCAGCAGAACGATTTGTCTCACTGCACTGTGTACATCACAAACCATGTCCTTGAGCACCATTTGACAGTTAGAGCTCAATCCCTTGACAGGACACGTAGTGTTAGTAGCAATGTTGGCGGCGGTATTTTCAAAACCACCTTCCGAGCAGGAGAATAAAAAAACAGCCAAAAAAAGGAGAAATTACATGTGGCAGATACATAGCTTCCTCAGAGACAACGATGAGCACAGGGCAATACATGACATTCCCTCAACAGAGCTAGACCCACTGCTAGCCGATTTTACCTTTTCTCTGCTCTTCCCCACATATTTGTGAATTCCTGTTCTGGGTGCTGCTGTATGTGAGTGTTTCAAAAGTTAAAATGTTAATCATTAAAAGTTTAAAATCTAAAGTGATAAAACAGTAAACATGTTAAGCGTAAAAACGCAAAGAATGTAAAGTTACTGTAAGTCTTTCCTTCCAGTAACCAAGTAAACATTTTCTTAAGCAGCAATATGACATAGTGAATGTTTTTTTTCCTCAGAGAACCACGTTCCACCATACACTATATAGAAAAGTGCATGAGAAATGGTTGACAACAGGGCATCTTCCACCTCATTGGCACTATGATGACAGATTACCTCTCAAGCTGCGCTCTCGAGGTAATCCGTCATCATAATTAGCAATGAAGGAATAGCCTATTGTCAACCGTTCCCCATGCACTATCCTATATGTTGTCTCTAATCTGCATTACCAGGAAATGTAGCCCCATGGGGGTCCATCTATGCTTTGTTTGTTCAGCTTGGACGTGAATAAAAGCCACACTGAAGAATCCCATTCCTGGTTCTGGACATTACAGTTATTGCTTCCTGTGTTTGGACTTACTTCGATGCCCCTGTTCAGAGTAGCCAAACCTAGGTCCCCTGTGCCGAGTAACCTCATCCTCCCTGAACCTAGGTCCCCATCAGGTACTGCTGTCAGCTTTAATAGCATGCCACCTGTCATTTTGCTAGAAAGGCAGGGGTGAGGGGTTACACTAACCTAGAGGCATCATCATATTTTTGATATCAAAATTAAAAAAGCAACAAAAATTTCAGCTAAGGTTAAAATCAGTTATGTGTAATTATATCAAGGAAGCTGTTGTTTCATATGCACATAAAATTTGATATAATATTTAATTGAGATTTTAAGCCTAAATAATTGATCTAGATGAATTTATTAATGTTGATTAACTGTTCTCATTATTACGTGTATGTATTTTGTGATTGGTCTGTTTCTGTATATAAGTTTAATACAATAAGAACTGATAAATTCATGTACTGCCTTGCCAGTTCCTATCACTTTATGAGTTTTTTTGTATATAAGGGGCACCATGAGGGGCAATAGTATACTGTTGACAAAACACACAAGCATGAAACATTGAGGGCTTTTGCTGGGCAAGTATTTGTATCTACTTTTGCTGGAGACATTTTTTATCACTGAATAAAAGCTTTGTATGCTTTATCTGTGGTGTCAAGTGGCATCATTCTTCATTGTGAAGTGGTGAGTGCCATGGTTTTCTGCATTGGATAAATTTGTTTATTAAAGGCACCTCCGGAGCTGAGAGTATTTTTTTCTAAACTAGTTACTCAGCATTAATGTGTCAATATGGTCAATTTGTTTCCTTTTATTTCCACAAAATTGTTATATTAAGAAACAATACTGAAAGTCAGATATGCTGAAAAGTACAAAGGTCAATTTTTTATCTGCACTTGAAATAAAATCAATGCAATTTATGCAAGTTTGTCCTCATGTCTCACATCTTAGTAATAGTTACACCAGACTAGTTTTATCCATCTTTAGTGGCATGTGACCACCTGATGTTAGTACTGTGTAACTGTGCATTAGATCTCAGCAAGTGACCTTTGACCACTACCTTTTTATCTGGGTGTTCAAATAACACCCATAGTGGCTTATGTTTCATAATGTATTCAGTGACAGTCTCATCTTGTACTCCCTGGCACTTGTATATCACGTCTTTATTCAGGTCTTTCATATATTCTGAAAATAAAGATTAAACAATTTTGAGTGTATGTTGACTAAAAAAGCATTTTATGTCTCTTCCATGGCATACAGTGCTCACATATGTTTAAGACAAGTGTCATTTGCATTTTGTTATTTTGTGAAAAGAAAAGAAAAGGTGAGCCTGTCTTGTAACTTAAAAGTAGCAGTGACACATGTCTTAAAACCACTGTTGTTTTCTGAAGTATTATGAATGATATTATGAATAGTACATTTGTAAGAGTGGTCTTAATTGTATTTTTCAGGTTTGAGACCTGCCAACCAAAGGTGAGCAGTTATCATACCCTAAGGATGTAAGTGATATCACTCTTACAACCATAATAGTGCTTTCAACTGCAGTATTAATATATTATTTATCAAGACTTAAGTAATCTATTCAAATCTCAAAAACCTGCCCTGAATATGCCTGTTTGCAGGCCAGCTGCTCATGAAACACTCTTGACAGAATCATAGTCTTATGCACAGAATAAAACAGTGCTCCAGTTGGTTGGAAGAACTCCCTCAATATATAATATAATTTTATGACTTCTTTCCACAGTGTGGGCCATATACATGCTATCTCAACTGTCTGACTTGTCAGAAATCAGTCGCAGACCTATACATCAATAGCTTCCTGGTGTGGTTATATAACATTATAAAAGGGGCATTAAAAATAGGTTGATTGGTTTGGTCAGTAGCTGTGCAGGTTAAGTTAGGCCTCTGATCAGTAACCATAGGTCTCTGGAAAGTGCATTGCACGTCTTTGAACTACACTGCTTTACAGTTATCAGTAACTTTGACAGTTGAGTTAAACAAATGAATGTTCAAGTAACAGCATGAGTGACTTATGTGCCAGACTATTTCACCTCTTTGATATGTCAAACAGAACTGCTTAGTGTGAGAACTGATTTACCAGTGCTAAAGATTTAGTTATTCTTAATTTCAATATTAGACTCATAATTTTTTTTTTGTAAACATTTTCTTACCATTTTAGAAATGCAATAACAGATTTCATGACTTGTGGTCAGTGGATAATTACTGCACTTCCATCTCACACCATAGTAGAAGGGCTAATACCTCATGCCTCCAACACATGGATTTGGGTGAGTGTGTGGTGAGAACCCAATAAGTACCATTACTTGATACAAGTTGACTGCCAGTGTGAAATAAAGATCTGAGTAGATATTAAGGGTCCCATTTTAGCTATGAGGTAACACACATGATGTGTTGTGTAACTATCATTGTATACTTACTGTGTGTTGGTGCAACACTGATGTGGCACGTGATGTATCACCCTTCCTGCACTTCAGGTTATGTATTGAGTAATGTTTGTTACCCAGTGCTGTTGTGGCACACTTTCTTCCTGAGTTTTTGTTGGAGGGCATGGCTGTGAGTAAAGCCCTGAAGAATGACATGACAGCAACTTAAAATGACAAGATAGTATGCTAACAACACCTCCCTCCTGTGGTTGGTTATAAATATAACAATGCATATCAGCTTCCTCTATTCATAAACACTCAGTTAATCATAATGCCATGTCAGTTCTGTTCAAATTAATTATTTGTCAATTTGTTTTCCATTAGAACAGCCGTGTTTTCCCCATCAAATTTCTACCTTTAATTTTCATTTAATTTAGTAACATTTTCAGCTGTCACTGTTAAATAGAGATTTCAATCAGTGTCTTTGAACTTTCTGCAACATCACGTTATTGTAACATTTAAGCATGTGTACGGTCAGTCCAATACTAATTCTGTTGATTTATTTTTCTAGCACATTTTTATAACTCATATCTGTGTTATTTGAATTTTATTCCCTAATAGGAGAAGACAATCATCTTTGGTTCAGACTGAATCATTAGACTATGACAGGCCTCCAGGTCTGAGGTCTGATATGTTTGCACCAATTAGTTTTTTACTAGTAGGTTGGGGCTTCAGAGATCACTAGATTAGAAGTATCATATAAAACTCATAGGCCCAGATATTTAAACTGCGCCCAAAAAGTTTGCAACAGCAGGAGCAAGCACAAGTTCTATGTGCTCACAGCAAAGAAGCGTTTTATATTCAAAATCAACAGGCTAAGATGCGCCTACGGCAGATGACTGAATATTACACCACCTGTGCCATAGCACAACTAGGGATGTGAAGCTGAGCGGGTCTGATGTGCCATAGTGCAACAAGGGATGTTCAGCTGAGCAGTCCAGATGTGCCATAGCACAACCAGGGATGTCCCCCCTGCAGCAGGGCAGCAATGCAACAGCACAACCAGGGATACAGGGGCCCACCACCCATGCCACAGATGGGCAGAGGAGCACACAGCAGAACAGACATTGTCCCCCACACCCCATGCACTGCACAACTGGGGGAGGGCTGGAATAACCACTGGCCCATGGATACAAACAACCAACCCACAGCCGGGCCATGGTGCCCCAGCACAACCCCTGGCAAGCTGTGACCGGCACACAAGGAGGGCCGACCACCCCGTGGCACCTCATTCCACCAATGCAGAGCACACCCTGCAACACAATCACCATACACCCTTCCCAGGAGTAGCGCCCAACAGTCCAGGACACCCTATACATGCCACCACCCCCACTGTGACAATGCAACCCTGTGCACCACGGAGCCATGCAAGGCATCCCCCACCATGTGCACCCTGCTGCAGGCAGCAGAAGACAGCAGTGCAACAACAGCATACACAGTGCCACCCTGCACATCCCTCCCGAGGTACCGCTGAGAGACCGACCATGCGTTGCCACACGAGGTACCTCACATGCGACAGGGCATGCCCCGGACCCCACCTCCAGTGGTACAGCACCCTGCACACCCTCCCAAGGACACATCCTGTCCCAGCACTGGCCACAACAGCCAGCACAGACACGCACAGTGTAGCATGGAAGCATGCACCACATAGGATTCAACATAGTGCATGGACAAACACTCACCCCTACCCAAGGGAAAACCAACACAGGGACACAGTAGCGAGTCAACCAAGTCACTGGTGTGTGGCCACTGCTGATGGGTACACATTGCCTGCACCCCTTGCACAGGTATGCCAGCCACCCTGCACAGGCACCATGAATCTGTATGCCACCAGCATGCTGCCAGAGCACAGGTGACAGACACTGGAGCACATCCCCTGCAACAGACACAAGCGACAGCATGGAGGGGGGACAACAACAGCAGAGGCCACAGTGCCACCGGAGGCAGAAGTGCACCATACTGGTGATGGAAGGCAACCTGGCATTGTGCTGGGTACAGTTGTTATCCGGCATGGACAGCCACCACTGATACACCAGCATACTGTGCATATCACAGATATGGAAGGGTGTCAGCTGCACAGGCCATGGACGGTCTGACGGGGGTGCCATGCACACAGTGCAGGCCCCGTGGACTACTGCACACAGGCATCCAGTGCACAGAGTACAACACACAAACCACAGACAGTGACTGATCCCCCTGCCCACACCATAGATGGTTCACCTCTGCACACACACACATGCCCATGCGTACACCACTCCTGATGCCATGCACACCACTGCAGCTGAGCACCTGTAGCCCGCTGCAAATCAGAGACCACCACAGTTGTCATAACAAAATGCTTATATTTAAAAGAAGTAACAAAACATATATGCAACTATTTACAAGGGGGGAAGGGCCACATAACAGGTGGGGGAGGGTAAGAGGTAGGGGTGAACATATGGGAGAGGGAAGAAGGGGTGTGAGGGTGGGTCAAAGGGGGGAAGGTGGTAGTAGGGGCATGAGGACATTAACATGTGCCCTGGTCCTCCTCATCATGGTGCTGACATCTGCTGCTCCTCCTCCTCCTCACCCCGTAGTGGTGAATCCTGTGAAGCAGATCCAATGTCTCCCTTGCCACCTGGAGCAGCTCACGAACACCTCTCTCAATTGCCTGGAGTTGCCTTCCACCTAGGATGATGGAGCAGAGTCAGTAAGTGTGACTGTCCAGCCCCCTGCAGCAGACCCATAGTGCATGGCATACAGCCATGTGTCACGCCGCTCTGATGGTGTGCGACAACCCACAGTGACTGTGTCCACAAGACCTGCCTACCCAGGCAGCCACAGCCATGTGGACCACTGCACACACCCACTGCCCATGTCCTGCACAGCACCACCATGGCCGTACAGTGACTTGGCTATGCGGTGTGAAGTCAGCGCCACAGCCATGTGCCCGGTGCACGCATGGACCACCATTGATACACTCCCAGACATGCAGTGCCACTGGACAGTGCTGACTGTAACAAGTCGCGTGCATGGCAGTGGTGTCAATGGATGGTGGCCATGCCCCGCTGCCCACCCAGTTATACAGCATGCAATAGTAATCATGGATGTAAGGCACTCACCATCATCAGGCTGGTCCACACACCACTGACCACCATTATCCCTCCTGGCCTGCTGCTCCTGCAGGTGGCACCTCCGGTCTCTGTTTTGCCGGCGTTCTTCAGGCCCTAAGGTGGAAACATGGAGAGAGGAACATCAGTACAATCCAGTAGCAAAGTCCCCACACCCCATGTGTGTGCAATCCCACACAGCCATACCCATCCATCCCACACCCCAATACCACCACCACGGGCAACACCGGATGGCCCCCCCATGTGCCAGATACATGCAACCGTGATACCCGTATGGACGATAATAGTGTATGGATGTTGCACATACCTGGCCGCGGCACCGTGCCCCTCCTGGCATGTGCCCACAGGTGGGCAAGCAGGTCCGGGTCCCTGCAACTCAGGTCCTCGTAATGATGGTGACACTGCTCTGCCATGCGCCCCATACCGGTGGCCTCTTCCAAGGCGTCGGCCACCTCCTGCCACACCGCACTCCTGGCCCTGTACAGGGGTGCCTCTCCATACTAAGCCCCAGCATGGGGCTCAACTATTGTCACCAGGTTGGCTAGCTCAACCTGGCTCCAAATAACCGCATGCCTCTGTGCCATCTCTTCAGTGTGGTTGAATCAAAATGGTGCTCAGCAGCACTGTCCTGCCACGTGTAGATGCTGAGCAGTACAGCACTGCCATTCCATATTGCGCTGTCACTGAACAGCGCGATAGTGGTGCGCCCATGCCTGACGCATGGTGCCTAGGGGCAAAGGTCAGGCACAGGGTCAAGGGTCTCTGGTGCATGGACAGCCACAGCGTGATTGGAACCCAATGCATGTAGTACAATTGCGTGCCTATGTGCCCCCTCCAGTAGCAGTCTACAGCGCTGTTGCCCCAGTGCACCTACGACGCCCCAGTGCCACAGCGCCATATATGTGAACAGCGCTGTAGTGCCACTGGCACAATGGTGACTGTGCCCTGCATTGCCTCCAATGCACAGCACATCAGCAGTGCAGCAGGCACCTGCGTCATCAACCCGGGCATGTGCAGTTAGGTGTGTACTGCGCATGTCACAGAACTGTGCCCTTGGCTCAGCATGTTCAACACAATTGCGCAAAGTGCAACAGTGCAATATTCAGCTGGCATGTGCAAATCATCTAATCAGCCATTCAATGGCACAGTCACTGCGTTTTCATCCACTTAAAGATGTGCCTCGCCTCATTTGCATGGGTTGCGCTATAAAAATGTGACATTGGGCTGCACTGGCCATAGTCGGTTACTGCAGTCTATTGCGATGAGTTGCATGATGTTTGGGAGTGTGGACTGTGGTGTTTGGGACATGCATGGGACTGCACTGTCACAGGTAACACCTGTCATTCTCACAGGATGAATCATGACCGAGCATGAGATGGAGGATGAGAAACAGAGACATGGGAGGAAGAGGAGGCCAAACTTCACAAAGGCAGTGACAGATGCCCTGTTTGAGGCCTACCTCGACCAGAAGCCGCTGCTCAGTGGCCACCAGGGAACACCACAGGCCCATGCTGCTGCATGGGAGGAGGTGGTGCGTGCTGTCAACCTGCATGGCAGCCACCAGTGCTCTGTGCAGGAGTGCAAAAAGAAGATGGGCACGGACAGGTGGAGAATTAAAGAGAAGGTGGCTACCATCAGGGCAGCACAGTCTGCAACCGGTGGGGGACAGCCAGAGGTGCAATGCCTGGCCCCACAGGAAGAGCGGGTTGCTGGCAGCATGCAGTGTTGCGCCTTTGAGGGTGTTCCGGGTGGTGGATTCCAGATGGGTGGTAGCCCATCTCTGCATGGTAGGTCATGGTCTGTCGATTGGGGGGGCAGGGTAGGTCACATGCTGTAATGCTACTGTTTTTCCCTTACAGACCCTGAGCATCTACATGGGTCAGCAGCGGTGGGCTTCTCCACTGAGGGCACCATCATGGAGATGGAGGAGGGCCCATACACCTCTACAGGAATACGGGGGTCAGGGTGACAGTGGGCCCGCCTGGACGTCCAGACTGATGTTGGTGGAGCAGATGTGTGGAGGAGGCCCTGCCCGTGTCCCAGCTTGCCAGTGTCCATGGATGCCAGCATGCTGAGACTTGGGCTGGTGCTGGATCCATCACCAATGATGATGGAGTTAACATCATGGGCAGTGACAAGTGTGGGCCACAGGATGGCCACACAGTAGGTGACATTGTGGCCATGGCTGTGGGTAGTACCACCGTGGAGGCCTGCATTACATCACAGTCCCAGCCTGTGCCTGTCTGCACCAGTGGGGCAGCACTGGTGTGTGTCCAGGACAGTGGAACTGTTGCGGCCACTGCAGCAGCACCATTGAGCCCTGGAGAGCGGCAGCCGGAGGGGCAGTATCAGCAGTTAGCCAATGGCCATGGGGGTACAGTGTCAGGGGGCGGTGTCAGTGCACCACCTGTGGACATGCCCAGGCCTGGCCCTGGTGTGCAGTGCCCACCCTCAAGGGGTGATGAGCATCAGGGTCACAAACACCCTGGGGGACAGCATGCCGATCAGGCAGATGACCTCTTAGATGAGCGCACCAGCATACTGCAAGCATCAGTCAATCAGCAGATGCGGCTTGTGACGGCGGTGGATGCACTGAGTGCGGCTGTGTGCCAGGCAGAGGAGCGGCGCAGCAGGGACACCACTTTGCCCCTGGCAGGGATGGACCGGTTGCGGGAGGATGTGACCACTGCCATTGACAGGCAGACACAGGCATTCACAGCTGCCATAGCCACAATGGGCACACGGTTATTTGCCCATGTGTCGCAGACACCATGCAGTGCAATGTCCAGCCCCTGTTCCCAGTGTCATCCGACACCATCCTTGTCAACACCAGGTTGAGCTGTGGGCATCCCGAGCACACCTGGTGCAGGCATGTTTGGTGTGCTGCAGACCCCTGCATGAGAACGGTCGTGTTCAGGCAGTGGAACCCCTGGGGGACTGTCGGTGCCACCCCATGAGGCCAGTGGTCAGCCTGTCACTGCTGGTGGGTCTCGGCGGGGCTGCCCATGCATCCATGGTTGCCATGGCACTGTGGCATGTGACTGGCCTGTCTCCCAGCATGGCTACTGTTTCATGCTGCCTTGTGTGCATTGTGTCGTTCAGCAGGCAATGCACCGGTGGGGTACCCAGCCCTGCATGTACACACACGTTCCATCTGCACACCCTCCCAGCTGCTGTCCACTGTGGTATGTGCATGATGATGCCTGCATTGCTCTGTATGCCACTGTGCAATGGTGCCCAGCATCTAACACATGCACAATGACAGGCAGTGGGCGTGGTGGTCTGTGGACGTGTGTGTGGCTAGGGGTGGTGGTCTGGGTCGGCGTGCCTCCTACCCTTTGTGCATGTCTTGTGAGGTGTGTGTGTGTGTGTGTGTGTGTGACTGCGTGTCATGTTAGACCTCTCCCATCCCTGGCGGTGTGTGCAGTTCCATGCTCGGCCACTTCCCTTGACAGCATGCACCCCTGGAGTGTGTCCATGTGTGTTTTTGGGTTGTGCCTTTGCCACTGGTGGTTGCACATGGCCCAATAACTTACCTGGGTTGGCTGAAGTGCTCCTCTGTGATGGTGTCCCAGTGCAGCTGTGCCAGCCGGAGCAGTCGGGGGTCCCATTGCCCAAGGGGGGCTGCTCATCACCATCTTCACCAGTGTCCTCATCGTCCCCATCGATGTCTCCCTCTTTGACCTGTACAGCTATCCCACAGTTGTTGGCCATGTTGTGCAGGATGCAACAGGCCAGGAATAGCCTGCAGGCCTTTGAGGGGCTATACTGAAGGGCACTGCCAGACGTGTCCAGGTAACAGAAACGTGCCTTCAGCATCCCAAACACCCACTCGATGACATTGTGAGTGGTGGCATGTGCCTTATTGTAGTGTAGCTGCGATGGGGTTGTGGGCCACCGGTATGGTGTGAGCAGCCAAGGATGGAGTGGGTATCCACTGTTACCTGTGTGTAGAGGGTGGAGGTTAGTTTGGTGATCAGCGTCACCCTGTCTTGGGCCATCTAGGCCAATACCCATGTCACCTCTGACCATGCCCCTCCCAAGCTCTATGTTTTTCCTCGTGGTTTGCATACTCACCCACTAAGTGGCCAGTGGGGATGTCCCCACTCTCGAATCTGTGGCACAGTTCTGACTGGTGCCAGATAAAGGCATCATGTGCTCCCCCAGGGTGCGTGGCACAGACATTGATTATGTGCCCCCTGGCATTGTACACCACCTGGCAGTTGATGTTTGCATAGCCCTTCCGATTGATAGATGCAGCTCCTTCGGGGCCAAGTCATGTGCGGATGGCCACATGGGTACAGTCTATTGTCCCTAGCATGCCAGGCATACATGCTACCCTGTGGAACTCCTGTATGTTTGCTGTGTGCTTCGCCAGTGTGCTGGGGGAAATGGATGTACTCCGCAGCATGTGGCAGCAGTGCACTGAGGAATTGGGTGAGATGGCATGACGTGGCTGACTGGGTTATGCCTGTGGTGTCCCCTGTTGGTCTGTGGAAGGTATCCGTGGTGAGCAGGCACATGCAGGCTGTCACTTTAGTCTCCACTGACACAGCATGGCTCCGTCGTGTGGGTGCCTGCATCACATCACTGGACAGCTCACAGAGGTGCCTCAGAATTGCCCGATTCAGGTGACACTGGCCCACGATCTCAGTATTGCAGTACAGCTCGAAGCTGGTGAGGGCTCGGTACTACCTGTTGGGGGCATACTGCCGATGGGCCCTTCCATGGCCATGCCCCCATGCTGCCTGCCTTCTCACCCCCCTCATTACTGCCTCCATCTGGATGGTAGCACTGACCATGTCCCTGGCCTGTGTTCCCCCCGCTGTCCTGGCTGATACTTCCCCTGCACCGGGAACACCTTCCTGTGGTGGCCTCAATGCTGTGTGGCACTTCCCCCTTCTGCACTGTGTTTGGCTGTGGCTCCCTACACCTTCCCTGTGCCTGTGCCTGTGGGTTCAGGGTGCCCTTTCTCTGTCCTGCCCTGTGTGTCTGTCCTGCCATGTGTGTCTGCCTAGAGGTCAGCCACATGTGCCTTCCCTGTAGCGTCCTTGCACCTCTCCCTTATTCCTTTTTATTTTGGCTCATTTCCGCTATCGCGCAACTTCTGCTTGCTCCCCTATTGTGCATGGCGCATGTTGTTGAATATCACACTGCGCCATTTATGCATGGTTCCTCCTCCTTCAGTTATGCATGCATTCATTATCATTGTGCTCTTGCTCAGAATGATTTGGGGGGAGCATCTGCCTCCCACTGAATATCGCAGAATGGCACATTTTCGGACTTGTGCTGGAGCAACCCTATTGTGCATGGTGCAACCCTTTTGAATATCTGGGCCAAAATCTTAGACATAGTCCAAACAAAACAAAAATTATGGAATTTGGAAACAAGCTTAAGTTTATACCACTTAGGCTGGTGGGAAACAAATTGGAATTCATAACAGAATTCACATACCTAGGTGTATTATTTACAGGTAATACTAAATGGAATAAAATATCTCATGGACAGGTAAAAAGTTACAGAATTCAGTTAAATTATTAAAAAGGTTTAACATACTGTATGGAGGCAAAACAGTTGAACCAATGATTAGGCAAGCAATGCTAAAATTATTGCACAAGCTGCATATGCAGTTGAAGTATGGGGCATGGAAAATCTGAATAAAATAGACACAATTCTTAACAAAATTTATAGACAACTAATATGCATTCCTCTCAGTATACCTAACATGTTGGTGAGAACACAGTTGGATCAAATCAGTTTTAGCTTTCTCTCTAAAGAACATATAATATCTTATTGGATTAATTTGCAGTCCAAAGATAAACATTCTTTACTGCCTATTTCCCTAAAGAAAACAAAAATACTGTACTTACATATAGGCAAGGTGGTTATCTCAATGTAGTGTACAATATTTTAAAAACTTCAGAACTTTATTACTTAAAACTCTAGAATTTATTTATTTATTTAGCTTTTGTTGACCGGGTAAGTGCACTAGACAAATCCTGCCTATTTTCAGGCATGACCCTGGGGAGGGGGATACAGATGAATGCCAACTGACTTTGAACCAGATTAAGCTGTTGGTGGTATTTATAGTGAATGAGGGAAATTTGGCCAGGACACCGGGGAAATTCCCCTACTCTTTTCTATAAGTGCCATGGGATCTTTAACATCCACCTGAACTACCACCAATCCAGGCAGATGGGACCTCGGTTTAACGTCTCATCCGAAAGACGGCACCTCAGAAGTGCAGAACCCCTCTCATGCTGCACTACAGTGTCAGTACTGGGATATTAACCCAAGTGCCAGATGTGGGAACTGAACCCACAGCCCTCTGATCTCCTGGCCTCAGAGGCGAGTGTGCTACCTACTGAGCCACTGACACTGCAAATGATTGACCAAATGATTATGGGTTCCACATCGTATGCTAAATATGTTAAAAAAATAATACAAGATATAGCCAAGAAAGATGATTTGTGTTACAAACTCACTCAGGAGGTTAGGCCCTCTGCTCCCACAGTGCCCAACCTTGAAGTGTGATTTGTGAACCCGTGACAATCAAGGACACCCTCCTGTTTGTTTTGAGTCAGAGCAACTACCAGTCTCAAGTCCTGGGGTCAATTATGAACCTGTTTTAGTTAGCACACGCAGGTAACAGGTCCAAACATCACACTGTCTTCAAGGAAAACAATGCAATATTTGACCCAGCTGGCATTCAACCAATCTGGTTCACAACCCTCTGCTGACTCAATTGAGATGCTGGTATTTTCTTACCTTGCTGGAGCTTTACACAGATCTTTGTTAGCATGGCTGCATATGGTGACACACTAAGCAATTTAACAGTTATGTCAGAATTACTAATACTGTTCCACCAGTCACACTCAAAATAAGAAAATGTCTCAGGCAGATTTAAGGAAGACCAAATTTACTAAAACTAAACTAGTAAATAAACAAAGTACATAAAACAGAACATATATACGTAATGATTACAGTCAGAAAAGAAATGTACAATTACAAAACAAAGTGCTTTGTAACTGAATTACAGTACATGCCGCTTATAACGGACTCAAATGACCATAGGCATTTCATTTGCTATAAGCATTGTCCTTATACTCGCAAAGTGAACAAAAAAAAAAAGAAATTGCATTGCATTGCACAGTGATTAGTGAATACAGCTCTTTTTTGACTATGTTTAGATTGCTGTGCAGGCATCCTCAAAGTAAAAGTTAACTTTTATTAAATAACTTACAAGAGTGTGCTACAGTTTGACTTGCTTGCTGTATCAGTCCTCTTTCTCAGACTCATGCTGCTGGAAGACCTGTGAGATTTTTCTTGGAGACAGAATGCCAAGACTCAGACATCAGTCTGACTGCATCCAGTAAGTTTATTTTTTTCACACACTCTGCTGCAGTTAGATCGTGTGAGGCATCAAGTAGACTGAGCATTCTAGCACTCATGTTCCACACATAGTGGCGCTTAAAACTGTAAATGATGCTCTGTTCCAAGGGCTGCACAATGTTGGTGGTGTTTGGGGGCAGGAAAATTAATTTAATGCTATGCAGCCCAGGGACTTCAGGGTGTCCACTAAAGTTATCTAGGCAGAGTGCAATTTTACATCTCATCAACCACCTATCCCATGCACGTAGCCATTCAGAGAAAAAAATCTCCTGTCATCCAGGCTGTTCTGTTTGCCCTGTAGATGACAAGAAAGTGGGACACCCCTCTGAAGCATCTTGGCTGCACAGACTTCCAGATGACAAGCAGCTCACACTTTTCAGACCCTGTCATGTTGCAAGTGAGTAGGACAGACACCCTCTCCTTTGCTTTTTTTAGAGCCGTAGGCATCTCAGCCTTAAATGAGAGGGTGCCATATCCTACACACCTGAAAAATAAGCCCATCTCATCAGTGTTGAAAATATCATTGGGAGAATAGACATGGAGGAGACCAGGCAAAACAACCCTAATCTAACCAGCAGTGCTGTCAGCATCGGCATTCTGCTTCTCACCATGTATTTTTTTAAAGCAGATGTTGTGTCGTTGCTACCAATGGGTAAGCCAGCTATCGGTAGCTTTGAAATCTGGTTTACCCATTGAGACAGCCAGTAGCTGAGCCTTCTGTAGGAGCAAAGGTCCACTGATCAGAACTTCACGACCACGGGCATTCAAAAACCAATGGAGGAGAGCCTCCTCCACATCAACGTCTTTACCATCCTGTTTTTTCTTGCACTCAGGATTTTGATTCAAGTGCCAGTCAGCCATGAGACACTCTTTTGCTTTGATAAGATAGCTCAGAGTCGATTTTGCAATTCCGAAGTGAATTGATAAATCCCTGAGGCTGAGCTTAGGAAGCGTGTCAATTTCTTCTAGGATTTGAATTTTCAGGCCAAGAGTCATCCCGCTCCATTTGATTCCAGACATTACTGAGCACCAAATGCAGCAACTTGGGATACCTGCTCAATGAGGAAGCTAATGATAGTGGTAGCTTTTATGTTCCACTGATTGCATTGTTTCACACCTTGTTAAGTGGATCCAAAAGGTGTTGGAAGGAGACTAAAATGGGCGGTATAGACAGCAGCCAAAGTACAGGTTAATGAAGCAGTTTAATATGCAGTCAATTGGAAAAGGCACTTGGCAAATAAATTTTGGACGAATTAACCGGCGGCCCGAATTAACCGAGGTCCTATTAAGTGGTGCATACTGTAACTAGTTCTACCAGAGTTTCAGTTGGCAAAGGTTCACATTTGAGTTACCAGTCTTGGCAGAAGTGGTCTCTCTTGAGTCCAGGAACAGAGTGTCCCTTAGAAGTCCAGAACAAAGAGTGTCTTTTCTCTCAGCTAGGCTTCACCAATATCAGAGATACAGTCCCACCCTCCCTGTGATGTCATATGACATCACTCTTAGCCCTGTATTTAATTTGTTACATGATCCGTGTATAACCAAATGTTCAGCTTACTGCCTGTTTGAAATCTGCAAAGATAGCAATATTTTAATCATAACAAGACAGACTGTCTTCATCAGAGTATGGTTTATGGTAGGTTACAATACCCATTTGAACTTTCAGAGAATCATCCCAAAAATACTTCTCATAGCTGGGTGAATTTTCACAAGTATCTATCAGAAACTGCTTCCCTCTTGATACACCATAAAAGGCAATATTTTATAAAACACTGCCTGGATTCAAAGCAGTGGTTGGTTTATGACTATGGTTTTAGTATAGTCCCAGGCAGTCAGCTTTTACAAGCTAGTTGTGACAGCAAGCAAGGCCAGAAATGTTTTTTCTTTTAAAAATCCAATGTCCCATGATACCTTGTGCTGACTGCCATGTTTCACAAGCAGAATTCAAAAACATATACAGTATTTATATCAAAATGATATACACATAGCTGGCAGATGGTGATCCCCGTTATACCCTGAACAAGATAAAACATCTGAAAGTTTCCAGCTGACTGGTAAAGAACACTGTGGAACATTCTCTAAAGTATTTTTAGTGGCTGTGCAAGCACCCCAACATAGATACATACTTGCACAATGTAAATTCAAAGTATTCCCAAGTAACATTCTTATGGTAAGATGTAACAAGACTTCACATCAGTCAATAGTATGGTTTTGCCCCTTAACTGAAGATGAGGATTTCAAACATGTTATACTTAGATGCCTCTGGTACAATAATGCTAGAGAGAAGTACATAAACAAGTTAATTAATTCTTCATTTAGTCCATCCAGATTTCTACTGGATCTTTTTTCAATTCAGAAAATGTTAATATTTTAAATAAACTTGCACTTTTTCTTATAGAAATAACCAAAATAAGAAAAATATATACAACAAATGTTAAAGATGCTATAGGTTGACAGTATAAAGGGTAACCTGGACAGTGTAATAGAGTAAGAGGAAAAAATGCATAGAGGTGTCTATTTGTGTCTTTTGCTAAGTATAAGATGTTTTTATACTGAAACATACACAAAAACAAAGGTATATAGGGTAAGGATTTAGATAGCCCCCAAATTAGATGAAATATGAGGAGTATTAACATTGTTTGTGCATTATGATCAATTATGGTCCTATGTATTGCTATGACTAATTATGGTCATAATGTATTGAAGCATGTAATATGAATATTAGTGAATATTATTTTGTATCTGCTATTACGGTATTTAATGAGAATTGTTTTTACAATATAATACTGCTAATTTGTAATGGCCTTTAACTGATCAATAAGCTTTAACTTTCTTGCACCAATTTTGTTATGTTATTGTACAAACTGGTGTTATCAATCACTTTCTCAATCTCCACATTTCTGAAGCTATAAGAAACAGTATAATGAAATGTCAGTGAAAACACAGTGGATTCTACCTTTTTGGTTTTACACTACGTTAAAAGAATGTACAGTAAGATGACACATTAGTGGCCTCAACTTACATGGTGCTATCAAGCGTTTACATTTTTCAAGTTTCTTTGTGTGGTCCATAGGCACACTCTGGAAACTCAGCAAAGCTATGTTTATGAATGTTCTGTACATGCAACGCAACTGAGTACCACTTGGCAACCATGGTTTTGTTCTCTCCTTCAGGTATTGATCTGGCACAACAGTACAAATGATTGACAATCGATCCAATTCAGGGTTGAAGTGCTGTACAGTCTCTGTTGTTTGACATTCCCATTAATTTATGTTTAATGCTGAACATTAGAAAAAACTATAATTAATGTGATTCAAACAAAAGAGTACTAATTTGCAATCACATTAAACATAGTATAACATGCAATAGTGTCACACATGAATGCAAACATCAGAGAAAACAAACATTATCCAAAAAACAGTTCTATCCATAATACCATGATGGTGCACAGAAACACTAAGGAGCAACAGAAGCAGGAGTGAGATTCATGGAAGTGCTTTATTTTTTTCTTTCTTTTTTCAATTTATTTTGATATTGGAATTGTTTGTGCTGTGAGGGGACAAGCTGATGGGGATTTTAATTAGTACTGTGAGTTGCAACTGTTACTGAGTGAAATTCTGGGAAGTGATATTTAATCTGTGCTGTTTGAAATTTTGGAGCTGTTACTGGTGAGATTAACTCGAGTGGAGCTCAGACAGGAAGCTGAAGCCTGGCCTTGTACCTTTGTGTGGGGATTGAGAGGTCTCGATGGGGAAAGGGTCAGGCCTGATTGACTCTCATGAGAGTTGGGGTAGGGCTCAAACCCCACCCTTCCCAATCCCTCCCATCCCAGAGTAATTTACATTTATGGGGAGGTGCTACCCTACTATTGGTGGACAGGATGTCCAGGTGCAGCCCATTTCATTCCCCGGCCAGAAGTATGAAAGTCACAGGGCATGGAAACACATAACTTTTAAACAGGGAAAATCTCAGCCTTGGACCTAAACTAAATGCTTTACACAGGCAACAGGAGAATATGGGGGGAATCACATTGAAGGGGCAAATGGAGCAGGATGAGGGCAGATCCAGGGCAGGATCCCAATGCTTCAAGGTCTGGGTGCATCTTTGGGAGGTTGTTGAGTCAACGGAATATAGCTTTGAAAATGGGGGGATGTATGGTATGTAAGCAGATTGCATAGCTAAGGGAGGAGGTGGAATGGCTGAGAAGGGTACTAGGCTGGGAAAGGGAGAGCAGTAGATGGGGGAACATGAGGGGTCCAGCTGAGGGAGCTAAAGCAGAAAGTGGGGGACTGTGGGGGGACACAACAAGTTCAAAAGGGGAGCTGTAGGGGAACAAGGAGCAATTTCAGCCACAGGAAGGGGAAGATGGGGTGGGGAATGGAGGAAAGCTGGGGAGCATGAATACAAGGGGAAGGGGAAGGGAAAAGCATGGGAGGAGATACAGGAATCCCAGATAACGGCAGCAATGGGCACAAGAGAAACCTGGGGAAATGTCAGGTGATACAGTATAAAAGTTCAAAGCCTTTGCAGAGGGCAAGGGAGGAGGGAGCAAGGGGAGGACGATCAACCAGAGGGGTACAGGCAGTGGGCTTACAACAGAAAAATAGATTTGCACAACTAGAGGTGCTAAATGGGGGAAGATCAGGTAACATGAGCTGAAGAGCACACATGGGAAGGAGAGGCACACATGAAGAAAGGCGCAGAACAATTGGAAAAGGGGGAGGCTCAATCAGATGAGACCAACAGGCAAGCCCGGAAGGGGGGGCATGCTCTGGTTCAGAGGAGCCAAAGCTGGATGGGAGAGGATGGAAGGAAGGTCCCCAGGGAAAATCAGGCAGGACACAGGCAGGTAAACAAGAGGGGAAATGTTTGAAAATGGAGGGGCAGACGGGGGACGCCTGACATATAGAGCCTGGGGGTGCAAAGCTGGGGAGGGACACAAAGCAAAGAAGCTGGGGGAGCACAGAGTAAGGATAGTGCTTCAGGATGTGAAATGAGCAAAGGGAGTATTGATAATCAGGTAAGATATTGGATGCAGGGGGTTGGGGGAAGGATGGTAGGGAGATGCGATCAGAAAGAGATGGCGTGCAGGGCCTACTGTTTGTGGACTCTATAATATAGGAGATTAGGTGGGGGTAAGGGAAGACAAAAACTGTGCAGTGTAGTTGGAGTGTCTGCCGGACATAACAGCAGCGAAGGTCATTCATTATATCCCCTCAAAGGGGAGGCAGCAAGATGAGAAAACACACCTACTGTTCCACCTGGGAACAAATGACCTGGCAGCAAGTAGTCTGATGGAGGTGCAGACTAAATTCAGAGCTCCAACTAGATACTGTAGCAGTCTGAGGTTTAAATTGGTGGCATTCTCAGAGGTGTTATCAGTACCAAAGGCAAGCACTAATAGGAAGCTGAGGATTAGGGAGTTCAACAAGTGGCTTGTGGGGTGGGGTGGTGTGAACACATGGGATATGGCTTATTAGGGAACTGGGGATCTACATGGGAGGATGGGAGCCTATTTGCACTGGACAGACTGCACCTGCATAGGGAAGGGGTAGCAGTACTGAAATGCAACTAGGAGAATACATAGCGAATACCTACAATTTAAACTAGGTTGGGGGGTGGGGACAAATCTGCTCCACAAGGAGAAAAGCTTGGGTGCTATCAGCTCCCCCAGGATAGCAGTACATAGATGGGCAATAGGGAGACAGGTGCAAGGGGAAACAAAGGGGGAGACTGATGGAAGGGATTGTCAGCAAATGTCAGGAGTTTAGGAAATAAGATGGTGGACCTGGAGGCCATCAAAAGGGATGAGAGATTATATTTAGTCACAATAAGTGAGACCTGGTGGAAAGAGCATCATACCTGGGAAACAACCATTCCAAGTTAAAGAATGTTCAGAAGGTACAGGAACGGCAAGAAGGGGGAGGGGTTGCCTTATAGATCAGGGAAGATATCAGTGTTGATGAAAGGCAGGAGAAGAAAGGGGAGACAGCTGCTGTGGGTGACAATGGGTAGGAAAAAGGGTGAATCCCTGCTGCTAGGGGTGGTATACAGGCAACCCGCACAAGGAGAGGAAGACAATAGATGGCTAACTCAGGCAATCACAAGGCTGGCATAGAAAAGTGAACTGCTACTGGTGGGTGATCGGAACCTCCCAGATGTTGACTGGGAAATCCCAGATGCATCGTCGGCAAGGAGCAGGTAAGTATTAGCTGAGCTGCAGGGGGTATTCCTTCAACAGCTGGTCAGGGAACCAACAAGGGAAAGCAACTTTTTGGACGTGGTCCTGACTAACGGAGAGAGTGTGGAGGAGGTGTGGTGGGAGAAGCCTTGGGCACCAGTGACCACAGCATGGTATGGCTCAGGGTCAGAGTAGAGAGGGAGACAAGTAAGACTAATGAGGGTCATGGACTTCAGACACATAGACTTTAATAAGATGGGAAATACAGTGAAAAAATGGAGGGCAGAGAGAAGATGGGGCAGTGGAGGAACTCTAGGAAGCAATCAGTGGAGGCATTCAGGAAGCAGCAGAAATGTGCATAAAAAAGGTCAGGAAGAGCAAGAGGGGAAGTAGACCACTCTGGTTCACTAGGGAGGTGGTAGGGCAGTCAGAGAAAGGAGAAGAGCTTTCAGAAACTTTAACATGACACTTAGGAAGATAGGGAGGAGTATAGGGAGAAGAGGAGTCTGGCAGGGAGGGAGATCAGAAGAGCAAAGGCAGTCACTGAGGAGAAAATAGCCAAAAGGGCTAGGAGGGGGAAATAAAACATTTTTAGATATGCGAGGGAGAGGAAAAAAGCAGTGAGGGAATTGCTAGACTGAGGTGGGTAGGAGGGATAAACTTGGACTACAAAAGGCAGAGTCACTAAATGAGCATTTTAGCTCAGTGTTCACAGAAGAGGTGGAAGGCAGGGGTCTGATACTAGCGCCTAAGGGGAAGGAGGGAAAATGGATGACTCAGAGCCCATTCACTGTGGCTAAGATCAGGGCTCAGCTAGATAGACTGTGGGTGGACAAGGCAATGGGGCCTGATGAGTTACTCCCCAGAGTGATCAAGGAAATGAGGGAGGAGCTGGCCGCATCCTTAACAAGGCTCTTTAACCTGTCCCTGGATATGAGGAGGGTGCTGGAGGACTGGAGGAGGCCTGACATAGTGCCCTTTCATAAGGGAGGTAGCAGGGAGCTGAAGGAGATCTACCACCCAGACAGCCTAACGTCTGTGGTGGGGAAAGTAATGGAGGCATTAATCAAGGAAAGGGTGGTGAATTACCTGGAGGAGTGTAGCTTGCAGGATAGCAGACAGCATGGCTTCACCAAGGGGAAATCATGCCAGACCAACCTAATTGAGTTTTTTGATTGAGTGACTCAGGTAATCGATCAGGGAGGGGCAGTGGATGTGACTTTTCTGGACTTTAGTAAGGCCTTTGACACCATCCCTCATAGGAGGTTTATGAGCAAGATGGAAAGCATGGGGTTGGGAGGGACATTAACAGGCTGGGTGAAGGCCTGGCTAGTAGTGAGAACTCAGAGGCTAGTGCTTAACAGAGTGCACTCCGAGATCAAAGGTGAGGAGTGGAATGCCACAGGCATCAGTTTTGGGTCTGCTTGTCTTTAACATCTACATCAATGATATTGTTGAGGATTTGAGAGGAAGGGTTTGTCTATTTGCCCATGATACAAAAATCTGCAATAGGGTGCACACCCTGGAGGGGGTGGAAGACATGAGGAGAGACCTCAAGATGCTTGAGAAGTGGGCCAGGAAATGTCAGCTGAGGTTTAATGCCAAGAAGTGCACTGTAAAGCTGACTGGTGATGAAAGAATGATCTTATAGAGACACAGTGAATGCCAATGTGTTTGAACATATGGACAGCCCTAGCTACAGTACTGTTGAACCTGAAAATAAGATAGCAGTAGAAACAAGGATATTCCCAGCTAGTTTATAATCCAGCATATGGTTGTGCCACATTGCTATTTTGTTACAGGAATGGCAAGTGGTGGATGGAATAAGTATTCAACCAATTATTCTTGATTTTGAATACAAGTCTGGAGTCACCACAATTTAACCAGCTCAACAGTTTCAATAAGTAGGATTTAAATATTATAAATTTTGGATTTGAGTACACTGTCTCATCTGCTTTGTCATTGATGGAATACTCCATTTCATTACTTTCAATGCCCTCACTGTCAAAGTCACTACCATCAGAGCCAAAAGGAGATGAGGGAACATAATCATCATCATCCTGTGTGTCAAATTCTTCCTCCATGTCACTTAAGTAATCACTAATTGATTTGTTACAGTAATCATCAATATAATCATCATGAAGTGTGCACTTCATCTGGATTTCTTGAGTTATTGGCTTGAATGAAACCACTAGAAAATATAACATTACGTTATTCATAAAATACAGTGTTATATACAAATGACAGCAACAACCACACAAGGGAGCACATGCACATTTATACTAGGATTCATACTAGGATAGTAAGAAGCTAGAGTGCTTAGGGGCCCATAAGTGCTCCTACAGTAAATAATATTTAATAGGGGAACTAGAAAGAATGAACTTATCTAATCTACTCTTAAATGTGGATTTCGAATCACTAATAATGACATCCAGTGAAAGTGAATTCCATGGATTTAAAACTCGCACCGTGAAAAAATATTTATAGGGCATAAAATTAAAACCCCTACCAGACAATTGGAGCGGATGACCCCTAGTGTTGAAAATATTATTTTTAAAGTCTATACCCATATTATATAAGAGAAGAGGGCCCTGAACAACATCAAACATGAATAAAAGATCACCCCTCATACGTCTGGTGGATAATGACATTAAATTTAAAGTAGTAAGTCTTAAATCATACGACATATCAGAAAACCCTTTAATATATTTAGTGTACTTTCTCTGGACTCTTTTGATTTGCATAATATCATGTTTCTTAAAAGGACACCAAATCTGGGAAGCATAATCTAAGTGGGGACGAACATAAGCTAGCACTATCTTATCATGGGATTTAATACTCCAAAGAATGGGCCACATAACACCATTGGCTTTTTGAATTGTTTTGTTAATTTGTATTTTAGGTGACAAATCATGAGTAATGTACACTCCCAGATCTTCTTCTGCCATGGTGCTTACCAGAGGCCTGTTATCCAAACTATATACATAGCATGGATTGTGAGAACCCAAATGCATAACTTTGCACTTATCATGGTTTAACTTCATATCCCAAGTCTTAACCCACGTGGTTATAACATCCAAATAATTTTGAGTAATACTGATGCTATCACTATCAAAAACAGGTCATTTTAAAGATTTTGTATGACAGTTTTAGGTTATATCAGCAATAAAAGCCTGGAATAGACAAGGGCCCATAACTGACCCCTGTGGCACACCACTACAAACTAAACCAGTATTGGAAAGATAACCATTAATCAAGACACACTGAGAGCGGCCAATTAGCCAATGAGATATCCAGCTTGTAATATGTTGGTTTATTGGGAATGTATTTAACTTTTTAACAATGGCCCAGTGAGGGATTGAGTCAAAAGCTTTACTAAAGTCAATGTACACTGTTGTAAGGAATTCTATTATCTAATTTAAGGCTAACATCTTCATAAAAGCAGAGTAAGTTGATTAAGCAACTACAGCCCTTAATGAATCCATGCTAACTAGTGTCAAACTTATTCAAAGTTTCTGATATCATATCTTTGATGAGCCCTTCTAATAATTTACATAGTGAAGAAGTAAGACTTATTGGTCGGTAATTTTCCTAATTATTGCGGTGACCTTTCTTATAGACAGGAATCACATAGGCTGTTTTCCAAACATCTGGTACAAAGGAAGAGTTAATACACTGTTCAAAAAGTAATTTTAGTGGAAAGGACAAACTATCAGCTAATAGATATAAGAGGTGACCAGAGATGTTATCTGGAGTGACACTAGTTTTCCCCTTAAATTTTTGAAGTTTCTCATGAATTGTTTTTTCAGATATTGATAAAGGAGTATCCTGAGGAGTAAGGAGAGACACATTTTTACAATTTTTGTGAAAAATTTCACAACATTTTAAATTAAAGAAATTAGCCATGTCACTAGGGAGATGGAAGGTTCTTTCCTCAAATTGTAATAGACCCACAAGGCAATTAGATTTTTTTAATAATTTTACTTATGAAAAGAAAGATTTAGAATTATTTTTATTAGCATCAGATGCTAATTTAAATTCCCATTTTTTTAATTTTGAAATTTTTTTACTTTTTTTAAATTAAATATGCTTTATGATATATTCTCATCAACCATACATATACAGCAAGGAATTGCACTAGTATACAATTATAGTGGTATTACAGACTGGAGCCTTGAAGTTACATCAGCTCAAATATATCTTCTAACTAACCCCCAGTCCCACCTTCTCCCCTACCCCTAACCCCACCCACCTCATCACATATCATTTAACCTTGTGGCCATGAATATATCTGTGGCAACCATTGATCTAGACAGGTTGGCTTTCCTATGGAGCTGGCATCTAGTGCAAAACAGACAGGGAGAGATTGTTATTTCTGTAGGGAGTACAGCATATCGATTTTACTCCACTTTTTATCAAAAGATGCTGGGATGTGTCTAAGAGATGCAATCATTTTTTTTGGTTCTCAGGTTAAATAGGAGCTCATTCAACCATTCAGAGTAGGAAATAATAGTAGAATCCTTCCAATGCTTTAGCACCAATTTTTTGACTGCATGAGAAATTATAGTCATAATGTATCTTCTTTCTTTTACCATGATCTGTGAAAAATCCCCTAGTTTGCAAATTTCAGATTTAAATAGTTCTGCAATACCTAATAAGGGGTCTGCTGTTGCTCGAATCTCATTCCATAATGGCCTAATTATGGGACAGTCCCACAGAACATGAGAGTCTGACTGGACCTTGCCCAACTTCTGAACCTGGCGGCCATGTAGAAGAGAGGGTCAGAGGTAGCAAAGATGTTTGCTCCTTGTAATTTATTTAGGTACTGGCCTACATATCCTTCTTGGGCACTCCACTGATGGCAGAGAAAATGAGCATGGCCTTGCCAAGTACATTACAGTATTCTCCATCACAGCCCAGCCATGATAGAAGTGCCTCCTAGCTGATGCTATGGATGACATCAGCCACAAGAGCATGTGGGATTGCTCATACATCAGGATGGCCAGGGAAGGGGTTACTGGAATAAGCAGATAAAACTGTGTTTCAGATCATAATAAAACTCCTTTTTATGCTGGCTTGTGTGCTGGTTATGTTGGCTTGTGCGCTTGTGCAAGCAACATCTTGTGGTAGTGTGGGTTTGGGGGGCACGGCCGCTGTTGGATGAATGCAGGGCACACATCAGTAGGTGTGTCCCTCATTCCCCAATCAGCTTGCATGCTGGCACCACACCATGCATACATAATGGGGCGAGCACATCTAAGCAAAGGTCCACTGCAATCCGAGCAAAGCTCAGCATATGCAGCGGTCCTTTGCTTGCCGTGCTCGTCGCCATTATGAGCATGGTCAGCCAGTGGGCAGCTGCCTCATGCCTGCTGACATCAGGAGTGCCCAATCCCCTTGTCAGCAACACCCCCCACTGTGTTTGTGTGCCAACGGGGGAACCCACTCGCCATTGGCATACCCCTCCAAATGTTGAATGCTGAGTGGGGAGCCCAATCCCCCTTGGCTCATGGCCCCCCCGCTGTCTTTGTACACTGATGGGGAGCCCACTCCCCATCAGCATCACCCCCCCAATTGTTGAATGCTGAGGGGGTGCCCAATCCCTCCTTGGCTCATGCTCCCCCCTGCTTTCTTTGTTTGCTGTCCGGGGTGCCCAATCCCCGTTGGCATTACTCCCCCCATGTTGTGTGCTGATGAGGGTGCCCAATCCCCTGTCGGCTACTGAAACCCCCCTCAAAAAAAACAGTTAGGTGGCATGCTGGGAGCCCACCCCAGCATGCCAAATGCCCTGCAACACAAAAACTGTCCGGTGATGGTTTTCCTTTTTTTCCCCTGTAAGCGTAAACCATCCCTCATACTCTCGATCCCCACCCACACCCACCCATTGCGCACCCTGCCTCCCCTCACCTCCTCACCCCATACTTACCTCCGGAGTCTGGCACGACAATCTTCTGTGGATCGGGAACACGTCTGCACTCTTCAAAGCCGACCGCGAACTGAGGAAATGCCGGTAAGCTGTATAATGGAATGAATAGGGTTTTTTTTTAACTTTGCTGCATATCTCAGGCATTTCTTGGAATTTTGGCACAAAATTTTCAACATGGGGTTTTTGGGGCCCCTCCTCATGAATTCTGTCACTGTCATGGCATTGATTGGCCTCAAAAGGTGATTTTGCAGTCACTGCATGAGGTCACCTTTGGGGACCCATTGGTGAAATGACAGTGCTGGTGTTCATGAAGTGGCCTCTCAAAGGGCCTATGTTCCAAATTTGGTGGAAAAATTCCAACAAATGCCTGTTTTACGCTCGTGCATTGTGCAGTTGCTATGCAGGCTCATAACTTCATGCATTCACAATATTTTAATGCAGGATTTTCAGCACTGGCATTTTTATACACCTCCTTGTGAACAGTACAGCTGTCATTTTCCACATCCTGCCCAAAATATGTTTCCGCACTTCCGGTGCACAATAGCGCAGTCGCTGAGGGAAATCAGTGTTTGGGCCAGATTATGAAAATGACAGTGACACAGTTCATGTGCAGAGGTCCTAAAATGCCTATGTTGAAAAGTTGGTGCTGATACTCCATAAAATGACTGTGTTACGATCGCACATTGGCAGATTGCACGTACACTCGTACCGTTGTGCATTTGTGATATTTTCACTCTGTATTTTCACCATTGCCATTTTTCCACACCTCTTGATGAACAGTACAGCCGTCATTTCACATATCCTGCCTAAAATGTGTTTTCGCACTTCTGGCACAGAATAGCGTGGTCGCTGTGTGAAATCACTTCTTGGGACACTTTGAGGAAATGACAGTGACACTGTACATGAGCAGAGGTGCTAAAATGCCTATGTTGAAAAGTTGGTGCTGAACGCCCATAAAATGGCAGTGTTGCAAGCGTGCATTGCATATTTCCTACGCACCCTTGTAATTCCTCAAATTTCGTATATTTGTGTGCCACATTTTCTACACTGGCATTTTTTTACACCTCCTTATGAACTGTGCAGCTGTCATTTTTCACATCCTGCCCAGCATGTTTTCCCACACTGCACTACCAAACACCCAAAGGGACACCCTAATGCCTGTCACTCTCTGCAGGGTGGGGGTGGGTTGGCATCAGTTCAATACTTGACTGCCATTTCTATGCTGCATCTAACTCCTGCACTGCTAATGGCAGCAAGCCAACATTTGGCATTGACAAATGCTTGTTTTAGGATGCATTTTCCATTTGGGACCTTCAGTACAGTGATTAGCAATACCCTTTTATTCCCTTTAACATTTCTTGACTGACTTTGCTTCAGAACACAATCAGTAACTTTTAAATATACCTGAAATAGTAACCTTTATAAGCAGTTGCACTGGTCACTGTCATGTCTGCCTCCTCTTCACAGATATTAGGCCTGTTTACATTTGGCATTCAACACCACTGGGAATGGTGCAGAGCTGCTTATTTGCTGCATAAAAAGAAATGAAAGCCCATCTGGGAGTAGTGTGAGATGATTCATTTCAGTGCCTGTGAAAAGTTGTGGTGGTGGAGAGCCACAGAGGTGAAAGAGTTTTTAGTTCCTGTGTGGACACTCTGCACCAGCTGAAGGAATGCACCTGCAGGGTTGGAATCCAGCAAAGGGATGTAAATAAAACATAGAGATGGGCTGTCTGCAATGCTCCACAGATCCTGCCCATTTCTTTTTGTAACTGGCTCCCAAACACATACTCACTACTGGATCCAAATGGATACATAGATACCCACTGCAGAATTTGTATGGTAGATTTTATTCTTCAAGGTATCCAAACACTTCAGCAAAAGAAAAAAAATATCAGAAATTAATATGTTTTGAGCTGAAAAAGGAAACTTTTCTTGTAATGCTGTACCGTTTAAGTTTGTTGAATGCACTGGAAATGGCTACAGAACTGCACTCCACAGACAAAACCTGGAATAGTAGCACATTTTTTTTGTGTGTCATTTTTAACCAGGAAAGGCGCACTAAACTGTGATAGCTTGTTTCCAGGTGTGTCCTGATGGTTGAGTTACGTGGACCTGTTTTACTGACAAAGGGAATGTTGGCCATGCATGGGTTCTTCAGATATTTATCTTTGTGGGAAGCAGATCCACAGGGTATAAAAAGTAAAGGTCAAATAAAAATAAAAAGGAATAATAATGTTCAATCAAGCCTATATTCATAACACAGCAATTTAAAACTGTAATAGAAGTGTACAGGTTGTCCCCAAGGGAGAAGAAAAAGTGGATCCAAATTGAAAACTGTCTGGTAATTATTCCGCTTTCCCACTGGATTCAGTGCAAAGAAGTGCAAAATAATGCACCTAGGAAACAAAAGCCCAGGGGAAGATTACACAATGGGGGGGGGTAGTAACAACAACAAAGATGGAAAGGGACCTGGGGGTAATCATATCAGATGATTTTTAAGGTTAGCAGGCAATGTGAGAAGGCAGTAGGGAGAGCTGAGGGTATATTGGGATGTATATGGAGAGGCATCACCAGCAGAAATCAGGAAGTTGTTATCCCTCTATACAGACAGTTGGTGAGACCCCATCTGGAGTGCTGCATCCAGTTCTGGAGACCCCATCTCCACAAGGACATAGACAGAATAGCGGCAGTCCAGAGGAGGGCAACTAAAATGGTGCAGGGTCTGCAAGAGAAGCCATACGAGAAGAGATTAAAGGAGCTTAATATGTATACCCTTGAGGAAAGGAGGGAGAGGGGGGACTTGATAAAAACTTTTAAGTACTTCAGTGGAATCAACAAAGTCCAAGAGGGTAGCATCTTTCAGAAAAAGAGATGTGCAAGAACAAGGGGACACAATTTAATGATGGGAGGCAGTTCAGTGGCAATGTGAGGAAGTATTTTTTTCACAGACAGGGTGGTGGATGCATGGAACAGCCTTCCTGAGAAGGGTGTGGGGTCTAAAACTGTTGGAGAATTTAATAGTACATGGGACAGACATAAGGCAATTCTTGTGGGGGGGGTAAGAAGAAATAGGCTGTTGGTTAACTGGGATCTTCAGCTTATCCTGTAGGTAGAGAAATGGGCAGACTAGGTGGGCCAAGTGGTCCTTATCTGCCGTCAATGTCTATGTTTCTAAGTAGGGAGCCTTCATGTAGGCCACAGCTGTTACAGTTTGCATTTGGAACTTTCCCTATTTTAAATAGTTTCAGTGGGGTGTAGTACATATTATGTAGGATATAGAATTGCTTGAGGTGAAGCTTATCATTAGAAGTGTACCCATAAACCCCTTGCCAGATTTTATCCCAACTAACTTCTTTGTTGGGGAATTGGTCAGCCCAGTATGTAGAGGGAGTAGGGTCCACTGAGCAAATGGAGGAGTATAAGTTTGAAGTTATCTAGGAAACTGCATGGGGTTGCCATGCTAAGTTATGGAGTGAGGCCAAGAGTTCCAAGTGGTCCATGTGCCATATTCTCTTGCCCAGTTTAGTAATCAGCAAGTGTCTAATTTGGTATCCTTTAAAAATTAGCTTCTTTGGGAGATTCAGGATTGGTGAAAGATCTGGTGTAGCCTTCTCTGCCCCATTATCTTACAAGTCAGCAATCTTGGTCTTAATCAGAGTAGGGTTCTTGTACAGTTTCAAGCAGTGCCCATTTAGTTTGAAATTAGGATTATAATATAAAAGCTGTGAGATGTCCTTGCAGTTATCATATTTAAGGCTTTTACAAAGCTGTTCATGTACGCTTATAGACATTATAATTGTGTAATTTTTAGTAGTAGTAGCACATTGTTTTATTTTAGTGCATAACAAGCTCAATGGGGATGAGCCACCCTGCTTAATTATATAATGTTCTAGTTGCAACCATAATGGAAGATGGAATAATGGAAGAGTCTGGTTGGTCAGGGTTGGGAGGTATCCAGCACATACCTGTATATTTAGCTATGTGACTGGCTAGGTAGTAATGGTAAAGACATTTTTTTTGAGCCAACAAGGAAGAATCTCAGTTTGCTTGAGTTCGAGTTTTCAAATGTTTAGAGTATAATTTTTTTTTTGTTTGTTTGATAAGTTTCTTTATATTACCCATCATCCATTTTGGGTGATGACAACCCCTATCATTTTTAAGTATAAAGGGAATATGTGTATCACATAAGTTACAAATGGTATCACTAAGTTTGGTGTAAAAAGAAAAAAACTATATCTGTATTAGAGAAGATATCAGTTCAATCAATCTTATTTAACAGTTCCTTCATACCTAATACATCAGCTTTTTCGTATAAGTAAATTTTAGTTGAATTGTGAGAAATAGTTAATGGTAACTCAAGTATGAAACACAAAGTATTATGATCACTATTACCAATAGGTGGGCAAACATTTATATTTCCTACATTTAAATTTTTGTTGTGAAATACTATATCCAAAATATTACTTCCTCTAGCAGCTGATTTAATACATTGAGTTAGGTTGCATTGTACACTAATATCCAAAAGAGCTTTACCTATACTTGAGTGAGCAACTAAATTAACCCAGTCCACATCATTGATATTAAAGTCATCCATCAATACAGCATCCCCCATTGAACAGGCCATGTCAATTTCATGGACAATGCCCTCAAAATATTCTGTACCAGTATTGGGTGGACGATAAAAGAGTAGCAAAGATGACACTATGGGCTTTATTAATCAAGACCTGAGACCAAATAGATTTAGTTGTTAAAGAATGTTTTTTTGCTTTATTAGAAATATCAATAGAATGAATTATGTCCCTTAAAAAGATAGCCACTCCTCCACCTCTTCTATCCTTTCTATTAAGGGAGTAATAGTTATAACCAGGGATAATACAACCCCAATCCAGTTCATCATTACCCCATGTTTCTGAAACTGAAATTATATCAACATTATCTAATGAGATAACTGCCTTTAATTCATTGAGTTTATTAATACGAATCCTAGCATTGAAATACAAACACTTTATATCCTTAAGATTACTGTTACACTTGTTATTCATTTTAAAAGTATGGGGATGAAACATATTTCTCACCCCCAACTCTATAAGTTTAAATTATTAGTAATATGGTCTAGGATGTGTTTGCCAAGAAGAAAATTTCCTTTATAACTCAGATGAAGACCATCTCTAGCAAATAGGTACGGTCTATATACAAATTCTTCCCAATGTGTAATACAAATCAAAGATTGTCTAAGGCACCATTTGCACAGCCATTCATTATAATATTTAATTTTACAATTTATATGATGGGACACTCTAGGAATAGGCAAGATTTCCGAAAATGCAATGTCATTGGTGAAATTATTTAGACGATTGAATAAGGCCACTGTATCTTTTTTTATTTCCTCTAAATCATCATGCATAATATTATTGGTTCCAACATGTAAGACTAATAAAGGGTTTGATCCACAATCTTTAATTATGTTATTGACCATTCCAGTAATATTCAATATCCTAGCCCCACGAAAGGTAGAACAGGTACGATTAGCTTTGTCATCAGCACAGATAGTCCTATCCAAATGTTTCAACAATGAGTCACCTAAAACTTAAACCTGTTAATTCAAGGTAGACTCAAGTGGAATAGTACCCAGCTGGTCAGTGCTAGGTTCAATAGGCAGTGGGATAAGGGGAATAGTAGATGGAAGTGGACATGTGCCAGTTGACTTGGAAGTAATAGGAGAGCCACCCATAGTATCTATTAAATGAACAGTATTTGTAGGTACATTACTTTCAGACCCTTCTTGAGATGTTTCACTGGTCACAGTATCAAGGGGAAGAGAGAGAAACCTGTTAGACGTGTCTAATAAGAAGGCAGCTGCTTTATGTCCCTTTTTAAATGATCTTTTATTCAGTACTTCACACCAGACTTCATTAGAAGTTTCATCACCAACATCATCCCCTTCTCTCAGTCTTTTTCTCTTTAAGAAAGGATTACTACTATTATCAGGTAAAAAAACAGAATTGGTTGGAAGACTGAATAGAGGTGTATTGGCTTCAGTGTCTGTTAAATTAGGGGCCACAACAGAAGAGCATTTAGGGCATTGAGTAAAGTTCGATTTATATCTAGAGTGCATTTCCCTTTGGCTTTCTTCCAGTGCCTGTAATCTAGTGTTAAATGACTGAAGTTCGCTATTTAAATACTCATTCTCAGAGCATTTAACACAGAAGGCACTTCCCAATGTGAAAGAGGTGGGAGTGAAAGCGTACAGTACATTAAGCATTTAGTACATTGAATGCTTCCCCTTCCATCCACAATCTTTATGATATCAGCCATATCAAGTCGAAGTGGCAGCTAACAACATATGGCAGGGATCGATGTAGAAAGACCAATGCTCACAACCCACTGAGTAGACAAAATAAAGCAGACTAGTGCTTCGATAAGAGGAGTAGTTAAGGAACTACAAATACTATCATATGCAATTTAGGCAGTAATGCTGATGAGAAAGTAACGATATAAATGAACTCATGGAGCTGGACACTCACACTCGATCATGTTGAACAAGGGGAACATGTGCAGATGCGCGTGTCTCTGTGCGTGTCTCCGAGTACGGCCCCACACATGCTCACCCCACTCACTAGTGTCAGTGAATTTAAGCTGCCACCCGGAACTATCGGGTAGAGAGCCATCCAATCAGGCTCCACAGCTTACTTTCAATTAGCGTGTGACCCTTGTACACAAAATAAAAAATAAAGAAAACTTAAAGCCCCAAAGGAGCAGTTTAAAAGTTCTGCAGAGTAAGATAAGATATTGCAACACAGTCAGCTGTTTACAGCTTTCATTAAAAGCAAAGGTATATTTCAGTTTCAGAGGGTGTAATGCAACACAGTCTGCTCAAGGCAGCATTTTACAGACAGCACAGTATATTCAGACTGCAACTAGATGTATTTTATATGCTAAGGCTGCAGTCAGCATACCTCTCACCAGAGGTTCACAACTACTCCAGCTCTTATGAACATTTGTGTACTTTACCCCCACACCCAACCCAAAACCTTGATTCTGGCTTATCATGCCAGCTTCTCAGCAACAACCACAAAAGGGAGCACATGCACATTTGTGGACTTTAGCACCCCAACCTGAAAACCACAGTTCTGGCACATCATGCCAGTTTCTCAGCAAACAACAGTACAAGGGCATATAAGCACAGAGTGTGCTTTAAGCCCCCCCTACTTAAAACCACAGTTCTGGCACACCATGCCAGAATCTGAGAGACAATACTACAAGGAAGCATATACACATTTGTGGACTTTAGCACCCCCAACCCAAAACCCAGGTTCTGTCACATTGTGCCAGCTTCTTAGCAACAACACTACAAGGGAACCATTCACATATGTGTAATTGGCTACAGAACAAAACAACCCAAACATAATTTAAGGTAGCAGTACAACAAAAATGTCTTCCCAAAACCCAGTTTCAGCTAAAATTAATAAATGCATTAGTATAACTGTAAAATTTAATTTTCTAGGTATCTCCAATGGCATGTACCATGAGTTTTTTTCTTATTTTCTTGATTCTAACCCCTGCCAGGTTTACTATTCTATGTCTACGCCAAATGTGTCAGCTATATTCTTTCTTGAGAAAAACTACATTTTAACATTTATGAAATACCCAGATGTTCTTAGAACTAGAAAATTATACCTCCAAATTAAATTAGACAATGCCTGGAATGTATTATGGTAAAAAAGATAGGATTAAATTTTTTGACCAGTTTTGTTGCACTGCTGCTTTAACAGATAAAATTAGTAATGTATTACCTTTGCTAACAGAACAGACAGGAACCTGTATGTTCTTATTTGCTGTGATTTGAAGATCCAATGGCTACACCTGAACACCAGTACTTTAAGCAGTTTTTGCTGGTTCTAAATCCATGTTTAAAGTCAAGATACATCATCAGGATGTGGATCTTCATTTATAGGGCTGTCCACACTGGATTGTGATTTTTGGGTAGCTGCTGCTTCTGCTAGGAACATGTTCACAATCTGACATAAAACAAAATATTGAAATAGAAATACATCAGTTAAATTGCATTTTGAAATACACATTGATCATAAATTTCAGTGTGTAGCATATGGATGCATTTACAGTATCTACTATTCTTTAATTAACCATGCATATCATGCAAGAAGGTTAAATCTTGAAAACTCGCCATACTTATACATTTTCATTTATTCCATCCCCAGTTTAGGTGACTTTATAATTATGTCAAATTGTTGCTTCATCATGCAGCACTCTTTGGATAAAATGTTATGATATGACCAACAAACATTTAAAAGAGAAGTAGCAAACAATATGTTAATGCCATGACATTGATAATGTGATTACACAATGCATCCTCTGTGTGTATGGATAGTTGTCTGCTAATCAGAATGAAAAAAGCTATATAGTTCCAAAATGATTACATGTTGAGCATCAGGATGGTATGTGTAAATATGTAATAATGTTGAATTACAATTAATTCAGTTATATATTCACACGTAAGAAAGACCTTTGTTCATAATTTTAACAACACAGAGTCTTTGGTAGTAATGATTACATTAGTAATTATTACATAAGCCCATGACAAGGCAATTCTGTAGGTTGGGATTTTCAAGTAAAGTACTGTTTAACATTCAAACCACTGCTGCTGGTATTCAATGTCATGCAGAAAATGTGTCTTTACATATGATAGCTATGCTAATGAGGCCATCAAAGTATGAGAATAGTTGGTATCCATCATTAGCATCACACACATGTTTCAGCAGTAACATCAGCAATTTGAGTGGCAAACAGATGCAAATAAAAATATGTCATTTGTTACATATGAATATCTAAAAGCATATGGTAAAGTAACTATACAATATGGAATAGGGAACTGTATGATATGTTATTTATCAGTTTAACTTGGGGTAACATCAAGGGTGGCATAAGCAACAATTTATTTTAACAAGATCAGACAGCCATAGTGTAGATACATAACATATGCAGTTCAACATTGCATGTCCTGTTTATACAACAGAATTTTTTTAAAGGGGAGATTGATTGCCTTACACTTTTTTTTTACTTAAAATCTTTTCTACACAGTTCACCCAGGTGGACTCATTGGTCCCTTCCATGCCACCTGTGGTTTGGCTACCTGCCTCAACCTGGCCTGGGTGCTTAGAACCCCACAGACTGACAACTGTGTTAGGGACAGACAGGGAAGAACTGTTCTCCATCCAGCTGGAGACTATATCCAGTTGCTGGGCATGGGCAAATGGTATTGCAGAGCAGAGAGTTGGCATATAGGATGTCATAGAGTCTCGGTAGACCAGTTTCCATTTTCTACATCCCTAGGCATGTGGTGGCATGGAGGATGCAAGTGAGTGAAGGTGTGCATGTGCTCCAGAAACATGGTTCCTTACACCCTGCCCCATGACCACAATCTGCTTCCCTAAGCTTAGTGTGACCACCAGGATTCCAAACGGTGGCAGCCAAGAACCAGGATAACACAAAACCCCAGTCTTGGAAATGAGAGCTGCCAGATAACTGCTGGATTCTGTCCCACCCCTCTCCCCCACCCCCACTGTTGACCCCCAGCTGCCTGAGCTTGTTCTTAAACTTGGATCACCACCATGGTGAAAGGTAATGTGCTAGGTGCCTATACCCTCTGCACCATTGGGCCATCTGTGATTGCATTACACTTTCAATGGCATAAACTGATTAATAATTCTGTACATGGGCAATTGATAATTGTGGCTTCTTGCAGATGTTCCAAGACTACCATGTATTGATGCTGTGGCAAAGATGATAGCGATGGCATCAGGATGAAGGCATCGATAAACATATCCTTCATTCAAACCTAGCTCATTTTGCAATCTATACATTGGCTCAAACAATTCAGTAGTAAAGAGAGCACTCCAGAGACAGCTGTTCTTTGATGGGCCCCTTCAAATAAGTCTCATTGTGGCTACTGCCTGATTCCATTTATTATGAACATCTGGATCAGATGGAAAATGATGCATGCTGACATTGTCTTTGTGTATGTTTGAGCAACCATATGCTATACTCTGATTTATCATTGTTGTATTTATGAAAGTAAGTTTTCTCAACTACTAACAACTCTGGCAGTAGAGGAAAGGTTGTGTCTACCTGTTATATGCACTAAAAGTGCACTGCTATAATAGTGTATAGAAAAACAAATATATAATATAGTGAAGAACAACAACCAGTATTATTTGTGTCTATGAATATTTTCAAACTATACACAGAAAGAGAACACCACTCACTATAATGGCTAGTAATAGGGACAACAATAATACAGATATGTTTAAAAAATCAAAATGTGCTCCCTATGTACCTTTGTGTACACAACAGATAATGGACACTTAGAGGAACACTATGAATGTGGCATGCTAATTACAAATACAGGTCACCACCATCTATAATGACAAGTAATAGGGACACTGAAAAATATGAAAGTAAACCAATAGCAAATAATTCCATGGCTGGCCCTGTGCAAGGATGAGATCTCGCAATAACTGACTAGTCAATATTAAATGGATTACAGCATATTCAAAGCAAACACTAATAAGAGCAGCAGAAACAACACTAATGACAGCCAAGTATCTTGATGATCCACATTTATCAGCAACACCTGATAGTCATTTGTTTGATTTACATGCTTTTCAAAATATAATTTAAAGGGCTGTAGCCACAATTTTTGAGTCAGGGGAAGATTCAACATATAAACAGATTACTGCATATTTCAAATAAACTCAGAAGAATCAGCACTATACAGCAGAAGAAACAGCACTAAACACAGCCAAAAACAACCATTTGCAAGATCTCTCCATCTATATCTATATCTATATCTATATCTATATCTATATCTATATTTATATCTATATCTATATCTATATCTACATCTATATCTATGTCTGTATCTCTCTCTCTCTCTCTCTCTCTCTCTATATATATATATATATATATATATATATATATTATATTCATAAAAAAACTTTGTTATTGCATCAGTTAGGGTCCTTGTACAATGAAAAAAACCAGGACATTCAGGTTAGGGTTGAACCCTTGGACCTCCCAGCCACGCCACCAACCGGAATTAGGGTGCGCATTGGGGTCATTAGCCCTAACTCTTACCCCATCACATGTGTAAAGCAGAGGTATAGGAGAATGGGATGAGAGTTAGGACCGACGAACCCAGCGCAGACCCCAATGCTGGTTGGTGGGTGGGCTGGGGGTCCAAAGGGGCTTTCAAACCTAACCCCGAATTTCCTCGATTTTTTTCACTGGAGAAGAACCCTAACTGATGCATTAACAAAGTTTTTTTTACATAGAATTTCCTTACTTTTTAAGAAAGAATAGAAAAGTAGAAAGTTGCGCAAGTTGGTAAGGGCCCCATGTTCCCAACAACTTATAAGTGTCAAGCCTCATTACACACTCAATGACTAAAAAGTACATTCACAACAGCAAGGCCAGCCACCAAACAAATGTTACCCTAGTAGAACAATAGAAAATGCTATCCACAAAATGTAAACTGAACCACACAATATGTCCATAAAAATATATTGTCTAACATGTAAACACCTCTATTAACATCTACAGGACATGCCGTCAACACCCTCTAAACTTCAAGTAAAACCACCAAACCATGTCCAAGTTGAGACATATCAAAATGTGAAATTTTCATTCATCAGAGTGGCACAGTTCCACACCTGTTGACATTTAGCACACACACAATGACTGAAAACTACATCCATGACACTAAGACTAGGTATCCTGTCAATTTCAGGCCACCACCACAAGCAAAACGCTGTCCGCAGAACATAAACTGTGCCAAAAAAATGTTTTCTGACACTGAAACACTGTAATTTTCATCCACATGACATGCTGTCAACACCCTCCAAATTTCAAGTGAAAAGACCAAACAGTGTCCGAGATTTAACATTTTAATGTATGAGATTGTCATTTATCAAACTGGCACAGTTCTGCACCTGTTAACATTTAATATACACAACAACTGAAAACTACATCCATGACACTAACGCTAGGTAACCTATCAATTTCAAGCCTCCACCACAAGCAAAACACTGTCCACAACACATAAAGTACATCACACAATATCTCCACAAAAAGAAAAATTCTCCAGCACATATACACCATAAATCACATCTACAGGACATACTGTAAACACCCTCCAAATTTCAAGTAAAAAGACCAAACTGTTCCCGAGATATTCAATATGAAAGATTACTAAAATTCCCCTATCTATTCCATTATAAAAAATCTAGTCATCTAGTCCCTCCCTCACGATCAAAGATGGTGATCAAAGAATCTCACGATCAAAGAATTTGCAGGCTCACAATCAAAGAATTTGCAGGTTCACAAACAAAGAATTAAAAATATTATAAGTCAAATAATTAAAGAAAATGTGGTATACGACCATCATGGTTCGACAGAACAAAGCCCCCTGAGTAAAACCCACCCTCATTTGACTTCCTAGGACATTCCTGGGCTGAGAAAATTTATTTTTAATTTAGGCCATCTTGTCTGTCTCTCATGAGGCATGATCGCGATCAAAGAATCTCACGATCAAAGAATTTGCAGGCTCACGAACAAAGAATTAAAAATGGTGAAATGCGAATTATTGACTGATTTGAACCAAACCAATGGCATGCCTCGATAGAATGGACCCTCCTGAACAAAACCCACCCTAATGTGTGTCCATAGCCCACCCCTGAGCCGAGATATGAGTGTTTTTAGGTCGCAATGCAAGATTGCGATCAAAGAATCTCACGATCAAAGAATTTGCAGACTCGTGATCAAAGATCATTAGCGAGCCGCAAATTAAGATTTTTAAAGCTTATAGCTCTATTTTTTGACTGACTTGGATGAAACCAAAGGCATGGCTCGATAGAGCAGAGCCCTCTGAGTAAAAACCATTAAAGTTTTACTTCAGAAGTGACCCCTGAGCCGAGATATTTGTGTTTTTCCAATCAGAAAATAAAAAACAAAATGGTGAACCTCGTGATCAAAGAATTTTGAAAATCCTTGGGGACAAAGATTCTTGAACCGTGAGGCTACAAATTCTTTGATTGCCAGGTGGGACGAGATAGCCAGAACCCCATTCTTTTATCGCAAGATATACATATAAATTTTCCCATTGACATAATGGGAATGTAAAAGTGCCAGAACTTTTGAATGCCTTAATATTTTTTCACCAAACAAAAAGCGGCATGTTTGACCACCAAAACTCTTTCAAATGAGCCATCTTGCAGAATGGCACACTACACAATGGCCGTGCACGACCACATTAAGAATGTCAAAAGGTGCCTCCAAAAATGGATAATTTTGCATTTTTCAGCGCTTTCGTACACGAAGACCAGCACTCCCACAGAAATGCAATTTGGTAAATCAAGAGATCTAGTGCACCCCAATACCTATACAAAATTTCAGGCACATCTATTGAATGGGTCCAAAGTTATTAATGTCCAAAATTTTGACTTTAGTATGTAACTGGCTGCTCAACCCTAACTATAGTGATGCGACTGCACCACTATATATATATATATATATATATACATGTAATAGATAACTCACTCTTAAGTGTGTGGTCATGCTCTGATATAGGCACACCTTGGTGTGTGTTCTGCAGCCTCGTGCATCAACCACCCAAGACATGCGTATATCGGAACACAACCACACACCGTAGAGTGGGTTATCTATCTTATAAAATGGCAAAATTATTTTTATGGGGGTAGATGTGCAGGTGTGAGGTAGCCTGATATACGTGATGGTCACGTGATGTGTTTTATACAGTCATACACACACATACATACATATATATATATACACATATATATATATATATATATATATATATATATATATATATTATAGTGGCATGGTAGTGCCACTATAGTCGAGATTAGTACCCCATTTAAGGTTAAAGTGTGAAATTTGCAGCTTAATAACTTTGCCACCGTATAATGGATTTGCCTGAAATTAGGCATGCACAGAGAAATACTATAGTTCTCTGCATTTGCCAAGTTTTGTAATGGTCAGATATACAGTTGCGGAGCTACATAGCATGGTAAAATGTGTTATTTACACTTTCTTGCACATTCTTTGCTCATGCCTACAGGTTGCTCGGTCTGCATGACTGGCCAAAAACCTTCAGGAAACATGTAGCTAGGGTCCCCAATATGCCTTTTGAAGATTTCATGAAAAAATATTAAACAGTTCAAAAGTTATTTAAAAAACAAGTATCCCATTATAGTCAATGGGAAAAGTTAACAAAAAGTTCGACTGTGTCGCAAATGCAGTTTTTAGTGTTATAAATGACCCTGTAGTATCACAAATCCACCATTTTGTTTTCAGTTGGTGGTAGCAGAAATGCTTGGCATTTAAAATTGGGACCCTCTAGGGACACAATTCTTTTTGTGTTCACCTAGTCGAGCCCTTAGGATGCTAGCCACGTCTTTTTTGGGGGGGATTAAACACCCCAGAGATATGTTTTTAAAATTTTTGTAAACTGTAGTGTCACAAAGTAGTGTTACGTATTCGACACTTTAGGGCTTTTTTTTGCAAAAGTGTCGCAAATCACATTACTTTCTGACACTATGGCCAAAAGATTAGGAAATATTTGCCACCCGGCTGCAAAAGAATGGTTTGGTCTCTTGGGCTGACTTTTGGAGGAAAGAAAGCTAACATCCCCCAGATGTGCCTTTTGGTGGATTGGTGACAAAATATTAGAGGGCTGCAAAGTTATGGTACTCCAAATTTGACAATTTTTCCCATAGACTAACATTACGGTATCTGCCGCACCTTTTGGGGCCTTTATCTCGGAAACACTTCGAGATACAGACTTTTCGTCAGAAAGATGCTTAGTCCCCTGCTATGGGGCTAAATGAAAAAGTAGCCAGGAAAGTAATAAATTATATGAAATTTTGATTTTTCTTCTATGTTGTACGGTTCCTGAGATATAAGCAATTTGGTATTCCAAGTGTTCATTTTCTACTCTGAGGCTCATTATTATGCATAAATTCTTTGTATTCACTGTGTTTCTCAGTGCAGCTTTTGGGGGAAAAAAGGGTGTGTGTTTTTGTTACTGTTACAGTTAGTGTTTCCACTTGCATTTCTGTAACCATTTGCATTACCATTCCCATCTACGCCACTATGTGCGTTACCTTTGCATTTTCATTTGCGCTTGCATTTGCGTCACTGTTAACATTTGCATTTCCATTACTGTTTTTGTTTGCATTTCCTTTTACATCACCATGTGCATTTCCATTTGCATTTCTGTATGTGCTTCTGTTTGCGTTTCCATTTCTGTTTGTGTTTCCTTTGGCATCATTGTTGCTGTTCCCACAAGTGTTTGCGTTTCCAATTGTGTTTCCATGACCGTGCGCATTACGATTTGCATTTTTGTATGCGCTTGTGTTTGTGTTTCTGTTTTCATTAACATTTGACCTTGCATTTCTATTACCATTTGCATTATCATTTACATTTGTATCACCATGTGCGTTACCATTTGCGCTTGCATTTGTTTTACAGTTACTTCACTATTTATAGTGCACATTCTCAAAAAGGACGGAAATTCATGGCAAATAAATCCATTTAATGCATCAGTTAGGGTGGTTCCACAGTGACAAAAGTGAGGAAATTCGATGTTAGGGTTCCCACCCCTTGCACCTCCCACCCACCCCACCAACAGGCATCGGGTGTGCGTTGGGGTCATCAGTCCTAACTGTCACCCCATTCTCCTATACTGCACCACCTCAGCTTGTTTGCACATGGAATGGGGTGAGAGTTAGGACTGCGACCCCAATTCACTCTGATGCCTGTTGGTGGGGAGGGTGGGTGTGGGGTGCAAGGTTGGGAACCCTAACATAATTCTCACTTGTTGCTGTGAACAACCTAACTGATGCATTAAACTCAGTTTTTGCCATGAATATATATATATATATTATATATATATATGATATATATATATATATATATATATATATATATATATATACTGTATATTCTCTGAAAAAAACCTTGTTAATGCACCATTAGGATTCCAGCATCAAAGTTGGGAAATGTGGGCTTAGGGTTTCCAACCCTAACACCCCATCCCTACCCTGTATGCAGGAACAGGCATGTGGGGTGTGCCTTGGGGTTGTGAACCCTAATGCTCACCCCATTCCATGAGTAAGTAAGCTGGCATGACTATAGTAGAAGTGAATGGGGTGAGCATTAGGGTTCACAAACTCAAGTCACATCCCACACCTGTTTCTGCATGCAGGGTGGGGTGGAGTGTTCGGGTTGGAAACTCAGGGTGGGGGTTGGGTTTTAGTGTTGAAAACTCTAAGACTGTATTTACTAACTTTTGATGCTGGAAACCTAATGGTGCATTAACAAAGGTTTTTCCAGAAAATTTCCTTACTTCTTGAGAAAGTACAATCCTAGGCTTGTTTGCTTGTGGGAGAGCAGGGCCATCTATGCCCTGCACTCCCAACCATCCATAATTTTTGAAAGATTATAATTGTATCCTTATTTCCCAGTGGGAGTGCAGGGCCCTCTGGGCCCTGCACTCTCACCACTCCATAATCCTGTGCGTAGTTGCACTGCCATGTATGCATAAGGCCTGCTCTTTCATCACTCCCGAATGGTATTCATATTTTCATGTGGGAGTGCACAGTGCAATCAACTCTCAATGTACTAACATACTAACATACTAAAATGCCAGCAGAATAGGCCTAATGGTCTTTCGTGTCTGCTCGTTTGGTCAGCCTCCACCCTGGGTGCTGACCTTGCAGTCCCCCTCGCCTTCTCTGGCTTCTCCCTTCCCAGTTCCGGATATTCTTGCTGCATTGGATTTTGCTTCCTGAACCCTTCCCCTGTACCTGTCCCAACCCCTCTTGAACCCCTCCACTGTCTCTGCCTCCACCAGCCCCCTAGGTAGTGCATTCCATGGCTCTACCACCCTCTCAGTGAAGTAGCACCTCCTCCTTTCTCCCCTGAATCTTCCCCCCTTCAGCTTCCATTCATGCCCTCTAGTGGCCCCTTCCTCCTTCCTTCGAAGCACCCTCACTGTTCCTCCCCTATTTACATATTACATATTACAATGTTTGAGATATTGTAATTGTATCCTTATTTCCCTGTTGGAGAGCAGGACCCTCTGATCCCTGGGCTCCCATCAGTCCTTAATAGTATCCATATTTCCATATGGGAGTACAGGTCCCTCTGGCCCCTTCCCTCCCATCCATGCATGATTTTGAGATAGTGTAGTGCAACCTTTCTTTGCCTGTGAGAGCGCAGGGCCCTCTCTGGGCCCTGCCCTCCCATACTGTACTCTGCAGACCCAAAGAAAAACCTGACATTAAAATGTGATCTAATAGAAAACATAGGAAAATGTTAAACCTGTGTAACTCACCACCAAATTAATATATTTTCACTAATTCACCAAAAAGCAAAGTGGTGAGGGAAACCCTTTGTACCCTGAAAATTTCTGAACAAAATTACAAACTATTCCTTCACAGTGGAGTGACAAATAACTGACTTTGTTCACCTCCCATTACAATGTTATCCTATAGGAAATGAAGCAACATTTAACCCCACAGAAATCCAGAGCAAAGTAATATATTTTCACCAAACCAGCAAAAGGTACATCAGTGGACCAGGTCCTTTGTACCCTGAAAATGTCAGCCCATAGTTGCAAGCCGTTTGTTTACTATGAAGTGACACAAAAACAGCTTTTTTCATAAATTGCAAAAAGGAATCCTTTTCTGTGGTTCCTTTTTCACAATTTGCAGAAAAAGAAAATAATTTCTCATAAATTGCAAAAAACATCCTGTTTTGTATAATTTATTTTCCACAGTTTGCAAAAAAGGATTCCATGAGTAAAAAAAGACATTTGTATGTAAGTAATCAGAAACCTAAACCCAGATTCAGATTCTATGGGCCTTCTATGTTTTTGCAATTTAATGTTGTTTCCCTTGCTACTGGAAAACAAGATGGCAGCAGTGCAAAAAAGATTCTGCATTTGTGGCAAAAGAGCCCACGTTTGTGGAAAAAAGGATTCTGCTTTTGAGATAAAGTATTTTTTTTTCAGTGTGACATCTAACTGGTTCCATAGGAAATTACAGGAAACTTTGAAATGTAATACATTTTGAATGGATTAATATTTTTTCACCAAATTTTCAAAAGGCACATCTGTAATCCAAGACCTATATACCCAAACAATTCAGACCAAAACTCCAAGCTATTTATGCACAGTAGCGTGACAAATAATTAGTAAAAAAAAATGTAATTTTCAAATTTTTTGACACTCTGGCCCAGATATTCAAAAGGGTTGTACCATGTGCAATAGGGATGTGCTAGCGCAAGTCCAAAAATGCTCTATTCTGTGATATTCAGTGGGAGGCAGGTGTGCCCCCCAAATCACACTGCGCAAGAGTGCAATGATAATGAATGCATGTGCAACTGAAAGGGGAGGAACCATGCATAAATGGCGCAGTGCAATATTCAACAACACGCGCCTTGCGCAATAGGGGAACAAGCAGAAGTTGCGCTATAGCAGAAATGAGCCAAAATAAAAAGGAACAAGAGAGAGGTGCAAGAATGTTACAGGGAAGGCACATGTTGCTTAACTGTAGGCAGCCACACAGGCACCAAACACTGGGAGCAGGACAGGGCAGGACAGAGACAGAGCACCTGGAACCCCAGGAACAGGGAAGGTGTGGGGAGCCTCTGCCACAGTGAAGTCTAAAAGGGGGAAGTGACACACAGCACTGAGGCAACTACAGGGAGGTGTTCCCGGTGCAGGGGAAGTAGCAGCAAGGACAGCGGGGGGGACTCAGAAACAGCTGCCGGGGGGGGGAACAAGCCAGGGACATGGCCAGTGCCACCATCCAGCTGGAGGCAGTTATGAGGGGGGTTGTGAAGGCAGGCAGCGGGGAGGGTGCAGCTGTGGAGGGGCCCATCGGCTGTATACCCCCAACAGGCAGTACCGAGCCTGCACCAGCTTTGAGCTGTACACTGATACTGAGATCGTGGGTTGGTACCACCTGAACCAGGCAATTCTGAGGCAGCTCTGTGAGCTGTGCAGTTATGTGATGCAGGCACCCACATGACAGAGCCATGCTCTGTTTGTGGAGACCAAAGTGACAGCTTGCATGTGCCTGCTCGCCACGGGTACCTTCCAGAGACCAACAGGGGAAACAACAGGCATAACCTAGTCAGCCGCGTCATGCCACCTCACCCAATTCCTCAGTGCACTGCTGCGACATGCTGTGGAGTACATCCATTTCCCCAGCACACCGGCAGAGCACACAGCAAACATACAGGAGTTACACACGGTAGCATGTATGCCTGACATGCTCGGGGCAATAGACTGCACCCATGTGGCCATCCACACACCACCTGGCCCTGAAGGGGCAACATACATGAATCAGAAGGGTATGCAAGCATCAACAGCCAGGTGATGTATGATGCCAGGGGGCGCATAATCAATGTCTGTGCCATGCACCCTTGGGGAGCACATGATGCCTTCATCTGGCACAAGTCAGCACTGTGCCACAGGTTTGAGAGTGGGGACATCCCCACTGGCCACCCAGTGGGTGAGTATGTAAAGCACGCATAAAGACATGGAGCTTGGAAGGGGCATAGTCAGAGGTGACATGGGTATTGGCCTAGATGGCCCAAGGCAGGGCAATGCTGATCACCAAACTAACGTCCACCCTCTACACACAGGTGACAGTGGATACCCACTCTGTCCCTGGCTGCTCACACCATACCAGTGTCCCACGACCCCATCACAGCAATGCTACAATGAGGCACATGCCACCACACGCAATGTCATCAAGCGGGTGTTCAGGATGCTGAAGGCATGTTTTTATTGCCTAGACACGTCTGGCAGTGCCCTACGGTACAGCCCCTCAAAAGCCTGTGGGCTATTCCTGGCCTTTTGCATCCTGCAAAACATGGCCAACGACTGTGGGATAGCCTTACAGGTCGAAGAGGGGGACAGCGATGGGGACGATAAGGACGCTGGTGAAGATGGTGATGGGCAGCCCCCCCTTGGTCGAAAGGACCCCCAACTGATCCGGATGGCACAGCTGCACCTGGACACCATCACAGAGGAGCACTTCAACCAACGCAGGTAAGTCATGGAGCCATGTGCAACCACCAGTGGCAAAGGCGCAACACACATGGACAAACACCAGGGGTGCATGTCATTAAGGGAATTGGCTGAACATGGAACCACACACGCCATCAGGGATGGACAAGGTCTAACACCGCACGTGGTCACACACACATGCACACACACATGCACACACACACACACACACACACACACACACACACACACCTCATAAGACATGCACAAAGGGTAGGAGGCATGCTGACACTGACCGCCACCCCTAGCCACACACACGTCCACAGACCACCATGCCCACTGCCTGTCATTGTGTGTGTATCAGACGCTGGGCACCATTGCACAGTGGTGGACAGCACAATGCAGACATCATCATGCACACGCCACAGTGGACAGCAGCCAGGAGGGTGTGCAGATGGAACGTGTGCGTGCGTGCAGGGCTGGGTACCCCACCTGTGCATTGCACATTGAAAAACACAATGCACACAGGGCAGCATCAGACAGTAGCTGTGCTGGGAGACAGGTTAGTCATGCGCCACAGTGCCATGGCTGCCACGGATGCGTGGGCAGCCCCACTAAGACCTGCCAGCAGTGACAGGCTGACCAATGGCCTTGTTGGGTGGCACCGACGGTCCCCCAGGGGTTCCACTGCGTGAACGTGACCATGCTCAAGCAGGGGTCTGCAGCACATCGAACATGCCTGCGCCAGGTGTGCTCGGGATGCCCACAGCTGAACCCAGTGTTGACAAGGAGGGTGTTGCATGATGCCTGGAATGGGGGGTCGACATTGCACTGCACGGTATCTGCGACGCATGGGCAAATAACTGTGTGCCCATTGTGGCCATGACAGCTGTGATTGCCTGTGTCTGCCTGTCAATGGCAGCGGTCACATCCTCCCGCATCCGGTCCATCCCTGCCAGGAGCAGAGCGGTGTCTCTGCTGCACCGCTCCTCTGCCTGATGCAGAGCCGCACTGAGTGCATCTACCACCGTCACAAGCCACACCTGCTGATTGACTGATGCTTGGAGTATGCGGGTATGCTCATCTAAGAGGTCATCTGCCTGATCAGCATGCTGTTCCTCATGGTGTTCATGGCCCTGATGGTCAGCACCCATTGATGGTGGGCACTGCACAACAGGGCCAGGCCTGGGCATGTCCACAGGTGGTGCACTGATGCCGCCCCCTGACACTGTACCCCCATGGCCATTGGCTGACTGCTGACACTGCCCCTCCGGCTGCAGTTCTCCAGGGCTCAACGGTGACACCACAGTGGCCGCAACAGCCCCACTGTCCTGGACACACACCAGTGCTGCCCCACTGGTGCAGACAGACACAGGCTGGGACTGTGATGTCATGCAGACCTCCACGGCGGCACCACCCATGGCCATGCCCATGATGTCACCTGCTGTGTGGCCATCCTGTGGCCCACAAGTATCACTGCCCATGAAGTTAGCTCCATCATCATAAGTGATGGATCTGGCACCAGCCTGAGTCTCAGCATGCTGGCATCCATGGACGCTGGCATGCTGGGACACAGGCAGGGCCTCCTCTGCACCTGCTTCACCAACATCTGTCCGGATGTCCAGGAGGGCCCACTGTCGCCCTAACCCTCATATGCCTGTTGAGGTGGATGGGCCCTCCTCTGTCGGCATGCTACTGTTCTCAGTGGACAAGCCCACCACCGCTGACCCATGTAGATGCTCAGGAGTTGTAAGGGAAAACAGTAGCATTAATGTATCTGCCCTACCCTTCCCCCCCATTGACAGACCAGGACCTCCCATGCAGTGATGGGCTACCACCCGTCTGGAATCCACCACCCGGAATGCCCTCGATGGCACAACACTGCATGCTGCCAGCAACCCACTCTTCTTGTGGGGTCAGACACTGCACATCCAGCTGTCCCCCAACAGTCGCAGACCATGCTGCCCTGATGGCAGCCACCTTCTCTTTAAGCCTCCGCCTGTCTGTGCCCATCTTCTGTTTGCACTCCTGCACTGACTGCTGGTGGCTGCCATGCAGGTTGACAACACACGCCAACTTTTCCCATGCAGCAGCATGGGCCTGTGGTGTTACCTGGTGTCCACTAAGCAGTGGCTCCTGGTCGAGGTAGGCCTCAAACAGGGCATCTGTTTCTGCCTTGGTGAAGTTAGGCATCTTCTTCTGCCTACGTCTCTGTTTCTCTTCTTCCACCTCATGATCGGTCATTATTCATCCTGTGAGAATGACAGGTGTTACCTGTGACTGTGCTGTCCCATGCATGTCCCACACACCACAGTCCACACTCCCAAACAGCATGCAACTCACCACAATAGACTGCAGTAACCGACTATGGCCAGTGCAGCCCAATGTCACATTTTCATAACGCAACACATGCAAATGAGGTGAGGCGCATTTTTAAGTGGATGCAAATGCAGTGTCTGCGCCATTGAATGGCTCATTAGCTGATTTGCATATGCCGGCTGGCTATTGCTCTGTTGTGCTTTGCACAATTGTGTTGAATGTGCTCAGGCAAGTGCAGTTCTGTGACATGCGCAGTACACACCAAACTGCACATACCTGGGGTAATGATGCAGACGCCTGCTGCGCTGCTGATGTGCTGTGCATGGGAGGCAATGCAGGGCACGGCCACCATTGTGCCAGTGGTGCTACTGCGCTGTTCACATATATGGCACTGTGGCACTGGGGGTCCATAGGCACACTGGGGCCACAGCACTGTAGGCCACTACAGGAGGTGGCACACAGGCACCCAATTGCGCTACATGCATTGGGTTCCAATCGCATTGTGGCTGTCCGTGTGTGAGAGACCATTGACCCTGTGCCCAACCTTTGCCCCCTAGGCACCATGCCTCCGCATGGGTGCACCACTATCGTGCTGTTCAGTGATAATGGGATAGGGAATGACAGCACTGTGCCGCGCAGCATCTGCACATGGCGGACCACACTGCCGAGTGCCATTTTGACTCCAACTATATGTTGAGATGGCATGGAGAAGGGCTGCTATGTGGAGCCAGGTTGAATTGGCCAATTTGGTGGCCATTGTAGAGCCCCATGCTGGGACACTATATGGTGATGCAGCCTGTGGCAGGGTCTGTGTTACTGTTCTCTGGAGACACCCCCCCCCAAGTCTGTTGCAACAGCATAATGTTCTTTTCTCTGCCTTCCCCTACTCCTTTCTGTGTTCTTTTCTAGTTTTCTGGTTCTCCATTAGGTAGTCTGGCCGTCTACCTAGTGTTCTTGCTGTCCCTATCCTTGTTTTGTTTCCTCTACTGTCTCCGAGAACAGTCCCGATCCCGGTTCCCTCCCTCACGAATGTTCACACGCTCGCCTTTGTGATCATGCGCACATTCAACCTCACAAATGTGCGCACATCGTGGTAGTGAGTCGGCATTTTGAAAAGTCATTTCGTTTCAGTTTCAGGCTTGTAAGAATGAGGGGAAGTTGTACTGAATAAAATAAGATCGAAATTCCCTGATATTTTGTAAATGAAGCCTTCTGAGTCTCCCATAAGCAACCCAGTGTTAAGCACAGCCTAAACCTCATGTTTAGGAAGCTGAATGTTTTAACAGGCAGACTGAAACTTAGAAAAGGTATCACTTTAGACTGAGGAAAGAGCTGAAAAAGTACTGACTTGAGACTCAGTCTGCTTGTAGACTACAAGCTCTTGCAAACTGTCCACATAAATAGTTTTAAATAATGATAATAGTGATAATAGTCCTCGCTAATTTTAAAACCTGTGGTAGTACAAGGTTTCCACACAGAAATTGCACAGCTTCAGCCTGTAGAAACTGTTAATCCTGTATTGCTATTGTTTGTTGCTGTCTCTGCAAAGCGATATAGAAGTGTCATTTTCTATCAGAACTGACTTGATACAGGTTAAAATGTTGAGTTTATGTTTCTTACCTGAAATCACTACTGTGGCCCTTTGTTCTCAGGACTTCACTCCTACTTAGTCCCTGTTCATTTAAGAGCCAGCCGGCCAAACCCTCCTTACATTTATACAGAGTCTAAGGGGAAGGAGTTCAGAGAGCATAGGAACAGCCCATGTATGTAAACCAGTTGAGTTTAAACCTCTTATTTTTACATTCCAGCCGTTCTATATGTTTATATCTTCACTGTTTAATTGTTGGAAATGTTTTGTAATGATATTTATGTGGTTTACAAGTTTTTTGTTCCCAGTTATATAAGAAGGGGAATGGTTTTCTAGATCACATGTCTTCTTGATACTATAAAAAGAGGCAAAAAACTACCTAAAGTTAGTCTAGCCTAGGGGGTCAGTAGGGCACTATCCCCAGTACCTTAGCCTATTCTAAGGAAAGTTGATTACTCGCTCATTCTTTTGGATGTCTGCATTTTGTTACATGGAAGAAGTATTCCTCCTTGCTTTATTTTATTTTTGTAATTGAACAGTTTGTTTGCTTTTATTTCTGTTTTTTTGAATAAAACTGCTGCAGTATATTCCATCCACACTGGTGTCAGATTCGTATATCCCACAATACTTCCACACAGCCCTGGACAGGGCCTGGAGTGCAGTGTGGGAGGAGGTGGCAGTTGCAATGGATGAGGCCACGGGAATCAGGTGCATGGCCGAGCAGTGTCACCACAGGTACGGGGACCTCCAGTGCAGGGACCCGGACATGCTTGCCTACCTGCGGGGATGTGCCAGGAGGGGCACGGTTCCACAGCCAGGTAGGTGCCCCATCCATACACTGTTAACTTCCATATGGGTATCACAATTGCATGTGTCCGGCACATGGGGGGGCCATCCAGTGTTGGCGGTGGTGGTGGTATCAGGGTGGGGGGTGGATGGGTATGGCTGTGTGGGATTGCACACACATGGGGGTGGGGGGACTTTGCTACTGGATTGTACTGATGTTCCTCTCTCCATGTTTGCACCTTAGGCCCAGAGGAGTGCAGGGGGTGAGAGAGAGGAGGTGCTGCCAGGAGGACCAGTAGGCCGGGAGGGATGAAGGTCCGCAGAGATGCAGGGACCAGCCTGATGATGGTGAGTGCCTTACATCCATGATTACTATTGCATGCTGTGTAACAAGGTGGGCAGCAGGGCATAGCCACCATCCATTGACACCACTGCCATGCACGCAACTTGTTACAGTCAGCACTGTCCAGTGGCACTGCATGTTTGGGAGTGCATCAATGGTGGTTCATGTGTGCACTGGGTACATGGCTGTGCCACTGCCTTCACACTGCATAGCCAAGTCACTGTATGGCCACGGTGGTGCTGTGCGAGACATGGGCAGTGGGTGTATTCAGTGGTCCTCATGGCAGTGTGTGCCTGGGTAGGCAGGTCTTGTGGACGCAGTCACTGTGGTTGGTTGGACACCATCACAGGGGCATGGCACATGGCTGTATGCCATGCATAGTGGGTGTGCTGCAGGGGGCTGGACAGTCACACATATTGACTCTGCTCCCTTGTCCTAGGTGGATGGTGACTTCAGGCCATAGAGAGGGGACTGCAGGAGTTGTTGCAGTTGGTGAGGGTGTCCCTGGAGATCCTCCAGAGAATGGACAGGCATGGGGTCAGGAGGCGGAGGACACATCGGTACCACATGGATGACAAGTGGGGCAGACGATAGGCCATCCATGCTCCTGGAAACATTGCACCCCCTGGACCCACCTTCACACCCCTTCATCCCTCTCCTATATGTTCATCCCTGCCCCTTACCCGGCCCACCTGGTATGTGGCCCTTCCCCCATTGTAAATATTTGTAAATAGTTTTTTTTCTTACCTCTTTTTAATACATCGGTTTTGTTATGACAACTGTGGTGGTCTCTGATTTGCAGTGGGCTACTGTGCTCAGCTGCAGTGGTGTGCACAGCATCAGGGGTGGTGCACGCATGGGTGTGTGTGTGTGTGTCCGGAAGGGAACCGCCTATGGTATGGACGGGGGGATCAGTCACTGTCTGTAGTTTGTGTGTTGTTCTCTGTGCACTGGATGCCTGTGTGCAGTGGTCTATGGTGCATTCACTGTGTGCATGGCACCCCTGTCAGACCATCCATGGCCTGTGCAGCTGACACCCTTGCATGTCTGTGATATGCATGGTCTGCTGGCATGTCAGTGGTGGCTGTCCATGCTGGACAACCATTGTACCAGGTTGCCTCCCATCACCAGTATGGTGCACGTCTGCCTCCAGTGGCACTGTGGCCTCCGCTGTTGTTGTCCCCCCTCCATGCTGTCACTTGTGTCTGTTGCAGGGGATGTGCTCCAGTATCTGTCACTTGTGCTCTGGCCATATGCTGGTGGCTGGCACACCTGTGCCATGTAGGGGTGCTGGATGTGTGTACACGGCTGCCGTGGCTACACGCCAGTGGTTTGGTTGACTCGCTACTGTGTCCCTGTGTTGGTGTGCCCTTGGGTATGGGTGGGTGTTTGTCCATGCACTGTGTTGCATCCTGTGTGGTGCATGCTTCCATGCAACACTGTGTGTGTCTGTGCTGGCTGTTGTGGCCAGTGCTGGGATGGGATGTGTCCTTGGGAGGGTGTGCAGGGTGCTGTACCACTGGTGGTGGGGTCCGGGGCATGCCCTGTCACATGTGGGGTACCGTGTGTGCCACGCATGGTCAGTCTCTCAGCTGTACCTCGGGGGGACGTGCAGGGTGGCACTGTGTATCCTGTTGTTGTATCGCTATCTGCTGCCACCCACTGCAGTGTGCACATGGTGGGGCTGCCTTGCATGGCTCCTTGGTGCATAGGGTTGCATTGCCACAGTGGGGGTGGTGGCATGCATGGGTGTCCTGCACTGTTGAGTGCTACTCCTGGGAAGGGTGTATGGGGATCGTGGTGCAAGGTGTGCTCTTCATTGGTGGGATTGTGTGGCACAGGGTGGTCGGCCGTCCTTGTGTGCTGGTCACAGCTTCCCAGGGGGTGTGCTGGGGCACCATGGCCCAGCTGTGGGTTGGTTGCTGGTATCCATGGGCTGGTGGTTATTCCAGCTCTCCCCGGTTGTGCAGTGCATGGGGTGTGGGGGTGATGTCTGTTCTGCTGTGTGCTCCTCTGCCCATCTGTGGCATGGGTGGTGGGCCCCTGCATCCTGTCCCTGCACATCCCTGGTTGTGCTGTTGCATTGCTGCCCTGCTCCATGGGACATGCCTGGTTGCGCTATGGCGCATCTGGACTGCTCCTCTGAACATCCCTTGTTGTGCTATGGTGCATCTGAAATGCTTAACTGTACATCCCTGGTTGCGCTATGGTGCAGGTGGCATGATATTCAGTCATGTGCTGCAGGCACATCTTGGTCTGCGCAGTTTTTGAATATCGCACTTTTTGCGCATGGGCGCAGTGGACTTGCGTTTGCTCCTGCTGTTGCACACTTTTTGGGCACAGTTTGAATATTCGGGCCTCTATATCTCTGGACCCATGCATCCAACTGGAACATAATTTGCCACATCAAGACATCTGTGTTCCTTGATGATGCATGTTAAATTCCATGTGAATTGCTTGAATGGTTGCGAAGGTATTAAAGTGCAAAAGTCTGAGTTTAAAATAGAACTGGTAGTTGAACCCTAATATGGGGGGCTACCGTGTCCTTATAATAATAGGGCCACAATCATGGCCCTATAGTGAGGGTTAAATGGGCATGTCTATGTTAAACTCAAAATGTTACACTTTAATAACTTCATAACCACTTAAATGATTCACAAGACATTTTACATGCGCCATCAGGGACCCAAGATCTCTTGTTGTGGCAAGGTTTGTTCCGGTTGGATGCATGGGTGTGGAGATATGTAGTTTAAAAAAGTGTATAATTTACCATGTTTTGGACAGTTTCTTTGTCACTCCATGGTGCAGACTTGGTTTGGAATTTTGGTCTGAATTTTTCAGGGTAGAAAGGGTTTGCTGGTTTGGTGAAAAAAATATGAATCCAATCTGGTGTTATAAGAATTTGAAAATTCAGGTTCTGAGCATGCTCAGTAGCACTCTCAGTTAGATGTGCCACTTGAAAAAGAATCCTTTTTCACAAATGGACAATCCTTTTTCGCAAACTGGTCATCCTGTGTCACAAATGGGAAATCTTTATTCATGCCTTCGGCATTTTCTTTCAGTTAACGAGGGAAACAAAATTAAATAACTAAAAAAAATAATGTGCCAGATTTTCATAGCCCTTAGAATGACGCAAGGTGCTTTCATCCAACATGTTGGATGCAACGAGCACCTTGTACCAAGTGCAGCACCCCATGCTATTTTACAAAGCAGCCTGCATCAAGCAGCAGACTGCATACTCCAGAGTGTGCTTGCACCAGCCTTGCACCAGAAAAGTGGATGTGGCATGGTGCTAGGGGGCTTGTGGCAGACCCTGGTCACCACAACCCTGAATTCCCAATTTTCAAAGCCCTCCCCAGAGATAAATTGCTAAGTATCAGGCTGTTCTAACAGTACTTAGACAGCCCCTGGGAGAGTTGTCCAGTATGTTCCACTGTGTCACCTGCCCTGATCTGCACCTACACATCATGTAACAGTAGTAAAGCAACCCTGGTGATCTAGTGGCCCCACCCCTGCACCCCACAAAGTAGTGACTACCACCCTGCCCCCCCATCCTAAGCCATTCTCTGGTGACTGAAACAGCCCTGTGCAGACCACCACGGCTGGCCGCTGAATGAACTGTCAGAACATGTACTGTATACAGTATGCACTCTGATAGTTCATTCGGTGGACAGCCATAGTGGTGTGCAAGGGCTGTGCCTGCCACTGGAGAATAGCCTAGGATGGGGGGAGCAGGGTGGTGGGCACTACTTGCCAGGTAGGGGGCCACTTGATCACCAGGGAGTATCTTCTAGAACTGTTTAAGAGTTTGGGTAGATTGGGGCATGGAGGGGGGCTACTAGATCACCAGGGAGTACCTGTATTTCCATTTGAGTTCATTTGTATCACTTATGGGTACATCAGAGTCTGGTGTTGGAGGGGCAACATCATGCACCCTTGGAAGGGTGTAGCTGCCACCCCACCATCCTGGAGCACTTGTGGCACTTCTTCTGAGTGCACCATCTGTTTGGTGCACCCACTAAGTTGTCATAAGCAGCAGGACCATACCCCATTTAAAATCAGGTGCAGGGTCCTAGATACACCAGCACTTGGCACCAGCTGTAATTGTTGCAGCTTGTGATAGAGGTTTGAAAATCCAACCCAGTGTATTTAGTACAAACCAACACATATGTTCTGCTAATTGGGACTCATTTCACCTGATTCTGGTGTTAGGTTTTTGAAAAATGAGTTGGAAATGTATTTTTTCAACATTTTGAAATCCTCTTCCATGTCTTATTTTGTGCTCAGGAATCCTTTTCTGCAAATTGCAAAATGCAAAAAAAAAAAACAATATGAAAAAGTATGCTGGTTTGTAAATTTGCAAAAAAAAAAGGATTCCTTTTTCATAAATTTGCAAAGAAAGAACATGCATAAGGATTATAGCATGGACTTTTTTGGCAATCCACATTGAAGAAATGGTTTGGAATTGTGGTCTGAAATGTTCAGGATACAAAGGACTTGTCCCACAGAAGCACCTTTTTCTGGTTTGGTGAAAACATATTAGTTTGTTCTGGACTTATAGGGGTTACAAATTTTGCTTCATTTCCCTTAGGATAACATATGGAGGAATGGTAACGCAGGGCCTAGAGGGCCCTGCACTCCCACAGGGAAATAAGGATACAATTATACTATCTCAGAAAGTAAGGACATTCATTACAAAAAAATTAATTACTGTACTAATTAGGTAGGGAAATGTGGTGTTAGGGTTTCTGACTGTAACATCCCACCTCCACCTTGCAGGCAGCAACAGGAAAAACATTACAGTTTCACCTCTCTGGCCTTTTCACAAATCAGGCATTGGGTGTGCCTTGGGGTTGTCAGCCCTAACACTCACCCCATTCTATCAGTAAAATAATGAGATGGCTGTAGTATATGAGAACAGGGTGAGCGTTATGGCTGAAAACTCCAAGGCACATCCATGCCTGATTTACGAAGAGGCAAGAGAGGTGAAACTGTAATGATTTTTCCTGTTGCTCCCAGCAAGGTAGGGGTGAGGTGCCAGGAATAGAAACCCTAACACCACATTTCCCTACCTTTGTCATTTTAACCCTAACTAATGTATTAACAAAGTTTATATATATATATATATATATGTATACATATATATATATATCTAAAATACAAGCATGGTCGTGCCTGCATATTAGGAGTAAGCACTTCTATGTTAAACTCAAATATTTGCACCTTAACAACTTTGTCCCTGTTCAATCAATTTATATGAAATTTGGAAAGCACAGCTGTTGTGCCAGGATTTATTGGTCCTGTGAATTTCATGTTGATTGGCTCAGTGGAAGCAAAGTTACAGAGGTGTAAAAAAAAATGAAAGTCTCATTTTTTGAACCTTTTAAGACTTTTTTGCCATCTGAAAACTAAACAAATATGAGGCTTTGAAACCTGAAACTTTCTGGTTTGATAGAGGTTGGTCCAAGGTGTATGCTTTTGTGGCTTTTAGGTCCTGCTGTTAAGTAGTTTTTAAAATATTTAATAAATATATTCCGTTTCTGAGTATGTGCAGTTCAAAAAATTGATATTCTATTCACAACTGAATTTTTGTGACAACAGCTGGTTGCATTATACAACACAGCTGTCATTTACTAACAAACGACAGCTGTGTCCTATAATGCAATCAGCTTTGTCATGACTGATAGGTAAGGTACTGGGCTACTGTCATTCTAGCCCTGCAATCTGACTGTGCTGTGCTTGGATAAACTTATCTGCACACCGAGGTCCCCCACTCCCCAGTGGCAGTGTATTTATTTATTTTTATTTAAATTATTTCTTATTGTAGTATAATCCGACACCAGAATGCCCACCCCTGGTGTAGGTTGCCGCCTCCAAGCCTGTCATTTCATTAACAGTGCTGACAACCCTGTGTCAGCATTTACAACCCAGCAGTGTGGACACTGAGGACCCACCCCAGTTTCCAAAATAGTTTATCTGACCATGAAAATAAAAAAAGCAATGTCTTTATTTTTACCTGAAAAAGCTGTCCCCATCCCACTGTCCCCCACCCCATTCTGACCCCCTCATCCTGACCGACCATTGAGCACCCACCACTCCACCCACCTCACCCACCCTTACCCTATACTTACCTACCAGGGCCCTAAGCTGTCATCCTCTGTGGACTGAAACACATCTGCATTCTTTAAAGCCAAACCATGAACTGAGGGATAAAGCTTAGTGCTGTATAATGTATTTGTCAGTTAACAACTGGTTGCACTAAATGACACAGCTGTCATTTAACAAACAACAGCTGTGTCATATTGTGCAACCCCTGCTGTGTTGTGACTGGTTTGTCAGTGACGGGGCTACTGTCATTGTCACCCAGCCATCCTGACTGTGCTGTGCCTTAAACTGTTATTTGCACATTGGAAGCCCCAATCCTTGGTGGCAGTGAATTTTTTTTAACTGTTTAGAACAGAGAACTGGCAGAGAACACAAAGAGGAAGGAGCTGCTGTTATAACTATACTTCTCTACTGGGCTAAAGAACTAGAACTCTACAACTGGGACCTTCAATTTAGGGTAAAAACAAAACAAAAAAAAGTTACTGTGTTTGTCTGAGTTGGCTGAAGTGAATTGCTATTTGTGCAGTTACCTAGGTGTTTGTCTCAGGTGCCTGAAGGGAATTGTTATCTGTGCAATAAACTAAGTGTAGAAAGAGCTGTAAAGTAGGGTGAGTGACTCAGCTAGAAGGAAGCCAAGTTAAAGCCAGATTTATAAACTGCCCTAGATAGCTTCTAGAAACATAGAAACATAAAAGTTGATGGCAGATAAGGAACGCAAGGCCCATCCAGTCTGCCCATTTATTTTTCTACCTTATAAATGTGCCATCGGCCTTTGCTCTGTTAATGGCATATCTATTTATACTCATCTGTATTGCTCCCTTATGCCTATCCCATGCCTGTTTGAAGCCCTGCACTGTATTCATAGCCACCACTTCCTGAGGTAGGCCATTCCATGCATCCACCACCCTTTCTATGAAATAGAACTTCCTCACATTACCCCTTAATAGGCCTCCCTCTAATCTCATGCTGTGTCCTCTCGTCCTGCTATTTTTCTTATATTGAAACATGGTAGACTCTTTCACCTTGTTAATGCCCTTAAGGTGTTTGAATGTTTCAATCATATCACCTCTCTCCCTCCTTTGCTCAAGGGTATACATATTGAGCTTGGTTAATCTGTCCTCATATGTTTTCTGATGCAGTCCCTGCACCATTGTGGTTGCCCTTCTCTGGACTGCCTCAAATTAGTTAATGTCCTTGTGAAGGTGTGGCATCCAGTACTGCATGCAGTACTCCAGATGGGGCCTAACCAGTGTCTTGTAAAGAGGGATTATTACCTCCCTCTTCTGACTTGTGATACCCCTACTATTACACCCTAATATCCCCGAACCTTACCTACTGCTTTAGTGGTCTGCTTGGATGATTTCAGGTTATTGGTGATGATGATGCCCAAGTATCTTTCCTTGTGACTGCCAGCAGCTCCCATCCCAGCCTATAGGTGGCTTCAGGGCTTCTCTTCCCTATGTGCATGATCTTGCACTTCTTTGCATTAAACCCCAGTTGCCACTTTTCCAACCGTTTTGCTAGTTTATCCAGATCTCTTCTCATTCTGGCCACCCCATCTGGATCATCTACTCTGTTGCAGATTTTGGTGTCATCTGCAAACAGACAAACCTTACCCTCTAGTCCATCTGCAATGTTACTGATGAAGATGTTGAAGAGGACTGGCCCCAGGACTGATCACTGAGGTACCCCACTTGTGATTTGCATATCTTATGATTGTTTTCTGTTTACCACCACTCTCTTTTATGCCTGCCAACCAGTTTGCCACCCAGTTGACCAACTTATGACCCACCCCGAGCCTACCCAGCTTATTAATTAATCTTCTATGTGGAACAGTATCAAAAGCTTTGCTGAAGTCAAGGTAGGCGACATCATCTGCTCCCCCTTGGTCCACCACTCTGGTTACCAAGTCAAAGAAATCTATGAGATTAGTTTGACAGGAACTTCCTTTTGTAAATCCATGCTGTCTTAGATCTTGCGCTCCTATGAATTCCAGGTGTTGCACTATTATTTCCTTAAGGAGTGCCTCCATAATCTTGGACACTGCTGAGGTAAGACTGACTGGTCTGTAGTTCCCTGCCTCCTCCCTGCTACTACTCTTGTGGAGGGGGATCATATGAGCCCTTCTTCAGTCTTCTGGGACCTCTCCTGTGCTCAGAGACTCACTAAACAGTTCTGATAATGGCTCTACTAGTTCCACCCTTAGCTCCTTTAGTACCCTGGGATGTATGCCATCAGGTCCCATTGCCCTGTCCACCCTGAGCTTATCGAGCTCTTGTAGGACCCTTTCTTTTGTGAAGGGACTAGTGTACAACTGCCCCCCGTGTCTGTGGTGCTGAGATGTGGGCTCTGCCCTACCTTCTCTTCAGTAAATACTGAGCTGAAGTATCTATTTAGGATCAATGCTTTTACATGGTCTTCCTCCTCACACACACCCTCATCTTCTTTGATCTTAGCAATAACCCCTCTGGACTTTCTCCTTTCACTAATGTATCTATAGAAAGTCTTGTCACCTTCTTTTACTGATCATGCTAGTGTTTCCTTGGTTTGGGCCTTTGTCTGCCTTATTGCCTTCCCTTCTTTCGTTAGGGAAGTTTGGTATGCATTCCTATCTTCATCCTGCTGTGTTTCCTTATATTTCCTGAAGGCCAGCCTTTTGGCTCTGACCTTTTCTGCTACTGTTTTTGAGAACCAAAGTGTTTTCCTTCTTCTTTTTCACTTCCTTTTCTCTAACACAAAGGGATGTTGCTTCAAGCATTGCATCCTTTATGCTTGCCCACTTTGCCTGTACCCCCTCATCTGTAGTTCTTTTTGCCAGGGATAGCTTTACTCTGTTGGCCATCTTATCAAAGTCAGCTACTCTGAAGTCTCATATTTTTGCCTTGGAATGGGATGCTTTAGTTGTAGTGGCCAAATTAAACCATACCATGTGATGGCCACTGGCCCCCAGCTGACTGTCTACCTGGAGTTCTGTGATCATTTCCCTGTTAGTCAGCACTAGAGCTAGGATAGCCCTGTCTCTTGTGAGTTGTTGTACCAGAGAACAGGCAGAAAACACCAAGAATAAAGAGCTGCTGTGATAACTATGCTTCTCTACTGGGACTACTTTGCCCTCCTTTCATCCCCTCCACCCCCCCACACTAAGCAGTCCTACTTTTAAAGGCTCAGGAGTTGACTGACAACAGGAACTTCCTGTTTGAGAGCAGGAAGTGAGTGAATGATCACAGATCCACAAAAGACTCACCATCCTAGAAGGAAAATAGTAGCTCACTGCCCCCCCCAGCTGCTGGAGGTCTGACTCTGAGCAAGTAGGGAGACTACTGAGAAATATAGGAACTTCTTGTCTCAGAACAAGAAGATCAGGAGCTTAAAGGGTACAGAGGCAGTAAGTAGGGAGAAAAAGAAATAAACAGAGGAAAGAGTAAATATTCCAAACAACAATTAAGGGACCAGAAATAAGACATGATGGGAGTGGTGCAGTGCAGTGGCTGTGGAGCAGCTGTCTTCTGGGAGATGTTCCAGAGGATGCAGTCTTGTCCCATCTGCAGACATCTCTCTGGGATGAGGGAGGAGGTTGCTCATCTCCAGGCTGAGTTAGGCAGGATTTGGGGGACCACCTCTACCACCCAGGGACCACTTGGGCAACTGCTGTTGCCTTAGAGGTTGCCAAGAAAGAAGAGTGGTTGGACCACAGTGGGCTCAGGGAAGGTGAGGGTGGTGGAACAGAGGTGCATCCCTCCAGTTGTACTTCTACTCAATTCATATGCCATTCTGGCAAAGTGTGATTCCTCTATGGAGGCACCCACAGTGGAGACCAAGGAGGATGCTGGGAACCTCCACAAAGGAGACCCACAGGAGGGTGACATGAGGCCCCACAGGTGAAGGAAACAACTCCTGGTGGGGGACTCCATTGTTAGAAGGGTAGAACTGGGGGAGGAAGGGGAGAGAGAGTTATGGTGCCTGCCTGGTGCCATGGCTTGGAGGGACAGGCAGCAAATCCTCAGGATCACAGGAGCAGCTGCACCGGGGTGGGAGCTGGATGTCATTGTCCACCTAGGGACAAATGACCAGGCTGAGAAAGGGATCAGAGCAGTGCAGCAAGAGTTTGTGGAGTTGGGGATGGGGCCTTAGACAAGTAGTACACAGGGTAACCTTCTCGGAGGTGCTGCCTGTCTACGGAATGGGTGAGGCTAGGTGCTTCACACCATGGAATTCAATCAGTGGTTGAAAAACTGGTGCAGAGCTCAGGGTTTTGGCTTCATTGGGGGCTGGGAGTCCACCTGGAGTGATGCAGGCCTATACTGTCATGATGGTCTGCATTTGTCCAGGAGGGGAACCAGGATCCTAGGTGATAGGTTTAAATGCTTCATTGGCAAGCATTTAGCCCTTAGGCTGCCTCTGACATAATATCTTGTCCTAAAACCCTATGTGTTCTAAATCTTCCAGCATCCTAAGGGTTAAGCTAGCCAAGGGAGAGACACTGGAAAGGAGCAGGGAAATCCTAGCCTTCCCAAAAAACCGGGGTCATAAGTGAGGTAAACACCAAGATAGGGATGTCAATAGGGAGAATGGCAGGGGTAAATGGAGAAGATGACAAAGGCAATAAGGACAGGAATGGGGCAAAAAAGGGTAAGGCCATCAAGAAATGGAGGGTAATGAGTGCCAATGCCCATAGTCTGGACAACAAGCTCCCTGAACTGGTAGCCTTGATGGAAGAGGGATGCCTGGATATCATAGCAGTCACAGAAACATGGTACACAGAGAACCATGACTGGATGTTAACATACCAGGGTACACACCTTACAGGAGAAACAGCAAGGGGAGAAGAGGGGGAGGAGTAACTCTCTATGTTAGGGAAGGGATAAAAGCAATGGAACAAAACAGTAAACAGGGAGGAGAGGAGGCACTGTGGGTCACCTTAGAGACTGGAAATGGCACCACAATCCACACAGGGGTTGTATACAGCCCCCCATGTCAGGGGGAAGGAATGGACAAAGATATGATAGAAGGCATCCTTAGGATGGCAGAGAAAGGGGAAATACTGTTGATGTGGGACCTGAATATGCCAGATGTTAACTGGAGCACCGTTGTTGCTGCCACATCCAAGAGCAGGGCCATTCTTGATGCCATACTGGTGGCATGCCTCAGCCAGCTAGTTTTGGAACCCACTCATGAGGGAGCAATCTTAGACCTCATACTCTCAAACAGGGACAGTCAGGGGATCTCAGATCTAGAAGTGGGTAGCTATCTGGGAACGAGTGACCACCAAACAGTGTGGTTCATGATAAACTCAGCTACAGAGTCAAGCCATACAAAAGTGTGGATACTGGACATCAGGAGTGTTGACTTTGGCAAGATGGGAGAGTGCCTTAGATAAGCATTATCAAACAGGATAGAAAGAGGAGAGTGGAGCAACAATGGAGAAACATCAAAACTGACATCACAGATACAAGAAGCCTTTGTGTGAAGCAAATAAACAAATCCAAATGAAAGAAAAAGCCACTATGGTTTTCAAGAGGTGGCAGGGAAGATTAGGGAGAAAAAGATAGCATTTAGGAAGTATAAGGAAACAGAAGAAGCAGGACAGAGAGAAAATTTTGGCCCCATTTTGGAGGCTATGACTCCGGCCGGGTACTCGTGATACACCGCCCGAGATTGGATTGCGGTTGGGGGGGGGGTTGCGGTCTGTTTCAAGACCAAACTTTGCCTCATGGAGGTACTAGTGGGGGGGTGAGTCTTTTCAGTGTATTGTAGTAGCAGGAGTAGGCTTCTGAATCACTCTCAATTACCATCCACCCAGTGATGAGAAGCAATTCCTTCAGGAAGTGGTGGACTTCATCGTTGACACAGCATTTGAGTCACCCAGGTTGATGGAGCTGGGCGATTTCAACGCCCTGGGTCTACGACAAACTCTTGCAATTTGGTCAACACTTCCTCCAGTTGATGACAATGCAGGGTCTTACACATGTGGTCTCCTCTGCTACACAGAAATTTGCACAGTCTCTGGACTTAATCTTCCTTCTAGGGGTCAAGGCATCTGATGTTGGGGTGGAACCCATTGGGTGGACAGATCATTACACCGTGGGGTTTAGTTTTTGCACGCCCTCTAGAAGGCCTTCCCCTGTGGAGTTGGTTAGGTACCGCCCTTTGTGGGATATAGATTCCCAAGGCCTTGTGGTGGTGCTTGACCTCTTGTCCACCACGATGGCAAGCAGTGACCCAGAGACTCTCGTGTTGGCTTATAACACAGCTGTTGTGGGGGCTCTGGATTCCATTGCTCCAGTTCATGTTCACCCCCTCTCCCTTCACTCCAGGTCCCCTTGATTTTATGGGATGCTGAGGGAGATGCGGAGACAGGGGTGAAGGTTAGAGCATTGCTGGCAAAAGTCCGCCCTTGATACCAACCACCTTAGATTGATGGACCATTATTCAGTCTATCAATCTGCAATCTCCCATAAGAAGGCAGAATTCCTGTCCAGAGAGATTGTGGTTGCTCGGAACTAACCAGCTCAGCTATTTCGAACTGTGCACAGGCTGTGCAACCCAGCCTGTCTGCATGTTCGGAAAGCTTTTCCACAGTTAGAGTGCAAGGAACTTGCTCAATTCTTCACAAATTAGGTGGCCGCCATTAGGGCAGAACTGCTCTCATCACACTCTAGGGGGGTTGCTGTAGACCAGAGTGAGACCACTGTGCCCCAATTTTCCTGGAGTTCTTTTGGTCAACTAGAATTCATGGATGTCATGAGGATCATTCAGAATGTGCACCCTATGTGCTGTAGTCTGGATCCAGGACCGACTTCCCTAATTTTGGGCTGTATTGATATCATCCATCCAGTCCTTGTGTGGATAGTCAGGTGCTCCCTGTAATCTGGTGAGTTCCCTAGCTCCCTGAGAGGCGGTGGTGACACCACTCTTGAAGAAAGCTACCTTGGTCCCTGACTGTCTCGAAAACTACAGACCTATCTCTAACCTTCCCTTTGTTGGGAAGGTGATTGAGAAAGTAGTGGCAGCACAACTGGAGGACAATTTGATCATCCAGGACATCTATGAACCACTCCAGTCCGGTTTTCATAAAAGACATAGCACCGAGACAGCACTGGTTCGGGTGCTCAATGATCTCCTAATGGCTAGAGATTAGAAGAGCCACTCCATCCTGGTTCTCCTTGACCTTTCTTCAGCATTTGACACCATAGATCACATGGTGTTGATAGAACACCTGAGACTATTATGTGAAATATTGGGAACTGTCTTAAGATGGTTCTCATCATTCCTCACTGTGAGATCACAAAGAGTTGTGTCCTGGGTCTTTTCCTCAGATTCAATGGCTTTGTTGTGTGGGGTGCCTCAGGGTTCTGTATTGTCACCCATATTATTTGCGGTGTATATGCTACCCATTGGAGACATTGTAAGGAGGTATAGGCTGAGGTTTCACTGTTATGCAGATGATATCCAGCTCTACCTTTCTTTTGGCCCCTGACCAAGAGGGAACTCTCCGTCTTTAACAGCTGTCTAACAGAAATCCAGGAGTGGATGGATTCTAGCTGGCTGAGGTTGAACTCAGAAAAAACAGAGGTACTGGTTGTGGACCCAGGTCGACAGATAGGGGGGTCAGGTGGTGTCGCATCCTCTGGAATTTTTCTTGAAGGGATTTCTCTCCCGACCTTTGAACGGGTGTGGAACCTGGAGGTAGTTCTTGATGATAGACTGACACTGCAGTCGCAGGTGTTGGCTGTCATCAAGACTTCCTTTTACCATCTTAGGAACATCATCAGGGTTCAGCATCTTGTTCCGTCTGCCGACCTGCCAACTTTAGTCCACACCTTTGTGTCCTTGTGCCTGGATTACTGAAACTCCCTCTATCTAGGGCTTTCAGGGGTTGAAATCCATCGCCTGCAGCTAGTGCAGAATGTTGCAGCCTGGCTTTTCATGGGTTCTTGTAGATCCTGTCATATTACTCCAGTGTTGCGTGAACTGCATTGGATGCCGATCTGGTGGCAGATCACCTTTAAAGCTGGCTTGCTGACTTTTAAATCCCTACACAGTCTGGGCCAGGTCTATCTGAAAGAACATTTGGTTCCCTACTGCCCCGTTCAATCACTCTGCTCAGCCAACGAGGGGTTGCTAGAGGTTCCAAAGGTGAATTTGAAATCATCTCAGGCTTTTTCTTATGCTGCCCCCACCCTTTGGAACTTTCTACCCCACTGGTTATGGGAATGCACTTCTGTGGAGGGATATAAGAGGGGTTTGAAGACATTTCTTTGGGAAAAAGCCTTTTTGGAATGCTGATTGACCAATTGTCTTGGTTTTGCTGAATATTTTTAATGACTTTTTAACTGTTTTGACTGTTATTTATGTATGGCGCCTTGATAATTGAAAGGTGACATATAAATAAAAAAATATTATTACAGTATTATTATTATTATTAGTTAAGGCAGAAGGAAGCAGGGAGGGAAGTCAGAATAGCAAAGGCCCAAACTGAGAAAAAGATAGCCAACTCAGTTAAGAAGGGGGATAAAACCTTTTATAGGTACATCAGGGAGTGTAGAAAGACAAAGGGAGGGATAGTGAGACTGAGTAGAATGGACGGTGGGTGAGCAGAGAGGGACAGTGAAAAAGCAGGGATACTGAATGAATACTTCTCCTCAGTACTCACAAAAGAGGAGGAGGGGAGGTGCCTAATCCAAGTAACAGAAGCACTCTGGATAGGGGGGTTGATCCCAGTCCTTTCACAGAAGAAAGGGTTCTGAAAGAACTCCTAAAACTGAAGGTGGACAAAGCAATGGGGCCTGACAGAATTCACCCCAGAATTCTAAAAGAATTAAGGGGAGAACTAGTGACACCACTGATTACCCTTTTTAACAAATCATGGGAGGACTGTGTGGTACCTGAGGACTGGAGGAAGGGGGATGTGATTCACCTTCACAAAAGTGGGAGCAGGACAGAGGCAGGAAACTACAGATCTGTCAGTTTGACCTCTGTGGTAGGAAAAGTGATGGAATCACTTCTGTAGGAAAGTACTGTTGAGTACCTAGAGGCCAGTGGACCCAAGGCAGCATGGGTTCACAGCAGGTAGGTCATGTCAGATGAATCTAATTAATTTCTTTGATGGGTGACCAAAGTAGTAGACCAGGAAGGGGCTATGGACATGGCCTACCTAGATTTTAGTAAGGTATTTGACACTGTCCCACACAAAAGATTAATAATCAAATTATCCAGCCTGGGAGTGGGTCCCATGGTGGTAGCCTGAGTAAAACATTCACTGGACAATAGGACAAAGAAGGTAATTGTAAATGAAGTCCACTCTGAAGAAAGAGGGGTTACTAGTGGGGTACCACAGGGTTCAGTACTGGTCCAGTCCTTTTTAATATCTTTATAAGTAACATTGCAGAGGGACTAGAAGGAAAAGTATGCCTCTTTGCAGATGACACAAAGATCTGCAACAGGGTTGATACACAAGGAGGCATGGAAAGGATGAGAAGGGACTTGACAAGGTTGGAGGAATGGTCAGAAGTATGGCAGCTTGGATTCAATGCAAAGAAGTGCAAAATAATGCACCTTGGAAACAAAAAACCAGGGGAAGTTTACACAATGGGGGGGGTAGTAACAACAACAAAAATGGAAAGAGCCCTAGGAGTAATCATACCAGATAACCTTAAGGTTAGCAAGCAACGTGAGAAGGCAGTAGGGAGGGCTGGGGGATACTGGGATGAATATGGAGAGTCATCACCAGCAGAAAACAGGAAGTTGTTATCCCTCTGTATAGACAGTTGGTGAGACCACATCTGGAGTACTGCATACAATTCTGGAGACCCCATCTCTGCAAAGATGTAGACACAATGGAGGCAGTCCAGAGGAGGGTAACTAAAATGGTGCAGGGTCTGCAAGAGAAGCCATATGAGAAGAGACTAAAGGAGCATAATATGTATACCCTTGAGGAAAGTGGGGGGACATGATAGAAACTTTTAAGTACCTCAGTGGAATCAAAAAAGTCCAAGAGGGTAGCATCTTTCAGAAAAAGAGATGTGCAAGAACGAGTGGACACAATTTGAAGATAGAGGTTGGTTGGCTCAGGGGCAATGTGAGGATGTAGTTTTTCACAGACAAGGTGGTGGATGCATGGAAGAGTCTTCCTGAGGATGTTGTGGGGTCTAAAACTGTGTAAGAATTTAAGAATGCATGGGACAGACATAAGGCAATTCTTGTGGGGGTAGGAAAAAATATGCTGTTGGTTAACTAGGATCTACAGCTTATCCTGTGGGTAGGGAAATGGGCAGACTATGTGGGCCAAGTGGTCCTTATCTGCCATCAAAGTCTATGTTTTTATGTTTATTTGTTATCATCCAACACTGGAATGGCCCCCAATGTCAGATGCCCCCCCAGGCAGCCCCTTGTTTTATTAACTGTGCTGACATTGGGAAGCCCAATCCCCATGTTGGCATTTTCAACCCCCTCAGCATTATGGGACACTGGGGAGCCCACCTCCAGTGTACTGAAATAGTTTAATTATTAATTTTTGTAAATTCCTACACTGGGATGCCCATTGCCCATCCCTGGTGTTGGATGTCTCCACCCCCAGCTCATCATTTTAATAATAGGTGCCAACATCGGAAGACCCAATCCCCCTGGTGACATTCACAAGTTCCCCTCCCCAGCAGTGTGGGAGACTGAAGAGCCCACTCCCAGTGCCCCACAACAGTTTTAATAAAGTTCTTACAAAAAAAGTCCCTCAATGTCTTTTTTAAAACCTAAAAAAAAGAAAACAGCCCCTCATTGTTGCCGACACCCCCCTCCATCCCAGGCCTCCCACTTGAGCACCCATCACCCCACACACCCCCCTACCCTATATTTACCACTGGAGATCATAGGATGGCATCTTCTGAGGACTGAGACATGTCTGCACTCTTCAAAATGTTACCATGAACTTAGGAATTAAGGTAAGTGATGTATAATGTATTCCACTGGTGTTTTGAACTTAAGTTCATAACTTTGGTATTTTTAGGAATTTGTTCACCAAATTTTTAACATAACCTTTTTGGGACCCCACCTCATGAACACTGGTACTGTCATTCTGTTAAACAGACTCAGAAGGGGATTTCAAGGTTGCTGCATGAGACCACCTTTTGGGACTGAATAATGAAATTTCACCACCAGTGTTCATGAGGTGGCGTCACAAAAAGACCACAGTGAAAATTTGGTGAAATAGTTCCTAAACGTGGCCGAGTTATGTGCATTCATTGAAATTTTTCTACATACATGCATAACTTTGGTAATTTTCAATATCTAGTATCCAAATTTTCAACATAGCCATTTTTTTCACAACACCTCATGAACAGTACAGCTTTCATTTTTCACATCTGATTTGAAATGTGTTTTTGCTCATGACGCACGGATTTAAAAATTTTCACCTACGGGGTCATAAGAGCAGTGTGTTGAAAGTTTAGTGTCAAAATATTAAAGAACAAAGAATTTAATAAGTACTGTTGTTTGCAGAGATGTCCATTGCACCACTGAGGAACACACTGCTGTACCGTGCCAGTGAGCTGAGTTCAGGTGTGAATTCAGTCAGCGGGTTTATTAGGACAAGGCTGATGGGGAAGATGCAGCAGCCTGGGTAAGATGGAGCAGTGTTCTGGCGCAGGCACCACACCCCGTGGTGGGTAAGGGAACCTCATTCACAAGGTATTGACTTGTGTGCCAGGGGCTGGTGGGCCCATGCACTGGGTTAGGACTGTGTCTCATTTTCTGCATGCCCTGAAGGGAAATTCTTTGTAATAAAAAATTATGTTAATGCAGACATTAGGGTTGTAGAAAACAAAGTGCACAAAGAAGAGAAATGAAAAATATTAAGGATTGGGGTCTCAGGAGTATTGGCGAATTAGTGGTGGGGTTTTACTTGGGATCATCAACCTTAATGCCACCCCCTTCCTTGATCAGATGAGGTCCAATGTGATGTCATCACACAGGTTCTTTTATGCCCTGCATGAAGAAAGCTCAGACAGATTATGTTGGCCATACTGTATCACTATGAGGCACTAGGTTGGAGCTGTATCTTGTGCTTTGGACAGGAGGCTACAGGCTGGAGGAAGGGGTGGACATCATTTTTTGTATAATGTGACAACGAGATGCCCACCCCCGGTGTCGGATGCCCTCCTTCAGCCTGTTGTTTTATTTAATAGTTGCCAACATTGGTGGGCCCATTCCCCATGTCAGCATTTACAAGCTTCCCTCCAGCAGTGTGCGACACTGGGGAGCCCACCCCCAGTGTCCAAAATAATTTATTAATTTCCTTGGTTCCTGCAAAAGGAAAACTGTCCTGTGACTATTTTGTTAATCTAAATGAAAGAAAACCATCCCTTGTTGTCCCCACTGACCCCTCCCCATCCTGACCCTACCACTGAGTACCTACCACCCCACTCCCTTACCCTACACCTACCACCAGAGGTCAAACACTGTCATCTTAGTGTCAGTGGCTCAGTAGGTAGCACACTCACCTCTGAGGCCGGGAGATCAGAGGGCTGTGGGTTCAGTTCCCACATCTGGCACTTGGGTTAATATCCCAGTACTGACACTGTAGTGCAGCATGAGAGGGGTGCTGCACTTCTGAGGTGTCGTCTTTCGGATGAGACTTTAAACCAAGGTCCCATCTGCCTGGATTGGTGGTAGTTCAGGTGGATGTTAAAGATCCCATGACACTTATTGAAAAGAGTAGGGGAATTTCCCTGGTGTCCTGGCCAAATTTCCCTCATTCACTAAAAATACCACCAACAGCTTAATCTGGTTCAAGGTCAGTTGGCAGTCATCTGTATCCCCCTCCCCCGGGTCGTGCCTGAAAATAGGCAGGATTTGTCTAGTGCACTTACCCGGTCAACAAAAACTAAATAAAATAAAATAAATCTTCTGTGGACTGAGACACGTCTGCACTCTTCAAAGCTGAACTGTGAATTGAGGAATAAAGATAAGAGCTGTATAATGTATTTCGATGGCATTTTGAACTTATGTTCATAACTTTGCCATTTTTAAGAATTTCTTAAGGAAAATTTCAACATAACCTTTGTGGGACCTCACCTCATGAACAGTGTCAACGTAATTTCATTAATCCAGCCTGGAAGGTGATTTCAAGGTTTCTGCATGAAATCAGCTTTTGGGCAAGATTAACAAAATTGCAGCGGCAGTGTTCATGAGGTAGGGTCCTAAAATGTAGTTGTAAATATGGTAAAAACATTCCTAAAAAAACATTTAAACACATGCACATAACTTTGGTAATTGTGTTTTATATTTTTACCCTGAATTTTCAACATAGCCATTTTTTAGCACCATCTCATAAAAATTACAACTGTCATTTTTCACATCCTGTCCAAAATGTGTTTTCACACCAGTAGCATGGAACAAAGTTTTGGCAGGAATATGAAACATTTCATCTACTGGGATAATGAGGTGGGATCATAAAAAGACTGTCAAAAGTTTGGGGTCAAAATATTAAAAAACAAGACTTTATTAAGTAACATCATTTGCAGGGATCTCTATTGCACCACTGGGGAACACACTCCCTTACCATGCCAGCGAGATGAGTTCAGGTATGAGCAGTGAGCTGGCTTAATTGGAAAAGGCTGATGAGGAATGTGCAGCAGCACGCAGCACCAGCCCTGATCTTGGTAGGGACAGAGCAGTGTTTTGGCATAGATGCTACAACCTGTGGTGGGTCAGGGAACCCCTCCCACAAGGTACTGACATGCATGCTGGAGCCTGCTGGGACCATGCACTGGGTCAGGACTGTCTCCAATATTGTATTGATCTCATTTTGTCCCTTTGGGACCTGCAAATGTGAGGATACAATTCCACTTTCACAAAAAGAAGGGAACTTCATTCCCAAAAAACTATGTTAATGCAGACATTAGGGTTGCAGAACACAAAGTGCACAAAAAAGGGAAATAAAAAAATAGGGATTTGGGTTCCAGAGTATTGGCAAATCAGTGGTAGGGCATACCTGGGGCTATCAACCCTAATGCCCACCCACTCCTCTGATAAGATGAGGTCAAATGTGATGTCTTCATGCAGGTCCTGTTGGAACAAAGGCTTATAATATAACTTTTTGTAATAATGCACTTAGATTCACCTCGGTCGGGTCTTACCCAAAAATTATTTAATAAATTACCAAAAATAATGAAAAATCTCATATGATATTATCCAATGCTCTCCAGATTCAAATATAACAGCAAATGACACTGTTTTCCACACTTATAATTATGAAAAATCAATATATAATAACTGGCTTCCCCTTTTTTCCATAGGGAAACCGTGGCGTAATTTGCCATTATAAAGGAGCGTTTATAATGGCAAACACATGCACAGTTTCCCTTACTCTGTGCATGCATCCACCTGAGTTTCTGCCATTCTGAGGCTGTCTGCTTTCCTTTTTGCCGAATCGCAAACCACCACTCGGACTTGGTGGTAAGTGTTCAATTTGCAAAAATTACACTTAAACAAACATATGCCTTATTCAACAAATAGAGGCCGTTACAGCCAGGCTTAGAATCCAGGTCTCAAGATTCAATACCAATTGGCATCCAATCTTTAACTATTTGGAGGAACAGAGAAGAATTCCTATCCTCAAGCAACAGCTAAGGGCTTGAGGTAGAGGGACTCGGCTGGATGAGGAGCTCTCTGGAGGATTAATTAGTAGTAAATATTTGCTTTCCTAATCACATGGTTTATAAAAGTAGACAGACGGTTTTAAGTTAGGGGTTACTTAAGAGAAAATGAAAACAAGGGATACAAAACAAAATCCACAATGAAATGCTGAAGGCAATATGGAATGGATCATGGTATTAAGTCAAGAATAGAGGGATAAGGGAGGATGTGATCCTTTTAACACAATGCACAATTAAGTATAAAGAGAGGATGTCTTCAGTCTGGAATTTATTTTAGATCATTTTTATATTCTTTTTTATATAATTGTGGCAATTGTCAATGCTGTATAAACTGGATGATGGTATCCCAAATAAACTTTAACAAGTTAAAAAAAAAAAATGTCTGTCCTACCAAATAAAAAAAGTAAAAGAGTTTTGTCAGTCCTGATGGCAACCACGGACCGCGCACTAAAACCAGACCACGGTCGCAGAGCAACAGCTTTTATAATTTTATATATTTGCTGTAGCATAAAAGGGAAACCCAGCAATTATATAAAATAAAAAATGGATTGTGGTGTGTAAACTTGAAATTTACACACACCCTTGGGATTAGATACTTTTAATAAATCCCTCAAGCTTCGCTTTGCTCTCGGGGTTTATGTAGCATCTAACCCCTCGGGTGTGTCTGTAAACTTCTTGTTACACACCCCGACCTATACTTCATTCTCTATTTTATTTATATCTATACAATAATTCTAAATATTCCTCATTAGCATAAATATCAAGCCTACTATTGTAAACATCAACACAATTGTTTCAGATTGTCCACAACACTAATAAAACACATTTTAGCAAGTAAACAATGCAGATGAATAAGCAATATTGATTATGATAAATGGTAATTGTTATACTAGATTGTTATCATGCTTAGCATTTAACACAACCTTCATGCATAAGAACATATACTTATAAGATCAATATCTCAGATTATTTCTGTATAAAATGTGTTTCAAAACTTCATAGCATGTACAATGTATTTTCTATGAGAACTGGCAACAACTCATTACATCAGTTTTTTCCTAACACTTTGATAAAACTCAGTTTTAACATTTCAAATCATGTAAAATATTTCTCATTTTAAAGCTTAAACTAGATACCCAGATTCTATAGTTAAAAGTACTTTAGATTATTTTCTTACTTTTCCAGATAAGCCACTTTAAATTACCAATACTATTAATTAAAATTACAGAAAAAAAATAACATTAATACTTAAATTTCTGGTAGTAGGAGTGATTCTTCTTCTCTCAACTTAGAACCCTTGGTTGAGTCTGGCTCTTGATGAAAAGTTTCTTTGTCAGCTAACCTTCTTGACCCTGGAACTTATTGGCATGGACAAACTTTTCAAGTTAAACTTTTTTGCTGAAAGTCACTTTACCAAAAGTCAGTTCTTGGATTTATAGAACCCAGCTTCAATCTGCATAGTCCATAGCAAAACTGGATTCAAAGAACTTTCTTGTGGATAACAAAGTTATTTCAACAACTGGAACTTTAATAACTCCTTCATGTTGTACATCTTCTATTAACCTTAGGACACTAGACCTCCTTCTGCTCAGCATGCTGTATAGCGTGCATGAGTTTTAAAGATAAGTCAGTGTCAAGTCATCAGCAGGCAACATTACTTCAGCCAAAATGCTCAGCAAATAAAACACAAACCTTGCTTCATACACAATGAGAATGTCCTTGCATCTGGTTTTTGCATCTGGATTTTCTGGCAGCACTGCATAAGCTTTTGGCTATCCTTAGCCTGGTCCCTGATTTCTAAACAGGGGGTAGCCCAAAACTCTTTGGCCTAGCTACAGTGATAAAGCCATTAAAATTCTTAAACTAACATATGCCTTTTTGCATTGATATTTTGGTCCAGACTGAGGTGTAACCAGACAAATTCATTAATATTAAACTGCCCTGGTGATGTCATCACCAGATTTTGACTAGCCTAAGTCACTAAAAAGGTAGGACTTCTTAGGTGATAAATGATGACATACAGACATGCCTGTTAAGACCCCCCTTTCTCCTCAAACTTGTTTTTAGTTCAAAATTATTTTCCTTAATAACATTTTAATTTGACCTAATTTAAACATTAAACTTACATATTCAGGTGTTTTTCTCAAGCTGGTCACATTGGTGTAAGTCTGATATTTGTAACATGGATACTTTTTTAAGTTACAATATTAAGGTTATATCTTCATAATTTCAATAAAACTTCTTAAAATAAAATGACAGTCTTACTCTAAGTATTCTAAGCTACAGAATGACATAAGATTTGTAAGAAAATTCCATTATTAAAGTTTTTAAAACATTACTTTTTTGTAGAAACACAAGGGTTCTTTGTTCTACCTAAAGATATAAATCAAACTGTGACACATTTTTTTTAGATGATAGTTCTCTCTATAGCAACAAAATACAGACTTAAGTCTAATTCCTAGACTTCCTAAGACATGAGCTATCACAAGATACTAGATGTGTTTAGTTTCCATTGGGTTGACATTTCCAAGGGGATGAGGGAAGACCTGGAGGTTTAGGAACATTTCTTGGAAAGCTATAATGGTAGGACATTCTGGAAGGATGACTGGGTGTTCAACACAGACCTGCAGCTTTACACAGATGCCACTGGGGGATAGGCATGGGGGCATACTTCAGTGGAAAGTGGTTCACAGAACCATGGCCAAGAGACTGGGTACAAGAAGTGGTAACTAGGGACATCATCTTTTTAGAGATCTTCCCCATATGGGTAGCATGGTGACATGGAAGGAGGCATTTTGGAATAAGCAGGTCACATTCTGGAGTGACAACAGAGCAGTGGTAGAAGTGTTAAAGAAAAAGGGGAGAAAGTCAGACTGAGCCATGAGGGTACTGAGGCATTTAGTTTTATCAGGTCTGACATTGAATATGTCCTTTAAGGCTAGACACATCGATGGCATAGACAATGTGTTAGCTGATTGCCTCTCCCACTTACAGATGGACAAGTTTTGAGCCATTTCACCAGGAGCAGAAACAAGCCAGACTAATATCCCAGGTTATGTATGGAAGATTGGATTGGGGGAGTCGAGTTATTGTTCTGCAACTCCTGGTCCCCTAGGACCCTGAGGGCATATGAAGCCTCTTGAAGGTCCTTTCAGAACTTTCAAAGTCAAAATGGTGGACAGGTAAGTGGGGTAGTTACAAGGGAGCAGGTAGCCAAGTTTATTGTGGCAGGGTGGAGACAGAAGATGGCCCAGGCAATGATGGGAGTACACTTAGCAGCCATAGGGCAAGTGTACACATTAAAAGGTTGGGAGGACCCCACAAAGTGTAATTTAATGTGAAGAATGATGCAGGGGTGGCTGAGGGGGGCTAAGAGGATGAAGGACGCTAGACGGTCAATGACAGAAGGACTGATTGACAGGCTTGATGGGGGCCTTACAGCATGTCTGCATTTCAGGCAGTGAAACAATTATGGTCAGGGCACTATATACCACAATGTACAGTGGGGCCTTCCGGATCAGTGAGGTGGTAGGACATGGGGGAAAGGATTCCTTGGCTGGAATACTTTGGGATGACACAATATGGACAGGGGAGGGCATAGCTATGACTATCAAGAGGTCCAAGACAGACCAACAAGGGCCAGGAGCCATGGTCTGGCTGAGGCATCACAGGAACTCAGCCATATGCCCAATGGGGGCCTTGCATGCGTATGCAGCAGGATGTCCCAAAGGATGGGATTCTGTTGATGTTCCTACATGGAAATGGGACAGCAGTGATGGCCTTCCAAGTGACGTCAGTCTTGAAAAAATGGATGGCCTTTTTGAGGGAACAGCCAGACAGATACTCATCACACTTGTTCAGGATAGGGGCAGCCTCAATGATGGCAGCACAGAGTGGCATGCCAAGTGCAATTAAGGAAAAGGGCAGGTGGGCTTCAAATTGTTACAAAATATGTATCCGCAACCTCAAGGGCTAATGCTATTTTTCTTTCTCCCATAGCAGGTACAGACCCAGATGGGCGCCTAGAATATGGGGGAATAACTGAATGGGGGAAGGTGGGGATATGAGGGGGGAGGGGAAATATGATAATGCTACTAATTATGTCTCTACTTATGCTTACCCAGGGAGGACACGGAAACTCGAGGCTTGGATATGGGGCACTCATTTGTGCACTGGGCAGAGAAGTGGGCATCCAGACTGCAAGGGGAGAAAAACAGCTACACATAAACATTGATGATATAAGATTAACATGAAGAGGCTTGTGGGATATGAGGTGGGCAAAACTGTTGCCAAGGTTGAGAGAAACCAGAAAGGACTACAGCTGGCCAAATGTGATTGTGATTTACCTGGGAGGAAATGATCTGGGACAAGGTCATGGATGGATATATTTGATCAAATCAAGCAGGACTTGCAGAGATTAAAGGTCTGGTATCCAGAAGTTACTTTGACATGGTCTGACATTACACCAAGAAGGGTATGGTGGCATGTGGATAGCCACAAAGAAATGGACGGGGCCCAAACATGGATGAACACAAGGGTGGATAGGTTATTAAAGAGTTTTGGGGGCTTAGTTATACAGCAAGGAGTGATACAGCAGGCAGATGAGTTTTACAGAGGTGATGGGGTACACTTGCCAGGATTGGTGCTGGCATTGTTTAATGAAGAGATTGCCAACTCCATCGAGGCCTGGATGCATGATAGAAAGGGTAAAAGAAGGGGAGAGGAAAAGGAATGTGAAGGGGGAAGTCCACTGTCCATCACAGGCTGGAGGTGGACTAATGGAAGTTAGGGAGGAGGAGTATTGGAAAAAGGGGGACAAAAATAAGGTAGAACACAAAAGAGGTGACAGAGGATAAGCCTTAAGAACGGGTGGTATGGTATGTACTCTTACCCCCCCCCCTTGCTCGAATGGAGGAAAAGTAATGTGGCCCTCCATGATGTACATCACAGAGTCAGAAGAAGGAAGGAGGACAAAAAAAACCCATTAACATGAATGTATGATTGAAACTGTTTTAAAATGAATAACCCCCCTGAGCGGCACATGGATGGGTTGTGCCTGCATATGCGCCACACATCCTGGGCTGAATATCAGGATGTGCCACATATGCATGGCATGTCCCCTGCACTTGCGCCACATACATTACAGGCACCCCCCTGGCGCATTGGGGGTTGCACACCACAACCGGCCTCTTTGAATATCATGCCGGGGCACATCAGTGGGTTGCACTTGGCACAATCCTGTTGCACCATGCACAACACCTTTGACTATCCCACTCCTTGCATTCATATAAATTCCTACAGTAACAAATAATGGGAAGGAGAAATCTATAGATTACATATGAAATACAGGCTGTGCTGTACCTAAATATTACGTTTTTCATAGTTCTCTTTGCGGCAACAGCAGCTCTTTAATGCTTCCTAAATCCTACTCCCATCACCATGAACTGTGGTGCAGGACCCTCTGCCCACCCACCAGAAATGGCATCTGAGACATCCACCCGCTCCATCCTGATTCCTGAATTAAGTATTAGGTCATTCCCTAGTACTAGCTGTAACACCTCCCAGCTGATCCTCAGAAAAAATATTGCGTTATTCCTGGTGCTAGTGGTAGCCCCTCCTACTGTACCCAGTCAGTCTCTCAGCAAAATATAAAGTTATTTCCTGGTGTTAGTGGTATCCCCCTCCCATTCAATTCCCAACTACAACATTAGGTTATTCTCTGGTGCAAATTATATCCACCTCCCACCTGATCCCCAAGTGCTATATTAGGTAATTCCTTGGTGCTTGTAGTATCCCTCTCCCACCTGATCCCTGAGCCCAATATTATGTTATTCCCTTATGCTAGTGGTATCCCCATCTCACAGAATCTCCAGGTACCTTATTAGGTTATTCTCTGGTGCTTGTGGTTTCCTTCTCTCACCTGATCCCTGAATACAATATTGTTATTCCCCTCTGCTAGTGGTGTCCACCTCTCCCACCTGATTGTTGAGTACAATATTAGGCTATGTCCTGGTGCTAGTAGTAGCACCTTCACCTGATCCCTGAGTACAATATTAGGTTATCCCTTGGTGTTAGTGGTATCCCCCTCTTACCTTATCCCCAAATACAATATTATATTATTCCTTGGTAGTGTAGCAATCCCCCTGTACAGTTCTATGTGTGTTCTGCTAACACCTATTAATATGGTGATGCTCTGTTAATGCTTTGTTGTTAGTAGTGTCTACTTATTCATGACTGTATCCTGTACATTTCTGATGCTGCTTTATCTTCTGTACTAATGTTTGTGATTTACTGTTACTTTTTTCTGTTACTCTTCCAGGTCATGCCTTAAAATAGGCAACTTGCTGTTGTGTAGTACACTTACCCAGTAATCAAAAAGTAAATAAATAAAATAACACACACACACACACACACACACACACACACACACACTAGCACTTATTGGGTTTGGGACATTGTAATTCAGTTTGCTCCTTGCAAGCCCTCTCTGCAGAATAGGACCATACCTCTCACTGGCCAGAAGGAGGTTGTACTTTGTGCTGAACACACCATTTAGTGCAGTTGTTTGAGCTTTGCTTGTAGAAGTAGGTTCATGCATGTTTAGGAGACTCACAGTGGGATACAAACATGTTTTAATACAGCAACTTTAGGGCACAGCACAAATTTATGCTCAGGATAGGGACTTGCATAGAGCAAGATGAGAACTTTGAACATGGTGCCCCACTCATAAGACTTTTCATTAGTTTCAGAGTACCCAACCTTGCTTCTCTGGTTTTGAAAATAAAAAATACAAGACCATCTGCTGTTTGTTCTCTCCCTTACAACAGACTCCAGCAGTACTCTTTGAGTATTTTGTACTTTTTTCCTTCCCTTTCTCAGTGCTGTATATTTTGTCTGTGTCATTTTGACATTTCCTCCCTGGGTCAGAAAGTCAAGCAACAGCTGTCATGCTTCTCATAACTGCAGCCAAGGAAGAACTGTTCAGGTGGTTTTTCAATAGCCTTCTCACTCTGACATTAAGCATCTGTTCCAGGCCAAGTAAAAAGACAATAACTAAAGCAGAACTGAGCAGAAAGTAAAGAACAGCAGGTATTTAAAATTGTTTTAAAATGTTTATACAGTTGGGAGGGGAAGATCAGAGTGATCATTTTAATAGCTCAGAATATATTAATTAAAATTACTTGTTTAGTAAGTAACATTTGCTAATGTTGTGAGCTCAAAGTCCTTGTTTGGAAACCAAAGAAGTAAGTATAATCTGGATTGGTATCTATAAAAAGAAGTTTCCCACTAAATTGTTGATAACATTTATTTTAATAACCAACTGATGTAATGCTTGTTTTTTTTTTAAACCGATAGTAGGGGTGTTATCTTGAATGCTAAGTGTATTCGACAAATACCAAAATCCCAAATTCAGGGGTGTCTTCAAGGTATTCCATGGCATGTATTCAACGAGACTTTGAGATTTCTTGAGATCTTGTCAGCCAGTCCTAAGGCTGCACAGAGAGCTTGCCTGAGCTTCACCATGTAACCCGCATTAGTGCACAGAAACACATTAGCTGAGAAGAAGCTGTTGCTCTCTGTGAAGGAATTGTTCTTTTTGGAATCAGATTTAGGAAAATAATCTTTGCAGACTTTTATTTGACTCTTCTGTTTATGCAATGGGGAAGCAAATTAAAAAAAAGGAATGGAAATAAACTTGGTTACTTGGTAAGATAGACAAAAGAAGGCCAAAGCCCATTGAGATAGTCCCCACTATGAAGTGGGTCATTATTCCCAAATATGATTAACAGTAAGCCACACAAGTAAACATGCTTATTTGCAGTCATGACATGCCTGGAGTTTAAATAAAACATTTATTTACATTTGGGGCACATGATCTGCATTTATGTACACTGCAGGTGCATTATCTATGAATACAGACTAAAGCAGGAGCGTAAGACAAACCTTGCACATAGGCAGACATTTTTTAGAATATATGTTTTGTATGCATGATGTTTTGTTCATAAAAGAAGTCAAGTGTGTCTGCAGCTGCTGTTTCAGTCCTGCTTCCATTAAAAACTGTAGAAGTGCCTTTTTTAAGTCAGAAACCCTCATCCATTGCAGTTGTGCGGTCCTCTGATTGATTGGTTGGTAGTTGTGGTCTGCTGAGTCACCTAAACTGCCACAGTGAAATTTTTTATCCTAACAATGCCTGGCCTCCATAACCTACTCCAAACTTCCCCTTCCCCAACTAGTGCCACCCATCTCTCCTCGAGAGCCCTGTTGTCAGTTCCCCAGTGTAGGACATCCCTGGGCCAATGGCTTTTGATGATAGACCACTCCTCTGGATAAATGAACTCCCACTAGAAACATCGGGCCCGATTCTCAAAGCCTCCAGCATGGCACAAGGTGCCTGCACCACAGAGACTGGCACAAGGTGCACCTCGCACTGAAAGGTACATCCGAGAGTGATTCACAAAGGCAGCCTGTGTCAAATATAGGCAGCCTGCCTCCAAACTGGGCTTGCATTGTCCCTGTACCCAGAGGTAGGCTGAGACAAGGTGCAAGAGGCACTACAGCAGACACAAGCTGCCACAGCTCAGAAATGGGATTCACAAACTGCGCCCTGAAGGCGGAATTCTAAGCACCCTTAGACCAGCCAGGGCTGGTCTAAGGGGACTTAGAATATGCTCTGCTGTGCACATCCCCTGTATGCGGCACTATGCCGTATTCCTCCAGTATTGCCAGAGCCCATAACATGCCCCCCAGCCTGGACCCCACTGCAACCCATGACATAGTAAACCCCCATCCCCTGTGTTGCCCATGGTATATATAATATTGAATGTGTCCCCTCCCCTTCCTGAACCCTGATGCTGCCCCACTAACATGTACTGTCATTGCCTCACTCATGGTAGAATAGTGCCCCCCCAACCCAACAGGTAGTGCCCACCCATCCTGAATATCAGCCAGTGTCCAGGCACAACCCACCCCTTGCCTCCATGTCTGGGCACTGACTAAACCAACAGGGTCGTGCACTGTATAGTGCATGTGCTCAGTGACATTTGAGTGCACACTCAATACATTACGCACCCCTGCCAGTTCTGTCATGCCCGGATGTGGAGGTGAGGGTGGGCTGTGCCTGGTGCTGGCTGTTGTACAGGTTGGGAGGTGGGTGAGGGGTGAGCATTGCTTGTTTGGATGGAGGGGCACTATACTTCCACCTAGGGTGCATATCACTTGTACAGATAGGGGCACAGTGCTGATCAGACTGCTGATCGAGACACCTGCAGCAGATCTTCCCCATGCACCAGGTGTATGGCACATGGGATGGGTTGCCACAAGTGTGGGAACTTAAATGCCAGGACCTCTCCTGTACCAGAATGTGGTGCAGGGTCCCTGGCACAAGGGGCTTTGGCGCAGACTTCTGTTTGCCATAGCTTGCACTGAACGCAGCCCTGTTTGAGAATCGGGCCCATCATCTCTATTTAGTGTCGGCCTTTTCAAGACAGGGCTTAAAGAGGTAATAACATCCACCAGTAGTTGTGATTGCCATTAATCAACATCTCTGCTGGGTGTCCCCCCCCTTTTCCTCAGATTATGCCCACCATTCTCCTACCCTCCTCCTTTTTCCCCTTAATCCAGTCACTTATGGACTCATGTTCTGTCTTGATTTGTTAATATACTGTGCTATAGCTATTTTTTATATATTGTCCTTACCATATTGTAATACTGACTCTGGGTAACATGCATGTTGCTTTTCTGTTAATTGTTCTAACATTGTGTTATTTCTCCTTGCTGTAATTATTTCTTACATTATTGTTCCTACAAAAGTGATATACTGACTCTGGGTAGCCTGCCCATTGCCATCTCTGTAATCTGTTTTAACATATGTTGATAATGCTATCTCTGACTTTTGCCTGCCTTATTTACTCCCTTTTCCAAGACGTGGAGCCTTTGTGAAGGAGTCCCTGACTCAAAGGGTTGTAATTCTGATCTTTCTAATAAAACAAATGAATGAATAAATAAATAAATAAATAAATAAATAAATAAATAATGTTATGGTGCTAACAAAAAAAAAGTTTTGCCAGTTTCAATTATCCAGGAACATAAAGAAAAAAATCGGGGTCATTACTCATTGAATCCACTGCATATTCCATCTAGAATTATCCAAGAAATCCTGAACAGTTTAATTTCTCATGTCCATAAATGAATGGTTAGAGCCTGGAGCCACAACATTATTATGTTCCTTTTAATGGCTAAATTGGTAATATTTCACAACATTAATGTCCCCCATGCCAGGAGAAGGTATCCAATCTTGGTTATTGCCCTCCCCAAAACACAGAGAGTGTCCAGTATGTGAAATACACTGTGCAATGCTGCAGATCACTGCCACTCATTGATATGTCAGTTTCCAGCAGCGGAGGTAAGACACGCAACCACTAAAGACAACACTGAATATAGTTCAGGCCTCTATGAGGAGTGATATTTACTTGAAGATGTGCTTGTGTGAAATAACTATGCACATTGCACTCTAACTTCTTGCCTGTCACCGTACAATGGAGTGACGTATCCCAGCATGAAAAGGCCAGTAACAGCGCAACATTGTTGGGCAATGTGAAAAATAATTTCATCAACATGGGTAAAAACAGTGTTTTTCAAAGTATCAAGTTTACTGTTGCACCCTAAATGCCTCAAGAATGTTGTATTTTGCTCATTGCATAAATGACATATGCATGGGCAGTGTAAAAATATATGATTTATTTTTTGTTTCAGGGTTTGAAATCTATAGACCACTCTTGTGGCTCCACCACTCATGAGGTCACTAGAAGTCAAAACCTGAAGCAAAAAATAGTTTAGTTTCACAATGCCCATGGCATATCCCATTACTGAATCTTAGTGGAAAATGTGTTGCATCCCTTGATTGACAGATTGACTACTAAGTATTTTTTTTTAAGCAGAACAAATCTAAGTAAGCCTTTTGATTTGGTGGACCATTGTAATCTGATGGAAAGATTATGTATGGTAGGAGTTTTGTAAGAACTCTTGCACTGGTTCAAGTCTTACCTATCTGAACGATATCAATGTGTCTCCATAGGAGCAGCTGTCTCAGATTTGGTAGGAGTTGGGAGAGGGGTACCTCAAGGCTTAATATTGGGTCCCCTATTGTTTAACATTTATGGTAATGATATTGTATCTACAATAACTAAAAGTGAAATTCGGCTATACGCCGACGACACTGTATTAGTGTCATTGGCTGATAGCTATGAACAATTGGAGAAACAACTGCACATTGATCTGTTTAATATGGAGGAGTGGTTTGTTGTTTCTGCCTTGCAAATAATTGCCCAAAAAAACAAACAATGTATGACCTTTGCACCAGGGGTGAGAAAGTCTGAAATTCCTTTGTTACAACTAAGATTGGTTGATGGCACTCAAGTAGCAAATGTAAAGTCTTATAGATATTTAGGAATGATAGTGAATTTGGGATTATTATATTCCGAACATATTTGTCATCAAGTAAACAAAGTTAATCAGAGATTGGGAACTCTAAAGAGGCTGTCTGGTTGTTTCACAACTAAAATGAGGGAAAGGCTTGTGAATCAATTGTTGATTCCTGTCCTGGAATATGGATCCAGTCTATATATGAATTCTTTTCAGATTTATTTAAATAAAATAGATCAGGTGTATTATAAGCTTGGTAAATTTGTATCTAATGCTAAATTTGGAACCCACCATTGTAAAATTTAGGGAAATCTTGGGTGGTTGCATACAGCCTCAAAATGATTATACTGTTGGTTGATTTGGTGCCACAAATTAATTTATAACATACATATGCATCTTTTAAATCGATATATCTTACTAGGATCCTCACGACTGTTAACAACTTCCTTAAGGTATTCAGATTTATATAGTCCTAAAGCAAAATCAAGGAACAGATTGGGTGATATTACCCTGCAGAATAACCTTGCAGTCCATTGGAATAGATTACCTAGAGAAATAAAACTAATACATGGGACTCTTCAGTTTAAAAACACTCTGATAATGTACTTGCATATGAATTGTACTTGTTTTAGTTAGTAGATAGTTATTGATTTGATATTAGTTAATTTTGCAATTTTTTTAAATCATATGTGTAACTTGTTTGTATAATAGTGTGAGTGAAGTGTTAAATGTATGTTGTTGTCAGGGAACTTTTTTTATATGCATTGTCGATTGTTTGTTTATTATATGCGTGAGAATCCACAGGACACTGTTGAAAAATGGCACCAACCAACAGTTTGTATCCTGTTTAAAAATAAAATTGTTATCATCATCATCAAATCATGTTGTAATCTTCAGGCCAGGGTCTGTCTTCAGTTGCAGGCTAGACTTTAGGCTAGCTCTTGCTTGCTGGATAGTTGGCTGAAAAAGGGGCCTGTTCCAATGACTTCCATTTTTAGGGCTGCAGTGGAGTACAGCTCTGCAGACCTATTACTTTAGAAAAGCACTCTTGCATTCCTTACAAACCAACAACCTGATGAAGTGACAAAAGTCACCTCTGAGGTCACATCCCTGAAATGCTCTGCTGTTACTCGCACTATTTTTTTTTCACCATCCCTCTCAGCACCTACCACCCCTCACCCCAAAAGCATAATAGAGACATGGGGGGAGGGGTGCCCAATCCCCCAGTGTCTCAATTGCAACTCCTCACTGCCCTGTCTCCCCCGTCCACTACCGCACATGCGCTGTAATTTTTTTTTTCTTTTCTTTTTTTTTTCTTGTTGCATTTTTGTTCTGTCCATGTCTGAGTTTTGGATCTTGGAATGCTTTCAGCTAGATGGAGCGGAGTCATGCTGCTGCAGTTGGTACACTTGGTGCTGCCACTAATAAATACATGCACATCTAGGAAACATTTCACATTGCTGGCCGCCTGCCAGCCTGCTCAGCCCCCTGTGCATGTCATGTACAGGGGAACCAGAGAGAAATATTAGTCAGCAAGAAAGGTACTGGGAGTTCTGAATTCCTTCTTCCCCTTGTAGCAGCAGAATGTTCTCGAGAGTGAGAGTTGCGCAGTGCACCATGTGAATACCTTGTCAGTGAGGGCACCTAAAGCCCCCCCCCGCCCAAGAGGAGGTAGTGTCAGTGGTTTACAAAGCCTTTTTTTAACAATACTGCAGTAGTTGAATCTTTTATTCATGCAGGAAGAGTTTGTATAATCAGTTTAAAATGTAGTGGTCCTGGTCAAATGCATTGTTGGGTGTGTGGAGCAGAGGTATAGCTTCAACCTGTGCCAGAGAAAACATTGTGGAGAGAGGAAGTGGGGCGGAAGATAGGCACTACAACCAGTCCCAGTAAAAAAATAATACCCCACCCTATCTGCTGATACCAAACCACTGTCCAAGTGTAAAATGAATACCTCTGCTCATCCAGTCTGCTAATACCCATCCTACCACACACACCCAATGATACCTGCCATCGCTGTCCTCACAGTTCCTGCTGCACTGGCTCATGAATTACTGTATACACTGATTAAATTACTACTGGCCAGGCTTTGGATCCTACATAAACTATTGTTGAGTTCCCGCTAAGCTGACTGCTCCCACACTTGCTAGCTCTCTTGTGCCGCAGCAGTGCTACACGCATGAAGACTAATAACACTGCAGGAGAGTGCATAAGGAAAGAATGGTGGGCAGGAATGAATCATTTTTTAAAAGAAATATTTTTTATTTGTCTCCTTGTGGGATCCAGGGGATGGGGGGGGGAGGGTTGGCAAATCAGAAAGGGTACGGAGTTTTTTGTAAATAAATTGACATGTGTTGTGAGGCTTACCCAGTACACCGCCAGCAGAGCTGAGCTTTACCTCAGTTTAAAATGCCCATAGCTTATATCCATATGACTTATGCAATGAGTGGGACTTTATTTCTTTAAAACACAGTATCAGGTATGTATGTATGTGTACATGCACGTAGCATGATGAGTATACGTACGGATATAAAAAAGGAACTACACAGATTATAAATCCATTTACATTTGCACCAGTAATTACTAGAAAATAAAACTATTGTTCCTTCTCAGAAAAGGAAGCAACATGATATTATTGCTATTTACATAGTGGAAATGTGGGAAATGTTCCTATTATTTAGATCTCAATTTAAGTCAATTCTAATAACTAAGACTAGCTACTGAAGAAAGATATCTATCTGCTGTGGTATAACATAATATTAAGCACTAGTAGGAGAAATGAATCCCTAGACTATCAAAGATATATGAAACAGCCTATGGAGCGGTATTGCAAATTTTATGAATTTAAAACAAGATAGAAACATAGAAACATAGACTTTGATGGCAGACAAGGACTGCTTAGCCCACCCAGTCTGCCCATTTCCCCACATATTGGATAAGCTGCAGATCCCAGTTAACCAACAGCCTACTTCCTTCTACCCCCCCCCACTAGAACTGCTTAATTTCTGTCCCATGCATTTTTTAATTCCCCCACTGTTTTTGACCCCACAACCTCCTCGGGAAGGCTGTTCCATGCATCCACCACCCTTTCCATAAAAAAAACACTTCCTTACATTGCCCCTGAGCTGTCCCCCCTCTACCTTCAAATTGTGGCCCCTTATTCTTGAACATCTCTTTTTCTGAAAGATGCTACCCTCTTAGACTTTGTTGATTCCCTTGAGGTACTTAAATGTTTCTATCATGTCCCCCCTCTCCCTCCATTCCTTGACGGTATACCTATTAAGCTCCTTTAGTGTCTCTTTGTATGGCTTCTGGTGCAGACCCTACACCATTTTGTCCTTGCAGAGATGGGGTCTCCAGAACTGCACGCAGTATTCCTGATGGGGTCTCGCTAACTGTCTGTGCAGAGAGAGATAACAACTTCTTTTCTACTGGTGATGCCTCTACCTATGCATCCCAATATCCCCCCAGCCCTCCTTACTGCCTTCTCACATTACTTGCCTACCTTTAAGTCATCTGAAATGATTACTCCCAGGTCCCTTTACATTTTTGTTGTTGTTAGTACCTCCTCTCACATTGTGTACTCTTCCCCTGGATTTTTGTTTCCCAGGTGCATTACTTTGCACTTCTTTGCATTGAATCTAAGCTGCCATACTTTTGGCCATTCCTCGAACTTTGCCAAGCCCCTTCTCATCCTTTCCACCCCCCTTGTGTGTCAACCCTGCTGCAGATCATTGTGTCATCTGCAAAGAAGCATACTTTCCCTTCTAGTCCCTCTGCAACGTCACCTATAAAGACATTAAAGAGGACCAGTCCCAGTACTGAACCCTGCAGTAGCCCACCCGTAACCTCCCTTTCTTTGGAGTGGACTCCATTTACTATTACCTTCTGCATCCTGTAAATGTAGATTTAAATACAGTATGGATTTCAGCTTGCTAACTGCTGAACAGACTTGAAACAAATGGCCGAAAGTACTTAATCAATTGGTAAAGGAGGTGCTAGCTTTCAAAAATTATGCTTAATTATTAAACTATTTAAAGAAAATCTGAATATGCAGTGGTTTAATTAAAAAAAATGTTGTAGGTGCCGTATTGGTCCTTTTAAAAACAGATCCAGAAACAAATGATTTGATACCTTTTATTGGACCAACATGGATGTTACAGAAAAAAACAAAGTGCTTTAGCTTTCGAACCAACCAGGTCCTTCTTCAGAAGCTTTGTGGCAGTTTTTTCAAATATCCCATACTATTAACACCAGATTATATAGAAAAAGCAGAAATAATTCTCATTGGTTTAACATATACATTTAAAACATAATAGAAGATTACGTCAGAGAAGCTAATTAACACCAGTATGCCTTTAACTGAGGAGCCTCAGAAGGGCAAAGGTTATCAAGAATTCTCTACAGCCAGAGAGTTCTTGTCACATAAATTTTTAAATGTCTCAGTATGCCAAGAAAGCATTCTAGTGATAAAAAAAAAAAAAAACTTGGAGTAGCATTCTCTCTAATACATGTAAGATGAGCTCACAACTTACATTCCAATTGTCCTGGTATATTAAAGGACAGATAATGAAAGACAAAACTTGAAATTAGGTATAACTGCAAGTTGAAAGCAAGCCTCAAATTAACCTACACATATAAACATGATGCATGAAAGTATCATTTGTAAGTGTAAGTGCAAAATAAATAAATAAATAAATAATACTTGTCAAGGACCCCAAGAAAACGAGACCATGAGCCTGATAAATGCAGATTTCAACACAGAGTCTGTGTATAACAAAAATGCACAGAATCAGTCTAAGCAATCTAAATGAAAACCCAAAGGAATTACACCTTTAATGAACCCCCAAGTAAATGAGGTATGCATCTTAATATGAGCAGTTAAAAATGTGACAGTGTGAAATCCACCCACTGACAACTAATAGAAGGAAATAAATGCACACTATATGTGAAAACTAAGTGTTCTAGCCACATAACAACTGCCCCATGCCACGCTGCACCCACACATATGTGTGTACATACACCACACCACACTTCCACACACACACACACACACACACACCTGCACACCCCACACAACCACAACACACAACAAATATAGCAAACACATTCCACACACACCACACCACACCACACCACGTACAACAAACAAAACACACATACACACCATACCCACAACACACAAAAACACAACACACACAAAACACACACATACATACATAAGTATACACACACACACACTCAAACGCACTCACCACAGTGTTAAGGTTTAATTAAAGAATAGTTCAATGCTTAGAAAAACTGAAACATAAACAAAGCCCTGTTTGGAAGGTATTGTATACAATGAGCAAATGATTGTTTCATACTATGTATGTATGTATGCATTTTTCTCATAAACGAGTGACTGATTATCTGTTGCTACCCTGGAACTTGTATGAAAATAAAATTACACATCACATTGGGCTCTCCCAGTGGATTCAATCTCAAACAAATAAAACTAAATAAAATGTTGTATTGTTGTGTTACCCATTGATAGAGCATTCAAATAAATAGTCCAAATAGTAGAATCTTTACAATGCATGATTATACATTTTTGATATTTGAAAATGGCTATTATTTAAAACTTGCTATTTACATCGATTGTAATGTTTATATTTAATTACATTTTTTATTGCACAATTATAACCACATTTTTATTCAATAATATAACTGACACTACTTGTTAATTAACAAAGTAATATATTTCATAGTTAGTACTTTTCTACTTTTAATTGATTACTGATCAATGTTGTTTTAATTTATATTTAAATTATTTTCTATCAAATAAGCATTTCTTTTTTATTTTTTTATACTCATATTTTATTAATTTTAAAAACATTTACAGAAAACCATAAATGGTGAAAGATTAACCATACAAAGAAAATTCAAACGAAATTAACCCCATTGATAGTGATACTCTTTACAGTGAGTCCAGATCAGCACATATCGGGGGAGGGGGGAGATTATATTAAGACAGAGAAAAAAAGTTAATTACAGGTAGCTGCAAATTTTAGGGATTTTCCCGATATTATAGTTGTTTTCTCTAACATAAAAAGAGAGAGAGAGAGAGAGAGAGAGAGAGAAAGAATACACAATTGCCTACTACCTTCTATATATTATATAAATCTAATCCTCTTCATTTAAATTTATGTTTATGATTAATTATAGTTAATGGCCACGATATTCAGAATTGTGTCCGGCAATGGCGCAAGTGGTTGTGTAGCACAACTGAGTTGCGTTGGTATAACCCAGGAATATATTCAAAAGAGATGAGCAATGGCGCATCTCCTCTGAATATATCAGGTAATGTGCACTGTGCAGATTGGATGCACTGGCACATCCCTCCCAGACAGGGCTAAATACCAGGAATGGGAACTGCGCCAGTGCAACAAAGTTACACAGTGAGCAAATTCCTAATATTCAGCTGGAGGTATGAAAATGGGGCCATAATGTATGCAAGGTGCAAATGGGACCATTTGCATGTCATTATGGCCCCATTTGCATGAGTTGTGCAGGGCTGGCCAGTGAAATGTGCATGGTGCCTTGCACAGCATGTGATGCTGCCAGAGAGGGTCTAGTGGCATCCCCCATCCCGCCCGTAGCTCTAATAGCCAGAAAAGAAATGTATAAGAATTCCATGGTAGTCTAGTGGTCCCCTCACCCCTTCCATAGCCCAGATCCCTGAATAACAACTAATTACCAAATTCCCTGGTGGCCTAGTGGTACCCTCCTCACCATATCCCGATCACCATAAAATAACATTTTAATGATTCCCTGGTAGTCTAGTGGTCCCCCCCACCCCTCCCATAGCTGCAACCTCTGTAAACTAAACTGTAAAAATCCCTGGTAGTCTAGTGGTAACCCCCACCCTGTCCATATCCCCGATCACCTGTAAAAGCAATGTAAATAATTCTGTGGTGGTCCAGTGGCACCCACACCTCCCCACCCCCACATGACCCCCTGCTCACCCAGCTCCTCCCATCATCAGCAGGCAGCAGCAAACCCACCCACATACCTCCATGGCTGTCTGCCATGTGATAGCTTACAGTATCAGCTGTAAGTCCATTGGTCCACACTGTGGACCAATGGGCTTACAGTGCATACTGTAATAATCAGTCTCAAATATGTGGATGAAGTCATTTATTCACATATTTGTGAATGGCTATTACAGTATGCATTGCAAGCTCTTTGGTCCACACTGTGGACCAATGGCTTACAGCTGATACTGTAGTCTGTCATTCAGCAGACAGCCATGGAGGTATGCAAGTGGGTTTGCTGCTGCCTGCTGATGATAGGAGGAGCTGGGAGGGCAGGGGGTCCTGTTTGGGTGGGGAGATAGGGGTTGCCGCTGGACCACTAGGGAATTATTTACACTGCTTTTATAGACTATCAGGGATATTGGTGGGTGGGGGTTACCACTAGATTACCAGGGAATTTTACAGTTTATTTTATGGGATCACAGCTACAGGAGGGGTGGGGGTCCACTACTCTACCAGGGAATCATTAAAATGTTATTTTATGGAGATCATGCTACAGTGAGGGAAGGGGTACCACTAGACCTCCAGGGACTCATTTAAATGGTATTTTATGGTGATCAGACTATGTGGAGTAAGGGGGGTACCAATAGACTACCATATGGGTGCTTCTACACAGTGTACTGGGCGGGTGGGTGGCCACCCATTAGTGGCGACTGCTGTGTTGTGCCTTGCAGTACAGCAGCTCACCTGTGGGTGGCCACCATTAGAGCCATTTTCTTCAGGCTCAGCTTTGGGCATCGGTATGCTGTGCATCCCAGGGTTGTGCAGGCATATGCACCGCACATCCTGGGCTGAATATTGGCATGTGCTGTATTTGCATGGACACACCCCCTGGTGATGCACTGCATACATTATCTTTGTGCCACGGTGCATTGGGAAATGCGCTGCACAATTCCCTCTTTTAAATATTACCCTGGGGTGCATTACTGGGGTTGTGCTGGTGTAACTCAGTTGCACCAGGTGCAATCCCTTTGAATATCTGGACCAATGTATTTTAATTAATTTTGTGTCCCCAAATAAATCTATATAAGATTCCCTATTATAATGTTATACATAACTCATTAACTGATTAATTGATTAAACAATATCTGGTTTAGTTAGTAAATTATATTATAGTTATCATTTCTTCCACTGAAAGAGTGGTTGATTCAATGTCTTCATCTTTTTTAAGCTCCTGTTCATTCTGCAAACTAATGAAATTTGACAGTTGGTCAGTATCGAAGAACATATGCTTCACACCCTTGAATGTAACACGAACTTTAGCAGGTGCGAGGACCTGAAATTCGGTACCCATCTCCAGTAACTGCTGCCTATTTCCCAAGAAATGATGTTTTCTCTGTTGGATCAAAAAGGCGTAGTCCAGAAAAATTGAAAATGTATTTCCTTTATACATTGAAGGTGCTTTGACCCTGGAAAGACACATAGTTAAATAACTGTCTGAGTCAAAGGCTAAAGTTATCAGAACTGTAGGTTTTTTTCTGTATATCAGGATTTATTGTAGATTTGTCTGAAAAGATTGTGGGCCTAATTCTGTAAGCCTGAGTAATAAAAGACAAGTTCCCCTGTGGCAATTCGAAAGATGAAACAAAAAATAACCTTGATCATTTCTGTAACCAATTCAAACTCGGCATCTAGAACCATTGATAAACCTACAAATTTCAGATTTGTGTACCTCTGCTGATTTTCAAAAAGCTTAATCTTACATGCCGTGTTATAGTTATCTCAAATTAAGTTAGCTGCTGTTGCCTTTATGCCAGTGATCTTATTGTATGCCTTCTAGATTTCTTTTTTACTTGTTTCAACTTCTTTTTTTCACAGTCTCAACTTATACTTTATTTTACTTTGTTTCCTTTATAAAAAAAAGTCCACTTTCTCAGAAAGTGCCTGAAATTTTCTGCCAAACAGTTCAGTCCAACTTAATAGCTTTTCCAAAGACTCGCCTACTGAGTCTATTGTGTGTCGGGAGCCGGCAGCTACACCTGAATTGACTGTCATGCTAGACGAGTATGGGTCTGGAGTTAATAGAGTTAATGGCAGAGTCAATATTTTGGATTCCCATTTGCTTTCTGAAATTTCTGTTACCACCTGCTGCTTAGTTTGCTCTTCTTCTGGAATATTTGCAAGTTTTGCAGGGGTAAATATTGGTAAGCCTGCTGTGTTTACTAATGAGGGCTTGACAGAAGGCCTTTGCCGACAAGCACTTGGCGTCGTACATCCCAGGTTAGTGTTTCTCTCTCTGAACCTTGTAACATCCTCCATGATGGTTTACAGTTGAAATAACTTCCCTAGAGGTCTGACGTTTGGCAAATCATATCCTTCTGAGGATGAAGACAATGACAACTGCTTTCTTTTATCAGCCATAAAACGTGAAGTATTGATTTTTAAGAGTATTATCAGACTTCCAGAGCAGAGCTCACTCTTGAGGCTGCTACCTGTAGCATAGCCCTTTTCATTATATGTATACTATCTGCCACATTATGAAGACTCCCCAATCTTGCTAACTATGTCTAATTGCATAGCACATATGGCAGTATTCATTCAAGAACCCCCATAATGTTCCTTGCTTTCACAGGATGAGAAAGCTTTGGAAGATAATAGTAAATTACCTCAGATGACAGAAAGTAGTAGCAGAAGAAATATTTCTATTGCTTATATGAATAGCATCGCTAATTGTCCTTTAAAGAATGCATCTAAATAAGATGACTGCTCCTAACGTTCTTCATGGAAATGAATAAAGACTGTGTGTGTGTGTGTGTGTGTGTGTGTGTGTGTGTGTGTGTGTGTGTGTGTGTGTGTGTGTGTGTGTGTGCAAGGAGAGAGGATTCAGTTTACTTAATCTGGAACAATTCTGTTTCCTTAATTATGGTAACATGTATCATGGCCCCATATTCAGAAGGTCAGTGTGTCACTAACAGACATAGGACCATGCTAACCAGACTCAGCATGCCAAAACAGGACTAGGGACATAGTCAAAGAGGCACCCTGTACCTTGCAAAGTAGATAGCATGACTGCACTGAATATACCACTGGGCCCTTGCAAATTAGGGTGCTCTTTACAGGGTACAGTGGTATATTCAGAGTGTTCTGTACAGTAAGTGTTAATAGGATGCCAAAGAAACAGTACTTAATGCTTAAAGAACATCACTCTTATCAATGCACACAGTGGTGCACAACAGTCCCCCCAACCACTTGTGCTGATTGGGGCAAAGCCATGCAGACCTATTGCTTCAGAAAAGCACTCCTCATTACTTGTGAACCAACAACCTGATGAAGTGTCATGGCGCAGTCAGACCTGGACATTGTGGCCATCACTGAAACCTGGTGTAATGATAACCATGACTGGGAGATGGCCGTACTTGGCTACAACATATTCAGAAGAGACAGAGCAGGCAGGAAGGGAGGGGGAGTGGCACTGTATGTGAAAAATGACATAAGGGCCACAGAGATCCAGGAGGAACAAAATGGGGGAGAGATACTCTGGGTTAAGCTGGAAAGGAAAATGGGGACAGCCATCCGCACAGGTGTGGTCTATAGACCACCAGCCCAGGAGGAAGAAACAGATAGGGAGCTGATGCTAGCCATCCAAGGATGGCAGACAAGGAGGTAGTACTGGTTGGAGACTTCAATATTCCAGAGCGTGGACTGGAGCATTCAGCAGCAGCATCAACTAGAGCAGATTTATCCTGGACTCACTTCAGGTGCCTTCCTCAAGCAACTGGTCATGGAACCAACTCGGCAGAAGGCAATACTGGACCTTGTGCTCACAAACAGGGACAGTGTGATGGTGGTAACAGTGGGGGAGCACCTGGGGACAGTGACCACCAGTCATTGTGGTTTGAAATCACAGAAAGAGCAGAAGCAAACCACACAAAACACGTATCCTGGATTTTAGGGGCAGACTTTGGGAAAATGGGGAGATACTTGAAAGAGGCATTAAGGGAATGGGACAGGAATCAGGGGTTGAGGAACAGTGGGCAGTATTTAAAATTGGGATTACAAGAACAACAGAATTATGCAAAAGCAGGTTAGCAAGAGGAAAAGAAAGAGGAGACCATTATGGTTTTCCAAAGAGGTAGCAAAAGAAAGTGAAAGCCAAAAGACTGCATTCAGGCAATACAAAAGACAGCAGGAAGGGGATAGGGAGAAGTACCAGGAGAAGCAAAGGAGGCAGGGAGGTCAGTAAGGGAAGCCAAAGCTCAGACAGAAGAACACATTGCAAAATCAGTGGGTAGAGGGACAAAACCTTTTACAGGTACATAAGTGAAAAAAGGGACTAGAGGGCATGGGATGAAGTTGGAGGGAGGATGATTCAGAGGAAACATGAGGAAGAATTTCTTCACAGAACGGGTTGTGGACAAGTGGAACACCCTGCCAGAGGAAGTGGTGGGGGCTGAAACAATCACAGGATTTAAGAATGCATGGGATAGACATAAAGGAATTCTGGAGGTCAGGGGTAAGGGACAACAGACTTCTAGGAAAACATAAACTGAACTTACAAGCTCAAATGGGCAGACTGGGTGGGTCATAGGCTCTTAACTGCTGTCACTGTCTATGTATCTATGTATCTAGGTAAAAGTCACCTCTGAGGATGCATCTCTAAAGTTCTCTGCCATCGCTCACACTATTTTTTTCTTTGATTGTCAGCGACCCCCAGTACCCACTCTCCCCCCACACACACACGCACCAAAGTATAATAGTGACACTGGGAATGCCCAATTTCCCAGTGTCTAAATTGCAACTCTTCACTGCCCCATCCCCCCTTGACCACTACCGCGAATGCGTGTTAATTTAATTTCTCTTTTCTTTTTCTTTTTTGTTGCAATTCTGTCCTGTCCCTGGCTGGTATTGGATCCAGGATTCCTTTCACCCAGATGGAGTGGAGTCACACTACCATAGTCAGAACACTCTGCTCTCCCACTAATAAACAAATGCACATCAAGCAAGCATTTCTCTTTGCCTGGCGGCTGTCCACCTGCTCAGCAACCTGCATGTCTGATAACAGACAACCAGAGAGACATGCAGTCAGCAAGAAAGGGACAGGGAGTTCCAAATTCCTTCTTCCCTTTGCAGCAGCAGCATGTTCTCCTGAGACTGAGAAAGAGAGAAAGAGAGCGAGAGAGAGAGAGAGAGAGAGATAGTTGTGCAGTGCACCATGTGAATACCTTGTCAGTGCCCGCACCTACAGCCCCCCCGAGAAGAGGTAGTGTCAGTGGTTTACAAAGCATTTGTTTACAATACTGAGGTACAGTAGTTGTATCTTTTATTCATGCAGTGAAAATTTGTATAATCAGTTTAAAATGTACTGGCCCTGGTCAATGGCATTGTTGGGGCATGGAGCAGAGGTGGAGCTTTGACCTATGACAGAGAAAATGTTGCAGTCAAAGGAAGTGGGATGGAAGGTAGGCACCAAAGCCAGTCCCAGAATAAAATTGATATCCCACCCTATCTGCTGTTATCCAACCACTGTCAAAGTGTAAAATGAATACCTCTGCTCCTCCCATCTGCTGATACCCATCCTACCACACACACCCAATAATACCTGCAATCACCATCCTCAAAGCTGCTACTGCACTGCCTCATGAATTATATAATGATTGAACTAGTACTGGCAAGGCTTTCGAGCCTACATAAATTGTTGTTGGGTTCCCTCTAAGCTGACTGCTCCTACATTTGCTCATTCTCTTATGCTTCAGCACTGCTACACATATGCACACTAGTAACACTGCAGGAGAGAGCATAAGGAAAGAAAGACAGACATGAAGGAATAATTTTTTAAATAAAGCATTGTTTTTCTTTGTGTCCTTGTGGGATCCAGTGGAATGGGGGGGGGGGGGTGATTGGCAAATCAGAGAGGGTACAGAGTTTTTTGTAAGTAAATTGATGTGTGTGAGTTGTTGGGCTTACCCAGTACACCACCAACAGAGCTGGAATTTCCCCTAGTTCAAAATGCCCATAGGTTGTATTCATAAGACTTATCAATAACTGGAACTTTATTTGTTTAAAACACAGAATCAGGTATGTATGTATGTATGTATGTATGCACGTAGCATGATGACTGCATCTACAGATATTAAAAAGGAACTACACAGATTATGAATCCATTTACATTTGCACCAGTAATTACTAGAAAATAAAACTATTGTTCCTCCTCAGAAAAGGAAACAACATGATATTATTGCTATTCACATAGTGGAAACGTTGAAAATGCTCCTGTTATTTAAATCTCAATTCATGTCAATTCTAATAACTAAGAATAGCTACTGAAGAACGATATCTATCTACTGTGGCATAGCTTAATATTTAGTACTAGTAGGAGAAGTTAATCCCTAGACAACCACAGATATTTGAAGCATTAGCCTATGGAGAGGTATTGTAAATTTTATGAATTTGGGATAAGATTTAAATGCAGTATTGATTTCAGTTTACTAGCTACTGATCTGATTTGAAACACATGACTGAAAGTGCTTAATAAATTAGTTCAATAAAGGAGGCACTAGCTTTCAGAACTGATGCTTAATTATTAAACTATTTAAAAAATCTGAATATGCAATGTTTTAATTCAAGAATAATTCAATGGTTAGAAAAATTGAAACATATAAACAAAGTCCTGTTTGGAATGTATTGTGTACAATGAACAAGTGATTGTTTCATACTATATATACTAACATACTGACATACTAAGGCCAAACGGTCTATCGAGTCAACTCAAATATATGTATGTATGTATGTATGTGTGTGTTTTTCTCACAAAGAAGTTAGTGTTTACCTATTGCTACCCTAGAGCTTGTAGGAAAATAAAAGGACACATCACACTGGGCTATGCCAGTGGATACAATCTCAAACAAATAAAACTTAAAAAGAAAAGAAAGTTGTGTTCACCATTGATGGAGCACGCACATAAATAATCAAAATAGTAGAATCTTTACAATGCATAATTTTACATTTTTTATATTTTAAAATGGCTATTATTTAAAACTTGCTATTGACAGTGATTGTAATATTTATATTTCATTATTTTTTATATTTACATTCAAGATTTTTCTCCAGTGTTTTCAATATATTTTACATTTTCTTGAAATTCATTACATAATTGTAACCGCATTTTTACTCAATAATATAACTGACACTACTTGTTAATTAATGACACAATATATTTCAAAGTTACTGCTTTTCTACTTTTTATTGATTACTGATCAATATTGTTTTAATTCAGATTTTAATTTTATTTTTTTCATTAAATAACCATTTTTTGATATCCCTTTTCATTATATGTTTAATATCTGCCACATTATGAAGACTCTCCAGTCTTGCTAAAAGTCTAATTATAAACTGAGGATTGTAAATAGATGAAGCTGATTGGCTGAGAGCTGTTTGAAGCCATGGTGATACTGGGCTACATCATCACGGCTTCAAAAAGCATCTGGCCACCAGCCTCTTCACAGACAGAAATTCCTCCAACAGCTGCATTTCCCCTGGTTCCTTACAAGCTTTACCTCATGCAACTGTGCCCACTGCCACTGGAAAGATGGACTGAGTTCCCCAACATGAGCATCTGTTTAAAAAACAAACAAACAACTGTCGCTCATTCCTCCTCACACAGCCCACCGGAAGACATACCGTAAGGCAGAAAACGCATGCAGTGTGGCATCAGTCATGGCTCGAGCGACTCCCCTCGAAACAAAAAAAAACAAAGAACCCCAAAACCATCCACATGATGTGTGTGTCTGTATTTTTTTTAAACACTTATGTAATCTGGTGGCTTCACATTTCAGACCATCTTACCTGTTTAGTTGCCTTCTCCCATTGCCACCAGATCAGGATTTCACAAAAATAAATAAATACAGTCCATCTTCACATAGTCTTAGAGCACACAGCAGGACCAGGTCGAATGCAAGAAGCACACAATGGTGGGAGGTGAGAGTTCACAGCAGCACCTCTTCGACCAACTCCACTTACAACAGTGCCACCTGCTGCCCAGAAAATATAGGAACTTTTTTTCTGAAAATATACTCCTCCACCACTCTAAAACAGTCATTTAAGAAACATTTTAAAACATTTTTTGCATTGTGTACTGCTAAAACATTTAAGCCAGTTCATAACAGCAATAATGCAGTCCAGGGTGTGGTACATCATGGGATAGCATCACTTCTCAGGTCATTGGATGCATTCGGCCTGTGACCTCATGCCCAATCACCCGAGGTGTGATGATATCCCATGATATACCTCACCCTGTCATACATTATTGCTTAACTGCATAACACATATGGCAGTAGCCATTAAAGAGCCATAATAATGTTCCTCACTTTCACAACCTGATAAAGCTTTAGAAGACAATAAAAAATTACCTCAAATGACTGAAGGTAGTAGCAGAAGAAATATTCCTATCTATTGCTTATCTGAATAGCATCGCTGATTGTCCTGCAAAGAATGTATCTACATAAGAAGATGACCGCTCCCAGCTGTCTTCATGGAAATGAATAAAGACTGTGGGCGGGATATTCAAACTGCACAAGGCAGGGGTGCAAGCCTGGGTGCAGCACAACTGGGATGAGCCAGGGCATGGACCAGGTGATATTCAACGGTGCTGCGCCATGACTCAGCACCATTGAATATGGCACTGAGGGTGCACACATTGCACACGGTGCAGTGGCACTGCACCAGTGTAAGTGGCAGAAGGGGAGCAGGGGGCTGTGCCAGTGCAAGTGCGGTTGCGCTAGGTGCAGCAACTGCAATATTCAGCTGAGGCCATGCAAATTAGGCCATTATGCATGCAAGGTGCAAATGGGGCCATTTGCATGCCATTATGGCTCAATTTGCATGCAGTGCACCAATCCCCAGTGACTTGCACCTGGTGCCCTGCCAGGCTGCAGCCATCGGGGACCGACGTCCTGCAGCCCCTCTTCGGGCTCTGCTCCAATTCACCCAATCATGGGCATACGTGAAATCACTCCCTGGTGTCCAGTGGACCACTATCTACTGCCCGATCATGGGCATATGAGCACTTACTCCCTGGTGGTTCAGTGGACCGATCCCCATTGCCTGATCATGGGTGTATCATACATAGCCTTGGTGGTCCAGTGGAACCCCACCAGCACCTGATCACGGGCATAGGTTTAAATACTCTGGTGGCCAGTGGTACTCCATTCCACCCACCCACTGTGTCTCCCCTGTCGCCCTTCCCCTCGTCAGTGGTGGGTGGTAGCTCCCCACCACAAGCCACTTGGCACACCGCTGACTGACAGTGTACAGAAGGGCTATACCCTATTGGTCAATTGGGCCAATGGGCATCTGACCATACTGTAAACACAGTCCTGGAATTGTGAATGAACTCTTTTACAATTCAGAACTGTGTAGGTACAGTATGGTTGGTGCCCATTGGCCCTCTGCAGTGACCAATAGGTGTACAGACCTACTGTATGCTGTCAGTTGCCGGGTGACTAGGTGGCTTGTAGGTGGGGAGCTGCCACCCACCACTGACTGGGGGGATGCAGTGTGGTGGGGGATGCAGTGGTTGGGTGGGGGGGTACCACTGGCCACCAGGGCATTTGAACCTATGCCCATGATTGGGCACTGGGGGGGTTCCACTGGACCACCAGGGTTAATCAACCTATGCCAGTGATCAGGTGAGGAGGATCTGTCCACTAGATCACCAGGGATCATTTGGATGTATGCCCATGATCGGGCAATGGATAGCAGTCCACTGGACCATCAGGGATCTATTCAACATATGACCACAATCGGGCAGGGGGCACGATGCCACCTGGGCAGGGAGCTCATGGCCTGTGTCCTGGCTGGTTGGGTGGCCACCCACAGCAGGTGGCTGCCATGTTGCACCTTGCAATGTGGCAGCTCATCTGTGGGTGGCCAGGACTTGCTTCAGGTTTTGCCAGGCACAACTTTGTACCCCCCTGTGCAGCGCAAGGTGGGTATGTGCCAGCATATGCACAGCACATCCCCGGCTGAATATCGGGATGTGCCACATATGCATGGGCACTCCCCCTGCACTTGTGCTGCATACATTACTAGTGCACCCCAGTGCATCGGGGGTTGCACAGCGCAACCAGCCCCATTGAATATCACGTAGGGTCGCATTGGTGGGTTGTGCATGGCGCAACCCTGTTGTGCCATGCGCAACCTCTTTGAATATCCCACCATTTGTGTGTGTGTGTGTGTGTGTGTGTGTGCACATGCAAGGAGACAGAATTCAGTTTACTTGATCTGGAACAATTCTGTTTCCTTAATTATGAAAACTCAGATGTCATGGCCCCCAAATTCAGAAGGTCACAGTAGCACTAACAGGCATAGCACCCTGCTAACCAGACTCAGCATGCCAAAATAGGACTGTGGATATTTTCAAAGAGGCTCCCTGTACCATGCACAGTAGATAGCATAACTGCACTGAATATACCACTGGGCCCCTGCAAATTAGGGTGCTCTTTAATGCTGGGTACAGTGGTATATTCAGAGTGCTGTGAAAGTGCTAAAAGGCTGCCAAAGAAACAGCACTTAATGCTTAAAGAACCTTCCTCTTATCAATGCACACAATGGTGCACAACAGTCCCCCCCCCCCCACCAGCAGTGGTGCTGGGTGGGGTGGAGCCCTGCAGATCTGTTGCTTCAGAAAAGCACTTCTGCATTCCTTGAGAACCAACAATCTGATGAACTGATGAAAGTCACCTCCGAGGTGGCATCTCTAAAATGCTCCACCATCGCTCGCACTATTTTTTTTTATTGTGAGTTAACCTCCCTCTTAACATCCACCATCCAACCTCCACCCCAAAAGCATAATAGTGAAGATGAATGCTCCCAGCTTTCTTCATGGAAATGAATAAAGACTGTTTACTTGATCTGGAACAATTATGTTTCCTTAATAATGTTAACTCAAATATCATGGCACCCATATTCAGAAGGTCAGCCTGGCACTAACGGGCATAGCACCATGCTAACCAGACTCAACATGCCAAAACAGGACTGGGGATATATTCAAAGAGGCACCCCGTTTCATGTACAGTAGATAGCATAACTGCACTGAATATACCACTGGGCAATGGCAAATTAGGGTGCTCTTTTATGCAGGGTACAGTGGCATATTCAAAGTGTTCTGTAAGTGCTACTAGGCTGTCAAAGAAACAGTACTTAATGCTTAAAGAAGCTTACTCTTATCAGTGCACACAGTGGTGCACTACAGTTCCACACCCCCACCAGCACTGGTGCTGGTGGGTCAGAGCGTTGCAGGCCTATTGCTTCAGAAAAGCAATTCTGCATTCCTTCTGAACCAACAGCCTGATGTAGTGACAAAAGTCATCTCCGAGGTTGCATCTCTAAAACACTCTGCCATCACCAGCACTATTTATTTTTTGATTGTCAGTGACCCTTCCTTTCAGTGCCCACCCCAAAAGCATAATATTGACACTGCGGGTGCTTAATTCTCCAGTGTCTTTATCTCAACTCCTCACTGCCCCATTCCCCACCCTCGTTCACCACCGTGCATGCACGGAATTTCTTTTTCTTTTTTCCTTTTGTTGCATTTCTGTTCTGTCCCTGAATGGATATCGGATCCTGGATTCCTTTCACACAGACAGAGCGGAGTCACACTATCATGGTTAGATCACTCAGCACTCACACTAATATATCAGTGCACATCTAGGAAACATTTTGCATTGTTCCAGATTCCCTTCCCCCAAAAAAGAGACATTGCACTCAATATTATAGATTTGGCTGCTCAGTCGGCAAAACCTTTTATTGTCCACACAAACATAAATAATATACATTTTTACTATATTGAGTTCCTCTTATTTTCTCTGTCGCATTTTATTCCAGTCCTCTTTATTTTACTTTGCTTTCCTTTGTTTTCTTCCCCAGGAGTCGAAACCTGAGGGGGTCACATTCCATTCCTTGCCCGGGTGTAAACCCAAGCTGGTCTTATACTTTCTCTCTGAGCAGGTCCAATTCCTGCCCCCCTTTTTCTTGTCTACTTATCAGGGTGTCCATACCATTTTCTTTCTTCCAGATCTTAATTCCTCCATTTTGTTTCCCTAACCCCCACCCTTCCTCCCCTTTTTACCTTCTCAGATCCTTATCTCCTAGCTTCTATTAGCTTGCCTCCAGCTTGCGTTGGATGGTAAGCTTCCCCCCTTTTGGCAAAAACTCTTCAACCACTGATCTATGCCCCTACCTAGCTCTGTGATGAATATGTGGTTCCCCATCTGAGATAGGTGTACCCTGTCCATCCTGTACAACCTGTGTATGCTCTCCTCTCTCATCATGTCTAATGGCAGCTCCTCTGTTCTCCCTCATGAACCTCCCCACTCTGCTATTCATTCTCCTCCTTACTTTTTCTATGGCCTTGTGCTGCCTGGCTTGTCTCCACACTCTATGTGGAATCATTTCAGACCACATGATTGTTATCTCTGGCCATCATGTCCTTATGACCTTGACATCCCTTTATATGTTGTAAAAAATTTCTAGCCAGGGGCCATGTCCCAGGTCATTCCTGCCCAGGTGTATTATCAGGAGGTCTGGGTCCTTGTTGTTCTTCCTCATCTCTACCAGCAAGGGGAGGAGCTGCCCCCATCTCATCCCCCGAAATCCTTTCCACAAGATCCTTATTCCTTTGTGGTCATAACCCAGCTGCCTTCCGCCTTTTTTCAGTGCAGCCTCCCTTTCCGCCCAATAAATGTGTGAGTGTCCCACTATCCATATGTCCTTCCTTTTCCGTATATCTATAACAACTAAATGAAATGGTGGGACAGGCAACCATTTGCAACAAAACCTTTTTTTTTAATTTCATTCTTTCCTGCAGGGAAACAAAAACTGATAAAGTTAGTGTGTTGTATCTCTAATATATTTATTGTAGCAGTCTGATGTCCACCTTCCCATGGCTTTTATGTCCTCCCCCTTTTTTCCCTGGGTGGCAGCTTCAAAGGCTGCCCCAATCCAGAAGGAATGAGATGAGAACCTGTCTGGGTTCTTTCCCAGCTCCTTCACGCTCCGTTTCAACACCCCAGATACTTGACTCCCTTTTACCTCCTTCCCATTTTCATGTACAAAATAGAGGCCCCCTTGCCTTGGCCTAACTCTGTGGAAATCCAGCATCAACGAGCACAGGCACATGTCCGGGTTCTCTCTTGGCTCGTATTTACCCTGTACCCCTTGCCTGTCTGATCTGTCTTTGACCTTGCAATTATGAGGGTGAACCCCATCCTTCTCCATTCTATATCCTCCCATTGCAGGCCTTCTCCCGGGGTGGGTATAGCGGGTCCGACTATTTCGGACACCCTGAATGCTCCCTCGTATAACACCATAAACAGTGCCCTAAATGGGGTCACTTCATACGAGTTGTAGCAAACCTTCTATAATTTTCTAAGTATCAGCATCAGTAAGTGTTCCGTGATTGGTTCCCTCTTATCCCTCTCTTTCCCTTTTATCCTTTGCCACCCCATCATCATTCTTCTTACCAGAATACTATTGCCCGGCTTCCCCCACCCTTTCATCCAGAAGACCCATCTTATGGCCGCTAGATGTACCTTTACTGTGGTGCAGGCCATTCCTTCCTCCCAGTTCTCCACCACAAATCTCCCCACTTGGTCTTCTGTGACTTTCTCACTTACCTCCATGTTGTGGTGAGATCTAAAGGCTTGGAAAACCCTCCATGAGCTTTTGTAAGCTTTTAGGGTGTTGTCTGCCCATGCGCTTCCTAAAAGATATGCTGCTCCCTCCAGCCAATCTCCCATAGCTCCTCTGGGATCCTCTCTCCCGTCAGATCTGCTTTGGGAGCCAGTGCACAAAATCTTTCCATCTGCAATCAGGAAAGGCTGTGAGCAATAAAGTTGTCTATTCCCACAATGTGCCTCGCTCTGAAACTCATGTTGAGCCTCAATCCTTGTAGTACTAATTGCCGGAAGATGCAGAGTACCAAGACCGACCTTGACCCTCTGTTATTCAACACGTCAATGACTGCCCTGTTGTCACACCAAAATGTGACCCGCTGGCTCTGCAGCCATGGTCCCCATATTTTTGTAACTGCCCATATAGGAAAAATCTCCAGGAAAGTGATGTCTTTCATCAGACCCTCCTCGACCCATCTTCTCAGCCAGGGCTCCACTATCCACTTTCCTTGGAAGTAGGCACCTACCCCCTGCCCGCCTGAAGCATCCATGTACAGTTCCATATCAGTGTTGTATAGCCATTCCTCCTGCCAAATGGCTATCCTGTTGTGTTTTTTTAAGAATTCCTCCCATACTTTTAAGTCTTCCTTGGTCTCCCTCCCTATACTGACCCAGTGATATGGCTTTGAACCCCCCACCATGGCCCTTGCCAGATGTCGTGTAAACGCTCGTCCTGGCCCGATCACACTACACGTGAAATTCAAGTGTCCCATTAATTGCTGGCTGTTCATCAGGGGTACCTTTTCTTTCCTACCTCTACCAGTAATGTCCTTAGCTTGTTAACTTCTGCATTGGCGCAAACGGAACAAACCATGTCCCGCATCCACCTCTATGCCCAGGAATTCCAAGCACCTGCTTGGGCCTTCCATTTTTTCCCTAGCCAATGGTACTCCCAACTGCCTGCACAACTCCTGAAAATCCTCCATAATCTTCCACACCCCTTTCTGCCCTTCCCCATGAATAAAAAATCATCCAGGTAATGCACTACCGTGTCGTGTCCATACCTGGCTTCGAATACCCATTGTAGCCACGTGCTGAATTTTTCAAATGTGGAGCATGCCACTGAATGACCCATCGGCATGGTCTTATCAAAATAATATTCCCCTTCCATCTGAAAACCTAGCAATTCCCAATCCTCCCTGTGAACTGGCAATAGCCAGAATGTGGACTTGATGTCCGTCTTTCCCAGCCATGGGGTGCGTCTCATCCTGATGATCTCCACTGTATCCTCCAATGTCCCATATGACACCCTACTATCCTCCTCCGAGATGTGATCATTGACTGATTCTTTCTCTGGATAGGATAGGTGGTGAATTACCCTATATTACCCTGCCTGCTCCTTTGGGACTAGGCCTAGAGAAGATACTCATAGGTGCTGGAAAGGCAGGATTTTGAATGGTTCCTCTATTCTCACTGCCTCTTTTTCGGCCTTGATCTTCCCCTTTAAAAGTGCCTCCTTGCCTTTTATTGAGTTCAAATTTTTGGGCGAAGTCCCAAACCTCTTTCTCTGATAATATAAACTGAAACCTTTTTGGAAACCCTCTATTAACTCTTGTCCTACCCCCTTATTTGGGTACCCCTTCATCCATTGTTCCAATAATTTAGCCTTGATCGGGGTTTTTGCTAACTGAAATTGACCTTTTCTACCTTCCTTCTGGGTGGAACCCTCTCCCCCTGTATGTCCCCTTCCTTTCCATGCACTGTCTCTTTGTGCCCCTCTGTAACCCCCCTCGAAAGGAGCCACTTCCCTGTCCCCTCTGGGGTTACTTTCGCCATAAGATCTACATCTCGTGGCTGGGTGGGCTCCCCCACATTTTGAACAGGCGTGCCGGAACTTGCAACCTGGAAAGGAACAGTGCACTCTGTTGTATCCCCAACAGCACTTCTGATACCATGGCCTTCCCCTCTGCCAGTTGCTTTCCCCTTCCCCAGCTACTGTCATGGTTTCCCACCATAGGTCATTATGTCTGGAGTCCCATCTGCAGTCCTCCTCATAGCTGGCCATTCAGGTCCTGAACTTCTGGTCATACTGTAACCAGTTAGTACCTCCCATCATTTTATATGCATTTCTTATGATCAAAGAGTATACTAGCAAGGGGCTGCCCAACTCAGGCTTTTTCTCCTGGGCTATTGCACTATAATAAGTGAAACCCAGGGTCCAAGCCTCCCAAAATTTTCCTTTAAATGTGGGCCCCTTTTGTTCTTCCCCTTTTTTGACCAAAAGTACAGCGGCTGCCGAATCTTTCTTTCTTAAGCTCTCCTTTTCTTCATAGAGCTCTGTTGTTTTCTTATCTACCAACGCAAAGACATCGACAAATTCTCCCTTCCAGATTTTTTGCTTTGTCACTAGTGGTACATGCTCCCCTATTCTTACCCCTCTCCTCCTTTTCTGTTCTATCAGTTCCTTTCTCCCTCTTCTCCTTGCTTTTTTCCCTTTTCCTTCTTCTCTAATTCGCCCAGCACCTTCTGCAACTTCTTAACCCCATCCCCCCCATACCTAATAAAATTTGTTCCACATATTCTTTCATGGTACTTTCAAGCATCAGCACTGTACCTGCTTCTCCCTGGAGTTCTTTTGATGGTTCAGTCGTTGTCTTGGGTCCCATTTCCGCTCCTCCTCGTGGTCCGTTACTCATGGCTTCGGGTGCAGGGATGCTGGGTACCAGTCCCGGGAGAGGCCTATCCTCCTCCATTGGGCTGGGTTCCAGATTTGTCATGGGCCTCACCTGACTGGGTGCAGGGTTCAGGTTGGTTATTGTAAGGGCTGCTGGTTCCCGCCCAGGTGAAGCTGTCCTTGGGTGTTTTTGCATCAGTGCTTCTACTCCCTTCCCTTTTCCTCCTGCCCCGCTCTGTCCCATCTTCCTGACCCTGTCCTTTGGAGCTGGTCTGTCCCCTTTTTCCCTGTCCTCCACCATATCCAGGACTTTGTGGGCCCTGTCCATGAGGTCCATGATCATTTTCATGGCATCCGCTTTCATCGAACTGCTTCCACGGGTGTTCATCCTGTCTTTTCCTGCTTACAACACAGAATATTTTTTGTTAGTTCATTACCTGGCTTTTCCCTTCATTTTTTTGGGTTTTTTTTTTTTTGGACAGAATGCTACTGCCTCGACCTACCTATATATATATATTTTTTATAGCATTGCCCAGGGTGGTGCAGCCTTTTTTAGAAAGACAAGCTAGTCAAAAACGCACATGGTAACATTACCTATACGAAAATTTAGTGTGCCCCCCCTTTTTTTTGTACCTCTTGTTATGAGGCCCTGACCTTGGCCTTCACAATTTAGCTTATTCCCCCGGCTAGGACATTCCTGATTTTTTTTTTTTGTGAGCCCCCATTCTTCAAGGACCATGCCCCTGTCGAAGCATTAAATTTGCTAAAAGGTCCTTTAGCCATGACCCTGACATTTTGATGACCCCCCCAATTTGCTGTGGCCCTCCTGCAGCTCCCCCCAATTTTCTCCCTCCCCCCACAATGCCAGCTTCCCAGCCCTTGTTGCATAGCATCAGCCTCCTCAACAGTGGAGGCCTACCCCATTTTTTGCCCTACTTCCCTCTTCTTGGTGGCTCCTTTTGTCTCTCCCCACCTGCTTTGCTCCATGCTGTGGCAAATGCCCATTCACCACCTTCCCGATCGATGGCCCTTGGCTGAGTGTTTGTTGCTCCCTTTTTATGCCATCTTGTCTTAACAGATGCATGAAAAAGGGGCTCCTTCTCGTCCATGCCACCATTTCTAGGCGTTTCACATGTGGCTGGCTCCTCCCCGACTTGCTGAGCTGCCTCCTCACCTTAACAACCCACATTGGTTCACCTCCTGCATGGCAGGCCCCCCCTCTGCTTGTCGGGGCCCTCTGCCTCTTTGACTCTGCTTCCTGCTGCTTTTCTTTTTGTCCATTCTTGGGCCCCCCTTCCCCAGCACATCCCACTTTTACTCATTCCCGTTTCCTCTCTGACCAAACGCCCACTTCCTCTATGTGACCACGCCCACCACGTGGCTGCTTGCCAGCTCTTGTCCTCTCGCCCATGCTGGCTATTTCAGGATCCGCCCACCCCCAAACCATTTCCCCTTTCATAGTTCTTTACTAGAAATGCTGGAAAACAAAGCCTCCAACCACGCCGTTCCCGGAGCCTCGCCATGTTCTTCTCTTGCCTTGCCGTGTTTTCACCGCCCACGCAGCTTTCCTGAGAAACCCCCAGGCCTGTTTTTTTTTCTTTTTTTTGCAACTGCCTGTTCCCATTCATCTCTCCAATTTCTCCCCCATTGGCCCTCCTTTTGCCCAGATTCCACTTATACAGCCATTTTTCCTTTCACAAACCATCCCTTCTCTTCTTCTCATGTTCTGAGCCTGACACACCTACCAGCACCGCTACCACTGGGATAATTATCCCTTTTAATGAGGGAGAAGACTTGCTGTGGTGTCCTCATGTATTTTTCACTTTCTGAACCACCGGGGGCCTCAATGCCTCCAACGACCAACCTCTCCTTTTTCCGGCTAGCCTGCATGATTGAAACATACACTACATTCTCTTGCTACTGCCTACTATGCCTACACCACGCACTCCAACTAATACGAGCACCAGCATTTGCTTCACTGTGCTCCGAGCGATTAGACTTAATTCAATATTCTCCATTTTGGAGCAAAAACTTCAAATCTCTATCCAACAAACCTCGCCTTTTTCAGCCAGCCTGATGGTTAACGAGTGCGCTATCACATCTTGTTACAGCCTACTAGGCCCCACACCATGTGTTCCAACTACACGCTCACTAGCATTTGTTTTCCGTCCTCAGAGCTATCAAACTATATCCTTCTATCATACCATTCAACGCTGCATAGCTCTCAAATTTCACTGTAAACCTGCCTATTTTACTCAGCATACCAGTAGAAGGCAACCCATAAACCAATTATTTGCTACCCCAACTGCATGTATTAATTTTCATTAAGCCAAATTTTACCTCATTTTTCAAAACAGTCATCTTATCCAAATACCATCAACTGGAAGGAACTAGAAGGGGGACAAGATCAGATCTACAGTACAGTAGCTTCTTCTTCTTCTTGTTTTTACATTGTTTCTTGTGGATTCTACTTGGTAGAAAGTTATTTCTTTCCTTTCCTACTACTAAGGGGCTAGCAGGGTATTGTTTGGGGCTGTTGGAATTTTAAAACCTGTTTTGGTAGCTATAAGTGGGCTCATTGTTTGATGATTCACTGTGTGGCAGGCTGCATTTGCAGAGGCCTGCTTCTTATGTTTTAGAATATAATTGGTGTGATTTAACTGGATCGGTTTCTTTGAATTGGAGACCTATATCTTCTAATTCCAAGCCTATTTTGATGTGTTGTTGGTGAAGCTGTTTGAATTGGAGTCCTGTTTCTTTGGGTAGCAAACCTATTTGGGGGGCTTGGAGTAGAATTGTGAGTCATTGTTGCTGGCTTCACTAGCTGCAAAGTTTTATGCAGAGTGGGGGGAGGGTGCTAATGGTCTGACCAGAGGCCTCAGCTACCTGATTGTTTCTGGAAGGCTTGGGCTGGTCCCACCCCCCAAATCCCTCACCCCCACCCACCCCTGGTCCATGATTTCCTTTGTACCAGGGGCTCTGACATCACTTCCTCAAACGGGCAAGGGATATGCACCTGTCATGGCAGAAGCAGACATCCAGGAAAGGAACAGCAGCAAGTGAAAAGGTGACTGCTATCTCAGTGGAAGGGAAGTAAATGCAAAAATAGGAGCTTTCATTATTACTTCTTCACATTGATATTGCATTGGGAAAAGGAAGAGTAGGAGTTCGAAGAAGGTTGTGCAATGGCTACTTAATCTCTCTTTTGAGTGTGGATAGGAAGGATAGAAATATAAAAAGCAGTTGCTCAATATATCTAAACGTGTACAACAAAGGGGGTGGAAATAAAGAAAATAATGTTTTGCACTGATAGAGGGAGAGGGAGACTTGGGGAGTGTTTGGTATCCTGCATCTGGAAGGGTGGGGTCGCTGGTGAGCAATGACAGCAATGGGTAGGTGGTAGGCTGCAACAACTGCGGTGCACCAATCTTTCTAAACATTGCCTGAGTGTGGGAGGGTGTTTAGTGTGCAAACCACAGAAAAACTTAGAAAGGAGATTGAGGGTCTGCAGGAGGAACTAAGACAGGTAGGGCAGATTGGGGGTGGGTTTAGCCCAATACTGGAGGGAGGAAGAAGGGGAGATGAGGAGGGTGATTTAAGTCAACAGTGGTGAGGAGGGTCAGAAGAAGGAAGCAGAGACAAAGGGCCCAGGCCAGGAAGAACTGTGCGGGAAACCAGGTCAGGAGACAAAGACAAATGGAAGGAGGAGATAGGGGCTTGTGAGGGAGGCAAAGAAGTGGCAAAAGTCATGGGTGGAAAGGAGAGAACAGGTTACTATGAAGAGAGAGGAGCGGCATTTGTGAAGGGTCTTCAGAAAATAGTTTTGCACTGCTAGAGAGGAAGAAGGTGGAGGAGGAAATGATGAAATTAGAGGAGTATTTGATAAATGCCTGGACCAAACTGGAGCTGGGGAAATTCTGCTGGGAGAATTGCAACAGGGTAAAAGGGGAAATAATGCAGAGGAAGAAGAGGAGCTGGAAATGAGAGAGGAGATGAATGGAAGCAAGAAGGGAGTAAGAGGGGTGGAATCTTAGTGCTGGGGGACTCAATACTAAGAGGAGTCAGGTGGGGTAGCAAGGAGGAGAGGCATAGTCGCATTTGGGTAGAGGCCATGCCAGGAATGACAGCAGAAAGAGTGGAACAATCTGTTCTGAAATATGCTAGAAGGGGTAGGGACAAGCCTCATTTAATTATACATCTTGGGACAAATGATCTGGCTGACAAGACGGTAGATATAGTCCATAGGAGGTTTGAGGAACTAGCACAATTATGTGAGGGGGCAGGAAGATCAGTAACTTTTCAGAGATACTTCCAGTGCCAAAGGCAAGCACAACAAAAGAAAGCTGAGAATAGAGGAATTTAATGGATGGCTAAGAACCTGGTGTTGTGCTAAAGGGTATGGGCTGTTGGGGGGGGGGAGGAACCTGCAAGGACAGTAGTCTCTATGCCAAGGACAGACTACACTCGAGTGAGGAGGGAAAGAAAGTGTTGAAACAGAGGATGGAGGAGTACATAGAGGAAGTTGGGAATTTAAACTAGGGTGGGGGTGGCAATTGGGGAAGAGATATGCAGAGATCACAGGTTGGAAACCATATGAGCTTCCTTAACAGTGACAAAGGACACATGGCAAGTACTATTGGTGGTGCTAGAAAGGGGGCAGGATGGGAGGGGAAGGGTGGAAGGTGGTTACCCATAATGATAGGAGCCTTGGGAGAAAACTGCAAGTTACAGGTTCTCATGGCAGAGGGAGTGGTGGACATTGCAGCCATCACAGAAACATGGGCCACCAATACAATGACTGGGACCTGTCTGTACCAGGGTACAGGTTATTCATAGGGACAGGGTGATTGGGAAAGGAGGGGTGGCACTATATGTGAAGGAAGGACTGAACTGTGTAGGGAGGAAGGGAGAAGGTGTAATTGAGTCACTTTGGATGCAAATCCAGGATTCCAAGAATAGGATTCTTAGAATGGAGTGGTGTACAGGCCACCATCTCAGATGGAGGAGTTAGACAGGGAACTAGTGGGACAGATCAGGAGGACCTGCGAGAAGGGTAGTGTGTTGATTGTGAGGGACTCAACATGCCAGGAGTGGACTGAGTACCCCAACAACCAGGAACAGAAGGGAGCAGGTACTGCTTGATGCCTTCCAGGACAGCTTCCTGCTGCAAATGGGCAGTGAACCAACCAGGTTAGGGAATACCCTTGACCTTGTGCTGGCAAATGGGGACTTAGTGAGAGAACTTACAGTGGAGGAACCGCTGTCAGGGAGTGACCACCACTCAGTATGGCTCACATTGGATATGGGCAAGGAAGGAGTGGAATCTGGCACAAGAGTGCTGGACTTCAGGAGGGCCGACTTTGGGAAGATGGGGTAAGTGATAAAAGGGTACCTGGCCAGAATTCAATCTAGTATGGACACTAACCAGAGGTGGGAGCTCATAAAGCTGGGGATAGTGGAGGCAACCAAAACCTGCTGCAAAGCCCAGAGCAAGAAGGCTAGGGCTAAGAAACCGAGCTGGTTGAGCAAGGAGGTCATGGAAAAGGTAAGGAAGAAAAGAGCTGCCTTTAGGAAGTACAAGAAAACAGGGAGGGGGGAGGACAGGGAGGAGTACTTGACAGAATCGAAGGAGGTGACAAGGGCAGTAAGGGGAGCCAAAGCATCTATGGAACTCAGGCTGGCACAAGGCATTAAGAAGGGAAGAAGGACTTCTTTAGGTACATCAGGGAAAAAGGAGCTGTAAGGACCACATAGTAAGGATTAGGAAGGAGGGGGGTTGGGTGGAAGCAGGGTGCAATAAGGCAGAAGCACTAAATGAGTACTTCTGCTCAGTATTTACTAAGAGAAGAGGGGGGTGACACCCAAGGTGGGAGAAATGGCAGAAGCAGGGGGAAGGGGTGACAGATGGTGAAATCATGGAGGCAGAGTTCAAGAGGTTTGAAGGCACTGAGGGTGGACAAGGCGCCAGGCCCAGATGGCATCCACCCAAGGTACTGAAGGAGCTGGCAGAGGTCCTTGCAGGACCTTTGGCACCTATTTAATGCCTCACTACATCTGGGTGTGTACCTCAGGACTGGAGGATGGCTCATGTGGTGCCCCTCCACAAGAGTGGCCCCAAGGATGAACCGGGAAACTACAGACCAGTGAGCTTCACATCCATCGTGGGTAAGCTAATGGAGACTATCCTGAAGGAGAGGCTGGTGGCCCTCCTAGAGGCCAAAGGATTACAGGACAGCAGACAGCATGGCTTCATACATGGCAGATCCTGCCAAACCAACCTGGTGGAGTTCTATGACTGGGTAACTAGGCAACTGGACAGGGGCCATGCAGTGGATGTCCTGTATCTGGACTTCAGTAAGGCATTCGACTCGGTGCCGCATGGAAGGCTGGGAAGGAAGTTAGTAGGCACAGGGGCAGGTGCAAAGCTGGTGAGATGGGTAGGGAACTGGCTTCAGGGAAGGCAACAGAGGGTGGTGGTGGGTGGGGAGCTCTCACACCCAAGGGCAGTGACGAGCGGTGTTCCACAGGGCTCAGTGTTGGGACCAGTGTTGTTTGGGATATTCATTGCAGACATATCATGGGACATCAAGAGCAAGATCAGTCTGTTTGCTGATGATACCAAGGTAGGCGCGGTGGTGGATGACCTAGGGGATGGCAGGTGTTGCAGGATGATCTGGCAAAGCTTGAAACCTGGTCAGACACCTGGCAACTGGGGTTTAATGCCAAAAGTGCAAGATGCTGCATTTTGGGATGAAGAATCCAAGGAGGAGTTACCAGCTGGGGAGTGCAGATAGCCCAGACAGAGGAGGAGAAGGATCTGGGTGTGCTCATTACAGGGTCAATGAACAACTCAGCACAATGTAGGAAGGCAGCTGCAAAGGCCAACAAAATGCTGGGTTGTATTGCAAGGGGTATATCCTCGAGGAGGGAGGAGGTGATTCTGCCACTGTATAGGTCATTAGTTAGACCACACCTGGAGTACTGCGTGCAGTACTGGCGCCCGTATCTGAAGAGGGACATTAAGTTACTGGAGGGGGTGCAGCGCAGGGCGACAAAGATGATCAAGGGGCTGGGGGACTTATCATACGAGAGGAGGTTGAAGGAGTTGAACATGTACTCACTGGAGGAGAGGAGGGACAGGGTGACATGATTGAAACCTTTAAATACATGAAAGGAATAAACAAGACAGGTACAGAGGGCTGTTCAAAGTAAGGAGGGAGGGCCACCAGGGCCATGATATGAGACTGGAGGGAGGAAGGTTCAGGATGGAGATGAGACACTTTTTACAGAGAGGGTGGTGGCTGGGTGGAATCGTTACCTGCAAAGTGGTATCCAGTAGAACAGTGGACTGCTTCAAAAGGGGATGGGACAGGACAAGGGGGAGGGTTAATGACGGGGAAGGGTGGAAGGGAGGGGCAGCTGCAGAATAAGGGGTGCTAGCTGCACATTCAAGCAGACTCAATAGACCTCTAGGCCTTTATCTGCTGGCAAATTTCGTATGTTCGTAACGGATCTAGCACTCAATCAACTAAAGCACAAATTTAAGCATCCCTTGAATATATATTTTTCTTTTCTTTTTTTTTTTCTTACCTTTTCTGAGGAACTCACTGACTGATGTGCTAGGTTCTTTTTCTTGAAATTTTACTTACCCAAAGAACCTAGCAGAAAGTGGCCAAGCCCCTCTGTGTTGCCCATCTTAAACCCCTTTGCTTCACCCTTCCTTGCCTGCCTTGCTTTCCATTGGTCCTTATCCCCCAACCCCTTCTGACACTCAGGTGATATCATGAGAGAGATCTCCCCTTTTATGACCTCATTCTCCTTCCCTCCCGCCCCTTCTGTATCCTAGTCTCTTCCCAGAGTCAGCTGGCCTGGAACAATGGTGGCTACCCTTAATGGCAACCCATTTTGTTGACTGCCCACCTCCCGGCTCAGCCCCCTGTACCATACCTCTCAACTGTCCCTGATTTTCAGGGATGTCCCCGACTTTGCCTCACAATTTTACTCTGTCCCTCCTAAAAATTGTGTTTCCATGACCAAACAGTGAGGGTTGTAAGCACAAAATAATGTCGGACTTTGAAGTTACCCACTTGTTCTTCCTTAGGAAATGTATTTAACACTAAGCCCCTTATTCTAGCAGCTTTCTGAGTGGATATCACCAATGTAAAGATGCGTCCCTGATTTTGGTCCTTTGTCCCTGATTTTTTTAAGCATTGTCCCTGATTTATGAGGCAGGAGGTTGAGAGGTATGCCCTGCACGTCCTGTAATGGGGAACCAGAAAGGTATGCGATCAGCAAGAAAGGGACAGGGAATTCTAAATTCATTCTTTCCCTTACAGCAGCAAAGCATTCTAAAGAGAATGAGAGAAAGAGAGGGGGAGAGAGAGTTATGCAGTGCACCGTGTGAATACATTGTCAGTACCCACACCTATAGCCCCCCCTGAGATGAGGTAGTGTCAGTGGTTTACAAAGCATTTTTGCAGTAGTTGTGTCTTTTATTCATGCAGGGAGAGTTCGTATAATCAGTTTAGAATGTAGTGGCCCTGGTCAAAGGCATTGTTGGGGATGTGGAGCAGAGGTAGAGTTTCAACCTGTGCCAGAAGAAACGTTGCAGTGAAAGGAAACTGGGCGGAAAGTAGGCACTACAACCAGTCCCAGAAAAAAATTAATACCTCACCCTATCTGCTGTTACCCAACCACTGTCTAAGTGTAAAATGAATACCTCTGCTCCTCCTATTTGCTGATTCCCATCTACCACACACGAATACAAACATACCCGCTGTCACCATCCACACAGTTGCTACTGCACTGCTTCACAAATTATACACTGATTAAACTACTACTGGCTAGGCTTTGGAGCCTACATAAATTATTGTTGGGTTCCCCCTAAGCTGACTGCTCCCACATTTGCCAGCTCTCTAATGCTGCATCAGTGCTACACGAATGCATACTAGTTTTAATGCAGGAGAGCGCATAAGGAAAGAATTGTGGGCAGGAAGGAATCATTTTTTAAATAAAATATTTTTTTATTTTTGTCCTTGTGGGATCCAGGGGGATGGGGGAGGTGTTTGTCAAATCAGAGAGTGTACATATTTTTTTTGTAAATAAATTGACATTTGTGTGAGTTGTGAGGCTTACCCGGTACACCACCAACAGAGTTGGGATTTACCCTACTGTAAAATGCCCATAGCTTGTATCCATTTGACTTATGCAATGAGTGGAACTTTAATTCTTTAAAACACAGTATCAGGTTTTTATGTATATATGCATGTAGCATGATGACTGTACATACAGATATTAAAAAGGAACTACACAGGTTATGAATCCATTTACATTTGCACCAGTAATTATTAGAAAATAAGACTGTTATTCCTTCTCAGAAAAGGAAACTATATGATATTATTGCTATTCACATAGTAAAAACATTGAAAACACTCCTATTATTTAAATCTCAGTTCAAGTCAATTTTAATAATTAAGAAGAGCTACTAAAGAAATATATATGTCTGCTGTAGTATAGCATAATATTAAGTACTAGTGGAGGAAGTTACTGTTTATCTATTACTACCCTAAACTTGTATGAAAATAAAAGGACACATCACATTGGGTTATCCCAGTGGATACAATCTCAAACAAATAAAACTAAAAGAAAAAAGTTGTGTTACCTATTAATGGAGCATGCACATACAGTAAATAGTACAAGTATTAGAATTTTTACAATGCATAATTATACATTTTTGATGTTTTAAAATGGCTATTATTTAAAACTTGCTACTGACATCGATTGTACTATCTATGTCTAATTAATTTTTTTATTTACATTCTGGGTGGGATATTCAGAGCAGATGCGCCATGCGCAACAGGGATGCACTAGCACAAGTGCAGAAATGCGCCATGGTGTGATATTCAGTGGGAGCGGCAGCACAGCACAACATGCAATGTGCCATAGTGCAACAGTAATGAATGCATATGCAACTACAGGGGTGGAACCAGGAATAACATGTGCAGTGCGATATTCATCAGTATGCAACATGTGCAGTAGCGGAGCAAGCAGAAGTTGCACAACAGTGGAAATGAGCAAAAATTAAAGGGAGAAAGAGAGGGGAGGAAGAATGCGCCACAGTAAAGCCATAGGTGGGAGCACAGAAACAGAGTGTCAGGGAGGCATGACAGGAAGCAGGGGGCAGGTGTGGCCAGGAGTTGGACAGGGCCCACTGGAGGTGTGCCTGAGTGAGAGAAGGAGTGGGTGTGCCCATGCCAGTGTGTGTGAGAGGATCTGAGAGTGCGACAGAGGGCAGTGGCAAGAGGCAGGGCACCCAGAGGTAAACAGCCGGAGGAGAACCCGGTGCAGGGGCAGCACCAGCAACACACAGCAGGGGGAAGGGGGGGGGACACCAGCCAAGGACATGGCCAGTATCACCTTCCAGATGGAGGTGGTAATGAGGGGTGTGAGAAGGCAGGCATTAGGGAGGTGTGGCCATGAAAGGGCCAGTCAGTGGTACACCCAGAACAGGCAGTACCGAGCCCACACTGCCTTCGAACAGTACAGTGACACTGAGATTGTGGGCCGGTACCACCTGAACTGGGTGATTCTGAGGTAGCTATGTGAGCTGTGCAGTGATGAGATTCAGGCACCCACACGATGGAGCCATGCTCCGTCAGTGGAGGTAAAGATCACAGCCGCCATGTGCCTGCTCACCACGGGCACGCACCTTCCAGAGACCAACAGGGGACACGACAGGCATAACCCAGTTGGCCGCATCACGCCTACTCACACAATTCCTCAGTGCACTGCTGCCACATTCTGTGGAGTACATCCATTTCCCCAGCACACAGGCAGAGTGCACAGCACACATACAGGAGTTCCAAAGGGTAGCACGGTTGCCTGGCATGTTCGGGGTCATAGACTGCACCCATATTGGCATCCGCATGCCACCTGGCCCAGAGGGGGTGGCGTACATCAACCGCAAGGGCTACCCAAGTGTCAACTGCCAAGTGGTGTGCGATGCCAGGGGGCGCATAATCAATGTCTGTGCCACACACCCTGGGGGAGTACAAGATGCTTTCATCTGGCACCAGTCTGCACTGTGCCACAGGTTCGAGAGTGGGGACATCCCCACTGGCCATCTGGTAGGTGAGTATGCATAGCACGCTGGATGATGTATGCAGATGTGGGGTGGGTGTAGGGCATTGTCAGGGGTGCCATGGGTAATGGCCATGATTGCCTATGGCATAGTGATGCAGACCACCATGCTAATGACTCCCCTCTACACACAGGTGACAGTGGTTACCAGCTACGGCTCTGGCTGCTCACACCATACTGGTGCCCCATGACCCCAGTGCAGCAACAGTACAATGAGGCACATGCCACAACAAGGAATGTCATCGAGTGGGTGTTTGGGCTGCTGAAGGCACAGTTCCGTTGCCTGTACATGTCAGGCGGTGCCCTACAGTGCAGCCCCTCAAAGGCCTGTGGGCTATTCCTGGCCTGCTGTATCCTGCACAACATGGCCACCGACTGTGGGATAGGCATTGAGGTTGAGGAGGGGGACAGCAGTGGGGATGATGAGGACATCGGTCCTGCTACTGTACGGCAGCCATCCCCTGGGTGACGGAAGCCCCAGCTGGCCCGGATGGCACAGCAGCACCGGGACACCATCGCAGAGGAGCACTTTGGACAACACAGGTAGGCAATGGGGCCATGTGCAACCATCAAAGGCAAAGGCACAGCCCACAGACAGGCAGGGGTGGACACCAGGGGTGGACGGCATAAAGGGAATGGGAATGAGTGGGGGACCACACACGACGGCAGGGATGGGCAGGGCTGCACACGTCATGCGCACACTCATGCACACACACCACAACACATGACCAAAGGACAACAGGCATGCCCACCCCAACAGGCACCCCCACATCCCCACAGGACCACACACAACCATGCCCAGTGGCTGGCATTGTGCGTGCTTCAGATGCTGAGCACCATTGCACAGTGGCGGACAGCACTATGCAGGCATCACCATGCACACACCACAGTGGCCAGCAGCCGGGAGGGTGTGCACAGGGACCATGTGTGCAGGGCTGGGAACCTCACCCATGCATCACACAAAGAACACCACAGTGCACACAGGGCAGTGGCAGACAGTGGCCATGGTGGTAGATGGGTCAGTCATGTGGCACAGTACCATGGCCACCAGAGATGGGTAGGAAGCCCCGCCAAGACCTGCTAGCTGTGCCAGGCTGACCAGTGGCCTCATAGGGTGGCACCAATGGGCCCCAGGGGTGACGCTGCATGAACGTGACCATGTCTGCGCAGGGGACTGCAGGCCAAAAAACATGCCTGCACCAGACGTGCTTGGTATGCCCAAAGCTGAACCCGGTGTCGACATAGCAGGGGTCTCATGACGCTGGGAACAGGGGATGGACATAACACCCTGCAGGGTGTGTGGCAGCTGGGCACCCAGCTGGGTGGCCAGTGTAGCCACGACAGTCACCATTGCAGTTGTCTGCCTGTCAATGGTAGTGGTCACATCCGCCCGCTGCTGGGCCAACTCTGCTAGGAGCAAGCTGTGGTCCCTGCTGCGCCATTTCTCTGCCTGGCACAGAACCACACTGAGTGCATCCACCGCCATCATAAGCCACATCTGCTGACCTACTGAGGCCTGGAGAAGATGGTTGTGGTCATCCAAGGGGTCGTCTGCATGTCCAGCATGCTGTCTTCCATGGTGTTCCTGGCCCTGCTGCCCAGCACCCCTTGATGATGGGCGCTGCACAGCTCTGCCATTCTGGGGTACGTCCACACGTGGTGCACTGCCATCACCCCCCATCCCTGTCCCTCCATTGACATTGGCCATCTGCTGGCACTGCCCCTATGGCTGCCGATCACCAGGGGACACCGGCGTGGCCACAGCAGCCGCAAAAGCCCCACCACCCTGGACACACACCAGTGCTGCCTCACTGAAGCATGCAGACACAGGCTGGGAATGGGCTGTTGTGCAGGTAGCCACAACAGCATTGCCCGTGGAACCGCCCGGGTGGTTGACTTCTGTGAGACCATCCTATGCCCCACATGCATCACTGTCCAGGACATGTGTCATGTCATCATCAGTGCTGGATCCGGCCCCCATCCATGTCCCAGCACACTGGACACCGAGGGCGGCATCACGCTGGGACACAAGCAGGGCCAAGTCCACACCCGCACCACAGGCATCAGTCCGGACAGACATGCAGGTATGCAGTTGGATGGTCCCTTGGACACCTGTGGAGGTGGATGGGCATTCCTCCTTGTCTAAGGCCACCCCCTTGGTGGACACACCCACCACCAATGCCCCATGTAGATGCTCAGGAGCTGTAAAAGAACACAGTACCGTTAGTGGCTCTGTCTGGCCCCGTGGCATGCCCTCTTACCATCCACACACTGCCAGAGCTGGACCTACCATGTAGTGATGGTCTGGCACCTGTCTGGAAGCCACCACCAGGAATGCCCCCGATGGCACTACGCTGTATGCTGCTGGCCACCCGCTCCTCCTGTGGTGTCAGGCGGGGTACGTCCTGCTGGCCCCCACTGGTGGCAGCACATGCTGCCCTGATGGTGGCCACCTAGTCCTTAATCCACCTCCTGTCCATGCCAACCTTCTTTTTGCACTCCTACACAGACTGCTGGTGGCTGCCCTGCTGGTTTATGGCATGTGCCACCTCACCCCACATCGCAGCATGGGCTGTGGTGTTCCCCACCACTGTCCGCCAAGCAGCGGTTCCCTGTCAAGATATGCCTCGAACAAGGCATCAGATTCAGCCCTGGTAAAGTTGGACCTCCTCCTTCACACCCTTCCCTGCTCCTCCTCTTCCTCTCACTCGGTCATGCTCGTGCCTTGGGTATAGACAGGTATTACCTTGGACTGTGCAGTCCCATACAGCCCTCCCAGACCACTGTCCCCATGTCCCAACAGCATGCAACCTACCTCAAAGGACTGCAATACAAATCCATGGCCTATGCACCCTCAGGTCACGTATTTATAGCGCAATGCATGCAAATGAGAGCAGGCGCATCTGTAATTGGATGCTAATGCATTGGATGCTCTGTGGAATGGCTCATGAGCTAATTTGCATATCCTGGCAGAATATTGCGCTGTTGCACCTTGCACAATGGTGTTGAGCATGCTCAGGCTATGGCGCACCACTGTGGTGTGTGCAATCGGCACCACACCGGGCATGCCCAGGGTGCTGACGCTGACGCTAGTGGAGCTGCTGATGTGCTGTGCATGGGAGGCAGTACAGGGCACGGCCACCACTGTGCCTGTGGCACAAGGGTGCTGTATGCTCAGGGGGCACTCATGCCATGTTGCGCTGTGGGCACCATGGCGCCACAGCACAGTAGGCCACTGCAAGGCATCACACACATGCACCCTACCGCGCTACATGCAGGGCTTCCCAATAGCGCTGTGGCGCTCCATGCATGGACAGACCCTTGACCCTGCGGCTGACCTTTGCTCCCTAGGTGCCATGCGCACACATGGCTGCACCCCTATTGCACAGTCCAGTGACAGCGCGATAGCTACTGGCAGTGCAGTACCATGCTGCCTCCACACATGGGGCATGTGCACTACAGGGCACCATTTTGTTGCTGATTGCCACTGCACCATGCCGCACACCAGAGCACCCATCTGGATGGCAATTGAGCTGACAAACCTGGTGGCCTTGATAGAGCCCCATGCTGGTGCCCTCTTTGGCCAGGAACCCCTCCTGAGGCCATGGACAGCAGTGTGGCAGGAGGTGGCAGAGGGCCTAGAGGAGGCCACAGGGTGCAGCAGGACAGCAGAGCAGTGTCACAAACGATATGGTGACCTCCAGTGGTGGGACCCCAACCGCCTAGGGTGACTGCAGGCATGTGCCCGGCGGGGCGCCGTGTCACAGCCAGGTAGGTGCTCCATCACATCACTGGTAGTGTCTGTCTGTCCAGGTATCACGATGGCCATCAGGCCATGCTGAGGGGGGCCTACCTGTGTTGCCAGTGCTGGGGGTGCCTCGTGTACACCCTGTGCCACTGTGTCATGGCTTGTCTGTGCAGGCACGTACACAGCAAGGGGGGGGCTATGTTACTGACCTGTACTGATGTTACCCTCTCCATGTTTGCACCCTAGGCCTGGAGGATCACCGTAGGGCCCGGTTGGCCTGTGAGCAGGGACAGCAGGCCGGAGCAGGTGGTGTGGCCTTGCAGTCAGGACACAGAGGTGGTGGCATGGGTCAGCAGTGCCCTGCTGACCAGGATGCAGGTGAGTGCCATGTTTCCCCTTACATCTGTGCATGGTGGGTTGCAGGGGTGGTGGTGGGGCATGGCCCCCCGCACATGGCCCCACTGCCATGCATGCCACATGGTGCACTCTGCACTGTCGTGTGACACTGCATGTGTGGGTGGGTGTCGCAGGTGGGCTGTGTGTACACTGGGCACCTGGCTGTGCCACTGCCATCACACTGCATAGCCATGACACTGTACAGCCATGTTGGTGCTGTGCAGTGCACGGGCAGTGGGGTGTGCAGTGGTTTGCATGGCTATGGGTGCCAGGTAGTCAGGTCTTGTGGGCACACCCACTGTGGGTAGTTGCATGCCATCACAGGGGCTAGGCCCACAGCTGTATTCCATGCACATTGGGTGGGCTGTGGGGGTCTGGCCAGTCACACATATTGACTCTGCTCCCTTGTCCTAGGTGGACAATGCTGGACAACCCTGGAGCATCACATCCAAGAAATACTACAGGTGACCCGGGCCACACTGGAACTGCTGCAGGGAATGGAGCAGAGTGACCAGCAGTGGCACAGGAGGCACCATACAGAGCGCAGGGAAGAGAGGTGCCACCAGTAGGGCCTGCGGCACCCGTGCTGTTCCTTCCCCACCTGGACTGTCCCTCACACCCCTTTGTCCCACTGCTTGCTGTTCCCCCTTGTCCCATGCCCATTCCCATCCAAGTTGTAGCCTTGTACCCCCTCCCCCACTTTGTATATAGTTATGTAAATAGTTATTGTTAATATTATTACCTTTTGAATTATATACATGTTTCATACAACAACTGTGGTGGTCTCTGATTTGCAGTGGGCATCTGGTGCCTTGCTGCAGTGGTGTGCATGGCGTCTGGGGGTGGTACAGGCCTGGTCATGTGTGTGTCTGGCAGGGCCCCTCCATAGGTGTGGGTGGAGGCCATAGTCCCTGTCTGTGGTATGTGTGTTGTGCCCTGTGCACTGGATGCCTGTGTGTAGTGGTACCAGGTGCATGAGCTGTGTCCCAGTCACCCCTGTCAGTGTGTGCCTGGCCTGTGCGGCTGAGCCCCTTGCATGTCTGTGGTACACACAATCGTGCCGACCCCACCAATGCATGAATATCTGCTGGCATGACATTGGTGGCTGTCCATGCCAGCCATCCTCTGGGCATGGCACCATGGCAGCTGGCATCCTGTCTCCAGGTCTATTGCATGTCTGCCTCAGGTGACACTGTGGGCAGTGCTGTTGTTGTCCCCCTCCATGCTGTCACTGGTGTCTGTGGTGGTGCCTATGGTCTGCTGTCTGTCGCATGTGCTCCAGCTGCATGCTGGCGGTGGACAGGTTCATGGTGCGTGCACCACATGGCTAGCTCACCAGCGCCATGGTGGTGTACAGGCCATGGGTACATGGCATCATTGGACACATGACAGTGGCATCTGTTGCCCCACTTTGTGTGACTCTGTGGTGGGATATCCTTGGGACAGGGTGGGGGAATTTTTTCATGTCCTGTGTTGCATCCTGTGTGGCACATGCGTCCATGCACCACAGTGGGCAGCTGTGCTGTCTAGTGGAGCCAATGCTGGGACAGGGTGTGTGCATGGGTGGGTGTGCGGGGTGCTGTCCTGCTGGTGGTGGAGTCCAGGGTGGGCCTTGTCACATGCAGATTCCCTTGGGTAATGATGCAGGGTTGACCTCTCTGCTTTGCCATGGTGGGGGCCATGCAGGGGGGCATTGTGTATGCTGCGGTTGAGTCAGTGGCTGGTGTCGCCTGCTGTGGGGGGATCACGGTGGGGCTGTCATGTACGGTGCCATGGGGCACAGGGTTGCATTGTCACAGTGGTGTTGGTGGCATGCCTTCCGTGCCATGCACTGTTTAGTGATGCTTCTGTGCCGGGTGTCTTGGGATCGCTGTACAGGGGGTGATCAGCATTGGTGGGGTGCAGTGGTATGGGAGCATCTGGCCCTCCTTGTGTTGTGGTCACTGTTTTCCAGGGGAGTGTGCTGGGGCACTGTGCCTCTGCTGTTGAATCAGTGCTGGGGTTCATGGGCTGGTGGTCCGTCCAGCTCACCTCTGGTTATGCAGTTCATGGGGGGCCTGGGGGGGGTTGGTCTGTCTGGCCTGCTGCATGCTCCTCTGCCCATGGTGCTTCCATGGCTAGTGCACCCCTGCTTCCTGTTCTTGCTCCTGCACATCACTGGATGTGCTACTGCTCATCGGCCCTGCTCCACAGCGCATCCCTGGTTGTACCATGGCACATGGGCCATGATATTCAGCTGTGTTGCGCAGGTGCACCTTGGCCTGCACTTGGTTTGAATATCGCACATGTTGCACAGTAGCGCACTGCTCTTGCACCTGCGCCCACTGTTAAACATAGAATTTGATGGCAGATAAGGACCGCTTAGCCCACCTAGTCAGTCCATTTTCCTACCTAACAGATAAGCTGCAGATCCTAGTTAACCAACAGCTTACTTCCTCCTACCCCCCACTAGGACTGCCTTATGTCTGTCTCATGAATTCTTGAATTCCCCCACAGTTCTTGACTCCACGGCCTCCTCATGGAGGCTGTTCCATGCATCCACAACCCTCTGTGTGAAAAAATACTTCCTCACATTACCTCTGAGCCATCCCCCCTCTATCTTCAAATTGTGCCCTCTTGTTCTTGCACATCTCTTTTTCTGAAAGATGCTACTCTCTTGGACTTTGTTGATTCCCTTGAGGTACTTGAAAGTTTATATCATGTCCCCTCTCTCCCTCCTTTCCTCAAGGGTATACATATTAAGCTCCTTTAGTCTTTCTTCGTATGTCTTCTCATGCAGACCCTACACCATTTTGGTTGCCCTCCTCTGGACAGCCTCCACTCTGTCTATGTCTTTGCAGAGATGGGGTCTCAGAACTGCACACAGTACTCAGATGGGGTCTCACCAACTGTCTGTACAGAGGATAACAACTTCCTGTTTTCTACTAGTGATGCCTCTTCCTATGCATCCCAGTATCCCCCCAGCCTTCCTTACTGCCTTCTCACATTGCTTGCCCACCTTTAGGTCATCTGATATAATTACCTCCAGGTCCCTTTCCATTTTTACTGTTGTCAGTATCTCACCCCCCATTGTGTACTCTTCCCCTGGGTTTTTGTTTCCCACGTGCATTACCTTGCACTTCTTTGCATTGAATCTGAGCTGCCATACATTTGACAATTCTCCAACCTTGCCAAGTCCCTTCTCATCCTTTCCACTCCATCTTGTGTATCAACCCTGTTGCAGATCTTTGTGTCGTCTGCAAAGAGACATACTTTTCCTTCCAATTCCTCTGCAATGTCACTTATAAAGACATTAAAAAGGACCGGTCTCAGTACTGAATCCTGCGGTACCCCGCTAGTAACCCTCCTTTCTTCACTGTGGACTCCATTTACTACTACCCTTTGTGTCCTGTTGTCTAGCCAATTTTTTATCCAGGCTATCACCTTGGGGCCCACTCCAAGGCTGACTAACTTGTGTATTAATCTTTTGTGTGGACCTGTATCAAATGCCTTGCTAAAATCTAGGTAGGCCATGTCCACAGCCCCTCCCTGGTCTATTACTTTAGTCACCCAGTCAAAGAAATCTATTAGATTCATCTGACACAACCTTCCCATCGTGAATCCATGCTGCCTTGGGTCCTGTGCCCCACTGGCCTCTAGGTTCTCAACAATTCTTTCCTTCAGAAGTGATTCCATCATTTTCCCTACCACTGAGGTCTAACTAACTGGTCTGTAGTTTCCTGCCTCTGTCCTGCTCCCACTTTTATGAAGAGGAATCATATCTTCCTTCCTCCAGTCCTCAGGTACCACCCCATCCTCCCATGATTTGTTAAAGACAGTAGTCAGCGGTGTCACTAGTTCTACCCTTATTTCTTTTAGAATTCTTGGGTGAATCCCATCAGGCCCCATTGCTTTGTCCACCTTCAATTTTATTAGTTCTTTCAGAATCCTTTCTTCTGTAAATGGACTTCTTTTTGGCGCAGTCTGAATATCCCACCCTCGGTGTTTTTTTCTCCAGTGTTTTCACTATTTTTTACTTTTTCTTGATATTCATTACATAATTATAACCACATTTCTACTCCGTAATATAACTGACACTACTTGTTAATTAATGGAGTAATATATTTCATAGTTAGTGCTTTTCTACTTTTATTGATTACTGATTAATATTGTTCTAATTCAGATTTTAATTTTTTTCATGAATAAGTATTTCTTGATATCCCCTTTCATAATATGTTTAACATCTACCACAGAATGTAGACTCCCCAGTATTGCTAAATGTCTAATTGCATAACAGATATGGCAGTACCCATTCAAGAACCCTTACAATGTTCTTTGCTTTCACAGCCTGAGAAAGCTTTGAAAGGTTATAGTAATTATCTCAAATGACTGACAGTAGTAGCAGAAGAAATATTCCTATCTATTGCTTATATGAAGAGCATCATTAATTGTCGCTCAAAGAATGTATCTAAATAAGTAGAGGACTGCTCCCAGCTGTCTTCATGGAAATGAATAAAGACTGTGTGTGTGTGTGTGTGTGTGTGTGTGTGTGTGTGTGTGTGTGTGTGTGTGTGTGCATGCACAAGGAGAAAGGATTCAGTTTACTTGATCTGGAACAATTCTGTTTACTTAATTACGGTAACTCAAATATCATGGCCCCCATATTCAGAAGGTCAGTGTGGCACTAACAGGCATAACAGCATACTAACCAGACTCAGCACACCAAAATAGGACTGTGGACATATTTAAAGAGGCTCCCTGTACCATGCACAGTAGATTGCGTAACTGTACTGAATATTCCACTGGGACCCTGCAAATTAGGGTGCTCTTTTTTATGGAGGGTACAGTGGTATATTCAGAGTATTCTGTAAATGCTAATATGCTGCCAAAGAAACAGTACTTCATGCTTAAAGAACCTTACTCTTATCAATGCACACTGTGATGGCCAACAGTCCCCCCACCCAGGACATCTGCCCTATCCTTGAGTTAAATATAGGTGCCATTCATGTTTATCCTTGGTGGTTTAGTGGTTCCCCCCCTTTTTGACAGATCCCCAGGTTAAATATAGTTGCCATTTATGCCAGTTCCTGGTGGAGTTGTTGTCTATCCTCCTACCTGATTCTCTAGTAAATGAATGGTGCCAGTTATGACAGTACCAGGTAGTCTAGTGCTCCCCTGCCTAATCCCTGAGTTGATGTATGGTGTCAGTTATGACAGTTCCTGGTAGGCTGGTAATACCAACCATCTACCCAGTCCCCAGTATAACTGTCTTATCTATCCACACACTTCCCTGGCACACCTAGTCAGCACCCACCAACTCATCCCTTCAGGCCTTGACTCAACCATCTGATCACTGAAGAGCTGCCAACTTGTCCTCAGACTGTGAATTACACAGAACCTCTGCATGCCACCTCAGCCAGCTGCCATCTGAATGACAAGGAGTGACTGCAGTCTAAAAACCAGCTACCCAATTGACACCCTGGAACATTTCTGTTTTGGAGTTTCAGAACAATCCTTCTGCAACTCCAAAACAGTATGCTCACTCCCTGTGTGTAAGTGCAGTGTACTGTAAAAACAGCTGTTTCTACAGTATGTACATGCTTAGTCCCAGTCATTCAGGGTGTAGGGTCTGTGCTTGTCATCTGAAGACAAGTCAGCAGCTTTTCAATATTCGTATGGCTGAATAAGGAGCTGACAGGGGGTGGGGTGATGGGTGTTGAGTGGGTGGCCATGGAGGGGTTGGATGGGACTATATGGTTCCTAGGAACAATGGTACCATCCTGGTTGGTATGTGCTGTCACCCTTCACTTTTTGGAGTCTGTTACTGGCAGGGTAAAATGGTATCACTTAACATGGTGCAGACACTGCATGGTATTCATACAGGTTGCCCTCACCTGACAGGGCATGCTTCCCACATGAATGTCGTATCCAGACAGCTGGACTTTATATTTTATGTGACACTAACTTAGCACATCGCAAATGGTTCTATCTAAATATGTGGTTCCATCTGCCTTTTCTACTCCCATCGAGATGTCTTGATGGTGTGGCACAGCGAGTATGATTTTGTTCTTTACTCACATCAGTGAGCGTTATGTAATTTTTATAGTCTGTCACTGGGAGTTTCTGATTACCAGCTGTTGATCTGAATCTGGCTGTATGTACTTTCCTAAAACTCAATAGAAAGATTAACTTTAAATAGGTTGGAGATTTAGTCCATTTTCCTGCACATACTAGGGCATGCCTAGTTAGTAAGTGATAGATTGTACAATCACAGCAAAGTACAAAATATCCTTAATGTGTTGTACAGCACACTCAGCCTCTAACAAAAATGATGAGCTTAATGAAAGTACCATGTAATTATAGTCAAAGATGGGTAATAGAAATGGCAGAACTCTGTAAATCCTCTACTGGCAAACATGCTTTCCTTGTTCTCTTTCCTTGTCTTTGGAACTGCCTCCAACCCCATACTTGACTCTCCTTCTCTTACCTCTCTCTCTCAAACTGAACCTCAAATCTCACTTTTTTCCTTCCAGTCCTTAGCTCCCATCCTCTTCTTGCATTCCTCCTCCTCCTCTCTACTCCTTCTACTCTCTCTCTTTTCTCCCCATCCACTCTTTCCCTCACCCCAGATAAGTTTCATTATGAGTAACACTATAAATACTGTACTATGCTACTTTTTTGTTCCTGCTGATGTTTGATATTCTGTGCTGTATGGTGTTCTTTTTTGTTTTGGGGGGAACTCCAGAATTGGGCACCGTACTCCAGGTGTGGCCTTACCAGTGACCTATACAGTGGTAAAACTACCTTCTGCCTTTTACTGTCAAACCCTTTCCCAATGTACCCCATCATCCTGTTAGCCTTGCTGAAGGTCTTGTTACATTTGTTGTTTTTTTAAGGGAGTCACTAATGATGACTCCTATGTCCCTTTCTTCTGATGCTGTATCCCGCTTACCCCCTCCCCCATTCAATACTCTGTTTTTCTCTTCCCTAAGTATATAACTTTGCATTTGTTGGCACTGAATTTCAGCTGCCAGAATCTGGACCAATTTTACAACCCTTGCAGGTCTCTATGCAACTCCCTCATCCCCTCCACCCTGTCAACCCTACCACAGGATTTAGTATCATCTGTGAACAGAAATAACCTACCCTAGATTTCTTCTCCCGTGTTGCTGATGAACAAATTGAAGAGGACTGGGCCCAGAACATATCCATCTGGTACGCCAGTAGTGGCCTCTCTTTCCTCTGATCTGACTCAATTCACCACTACTCTCTGTTACCTCTCCTCCAACCATCTCCCTACCCACATTAGTATTTCCTTAGCTGTTCCCAGATCCCCATTTTCAAAACCAGCCTTTCATGTAGCACTGAGTCAAATGCTTTGCTGAAGTCAAAGTATAGTAAATCTATAACATGGCCCTTATCAGTTGCCTTAGTTACCCTGTCATAATGTACTATCATGTTGGTCAGAGCAGATCTTCACGTCAAAAGGTGGTGCTGCACTGCTGCTTACTATCCTAAAGTCACTTTTTCTCCAGGTATTCCACTAGATCTTCTTTGACTAATGTCTCCATCAGTTTTCCTACCACAGAGGTAGTCTGACTGGTCTATAGTTACCAGGCTGCTCTTTTTCCCCCCCACTCTTGTGCAGTGGAACCACATCAACAAGGTCACTGGTTTTAATTTTTTACCAGATAATCTGGTAGAATTTCAGAATCTGGGCTGCGTGAACACTGGTAAAAACAAAGATTACATTGAATTTGCCATTTTATACCGATCAGTAAATCTACAAAACTTGCATTTTTCTTATAATTACTTCCTGTAATATTTTCAGTTTGCTTTATTTAATGCTCTGTATATTAAGCCTTCTTTTATTTTGATTATTTATACATATACTAAGAGACAGACAGCAGAATCCTGGTAAAATCCAGAAATTAAAGTAACACTTAATGGTGCATTTCCCGGAATCTGAAATCTTGAAAACAAAATGTCATTGTTTTAATCACCGTAAATCAGTGGTCTTGCACATCAACCATCCTGAAGTCCCTGGGAACCACCCCTTGCTGTATTGAGTTATTGAATAACCTCACCAGGGATGCGATTAACATCAGTGCCAGTTCCCTTAGCAGCTCCTTTTCAACACTTTCACCAGTAAATTCCTGCAGTTTCATTTTCAGGACCCTTAATCAGTTGCCTTTATGCCACTATCTGGTAAGAGTCTGCTATTCATTTCTTTCATTCTGCACCCCATGCTTTTCTATCTACCTTAAAATGGCCCTCTTTTTAGTCCTGATTGCTTCCTTGAGCCTTTCAGAGAACCAAATTGGTTTCTTATACTTTTTTTTGTGTAACTGTTCTAAGGCATGTTTTTGCTGCCTCGAGAATGGCATCTTTTATAATCCTATCTTTTCTCCACTCCTCTGATGCTGTCTACCCCAGCTTACCTCTCCAGTACAATTTTCCCTCAGATGATTGAAATCCACTCTCCTGAAGTCTAGCATGTCATCCTTAGATTAGGGCTTTCAAGGGCCCAGGGCCACCTCTAACCACATAGTATTTTTAACCTTGTTAATTTTCAAGATTTTTAACCCTAATTCCTCACGTTCAGCCCTATCGGCTCTGGCCAGAGTTTGTATTGTCTCCTAATGCAGTAGGATGTGTTTTGTCAGTGTACCTAGGCATTTTCTTCCTGCCTGTCACCACTGCAGTCAGTGCATAATATATTGAAAGCATGGTGGGAGCAGCACACCTTTAGTTTGCAGCTTCATTACAAACAGCAATATAAAATAATTATTGAAGTCTTTACTCTTTTTGTCTTCTGTAGCCACAGATATTATCTGTGTCCTAGGGTAGGCAGGACAAGGGCCAGAGGGGCACCTTTGCAGTCTAGACTTAGCTTTCTGACTGTAGTTTTTATTACAGTAAAAAGTTACTAACAACAATATAAGAAAAAATATTGAAGTCTTTTTGTCTCCAGGGTCTGGATTCTACGGAACATGTCTGAGCCGTCAAGTTACAATTGCTGACTGCCACCGTTTGATAAGCAAAAGACAATAATTCTTCATATTTTTGGTTCTTGCTGATGTAGAAAATAAATTAGCATCAAAAAAATAAAGTGTAAGTATTTGAAAACATTATTGCACTTTATTTGCAATTTATCTGATGAGTCACCATGTCACACAAACAAAATAGTCAAAAAATGTCTATGGACCAGCTCCTACTGTATGTAGAAACATAAATATTGGTGGTAGATAAGGATCTCTGGGCCAATCTAGTCTGCCCATTTTCCCTACCTTCTGTAACACTGCATACCCTACTTGATCTCAAGCTTTACCCCACCCCTTCCCTACCTCTAAGGTTTCCTTATACCTATCCCATGCTTTCTTGAAACTAGTTACCATTTTTGCCCCCACCACCTCTGCTGGGAGGCTTTTCCAGGCATCCACCCCTTTGAAAAAGTACTTCCTCACATCTTGCCTGAATCTCCTCCCTCCAGCTTCATAACATCCCCTTGTCCTTGAGAATCTCTTTTTCTGAAATATGCTTCTCTCTTGAACCTTATTTATATCAGTGCGGTATTTGAATATTTCTATCAAATCCCCCTCCACTCCTTTCCTCCAGGGTGTACATATTGAGGTCCTTCAGTCTCTCCTCATAGGGCTTGTGATGAAGAGCCTGCACCATTTTAGTTGCCCTCCTCTGGACCACCTCTACCATGTCTATGTCCTTCTAGTGATGTGGTCTTCAGAACTGGACACATTACACTAGATGAGGTCTCACCAGCGATCTATACATTGATAACATCACCTCTCTCTTTTTGCTGGTGATACCCCTCCCTATGCACCTCAGGATTCCCTAGCTCTTCCCACTTCCTTGTCACACTGTCTGGCTACCTTTAGGTCATCAGATATGATTACCTACAGGTCCCTTTCCTGTTTGGTGTTGGTTAATACAATTCCTCCCATTCTGTACTCTGCCCCTGGGTTTCTGTGCCCCAAGTGCATGATTTTGTACTTCTTTGCATTGAAACTTAGATGCTACACCCTTGGCCACTGCTCTAGCTTTCTTAGATCTCTATTCATTTTGTACACAACCCCCCGGAATGTCTACCTTATTGCAGATTTTAGTGTCATCTGTAAAGAGGTATAAGACATTAAAAAGGACTGGTCCCAGTACTGATCCAAAAGTGATTCAGGCAGGGGTCAATGTTAGAGAGGTGTTTGCCATCCTGTTGTCCCCTTCACTCCAACCAGATCAGTTGCTACTTCAACCAGTGCTAGTACTGCTACTACCACTATCACCACCACTATTTTAGTGCAAGTGTCAGCCTCTGCAGTGACCAATGTTGTTGCCACATCAGCTATCACCATAACCACCACCTCCACTACTGCTGCCAGGGCCACCATTAGCACTACCTCCAATACTGATACTGACATCACTATCACCTCCACTTCTGCGTTAATCCAAACAGTTCACCTGAGCATGATGAGAACAGTGAGACAATGCCTTCTGGGTCAGTATATGCTCATGCCTGAGAAGATTTAGAAAGGCTTGAATATGTGTTCCATGGCACCTCCTCCGAGAACAGTGACCTGAGTGAGTCTGAGAATGCTGAAACTGAGTCATCACCTCATTCCACAAAGAAGCATTCAGATCAAAAATAATCCAAAAACTTAGCTGCTTAAGTCAGGCATAAAACATCTGCCAATGTTCTATCTTATCCATCACATCAACCCCTTGCTACAAAAACACTAACCAGTCCATCTGAACTTTTGCTCATCCTAGAGGTTCTGACACTGCATCTGGTGTCAGTTCACAACAATCTTCTATACCACTCCATACTGAATCTGGTGGTCACAGGTGCAAGCAGCATACAAGAGGGTTGAGGTCAGGTATAAGTTCAAGTTACAGTGATATCCGGACATATTGTTCTGAACATGAAGATGCCGAAAGGAGAGCTGTGTGTTCACACTGTGGCCAGAGTCTCAGCTGTGGTGCAAATGTTGATAAATTGAGCAGAACATGATTTTGGAACCACCTTCTGAAAAAGCATCCTGAGGTGGCTAACTTGGGCAAAGTTCTGCTGGTGTTGTCTCTTCATGAAACTGCATGCTGCATTTCCAAAAAAGCAAAGCTAATTTCTCACTCTTCACAGTGCTGCTGATGGTAATGGTGGGAGAGGCAGTCAGCAAGTGACTGAGCACCAGCAAAACCTCATTTCTAGTCCTTGCTCATATAATCCAACAGGCACAACACCAAGTCCCTCACAAACCAGTTCAGATGGTGAGACAGTACATGTGCATTTTGTGATGCCCCCCTCTGCCCGCAGCCTAAATCATCTATATTTATCCACTCTGGATCCAGGGACAGGAGCAAGGTTATGCCATTTCAAAAGTCTACTCTCACAATAAAGGAAGCATTTCAGGACTGCAGGAAGTTCTTCCCAACTCACCCCGCAGCTGTCCAGATTACACAGCTCATAGGTGAGATGATTGCTCTGAATCTGCAACCTTATTCCATTGTTGAAGATACTGGATTTTGTAGACTTCTAATTTGTTTGTAACCTCAATACTACATCCCATAGCAAGCTACTTTTTGTCTTGCAGCCATGCCAAATACCTATGAAGCATTTTGCAGTTAGGTGGAGAAATTGCAGAACCAGGACATGGGCAGGGTTTTCCACTGCACATCTGATGTATGGACCAATACAAACTCACTACATGCTTACCTCCCACTCACGGCATACTGGTGCTCACCTACACCAGTAGCACATTGAGGTATAATTGCTGTTGACTTCTTTTCTTCATCCTCTGGCCTTGGCTGTAATAATACCCTATCCCACTGGATGTGTGCTTTTCTTAGTATTTCAATCCTTTCAAGTGAATACACTGGTGTTAACATTCTTACGTCTTTGCAAAAAATGATTGACTCCTGGAGCAGCACAACAGTTTGCATATTGTGTTTTTTATTACAGATATTCGTAAGAACATGGCAAAAGCAGTTCATGATGGCCACTTCCAGGGATTCTGTTGCTCTGATCAGCAATTGAATCTTGTAGTCACTGCTGACCTCCAGAGCAGTGTGGGTGTTTCTTATGTTGTCAGTACTTCAAAAGACATCTGTAGCCATTTCCATTGTTCTGTTAAGGCAACCTGAGAGCTACAAACTGTTTAGGACCATCTTGGTTTACCAAACCACTGGCTAATGCAAGATGTTTGTACAGGATGGAACAGCACATTTTACACGTTGCAATGCTTGCTGGATCAGAAGCATGTTCTACATGAGTTACCCACTGAGAAGGATATTGGTGTGGTACTGCTACACCAGGATTGGAACATCATTGTGGTTATGATCCAGATTGTGCCTCCCTTTGAGAAATGCATCCATGACCTAAGCTCCAATACAGCTTCACTGTGTCAGAGTATTCTAGCTGTCCATCTCCTCATGTTTATTAGTGACATCAATAAGGATGGAACACTCACAGGCTTCTGCCTTTTTGTTCCTATTTTTACCTTAGTATGAATCTTAGTATGTCAACCATGGAGAGTTTCCTGGAGTGCAGCACTATGGACTTGTTTACAGAACTGTCAAAGGGTTCATTAAAAGGCTTACTTGTGAGGCAAGATCACGGTCTGCAAACCTACATTAGAATACTAGTTACATGTTTGCAGCCATGCTAGACCCATGCTAGACCCAAGATTCAGTTGTGATGCAATGTGCCTAGCTATGCAGAGCCACAGAATAAGTGACTGCCAGAAGCAACTGTGTAGTGAACTTGAAGGAGTCATGAGGGACATGGATCTGTTCCATTCAGAGGATGCTGGTGGATCAGACAGTTCTAGAACAACTGAATTGAGTGGCACTGGCAGCCCAAGTGACAGTGATGTGGGTGGCGGCATGCCACTGATAATAAGTTTGCCTGCTGATGCAGGAAGACAGGGTCAGTCAGCAACACAGGCCCATGACACTGTGCCTCAAGTTACTAAAGCACATCATTATGCTCAGTCACTGCTCACAAGTTCTCTGCTGAATGAGCAGTGGCAGAGGACACATTTGTTGTCACATTCTGCTGAGCAGTTGCTCACTAATTATTTGGATGAGCCAATTATGGACTTTAATATTGACCATCTTACCTACTGGAACACCAAAAAGCAATCATGCCCCTGCTTTGTCCCATGTAGCATGTAAATATCTTGTGTGCCCTCCGACAAGCGTACCTTCAGAGTGCCTCTTCAGCACTGCAGGAGATATTGTTCAGTTATATTGCTACCATTTGCAGCCTAAACTTATGCAGTGTCTTCTTTTATTAAGCTCAATATGCATCAGTTTGATTCTTTTAAGTGAATAGGGTGTACTAGTTACAGCCTGACAATGTGTTGTTACAACCTGTCAGCTCTGATTATTGAATTGACTGTTACACTTATGGCTTTCTGATCTCTGCTCTTGATTTTAGTGACAAAGATTCAGGAATAACGATGCCGGATGTGGTTGCACTTGCCGCTTGGCATTTTAAGTGACCTTATGACTTTATAACCACTGCTGCTGTTAAAATGACAATGATCTTGGCAATTACTTTTTGCAATATGACTTTATTATGCCACTAACTTTCAGACCAGACAGCGATCAAAATAATACTGTGAAAACATAACATAAAACAAAATATGGGGGGCGTGGCTTGCTATCTAGTGGGGAGGGCGTGCTCTTGGCGAGCTCCCTTGCCGACATCCAAAAATTTATATTTATCTCCATCTTACAATTAACTTTCTAACTCTGTGATTACCCAGTGTGAATTCTGGTGGTGCAGAGACTATTTCTTGAACTTTGTTTCCAGAGATGGGGCGAAAAACAGTGGACCAGAAGGCAAATTTTTTTACACCTCATGGCAGGGCATGTAAAACTACTTCCACGCTATCCACAGTGACAACCACAGAACAACAGAGCACTGAGGGGGCTGGTCTGGCTATGCTCGAATCACTGCAATGACACTTGATGTATTGCATTACCCAGTATGTTTAATGATTATATCTGACATAAAACTTGTAAATAAAAAGTAAAAAAAAAAAAATATGTAACCAAAAAATAGTAAAAAAATTAAAAAAAAAAATTAAAAAGTATGGACATCTGAATATTTTCTCCACTGTGCAACTTAGCTTTGCTTTCCTGTCTCCAAAACATAGTCATTTGTTTTTAATCTCTTCCTCTGTGTGCAGCGCAACTTTTTGCTTCAGTGCACCCCTCCTGGTCTCCAAAACAGATGTTCTCTTCATTTCTTTTGGTACACCTATCAGACAGAACAGAATATATAAAACAATGCCTAATCTGCTAAAGAAAAACATTGGTTACCTTTGTACACTCTCCTGTCAGTGCCTGTGCCCCTGATTAGCATTTCTGTGTAACAAAATATTTGTTCTAACTGCATTTTCACCATTTTGGCATTAAAACTTAAGTTTAAATGAGTATTTGTCAATGCTGAATGTTTGCTTGCTGGTATTAGCATTGGTAGTGCAGGAGTTAGAAATGATGCATAATATGAATGGCATTGAAGTACTGAAGTAATACCATCCCCCAACCCCATGCTGCAGAGTCTGACAAGCATTGGGGGTGTGCCTTTGGGTCATTGGCTGTAACACTCATGCCATTTCACCTCACTCCAGCTTGCAGACACTGACAGGTGTCACAGTGTGCCTTGAGGTCTTCGGCCCTTATGCTCACCCCCCATTCCATAAGGAAATAAGCTGAGATGGGTGCAGTATAGGAGAATGGGGTGAACGTGAGGGCTGAAGACCCCAAGAAAGACCTCAATGCCTATCAGTGGCTGCAGGGTGGGGGTGGAGGTGGAATGGGGTAGGCATTATGGCTGATGACCCCAAGTCACACACCGTGACACCTGTCAGTCTGTACAGGGTGGGCATTATGGTTGGAAACCCTAATGCCCCAAGTGTTTGTTGGTATTTTTCAAATTTCATCAAGGGCTTTTTGGGGTTTCATCTCATGAACAGTGTCTGTATCATTTCGTTACACAATCCCAAAAGGTGATTTCATACAGCGAGTGTGCCATTCAACGCCACAGGTGTGAAAACACATTTTGGGCAGGATGTGAAAAATGACAGCTGTACTGTTCATGAAGAGGTGTTAAGAAATGGCAATGTTGAAAATCTGGAGTGAAAATATGAAAAAGTGGCAAAGTTATGAGTGTGCATAGAAACTGCAATGCACGCTCGTAACACAGTAATTTTTTGGAATATTTTCACCAAATCTTCAACATGGCTTTTTTGGGACCTCCCCTCATGAACAGTGGCAGTGTGATTTCATTAATCTGTCCTGAAAGTTGATTTCACACAGCGACCATGCCATTCTGCTCCACAGGTGCAAAAACACATTTCGGGAAGGATGCAAAAATGACAGCTGTACTGTTCATAAGGGGGTGTGAAAAAATGGCAATGTTGGAAAATTGGAATGAAAATATTAAAAATTGATGAAGTTATGAGCGTGCATAGAAACTGCACAATGGATGCTTGTAACACAGTCATTTTTTGGGGAGTTTTCATCAAATTTGCAACAAGGGCTTTTTGAGACCCCACCTCATGAACATTGGTACTGTTATTTCATTAATTGGTCCTGAAAAGTGATTCCACGCAGCGATGGCAAAAATCACCTTTTGGGAATGAGAAATGAAATGTCAGTGACAGTGTTCATGAGGTGGGATCCCAAGAATCACGATGTTGAAAATTTGTTACCAAAACTCCCCAAATTGGCTGAAATATCAACCTAAATTACACCCCCCATTGACTGCCATTATAGGGCTTACCATCATTTCTTCAATTCCCGGTTGGTCTTTGAAGAGTGCAGACGTGTTCCCAGTCCACAGAAGATGCTGCTCCTGACCTCCAGAAGTACATATGGGTGAGGAGGGGGCACGGGGAGGTGGAGTGCACAGAGGGAAGGTGCGGGTTGGGGTAGGGGGGCATGAGGGAATGACGAGGTAATGTTTTCTTTTTTTTCAGGTTAAAAAAAATATGTTGTAGAACTGTTTTCTTTTTCATGGGTGAAATATTACAAAAGAGATTTCAACACACTGGGATAGGCTCTCAGTGTGCCAGAGTACTGGAGGGAGGATCAATGCCTGGCACCCCGAGGTTGTCTGAGAACATAGGGACATGGTGGGGAGCCATGCATTGGGCATCCCGGTGTTGGAAACATCAAAGAAGTATTTTATGGCACACTGGATTGGGCTCCCAGTGTGCCACACTAATGGGGGAGGGGTATACATGCTGACATGTGGATTTAGCACCCTGATGTCGACAGGGGATGGAGAACAGAAGGTGCGGGGTGAGCAGCAGCAGTGAGAGGGAGCTAATTTATTGTCCTGCTGTGTGACTGGTTGAGAGGGAGGGGGGACTGCCACTGCAATGAGGAAACTGCCCCTGATTGTAGTGGCAGATTTCACAGCAGGTGTGGGGCGAGCAGCAGCAGTGGGAGGGAGCTAATTTGTTCTCCTGCTGTGTGACTGGTTGGGAGGGGTGGAACTACTGCTGCAATAACGAAACTGCCCCTGATTGCAGCGGCAGATTTCTTTCAAGTGCGGCGCTCGCTCTGAAACTGCCATCACTGGCAGCTTCAGCATTAATTGATGGCCGATGGATGTGCCCATCTAAGTGTTCAATGGACTGGCCACAACACTGCCACACCTGTACAATGCTCTACTACCTCAATATGTTTCTTGTACACTGCACGTGCAAGCAAACATAAAAAAGTGCTTGAAAACTTCCATTTAGCAAGGCTGCTGGCAGCCATCTCATGAGAGTATCTTGCTCCCATGCCTGGGATATGCTAATGTAGCCCTGCCGACTCAGAGCATTGGCCAGCAGGGTACAATAGCATATCCTGGGTGAGGCAGCAAGTGGCTACCATGAGATAGCTTCCAATGGTTGGCAGCCTAAGTGTACCTTTTCAAGTATTTTTTTAAAAGAGAAGTTTTAATATCAAAAGGCAGTTAGACAATATATTTTTTACACAGAAACTCTAATCAGTGGTGGGGCATAAACATGGACTGGCAGGAGAGCATACAAAGGTAACTGGTGTTTTCCTTAAAGCTACACATATGCTATCTGAGTCTTCATCAATAGACAATGTTTTCACAACCTATTATTATCCTCTACCCATGCTGAACATGAAACATCTCATTTGTCTATATATGGGTATTTTCTCATGTCTACAGCATTTTTAATAATTGTTCTACATTATGATCAAATACAGCATGGTCGCATACCTAAATATAGTCGAATTGCTGAATACCCCGGGTGTATTTGTTGAATATTCAACGGATACAAGATTTAAGTATCGGCATAACAATAACAAATAGGTGGAGTGCTAATATGATCATCCTAGTTTTTGATTACAGGGATGTTGTATGTAGTGTTGCTCTCGAATCCACCATTTTCCAGAGAGGACTTCCTTTTTCAGTCCTTATGTTGTTTTACCCTTGACTGTCCCTTCCCCATACACTCACCACTGTTTTCTATAGCACTCTCTCACTCCCCACTCTTAAAACTAGGCATCTCACTTACTGTGCTTTATTTCAATACTCTGCTTTGAAACCTCTCTGAGCTCTATGCTGTCCTGCCCCATACCCCCACTTATTTTCTTTTCAACATTGACATCCTCTCCCTTCTGCACTAAATCATCTGCAGTGAAATTTGATTGTGCCTTTATATATTCTCCACACTCCGGCCCAACCCTCCTCTGATAGCTATATGTGGTAGTACAGACAGCTGGTGAGACCCCACCTGGAGTACTGCGTGCAGTTCTGGAGACCCAATCTCCGCAAAGACATAGACAGGATGGAAGCTGTCCAGAGGAGGGCAACTAAAATGGTGCAGGGTCTGCACCGGAAGACATATGAAGAGAGACTTAAGGAGCTTAATATGTATAGCCTCGAGGAAAGGAGGGAGGGGGACATGATAGAAACTTTCAAGTACCTCAAGGGAATCAACAAAGTCCAAGAGGGTAGCATCTTTCAAAAAGAGGTGTGCAAGAACAAGGGCACAATTTGAAGATGGGGGTGGCTCAGAGGTAATTTAAGGGAAGTATTTTTCACAGAGAGGGTTGTGGATGCATGGAACGGCCTTCCAGAGGAGGTTGTGGAGTCAAAAACAGTGGTGGAATTCAAGCATGCATGGGACAGTCATAAGGCAATTCTAGGGGGTGGAGGTAGGAAGAAGTAGGCTACTGGTTAACTAGGATCTGCAGCTTATCCATTAGGTAGGGAAATGGGCAGACTGGGTAGGCCAAGCGGTCCTTATCTGCTGTCAAATTCTATGTTTCTATACATAGATACCTAGATACCGTCAGCAGACAAGGGCCACTAGGCCCATCCAGTCTGCCCTTTTATGCTACATAATGAAGCGGCCAGTTACTCAATCTTCTCCTTCAACCCTAAAAGCCTTCCTGGAAGGCATCATAACCAATGTCTGTAACTGCAACTGACCTCATCCTGCTCTCCTATGCCTTGTCCTTCTCCATTATGTCATATATCAGTTTCTATTTTCCCGTAGAATCATTATTCAGGTAATTTTAAGCTACCTAGTTTAAAGCATTCTGTTAGTAGATGTCAAAGTTTCCTGCATGACGTTTTCTTTCTTTTTTTCTTTTCTTTTTTTCCTATATTAATTTTATGCCCTTGTTTACCCAGGCACACCTCCTACCATCCAGTCCCCCCACCCCTTTCACTCGGCTTCTCTGGGAATTACATTCCCACCAATGTCTTGGTTTCTGGACTATGGTGAAGTGCCCAGTCACTGGTGCAGGGCCTGCAAGGGACTGGACTTCATCCTGCAACCAAGGTTTTCTTTCCACCTAAGTTTGTAGGTTTCCCCTAGGGCCCGGACCATACAATGCATGTGGTGGGTGAGCTCTGTCTCTGTAGAGATGTCCTAACACATCTAGCCATGGCTCTATTTCCTGACACACACCCAGAAATGCACTGCCACCTGGACATCTCCAGGTGGAAGTGTTACAGTGGGTCACAGTGATCCCCCTTCCCAGTAGGAGGAGAACTGTCCTTCTGACTCTCAATTCTCCTTCCCCATCTGACCCCTGAGTGACCCACATCCATTCCTGAACCCAGGTTACTGGTGTGGCAGGAGGTAAGGTGCCAGCTTCTCATCCCTCCACCCAGCTGGGATGGTTTCTGCATGACATATTGATGTAATTACCATTGAATTACAGTATAGTGGTTCCTGCAGTATTTTGGAATATATCACTGGCTGAAACTCTGATACTGTGCTTCATTCTGGTGGGCAGAATTCATGTACTACCACTGCTGACAACATTGCACAGTAATTTTAATGTTTTGCTCACTGTTGCACATGCCCTGTATCTGCTTATTAACTCACTGCAAATTATTTTGTGCACACTCTTATTACTGAAGTTTTCAGATGTTCACATGCTCATCTCACCACTGTGTCCCACCCTGCATATTGTGTATCTGCATGTGTTTCTTTATTGTAATATATTACTTTTTCTGTTTGCACCTGCCCTGTTTTTATTTACTTATTTACCCATGCCTTGTGGTTCAGAGAGGACAGTGATAACACTGAGTGACACTGATACCCCTTTTTAGGGCTGCAGTGGATAGAGCCCTGTGGACCTCTTGCTTTCAGAAAAGGACTCTGCATTCCTTGCATTCTTTCCAACTGAACAACATGTTGGATTTGCACCACAGTCGCCTTTGCATCCATGTGGCAGTGGAAGTCCTGATCGTGACACTGCAGGATTGGGCACCCCCAGTGTCACTCTTATGTTTTGGGGGGGGGGGTGCTGAGAGTGAGGGTTGGGTGGGAGAGATCTGTAATTTTAAAGAAAAAATAAATGCTGGTCAAGGCCACCGAACCACATTTCACATGCACAACTACTGCGCATGCACAGTAATGCTCAGTGGCCATCTTGGATATGGCAGATTGTGCCATATTCCCCCATGACCACCAAAAAAATATTTATAAATAATTGATATCCCCCACCTGACCCTCTCTCTTGGCACCCCCCCAGAAACACAGTGACACTGGGGGTGCCCAATTTCCCAGTGTCAGGATAATTTTTTCCTTTTCTTTATTAAAGATATTCCCCCACCCAATAGTCCCTTTCAGCACCCACCATCCCACTCCCCCCTTAAGAAATGAAATAGTTGGACTGGGAGTGCCCAATCCCCCAGTGCATGAATCCACTCATTTTTTTTTTAACCTGTAAACAGAAAACTATACATCAATGTCTTTTGTGGCTGGTAGAGTCTGTCCACCCAACCCTCCCACCCAACACCCACCACCCAGACCTCCCCCAAAGCCCTTACTTACCAATTTGGAGTCCAATGCCATAATTCTTCTGGACCACAGATATGCCTTCACTCTTCAAAGCTGGACCATGAACCGAAGAAAGAGGTATGCAATTCAATGTATGTCAAAGGGGTTTTGAACTTAGTGGCAAACTTGGGCCATTTTTGCATAGTTGTGGACCAGATTCTCAACATGGCTTTTTGGGATCACACCTCGTGAACAATTGAACTGACATTAGGCAAAGCTGTCCCAAAAGGTGACTTCCCAATCCCTGTGTAAAATCACCTTTTGGGTAGGAGTTGAACATTTTCTCTGCCCTTCTTCATGAGGTGGGGTCATAACAAGAATATGTTGAAAATTTGGTGTAAAATATTAAAAAATTAAAATGTTATGAGCCTACATTGAGTTTTGAGAACATAGGCTCATAACTTTGGTAATGTTCAATATTTTTACCCCAAATTTACAACATCGCCATATATTTACAGCACCTAATGAATGTGATGGCTGTCATTTTCAAATCCTGGCCCAAAATGTTTTTTTTTTTTACATCCCAAAAGCTGATTTCACATTCCCTGTGCAAAACCACCTTTTGGGCAGGAGTTGAAAATTGTCTCAGTCATTGTTCATGAGGTGGGTTCATAAGAAGGCTGTGTTCTAAAGTCAGTGTAAAAATATTTAAAAACAACAGAATTATGAGCATAAGTTGAATTTTGAGAATGCATGCTCATAACTTTGGTAATTTTCAATATTTTTACCCCAAATTTACAATGTAGTCATGTCTTTACATCACCTCATGAATGTGATAGCTGTCATGTTTCAAATCCTGGCCAACATTTTTTTTATATCCCAAAAGCTGATTTTGCAGTCCCTTCACAAAATCACCTTTTTGGCAGGAGTTGAAAATTTTCTCTGCCATTGTTCATGAGGTGGGACATAAGAAGGTTGTGCTCTGAATTTGGTGTAAAAATATTAAAAAACAACAAAGTTATGAGCCTACATTGAATTTTGCAAACACAGTCCCTGCACAAAATTACCTTTCAGGCAGGAATTGAAAGTTTTCTCTGCCATTGTTCATGAGTTGGGTCAAAAGAAGGTTAAGTTCTAAATTATGTGTAAAGATATAAAAAAAGTTCTGTGGCTATGTTGAATTTTGCAAATGTAGGCTCATAAGTTTGCTAATGTTCAATATTGTTACCCCAAATTTTCAACATATCCATTTCTTTACAGCACCTCATGAATGTGACAGTTGTCATTTTTCAACTCCTACCTAAAATATGTTATTGCATCCCAAAACTTGATTTCGTAGCCCCTGCATGAAATCACCTTTCAGGCAGGAGTTGAACATTTGCTTCGTCCTTCCTCATGAGGCAGGGTCATATCAAGGCTATGTTGAAAATTTGGTGTAAAAATACTACAAATTTATGATCATACGTTACATTTTGCTAACACAGGTTCGTAACTTTGATAATTTTCAATATTTTTACCCAAAATTTACAACATTGCCATATCTTCACATTGCCTCATGAATGTGACAGCTGTCAAGTTTCAAATTCTGGCCCAAAATGTTTTGTTTTACATCCCAAAAGCTGATTTCACATTCCCTGTGCAAAATCATCTTTTTTGGCAGGAGTTGAAAATTTTCTCTGCCATTGTTCATGAGGTGGGTTATAAGAAGGCTGTGCTCTAGGTTTGGTGTAAACATATTAAATAAAACAGTCAAGTTATGAGCCTACATTGAATTTTGCAAATACAGGCTCGTACCTTTGGTAATTTTCAATATTTTTACATCAAATTTACAAAATAACCATATCTTTACATCGCCTCATGAATGTGACAGCTGTCAGTTTTCAGATCCTGGCCAAAATGTTTTTTACATCCCAAAAGCTGATTTCACGGTCCCTGCATGAAATCACCTTTCAGGCAGAAGTTGAAAATGTTCTCTGCCATTGTTCATGAGTTGGGCCATAAGAAGGTTATGTTCTAAATTTGGTGTAAATATATAAAAAAATGTATGAGGATATGCTGAATTTTGCAAATTCAGGTTCATAAATTTGGTAATGTTCAATATATTTACCCCAAATTTTCAACATAGCCATTTCTTTATAGCATCACATGAATGTGACAGTTGTCATTTTTCAACTGCTACCTAAAATGCATTTTTGAATTCCGAAATTTGATTTCGCAGTCCCTGTATGAAATCACTTTTTGGGCAGGAGTTGCAAATTTGCTCTGTCCTTCTTTATGAGGCAGGGTCATAACAAGACTAGATTGAAAATTTGGTGTAAAAATATTACAAAATCTACAAATTTATGAGCCTACATTACATTTTGCTAACACAGGCTCAGAACTTTGATAAATTTCAATATTTGTACCACAAATTCCTCACCTGCAGTCCTATCAGCTCTGGCCAGAATTTGTTATTGTGTTGTGACTAAAACTAACTGACATTCTTGTATAGACATGCTCACACATGCTCATTGTCTGACAAACACATGCACAGTACTGTCAGTCTGATGCACATAATCCAAAAGACACTCTCAGACACAACACTACTTCGAGGAAACCAATATATGGTTCACAGTCTCAGATGGACTGACATGCTTGAATAGTAGATCAACAAAGACAGAGCCTCAAAGACATAAGCACACACCTTGTCTGACAGATACACATATACAAACTGATGTTTTCACTGGGGCTAACTGTTCAAAAGAAGAAGAAGAATCAACATTTATATGGGGGTTTTCATACACAGTATCCCAAAGTGCTTTACAAGCAATGCTAGACTGGTAGTGAAGTGACTGACTGTGTGGTGGCGGCCATATCGCACATCATCACCCATACACAGCCTGGATAATTGCATGAACTGGTTTATGGGAAATAGGAATGTTGGCCAGGACACTGGGAATGTTCCCTGCTCTTTTGCGAAGAGTGCCCTGGGTTCTTTTACTTCCACCTGGACACCCACCAGGATGGGCAGAAGGGACCTTGGTTTAATGTCTCATCCAAAGGACGGCACACCCCAGCAGTACAGCACCCCAATACTGCACTCAGATGCCAGCAATTTTTAGGTGCAAGTCCAATCCCAGTGTGGGATGAGAACCCACGACCTTCTGGTCCAAAGGCAGATGTGCTACCAACTGAACCACGCTGACAAAAGAAAGTCCCAGGTAAAAATACAAACAAACAAGACACACACACACACACACACACACACACACACACACACACACACACACACACACACACACACACACACACACACACACACACACTCTTTCAAATAGATTGACATGAACAATTTTTATTGGTCCTTATATTTCCCACCATGGAATTAAGAAATATCCCACTTGAAGGCCATGCTTGTCATTACGAACATACAAAAACTGCCAGCAGATTAGGCCAAAAGGTCTATCACGTCTGCTGGAGCAGCAGCTACACAGTGCAGTCACTGATGTTGCCCACCCTTCCTCCTTCCCCCCTACCCTGATGTACTTTCTGAGTACTTCAACTGGTCCCTTCACTCCTCACCTGAACCTTACCCATGTAGCTATCCCATTCCCTCTTAAAACATCCAACTGAATCCACTGAAATCAACTCCTCTGGCAGCACATTCCAAGATGCCTCTACCCATTCTATAAAGTAATATTTCCTCATATCCCTAGTATACCTCCCACCTGCCAGTTTAAGGCTATGTTCCCTAGTACTACTGTACCTTCTCCCTTCAGTCAGTCTAGACTCTCAGTATCCACTCTGTTGAATCCCTTCAAGTATTTTAAAGATCTCAATTATGTTCCCTCTGTCCCTTCTGTCTTCTAGGGAGTACAAGTTCAGCTCTTTGAGTCTCTCCTCATAGGTCTTATCCCCCATTCCACAGATCATATTAGATGCCCTCCTATGAACCCTCTCTGAAAGTCAAGTGTCCTTCTTTAAATACAGGCACCAGAACTGCACCAAGTATTACAGGTGAGGCTTCACCAATGATTTGCATAGTGGCATGATAACCTTCTCCCTTCATGAAGTGATCCCCCTGGCAGTACATCCCAGCATTTTATTTTCCTTTGCCGCCATCTTCCTACATTGCTCAGAGTGATTCATTTTCCCAGTAATCACTATGCCCAGATCCATTTCCCCTTCTCCGACTGCTAAGCTGACCCCTCCCAAGCAATAGTTGTATTCTGATTTCCTAGAACCCAAGTGCAATACACTGCACTTTCTAGCATTAAAACCCGACTGCCATAATTCTGACCACTCTTCAAGTCTGCCAAGGTCCTCCTGTAGCATAATCCTTCCCTCCTAACTATCCACCACTGCACCCAGTTCTGAGTCATCCACAAATGGACTCATCTTACTCCTTACCCCCTCTGCAATGTCTGAAATGAAGGCATTGAATAACAATGGTTCCCATACTGATCCCTTTGGGACCCTGCTATTCACCCTCCCCTTCGTGCCAATAACTCACCTCCTACCACTACCCACTGCTGTCTGTCACTCAACGAGTTTCCCATCCACCTAACCATCCCATCCCTTACTCCTAGCACCCTCAGCTTGTTCAGTAGTCTCCCATGCAGTACCAAGTCAAATGTCTGACTGAAGTCCAAATAAAGGACATCAACCAGCTAACCATAGTCCAGGGATCTTGTTACCCAGTCAAAAAATTCCACCAGGTTCGTTTGACAAGATCTCCCATTTGCAAACCTATGTTGATAGACATCATGAAGTCCATTAGCCTCCAGGAACTACACCAGTCTTTCCTTAATTATGGTCTCCAATAATTTCCCCACTATAGATGTCAGACTCACTGGCCTATAGTTTACTGGCTCATCCCTCAATCTACCCTTATGGATTGGCACCACATGTCCCATTCTCCAGTCCAGGGGTACCAGTTCTGATTGAATGGAGGAACTGAATAATGCTGCAAGTGGTGCTGCCAGAACATCTGCCTGTTCCTTACGAACCCTAGGGTGGATCCCACCAAGGCCTGGGGCTTTATCAGTCCTCAGAGACAATAAACCCACCCAAATTCTCTCCTCCAGTATCTCTTCAATAATTTGGGCATGTCCCTCCCCAAACCCTTCCTTACTCCTCCCCTGAGGAAGTGGTCAAATCTTCTCCCTTGTAAAGACAGAGCCCCATTTACTGGGCTATGCATCTCTGAGGGTGCAGATCAACTGGGTAGCCCATGGAGTTTTTGAAACATAGAAAAATAGAAAGAAAATTTCACAGTCAGAAAAATACCTGTGGTTCATTGAGTGTGCCAGACCCCAACCTTAGTCCAAGGTGTCTAGCACGGGTAGAGCCAAGACTGTGCTCCCTGCACAAGTTTCACCGTGTTCATTAAGTGTAACCTCCCAGTCCCCTCCTCTGTCATTTTTACTGTGCACATGTGTCTGTCACACCTTCTCTTGAAACCTGTAATTGCCTCAGTGTTTACCACCTCCCCGGGTTTATGGTTCCGCTTGTCCACCACCCTGTCCATGAAAAAGCATTTCTTCACATCCATCCCGAATTTATTTTTTATTTTAGAATTTATTTACCCAGGATAGCCGAAGTGAAATGCTTGTTTCCAGTGTGGTCCTGCTTTTGCCCTTATCTAGAGCTTGGTGAACTGGAGCATTAAGAAGTTAAGTAACTTGCCCAATATCACACAGTGAGCATTTGGCTATAGCTGTGTTTGAACCTAAAATATCATTGCTCCCACTAGGTTTTATCCTGTAGACCACACTGACTCTCCTCCTCCTGAATTTACCTCAACCCCCATAAAATTGTATCCTCTTGCTGCAAATCCCTGGTATTGCTGGAACTGTGGCTGGCTGTCCATCTTCGTTATCCCCCTCAGATATTTGACCGTTTCAGGCATGTCTCTCCTTTTCTTTCTGGCCCCTAGAAAGTAAATATTTAGGTCATTCTGTCTTCCCTTATAGATCCTCCCCTGTTGACCATGTATTATTTTTTGGTTGTCCTCCTCTGGATCAATTCTAGTCAATCCCTGTTTTTCCTAAGTTGAGGGTTCCAGAACTGCACACAGTACTCCAAGTAGAATCCTGCCAATGACCTGTAGAGAGGCAGGAGCCCTTACTTACTTCCGTTAGAGAAAGCCCTTCCTATGCATCTTAGCATCCTGCTGGCTTTGCTGTATGCCTTTTTGGATTGGGCAGAGGTCTTGAGGTTGTCACTTATGACAACTCCCTGATCCCATTCCTCTGAGGTCTGGTCTCTCCAGATCCCTAATCCAATAATGTGTTTCAGTTTCCTCTTCACTGTGTGCATGATCTTCAACATTTTGGCATTAGGTCATCAGATACTTGATCATTTTCCAATTTCTCTAGGTCCTTTTACGGAACCGTAACCCTCTTTTCACTATCCACCCTGCCACATATCTTAATGTATCTGGAAAGAGACACATTTTGCCATGAATTCACTTACCAATATCACATATAGAAAGATCAATGAGCACATGACTCATAACTAATCCCTGAGACACCCCACTAGTCACTTGCCTTACCCCCTAGTGCATGTGTTTACTACTGCCCTTTGGGTTCTTTTCTCTAACCAGTTTTCAAACCAGCTTTTTAAGTCAGACAATTTATTGAAGAATTCAACAAGGTTCATTTGGCAGGACCTCCCTCTCACGATGGCATGCTGCTTGTTGTCCTGGAGACCCTATTTCCCTAAAAGTCTACAAACTGCTCTTTCACAACAGTTTTAAGCAGTTTCCACACCTCTGTGGTCAGGGTGACCAGTTTGTAGTTGCCTTGGTCCCCTGTCCCTGCTCTTGTGTAGAAGTACAGTATAACATCAGCCATCCTCCAGTCATTAAGGACCACATCTGTCACCAGAGAGCAGTTCAACATGTCTGCCAAAGAAACATAACATTTGTTGGAAGATAGTGACCACTTGACCTACCCAGTCTACCCAGTTCTCTCTCCCTACAGTATCACTGTAGATCCTTCTTGATCTCTAGCTTTTTCTCCCTCTCCCACTCCTTTGCACTAAGATTCTGTTATGCTTATCCCATGCATTCTTGAACAACCATTTTCATTACAGTGCTGGAATCTTTCAACTTCCTAAGGTAGAGCTCCCTATTTTCCTCTGACTGATCTGTCTTGTTCTTCTTGAAGACCAATATAATATCCAGGACTGCCTTGCTCACCTCCCTGGAAAACCAAATAGGTTTCTTATGCCTCTTTACCCTCCCAATCTGAATGAGAAATGCCCTTGATACTACTTGGACATTGTGTTTGATGGCATCCCACTTGTGATTTGCCCCATTTAATTGGCCCATCCCCTTGAGTCTATCCCTGTACTATCCCCCAGCCTCCTGAATTCCACTCTGATTCTGGGACTAGGATCTGGGACTGTTGCTGTTGGGCTTTGAGAGGCATGTTGAACTACACTTTGTTGAATTTGGCTTCGCCCTATAGGAGTCTCCACCATCACCCCTTATGTTGTCCTAATTGAACAGAGCAAGGTCAGTATGGCAGCATCCTTAGCCTGCTCTTCTACATGCTTCAGTAGAAAAAAAGACCTACTTTGAAGGCATTCACAAAACTTGGTTCCTATTGCTTCTTCTCTAGAAATGCTCCAGTTCACATCTTATGTGCTAAAATCCCCTACAAGAACAACTCCCTCTAGCACTGCCTTCCTAATCTTTCCTGTCAGTGCCCTGTCTATCTGTCTATCTGTCTATCTGTCTATCTGTAGTGACTGATATGGTGACCTGAAGCACTCTATATATGGAGATTTATGTCAGATTATGACATATATCATCTTAACCACAGTCAAAAGATCCAGCAGGAATGAATCCAGGCACAAAGAAAAACATTGTTTTCCTTTTTACCCTCAGGCAGTTGGAGAGAATTTTTAATCCCCAGTGCCTAAAGAAATGTAATCCATGGACAAACTTGACTGCACAGATATTGAGCCTTTCAGATGCCCTCAAGCAGCCAGAGCAGAGAAAGACGTGGGATGAGACAGATGATCGTGCTCTCCCTATCTGTAAAAGCTACTGGCAGCTGCAAATTTGATGCTGAAAAGGGATAGTACACAGACACAGCAAAGCACAGGGAGAGGCGTGAGATTGGGCACTTGGAGAAGCCATCATCAGAATAGCAAACAAAGGGGAGATGCTGCTAGTTGCTGACTTCAATTTGCCAGACATGGAGTGGAGCCATTCAACAATGACTTCAGCAAGAAGAAGGGACATCCTTGACTCCCCTACAAGGGGCTTTACTTGGGCAGCTAATCAAAGATCTTAGGGACAGGGCTGTGCTGGACCTAGTGCTTACAAATAGGATTGCATTGTAGAAGTCATAGTGGGCAGTCCCCTAGGTACTGTACCAATACTCACCATGCAGTGTGATTTAGCATAAAGACAGAGAAGAGACAAACCACATGAGCATGAGGATCCTGGACTTTAGAAGGGAAGACAACTACCTCAGAAACTGCTTCATGGGTAAAATTAGCATGGAACAGTAGAGACACAGTGGTGAAAAATGGAGGGCATAACTAAGGCAACCAGCCACTGCATAAAGGAAGTGAGTAAGAGTAGGGATTGGAGTCCTCTGTGGTTCTGTAGGGAAGTGCTAAGGTGATTAAGGAATAAAAAGGGTGGCATTTGGAGAGTACAAGGAAATATCAAGGCAGCAGGACAGGGAGGCATACCAAGTAAAACAGAGGGAAGCAGGAAAAGCAGTGAGGGGAGTATAGGCACAGACTGAAGAAAGGATAGCAAAAGGGTTTGCAAAAGGGGATACGACTTTCAGATACATAAATGAAAAGACAAAAGCAAGGTGAGGGATAGTGATGATTAGAAAGGTAGATGGGGGAGACAGAGCAGAACAGGACAATGAAAAAGCTGTCATCCTGGACAGGTACTTCTGCTCAGTCTTCACAGTAGAGGGGAGGGGGAAAAAACCACCAGGAAGAATCAGGAACAGGGGTGGGGGGAAGTGGACAAAAGTCAATTTCCACAGGAAAGATCTTTGAAGGAACTTCCAGCTCTGAAGATGGACAATGCTATAGGATGAGAAGGGATAAACCATGGGTACCAAAGGAACTCAGGGAGGTGCTACCTGCCCCACTAATAGCCTTATTCAACAACTCACTGGAAACAAGTGTAGTTCCAGAGGGCTGAAGAAGAGCTGACATGGTCCCTCTATATAAGAGCAACAGCAGGGATGAGGCTAGCAACTATAGAATTCTTCGACTGGGTGACCAGAGCAGTGGATCAGGGAGGGGCCGTGGACGTGGTATACCTAGACTTCAGCAAGGCCTTCAACACTGTACTCCATAGAAGGCTTATGAATAAGCTACAGAATACAAGACTTAGTCAGAAGACAGTCAACTGGATTGCAAACTGACTCAAGGATAGGACACAGAGGGTCTTAGTTAATGGAGCTCAGTCAGGGGAGGGCAAGGTGACCAGTGGAGTGCCACAGGGTCGGTATTACACCCCATCCTCTTCAACATTTTCATCAGTGACATTGCTGATGAGCTGGAGGGGAAAGTTTGCCTGTTTGCAGATGATACTGAACTCTGCAACTGGGTGGACACCCAAGGGGGAAGTCTTGAAGATGGAAAAGTATCTGAATAGGCTAGAAGGATGGTCCAAAAATTGGCAATTGAAGTTCAATGCCAAGAAATGCAAGGTCATGCATCTGGGTAAAAGAAACCCCAGGAAGGAATACATGCTGCTAGGACACCAGCTTGAAGTAACACAGGAGGAGAGGGATCCTGGAGTAATCATTACAGATGACCTTAGGATGAGCAATCAATGTGAAAGGGCAGCACAGAGAGCAAATGGCATCCTTGCATGCATTGGAAGGGATATAACTAGCAGAAAAAGAGAGGTGATAATGCCAGTCTACAGATCACTGGTCAGGCTGCACATGAAATGTTGCATCCAGTTTTGGAGAAGGCACCTGAAGAAGGATATTAACAGACTGGGGGTGGTGCAGAGAAGGGCTACAAAGATGGTGCAGGGTTTGCACCAGGAGCCATATGAAATCAGACTGGCTGACTTCTTTTGAGCAGAGAAGAGACAGTGGGGGGGACATGATTGAAATGTTTAAGTATATGAAGGGAATTAACACGGCATGGAAGGAAAACCTGTTTCAGATGAAATCAGAGAGTTGTACAAGAAGCCACAATCTATGACTGGCAGGAGGTAAATTTAGGGGAAACATCATGAAGTACTTTTTTTCTGAGAGGGTGGTCACCCTTGGAATAGCCTACTGCAACAGGTAGTAGACTCAAAAAATGTAAGGGAATTCAGACTTGCGGGGGATAAACACTATGCACAAAAAAGGAAATAATCTAAGAGGGGGGCAGGTATTCTGGGCAGACTAGATGGATCAAGAGGTCCCCTTCTGCCAGCAAATTCTTATGTTCTTATAGGCCAATCAGACTTACTTCCGTGGTAGATAAATCAATGGAATCCTTTTTAAAGGAAAAATTTGAAGAGTATCTCAAGTATAGTGGCTGAAAGACCATAGACAGCATGGATTTATGGGGGGAGGACATGCCAGATGAATCTGTTTGATTACTTTGACTGGGTGACAGGGAAAAAGATTTTGGGAGGGCAGTGGGCATGGCCTGTCTGGCGTTTCGCTAAGCCTTTGACACTGAGCCACACAGGACATTGATAAGCAAATTGGAAAGCCCAATGGTGGGATCCAATGTTGTGAATTGGGTTAGAAACTATCTAATGGATAAATGACAGAGGGTGATTGTTAACAGCATTCTTTCTAACAATGGGAGAGTTACCAGCAGTGTGCTTCAGGAATCAATACTGAGATCAGTCCTCTTCAATTTGTTTATAAGTGACATTGCAGAAGAACTGGAAGTGAAAATATGCCTTTCTGCAAATGATACCAAAATCTGCAATAGGGTGGACATTCAGGAGGGGGTGCAGAAATGCACAGGGATCTTAGGAAACTTGAAGATTGGTTATGGCTATGGCAGTTGGGGTTTAATGCCAAAAAGTGCAAACTCGTGCACCTAGTACATAGGAACCCAGGAGATGAGTATATGATAGGGAAGATGTACTGATGGTCACTATGTAAGAAAGGAACCTTGAGGTTAACATAACTGATTACCTCAAATTGGCAGGGCAATGTAGCAAAGCAATGGGTAGGGCTAGTAGGATGCTGGGGTGCATAGGCAGGGGTATCTACAGCAGGAAGAGGGAGGTAGTGTTGCCACTGTATCACTCACTGATGATACCCTGCCTGGAGTACTGTGTCCAGTTGTGGAGGCCACACATCTGAAAGGAAAAAGACAGAGTTGAGGCAGTCCAGAAAGGGGCAACTAAAATGATGCTGGACTTCATGAGAAGCTATAAGAGGAGAGACTGAGGGATCTTAACATGTACACCCTGGAAGGGAGGAGAGCAAGAGATGACATGATAGAGATCTCTAAGTACCTCACAGGGGTGAACAGTGAGCAAAAGAGGTGTCTCATTCAAATGGGAAAAAGCAGCAGGACCAGGGGGGCGTGTGATGAAGCTGAAGGGGGAAGTTTAAGGGGGATGTGAGGAAATACTTCTTCAATGAAAGGGTGGTCAATACCTGGAACAGACTGCTAGTGGAAGTGGTAGAGGTGAAAACAGTGAGGGACTTCAAGCATACGTGAGATAGTCATTGGGTTATATTAATAAATAGTCAGGGATTGGGGTCACTGGAGATCAGTTAGGGTTTGTGGAGACAGATTAGAGAGGGAACATCTGGGCAGACAGTGTGGACTAAGTGGTCTTTTTCTGTCTACAACTTATACATTTCTATATTAGACAGAAAGAGAGAAATCAGTCTGAAAGAGGCCACTTTAGACAATAACCACAGTTAACCTGACAGGAGGCCAGATATTCAAAACTTTGCGCTGGGCAAAAAACGTTTGCACAGGTATAGTGCAGGTTAGCGCGGGTCTGCTATATTCAAAATTCCAAATAGCGTGGGCAAACTGCATTAGTGCCGGGCAAAATCATAATGTATGCAAGGGACAAACTGACATGAATACAGGCACAATGCTATATTCAGGGACTAGCACTGCGCAAAGTGGTTTTGCACGACTTAGCGTGACACTTAGCGTGGTGCACATTACCTCCCAGGAAATGCTTGTCTTAACCCTGGGCAATCAGCTTTGTGCAACACTGTGGATTTGTGTGGTGTTTGCATGGGTTTTGCGTGGGTTTTACATGACCCTAACAAATAAATATGACACATAGACAAAGCCAAACATAGAGGAAACATGCTGCTAACTGATGGCATCACAATGATACCATCATCTGCCACCAGTCCCAGCCATGCTAGGCAGTAAGTGGTGACCCTGCTGCCAGTGGACAGCATGGCAGTGTGGCCATACAGCACACACCTGTGGACCACTCTTCTGTGGACACCAACAGATGCCAGCACACACATGCAGCACTGTAGTCATGGAGGATGTTGAGGGGAGAGTGTATGGGTGGCCAGGCTGTGCCACAGACCAGGCGTGGGCACAAGGCTGGGACACATCATACACTGCACATGGGCCAGTATTGTGCATACCCCAACACCTGTATGCCTTTCTGATAATATATGCCTACCTGACCACATACCGCACAGCTGCACAACTGCCACGGCACACAAAGCCGGACACGTATATGTCACTGTGAGCATCCCATGCCAGAGGTGCATCATCTGTGGGTCACACAACAGTGTAACGGTAATGTCCACTGTCAGTAAACACCTGTAGGTTGGGCCTCTCACTGTGTATAGTGCAGTCATCATCACCGACCTACACACCATAGGCATTGCTGTGTACACACACTACTGGCCCCCTTGCTACTGTAGTGTCTGCTGTGCACTGTAGCATGACCTACAGTATGACAGTTGCATGCAGCACCACCGCCATCTGTGCCTATGCTGTGTTGTCCCAGTACAGCTACAGGCAGCAGCACATGTGGAAGTAGTGTTCAAAACTGTATAATATTCCCCAAGCTGTTTGCACAGCACTAACATGTTTGTGCGGGTTTAGCGCAGGGCTAAACTGTTAGCCTGGCACAAAAAGCATGCAAATCAGGGCATAATGAGATGCTAATCTGGATGTTTGCCCTGAGACTATGTAAGTAGGCTCATTTGCATGTCACTTTTGAATATGGCAAAGTTTAGCACCGGGCTAACGGTTTAGCCCTGTGCTAAACCCGCGCAAACATGTTAGCACTGCTCAAACAGTTTGGGGAATATTTTACAGTTTTGAACACTGTACTTTCACATACACTGCTGCCTGCAGCTGTACTGGATCCACACATTAGCTGGCACACACATTGGCCACATAGTTCACCTCTACCCACCTTCACATCGCTGTGCACTGTTTTGCTGTTGTGGTTTGTACTTCCTGGTTGCCATATTCAGAGCTGTCTTATTCCAGGGCTAAGTTTGCCTGCACTCCTAGCCTAGTTTGCCTGGCCTCATTCCCATGCTATATTCATAAGCTGTTTGCCCTGGGCTATTCCTTTTGAATATGGCTTGCTTTGTGCTCTGGGCTAAGTTTGCCCGCCGGGCAGTGCTAATTTAGCCCCAGGGCAAAGTTTTGAATATCTGGCCCAGGGAGTGTGAAAGTCTTCACTTTGTTTTGAAAACAGAGAACAATTGAATATTTATTTTTGGTGCATTGCTATCTAGAACTTCTGAAAGGAGTTTCCTAAACTGCTTCCCATAGCCAGCACACTTACAGACCCTTTGCACATGCACTTGATAAATTTGCATGCATCTCAGTTGTGCTTTTAAAGAGGACAGGAAATGTGTGCTAGCTGGAAGCAATAATGTTCCTAGTAACAGAAATGAATAGGCTCACCTCCAACTGAGCCATTTTTAATTGTTCCTGAATAAACAGTGATGTGAAAAATCTGCTTTCAATTATTTTATTTTTATGGACAAAATTCTGTACAATTCTTCTCTTGGAACCAGTAATTTGGAATTTTTACTGTGTCATAATTTGTGTACAGAATGCTAAGCATGAGCTGTTGACCTATTAGAACCATATTCCGAGTTCTGCACAGAAGCCATAACATAGTCAAAACTCCAGATAACTGGTCCTAGGAAGAGAACTGTAACAGAATGCTGCCAATAAAAACAAAACAATGCAAAATGCAGTTTTACACATAACTTTTGATTTAGGCACATTTACATATGGATCATTTAAGCTTAGGGATATCATTTCTGTAAATAAGAACACTATAAACAGCTGCCACTTACTGTACAAATCATTTCCTGTCCTCTTTAATATTAAGAATGGGATGGTATGCACTCCCACAGTACTTGAACAGGCATAACCCTATGTAAGCAGATAAGGCAAGTACTATTCAGAAGACCCTTCAGGAGCGTTTCAACACTTGGAGGACTCCATCAGGAGACTCTTGACTAGGAAACTGTTATAGAAGTAAACAAAGTCCTACAACTTGTGGTTAAGGGTCAGTGGCAGCATCATCTGTAGTATACATATGTAATAAATAATAAGTAACTGTAACTAATTTATAAGTAACAAATATGTTTTAAATAAAATATATAAATATGTAATAAATAATAAGTAATTGTATGTAATTTATAAGTAATAACATTATCAGTAATATAACTGTTTTACATAAAGTAAATAAATGAACTATGAGTACTTTACTGCTACACTTTTCTATTCAGAGCTTCTGTCCTTAACTGGTAAGGGGTGATGCTTCTAACATTAGTGTTGATTAAAAATCAGCAGTTTTAGAACTATCTGTTTATATACAGTGCTATTAACCAGGATGAAGCACTCTGTTATGAAGATGTCATACCTTTCTGTGTGACAAATTGGAGTTATTGACATTAGATTACATTGTCATACTGCAATATCCTGCACTGGTAGAAGCTGTGACAGGAGCCCATCATCCGGGCTGGATGGCAATGCAATTTCTGAATGTGATGGAAACCTTCAAATCCTATTCTGTACTATTTGACAAATATTTCACTCCTCACACACCAGTGCTCTCTGTTTCATTTCCCTCAACAAAATGGGAAGACTTTGCAGAGTTATTTATGTCACAGTTCACTACCACTTATGAATTAGTGTACCATTTAGGTCATTGGCAATGCCACTCCACATGCCTTATCCTAAAATCCTAAACCTCATTCATTCTGTCTGATATACAGTAACTCTGATTTCTGGCAGAAACATTTCTAAAATAATCTCCTTCTCAAAAACAAATATATATTTTTTCTTTATCTTATTCCCTTTAATATGATACCAGCCTCCCTCCCTACGTAACTACAACTGCCAACAATACCTTGTTAATTGAACTTGTCCTTAACTCCTTAAAAGCTGCTGCAGTGCACTAATTTACTTCTTTTTTTTTTGTAATTATTCTTTTTATTGATTTTTCTTCAGTGATGAGAATACATACAAGACAGTACAATGAAAGTCTAAACATATGTGACTTACCATTACAGACGTTATGCATTTAATAGTCATAAGTAACCTATGCAAAATCCTGTCTGGTTATGAAGGTATATTACAAATGGCATATCAGGATAACTTGAAAAACAGTGTAGGAGGATAACCATATATTGAGCATGTTTATGGATCTTGCAGGGGATTTACATAGTTCAGAGGTTCCTGCAACAGAAAAGAACTATCTGAAAGAGAATCTAAAAGTATATACGCAACCAGATAGAATGCTAAGGTTATCTAAGTGTGTATATCACTACAGTACATGGTAGTGCAGAGAAGTGAAAGAGAAGTCAGGTATGCTGGGAATGGAGGTGTACACATAGGAACACTTCATGGTCCAAAGCTGAATACCAAATAAAAATTAACTAACTACAGATCTAGGAGGTATATTAATTGGCTGTGGAGGTGGTGTTCCAGCCATTGGAGCTTGCTGTAAAAAGGTAAAAAATGGAGCCCAGGTTGTATTGTGGATATCTACCATATTAGTTATGAAGTGAGAAAAATGTTTGTAGGTTACTAGTTGAGCCATGCCTGTTAAGAATTTATTCAGATGTGGTAAATCCATAGTATGCTGTCTACACAGTAGCAATCTTTTTGCCTCCACACTGGTGTGAATCACTATATGGAATCGAGATTTTGAGAGGTGTGTGGCCTCACTCTTGAGTCCTAGGAGGAAAAGGCCAGGTGAGTTTGCAATATGCACACTTAGGATTCTTTGTAAAGTTGAGTGGATCAAAACTGCTTCAGGTAGGGGCAAGACCAAAGTATATGAAAGAAATCTCCCTGTGGTAAAGCACATCTTCAATACCAGCAGTGTAAAATCTTGTTTTGGATGAGCCTACAGCAGAGTCTTGAGGAGGGCTACATGCTGACTTCCAGCAGGACAGCCATTCATCTACTGAGATAGGCTGACCTAGGGCAGTTTTCCAGAACTGTCTTGCTTTGTTTGTTTGATCAGAGATATGTGTCCTGATTGGAGACTATATGGTACCTGCCTTCCCTGAAGTTTTGGAAAGCTATTTTGAAAGAGGGTGTAACAGAAGTGGGGTATGCACTTTGCAGAGTTTTCTTAAGTGTATGGAGAAGGAGCTACAGAGTTGGAGAAATCTTCAGAATTCTAAATTGTGTAGTCCATATCTGGTCTGCAGACCTTGAAATAAGTCCAGGATGGTCATATGGGAGAGGAAAAGGTCTGTTGGTGAATGAATGCCTTTGAAATTCCATGATAGTCATTGAAAAGATTTGCCTCCAATTTTGAGACTGGGATTTACCCAAATAGGGGTCAATGTAGGGTGGGCCATGTCTGTACCTAGTCATTTTCTTAGGTGGGTCCAGGTGTGAAGAGAGGTGTGGACCGAGGGGGAACTATACAGCTGTGCTGTGGGTGCATGTTCTGGGAATTGGGAGGCTTCAATCATAACTCAGAGAGGGGGCAACAAGGCTGGAATGTGAAACCATCTGACACTTTGAGCAGTTCTAAAGGCCCAGTAATATTCTTTGAACCAGGGGAGTCCCCATCTTCCTTTGCACCAATGGGATCAGAGTTTGGATCTGCTGTACCTGGGTTGTCTTCCCTCCCAGAGAAGCTGGCCAATAAGCTTGACTATGTGATCAAACCAGTGAGAGGGAAAAGCAGTTGGTATATGGGAGAGAGTGTGGAAAAGTCCAGGTGAAGTAATCATTTTGATCACCTCTGTCTTTCCGGCCATCAAAAGTAGTAGGGTCTGCCATCCCTCCAGTTCAGTTTTTAGCTTATCAAGAAATGTCTTTAAGTTTTTATCACTGAGTTTATTGAGGTTGGGTGTGATCTTTATTCCCAAATAAGTGATACAGTGTGGGGACCACCTACGATTGTGTACATTAAATGGGGCTGGTTGGCATTTGGTGTTAAGGGGAAGAACTTCAGTTTTAGTATTATTAATTTTAAAGCCAGAGAGAGCAGTGAAGGTTCATAGCAGTTTGAACAATGGGGTGATGGACTGATGGGCATCTTCGAGCAATAAGAGAAGATCATCTGCATACAAAAGGGCTTTATGGGAGGAGTTTCCTATATTATTACCTGTGACGACTGGAGATTTCCATACTGCAGCTGCCAGCAGCTCTATGGGCAGAGCAAACAGTAATGGGGAGAGTGGACACCCCTGTCTAGTGCTATGGGCCAGAGGGAAAGGTGTGGAAATCATAACAGCTTAATCTGGTTCAAGGTCAGTTGGCATTCATCTGTATCCCCCTTCCCAGGGTCGTGCCTGAAAATAGGCAGGATTTGTCTAGTGCACTTACCCGGTCAACAAAAGCTAAATAAATAAATAAAAATAAATATTATTGGTAACAACCTGGGCTCTGGGAGAATAGTACATTGCATGCATCATGGAAAGGAAGGAGTGGCTCATACCCATTTGTGGAAGCACTGCATATAAATACTGCCACTCCACTGAGTTGAAGGCTTTCTCAAAGTCTATTGTGATGGCAGCAGCTGGAGTGGGGGGTAGTTTGGGCTATATGGATTAGGTCAGTAAGAGTCCTGATGTGGTCAGTACTCAGTTTGCCATGAATAAACTCAGCCTGAGCAGGGTGGACTTGTTGGGGAAGCATGGTTTTAAGTCTGGTAGCAAGGATTTTGGCATACATTTTGCTGTCCACCATTATGGGGGAAATAAGATGGTAAGTGGGTGGTAAGAAGGGGTCTTTACCTGGTTAGGGAGGATGGTGATTGTAGCTGTGGACATTGTAGGAAGGAATTCTCAGTTCTTGCTATTTCTACATATAGTTGATGTGGGACAGAGCATATCTGGGGGACAGGGATTGGTAGAACTTGACAGGGACTGAGCTTTTAGATCAGTACAGATCTCCTCTTGTGTGAAAGGGAGCTCTAAGGTGACTGTTTGAGAAAGTTCTAGTTTTGGGATGTCCAGGTCTGACAGGAAAGAAGATGTGTGTTTGGTGACTGGAGAGGTCACAGAGGAGTAAAAATTTATTCGGTATTACTCGGTTTGGTAAGGCAGAAGTAGGATTGAGCCCATCTGGACTGACTCTCACTGCTAGTGGGCATATCTTTTCATTATTTTGTGTGTCTTTAAATATTTATCCAATATCTTTGTTGAAATATCTGATTTCTATAAGGTATTGTGGTAATGAATTCCACACTCTTGGTGCTCTGACTGTAAAGAAATTATTCATTTTATTAGCATTAGTTCTAGGTAATGAAAGTTGATGGTTGTGTGACCTAAGGTTAGTAGTCATTGCATTTAGTTCCAGATGACAAAACTTTATGAGGCCTGGGCTCTCAAGAATCTTAAATAATATCAAGACATCGCACCCCCCTTCCTTCTGACTTCCAGTATTAATATGTTTAGTGCATTCAGCTTCTCACTATAGGTCAAATTTTGAAATCAGGAAATTGACCTTGTCATCCTCCTCCTCTGGACATGTTCATTCATTGCCACATCCTTCTTTACATGGGGAGACCAAAAGTGTACACTGTAATCTAGGTGCAGCCTGACATCCATTCTAAATAATGGGACAAGACATTGTTCATTCCTAGAAACAAATGATTTCTTTATACATCTCAAATCCTATTAGCAGTCTGTGTAGCCTTCCTACATTGGTTGAAGTGTGTGAAAATATCATTAATAATAACCCCCAAGTCTTGTTTACTCTGCACTGGTATAAGTATGATGTTTTCCAACTTATAAGTCCTTATAGGGTTATTTCTTCCCAAATGTAAGACTGTGCATTTTTCAAGATTGATACTTATTTTGTTTCTCCTTGCCCATTCCTCAATCTTTTTGAAATCATTTTCTAATGATCTGTATTTTGCCTCAGTGTCTACTTCTGCACTAATCTTTGTATCATCACCATATTTGATGATATCATTTTGAAGGTTATAGTGCATGTCCCCAGCAAATGCATCAAACAGAGCAGGACCTAAAACTGAGCTGTGTGGCACACCATTGCTGACTTTTTTTTGGTTGAGATGTTTCTGCTGACCTTTACTTGTTGGGTTCTGTTGGTAAGCCAATCTTTCACTCATCTTGCTAAGGATATACTCAAACCCATGTTAATTAATTTGACCACAAGTTTGTAACTGAAGTTTCTTTCTTTCCTTTTTTGATGATATTTTCTGTTGCTCTTTGCTCTAACCTATAGCTGGTTCTTGTTCTGTCTGAAGGATTCTTTTTAAATTTATGGTATGCTCTTTCCTTTTTTTAATTTGTTTTGTAATGTTTTTTGTTAACCAATCAGGAACTTTACCCCTAGTATTACATAGAAACATAGAAACATAGAATTTGACAGTAGATAAGGACCGCTTGGCCCACCCAGTCTGCCCATTTCCCTACCTACTGGATAAGCTGCAGATCCTAGTTAACCAGCAGCCTACTTCTTCCTACCCCCACCCCCCAGAATTGCCTTATGACTATCCCATGCATGCTTGAATTCCCCACTGCTTTGACTCCACAACCTCCTCCGGAAGGCGTTCCATGCATCCACAACCCTCTCTGTGAAGAAATACTTCCTCAAATTACCTCTGAGCCCCCTCTATCTTCAAATTGTGCCTCTTGTTCTTGCACACCTTTTTGAAAGATGCTACCCTCTTGGACTTTGTTGATTCCCTTGAGGTACTTGAAAGTTTCTATCATGTACCCCCTCTCCCTCCTTTCCTCGAGGCTATACATATTAAGCTCCTTAAGTCTCTCTTCATATAACTTCTGGTGCAGACCCTGCACCATTTTAGTTGCCCTCCTCTGGACAGCTTCCATCCTATCTATGTCTTTGCGGAGATTAGGTCTCCAGAACTGCACACAGTACTCCAGATGGAGTCTCACCAGCTGTCTGTACAGAGGGATAATAACTTCCTGTTTTCTACTGGTGATGCCTCTCCCTATGCATCCCAGTATCCCCCAACCCTCCTTGCTGCCCTCTCACATTGTTTGCCCATCTTTAGGTCATCTGATATGACTACCCCAGGTCCCTTTCCATTCTTGTTGTTGTTAGTATCTCACCCCCATTGTGTACTCTTCCCTGGTTTTTGTTTCCAGGTGCATTACCTTGCACTTCCTAGCATTGAATCTAAGCTGCCATACATTTGACCATTCCTCTAACCTTGCCAATTCCCTTCCTCATCCTTTCCACCCCACCCTGTGCATCAACTCTGTTGCAGATCTTAGTGTCATCTGCAAAGAGACATACTTTCCTTCCAGTCCTTCTGCAATGTCTTATAAAGACATTGAAGAGGACCCGTCTAATACTGAACCCTGCGGTACCCCACTAGTAACCCTCCCTTTCTTCTGAGTGGACTCCATTTACTATAACTCTCTGTGTCCTATTCTCCAGCCAATTCTTTACCCAGGCTGTCATCTTGGGACCATCCCAGGCTGGCTAACTTGTATTAATCTTTTGTGTGGGACTGTGTCAAATGCCTTGCTAAAGTCTAGGTAGGCCATGTCCACAGCCCTCCCTGATCTACTACTTTGGTCACCCAGTCAAAGAAATCTATCAGATTCGTCTGGCATGACCTTCCCGCTGTGAATCCATGCTGCCTGGGTCCTGTGTCCCTCTGGCCTCTAGATACTAGACAGTTCTTCCTTTAGAAGTGATTCCATCATTTTCCTATCACTGAGGTTAAACTAACAGGTCTATAGTTTCGCTTCTGCCTTGCTCCCACTTTGTGAAGGAATCACATCTACCCTCCTCCAGTCCTCGGGTACCACCCCATCCTCCCATGATTTGTTAAAAGAAGTAGTCAGTGGTGTCACTAGTTCCACCCTTAGTTCTTTTAGAATTCTGGGATGAATCCCATCAGGCTCCCCTTTGCTTTGTCTACCTTCAGTTTTAAGAGTTCTTTCAGAACCTCTTTCTTCTGTAAATGGGCCGGTATCAACTTCTGTATCCAGAGTGTTACTACTGTTTGTTTTATGTATCTCCTCTTCCTTCGTAAATACTGAGCAAAATATTTGTTTAGTATCTCTGCCTTTTCACAGTCTCCCTCTGCCCACCCTCCCTCCCTTTATTAAGCCTCACTATCCCTCCCTTGGTCTTCCTTCGCTCCTGATGTACCTATAAAAGGTTTTATCCTCCCTCTTAACTGAGTTGGCTATCTTTCCTCCGGTTTGGGCCTTTGCTGTTCTGACTGCCTTCCCAGCCTCCTTTTGCTTTAACTGATACAGTTCTCTGTCCTGCTCCTTCTGCGATTCCTTGTACTTCCTGAATGCTTTCTTTCTCTTGAACCTTCACTGCTACTTCCTTTGAGAACCATAGTGGTTTCTTACATCGCCTTGTTTTGTTTATTTGCTTACACAAAGGCTTGTTACCTCTGTGATGGCAGTTTTATTATTCCATTGTTCTTCCACCCCTCCTTCCTGCCCATTTGCTAGTGCATTCCTTAGGCACTCACCCATTATGGCAAAGTCAACCCTCTAAAGTCCAGTACTTTTGTCTTTTGTATGGCTTGACTCTATTACTGTGTTTATTGTGAACCATACTGTTCGATGGTAGCTAATTTCAAGATGGCTACCCACTTCTACATCTGTGATCCTCTCTCATCTCCATTTGAGAGTATCAAGTCTAATATTGCTCCCTCTCAGGTGAGCTCCAGTACTAGTTGTCTAAGGCATGCCCCTGAGGGCATCTAGAATAACTGCACTCTTGAAGTGGCAGCTGCACTGCACTCCAGTTAACATCTGGCATATTCAGATCACCCATCAGCAGTATCTCCTTTTCTGCCATTCTAAGTATACTTTCTATCATTTTCTTGTCCATTTCCTCCCCCTGAGAAGGGGGGCTGTATACAACCCCTGTGCGGATTGTGGTGCCATTGCCTGTCTCCAAATTTACCCACAGTGCTTCTTCTCCTCCCTGTTTACCCTTTTGTTCTGTTGCTTTTATTCCTTTCTTTATGTAAAGAACTCCTCCTCCTCCTCTTTTACCCTTCCTGTCCCTCCTGTAGATAGTGTATCTTGGTATGTTTATGTCCCAGTCATGGTTTTGTGTGTATCATGTTTCTGTGACTGCCACAATATCCAGATGTTCCTCCTCCATCAAGGCCACTAATTCAGGAAGCTTGTTACCTAGACTATGGGCATTGGTACTCATTGCTCTCCATTTTTTGATGGCTTTACCTTCTGTTGCAGCATCCCCCACTAACCGTTCTACCTTGGTCTTTTGCTCATTTAGTACCCTATTTTGTAGGGAGAGGCTGGGATTTTTCTGCTTCTTGTCAGTGCCTCCCCCTTTGACTAGTTTAAAAGCTTTGCCAATGAAGCATTTAAACCGATTGCTCAAAAGACTTGTTCCCTTCCTGGACAGATGCAGACCATCCTGCCAGTATAGGCTGTTGTCCCTCCAGGTGGAACCCCAGTCCCCAATGAAGCCAAACCCCTGTGCTCTGCACCATTTTTTCAACCATTCATTAAACTGCATGGTGCCAATTACCCTCGTATTATATTTCTTCTTGGCCAGGACATATTTGTCCTCCAACTCTTTTATCTTCATCTTAATTAGGTTCCAGCATTCTTCCACAGCCAACTCCCTCATCTCTGATTCCCAATTAATGGAATTTAGGTTGTGTATAATTTCTTGATAGTGTACCTCAGAATAATCCCATAGTAATACTGAATACTGTGGGTAGAGCATACTTTACCAGTGGAGTTACAAAGGGATGCTGCTGCTTCTTTAGATGGTAGCAATTTGCCATATTTTCCCATCTTCCTCTCAGTAATGATGCTTAAGATAGAGGACAGTGAGTCCAGCCTTGTGTGCTGTTAGAGAGTTGATACTGTGGAGGATTTATAGAATTTCCTTATGGACATGAGAGTTATGAGAGAGTTTGGGATTGGCTTTGAAGGTAGCTTCCTTGGAGGCCAGTTGGCTTTCCAGAGAAGCTAGTTCTTGTTCTCTGGCTTTTGGCAGTGTGAGGCATAGCTTATGACATGCTCTCTAAAGTTTTGAAGGCTTCACACAAAGTAGAGACAGATGTGCCTCCATTGTCAATGTAATTAAAGAATTCTTTAGTGGCATCTGGAAGCTACATTTTAAAGTGGGGGTCCTGGAGAAGAAGGGAGTACATCCTCTAACTGGGGGGCTAGGGAATAATTTGACCTGTTATTATGTCAAGTTGCAGGGGAGTATGGTCTGATATAACCAATGGGCTAATGGTTTCCTCTGTGATATGAGGCATAAGATGTTGGGAGGTATGCCACATATCCAGGCAGCAAAATGTACCATAGAGTGATATGTATAGTCCCAGACTCTTGAGTTTTGCATTCGCCATACGTCAGTTAGGGAATGATCAGACATACACAGCTTTGCCACCTGTGTTGCATAAATGTGTGGCTTAGGTCTCACATGGCTGCTATCTATGGAAGAGTCTAAAATTAGATTAAAATCTCCCCCATGTGCAGGGGTGTTTGTTGATCAGTAAACTCCAAACTTTGTGCAGAGAGGGTGTGTAAGAATTGTGGGGAGTCTACACTTGGGGCATAGAAGTTGCCTATCACAATAGGCCTGTGGGGGGGGGGTATCAAAAAGTGCTAACACCCACCAGCCTTCTTTATCTGATGTTGATTTAGGAAGAGACCAATGTAAACTTTTATGTACCAGTACTGACATACCCTTTTTCTTGGCCCAGGTTGGGCTATGAATTTCCAGGCCAGCCCATCCCTTTTTAAGTTTTTTGAACCTCTAATGTGTTGAGCTTTGTTTCTTGTATTAATGGAACCAGTGATTTGAGCCTTTGAAGGTGGGTTAGCACCTGCTTATGTTTGATTGGGGAATTAATTCCCCTGATGTTCCAGCTATGAAAGTGAAGATCAGCCATTGTGACAGTGCTTGAGGGAAGTAAATCTGGATCCAGGGGATGAAAATGTAAGCTGGTGCCAATACTGTAAAGGATTTCACAGGTAAAGTGGGGGCTTCTGGGGTTGTCCTGCCTGCTCACTCCCTATCTTTCTTAATCTCTCTGCTGAGACACTGATGTAGGCATGAAACAGGGCTGTAGCATTTTAGTGAATAATTACTAACATTAAGATTTAACCAAACAAGAAAAAAAAAAAACAAGAGTATGTACAGTAAGTATGACAATGACAGTGTGCATACATCAAAGGAGAAACTCTATGTAGGTAGGAATATCCAAACCAGGAGTAAGCAAATAACCCATGTTTTCTCTGCATCCAGTGGGGGTGGCCATTGGGGTTTAATGTGTTATGGTCATAGTAATCTAGGAGGACAGAGAATGGTGAAGTCACAGGGAGTATTAGTGTACAGGATACCCATGTTCATCACCCACCTCATCCCTTAGTCAGGGTGAAAAGATGAAACAAAAGGGACAGCATCCTCCCCACTGACAAGGAAATAGTTCTGGGATGTCATTTCCAGGGTACCTTTTTGAACTGCATTGTTTAAAGTGAGATAGTATTGGTGACATAATGGGGTGTCAGCCAATTCTGGCAAGCCAATATGGGTAATAGTTGTGTTGAAGTCTTGTGTACCTTGGTTGCTGGAAACAAGATCATAAGTGTGAAGGAATAGCGACAAAGAAAAGATAAAGGATAAGAGAGACACAAGGGTAAAAATGATGGCTCTGTCTTAGGCCTGGCAGTCATATAGGTTGCCTAAGTCACCCCTGCTCCAGATACTGTGGTGCCCATAGCATAGTGAGTCCATCTGGGGAAGTAAATAGGGCCATTGCATCTGAAAGTGTCAGTGTGAGCTGCATCAGTTAATTGCGGGTAGTTGAGAGGTATTCTTTCACCTGTGTAAAAAGTGTGAGAAGAGATTTTCTCCAGTGAACTCAAGGAGTGAAGAAAAGTGCTTAGCAGTGGGTTTGTCCATTTAGCACATTGCAGTGTAGCCCAGTTCCAAACCTGTTATGAAGTGGGCTCTGGGCAAGGGGGGCAGTGGGACACCAGTGCCTGCATGTTTTAATAGGAGCACTTTCACACTCCAGTAGTTACTAATTTGCTGATGTAGTAAATTATATAGTAGCTGCACTGGCCCTTTTGTCTGAGACTATACCATAGAGCTGGGTGGGGGGTGAGAGTGGGAAAAGCAGTGCTTAACAAGAAAAAGTGTGAACATGCAGGAAAAAGGTATAAAGTAAAGAATGGGCAAAGGGAAAGAAAGAAAGAAAGAAAGAAAGAAAGAAAGAAAGAAAGAAAGAAAGAAAGAAAGAAAAGAGGACAGCGAAGGGTTGTATAGGAGAGCAGTGGACACTACTGCAATTGTGGTAGCCCATCAACAGAGTGATGGCATCAGGGTGATGGAATGAGTGTGATGCAACCAGTTTGCCTGTCACAGTGGCAAACTGGTTGTCAGTGCATTCTGCAGTTAGAGTGCCACATGGTTGTTGTACCCACTTCCCCAATGCACCTCCACTGTGTAGGGGATCATTATAACTTTTGAGAGGTGCGGGTGGCAAAGCCGCCCCCATGGAGGGTGGGGCAGGGAGCACAGCCCCCCACAAAATCACTGATGTGCCCTGCTGCATTTCACCTACTCGGAGTCAGGCGGCACAATGCCTGGCACTGTAATCACCACCGGCATTGTGCTGTTGCCCTAATGACTGTTGCCCAGTGTCAGTCGCTCCAAAGTGGGTAAAACTGCAATTGATAGGTACAGCCATAAGGCTCTTGCAGGTGGGATGCCAGGGTGAAAACATTCAGCTTGGGCTAGCAGTGAGGTATATGTTTGCCACAGGGTTTGCATGACACATGGCTCTTTTTCTAACACTGCACACTTGCCAAGATTTCTGGCAATCTAGTGGAAGAGATGTGGTGAGCCATGCATTAAGTTAGTGATAGCCATAGTGTTCAGAGTATCAATGCAACAGCAGGGGAGGGAGGGAAGGAGGGTTGAGATGGTGAGACAGAAAACTCCCATTGGGTTGTTCCAGTGTAGATCAGTCCTGCAAGCTGTTTAAATTTGAGGAAAGCTTGACCTAGTGGGGATTATTGCAATCCATTGTACAATAACCACATGCTGGTTTTGGGGGTTAGGAAGTAGGAGAGCTAGATTCCCTCAACTCATATTTCAGAAGGGTGATGATGTCATTGGTGGCTTTAGGGAGCATAAAACTACAAGCCAGATTTGGACTAGTGGGGTAACAATCCTATAATGCCAAGCATTTGCCCACATTATTGATGTCATGCAAGTAAAGAGAGATTATCTTGTTCGATCCTTACCCCACATCATGACCTTTTCTTTCCCCCCACAGCAGATTATCAAACATACACAACACAAATGATTTTGTAGTTATAGAAGGATACTGAAGGTTGTTCATTTTAGATCATTAATTTACTGCTGATGAAGAAGGATGGATATTGTCCAGTTTGAGTGCATTTACAGATTTTAATTGATGTAGGGGGGTGTTCTCAGCAAGAGCTGTATGTGGGCATCCACGATGAATGTGAGAGGCAAAAATTTATGAGTGGAATGATACTTGGAGAACAGCTGTTACTTTTCAAGCTCTTCAGCAGGCTGAGGAGGGGCTCAAGCACAGGACCTAATCCGACCCTGATGTACACAAAAAAGTTGCTTGGTGAGTGACTGCAAGCCAAATAATATGTTGTGAGCTTAAGGTAGGAGAGAGTTCTAGAGATCTGTGCAGCTCCAGGGGAGAGCATGGCTGTGTTTGAGTGTTCTCTGGTGGCACTTCTGTTGTGGTTTTCAGTTTTAGTGAGCTGACTACTGCAGCCCAGGCTTGCTCAGGTAGTGTAGCAGCAAATCCAGCAGGCAAGTTAGATGGCTGGGTAGCAGGCTGGTGTTGGGAGAACTCTTATTCATTGGGAGGCTGCATGGTAGAGGTAAGAGTGAGCAGTGGGACATATCGATTGGAGGAGAGAAGATCAGAGACCCTTCATCCTCATCCTTGGAGGCCTCATTATGGCTATGACTCCTGGATCTGGTGAGCTGATGGGAGGGGTTGAAACCTTGGTCCCTCTGGTTTCTGTTTCTTCTTTTGCTTCTCAGAGGTAGCAGCCATGCATTTTCATCATCTTCTTGTTTCAAAGGCTTTGGTAATTTACAGGCGAGAGGAGCTAGGTTGGTCTCCAGTTTCATCACTCTCATGAGGTCTGGCCTGGGGATTGCTGGACTGCAACACACTAGGCCAATGCCTACTGATGTATTCCAATGTGGCCTCTGGTGTGTTTAGGGTAATAGGGACCATGTTATTATTTAATTGAAGCATAGCATGGCACCAGAGGGTGAAGGGGATTCATGCCTTGTTTAGGGTCTGTCAAGCTGGTATGAATGCTATCTGCCTGAGTTTTAAGTTCTTTGAGTAATTCTGGAACACCATTACTTTGTGCCTCTGCCATTCCAGGATGCTCAGTTCTCTTGACCTTCCCAGGATATTTCCCTTACTTGAAAATAGAGGAAACGTGCTATAATAGGCCTCAGTCATTCTCCCAGTCTGGGGAGGCGGGGGCAAGGGAACAATGGGCCCCCTCTATTTCAAATTGTGGCTTGCCTGGTAATTTAAGGACTTGCGGGAGAGCATGCTGTATAAAGGAAATAATGTTCCCCAGCTCCAATTGTTCAGGGAAGCCAACAATGTGTACATTATTTCTTCGGCCCCTGTTTTCTAAGTCATCAAGTTTCGATAGCATTATGAGTATCTTTTTGTCTTGATCTCTGAAGAGTTCCTGTAACTCATTGCAGGTTACTTCATTTTCAGCGACTTTGTGCTCTGTTGCCGTGGTTTGGGAATGAATCTGGGCTATCTGCTCAGAGTTTTTACTTGATCTTTGTTTTCTCTCTTTCAGTTCGGCAAGCAATTGTGAAAACTTCACCTCCACTTTGTTGACCAGGAGGACTGACATCATTTTGGAGGATTTCCAGCAGCTCTGCCATGCAAGGAAGGCCAAGAATGGATCAGACTTTTCTGCAGGAAGGTAGTTTCATATACCAAGGTTCAGGTGTTGTTCAGTAGCTCAGGATATCAGCTGTGCAGGGCAGGTCACAGAAAGGATTTTTTTCATCAAGAGAGGAATGGATGGTTAGCGATTAGGGATGGGGGTGAGAGAGCAGCAGATTCAGGCTGCTATTTACCTGCACGTAAGCCATTCCCCATCTCTGACTTCTTAAAAGCTGCTGCAGTGCACCAGTTCTTTGGGAAACCCAACAGTGACCCTAATTCCCTCTTCAACACTTTATATCTGACATCCTCTTTCTAAGCAAAATACTAGAGATGGTTTTGTGCTCAACTATCAACATAGTTCTCTAGCAACAAACTACTTGACAGATTCTAGTGAAGTTTTCTCCCTGCCCAGAGCACTGAATGAGTTGGTGTATGTTGTCAAAAACCCATGCATTTTCAGAGACAGAGACTCCACCTGTGCACACACCTAAACTTTAGTTCTGTTTTGATATTATTTTCCACCTCACCCTCATTAACCACTTTGCCCACTTCACAGGGATTTATGAGATCACCTTTGCCTAGTTGGAATCTTACTTTTCTTACCTCTCCCTCTCCTGGTTATTCTGTAGTAATGGTTTCACCACTTCCAAACCCCAGTGATAAGGTATAACTCTGGATTCTGTCCTATGCCCACTCTTTTTCTCTGTCTTCTTCATCACATAATCTTCCTTTTCAGCCTTGGTTCTCACCTTTACATCAATGATAACCAGTTACACAACCTTTTCAGAATCTTCCAAAAGTTTCCACTACAGTTTCTGTTCACTTGCCTGACACACACTGATATCTACCTGAAGACTCACATTCCAGTTTAGTATCACATCATAAGTTCTGTTTTGTGGCAACAAATCTATTTTTACAGCTACATTCCCTCTCTTCATTCCTGTTCCACAGCTGTCACCCAGAGTTCAGCAAAATTCTTTTGAACCTGAGTGTCTACCTCCATCAAAACAGTCTTTTAAGACATATATTAATCACATGCAAAACTAACTTCTAAATTTCCATAACATGATCTTGCCTTAAAGTTCCCTTAGCTCAAAATGTATTATAATTACTGGTGACCACTTTGATGCAAGGAGTTGAGCTGTGTTTCAAATGATATAATAACCAGGTTCACTGGTTATTATGGCATTTTGTGTCACTCATTAGTAGCATGCCACCTCATTGGCCCACCCGCACACAGACTAAGAGCCAAACACCTCAAGAAACATGGCTGCTCCATTTCTCAAGAACTGCACTGATCACCTCCCAATCTCCTTACAGATAAGTTATTCATTTTTATGAGTGTTTATCTGGTTGATCCCGCCTTTACAACACAAAAAATCTATCCGATTGATCCTGCTCTTGGTATGCTTCAGTTGGGGCTTTGGTAGACAGCAGCTCTTATCTGGAATGGACTGTGGCTGACTGATTGCAGTCATGATTACTTATTGTGGTTCCTGGGGTGATTCCCACCCTTGAGTAGTAGGTATGTAGGTAGGAATTTGTACAAAATAGAAGACCCAAGAACAAAGGTGAGAAGAGCACCAGAGAAGAAGGAGGATGGGATGGCGATGGACAAAAAACACTCCCTAAGCAAGGGAGGTGTGTTAGTGGAGGGTTTATGTAGAGGTTGCGGGAGAAGCTATTCCCCACATTGAACCTCTGCCTAAGCTCTCCCATTCAATGTTTGTGGAATAGCAATGTGGTACATAGTGCTTGTGTAACTTGTAGTACATTTTGTGGCTTTACTCTATTCCCACCTTTGAGTAGTAGGTATGTAGGTAGGAAATTGTAGAGAAAAGAAGGCTCAAAATGATACCTCCTCCAACTCATGGAGAGTATGACCCCCTGGCACCCTGGGGGGTTTTGGAGGAAAACTCTGAGGACCCATGGCCAGAGGTCTGCCCAACCTCTGGGCATACTGAGAGGAGAAGGACCTAGGTTCTAATAACCATAGCTAATTTGAGGAAGGTAAGCTTCATGGAGAGATGATGGTCCATCCTTGATCCATGGATGATGCAGATTGACTGATGATCCTGAAGTTTAAAGAGTAGGTCTTTTCTGAAGGAGCAGGAGAATCCTAAGTGTGAAGCAGACCCAGGTGAAGAAGAGTGAATGAAGTCCAGAGTTCCAAGGTAATGAAGGATGCTTGTCCAAAGGGATTGCATGGGCATAAGGACCAGGGAAAGAATGATTTGATTGATCTGATATCAGGCAGAGAATGGTGGGAAATGTGATGATCTGTGATTTCCCTCAGGGAAGGATTCAATTTGTGCATGGTTTGCCTTTCAAGGTAAAGTCTAGAGGCAAAGAATTCAGTAGTGAGTGATGAGTTGCTAAGCAAGCATCTATGAAGTAGAAATGGTTGGGAGGAGAGTCTTTGAGTGCCTGATGGGAGTACTGCCAGAAGTGATTAGTAGATGAATAGAGAAAGATTTATAGAGGTAGTCCAGATTGTAATTGAATATACATACATACACACATACATACATATATATATATATATATATATATATATATATACATATACATATATACACATACATATATACACATACATACATACATACATATACATACATACATACATACATACATACATACATACATACATATATATATATATACACATATATATACATATATATATACACATACACACATACACACACTGTATATATAATGATTGGAAGTTTGGTATGAGGAATTGGATGGCTTATTTGGGCATGATGTCATAACTATAGTTGTATAAGCTCTGCTGGTATGCTGGTTGAAGTAAATACAGGTATTCCTGTTGCATGATTGTCCATGAGATGCACTATGGAGGCTTATAGTTGATTAGGTTTACAGTAATCTGATGCAGAAATACTTGAGAGAAGCTTGGAGGTGGATATATGGAAGAGTCTGTGGGTTGGAGTGGAAATGAGGATGAGCAGAGTGGAATGCCAGAGGATCTTACTGCAATGGCTGATTAAGACTGGTTTGGAGGCAAGACTTGAATAGTGAATTTGACTTAGGTTGTTGTGGATTTCCAGATAGAAAACCAGAAGAGTCTGTTCTCAGTGATAGTCTTTACCAGAGAGATTAATGGAGATAATTGATGAAGGATAGGCTGAAGGGAGCTCTGGATGGACAGATAACTTGACTGATCGTAATAGATGAAGAAATGCAGATAATTGTATGAGGTATGGTGATGTCCAGAAGCTGGAAACAGTGGTTTGGATAGCATAACATTAGCGAGCAGCTAGGCACTGAGATTTAATGATGAATGTTCTGGGAAGGCAGCTGAGAAGGTCTTTGGACAAGCAATGTCTGTTGAGGAAGTAGGAGTCAAATAACATGGTCAACAGAGTTGATGATGGTAGTAGAGGCTGGAGAAGGTAACTGGATGATGTCCAAGGTGGTTTGAGGTATCTTGTGAGTCCCAGTATCCATATCAGTGATAATGGATATTAAGTAAGAGCATAACAGAAGAATTTAAGTCTTTTCCATGTAAGAGGACAGCCTGTGAGGCATGGTAGACAGGGAAGTCCATGGTGATTGAATAGACGAGATTCATAGGGAGCATCCAATAGAGAGAGATGAGATCTTTCTATTGTCCAGTTGAATGAGATTCCAGAATGATTGAGGGGAGCTGATTGGGCAGGATAGAAAACCCTATGATGATGTAGGAGTTATGAGGCATGTTATCCAAGGGACGTCTGCTATAAGTAGTTTCCTGAGGTGAACTGAACAGTGATCCATCGAGTAGTGGAGGAGGGCTGTTAGAATGGCCAGAGTAGAAGTATGAGTTGGATAAACAGGAGGAGTAGTTGACTGGGTAGGAATACTGGCCAGGGATATGGTAGCATGTCCAAAAGAGCCACAGCAAACAGGACAAAGCCCTGAGCCTGCAAGGCAGAGATGAAGAAGGCTGCCATCCAAAGATGGAAGGAAAATCTGGAATGAATCCTGATGGACTGAAGGTGTGATCTGGGAAGGTGCTGGGCTAGGCAAAGCCAGATGACATACAGTGCAGGAAGAAATAGGACTGGGTGAGCTCCTCAGTGAATAGCAGCAGAATGTTGGAAGGCTGTAGCAAGTCACTAGAAGATAATCCATGGAAGGCCAAGGAGCAAAGCTGAGTACCAAGAGCAACTGAGTTGAAGTACATGAGTCCTACATCTGAAGAAGGCTTCAAACAATGAGTGGAAAGGACTAAAGGTGCTGGAGTGAGGACTATGAAGTTCTCATGTCTGAAAGAAACATACAAATTCATACAGCAGCTGGAAGGGATGACAAACAATAAGCAAATCCATGAGGCAATCGGACTGGATTGAGATAGAGATCGAACCAGCTGGCAAGATCAAAATCCTGAGGGTAAGCAGACCAAAGGGGATCAAGTGCTATGGTCCATGGAAGTGCAGGATGGAGACTGGTGAGGAAGAATGCGAGTTATGTAGCAGAGGGATGCAGTGTTTGGAGTGAAGTGGTAATCGAGTAGGAGAAAATGCATAAGGATGGACCTGCAGGTGCAGACGCAGGCTACTAACTGAGGTAGTTGAGGTGAGGCGACCTGGACATGTCACTCCAGAGACTGTATGAGGGTGAAGGCATGTTCAGTAAGTGGCTCAGGTCCAGAAGGGAACAGCAAGCATTGGTCTGGTAGAGAGCAATTTAGGTCAAAACTGTTTATTGTAGAAATGAGCTTCTAGGCCTGGTAATCGAGGAGAGATAGCTAGAATCTGATACCACATGGTAGAGGTAGGATGATGGGGGAAATTTAGTTAAGGAGGTCCTGTATTGAAAGGGAAGGGACAACTGGTCATGAGACAGAGGATGTATGAACCAGCAGATCCATAAATGGGCTACCACTCCCAGAAGTTGGTGAGATGACTGACAGTTGATGTCATAAAGCAGAGCTGAGAGGTGGAGGTATTTGGAGAATAAAGGTCCCATTCCCAAAGGGAAGCAGTGACCTGTATCAGGTAGAGGATGCAGAAAGTAGAAACAGTCAATGCAAGCTCAGACTACTGACCAGGGATTCAGTGTGATAATACCTAAGGTGAGGCCAATGGGCAAGGAAGAATGGAGATTACGAGTAGGCCAAGGTCCAGTTCCAGAAGGGTAGAGGAATCCAGTAATAGGCTGAGAATGGGTAAGTGTGCAGCAGTGGCATGAAATCCAGGCATCCGTGCATGACGATCGAGGCGAGATGATCTTGAGTTGATGCAGCTAGGAGAGGTAGGAAGATGAGAGTACATGGTTGAAGAAGTTCCATTCCTCAAGGGAAGCAGCAACCTGAATCAGGAATAAGATGTAGACAGTGGAAACAATTGAATACTGATTCAGGCTCCCAGTCATGGAAGTTAGTGGGGTAGGACCATGAGCTGAGGCTGCAGACTAGGTATGGTGGAAAAGACAAGTCAGACAAAGTCAAGTTCCTGAAAAGAAGCAGCATCCATGTATCAGGCTGAGAATGCAGCAGTGGAACATAGACTCAGACACCTCTTGGGGATGGCTGAGGTGGAACGATGGCGACATGAGGCAGCCAAGCATAGGTATAATGATGAAGGGAGGCAGCAGCTGGTGTGAAGTACAGAAGGTATGGTGTAACTCAATAGATTGTAGACATGACTCCCATCCCTGGTAGTCAGGGTGAGCTAACCTTCACTCAATGCTATACAGCAAAGTTAGGGATGGAGAGTGTCAAGTTGGTAATTAGTATGAAGTAGTGAATGTAATGAAATCCCATCCCCGGTAGACAGGGGAAGCCTACCTTCACTCAGCACCTCAGAAGGCATTAGTTAGGGATGGAGTCTGGAATACTGCTGGCATGTGCTGGCTAAGGTGCAAACACTGCTGTAGAGAGAGAGAGAGAGAGAGAGTAGACTTAGGACATGTAAACAGGGATAGAATGATGAAGAAGTAGATGACATTGAGATATAGGAAGGGTGTTAGGAATGGTAACGCCAGGTAGGGATAACGATGAGGAAAGTGCTTTGCAGCATAAGTAGGAGGAAGAAACTGTGCCGAACAAAGACAAGAAAAAAGGGTGGTGGTCATGGAATGGAGATGTATGAGCAAGGGAAGTAGGGGGCAGTAAGTAATGTAGCTGAAGGACTGGGATATCAATACTTTCATCTAAAGGGGAAAGCACCAATGATCCAAAGTGGTGGACAACGGGAGCAAACTGAAGAGGGACCGAGTGAGGCATAGGGCAACATGAGGCATACTGGAAGTGACATACAAATAGGCCTGAAACACTCCCCCCCTTTGCCCCCCTCCTTATTTCTTGTAGTAAGGGGGTGAGCAACCCCCCCCCCCCCATGGCTGAGGTGAAATTCAGGTAATGTAGATTGCATGGAGAAAGTAACACAAGTCCGGGGCATATGTGAAGCATTGCAAGACAGTGGAAAATTACTGGAAATTGATAGCCCTTGTCCTGGAGATATACTGGTTAGCTTTGTAATTTGTAGGTAAGCCTCAGTATATAGGCTATGTTTATGAGCAATGTATCCATGTGATATGAGAAGTGCAGGTTGGTGAGCTGAACAAGCTGTTGCCCCAGGATAGCGTTTGCTGGTAACGTGTATGCAGTGAGCTGGAGAGCCGTAGCCCCAGGACAGCATTTACTTATAGCTTGCACATGGAGAAGAAAAATGGGTACAGTGTTACTGGTATAGAAGTGTGAGGTACATACTGTAGATAGCACTGGAAAGCTGCCAGTAGAGACCTTTCATCTTTGTAGTGGAGAAGGCAGGGAGGATTAGAATTGAAGGGCCAGGCAAAGCTGGGAGGTGCTTGAGGAGATGGAGCTGGGGGGGATATGGAAGAGACAAAAAGTGAGCAGGGACACCAGGAAGTGGGAGTGCACACTGAGGGAGAAGAGGACTGGACAGGAGGGAGGAGCAGGGATGCTTGGAAACACCAGTGGCCGGGAGTCAGGCAGAGTGGGAGGCTTGGGAAGCGCCAGTGGCAGGAAAAGGAAAGCCCAAAAAAAGAATGACAAAACAAAACCCATAGGACACCTGGGAAGGAAGGAGCAAGAAAAGAAACAGGGAGGCATCCGGAGTGGCTACAGGCAAAGGAAGGAAATAGGAGGCAGGCAAGAGCAAACATAGGAATGGGGAAGAGGAAAGACAAAAAGCAGACAGGACAGCACAATGAGGGGAGCACAAACCAGAGCAGCAAGCACAAGCCAAGCAGGGAGCTCAGAGAAAAAAACACTCCCTAAGCAAGGGAGGTGCGTTAGTGGAGGGTTTAAGTAGAGGTTGTGGGAGGAGCTATTCCCCACATTGAACCCCAGGCTAAGCATTCCCAAAATTATAAAAAATTAAGGACAGGCAACTGTGTTCTTATTGATTTTTAACACCTTGGTGTGTGATGACCTCATAAACCTCTCGAGCTTCACTCCCGAGGTTTATGGGTCATCACACACCTCGGGTGTGTAAAACAAATCCATAACACACAATTGCCTATCCATTATTCTCTATATAATCCATTACTCTTGAGGTCACTTCAGCCAGTAGTCTAACTAACAACTTACAACATGTTCAAAATGCTGCTGTCTGCCCCTTGTCATGAAATACAAGTGGAACCAAGTTACATGGAAACTGTTTGGCTTCTGATGAACTAGGTTCTTCCCAAACCTGAGTTACTAGCATCACAAGTGGTAGCACTACCTCTACATTGATGGTCCAGTATGTTCAACATTTTAAACAAAAGGCCAATTTGTTTAAGTAATATCTATTTTATAACAGCATATCTATTTTATAACAGCATAAGATAAATGTATTTTCCTGGAGCTGAAGGCACTCAGTGCAACAGCCTATATCCTAACTGCACACATGGGGTATGCATTTATCACACAACAATGCACACCCAATTGTGCCTTATTGCTTACATAAACAAATAAAAGAAAACATGTACTCAGATGATGGGGTGATGGGGGGACCATAATGACTAATAAGAACGGCAGTAGTAGCATTACTGCAACCACAGTGAAATATTGAACATGTCAATGATCTGTTGGAAAATATGAACTTATATGAAATGTACAATTATGTGACATAACTAGGTATGCTGAATATACTTTGATTAATATGACAGTGTATCCTAGAGATATGGGTAACTAAAGAATAATCATATGTAAGATGAAACAAGGCACAAAGAAGTGTGGCTATTGACTAGAGGGAGGCATTGGAATCAGAAGACCTGGGTTTAAATAACACTAGAGTGATTTACACATTCTGGGATCCTAAACAGTCACTTAAACCTCCTAGCATTTCTGCCACACAGCTATACAAATGGACAAAATCTTGCTGAAAATGAAATCTCTACTGGGCTCTTCAAGGTAAATGAACTGTACAAAAAAGAGAACAGCATATGGCTGCTGTGCAATCTGTGATAGTGGGAAATGACTAGAGAGCTCTGATCAAGACGTAGAGTTAGGAAAATAAATATAGCTACCTATGGTAGACTAATAGATGCTCTTTCTTCAAAAAATTTTAGTGCAGCTGGCCTGGTGGTGCTGAGGGCTGAGGCGCTGGATGCCTTTCCTCGTGTCATGCCGGCAACCCATGTTCGGGAATAGACATGGGCTGCTGGGGGTTGGCAGGGAGGAGAAGAATTGAGCATTCCCAGGACTGCTCTTCTTCTCCAGGGAGGGGGGTTACCAGTGCCCGGCGATTGCCTGCCTCTAGTGGAGGCTGGGAGGTGCCATGTCAGCACTGAGATTGTTGGGAGAGACTGCGGCAGGCGCTTGCTGGGCATGCGCATGGGTGCATGTGCACTACCTCTGCTGGCCCCATTGCACGCCACAGCCTCTCAGGGGGAAAAAGCAAGTATAAAAGTGAAAAAGGGAGTCCTCTGCAGTAATGATGATGGTCCCCCACCGCAACGGCCCGGGAATACACCTCCTCGAACACTAAATCCGGTCTGCTGGGGTGAGTTGCTCCCCACCCCCTGCCACGAAGGGGAAGTCATGGGGTCAAGGGAAGGGGCTCCCATACCTGGTGCCTGCGCAAGGGGATGTCAGATGTGTAGCAGAGGACTCCGGAGGAGAAAAACAATAACTGCAAAAAAAAATAATTTAGTGCAAGAAAAGAAAATATGATTAAGAGGAGCGAACTAACTCTCTCTCTCTCTCTCTCTCTCTCTGGCATATTTTCACTTACTTAGAATCATTGATGCTTGTATCGCTTGTGTCCCTTCACTGCTGGCCTCTGCATGACAAAGACATTATTTCTTTCCATAAGAGTATAGGAATAGAATTTTGTGGATTTGACAAGTGCTTGGCCTGTGAACTAAGCTTTGAGAAGAATCATTAATTCCACAATCTTTTCTGTTTACCTGTTTGTGGAAAGTCATGGTTCGTATTTATTTTTAGAGGTTCATAATACAAAATAGATGATAAAGTTTAACACAAGCAAGCTAAAACTCCCCAATAAAAATTATCCTGATAGATTAGACTTTAAAACACATAGTAAGGATTGTATTGTAAGTGGCTTATAACAATATAATGTTAAATGGCATGATGTATTTATTAACAGTTATGATAAAAACCTTTTCTTACCTTTTTTCACAATTAAATCTAAACCTATTTAAAACCTTACTATAAAAGGTTTGTCTATCTTTACCTGATCTTTATGCTAGAAAAATGTTTTATAACCATAACATTGTTGATGAGATGCTTACAGAACAAATAGTGTTTCATTGTACTGTATACACAGGTATTCTTTTATAACTTTGAATAAATAATCATACACATTTAGAAAAAAACACACTGGCCCATTGGGTTCTTCCTCCAATAACTCAATGGGAATACCCTTCCATCCCATTTTCTTCAAGGTAGGTATCTGATTTATGCTTGAAGGTAGGAATTGTGTGCTGACACCTCTTGGTCTGGAAGTCTATTCCAAGTATCCAGCACTTGATGTATTTTGGAAAGAAGTGCTTCCTGTTATTTCCCCTGAATCTACCATTTCAAAGCCAAGGAGTGGTCCTTGTGATCTTATCATTTTACAAACCCTTAACCCTTTGCATTTGGTCCAATAATGCTATCAATGCTATCCTTTTCAGATATCTGACTATTGTATTCACGTCACATGTGTGCCTTCTCTTTCCCATGGAGTACAGTTATAGTTCTGTCATTCGGTCTTCATAACCCATGTTTTCCAAATCTTTAGCCAATGTGGCTGCTCTTCACTGCACCTTCTCAATCCTATCGATATCTTTCCTCAGATATGGGGAACAGAACTGTACACTGTACTCAACATGGTGTAACATGGTGTCTGAGCAGTGACCTGTAGGTGTCTCTCAATCTGCTTACAAAGTATCTCTTGATGCATGCCATGATTTCATTTGTTTTGTTAGCAGCTGCCACCATTTAGCATTGTTGCTGATCATTACTATTTTAATTTTACTATTGAAGACAATGCCATTAAAATAAAAAAAAATGTTATTAACCATGACACAACCACCAAATGATCAGGGGTATGAAAGACAAAATGCATTAGAAGAAACTTCAGATCCTTTACATGTTCACCCAAGTGAAATTTGGCTGAGTGGGGATATGAGTCTTCTACATGACAAGCTTCTGGGAAAATAATGCAAGTGCAGTATACATGAGACATAATCAAGGTGCATTGCTAACTGAATTGGGGACAGGAAGCAGAGATTGGTGGTGGACAGGCACTACTCCAAGAGAAGATGCATTCTCAGTGGGATTCCAAAGGGACTGGTGCTGGGTTCACTGCTGTTTAACATTTTCATTAATGATCTGGAAGATAGGGGGCTCGATTCACAAAGGGTTGGGAATGCTGCAAGGTACTTGTGTCACAGAAACATGATGCAACAGGCTCACTGTGCCATACCTTGCATCATTCCTGATTCACAAAAGGAACTTTCAGCACCAAGGGAACCTGGTGTGTCAGACATCCAAGTGCAGCTTGCAGCATGCTGCAGGCAGTGCCATGGCACTGTGACATGTTGCGCAAGTAGGCAGCTGCCATATCACCTATGCTGGAATTCTGTAAGGGAAGTAATGTATGTGGGGCCAGCTGAGAGTTAGACCAGCATTGAGCTGATCTAATGCCCAGTGTTCTAAAATGGGTCCCACCTGCAGACTCCCCAGGGTGTGGTGGTAGCAGTGCTGACCATCGGCACTAATGGTGCTGAACTGCTGCTGGGCATGGACCATGGGCTAGCTGCACTGCTAGCAGCTTGGTGTGCTGTTGGGGGTGTGCCCTCTGTCATGCCAGAGGCACATGTTGGACATACTTGCCCACCTTGCTGGGGAGCAGGGGTGCACCCTGGCATGCCTGCCGGGGGTCCCAGTGCAAACAGATGCATCGGTGCCTGTAGTGGGGCCAGACTACTACAGTGGACATCATGCCCACCCTGTGGAAAAGACACCCACTGGTGCTGTCAGTGCCCCATGACTGTCCTGCAGTGTGTGGTATTCCACTTCCATGCACCTTCCCTTTGCTGCATGGGTGTGCTTGGTGCAATCTGTGGGACTTTGGTGCCAGGAACCCTCCTATACCTGAATTGGGCACAGGGTCCTTGGCGCACCAGAGATCAACGCAAGCTGCCATTGGCACAGCTTGCACCTATCCTTGAGAATCGAGCCCAGGGTCTCTAGTAGGCTGCTTAGGGTCACTAATCACACTAAGATTACATGGGTAGTGAACTCTGTTGAAGAGGGGAACATACATCAGAATGATCCGAACAGCAGCATTACTGTTTTGAGTCTTGGATCCTCTGATTCAATGTATCAAAATGCAAGGTGCAAAACTTGGGGAGGAAAAACAGTTGTAGGACCTATACACTGTATGGGGTTCCTCTTGCTGCAGTGGAGAAAAACAAGCACTGGGGGTCATAATAGATCAGGGGCTAAAACAGGACAAGCAATACACAACTGCTGTTAAAAGAGCTAGCAGGAAGCTGGGGTCTATAAAAGGGGATGATCAGCAGAGCAGGGGAAATAATCCTACCACTTTACAATACTCTGGTCTGTCTCTACCAAGAGTATTTCATACAGTTCGAGGCTCCTCACTACAATAAGAGTTGGTGGGTGCCAACTATGTTTGCATTTATATAACATTATTCATTCCTTCTGGATATTTTACTTTTCTTTAGATGTTGGTAATTTGAGTCATACCCATCAGTGATTTTGAGATGGATGTTTACTTGCTAGGGAGTATTGCAAGATCTTTGTTGAAATTATTTTGTGTTGGCCCATTGTTTATGATTTTTTAAGCTATATTGATGGCATACTTCTCTTCTCTCCCACATCTGTATTTCAGTAGGCTATTTGCATTTCTTTTTACAGCAACATAGCAAGTGATGTAACAATGGGCCTTCATTGAACAGCAGATGCTTGAGGAAATGGTGTTAGTAGCTCTGTGCACTCTCCCCTTTGATTGTAGGTAACTATACCAATGCCTCAGCATTGTGTTAGGGGACATTGTACTACCATGAGATGTTGTCTTTCAAATGAGATGTACAACTAAGCTCTAGTGTCTGTTGGTTGTTCAGGTAGAGATTACATATCCCATGGTACTTCTAGCAAAGAGGAAGGGAATTCCTCTGGTTTTTGGGCCAAATCTCCACATTAACTAAAACCAACAATAGCAAACCCTGTTTCGATATTAACTAGTACTTTCTGTGTCCACCAACTGGTGAGGCTGAAAACAGGAAAATGTTTTCCTAGCCTCCTTTTCCTCTCAAGAAATCAAACAGACAAATAAATTGCTTTAAAAACTGTTAGGGATTCAGTACATGAAAATCATTATAAAAATACAAATTCTATACTGGTCAACAGTCCATGCACTACCAGTATCTGCAAACTGCTGTGTAAAGCTCTGTGGGATTCAACCTTCTAAACAGGTTTTCCCATTTGGTTTCAAAATGATTCAAAAAAGAAAACATGTATCAACTTGATCAGACTCCAACAAAGTCGTATTGTCATAAAAATACCTATCCCTATTCAAATTATTGGGTAGGAAAGGCTGGTAACACTTTACTGAGATGTATATTGTAGTGGAGCGGTAGTACCACTATACATAGGGTTGAGTAGGCTGTTTAATGTTAAACCCCTAATTTGCACTTTAATAGCTCTGCCACCATTCAACAGATTAGCACAACATTTTGCAAGTGGTCTCAGGGGCAAGGACTCTTGATGTGCCAAGTTTCGTCCCAGTCAGATGTTGGGATTCCGAGATCTTGATAGTGAATGTAAGCCCCCCTCCCCACTGTCTAAGGGTATGCCAAGTAGTAACCTCCATGCAGAGAGGCTCTCACAGCAGAAACCATAGAAATTTCTTACCAGGATGGCTGGCATTGATCCGAGTTCATTGGTGCAGAAGCACAGGCTTCTTCTGGTGCTGGGCTGCAATAGGTTTTGGTTAATAGCCACAAACAGTTCAAAACGAATAACTGATGTCCTTGAAGAAGTAAAACAACAGGGGATTCTATTTAATTTAGAACAAAGCACTCCATGGAGGTAATACACTTGAACAACTGATTGCTCAGTCCTGACCGCAGGCATCATGAAGGTTGCTAGTGTCCATTTGTGGCCATTTTGGCCCCACTAACTTTGGGACACTTTTACTTCACCTGGGTGGCCACTTTATGTGCAGGCAGATTTAATTTGGGGCCAAGATGGCCTTTAAAACATTAGGCAGCAGGCAGACTTTAATTCTCTCTCCCTTTCAGCTCCATTCTCCATTCTGGCTCCCTTGACTCAGAGCAGCAAGCTCTTTAAAATCAGTTACCTCTCCTGTCTTGAATTTCAGCACGAAAGTTAGGCCATGGCAGGTGACTCCACCCTTGACATCAGGGTGAACATCCCCACTGTGGCTGCCATGTCTGGGTTGGCATCTTGAACTTAGGGGCTGTCTCTCTCTCTCTCTCTCTCTCGCTGTCTCTCTAAATGCTTCCTCTTGCAAAATCTTGGGCCCTAGCAAGTGACTTCACCAATCAACTCATGGGCAAACGTCCACACTGAGTCTACCACAACCAGGTTTGCATTCAGACTCCGGGGCTGTGGATACCCACCCCTGGGTCCCTGGACCCCCTTTCTTACTGGCTCCAAAGTTCTCCCACCGGATGTTTGGGCATGGCTGCAGCCTGCAGGTCCACATAGGTGACGCCCTTCTGGTCAATCTCTCTCTTTCTCGTAAAAGGGTGACAGATAGGCTGCACCCTTCTTTCAGGGCTCACACATCTCTGCTCCCCTGACCTCCTTCTCTCTGGTCATGGATCTCTTTCAGCACTGCCGGGGGCATTTTGGAGGATGCACACTGCAGACTAACTCCTCAGACCTGGCTGATGGCTGCCGCCACATCACTTGCCAAAGTCATGGTTGCCCAAACCCTCAGAAAACTTCTGGATCCCAGGGAGTGGGCAATCAGCCCCACTCTCCTCCAACTCTCCCACTATGACCCCTTCTCACTGCATGGGCTCTTCAATGGCTCCAAAAACTCTAGCCTATACCCCAGTGCACTAGTGGTGACCTCTGACCTGCAGAAGGTCCCGCCAGTTTGACAGTGATTAATTAACCATTTAATTACTGAACCAAAAAGGACTTAAAGTGCATAGAACATTTACATACCTCATAGGGAGGGGGACATTCCTCCCTTGGCTTAAACAGTCACTGTCCTCGGTGAGTATTAACACCAGCTGTCCTCTGCACCAAACAAGAAGCTATGCACACTTCCTTTCCCTTCTTAGTACAGACAGGCTAGGCCAGCACACTGCCACAATGGTGTATGATACTCCCACACAATCTGAATCTCAAAACCAGTAACTACTGCTAAAGAAATACCCTGGTGACCCAGCCACCTATACTGCCCCAGACAGATTGCCTAGTTGAAACAGTTATGGCATCCCAGTCCTACCTATAACTAACTATACCCAAAACTACTGCCAATACTATCAACATGCTGCCAAGCTGCCACAGCCATAACCATTAAAGTTTACAAAAAGTATGCAAAACAGTACAATAGCAGATTTTTTTCTTTCTTTAATGTGTACATGGAAGCAACACTTTAACCCTTAACCCACTATAACATACTATAATTATGCAATACTGGAAGGAAGCACAGTAAACGGTACCTCAACACATATTTAAGGCCAGTGGATATGCAATTTACCCCATTCCCCCATGCACCATGGTGCAGCTATTGAGTCCAAGCAAAATATCCCAAATGCCCAAAGTCCCAAAACATGCGCAGGTAAACTTTAACAAAAAAGAAGAAAGTGTTGATCTCACCGGATCCTGCTGGCTCTTGTACTAGTCCACAGTTTCTTTTAACAGTGGGTTCAGAGAGATTCATTGTTGGATCCAGCAGGTGTACACATAGTGGATAGTAATAAACAGTACTTAGTTCTGCTCATGTGAATAAAAATACTAACAACAGAGCAAATGCTCAAAATATGGAAACTCCAGCTCCCAGTATTGTATTCCTATACAGCTTGAGTAGAACTACAAATGAAAATTCTAATGACCTTAAACAAGTAGTAACAGACCTGTTTGAACAACTGTTAAATTTATCAATCAAAGATCCAGAGGCACTAAAGGTAGTTAGGTGTAGTAATGAGTTGGAAATTGATCAAATTCAAATTAAAATAAAATATGAGATTCTATACAATAACATAATACATAATATGTCAATGTTAGATACTATGGGTCTATACATCGTTCCACATATTCCCTCTTCCATAAATAGATCTGTGGAGAATTTAAGTATTATTATACAATGGCAAGAAAGAATCTTGGACTTTGATTGGTCAGTTTGAGGCTGGACCCATGTCATTATCCCAGCATAATGCCACAGTTCTAGTCTCAGCATTGTGAACCAGTTGATGATTTTTGGATGATTGTTTGGATCTCTTTTTTTGCATCGTCTCTTAAGAAACAAAAATATTTTTCCACACTAATAAAAACAATCTTTAAAATTTTTTTTTTATTTATTTTATATAACAATAAGCCATTGTATAATAGGAATAATGCACTCCAGGGTGTGTGTCATGCTGGGATAATGCCATACCTGAGGCACTGGATGCACTCAGCGTGTGGCCTCGTGCCCAACCCCCCCAGGTGTGGCATTATCCCAGCACGACACACACAATGTCGTGCATTATTGCTTTAACAACATTGGCTCTGCACTGGAAAATGAAAAGGAAAAAGAGACAAAAGGAAGAGAAAATTATAATATCTCGGTTTCAAATTGTTTTGAATTACTTAGCTTGCAAGGAGAATGACTTATAGACTATAGCCTTAAGTCAAGGACAAAGGACTCAGAATTGAGTCCTAAAACAGCGGATATATCCTGGAATATAGCAGGACTCGGTTCTAAATTTGCAGATAAAGAATGTTCAGAATTTTTAAGGCAGTCCACAATTATATGTCTACAGGAAACTTGGCATCTGGCTGAAAATGATACTACACTAAATGGTTATTGTACTTTCCAGACTCCAGTGAAAAAACAACTCAAAGCTGCACGTCCCTCAGGGGGACTAGTTACATGGGTTAAGATCAGGAAGAATGTTATGGCTGAAATAACATTTTTCAACTCCTTTTGTCAAGCTTTTTATATAAAATTAAGTGGGCTGACATTTTGCCTTATACATGTTTATATTCCTCCCCATAATTCAAAATCTTTTCATCCCAAGATTTGGGATGATCTTGAAGAAATTATACATAAAACTGGGCCATTATGGTGTGTGAAGAAATCTTGATGTGTGGAGACTTCAATGCAAGACTTGGTAATTATGATGGTTTATAGAGATGTAGATATACAAAACTAGAGATTTGAAAATGTCTATAAATTTACTAGGATCTCAAAAGACTTAAATGTTAACAAGAGGGGTCTTAGACTAATTGATATCCTAACGCCACACAATCTTGCTCCACTTAATGGGAGGATTGTGGGAGACACTGTGGGTAATTATACCCACTATAATTCTGTTGAACGCTCTTTAATATATTATCTTTTTTGGAATCATACAATGGATATGTGGGAAACTTGTTTGGTAATTCCTAGGTGTGATAGTGATCATTTCCCATTGGCTTTGACTTATAAATTTATGGATGCTAAAATTCCAGATACACAACATCATGAGGTAGAATTCAAAATAAGATAAAAATTAAATGGAAGCAGGAATAGAGTGGAGAGATAAATTCTATCATTAAAACATGTTTTCATTTCACATGTGATAAACAGGATGGCTCAAACTTAGTAAAGCAGTTGGATAAATGTATTGAAGCTATTAGAGAGTCTCTTACAATAATTCATAGAACCCCTGTTAGAATTAATACTTGGTATGATAGTGAGTGCCAACAAGCAAAACAAGCTTTGAATCAAATAATTAATAAAACTGTTGCAATAAACAGAAAGAGGGATTTAGACTCTTAAACCAGGAGAGAGAAAGCTACAAGAGACTACTTAAGAATAAACAAGTAGAATTTCAACAAAACCAATGGAAAATATTGCTATCAGCCATAGAAAAAAAGGATAATCAGGCCTATTGGCAGATGGTAGCAAAAGGTACGCACAATCAAAAAACCTGTTTAGATTCTTATATCCCCATGAGTATGTGAGTTAAGTATTATACAGGCATTTTTTTAATCCAAATATTCAAAATGAAGAGCCCATACCATGCAAAGACTTGTCACAATTACTTTTTTGCACACACACAGAAGTTTATTTTGCTGTAGTATCAATGGAAAAAGGTAAAGCTCCAGGACCCGATCTTATCCCTGCAGAAGTTTTTTTGTTTTCACCTTCGCTTTGGGCTTCTATCCTTACTTCAATTTTCAACTATCAGGTAACTAAATTGGCTTTTCCTAAATCTTGGAAAGGGGCTACAATAATGTCTGTCCACAAAAAAGGCAATAAATCTGACTCTAATATGTATCAGCCAATTTCACTGTTAGATAATTTGGGCAAAATATTTACAAGAGTGGTATTAGGTAAATTATGGGAACAGATAAAATTATTGGGAAATTTCTATGAATATCAAGCAGGTTTCTGATCTGGATATTCTACAATGGATAACTGTTTCATATTAACACATTTTTATGAAAAATATGTAAATCTTCAGAAACAAAAAATATTTGCTGCATTTATAGACTTTAGCTCAGCCTTTGACTCAATCTTGTGCAATTTGCTTTGGATATTGATGAGGGATTGGGGCATAAGTGGGGATATAATTGCAGTAATTAAAGAAATATATACAGAAACTTGGGCAGAGATAAAAGTGGGCAACCCTGAACAGTTATCAGGTGCTTTCGAAACAAATTGTGGCTTAGGATAGGGCTGCATCCTGGCTCCCACACTATTTTGCGTTTATGTAAATAAATTATTATTGGACCTTGAACATTCAGACACAGACTCACCTAAGATCAAAAATAAATTGTGTGCTTCTTTAGAATTTGTTGACAACCTTGTCTTATTTTACTTGACACAAAAGGGACATCAAAGAAAGTTGGACATTTTGAGTGATTGTGCAAAAAATTATAAACTTTTAATAAATTAGTCAAAAAGCCAGATTATAGTCTTTGGTTCTAATAAAATGAAGCAAATATGAAAGGTGGGAGGAAAAAATCTTGGAATTACCAAATCATATACCTACTTGGGTCTTTGGCTTTCTAATGATGGACGATGGTCCAAGCATGTTAATATGATATTACCTAAACTTAAGCAAACTGCTAATTCACTGAAGGTATTTAATTACAAATATGGGGGTAATTCTATAAAACCACTTATAGTGGCAATCAAAGCTAAATATTACACCCAGATGTTGTATCAATCAGAAGTGTGGGATTTTGAGAACTGTCAGGTCCTGGAAACTCCTATGAACAAACTGCTTAGAATTTCTTTGAGACTTAATAATTCAATCCCTGCCACTCTCATACTTGCTGAAATTGGTCTGACTTGTCCAATAGCCTATGCATACTCCAGGAAGATCAATCATTGGATAATGCTATTATCAATGTACAATAAAAGATTACCTGCACTCTCACTTCAGGAAAAGTGTGATTGGGAAAATATGGGATGTCATAGGTCCAAACGGTTAACAAAAGTACATAAAATTTTGGAAGAAACAGATCTTAAATATTTGAAGAAATATCTTGACACTTTATTTATTTATTTGTTTTTTGTTTACCGGGTAGGTACACTAGACAAGAGTATTGCCTATATTCAGGCACGACCTGGGAAAGTACAATCAGGAGAGAGCAAGGTACAAAGAAGGTACAAACGTCAGTGACAATTGTTCATGGCGCAGCATGAAGTGGGAATAAAACAAATGCACAGATTGCTGACAAAAGCAAGACATATTTCTGTGGAAACAGAGTAAACAAATATCCTTACATCAGCTACTTGCACTGGATGATACAACAATAATAATTAAGGACATACGACACTGCTAAAGAATAAATAATAATTTTAACTAATGATTTTGTGGCGGGGGTGGGAACATGCAGATGTTATACAATGGAGGGAAACAGTAAGTGCCATGTAGGTAAGGAATGCTACTGGGAGTTAGTCTCAAGTTATAGCACAGAAGTAGCCATCAGAGTCAGCCAGGTGGGTGCAGAGACCCAGTTTAAAGTCTAGGTGGGATTTAGAGAGTTTAATGTGAGTGGAGAAGGGAGTTCCAGATGCTAGGAGCCGATATAGCAAAGGATAGTTCCCCCTTTTTGTGAGGTATCTGGGAATTTTAAGCTGGATTTGTATGGATGACATAAAGAGATATGCTTGGGAGGGATGAGATAGCAGCCTTGAGAGATACTCAGGTGTCCCCATTCTGATGATATTGTCAATCAAGCATCCAGTAGAGTAGAGTCTGTGTGAAGTCGGGGAGAGCCAATTTAGTCTGGAGTAGAGTTCACAGTAATGAGTCAGTCTGTGTGCAGAGAGGGCAAATTGGCATATGCTGTTATAACATGTGCTCCATTTATGGAGGGATCCTTTGTTAGCATTAAGGTATACCTGTGAGCAGTATGTAAGGGAGGGAAGGAGGAAACCTTGTGCAATAGCAAGCCGGGGAGCATCATTCAGGGAGGACCTAATTTTATAGGCAATACCAAGCTTGGAGTTAACCACCTTGCAAGTAGCCATAAGGTGGGCATTAAAATCCAGAGATGGCTCAAGTGTGACTCCTAGGTACCTAAAGGAGTTAACAGATACCAATGGAGAGCCATCAAGACATAGTACTGAAAGATCCAGAGCACAGGATTTGATTCTAGAGGGGGAGCCAAAAAGCATAGCCACAGTTTTCTTAGCATTAAGTATGAGTTTGTTTTGTGGAAGTCAGACTTGTAAGCAGTCAAAGTCAGCTTGAAGATTCGCCATTACTGATGTGAGGTCTTTGCCACTGGTTAAAAGCACCATGTCATCGGCATCGGCAATAATGTAACAATAGGTCTTAAGTACAAACCATATGTAACTAACAAGATTGTCAATTATTATAAAACTCTGGATCTGGAGATTGTTATAAAAAACAGAATATCACTCTAGCTAAGGGATAATGATCTCATATTTTGTTATAGAGAATATTTAGATATGTTACAGAACCTGAAGCAGAGACAAATGTATACCAGATTCAAGCTAGAGATGTTCCGCAGTAATGTACTATTAGCCCAATACAAAAAGTAACAAGTGAGCCTGCAGTTTACTGCTCTTGTACAAATGAATTTAAAAGAGGATTTATCCCATGTGATTATGAAGTGTCCTTGGTATGATACTCCAAGAAAACAATGGCTTATCCCAATTTGGGAAAAAATTGACTCAAATGATAACCAATTATTAGTAATGTTATTCACAACAAAGGATGAATTAATAGTTAAATAAAACTGTAGGGTATCTTATGGCAACCTCTAAAATAAAATTACAACATAAATAGTATTTTTAAGTCTTGCTTTGTACAGTGAAATATATAATATACCATTCAGGCAGAACAAAAATCAGGAATGTTATGCTATTAGAATATGTGAAACCTTTTGTAAGATATGGACTATAAAAATGTATGTACGTATAAGAGTGTCTATTTATTATTGTAATGCATTTGTATTTATGTATTTTACTATTGTCAAGGTCATTGACTGATCAATAAATCTTACTTTATTTTACTTACTTACTTAAACAGTGGGCATCACCTCCGGGGGAGGAAACAGGTTAACTCAAGGCCACAAAATTGGAATAGTCCATAGGCCACCAGCAGTCACCTCACTGACATGAAACATAGTAACAGGGATTCAGTTTGGTGGTCTTCTGGCAAAATGAGTCAAGACCCTTCACATAGTGCTTGGTACGTCTCCCATTTAGATCCTGCACCAGGGCAAAAGTCTTAAAAACGATCAGTTCCTCGTAGGCATGACGAGCGCAGATTACCTAGGTCATTTGCTAAATCTCCTGTAGGGCCATGGAGGAGCTTTCTGGACCCAACTTGTGCTTCTTGTAGAGTTTTTCCAAAGTGCCCCAGTACACCCAATCAGTGCGATTCTCCTCGATGAGGTCCCAAAGTCTTTCTGGCAGGTAGGGGTATGCCTACTGCGGGTGATCATGCCGGATCTCGAGCCTTATAATTTTTTCAGCCTGACTCCTATAAGGCAGACTGCATATAAAGGGCCATAGGGCCTGCCTATCCTGGAGCTGCACACCATCTCAGTAGCACCATACCTGGGGGTCACCATTGTGAACCCCCCTCGTACATCTCCCGCCTTTTGCAACTCTTGACTGATAGGGTAGGACACTCTTTCCTGGAGGTCAAATATACTGATTCATAGCAAGATGGGATATCCCTCTGAAGGCCATCATTGCTGATCTCCGCTGCTTCTTCCACAATTGAGGCAGCTGCTCCGGTTCCTCTTGATTCACCCTTGGCTCTCTTTGCTGGGGATGACTTAGCACTGAATTCCTGGATGACTTTGGCAACTCTGGAATACAGGTGGTCAATGACTCCTGGGACACTCTCACAGTTGACTTCTCTGGCTCTCTGGGGATCAACATCTTTGTTTAAACTCCATGACCCTGGCCCTGTCCTTAGGCAACTGGTACAGTATCTCAGGCTGGGCTGCTCCGATTGGGACTGAAGATTCCAGGGGGCTGGCCTTCACAGTAGGGCTGGCCTTCTCAGTTTTCAATGTCAGTGCCATACTTAAATGGGTGCTGATTTCTTCCCAACTCTCTAGAGCCAATTCTACTGATGCAACAGACCCACTAGGCCTGGGTAAAAGCAGGTGTCCAGTCTCTGATGAGGCTCCTTGCTGGCTCACCGCACACACTGGCAGCACCGATACACCAGGCCCCTCTAACTGGCACAGGGCACACTCAGTGGCTGTAAATCTCTCTACCACCTATCACATCTACCTCAACATAGCAGAGGGGACTGTCACTTCTACAGTCTCTGGGGTTTTAGCCATGGTTGACACCATTTTTTTCTTCTTTCTCTGCTCTCCACCAATGATCTTTCAAATTGCTCTCTGCCTCAATGGCTTCTCCAGGTCTCTTCTCTCACTTGTCCAAATGTGCTCAGAGATGGTTGCATTCTGCCCCCACAAGTATCTTCTATCCAATCAACAGTCTGGCACAAGACATTAGCATATCTCTCACATGTCCCTCGTTCTTGCACTACTGTCCAGACCCACTGGTGCCATGAACTCTGCTTCCAAAGGTGTAAAATTCATCACTACTGTGCCACATTTTGCACTTCCAATCCAGGCCAGAAACAAAGTCCACAGTGTCCACTTGTGCCCAGCGACCATTACAGTCCACTCCGAATGTCCCTGCATCCCAGAAAAAACATCTTGGGCAACCACCCACATTGTAAGTCCTCCTTCCCAGTGTCTAGGGGTATGCCAGGTGGTAGAATCTGTGGGGACAGGGCACTCACTGCAGAAACCACAGAAATTCCTTACTGGGATGGCTGGAATTGATTGGAGTTCATTGGCGCAGGGGCTCAGGCTTCTCCTGGTGCTGGGATACAATAAGTTTTGGTTAGTAGCTACAAACAATTCAGAACAAATGGCTGACATCCACGCAGAAGTAAAACAATAGGGAGTTCCATTTAATTTATAACAAAGCACTCCATAGAGGTAACACACAAACAACTGATTGCTCAGTCCTTACTGCAGGGGTCATGAAGGTTGCTAGTGTGCATTTGTGGCTGTTATGGCCCCACTAACTTTGGGTGGCTTTTGCTTGAGCTGGGTAGCTTTATACTTTATAATGGAATCTGGGTGTCATTCTTGATGATGGGTTGCCACTTGAAGCTCAGGTGTAATCCATTGTCCTGAGTAGGTTTAATCATCTGAGGAATGTTGCCCAGATTAAACCCCTAATTCTGCCTGGTCACCTGCCATTGTCGGTGCATGCCTTTGTCACATCAAGGCTCGATTACTGTAATGCTTTTTACTTCAGGGTCAGTGGAGGTAATCTCTCTCAGTTACAGTTGGTGCAGAACGCAGCAGCCAGGTAGCTGACAGGCCTTCCTAGGTCCTGCCAGGTGACCCCAGTGCTGCATGATCTGCACTGGTTGCTGGTCAGATGGAGGATTGCTTTCAAGGTGGGGTTGCTTACATATAAGGCACTATATGGATCGGGCCCTTGTGACCTGGCTGACCTCCTGACACCTGTCTGCACTGGGCGCTTGCTCCATTCCTCCACATATGGCCTCCTGGCAGTTCTGAGGGCTAGGCTGAAACCTCGTGAGATCGAACATTTGAGGTGGTCAGCCAGGCTCAGCCCCTTGGAACTCGCTTCCAAAGCCTTTGAGGGAGGCTCCGTCAGTGGATGCATTTAAGAGGGGACTAAAAGCACATCTGTTCAAACAAGCATTTGGTATTTAGTGACAGCCCAGTTTTAGTTTATTTTGTGTTTATTAATTTGTTTTGTAACCCCCCCCCCTTTGGGAGATACTGTAAGTGTGTGTTCCTTTAAGAAGGCTTTTGCTTTCTTCTGTGATGCCAATCTGTACCCTTGGTCTGACCTGGCAGCAGCACTGTCTGAATATTCCAAAGGGGAGGGGCTGGAGCTCTCTGTTTTGAAAGAACTGAGCATTCTAGGCAGGCAGTTAGAATGAGTCTTCAGCCTGACATCTAGTGTCTGCCTTCTTCTGTGTAAACCCTCTTTTCTCATTGAAAAAAATGTTTGTACATGGTGGCTTCCATTGCTTGAGATCCCTAAAAGGGGTGCCCCTTCCCAGAAGGAGGCATACCAGTTTTGGAGTTCATGATAAGCTTCTGTGGGGATGAAATTTAGCTGAGAACTGCTGAAAGACTGAGGTGATATTTTGCCTTATTTTAAGAGGGTGAAATGACAAATCTGCTGAGTTTTAAATACTCAGTGCTGCTTTCTGGGCTTTGAACAAAAGTTTCCTGTCAGCAAAGGAAACATTTCTCTCATGGAGTAACTGTCTCTGAGTGAAGAGGTCTGTCGTCATTTTTGAAAATGGGTTAGAGTGCCAGAAAAGGAACTGTTTATGCCCATTTGGATACCAAAGGCTATGGGTATTTCCACAGTGAAGATGTTCTGAAGAAAAGTGTCAAGTTAATGCTGTCTGCCTCTGATAGTAAAATGTGACAGTTTACAAAAGCCTGTGTGTGTCTCTGCCTGTGTCACACAAAGTGAAGGACTGATTACTAGCCCTGTGGCTAGTGTGTGAAAAGGGCCCAGAAATGTATTAGTGAATTCTGCCTGCCAAATTGGACTGTTAGGCCCTTTCCTCATGGGTGTCAACACTTGAGTTAGGGTGGGGGCAGAAATCCAATGGCACCTCAGACCCTCAGGGGATGCTCTACCCTCCACTGCCCCTAAAATATAGCCCTGTGGTGCTGTCCTCTTATGTGGACTTGGACTCTTCTCTCATGGAGGTCAGTGGCTTGAAGGAAGAGTGGGAGGCTTGGTCCATGGCACCTCGGACCCCCAGGGGACAGCAGCCTCTCCCTGCTGTTTAAATTCTGGGATTGGAAATGAAGAAAAGTAAAGAGCCTACTATGTGTATTCCCTGAAGGCAGAAAGAGAAAGTCAAGTTAAGTAAATCCCTGGGGCGTAACACCTAGCCCTGAGGGTGATAAGCTGGTAATGCGGCGAATAATTGAACTGTCCCCCTGTGGGATTAGAACTGATGACCACCCTGTGGTCTTTCCTGGCCAGTTGAAATGTAACATCTGCCTCCATGGAGAAACTGTTTTAAAATAAAAGGATCCTGTTTTGGATGTTTTAACATTTGCTATCCCATCTGGACATTGGTTTTATTGAAATGTTTATTGCACAGTTAAAGTTATGCCTAAGCAGTTTAAATCTGCAACCTTGCCAGGCCACCTCTTCCATTAGATGCCTGGAGATCACCCAATTTGAGGGAGGTCAAGTAAGTGCATTCTGTTGTTGTATTTGCCCCTCTCAACTGTTGGATCCCCCCTTACGATACCTAGGGACAAGGGGTTATCCTTTTATGGTATATTTATTATAAGCAGCAGCCAAAGGATCCAGCACTACCCACTGCTATAAAACACCAAAAGACATCAAGACTAGATTTAAATAATCATAGTTTTATTCATGAAAAGTGCTGACCTCACACCATGTGAAACATGGAAACCAGGGAAATGCCAACAGGACCCCACATACCCCTACTGGTTTCACAACAGTGTCTTCAGGGAGTGTCCCACATTACATGATACCCTATACTTAAATCCAGCATTTAAAGACACACACCACATTAACAACAGTGATAAAAAGCTAAAAGCAATCCATATATGTAAATCAATTTAAAGTGTCTATGCACTCATTCATTCCAGCTCAGTTGGGTGGCCAGCTGTGGTGGAGAGTGGAGGGGTGTGCTGGTCACCCATTCGAGGTCGAAGTGGGGGGGAGTGGGGTGGTTGGCACTACCTGATGGGGTGGAGGGGGTAGGTGGTCCAGTAGACACCAGGGATATCATAAATAAGAATTTATTAGGGTTGGCAATCGTTGGGGGGGGGGGACCACTAGACACCAGGAATTTAAAAGAATAACAAATTATTTTTACACCAGTGCAGGAGATCAGTGGGTGTGAGGTGGGGATCACTAGACACCAGGGATTTCCTTCAAAAAATAATTAATTTTACACTGGGGCAGGTGATCAGTGGGTGGGGGGGACCACTAGACATCAGGGATCAAATTACTTAAAATGATTTGCCATTTTTAACTTCTCCTTGCTTAAAAAAAAAAAAACAAAGCAAGGCAAAGTTACAAATAACAAATTTTTCATTAAGTGGGTCAGCTTCACAAAGTGATCCGCAGAGAGGTGAATTTGGCAAAAATTCACCAGCAAAGTAAATTTTGCTGCATCTCTATACCCCACCTGCAGTGTACAAGTTTTTCCAGTACTGTACCATCTGCACTGCCCTTACTTCTGACATATTTGTCCACACTATATCCCCTACAGGGCATCCATCTGCAACTTACCTGACAGCACTATACCAGCCACAGGAAGGTACAGTGCTGTCAGGTAAGTTACAATGACCTGCCTGCAGTGTACCCACCAGTACCAAGCCATTCACAAGTGATGCACTCCATGCACTACCCTATCTCCTTGTGCAGGGCAAATAGAGCAGACTAGATGGGCCTACCAGTTCTTTTCTGCTGACACATTCTATGTTTCTGTCTTTGATTTTCTGCTAATGCTGCCATACCTGCCTCACCCATGCTTGTAATGTTCTGCACCTGCCAGGGCATTGTATACTAATGGGCTAGAAAGGCCTGGCCTACAATTCATCTGGAATAAAACAAACAAATAAATCAGAAGGGATCCATTTAATTAAACATGACAGGAAAATATTTTAGTTTTTCATTTCAAGAAAACATCTACTACTCATAACAGAGTCCACAAAAATAGCTAATGCTTTATGACAAAATTGGTCACTTTTTTTTGGCTGCTCTAAAACAAACTAAAATAAATTTGAAAAATGACAGGTGCACATATATTTTTAACATATACCAAAATACACAAGCATTATTATTAATTCATGTATGACAGTCATGCTATTTTTGAATTATTTCTCTCTCTCTGACTTGTATTAAAAACAACACACTCCCCTGAATCATTCAGCCTACAATTTACATTATAATCTCATCACTTTACAATTACTGACCTTGACCTGTTCCTCAGAAGTAATTTTCAAATAAAGGCCTTTAAAGGATTTCTCTACAAGAGGGTAATAGAAATTATTAACTGCCCGAAAAGATTTTCTTGTGTAGCAAAAATAAAATATAAGGTTAAGCTCCCCCACCTTACCTTCATTGGTATTAGTTATTTAGAACTTAATCTTTGCCTTGCACATGTTTATAATTTATTCATTCTGAAAAAAAACAAAAATCATTTTAAATGTTAGTGTTTTTCTAGGTCTCTACATATTTAAGGTGGTTTTACTTAGTATCTTAAACGTAAGTCTGCTAAGTCCACAGAGTGATAGAGCTTGTACATCTGTGCTTTCTTCTAAGCTATAAAACAGCAGTAGTGACCGCATTTATGCCAAATCTAAATGAAAAATTGAAACTAATTACACACAGATCATTTATGCGTACCACCAGGTTTTATGTTCATGGGTATTGAGGCATTAACTAATGAATCCAACAACATTTAGGAAAAATTGAGAATGAGGCATCACAGTTTTATTTTTTTTTTATTCCAATTAGGTCTAATGTACTTGAAGACCCTAAAGTTTAAGACCCCATTTTACCAAAGTGATAGGATGGGGATAGTGGGAATAGGATGGGGAAGGTTAGTACCCAGGAGAAGCAATAGGTTCCAGGGTTTATAGGGAATGTGGGCAGACTGGATGTACTGCTGGTCTTTTTCTGCCATCATGGTCTATGTTTCTATGTAAGTATACATGCATAGACATTTGGTACAAATCCAGTTGGGGTTACTATGGTAACCTTGGTAAATAAAGAAAAGAGAGAGAGAGAGAGAGAGAAAGCAGCCAAAAGCTTCCTTAAATCAAGGAGGTAATTTATTACACTACACTGAAATGAATTATTCATTTTTGGGCCTGTGTACATAAGTATTTTTGATTCTCTATTTTTGGAGGTGACTTTTCTTAGTTTAACTTTTATTTGCCAGGGAGGAACTCTAGCTGGGAGATATGTGCAGTCATTTGTGACTAGACCTGTTACTTAACCTCTGTGAAATAGGTGCCTGAAAGAAAGGAAGGCACTCCCTCGGGTGGAGGGTCAGAGCTGTAGTCGATTGTTTCTGGAGGGCACATGGATGAGACCAGGATGCTCCGCACCATGGGATTCAATGACTGGTTGAAAAACTGGTACAGAGCTCAGGAATTTGGCTTCATTGGGGACTGGGGCTCAACCTGGAGGGATGCAGGCCTATACTGGCACAATAGTCTGCATCTGTCCAGGAGGGGAACCAGGATCCTACATGACAGGTTTAAATGCTTCATGGGAAAACATTTAAACTAACCAAGGGGGGAGGCACTGAAAAGGAGAAGGGAAATCCTAGCCCCCTCCCAAAAATCAGGGTAGTTAGTGAGGTAAACACCAAGATAGCGCAGTTGATAGGGAGAAGGGCAGGGGTAAATGAAGAAAAAGACAAAGGCAGCAAGGAAAGGCAAAAAGAAAAAGGGTAATAAAAAATGGAGGGTAATGAGTACTAATGCCCATGGTCTAGGTAAAAAGCTCCCCAAAATGGAGGCCTTGATGGAAGACGGATGCCTGAATATCGTGGCAGTCACAGAAACATGGTACACAGAGAACCATGACTGGGATGTCAACATACCAGGGTGCACAATCTACAGGAGGGACAGAGAGGGTAGAAGAGGAGGAGGAGCAGCTCTCTATGTAAGGGAAGGGATCAAAGCAACAGAACTAAAGGGTAAACAGGGAGGAGAGGAGGCACTGGGGGTCACCCTGGAGACTGGAAATGGCACCACAATCCACACAGGGGTTGTATACAGACCCCTGTCTCAGGGGGAGAAAATAAACAAAGAAATGATAGACGGCATCCTTAGGATGGCAGAGAAAGGGGAGATATTGCTGATGGGAGACCTGGATATGCCAGATGTTAACTGGAGCACCTCTGCGGCAGCCACAACCAAGAGCAGGGCCACAGGGGGTATGCCTCAGACAGCTAGTTTTGGAACCCACTCGGAAGGGAGCAGTCTTAGACCTGGTACTCTCAAATGGGGACAGAGAGGGAATCTCAAATCTAGAACTGGGTAGCCATCTGGGAACAAGTGACCACCAAACAGTGTGGCTCATGATAAACTTCGCTGTAGAGTAAAGCCATACAAAAGTGAAGGTACTGGACTTCAGGGGGGCTGATTTTGTCAAAATGGGAGAGCGCCTCAGAAAAGCACTAGCAAACAGGCAAGAAAGTGGGGTGGAGCAACAATGGGGAAACATCAAAACCGCCATCACAGAGGCAACAAGCCTTTGTGTCAAGCAAATAAACAAATCAAAATGAAAGAGAAAACCACTATAGTTCTCAAAAGAAGTGGCGGGGAAGGTTAGGGAGAAAATTATAGCATTCAGGAAGTATAAGGGAAACACAGAAGGAGCAGGACAGAGAACTGTACCAACTAAAGCAGAAGGAAGTGGGTAAGGCAGTCAGAATAGCAAAGGCCCAAACGGAGGAAAGGATAGCCAAATCAGTTAAGAAGGGGGATAAAACCTTTCATAGGTACATAAGGGAGCAAAGAAAGATTAAGGCAGGGATACTGAGGCTGAATAAAGAGGAGGGTAGTTGAGCAGAGAGGAACAGTGAAAAAGCAGGGATACTGAACTAATACTTCTTCTCAGTATTCACAATGAAAGAGCAGGGGGAGATACCTAATCCAGTCAATAGAAGCACTCTGGATGGGGGTTGATATTAGTCCTTTCACAGAAGAAAGGGTTCTGAAAGAGCTCCTAAAACTGAAGGTGGATAAAGCAATGGGGCCTGATGGGATTCATCCCAGAATTCTAAAAGAACTAAGGGAAGAACTAGTAACACCACTGACTACTCCTTTTAATAAATCATGGTAGGATGGTGTGGTACCTGAGTACTAGAGGAGGGCAGATGTCATTCTCCTTCACAAAAGTGGGAGCAAGACAGAGTCAGGAAACTACAGGCCTGTCAGTTTGACCTCAGTGGTAGGGAAAATGATGGAATCAAGTCTGAAGGAAAGAATTGTTGAGTACCTAGAGGCCAGTGGGGCACAGGACCCAAGGCAGCATGAATTCACAGCAGAAAGGTCATGTCAGACAAATCTAATTGATTTCTTTGACTGGGTGACCAAAGTAGTAGACCAGGGAGAGGCTGTGGACATGGCCTACCTAGACTTTAGCAAGGCATTTGACACAGTCCCTCACAAAAGATTAATAATTAGTCAGCCTGGGAGTGGGTCTCATGGTGGTAGCCTGGGTAATACACTGGCTGGACAATAGGACACAGAGAGTAATAGTAAATAGAGTCCACAGTGAAGAAAGGGGGGTAACTAGTGGGGTACCGCAGGGTTCAGTTCTGGGGCCGGTCCTTTTTAATGTCTATATAAGTGACATTGCAGAGGGACTGGAAGGAAAAGTATGTCTCTTTGCAGATGGCACAAAGATCTGCAACAGGGCTGATACACAAAGTGGGGTGGAAAGGATGAAAAAGGACTTGGCAAGGTTGTAGGAATGGTCAAATGTATGGCAACTTAGATTCAATGCAAAGAAGTGCAAAGTAATGCACCTGGGAAACAAAAACCCAGGGGATGAGATACTGACAACAACAAAAATGGAAAGGGACCTAGGGGTAGTCATATCAGATGACCTAAAGGTGGGCAACCAATGTGAGAAGGCAGTATGGAGGGCTGGTGGGATACTGGGTTACATAGGGAGAGGCATCACCAATAGAAAACAGGGAGTTGTTGTCCCTCTGTACAGACAGTTGGTAAGACCACATCTGGAGTACTGTGGACAGTTCTGGAGACCCCATCTCTGCAAATACATAGACAGGATGGAGTCTGTCCAGAGGAGAGCAACCAAATGGTGCAGGGTCTGCACCAAAAGACATATGAAGAAAGACTAAAGGATCTTAAGGTGCATACGCCTCGAGGAAAGGAGGGAGAGGGGGTACATGATAGAAACTTTCAAATGCCTCAAGGGAATCAACAAAGTCCAAGAGGGAAGCATCTTTCAGAAAAAGAGATGTGCAAGAACAAGGGGGCACAATTTGTAGATGGGGGGATGGTGCAGAGGTAATGTGAGGAAGTATTTCTTCTCAGAAAGGGTTGTAGACACATGGAACAGCCTTTCTGAAGAGGTCATAGAGTCAAAAACAGTGGGGGAATTCAAGAAAGCATGGGACAGACATAAAGCAATTCTAGTGGGGGCAGGAGGAAGTAGGCTGCTGATTAACTAGGATCTGCAACTTATCTGTTAGGTAGGGAAATGGGCAGACTAGTTGGGCCAAGTGGTCCTTATCTGCCATCAGATTCTATGTTATGGTAACCTTGGTAAATAAAGAAGAAGGTTACCCACCCACCATTCCCCACAAAGAAGCTATATATCTATAAAAAACTATTGCAGGATGTAATATTGTGAACATGTTAAAAAAGGAAGTGAAACACAGGGCTTTATTAAGAATCTTTGAGTGATTAGTTTCAGTTTTCATTTTTGGTATAAGTGAGGTCCTGACTGCTGTTTTACAGCCTAGCAGTAAGTACAGAAATATGAATTCTATACCTCTGCAGTATGAGAAGTGCTGTATTGAGTTTTAGATAACAAGAGAAAAATAGGTTGCTTTGTTGAAAGGCAACCTCTTTTGTCAGGGGTCACCTGACCTTGAAGATTGGCCAGGCAGGAAGTAGGGAGGAGGGGGAGGGGTGGGGAAAAGAGAGGAGGAGGAGGAGGAGGAGCTGAGGGATATTGAAGGGATGCTGTGAAGAAGGTCAGCACAGAAAGGGTCAGGGGATTAGAGTAAGGAGATGATTGAATTAGGAAAAAGGCCAGGAATGGGAATGGATTTAAAAGGGAGTGAGAGAGTAGTCTCACCCTTCTTCTTGGTTAGTGATCTGGACATTGGTTTTGGTACGCTATGGGTTGGTGCGACATGCAGTAGCAGACTCAGCGGGGTTAAACAAGTATGTTGGAGGTTGCAGGGCCAGGGTTTTTTCCTTGTTGGGAGACAATGATGGAAATGTTGCCAGGTATTCTGGGATACAAGCTGAGAAGGCAGTTGCTGGAAGTGCTGTAGTATCTGCTTCATGGGGGTATGGTTTTAGTAATACAATCAACTCTGCACACAAAAAAAAATTGCAGTGGGAGGTGAAGGGTGCTTGGGCAACGTGGGCAGCATTGGGGAGGTTTGCTGAGGTGCATGGCAAAAATGAGGAGTGACCAGAACTGTTTAGCCACGCACCAGATGCCATTTAGTAGCATTGAGGAAACAGTTGTGCCAGGAGGCAGACACCATTTATTAACATTTTGTACTAAGGCCAAGTGGTTGAAGCCAGGTTGGGTTTTTTTAGGCATGGAACTATGTGGCAGATGCCAGTTTTGGGGTGGGGGAGCATCATGGGGCCAATCCCATTTTGTAAATGGGGTGGATGTTATTTTGGTAGGGATTGGGAAACTGGCCATGGCAGATATATGTGTGTGTATATATATATATATATATATATATATATATATATATATATATATATATATATATATATATATATATATATATATATATATATATATATATATATATATATATATATATATATATATATATATATATATATATATATATATATATATATATATATATATATATATATATATATATATATATATATATATATATATATATATATAATTTGCAAAACTTTGTTAAGTACACTGTTAGTAAGTAGGAAATGTGGCATTAGATTCCGCCCAACCCCTCCCACCCTGCAGGCAGCAGCAGGCTTGGGGTGTGCCTTGCCATTGTCAGCCCCAACACTCCACACCATTCTATGAGTAAGTAAACTGAGATGGGTACAGTATATGAAAATAGGGTGAGCATTAGCACTGACAATGGCCAGTCACATCCCACGCCTGCTGCTGCCTGCAGGGTGGGGTGAGGGGTGTTAGGGTTGGAAACCCCAATGTCACATTTCCCTACTTTTGTCACTTTAACCCTAACTAGTGCATTAATTATGTTTTTTGCAAAGAATTTCCTTACTTTTTGAGAAAGCAGAATGGTATTCTTATTTGCCTGTGGGAGCCCAGGGCCCTCTGGGTCCTGCCCCTCTAGGCCCTGAGCTCCCATCCAGTCAGTTTTTGATTTAGTGTAATCCAATCCTTATTTCCCTGTGGGAGTGCAGGGCCCATAATCCTATCCTTATTTGCATGTGGGAGCCCAGAGCCTATTCCATAATGGTATCCTACACTCCTTTCCATGCATAATTTTTCAGCTACAGTAGTGGTATCCTTATTTACCTGCACTCTCATCCTGTAGTGTACGCCATAAAAAAAAAACACCTTCTATTGCAGTCTTATCCTATAGAAAACAGAAACATTTGAAAGCTGAGTAACTTGGCACAAAATTACAATTTTTCTTGAAACCACCAAAAGGCATATTGGTATCACAAGCCCTTTCTACTCTGAAAATTTCTGAGCTAAATTGCAAACAATTTCTTAACACCATAGTGACAAAGAAACTGCTTTATAAACCTCCCAGTACAATGTTATCCTATGCAGAATAAGCCAAAATAAAAATCTGCAGAACTCCAAGCTAAAGTAATATATTTTCATCAAACCAGCAAAAGGCACATCTATGGAGTAAGCTCTTTCTACCCTGAAAATTTCAGTCAGAAATTCCAAACTGTTTCTTTACTATAAAGTGACAAAGAAGCAGCTATATAAAATTTATTTTTTGCAAATTGAAAGAAAATCCTGTTTGGCAAATTGCAAAAAAAGGATTTTGTTTTGCAGTAAAAGTGTTCAAAGATTTGTGAAACAGGTTTTCAGTGGCTAAAAAACCCTGCATTTCTCAAAAAGTAATCAAAAACTAACCCCAGAATGCAGTTCTATGTGCCTTGATTAGGTAAACACAACTGTGGGTATTTACAAAAGCCCTGTATTACTTTTGAAAATTAAGTTTGTTTCCCTTGCTAACAGAAAACAAGATGGTAGCAGCACAAACTAGGATTCTGCATTAGGGAACAAGAATCCTGTTTCGAGCCTCACAGCTAACTTTTCCCATAGGAAGTAATGGGAAACTTTAAAATTGAATAACTTTGGAACAGGTTAATATTTGTCCACCAAACTTTCAAAAAACACCACTTTGACCCAAGACCTATATACCCTAAACATTTCAAACCAAAATTCCACACATTTACACATTTGTTGAGACTCCATATCTCGGCAACCACACATCCAACTGGATTGAAGCTTGCCACATCAAGAGATCTTTGGTCCCTGATGGTGCATGCCAAATTTCATGCAAATGGCTTGAATGTCTACAAAGTCATTAAAGCACAAAAGGTTCGGTTTAACATAGAAGTGAAGATTTAACCCTAATTATAGGGGCGCTACGGCGCCCCTATAATAATAAATTAGGTGATCCTTAAGTAAAGAACAGTTTTGCTGCATGCTGGGTCATCCATAAATTGGAACCTATAAAGTAGGGCAAGATTCACATCAGTGGGTCATGCCAGGGGGACAGACAGGATGGTCCCACCCCCTCCCTTGAGGTGGATTAATACTGTTTGATGGTGAATACGTGGGGGGGGGGGTTATTAGAAGAAGATATCAAGTCCGGCAGTTTGGACAAACACAGTGGCTGCATGGGGGAATTAATGGATGCATTAAAAGAAATAAAGGAAGGTGACAAAAGGCCTGCCATGTTATTTTGTTTTAAGTGGTAGGTATGGCTCCCAGAAAACAGAAGGCAAGCCCTAAGGAGGATGCAAACCAGCAAGTGATGACCATGATGAAAGCGGTCCAAGCAATGTTGGAGGTGGCCAAGGATGAGAAGGAAACAAAGTAGAAAGGGAGGAAGAGGAAGGTGAAAGGAATAGAAGGTGGAGGACCTAGTAAGAGGACACCCAAGAAAGGGGACAAAAGAAGAGAGGGGACCCTGAGTAAGTAAGACACAGCTGATCTTATACTGCAACAAAGTTTCTGGGACTATGTGGAAGAAATAATTTGGGTAACAGGGGAGCAGGATTTTGGAGAGCTACAGAAGGTGTTACAGGAATTCAAGGAGAGTGAGAATGACTGGCAGACAACAGGGAAAGGTAAGGGGATGGAAGGAGAAGTGGGAAAGACAGGTGGGGTAGTAGGAACCCTGGGGTTACTATGGGTGATTGTGTACCACGGCAGTGAAAGAGAAAACATGGAAGGGGGAATATGTGGATATCTTTGCCATGGTAGACAAAGAGGCAGCAAAGAAGTGTGAAGAGAAGGAAAGGATAGGGAAAACAGAAATGGCAGCAGCATTGGCCATACTGGGGAGAACGCAGATGGATAAGAGTTTTAAAGGTAAGACTATGGATGCGTGGCTGATGGGGTTTACATTCTTTAGTACCATCCTGCTACAGAAGCAACTGGCATTAGCCACCCCATTGTAAGCATACTCATCGATAGTGTGCAATGCGTACAAGATGTGGGGTGAGTACAGGTGGTTATAGTATGATGATAAATTTTATCAGAGGATGGCATTGCATGGAGATGTCCAGTGGGACACCAGGCATCCAGATATATGGTTTGAGACCATGATGGTACAGACAGGGTGAGGGAGAGGAGGGGGGAAAGAGGAAGGGATGAGCCAGCAGAAATACTGTTGGAGTTATAATAGGGCATGATGCACATTATTGAATTGTAGATTTAAGCATGTTCCAAATGTGTAGGCCCACACCCAGTGTCCCAATGTAAGGGGGTGATAGGTTTGGGGGACAACCCATGGGTGGAAACCATTTTGGGGTGGGTACAGGAATCGGATGGTGGTCGGATGGGGGAAGAGGGGTTGAAGCAGGGTTTTTGGCTTTGGAGGAGGTGGGGGAATGGACACTGGTGGGAAATTAAGGTCAACAGGAAAAGGGGAAATGGGGAAGGTTTGAGATGGCAGGGACTCTAGTTAAGGCAGAGGTGTTGGGGCTATGGATAAAAGGATACCTGGATAAGAGGGTAGCCAGATATTGAGATAGGGTTTTATGAAGGGTTTCAGTCTGCAGTATGAGGGGCATAGGGAAAGAATGCGGGCAAAGAATTTTGGATTGGTAAAAGGGAAGGAGACAGTCTTGGATGGGAAGATTAGGAAGGAGATAGAGGTGGGTAGGGTGGAGGGCCTGTTCTCAGCACCACCCATCCTAATCATTAGGGTATCTCCTTTGGGGTTAGCACCTAAGAAGCAGCCAGGGGAATATTGGGAATACACCAGCTATCCTACCCAGAGGGGGAGTCTGTGAATGACTTTATCAATGAAGAACAGGGTGCAGTATCATACACGATACTGGATCATGCTGTACAAATAATCAGGACAGTGGAGGGAGTTTGGTTAGCTAAGACTGACATTGAGTCAGCATTCAGGTTGTTCCCAGTCCGGTCAGAGGATTGGGAGCTGTTGGAGTTTACATTGGGGGGTGGGGGTTATTTTGATAAGGCCATGCTGATGGGTTGTTCAGTAGCATGCATTGCCTTTGAAATGTTTAGTACATGGCTGCAGTGGACATTTGGAATGCAGTATGGTCATAAGATGGAGGTTCATTATCTAGACAACTTACTTTTAATAGGGCGAGGAAAGGAGGGCACAGCATAAATGTTGGGTTAATTTCAAGAAATGTGAGTCAGATTAGGGGTTCACTTAGCAGCAAGGAAAACAGAGAGACCAAGCCACGGCTTAGAATTCCTGGGTATAGAGGTGGACACATACAAAAGGTTTATTTAGACTGCTGGCTGGAAAAGTATGAAAGTTGAGGGAGCTGCTAGGGATGATGAAAGGGAAACATAAGGTGCTGATGTTGGTGATGCAAAAGCTCTTGGGGCATTTCAATTTTGCATGCAGGGCATTGGTGCCAGGTAGGGTATTCACATTCAGATTGGTGAGAGGAATGAAAGGGGCCAGAGGTCACACCATTGGGTAGATATAACCAAGGGAATAAGGGAGGGTTTGGTGCTATGGGTGGAGTTTTTGCAGCAATATAACAGGAATTTTGGCAGAAGGATTAGATATACAGTACTGATCTTGAACTGTATGCAGATGCAACAGGGGGCCATGGGATGGGGGCATACTTCAGGGGAAAATGGTTATTAGAGCGATGGCTAGAAGTGTGGAGGATTTTAAAACTGATGTGTGATTTGCTCCTAGAGATTTTTCCAATATGGGTAGCAACAGTAGTCTTGGGGAAGGAGCTGAGGAATCAGAAGGTGATGTTCTGGTGTGACAATAATGCAGTAGTGGAAGTTTTGAATTGGCAGATAGACTCAGCAGAGATGGTGATGATGGTATTGAGGCAACTGGGCTTAGGTTAAAAGTTTTCGTTAATAGCAAGACACAGAAGGAGTCAGGAATGCCATAGTTGACAGCCTTTCCCATCTTCAGTTGGACAGGTTTCGGGGTATCACACTTGGGGCAGGGGCCAATAGAATGTAGGTGCTGCAACAAGTGTGGAAATTGGTTGGAAGGAGCCCAGCTGTTATTTCAGAGCTCCAGGTCAACAAGGATGCTGAGGGCATACAAAGGCCTGTGCCGAGTATTGCAGGCATTCAGAGAGCAGACAAGAATGGAGTTAAGTTGGACAGTGATGGAAGGACAGGTGATGAGGTTTATAGTGAAGCAACTGGAAGAGGGGCTAGCCCATTCAACAATGGAAATCCACCTGGTGGCAGTAGGACTGGTTTGCATCCTGAAGGGTTGGAGGGAACCATGTAAAGCTCCTGTGTTCAGGAAGATGATGCAAGGGTGGCTGAGGGTAAAAGGAAAGAACTGTGATGTTAGGTGCCTGATTTCAGAATGCCTCCTGGGGAGGTTAGTGAGGGCATTAGGGAATGTATGCCATTCCTGCTATGAGGCGTGCCTCTTTTCGGCAGTTTCCTTGGTGATTTTCCCATGTGCTTTCAGGGTTAGTGAGGTTATTTCCCAAGGGGTGGAAGAGGACAAAGAGGTTTGTTTTTGAAGGAGGTGCAATGGTTTCAGGATAATGTGGAACTGTGGCTGAGCAGGTCCAAGATGGATCAGGTGGGGCATGGGTCAAAGGTTATGATAAAGAGGCAAGCTAGAATGTGGAGGTGCCTGGTATGAGCCATGAGGGAATGCCGGGTGGCCAAACCACCAAGGGATGGACCACTGTTTATTCATGGTAATGCAGAGCTGATCATGGTTACCAGCTGGTGGCAGTTTTGAAGAAGGGATTAGATTTTCTCTGTGAGGATATGGAGGAGTTTTCCTCTCATTTATTTAGGATAGAGGCAGTTTCTGAGATGGCAGCCAAGGGGGGAGGGGGTCAGCTGAGATGGTAAAACAGGTGGGAAGATGGACCTCAGAGAGTTATAAGACATAAACCAGAAAGATACTGTAAAATGGCTTTATATTGCAGCAGAAAACTTTAGCAGAATCAGATCTGTAAATGTGAATGCGCATGGATGAAATCACCTGTGGCAGCTATCCATGACATTTTGACATTTACTATTGTTTTCTTTCAGCAGCTGGCTCCTTAAATGTACTGATTATAAGTTTCTTGGTAAGTGCTTGTAAGTGCTTTAAATCATGCTTTGCTGTTGATTCGCTGTTGATACCTCTAGTAAGGAACAAACACTCCCAACAGTCAGTAACTGCCAGTAATTGTTTGCAGTTGTCGGCTATTAATAGCTCTGTCTAATTCTCACACTGCATTTAAACTGCCCCACGTAATGCATTCACAAGTCATTAAGCTTGCTTCTATCCATCAGTACAATGTCTCTCGTGAGTTGGTTAGGAAAAGGGCAAAAGAGAGAACGGGACTTCACCCCTTTAGAGGAGCTGACAGCAGATGTACTTTGCAACACTGCCGATATCCCCATGTCTGTAGCTGAGACCATGGTTAACAAGATCCAAATCTGTAGCCCGCCTCTGAAACACCACTGGAGTGAGTATCAGCACTACACCCTAGAAGAGAGGTACAAAATTGGCTGCTTTTCCTGTGAAATGGCACGGGGTCATAATGTTGCACGGCAGAATGCCATGTGGCAGAATCACGTTGAGCAATTTATTTTTATTTATTGTTCTGGGGAGGCTACACCCCCCACACCCCCTGTTATGGAAGGCTGTACCTCCCAGACCCCCCACTAAAGATTCCCACTCTGGGGGGTCCACCTTGGAGTGCACACAGGTCCGGGTTTCACCATAATGCCATATGTTATTAAGCGTACAACATTATGACCCAGTGCGCTGTGAAAGTGGCGTTATGAAGGGAGTCCAATCTTATAACATCAAGTACAACCACACTATTAATTAGAGCACTGTTCAGAAAATTTTAAACCAATTATAAGATAAAACTGAAAGAATTTCCTGGCCCCACAGTATGCCTCAGAATCTGCCCATAAAAACCAGAGGTCGGCCACCTTTATTGTTTGAAGAGGTTGAAAGTGAGCTCCATAAAATTATTCGAGCACTTCGGGTGGAGGGAGCTGTAGTCAATGCATGAGTTGTAATAGCAATTGCCACTGGTGTTGTCAAGTCCTACAATAATGCCCTGCTACAAGAGTTTGGTGGTCACCTAAGTTTAACTAGACAATGAGCATGGTAATTTTTACATAGAATGGGGTTTACAAAATGTAAAGGTACAAAAAGTGGGCGAAAAACACTCGAGGATTTCATTGAGTTAAAAAATGCATTCCTTCAGTGTGTACAAACAGCAGTGCAACAGAAGCTTATCCCAGCAGAATTAATAATAAATTTAGATGAAACAGGGTTTAGTCTAATACCATGTTCACAGTGGACCATGGAACAGTCTAGTGTAAAGCAAATTGAAGTCACAGGATTAGGTGACAAAAGACAGGTGTCACTTGTATTGGCTTGCACACTGTTCGGGAACTTCCTGCCTCCATGAGTGATCTATACAAGCAAGACAAATTTTTGTCACCCCATTTTTAAATTTCCAACTGAGTGGCACATTACTGACATTGAAAATCATTGGGCCAATACTGTATCCACACTTGATTACGCGGAGTACGTTCTAATGCCGTACATAAAAGCAGTGAAACAAACATTGGATTTGCCAAAGGCACAGAGGACACTTCTACTTTTAGATTTATTCAGAGCTCATACCACTGATGAGGTGTTAAAAAAACTAGATGACTGCAATGTTGTGCCTGTAGTCATCCCACCCTCATGTACCGATGCACTCCAATCACTTGACATCTTGATCAATAAACTACTCAAAGACGAAATGAAAAACAACTTTACCAGTTGGTATGCTGACACAATTTCCCAACATCTAGAAAACTGCATTATGTCAAATTCAGTGAAGGTTGACCTTCGTATGTCAGTTATTAAAAATAAACATGCTCAGTGGCTTGTGACTGCATTTGAAAGACCAAGAGAAGTGCCAATGCCATTTGAGGGTTCAGGTGGCCGGAATTGCACATGCACATGAGACGTCACTCGAACAGTGAATTTTATAATGAAACATTCTTTCCTTTTTTAATGCTTAATGCTAAATGCTTATACTGCTTATACTGCATTGTAATGTCACAAAATCCCCTGCAGTGCCTTAGTAATGAAAGCCTCTTCTTGCCCTTTCTGACTTAGCTGGACAAGAACAGGACAAATGTACTGCAAAGACCTTGGAGGGTTATAAGACATACACCAAAGACATACAGTATTGAATTAATGTGTTTGTGTTCTTCCAGAATCTGAAAGAAGGAGGAATATCTGGATTTGTGGCTATTTAGTCATTTATTGGGTGGAGAGACGAACAGCGGTGAGGGCTGGGGGGAAACAACTACAACTGAGTTTGGTAGCAGAAAAGGTGCATTGGAGGGGAATTCGGGGCATACATTGTGCCCAACTGTTGCTGCTTTTAGAGGACTTGAGAATAAAGCTTCCTAAGCTGGATGTCTTGATTATTCATTTGGGGGGCAATGACCTGGGAGGTAGACCATGGGTGGATATCATGTGGGAAATAAAAGGGGACCTGTAGCAAATCACAAGATGGTGCACTGATGTGGTAATTGGTTGGTCTGAAATGGTGCTGAGGAGGGTTTGGAGGCAAGTGTGGGATGTTAAGGCCATTGCTGGGGCTAGGAAGTGATTGAACAGAAAGGTGGCAGCTATGGCTTTGAAACTGGAAGGGGGGACAGTGATAATGCATTGGGACATTTCCCAGGAGTGTTTGGGGGTTTATCAACCAGATGTGGTACACCTGACGGATATAGGCCTATATCTGTTCAACCTACAGATGGATGGGGCTCTGGAATGGAACTAGAGCTTTACTCAAGGGGGGGGCGGAGTCCATCTTCAATTGCAATAGCTGGAAATGGGCTAGTGGAAGAAAGAAAAGAAGGTGGTGGGAAGGGGAGGGGGATGGAATAAAGATAACAGGGGCCCAGGGGGTACTGGGCCAGGATAAAATGAAGGAACACAGACTGGGTGTTCACCTAGATGTGTTGGTGGCTTGGGAGTTTGCACTCAGAGAGCCGATATGTAGCTCAGGTGTGCATCCAACTCCAGTGGTTAATAAGTTATATGATAAGTTGAGCTATGTTATGTAAATACAATCTGTAAAGAGGGTGAAGAAATGAGATGTAAGAAAGATGTAAGTTTTTAAATAAAGATGCTGACTAAGCACTCAATAATATGGTGTGTGTGTGTGTGTGTGTGTGTGTGTGTGTGTGTGTGTGTGTGTGTGTGTATTATTTCAAGGGAAGGGATCCCATGACAAAATGGGTTGCCTGGTTGAAAGGCAACCTCTTTTGTGAGGGGTCACCTGACCTTGAAAGTTGGCCAGGCAGCAAGTAGGGAGGGGGTGAGGGGGAAGAGGGGAGGAAGACAGGAGGAGGGGGAGGAGTTGAGGGATACTGGAAGGCTGCTGGGAAGAAGGTTAGCACAGAAAGGGTCAGGGGATGAAAGTAAGGAGATGACTGGATAAGAAAAAAGACTGGGAATGAGAATGAATTTAAAAAGGGGAGTGAGAGTAGGCTCACCCTTCTTCTTGTTAGTGGAGTTTGCTCACTTTTCTACCCGGTAGGTAGGCAGAGAACGGAAAGAGAGAAAGGAGATTTAGTGACCATGGGAGGGCTGCTGAAGGTTGACAGCAGTAAGTGGCCAGGAAGGATTGGAATGTCAAGATGGAAGAAAGAAAAGATGGGAGGTGGGAAAGGGAGGTGGGAAAAGGAACGGAATAAAGATAAAAGGGACCCAGGGGTACTGGGATGGGATAAAAAGAAGGAACACGGACTGGAAGTGCACCTAGATGTGTTGGCACCTTGGGGATTTCCACCCAGAGAGCAGATAGGTAGCTCAGTGCATCCAATTACAGTGGTTAATAAATTATGTGATAAATTGAGCTATGTTATGTAAATAGAATGCATAAAGATGGTGAAGACAAGAGAGGTAAGGAAGATGTAAGTTTGTAAATAAAGATGCTGACTGAGCACTCAATAATATGGTGTGTGTATTATTTCAAGGGAAGGGATCCCATGACAACTCCTCTTAAGGTATAGTGATCTAGAAAAACACTGAAATATATAACTCTTTGGGCTCGATTCTCAAAGAAGTTAGACTGCCACAAGCCCTGGGTGTGCTGAACACACAGCAATTGGAGTTTGCAGCATTCCCTGGCTAGCAGTTGGGATTCTCAATCCCATGTGTCACATGCCCCAAGATAGACCAGCTTTTGCTGGTCTAACTTTGTTGTCCTTTATATGGAGTTTGCGCCACGTATGTGGTGCAAGCTGCTGTAAAGGGGGTAAAGTGCCACAAATGTGTACAATCTTTGATAATTGGGCGCAAGATGTGGCAATGGGTTTGGGGCAGAGCAGGGTTTGATGCAGAACTTGTGAAAGCCTGGCATCAACCTTTGAGAATCAAGCCCTTTATATTTTACAGAATGAATCAATGATAAAAGTGTGCAAGGCACAAGGCTGTGAGTTTTCATTAATTAATGCAAATGAAAGTAGAGTGAGGCAATGTAACTATATATTTAATTCTAGCCACATAAGGAAATCAGTTCTGACAGGTGATAATTTTTTTATTACCTTCTTATACAGATACCCTTCAGAGACCTTTATTTGAAAAATAGACTTCTGAGGAACAGGCCCAGGTCAGTAATTATAAAGTGGTGAAACTGTAATGCAAATTTTAGACATAATGATTTAGGAGGTGTATCTTTTTAATACAGTTCAGAAAGACACATAATTAAAAAACTGTGAAACTGTCATAGATGGTGTAATTATAGTACCGGTGTATTTGGAATATGTAGTAAATATATGTGTATCTCTCAATTTTTAAATCGAGTTTATTTTGTTTTAGAGCAGCTCTGAGTAAGTGACAAGCTTTTTCACAAAATGTTGTCTACTTTTGTGGGCTCTTTTAAGAGTATACAGTGAGATACTTTCTTGAAATAAAAAACTAAAATATTATAACCAGTGAGTCATATTTCATTTTTGTACTAGCCCTGCCAGTATCTTACGAGCCACATTGTTAGTAGCAGTGCACCTGCATGTGGTAGGTAGGTAGGAAGAATATTTATTATTTGACCATGAACATAGTCATTATAAGAAATTACATGTAAACATAAATACAAGCACATAGAGTTAATTTACATATGGTATGTGTGAAGAGTTTAAACTTCACTATGCATAGAACTATGCAAAGTGGCTGACTTGTTGTAGCTCAGAGTCCAACTTTGTATAGTTGTTTACCTATCAAAGTGCCCAGGTAAAGACTGCGCAGCTAGTTAATGTTCCTGTTCACATAGTTCCTGGTAGGCAGAACTATGGATATAGGCACCGTTGCTGTTTAAGTGACACAATGCATAGCTTTTTTAAAAAAATCTGCAGCTTTCTTTAAAGAAACATCCCCCAAACTATGTATTCTATCTGTAACACCCTTCCCACACTACCAGATAAATTGGCATATGCTCCACTCACCACCACCATCAAGGCACCCACCTTCCTTCTCTACCCCATTGTCCCAGCAGTTTCCCATAATTATATATGTAATAGATAACCCACTCTTAGGTGTGTGGTCACGCTCCGATATACGCACACCTTGGTGTGTGTTGTTATGCACAAGGCCACAGGCAAAATGGCAAAATTGTTTTGGAGGGGGGTAAAAGTGCAGGTGTGTGGTCACGCTCTGATATACACACAGTCATGTGATGTGTTTTATATAATCAGAACACTGGATTTTGAGGATGATGTCCTCCCCATCCCTCATCACCCAAAGGATACAGGAGCTGATGTCAGTATTTTTTGAAGTGTCTGCAAAGAACAAGACTGTCCCATGCAGCAGGGACCAGCCCCTCTTCATTAACTGCTCATTCACAATGAATTAATTGGTGATGGTGTGCCAGTAATTAGACCTGATTGGGGACTGTGGTCAGGCAAATTTATCCAGGTGGATTTATAATTTATATACACCACCTGCCTGTGATACATTTGCAAATAGGGAAACAGCCACCAGCAATGTAACACTTGCAAAAGCACATTTGTGAAATTTTGCCCCCACTGTACTACCTGTTTCACTTATAATTGTATGGCACCTGTCAAGACATCATGATCCCCCACTGTACCATCTGCACTGCACCAACTGCTATATAATTGCCAATACTGAAGTAGCCACCAGCAATGTACCCCATGCATTATGACCATCCTTAGCATTCTTCCCACACTGTACTACCTGGATCACCTACACTTTTAATGTACCTGCCACCATGTCCCCACCCACACTGTACCAATTGCACTGCCTCACCTTCTATACTCCTTCCCTCCCAGCACCACCAGCACTGCCTCCATCTGGATTGTCCTTGTGACCACAGCTCTGTCAGGTTGGTAGTCCAACCCCAAAATCTATCTCTGTGAGTTGTCCAGCCACCATCCTAGTCAGTAGCCTTGGCATACTCTTCACACAGATGTGCACAAAAGAATAAGGGTAGCTGTTTTCCATGAGAAAGTAGCCCTAATTCTTATTTGCTGTTTATCAGAATACAGTACACATGTGTCATTTAAAGTGAATACGTGTTTTCTTGTATTCAAACAAAGAGGCGATGTGTTCATGCACTGTACTTCACTCATTGCACAGAATACAAGTGGCTCTTCCCCACATGTACCTACCATGTCCTTATACACTTCGGACTACCATATTCCAACTGTTTAACATCTTTTACTTGCTTTTAGTGAGGACACTATTGTAAACAAACTTCTGTTCAATTATTTTATCCTAAAATAAAGTAAAATTAAATTAATTGAATGAAGAGATTTGCTCAAAATCACCCAGTATGCAAGTGGCCCTGTGAGATCCTAATCCAAGGTTGCTTGTTTATCAAGTTTACAGATCTGTGCTTTTAGCCTCTAAGATGGATTTCCCGCTCAGAACTAAAAGGCTTGTCAAAGGCATCTCTGATGTTCCAATTAAAGACATGTTTAGCATGTTTGCAGTCAACCCTTAATATCCCTACACACATCTGCTGTTTGCTTCAACTTTTTTTTTAAATAAGATTTTTATCCTCCTTGGCTGGGACCAGGATGGCTATCAGCCCTGTCCTCATAAGCACCCACTGGCCACCTACCTCTGTACTCCTTCCTCCTGCTGATGATCCAGTGGGGCAGGTCTCGGTGTCATGGGCAAGGCTTCATTAATGCTCTGTCTCATTTGTCTCATTATTCATTTTCTACCTTGGATTTCACCTCCTGAGGCTACAGCAAACATGGTCATGCATGATCATGGAGGCGCACATGTGCACTGGAACTGCCAGCCCTGATCCACCCACCCGGCATAATGCCAGCCTCCCAGGCATCAACACTACCACCAGACCTCCACCTGGCAGCAGCCAAGAACTGGGGTGGCTTGCCTCCCCAATCTAGGTGAGGACAGCTGCCAGATGAATGCTCATCCTTCTCTTGTTCTTCTCCCTGACCAACCCCCAAAAGCCCAAACTTATTCCTGAACTCGGGTCATAGGTGTGGGAGAGGTGAGGCACTTTGCAGCACCTTAGCCCTCTACACCACTGGGCTGGCTTCATTGTCTTAACATTATCAATGAACTTATGCTCAGTGGTTTTATTTTATAATAAAATTAAATGAATAATGAGATTTACTCAAAGTTGCACAACATGCAAGATGTCAGCTGTGAGAGTCTTTTTTCAAATGTAATATATTTTATTCAATTTGCATTGAAAGATAAGTGATAACACAAAGAAAAAATACACACTGTAGTACAGGAGCATAACAACTAATACAGAATGAGAGTAAAAAGTCCATAACATCTCCGATCCCTGGAGAATCTAGCATACAGTAACAGAACAACAAGCAACAAGGTACAAACATTGGAATATGATCAGGAAGAAATACAAAAGTTAGTTAGAAAAAAAAAGGAAAGAAAAAGCCCCAACTCCCCCTCCCTCAATCACCCCTCTGCACCACATATCCACATACAGTGCACCTCCTGGAAAGCACCATATATCAGCCTAAAATAAGAACAAACCATGCATTAAGCAGTATTGTAAAAAAAGGGGAAATGGGTAGCCCAAAAGTGTGGTGTCTTCAAATCTTTATATTGTCAATAATGTGTGGAGAGGGGCCCAGACACTTTGACAGTATTTTGTCCTTTTAGAGATACTGGCTAGAAGGCTCTCTGCTTGCAGGGTAAAAAGGACCTCATGCAGCCATTCCATGAGGGTGGGAGTACCTTGACCTAGCCAGTGTCTTGCAATCACTTTTTTAGTACATAAGGATACAAGGGCCAAAGTATCACCAAAGTCACCCAAAATGCATATTTCTGTAAGAAAGGCATTGGAAAGGCCTAGAGTAGGGTCCAACCTATTCCTAATGGCCGACTAGAATGGGGCAACCTTACTACATTCCCACAGTATGTGCAGTAAGGTACTGGTCTGTCCCCCGCATCTTGTACAAAGGTTAGTTGTGAGTTCCCCATTTTGTGCAGTTTAACCAGAATATAATATAGGTCATGAATTATTTGGAACTATAAGAGATGGTAGCAGTCCCATTTAATATCCTTATATAACTGGGACCAGATTTGTGGCCAAGAACAAGAAGAAGATGAGGTAGAAGGCAGTACCTGATCTCACATGTAGTGAGGGTGCCCTTCCATATCACCCATATAGTCTAGAAGTTGGCTGTAAAAGAAGGAAATAAGTTGCGAAGAAGGGGAACTTGAGATTACTGGAAGTATCGGGCCTTCCAAATAATGGTTTCAGAGCCCCATGCCAAAGTGCTACAGCAGCATGTGAGATAGCTAGATGTATTTAAAGCAGTAGGAAGAGGGGAGACAGAATTCTGTGTGGGCTTCCTGGAAGGACAGAAGCTTATGATCATTTAACATATCACTGACATTTGGAGCTGGGTAGTGCGACCAGAAGGTTGAGTTGAGGACCAGTCCCCCAATTTTAAAGTTAGGATTATGTAATATGGGTTGTGAAGCACCTCATATAGGAGAGGTACGGGTGGTCACACACAACTGTGAGTGCATCTAAATAGTTGCCATTAAGGGTGAATCACTTAGTTTTTTGGGGATATGTTTAAGGGGAACATAAAATAGGGATCTTAGGTCAACATTTTGTTGGGTACATAATGCATTCTCTATCTGGAGCCATAATGGAGAATAGCCTCCTGAAGACGTGTGGCAGTGGTGTCAGAGTGGAAACTTGCCCCGAGGAGGTGCTCTGACCCTTGGCTCACTTAGAGCTCTTGCTGGGTGTTTGGGGTGGAGTATGTGGCAGGGCAGCCTGGCACATTTCGGCCTCCATGCAACAGGTTGCAAACTGAAGTAGGGCACAGAAAATCCTTCAGAACTTCATGCAGAAAGGTTGACTGGTATTATAAGATGTAATTAAGCAGCAAATAGCTGGTACTGGTCATGAAAAAGAAATAAAATTGTACCAATAGCGCAGGAGCAAGAGTGAAGAGCAGCTACTCAGTAGAGGGCATCACGTGACTCCAGCTGTGAGAGTCTAACTTAGATCCATTTGGAATGCAGATTTATTGTTTAGTGCTATTATCTTTCTGGTTATCCTGTCCTTTCAGAAAGGTATCAGGGATGTTCCAATTAAGCACTTGCATAGCATTTCATTAGTTTCTCCTGATCCCTACACAATCAGCAAGGAAGTAGTATGTGGAGCTCTTTGTTTAGGGAAGTAAAACACCATGGGCTGGATTTCCAAAAAGGTTGGGAACTAAATTCCGACACACAGCACCAGCTGCAGGATGAAACCTCTGCACCTACAGAGTTTTGTATTTTCAGCAGGTGCAGCTGTGGAAGATGTTACACCTGGTCCCACAAGGTGTGGCTTTTGCCTGCAGCTACACCAGAAAATCATCCTCAAGCAGCCATAAATCATGGAGTCAGTTGTAAACCAGCTCCACTTTAGAGAGTACCACAGCTGCAGGAAAAACTGCAGCTCCACAAGCGGAGATCCACTTGGGTCAGATTTTTAATGCAGCTGCGGCCCTTTCTGGAACTTTAAAAATCCAGCCCCCATAAGATTAGGCCAAAACTTAGTCAAAACACTTGTTAGGTATAGCAAGGGCCTGTAACTGTGGAAATAATTCATTCTTAAAATCTTTTGAAGATGCATTGTCTTTACTTTTTGGGACACACATGAGATGGAAATTGTGTAATGCAAGTATAGGTGGTACTTTCAAATGCTAGTTATTGGAGGAAAGGATAACACCTGAACTTTGCTTATATTCCAGGAGATGGAATAGTAATTCTTCTGCTGCAACTGAACTTACAGGGGACATGAAATGTGTACTAATCGGCAGAAGATACTAATGTTCTTATTTACAGAATTGAAATTCATGCCTCCTAATGATCCATATTTAACTGTACCTGAATAACCACTGAAACAAAAAAACTGTGTTCAATTGTTTTCTTTTCATGGACAGCATTCTACACAGTGTTCTTCATGGAACCAGTAATTTGGAGTTTTGACTATGTCACGGTGTGTATACAGAATGCTAATTATGAGTTGTTGTTCTACTAGAACTATACTCAGAGTTCTGTGCACAAACCACGACATGGTTAAAATTTCAGATCATTGGTTCCATGAAGAGAACTGCAACAGAATCCTGCCCATAAAAAACAAAACAATGCAAAATACAGCAATTCACATCACCTTTCATCTGTGTGCAATTAAATATGGATCATTAGGTGAATGAATGTTGTTTCTGAAAATAGGAACATTATAAACAGCTGCCAATTAGAAATAATGTCCTGTCCTCTTTAAGCTCAATTGATTTATCCTGAAATAAAATTAAATGATTTGCTCAAACTGGCGCAGTAAGCAAGTAGAAGCCATAAGATTAAAACCTTGGTCTCCTTAGTTGTCATGTTTACAGATTAGTGCTCTTACACTGCCTCCTCCAAACAAGAAATATCCAAAGGCATTAGTGACACCCCAATTAAAGACTTGCTTAGCATGGGTGTTCCCCCCACCATTCGATCCTCTATCAATTTTTGAAAATAAGGTGTGGATGCATCATTTTATACTCCTAATGACTGTCTAGTAATACTTTGCCAAGTATAATTAGGAAGTAACGGTGATGAAAGCTTTTGAATTTTACCAACTACACAACCATATGATTGTAGTTACCTGTTTCATGACAAATCACTTCAGAGTATGTTTCCTGTCAAATCATCAACAGCTAGCCACACAATACCTTATGCATCGTGCTTTAAATGGCATGGACAGCTCTGTATATTCAATTTTTGCAGTCAAACTTCCAAAAGGGTAACAACAGTACTTGTGCTCTGCACAAGCTAAAATAGTTAATCACAGTGTCGTATACTTTGCAAGTAAGTTGTGCCTAAATATCAACACTGGCTAAAAGAAGTCTGAAGACAGTGAAGTGTGGTTTATAAAGGGTAAATTCATTGGTTATATATGGCAAACTGTGAGGACCAAGTGGTGGCTATGATACAACTTTATTTGTTTTAATAAAAGTATTGACTCAGGGACTGTTTCCCATGACAGTATTAAAAATCCTGGCTGAAGGCTGACTTTGTCAAATTCAGGGACTGTTAGCCTTTAATAATACTAACAATACTAAAGGCAGGAATTGCCAATCCAGGTACTGATTGCCATGAATATTATTGATAATGCCTGTCAAAAGCTGGACTTGTTAATCCAGGGACTGTTTGTCATTAACAGTATTGACAATGTCATCCAAACTGTAGTTGTCCACTGGAATGACCCTTATTTTTGCACCCTCTCTTAAAACTAAAAAAAAACAACAACAATATGTGAGAAAAACTTCATGCAATGAAAGACCGTGCTGAAGTTCTAATACCAACATTGCATTGGACAGTTGTTCAAACCCTGAGGAACAGATTCACAAAAGCTCACGGTACTTTCTTTTAGCCTAACATCACATTTCTCAACTCAACACTGTTGCCATAGTTCTCATCAAGCTGTTTCTTCCCTGAAGCCAGCATCATGCTCAACCACAGTCCTGCCCCGACCAGCACCAGTCTCCACTGTACTTACTGGCAGTAAAGTTCCCCTACTTAGAAAATGGGCTACATACTAGTAGCTCTCTGATTGGCTGGCCGAGAGCCACAGCAGGGGGTATATTAACTTTTGATAGATACCTGGGTTAAAACAAGTGCCAGTACTGGGTGCCCCATTACATAGGGTGTCCTTGGGCCACCTTGAATTTTCAAACTTGCTGGCTGCCGTTTTTTCCCTGCTCACCAAGCTGCCGTAAACTACCCCCCCAATGCCACCACCAAATACAATAATCTTAGCCATGAAGCTTGAAGCCAACAATGTGCCCACATAGAAAACAATTTAAACTCATTCCTCTTTAAAATGAAACAGAAAAAAAAATGTTCCTCCAAGCAACCATTGTGAGCTTAGCACTACAGTAGGAGCTGATCCCAGGAGTTGACCTGCCCACATCCACAGATAAAATTCTTTTTTTTTCTCTTTTCGTTTTTGACTGTAAAAGAAAAAAAGCCTCACAGTACCATCCTATGGCCACCCATCTGCTTGCCATTCCAGCTTCCTCTTGACCACTCCATGTCCTCCTACAGTGCTGGCTCTATATTATATCGCATCCATGTCCTGCAGTGTAGAAGGACCACTACAGAAGAAAGAAATCATGAGTTCCTATGGACAGCAAAGCGAGAGCCACAAAAGCTCTCCACTCAGCTCATCTGATGTACGCTTCCTGGTTTTCCTAAGAGAGGATCTCTGGTAAACTTGGGGATGGGGGGGGGGACAGTAAAGCAGTCAAAACAAAATGATTGCTTAGTTTTAATTAAGGAGCTCTTAAGCTTACCACAGCCAAACTGTTATTGGTAGTGTACAATTTTCAGTTAATGCCTAAGTAGCTACATGTCATGAAGTTTTGAGCAGCATTCTCCAATTGCATCTTTACTCACTGCATTTCGTTGCATTTTCAGTGGTACTTAATGCTTAAACTTAAGATGGTTATAACCAAACTGTTATTTAGCAGCGCACAGTTAATTTTCAACTCAGTTAATATTTAAAGAAAATACATTTCATGAAATGTTCCAGCAGCACTCCTGTGTTTCAGTGCTACTTGATGCTGTTAATGATAGAGGTTAACATGCATTGTAATAAGGAACCCGGATAAGCAGCAGCACTCTCTAGTGGTAATTCAGTAAAGAGACTATTTTACACAAGCTGCCATTCTGATTATATTTATTAATATTGTACCCTCTTTTTTCCTTCTCAAATCATTTTTATAAAAAAAAAATGAAAACCCATTTTCTAAGCGCAATAATTCCCTTTCAGTGTGAGCGGTATGGGCAATACTGAATCTTCCAGGAGCTATAAGTCCCTCTGCTTGCGATGCTGGGCCTCATTACACCCCTGAGTGGTTGGGTATTACTCAATACCACCCTCCCTGTCGGGTATTATTACTTGCATGTTGTCCCCACAACAGGGCCAGGAAAGAGACGCCCATCCTCCCCTTATCTGGAGGCAAAATTCAACAACTGCCATACCTGGATAGCAGTGAGGAATTGGATTTTGTCGTCAATAAAATAGCATATTTTGTGCTATGTTGCAAGACTCAAGTGCATCACTACACAATGTATAAAAATCTTGGGTGGTAACCATTAAGTGTTAGCAGAAAAAGTAGCTGTTGCATTGGATTTTTTATGCCTTATATTCTGTACCAACATATCTTTTAAATAATAGTCTTGTGTTTAAGTTTACATTGACTACCAGATACCCATTAAAAGAAAGTTTTCTAAGAGATTCAACTTTTTCCAGAAACTCCACAAAATGTGGCTGTAGTACTGTAGTAGTCACTGCCACTGTATCATGAAATCATATATCCACTCAGAATTCGAGATCTGTTGCAGAATTTTTTATTAAATTATACCAGGAATTGACTCATATTTGTAAATGCTATTTATGTTTTGGGGTGTTAAGTAAAGCCAATTGCTGTTGTTTGGTTTGGCTGTTATATTTTAAGTTATGTTTTGATTGTTAACTGTTGATTCACTTTTTGTATATATGTAGCTTTTTAGTGTGCATTACACAAACAGAGCTTGCTGTAATGTTTATGTCCTATATAAAAATAAATAATCATTGTCGTCATTATCATCATGATCATCAAAGTGCATTTCAAGACATAGTTGTGTAGTGGGAAACAGAGTGCAAGGACTGCACAGAAATGAGGAGGCTTGAGAAGTATATGGTGCTTTTCATGCACACTGCATCCCAAGAGTGAAGGGACTGTGCAAAAATGAAGAGATGTGAGGAGACCTGAGATTTTTAAAGTGTTTTTCATACACACTGTATACCAGCATGATTTACAATAAAATAGTAGTGGGAGACTGAGAATGTAGGGACAGTGCAGAAATGAGGAGAATTGAGAATTGTATTTTATTCAGCTGACTGCAGGAATCTCGCAGCAGAAGTGAAGCAGGAAGGGAGGAGCTGGCTGAGGTATTGAAGGAGGTGGATCAGCTGGCAGAAGGACAGCAGAAGAAGAGGCTACAGGACAGAGGGCACACCATGAAGTGTTACCAGTCCATCCAGGGTGGTACACTGGTTGACCAGAACTAGCTTCATCTTCTTCTCCACTGATGCAGCTTGATGGGCCACCTCATGTACTTTCCTCTGAGTTATGCATCAGCTGATGATGACTGGCCCCACCTGCACTGGGTCCCTCAGGCTTTTCCCATCATCAGGTCTTTTTAGATGTCCCTGCTGTGTCCTACTCCTCCTCCCTCAAATGAACAGATTTCCTTCAGCATTTAACCCCCTTCTACACTGGTGGCACCTCAGTGGGAATGAGAGGAGTGGCACCAATAGCACTGCATGTACCTCCTTCAGCTGCTTTCCCATGTTTTTCTCATTCATTCTTATTCTTAATTTTAAGGTGGATATGTTGACCACTGGTCCCCAAATGAGTGCCCTTCCCATGTCTCACACTGGTGTTGTACAGTATGCAGGTAGCCACACTGTGGTTGGCCAGATCCACTTGAGAAAAAAAAACCCAGACCAGAGACTTCTTCTGTTTCTCACTGGAGGAGTCAGCGGTTGATGTTATCTATAGTGCTTATGGGGTAACAGCTAGTATGACAGGAGCCTGGGGTGCATGGCCTGCTGCTGGTGCTTGTGCTGGTACTGCTAGTATAGAGGGTCTATGGGGGGCACTGCTTTGACCTGTTGCAGTTGGGGATGGGTGCCCTATTTCCTCAAGCACCTGATCCTGTCTTGCTGCTGACCCATCCTCCTTTCAGTTCTACTGCTGCCACCATTGCCTTCTGCAGATGTCCAAGACAGTGGGTGGATGGCATTACTCTCCAGTCAGCATCATAACTGCTGCTACCACCATTTGCAGAACCAGAACCAACATGCTCATGCATTTCTTTTCTTAAACAATTAAGATATATACATATATCTGTAACCCCCCTTCAACTGGGGGTTCTTAAATATGCTAGCCTGGGCTTACCTTAGCCCTGCACCTTCTGTTCTCTTCCTGCTGTCTCCCGGGCTTCACCCGATATGCTACCACCAAGTTTATGGTCCCCCAGGTCTTGTTTGCTCCTCCAATGCCCAGCCCTGCCACCCGCATAAAAAATCCAGGCCCTCAGGACTTAAGAACATGATCACAGGCACCCATATTAAAGATGCTGCCTCCAGGGCAGCAGGAATTGCATTGCAAGCGCTCGCTGAAAAAGGTGCTGCCTCCAGGGCAGCGGGAATTGTGATGGTGTGCAATGCCCCTTTGATATGGAGTTGCTCAGTTTGCTGTCACCTTAGGGACTGTGCCGTCAGTCCCGAAATCCCTCCTACCTAATTGGGACCCAGTGACCATGGACAACCTGCTGGGGGGCCGCTCCTGTGCAGGTTTAGTGAGCTTGACCGGGGCTCAATTTAACCATGCCTGAGCTGGGCCTCCGTCATCTGTATAACGAATAACTGGTGTTTGTCTGCCCCCAGGGTAGCTATAATCGACTTTGGCTGAAAAGTGAAGAAATTAAATTTTTTTTTAATAATAAACTGTTGCTGCATAGGGGGATTTACTGTACACGTGGGGAGAAGTATTTGAATTAAAAATAAATACTTTTTCCCTGGATCAACCAGAACTTTGGGACTCGTGTGTCAGCCTGTCAGCTGCTGCAGTGAGAGCTTGCTATGTACAGTAACAACAGGAAAACTAGTGGAGTCACACCCTTCATCTGTGCAATGACTGCAAGTACGACCTTTGAGCTACTGAACTGTGGGACATTGGGGCAAATAATTATTTCTTTATGGCTGCACCAGGACATTATTCAGGACTGTATCTGATCTGCTATAAGGGACAGTGGGATAAGCAGCCATTGCAAGTAGTCACAGCCAATTGGGAGCCAGGAATAGAAAGCCAGGACTTGTGGGACATTTACTACACCTCATGGGTAAACACCAAAGTGCTCATGGGGGCTTACAGGGACATTATTTCAGGCACCAATTCACCCATCCAATTGTGCCTTGAGTACTGTGATTGACAGGTCCCTTAGCCATTTAGAGATTTGTCACCCCATCTCTGCTACCAATCAGGAATTGAACAAGCATATGTCAATGCCCAATGTTTGCTTGCTAGTGTTAGCATTGGAAATGCAGGAGTTAGACAGATGCAGAATAGCAATGGTGGTGAAGTGTTGAACTTCACGCTAACCCCACCTCCATCCTGTAGAGACAGACAGGCATTGGTGTGAGTGTTTGTGTCATCGCCCATGACGGTCATGCCATGTCACCTCACCCTATTCTGCAGACACCGACATGTGTTGACGTGTGCCTTAGGGTGTCTGGCTTTATAGTCACCTCATTCCATAAGGACATAAGCTGAAATGGGTGCAGCATAGGAGAATGGGGTGAACTCTGGGGCCGAAGAGTCCAAGGTACATCTCGATGCCAGTCGGTGGCACAGGGGGGGTGGGATGGCAAACAGCAGTACAGTCAACAATCCAAAGGCACACCTCAGTGCCTGTCAGTCTGTACAGGGCAGGACGTTATGATTAGAAACCCTAACACCTCGGGCGTTTGTTGGTATTTGCACTACAAATTTTCAACATGGCCTTTTTGTGACCCCACCTCATGAAAGCATTTGAGACCTCTTCTCATGAAGAGTGGCAGTGTGATTTTGTCAATGTGTCCCAAACATTGAATTCCAACAGGGACAGTGCCATTCTGCACCACATGCACGAAAACACAGATTGGGCTGGATGTGAAGAATGACAGCTGTACCATCCATAGGAAGGTGTGAAGAGATGGCAGTGTTGAAAATCTGTAGTGGAAATATTAAAAATGCTCGCACTTCTGAGCATACATGGAAACTGCGCAATGTATACATGTAACACAGTTATTTTATGGACTTTCATCACCAAATGTTCAACATAGGCATTTAGGACCTCTGCTCATCAACAGTGTCACTGTAATTTTCTTAATGTGTCCCGAACGCTGATTTCCCACAGCGACCACGCTATTCTGTGCCGGAAGTGCAAAAACAGAGTTTAGCCAGGGTGTGAAAAATGACAGCTGTACTGTTCATAAGGAGGTGTGGGAAAATGGCAATGTTGAAAATCTGGAGTGAAAATATTACAAATGTGTGAAGTTATGAGCATGTGCAGAAACTGCGCAATGCACGCTCATAACACAGTCATTTTATGGACTTTCATCACCAAATTTTCGACATAGGCATTTTAGGACCTCTGCTAATGAACAGTGTCACTGTGATTTTTTTAATGTGTCCCGAACACTGATTTCCCACAGAGACCACGCTATTCTGCACCAGAAGTGCGAAAACACATTTTGGCCAGGATGTGAAAAATGACAGCTGTACTGTTAATAAGAAGGTGCAGAAAAATGGCAATGTTGAAAATCTAGAGTGAAAATATTACAAATTCACAAAGTTATGAGCGTGCATAGCAACTGCGCAATGCACACTCGTAAAACAATCATTTCTTGGATTTGTTCTACCAAATTTGCTACATAGACTTTGAGAGGCCACCTCATGAACACTGGCACTGTCATTTCATTAATCAGTCCCAAAAGGTGATTCCACGCAGTGACCGCAAAATTACCTTTTGGGACCGAATAACGCCATGACAGTGGCTGAATTCATGAGGAGGGGTCCCAATAACCCCATGTTGAAAATTTGGTGCCAAAATTCTCAAAAATGCCTGAGATTTTCACCAAACTTGAAAAAAAACCTATTTATGCCATTATACAGCTTACCGGCATTTCCTCAGTTCATGGTCGGCTTTGAAGAATGCAGACGTGTTCCCGGTCCACCGAAGATTGTTGCGCTGGGCTCCAGAGGTAGTATGGGGTAAGAGGGGGTGTAGGGAGGCAGGGTGTGCAGATGGTGGGCATGGGTTGGGGGGCAGGGCCACCAGACTCAATGAGAGACTATTTTCTGATTTACAGGAAAAGAAAAAAAAAAGAAGAAACATCGCGGGACATTTTTTTTTTTAACTAGGAACATTTGGCACACGGGGTGGGTTCCCAGCATGCCACCTGAGTGTTTTTTTTGGGGGGGGCTGTAGCCAGTGGGAGATCGGGCACCCCCATAGGCACATAACGGTGCAGCAAGAGCCAAGGGGGATTGGGCACCCCCTCAGCACAAAACCAACATTCTTTTTTTGGAGGGACATTATGCCAATGGGGAGTGGGCTCCCCCTTTGGCAAATTACACTGGGAAGGAGGAGGGAAGTAAGCTGATTGGGATTGGGTCCCCTGTCAGCAGACAAATACTGTTTGGGGGGTGGCACATGATGCAGAGGGGGATTGGGCACCCCCTCAGCACTGGGAGCTATCTAATATTGTTTGTGAACATGGCTGCAGCTTGCCACCACATTCACAAACAATATTACACTATGCAACATTCCACCCTGCAATGACAGGTTGCTCCCTCATTGCAGCAGAATGGCTGATGCTGCATTGAAGAGGCGGCCCCTGATTGTTGCGGCGAAAACGTTACAAGTTGGTGGCACTTTTGGAAGCCAGTGTCATCAGCACACTGTGTTTCAATTGGTCCACCAGTGCCAAGCCCCCAAATGCAATGCCTCCATTGGCTGCCACACTGCTGTATCTCCATGACTCGCTTCTCTCCTAAGCTGCCACATAATGTTTCTTGCGCATGCGCACAAGCAAACATAAAAAGGAGCCATATAAGAGACATTGTCTGCCAGCATATTGGAGATTAGAAGAGATCTGCCAGAGTGAGAAGAGGAGAACAAGCTCCAGCCTGCTGGGAGTCCCGCACAGGGGTGGGGGCTCAGGCCCCTGCCATGCTTCCAGACCTGGGCCACTTAACTAAACCCCTCCTGTCATAAGGGGGCAGCTGTTATTTTTTAGTTACAGTTTAAAACAAAGTAAATGTAGTTTCCTGCAACTGCTACTCTGGAGGTTGCCATAAATGTCCTCCAGGTGCTAGCCCTCCCTCCCACATCGGGGAAAGATGTGGAAAGAAGACCATCTAGCCATGCCTCAGTTGTGAGAGAGCTGAAGAAGAACATCAGGATACCTTTGATTGTAGATGCGACCCGTGGAGGATCTGAGTGAGTACCCTCATACCCTCCGGTGCAAGGGAGAAGCTTCAACAGCAATCTTGGGGGCCTCAAGCCCCGCTCCAGATATTTCCTGCCGTGTGATAAGATCTCTGAGTCATCAGTCTGGGACGAAAAGCCCCTACAGAGACTGCCTAGTTCAAAGTTAGTATGGATGCATCTTGCTTGCTGCCCAAATGGCTAAAAATGCAGATGCATCAAGATGTCTTGATAGTGAACCATATAAATGTGCTGTAATTTGTTGTTGCCCAAAGGGTTAGTGCCCTGCCTTCGTGCAGCTGACTGCCAAGCTGTGTTTATCACTTCATGGGACAGGAGGTCCTAGAGCATCTTGTGTCTGAGTTATTCTGAAGAGAATTTACCTCTGTCTTACCCAGATTTCATCTGAGAGCGCTTGCCAGAAGTGTAAAATGTCTAGATGTGCTGGATGAGACTTTGCCTATGAATGCTGTTTTTGGTATTTAGATGTACTGGATGTGACTTCATGTAACTGAATATTGTATGCTTG